>JAVMKO010000021.1:12954695-14154695 GCA_032164245.1 Sternotherus odoratus
AACCACCACTCAACCTAGTCCCAAGGTGCCTTCCTGATCAGCCTGGATCTTCACAGTTCAGAACAAATCACTACTAAGGACCAGAGCAGCAGAAAATCAACCACCAGTAGGAACCTTCTCAGGGTTTAAAGCTGAAGCCTAGATGAAAATGGCTAGAGTAACTTTCAAGCCCCTCCTCCCCCCACTTATCCTTCCTTGTAAGAGTTCACATGCAAGCTTAGGTTTCCAACTCTCACACAGCAGGACACAAGTACAAACAAGTTCAGCACCTTGAACAACTAGAGTTTCAGTCCCTGAATAATTTCATGATCAAGACCACTTTAATCTCTCTAGGCTATTCAATACTTACACAGCCCAAGTACATTATATGCATACCAGACAGCTTCAACATGTGCATAAATAGTTTCTCCTCCAGCTTTCCATCAAGATTTCAGTGCGGCTTCTTTCTAAGCTTGTGTGAAAGCCACAGTGAATCCTAGAAAATATTTAGGTTTCCTCAGCCACCTTAATCGATTACTGCAGGTTTTAGAGACAACCAGTTATTTACTCAGTTTCTGCCGTTAAAAAAGTCAAGATAGTGGGGCGGTGTCCTTGACCCTGCTGTAGAACAATGTGTCACTTACAAGGGCTAAACCAGAAACCCAGACATCAGGCTGCTTTTCTTTCAAATCTGAGAACCTGAGTCTTCCACCAAGTATTCTAGCTATAGTGACCACCCCCAATGTTCGCATTTCGATAGCGCCTGTCATCCAGAGCTCAAAGTAGATTGGAAATATTCATTAGGACTGCCAGATGGAAAGGCACTATACCCAACATTTTACAGATTACGGTAGAGATGCATGGAAAGGTGATTTCCCTAACGACACTGAGAGTCAACAGAACCAAGAACAGAGCCTAGGGCTTATCTACTGGAGGAGAATTAGGACCTATACTTTTCCTATAGCTGGTGGAACTGCACTGCTGGGAAGGTATAAGATGTGGTGGAAGTAAAATTACATGATAGCACAAATATATGACTACTGTCTACAGCAGCCAGTGTGGATTATAGGTGCCAATGAAGTGGGTATTAGCCCACGAAAGCTTATGCTTCAATACTTTAGTTAGTCTTTAAGGTGCCACAGGACTCAGTCACTTCTAATATTCCTACAGTAGATGCAGCCAAAAAGTCTCGAATCCCAGTGACCTGCTGAAACTACTAGATAATACTCTCCCTGGCTATGCTGTTTGCACTGGCACTGCATGGTTCCCACTCATCCATTCAGACGTAGCCTCTTCCAGGCCAGGACTCCATTCTCAGCATGTTTATACTCATCATCAAACAGTTTGCACATCTGCAATACTATATGACTAACACCAGGTCTTTGCTAACTCTTGTTTCTATCATCTGTGTAGTTAAAGATTTCAGGACACAGCAAGATAAATAAACCAATGCTGCCAGTCACAGGGCGGGCACTATCCGAAGTGGGTTATGATGTGGTGAGAACACCTCAAACCATATTACACCTTCAACCTGAAACTGACAAGGCGAATCATCAGAAACTAGGAAATGCTGCATTTAGCCCAGCAGCCTATAAATAATGATAAATCACCATGTATCAGTCACTTCGGAAACAAAGCAGCCACTCTGGGGGTGCGGAGGAGGATCTCCCTTTGCAAAGTGACCCGGGAGACGCCTGGTGAAGGCACCTGCCTGACACAGCTATGAAGTGGACCAACGTCTGCGGGTGAGAGAGACATGGAAGTCTTTTCAAGTGGGAGCCACAGGCAGCAGAGCCCCTGCCAAGAACCGTCAGGGAAACGTACAGTGCTCTGGGGGGAGCTCTGACAAGCCCGTGCCCCCCCCTCCGCCCCACAAGTGACAGCTTTCAAAGGGGGACACCCTATAAAGAGCAGGAGCTCGTGGGCAGGGGTTCTAAGCCCCCATCCCTAGGGGGGTTGCCATGGCTCCGGGGGGTGTAGCCCTGCCCCGTTGCTAGGTAACAGGGGAGGGGCTCCAGAAAAGGACCCCAGGTCATGCCCCCAGCCCCCCAGGGAGAGGGGCGCCTGCCCCAAGGGAGGGGGGCTTAGCCCCCCCGACCCTCCCACGGGAGGGGGCACCCGCCCCGAGAGGGAGGGGGGATTAACCCCCCCAGGGGGGGGATTAACCCCCATACCCTAGTGGCACCACATCCCCCCCCCCCAGGAGGCAGCTCCCCCACCGGGTGACCCGCGCCCCCCTCACCGGTCCCGGCGGCCGCTCAGCGCTCCTCACCCATGACCCCCGGGCCCGGCAGGAGGGAATCTCCCGCCGCAGCCCAGGCCCGCTTCAGCCGTCCTCCCCGGCTCGCTCCGCTCCCGGCGGCGGCCACCTGACAACGGAAGTGACGCACCCGGCCGAGCCAGGCTCCGCCCCCATTCCTAGCCGCCATCTTTTTTCCTGGAGCCGCTGGCCAGAGCAAAGATGGCGGCTGCCGCTGTGCGGGGAAGTCACGTGATCTTCCCGGAGCCGCCCCCTGATTGGAAGGCTGGGCCAGAGCCGCCAATGCTGATTGGCTGAAACGTTAGCTGGGAAGGAAGGGGATTGAGGGGTTTGGAGGGTGTTAATTGCTGATTGGCTGGCCACCAGAGGGCGGGCTAAGTGACTGGGCAGGGCTGGTCAACCTCACGTGCTGATTGGCTGTGCCCCAGGCAGGCTGGCATGGAGCATGGGGATTGGTGGGTAACTGGGGGAATTAAAAAGCTATGATTGGAGGAGAGCTGGGTAGCTATTTACCAGCTCAACCATGAACTCTGTGCAGAGCTGGTGGGTCTGGGGCCCAGCCTGAGAAATGTGGGGTCTCCCTAGCCCCTAGGAGGCAAATTCCCACGGGGGCCCTAGAGCTCCCCTTCTCTGGAAAGGGGGCTTGTGCAGAGACCAGGACCTGTCTGCGTCGCACATCACAGCAATACTGATACAGTGGTCAACCCTGCCCACCCCACCTGTCATGGTTTGTGGGGCCCACACATGCCTAGAACCAGGGGGCACTCAGGCCGGGCACCCAACGCCCCGACAGCAGCCAAGCGCTGCGCTCGCAAATGAACGAAACGCCCCACTGCCTGTGGGTGGACGTGTCTCACGCGGCGACCGGTCTGCAGCTGACCCCTCGGCCCTCATCCTTAAAGGAAATCTGCACACCATTGCCAAAGACACGCCCTGGAGCTTAAATGTATAACTTTGCTAGATGCTAAGAAGCATGGACTGAACAGAGACCCTGGATTTGTGGCTTTTACAACAATTTGTAACCCACCCACCACCCTTTTTGTCCTATGGCTATTTGTCCAGGGATATTAATGGGCCACTTCACCTTAAATGGTCCCTTAGCATATGTCCTAACTAAATTATCATATATTTAGCTGTGATACTCACAATCCCTTTCCCAGACCTGAGGAAGAACTGTGTAGCTGAAAAGCTGGTCTCTCTCACCAACAGAAGTTGGTCCAGTAAAAGATATTACCTCACCCACCTTGCCTTTTTAATAGCCTGAGACTGATGTGGCTACAACACCATAGACACAAACAACACATGATTAACCTGGGGAACTCCCTGTACAGGATCCCAGAGAGGCCAAGAGGGCAGCAGGGGTCAAAAGAACAGGATATTGCTATGGATATGGAGAGCATCCGCAGCCCAAAAGACAGGATTACACACAAACCCCGTCTAGTCGCCTTGGAAGAATCTAGATACTCCTGCTTCAGTGCCTAGGCCAACCTCTCCCTGACAGGATTAACTCTCCTGTGGGGCAGGTCCCCTGCAGGGCTCCTTTCTGTGATCCACCAGCTCCTGCTGCTTTCACAGATGGGATTCTGAGCTAGGCCGGCTAGTGAACTGATCCAGTCTGACAATCCCGATGTTCCTGAGCTGCTCTCCCAGATCCTTGGGCTAGGGCCATGGCCAGCGATTTCGGGAAAGTGAGTGTAAGTGGGGCACATGCATGAGCCCACCCCATGGGTTTCTAGGTCCCCCAGCACAAAGGGGGATGTGATGGGGACACGAGAGATGGCAGGCAGCTCTTTGCGATCTCATCAGGCTCCCAGATGTTTGGCCACAGGTGATTCATGTCAGGCGTGGCCCTGGAGCAGCCTTTCCTGTGAAACAGCCCAAGAAGCTGCCCTGTGCAGCTTGTGTAATCTCTTCCCAGCCTTCGCTCCCTGCCACTCCTCTGGTGAATCAGCTGCACACAGAAGGCAGCAGCTGGGTATTCTAAAGCAATTGCATCACACAGGGTGAATCATGCAACAGGCAAAGCACCCTCCTCCCTCTCTGGATTCTCTCTGCCTCTCAATAACTGAAAGGCAACCTCAAAACTCCCAGGAGCATCAGTCCATTGCTTCCCTCCTCCTGATTGCACCATCCAGCCACAGGAGAGCAGCAGGTGGGACAGAATGGGGAGGGAGGCAGGGAAGGCTCTACTGTATCTGCATTACCTTTGGATATTCCAGTGCCCAGTTACTCCACAGCATCATGTCTGCAGGGGAGCAGAGTGAACCACCGCCCATATGGTCCTTCCTAGACTGTGCCATGTGAGGTGCCAGCGCTCACATTAATGAGCATCAGGAGAGGGTGGCAGGCGATGAGGAGGGAAGCTCCTGTCTGTAGCCCAACATGTCAAGTTCTGTTGCAGTCTGGACCCAGCCTGGCTCAGGAGACCCTGTCCACTCCCTGGAGCTCTGCGGGATTTGACACCTGGGCTGCTCCCAGGGCTCCTGACATGGAGACGCAGCTGAGGATCTCACAGCAGCGTCCAAATGCTGAGTAATACAGTCCCCTGGGCTGTGGTTGCCTCCCCCCCTCGGCTGGCAGCAGCTGCTCCCTGTTAGTACAAGGTGCTTGCTCTGCCCCAGAATTACACCACAGCAGACTGCCAGCCCACCCGAGGAGAAACAACTCCCCCCCAGCCCCAAAGCGTGGGGAGCCATCAAACCAGTGTCTGTTAATGTCCTGCAGACCCTCAAGCCACCCAGGGTGGGGTAATGTGGTGGTGTCCAAGCTGTCAATTTCATTGCTTGTGCCTGGGGCTGGCCCTGAACCATTCCGGCTACACCTGACCCTGCAACAGCTGCTGCCCTAGAGATCCTGGAGAGTAAATAAATCAGACTGCTTCCTTGCTAGTGCTGCCTCAGGGCTTCCAAGTCCCGCCCCCTTCACGATACAGGGATTTAACCTCACCCGACCCAGGCCACTGATGAGGAAATCGAGCTACAGAGCATCTCCGGCAAAGCCAGGACTAGAACCCAGGAGTTCAGACTCCCACTCCCCTGCTCTAGCCATTACAGCCCAATCTCCTCCCCGAGCTAGGGCCAGAACTTAGGACTCCCAACTCCCAGGCTCCAAACCCCCTCTCAGAGCTGGGAACAGCAGCTGGAAGTCAAGTCTCTGCTCTGCACATCATTCCAGCTGCCACACTGCTCCTGCCAGCTCACAGTCCAGCTCCGACTGTCCCCCGGCCTCAGTTACCAGCTGAAGTGCTGCAAGTGACTCAGACAACCTGACACCTGCCTGCTCGGATGATCAACAGGAGACAAGGGGCACACGCTGTCATCCTGTGATACAGGCCAGGACTGCCGGGCTGTGAGTGAAGGGATGAGACCAGAGCTCCATCTCAGATGCTGAGCGGCAAAAAGAGCCCTGTCAAAATAGGATGAAATCATCTATTGCCCTTGGCTAGGGCCCAGGCCGACTCCTCCCTGGCTCGAGGGAGCAGCAGAGAGCTGGAGCGCTAGTAGGGACATCGTTTGCTGTGCCCAGAGGGATATTTAGACTGGTGAATCACCAAAAAGCAATTCTAGTCCAATTACTTTCCCTGGTGAAAATCATCTCTCTGCTAAGATCGGGTAAACCCTCCCTGCCCCCTGGATGGCTGGGATGAACAAAGTGATCCGTGGCTGGCGCGTCTGTGTTGGGTTAGACGGCCCATCTCTCGTGGAACCAAATGTCAGCACCACGTAGCACTGATCACTCCCTGTGCTCCGCAGAGGAGGGCTAGGCCAAGATAGTGATGTCTGATTACACCCTGCAGCGCTGGTAGACTGTGCCAGGATGAAGGCAGTAAAGGTCAAAGTCTTCTCCCACAGCAGGGGCCAGGCTGGCAAAAGCAACAGACCACGTGCATAGAAGGATCCTTCTATTATTTCTACTCTTGTGATCCAGCCTCACAGCGTCCCACCCACCTGCAGGAAATGATCAAGCACAGCTCGACACTATTGACACTGCTGTGTGTGTCACTAGAGAGCCAAACCAGGCATAGGGGCTCCCAGCTCGACTGGCCAAGGGGTCACTGTCAATCTCACCTGCCTAGAGCAACAGTGACTGGCTAGAAGAGCTCTGGGGCAGTCAGCTGTTAAACAGAGCTCTAGAGCCACTCCACCTTTGTGCATCAGAGAAGGGGATTCATCCTGTTGAGCTCTCAGCCGTCTGTGTGCTTTCCTGCCTATGGCACAGCCTGTGCTGCCCACTCTCACAGGGAGTTTCCAGGGCACCGCAGGGGGAGATCTGAGTGGAGCGAATTTCCAGCTCCCTAGGATGAAAGTGTGAGCTAGGAAAGGGCTGTTCAGAAATCTGGGGTGGACTCAGGCAGAGGCTGGTCAGATGGTTTCCTGACCACATTCCAGGAAGGAATTCCAGCAGAGAAAGCATGCCATCCAGCTGCCAGCCTCCATGCGCCAAGAACACAATCCTAGGAGCAGACTGGAAAAGGCTGGAGCCCAGAAGAGAAGTTCCCCTCTCCATGAGGCAGGGAAGATTAATAAGAATTAAAGGAGGGTAGTGATATAAAACTGAATAGATTAAAAACTGGCTGATAAATTCAAGAAAGGAGTTAACCAGGGGAACCTCTGTCGGTGGCAGTCAGCACTCAATACTCAGATTATCCCTGTGACTCATTTTAAATCAGAACACCAGAGATTAGAGGGTTTAATCAGCCAGGGAAAGATGGCATGGCTACATTTTTTCCTAGGCCATAACCTAGGTCTTTCTGATTTCTCTTCCATTGCAAAACAGAGATCCTTCTAGCATTTGGATAACAAAAGGTGAGCAATCAGAGGTCAGTTAATAATCCGACTGTCCCTGCTAGCTAGTCCTCTGGCCTGTCTCATGGGCTGAGATTCCCACCTTGCTTTCCCATTCAGAAGGATCTTTCTGGTTCTAGCTTCCTAATGGAGAGAAGGTTGTGAATTCTCCGGTCTTAGCTGGTGAGCAAAGATTAATGTGATAATAGAAATAATCCACCAGCCATTGATCAAAGAATGAAAATACAGAGATGGCCCAAGCTAGCAGGTCAAGGGAGTTGGCAAAAGGCACTGGAGAGACCTAATGATAACACAGAAGAAGCTTGTTGGTTTCTGGACAAAGGTTTTATTTGAAAAAAGTTTACTGATCAACCTAAGAACGAGACGGGATATAAAAGAGGGTCCCCTCCTTCCCCTTACCTGCCAGAGCAGCAAGAAACACACCAGAAGACCTCACCGAGGCCTTAACAATTTTAAAATAAGTCCCTATGGATGATCCTTTGTCCGCATTCCCCTCTGCCCCCCCAATACCAATGTCAGGAAGCTGCGCTAAGAAACCAAAATTAAATCCCAGTAACAAACAGAGGAGGGATTTGAAAGAGAAGCCAGGGAATCTTTCAGGATGTGAATGCTTGTTCTTGTCTCTAAAATGGAAACAGGAAGTTTTCCATTACAGGAGTTGGGGCAGCGATGTTATAAGGGAGCTGAGAGCTGTCCTTTCAGGTTAGGGTCCCCTGGGGATACTGGACAATGCCCAGGAGAGTTTATTTGTGTCTCGCTGTAGGGAACTCTTTTCTCCCTTTGTCTCGGCCTCCAAAGTATCGCACCTTGTGGATCAGCTGCAGCTGCTTCTCCACTGTAGCCTTGATATCCACTTCGTCGGGGATATGGACATAGCGGACATTCCTGCCCGTCACAAAGAGGTCATCTAGCTGGGAGATTCTGCCCTGTCTGTCTGTGAAAGTCACCTCAGCCAGGCGAATGTTCATGAAGGCGTCCACATTGGTGATGCGGCCCAGTGCTGTGCTCTCGTCGCGGAGATCGACTGTGGTGACGTAGCCGTGGATACCTTGGAGCAGGATGACCAGGCTGTTCTCAGCAATGGTGCGCTCTTTGACAGAGTGGCTGATTTCCATTGTACAGCGCTACCCAACTACAAGGAAAAGAGCAAGAGAAGCCTGTGTTAACGCTTGCTGAATTCACCCCTTTAACTCCAACAGGTCCTGCTGCTACCGCCCACTGCCCTTGGCCTCCGCTAGGGCTGAGGTCTGCAAAGTCTGGGACAGGCTGTAGGAAGACGTTATATATTACATTGCTAGGGCTTTCAAGAGGAACTTAGCTTGGTTAGACTGGCACTTTAAAGCGTTATAAAAGCCTCCAGGAGCGTTATAAAGCTGCCCCCGAACACACTGGCAAGTCACATTTTGCGCTAAAAGTCTGATCTTATCGTGCTATTTGTAAACCACCTTTTCGAAAGGAATAAAAGCTTTTGCGTATTCCCTGTAGCATGTTATGGCCAGTGTAACCGGTCATTACGCTATAAGGGATCTCTGGCACGCCTCCGAACTATTTAAGGCAATTAAGAAGCCATTTAAGGCAATCCACGTCTTTGTGTTGTTTTGCAAAGGGAATTAGGAATGCGGAAGTTTCTTTACAGAACTCCGCTCTTAACTCAGCAATTAAAGCAGTGAAAATGCTCACCAATGGAGCTGTGGGAGTGAAATTCAGAGCCTGATACTTTTCTGTAGATAAAAATCACTGACACCATGGAGTGCTCTCCCTCCCTACACGTTCCCCGTTCCCCCTCCTTTGGAAAGCACGTTGCACCCAGCTGAATGCCAGGATAGCTGCCCACACTCCCTGTGCCGCAGCAGTTGCAGCAAATGTGGCCACCCATCGCATCTTATAGTGCTATAGCTATTGTGGTCTATGGGGACCGCTAGAACCCAAAGCGCTATAATCCTGGAAGTGCAACCTAAGCCTTCAAGGGTCTCTCAGCTCTTCATGGACATCAGCAGAGGCTTCCGGCGTCCCACGTCTGCTGTGGCGGTCCCCTTCCCTCCTTAGCCGCTCCGCAGAGCCCAGGACATCCCGGGGAGCTCGGGCCCGGCTGTGGGATGCCTTTGGGTGATCTGAACACTTCAGAAGGTAGCAAGGCCTAGAAGGCTGATCTGGGGCCCGGGGGGGGGGAGGGGGGCAGAGTCACAGTCCAAATGGACCCCCCCCCAAAATAACGCCCAGAGAGCCCCTCCCCCAAAATAACGCCCAGAGAGCCCCTCCCCCAAAATAACGCCCGGAGCAGATCTAGAAACAAACCCGCCCGATTTAAAACGGGTCACGCGGGAGACCCCACCGGACCCCCGCTCCGGGGTGGAGAACCGGAGCCCGGCTAGCTCCAGCCCCGGTCTCACTCCGGAGCGGGCCCGGTCGCTGTAACCCCGCCCGCGTGCACGGCAGGGGGGCTGGTGCCGCCGGGCACGGGACGGAGCTCGGCTGCCCCGAGGGGCCCGGCCCGGCTCACCCCGCCCCCCCCGGGCGCGCGCGCAGCAGGCTGGCGGGGCCGCGCCCGGCCTGGCTTCGCTCACCGGGCTGCACCTCCGGGGGGGGGGGGGCGCCCGGCGCAGCCCCGGGCTCCGCGCGCAGCACTCGGCCCCTTCCAGACCCGCCCCCGCGCTGAGCGCGCGCCCCGAGCAAAGGGCGTGGCCCAGGCGCGGAGGCCCGCCCCCTTTAAACGCCTATTGGAGACAGGGGGCGGGGCGGAGACTACATCGCATGGTGAGACGATCAGAGCCTCCCCCTCCCTAATCCATCGTCTGCCCGCCCGCCCCCCCCATGGAACCCCTTCATCTCCCCTCCCCCGCCCCCCCGCCCCAGAGAAGCAGGATCCTTATTTCTTGCAGCCAACAGACCCCATCCAAGTAATCCAGCTGACAGCTACTTTCCCATTGCTACCTTTCTAAAGAGGAACAACAAGGGGTCGACAGCATTTGGGGGCCGACATTGCTCACGGCCAACACATTTATTCTACAGCAGGAAAACCCATGCACTCTGGAAAATATTTCTGAAGAATCGGAGTCCTCTGTTGTGTGAAGTATGCTACTGTCCCTTATTGAAGAGTGAAAAAAACATACATTAAGTACATAGAAACACAAAGACGACACTTTTTTGATAGTAGGTCATTTCTAGGCCTCCCATGAGTGCAGCAAAAAATAGGTTGCTACCACTTAGTGGTGGACAGACAGCTAGCTACATGAACTGAAGCACACAAAATCTTCTCTGGCCTCGGCTGGCAAAGAAAAGGAACTGTTCCTTCCATGAGTGCTTAACAACCACACACAAGCTAGTATATATTACACCAAACTTCACATTTCCCAGTATAAATGCTATCTAACGTATCCAGACTTCCCACAGCAAAGGTTAAGGGCAGAACGTGAATGGCCACTTCCCCTTTCCTTTAAATACTCAAGATTCTAAGTCTGAGGCATAGAACAATCTAGAGCTTTCACATAAAATGAAGGAGGCAAATATTGAAAGGTCACATTTAAAATTAGAGTGATTTTGGTAGAATATGTATCAATGCCACCCATGGTGATTCTGGGGTCTGAGACTGGCCTATGCAATCAGTCATGACACAAACAGGATTTGTAACAGTTCCATGTGGTAGAAGACTAGCAGCAGGTTTGTCCCTGTCAAATCGTAAGTGACTAAAGAAACAGAGTTTCTTCTTGTTTGGGAAGCAGAGTATCATAACTCATCCATCATAGCCAGTAAATCATCTCCCCTGCTTGTGTTCTGACTGGGCTGGTCTGTCACCTCAAACTCTCCCATGATTCGAGCCAGCTCCTCATTCTGCTGTTGGTCCTGTTGAAAAGGGAACAAACAAACCCCAACATCTAAATTCTTAATTTCACAATTATTGTCAGCGTAATTGTTCAGAGAGTTCATCTCAAGATTTAAGGTCCAAAATCTGACGAAATTTAGAACTGTCATCTTAAAACAAGGTTACTTACCTGTAACTGTTGTTCTTCGAGATGTGTTGCTCACATCCATTCCACTATAGGTTAGGCACGCGCTGCGGGCCTGGTTGCCGGGTAGATTTTCCCCTAGCTGCAGACTGGGTGAGCAGGGAGCCCCCTGGAGTGGCGCCACTGAGGCACTCTATAAGTACCCCTGCGACACAGTCTGGCCCTCAGTTCCTTCTTTGCCGGCTAAACCGACAGTGGGGAAGGAGGGTGGGTTTGGAATGGATGTGAGCAACACATCTCGAAGAACAACAGTTACAGGTAAGTAACCTTGTTTTCTTCTTCGAGTGATTGCTCACATGCATTCCACTATAGGTGACTGCAAGCAATACCTAGGAGGTGGGGTCGGGTTGACCCATTGCTGATCGTAAGACCGCTGACCCAAACGCCGCATCGTCCCTGGTCTGCTGGACTATGGCGTAGTGGGCGGCGAAGGTATGGACGGAGGACCAGGTAGCCGCCCTGCAGATGTCCGTAATAGGGACTCCCTCCCGGAAGGCCGCAGAGGACGCCTGCGCTCTCGTGGAGTGTGCTGTTACTCTCTCAAGCGGCTTGTCCGCGAGTTCATAACAGGTGTGAATGCACGAGGTAATCCAGGAGGAGAGCCTTTGGGCTGAAACTGGCTGGCCCTTCATCCTCTTCGCAACTGCCACGAAAAGTTGGGTTGTTTTCCTGAATTGCTTTGTTCTATCTAAATAAAAAGCAAGAGCCCTCCTAACGTCCAACGTGTGTAATTGCTGTTCCCTTCCAGAGGTGTGTGGCTTAGGATAAAAGACTGGGAGACAAATGTCTTGATTAACATGGAAGGGAGAGACCACCTTAGGCAGGAAGGCCGGGTGGGGACGTAGCTGAACCTTGTCCTTATGGAAGATAGTGTAGGGCGGCTCGGAGGTCAGTGCACGGATCTCTGACACTCTACGAGCCGAGGTGATAGCTACTAGGAATGCCGCCTTCCAGGAAAGGTGTAGTAAGGAACACGTGGCGAGGGGCTCGAACGGGGGCATCGCGAGGCGTGAGAGCACAAGATTGAGATCCCAAGGTGGAATGGGACGCTTGACGTTCGGATACAGCTTATCTAGACCCTTAAGGAAACGGTATACCACAGGGTCGGAGAAGACTGAGTGGTTCGAGTGACCCGGATGGAAAGCCGATATGGCAGCGAGGTGGACCCGGATAGTAGAGGTAGAAAGGCCCTGATTTCTGAGGCCTAACAGGTAGTCCAATATGCGTGGGATAATAGCCTCACTTGGAACGATGTCATGTTGTGTGCACCAGGCAGAGAAACGGGTCCACTTGGCGGTATAGGTACTTCTGGTGGATGGTTTCCTACTACCCAGAAGGACGTTCTGTACCTCGGCTGAGCATAAGAGCTCAGGACCTCTCAGCCATGGAGTAGCCACGCTGTGAGGTGAAGGGACCGCAAGTCCGGGTGCAGGAGGCGACCGTGATCCTGAGAGATCAGGTCTGGCCACAGCGGGAGGCTGATGGGAGGGGCCCTGGACAGCTGGAGGAGGGACGCATACCAGCATTGCCTGGGCCAGGCCGGGGCTATGAGGATGACGTGTGCCCTGTCCCGTCTGATCTTCAGGATCACCTTGTGGAGAAGCGGGATCGGAGGGAACGCGTAGAACAGGTGCCCCGTCCAGGGTAGGAGAAAGGCATCTGTCAGGGATCCCCGGGAGCTGCCTCGAAAGGAGCAGAACTGGAGGCACTTCCTGTTCTGTCTGGAGGCGAAGAGATCGATGTGGGGAAACCCCCACCTCAGGAAGATCGGCCGGATGACATCTGGCCGAAGGGACCACTCGTGAGTCATAAAGGATCTGCTGAGGCGGTCCGCCAGGGTGTTCTGGATTCCGGGAAGGAAGGAGGCCACCGGGTGAATAGCGTGGGCTATACAGAATTCCCACAGGAGAATCGCCTCTTGACACAGGGGGCTGGAGCGGGCCCCACCTTGCTTGTTTATGTAATACTGGGCTGTGATGTTGTCTGTCAGCACCGCTACACAGTGACCCCGTAATGTGTCCCGGAACGCCTGGCACGCGAGCCGGACGGCCCTCAGCTCCCTGATATTGATGTGGAGGCAGAGGTCTGACTCCGACCAGCGGCCCTGGGTCCTGAGTTCCCCTAGGTGAGCTCCCCACCCTAGCGACGAGGCGTCCGTCACTAGGGACATGGACGGGCTGGGGGGAAGGAAGGGGACCCCTTGGCACACATTGTCCTGGTCTTCCCACCAAGCCAGAGCGGATAGGGTGGCTCTGGGGATGGAGAGGAGGGCGTCCATACTGTCCCTTCTCGGTCTGTAGGCCACCGCGAGCCACGACTGCAGTGGGCGTAGCCGTAGTCTGGCGTGCTGTATGACATGAGTGCACGATGCCATGTGACCTAGCAGGCTGAGGAAGACCTTGACCGTAGTCATCGGACAGTTGCGTAGCTGTCTGATGGCCGACTGGATAGTGAGGAACCGAGGCTGGGGCAGGGATGCCCTTGCTACCGTGGAGTCTAGTAGGGCTCCTATGAACTCTGTTCTGGGTAGGCTCCCGGGTGGACTTCTCCCTGTTGAGAAGGATTCCCAAGCGGTCGGTCGTGCTGATAACGAGCCGCACGTGAGCTGACACTTGGTCCCTGGAGGTGCCTCGGATCAACCAATCGTCGAGGTACGGGTATAAGTGTACCCCGCGGCGCCGAAGGAATGCCGCTACTACCGCCATACACTTTGTGAACACCCTGGGTGCGGTGGACAGGCCGAAGGGTAGGACGGCAAACTGATAGTGTTCCCCCGCTACCAGGAAGCGGAGGTAACGTCTGTGTGAGAGTTTGATGCTCACGTGAAAGTAAGCGTCCTTCATATCGAGGGCAGCGAACCAGTCTCCCGGATCCAGAGAGGGAATGATAGTGCCCAAGGTGGCCATGCGGAACTTGAACCTGATCATGTAGGTGTTGAGTTCGCGCAGGTCCAGGATGGGCCGGAGGCCCCCTTTCGCCTTGGGGATCAGGAAGTAGCGGGAGTAGAACCCCTTCCCCCTGAACTCCTGCGGTACGGGCTCGATGGCTCCCAGTGCGAGGAGCGACCTCACCTCCTGTACGAGGAGTTGCTCGTGAGAGGGGTCCCTGAAGAGGGACGAGGAGGGTGGGTGGGTGGGAGGAGTGGAGGAGAGCTGGAGCGAATATCCCACCTCCACCGTGCGGAGGACCCACTGGTCTGATGTAATGTCTGACCATGCACGGCGGAAGTAGGACAGACGGTCTCCAAAGGGAGGATCCAGGTTTATGATTGGTGAACTGCCCTCGGGCGCACCATCAAAAGTTGGATTTGGGCCCCTGGGAAGGCTTAGAGCCTTGTTGTTTCCCGCCCTGCCTAGGCCCTTGCCGCCGGCGGTAAGGGCGGCTTCTCCTGAGGGAGGAGTCCTGGGGCGGGCGCGCAGGTGGGAAGAATTTCCTGCGTGGCGGGATGAAGGGACGCCTCTGTGGACCTGGGGTGTGCATGCCCAGGCCTTTGAGGGTTACCCCCCTGTCCTTGAGGGCCTGGAGACGGGCATCCGTATCCTCCGAGAAGAGGGACTGTCCCTCAAAGGGGAGGTCCTGGATTTTAAATTGCATGGCCGGGGCTAGGTTGGATGACGAGAGCCATGCTGCCCGGCGGAGGGCAATGCCCGAGGCCATTGTTCGGGCCGCAGAGTCGGCCGAGTCCAGGGCCGCTTGCAGGGCATGACGAGATATGTCCCTGCTTTGGAGCAATAGGGCCCTGAACTCTTGTTTGCCCTCCTGCGGGAGAGCAGTCTCAAATTTAGTAAGGGCCTCCACCGTGTCAAAATGGTGCCTACTCAGGAGTGCCTGATGGTTGGCGACTCTGAGTTGTAGGCCCCCGGAGGAATAAACTTTCCTGCCGAAGTGGTCCAACCTTTTGGCCTCTTTGGCCTTTGGGACCTGCGCCTCCTGCCCGTGGCGCTCCTTGTTATTAACAGAGTCCACCACCAGGGAGGAGGGCGTGGGGTGAACATACAAGTATTCATATCCCTTGGCTGGGACAAAATAACGCTTCTCCACCCCACGAGCAGTGGGGGAGATAGAGGCGGGGGTCTTCCAAATTACCGCCGTGTGGAGTTTAATAGTATTAATGAACGGCACTGCCACCCGTGCCGGAGTGCCCTTAGTTAACATGGTGGTGACCGGGTCGTCCACCACTGGGACCTCTTCCAAAGGCAGGTTCATGTTTTTAGCAACTGCCTGGAGGAGATGTTGGTAACTGGAGAGGTCCAAGGCGGGCGGGCTAGTTGATGAAGTGCCCATCACTGCCTCTACCCCTACGGGGGAGGCGTAGGGACCCGGCTCCATAGGGCTACGTACCGTGGAGGGCTGGACTGCCGATGATGGTCCTGCCAGCACGTCCACTGGACCCTCTGAGCTCACCGGGAACCCGGGTTCAGACTGGGTTTCCCGGGGCCGATCGTACCCCCATGCCGCCCACTCTGACCTGGCAGGGTTTTGGGTGACTTGGACTGGTCCCGCCGAGCGAGGGGCCCGCGTGCCGGCGGACTCTCGACGCTCCCGGTGCCGTGGGCTTCTCGACCGGTGCCGGGCGGTAAGGTGCCCATCCGAGGAGTCGTGGCTACCCGAACGGTGCCGCCTCGGGAAGTCTCGGTGCCGAGACGATGATCGGTACCGGGGGGACCTTCGGCGCCGCGACGGGGTCCGGTGCCGCTCTCTACACTCCCGGTGCCGTGGGCTTCTCGACCGGTACCGGGCGGTACGGTGCCCATCCGAGGAATCGTGGTTACCTGAATGGTGCCGCCTCGGGGAGTCTCGGTGCCGAGACGATGATCGGTACCGGGAGGACCTTCGGCGCCGCGACGGGGTTCGGTGCCGAGACGACGAGCAGTGCCGGGACGCGGAGCGGCTTGTGGAGCGACGTCTCGGACGGTCTCGGCGCCAGCTGAGGGACCAGTGCCGGGAGTGCGACCGGTGCCGAGAGTACGACCGGCCCTTACCAGGGTGCCGGGACTCTGATCGGCGGCCAGAGCGCGAGTGGCGCGAACGGCCAGGAGGAGACCTTGAGCAGGGTCTCAACTCCTTGCGGCGCCGAGACTGCGACCGGAGCCGGGCGGGTGACCGTTGCCGGGAGTCTGGTCGGCGCCGCGAGATCGAGCGGTGTCCATGCCCTGCCGGGCTCCGACACGCGATCTCTGCCTCGGTCATGGGCGGCCTGCCCGTCGACCGGACTTGTTGCTGCGGGGCGTCCCCGGCAAGCAACCCTCTCGCAGCAGTACACGCCTCCATCATGGAGGGAAGCTGCTGCGGAGTTGGCACCCCAAGTGGCAAGACCACTGGCACCGGACTCGACGGGGCCTCCTGCGGCGCCGGAGTCAGCGGTGCGGGTGCTGGCGGCTCTTCCTCAGGTCGGCTCCCCGGAGAAGGCTGAGGTCGCGGCACTGGTACCGACGGCTGGACGCGGTCCGGAGCAGGGCGAAGTTGAGCGCTCCTCTTCCGCTTGGTGCTGGGGGAGCGCGACCGGTGCCGAGGCTTGGCTCTCGGCGGTTTGGGTGCGGGGTCCGGTGCCGCACTGGAGTCCGGGGCCGCCTCCATCAGGACGTGCCGCAAGCGGGATTCCCTGTCTTTGCGGGTCCTGGGCTGAAGGTACTGCAGATCTAGGAAGAAACTGCCAAGTGCACTTACCAGGCACTTGAGAGGCACTTAGAGTGTGGGTCTCCCACAGGCATAGGCTTCCCACACTCTGAGTGCTTGAATCCCGGAGCCTTGAAGACAGAGGCTCCGGCAGCAGGGAAAAACCCCTGCACTGACTCTTTACACTACAAAGACTATGTAAACTAACTAACAACAACTGCTAACAACGAACAATTAAGAGAACAATCGACTAGCTAGGAGATAAGGAGAACGCTGAAAAGCAGAACTCCTCTTCCGACTACCAGCTCGAGCGGTAAAGAAGGAACTGAGGGCCAGACTGTGTCGCAGGGGTACTTATAGAGTGCCTCAGTGGCGCCACTCCAGGGGGCTCCCTGCTCACCCAGTCTGCAGCTAGGGGAAAATCTACCCGGCAACCAGGCCCGCAGCGCGTGCCTAACCTATAGTGGAATGCATGTGAGCAATCACTCGAAGAAGAACCTAAGAAAAGCCCTCAGCGTTCTGAATGTTATGTATTTTAACATAAAAAGGATGTTTAAGAAAAGATACTGTTCAGTTACTGAGAAATTAACTAAACCCTGATGAACCACCAGTTTTGTAAACACTACAAATAAAAACATGTGTGTAGCTTTCCGCCCTCCCCTCCGCCATTGGTTAATGATAACACTGGCCATGCCTTTTCCCTTAAAATAGCTAATGATGGAGCCTGCCCTTGCAGTTCTTCCCTGCGCAGTCTATAGGACTGGAATCAGAATACAAAACTCAGGTGACATACTTGACCACCTGCTTAAAGTTAAGCATGTGAGGATCTGCAGATGTATGGCAACAGGAGCAGGCAAATGGTCCATCGGGTCTGCCTTCTCTAACCTGTATATTTTTAAAACTTTGTGCTTTGTCAGGTGAGTAAGAGAGATACAGTTGCAAATATCTGCTATATTTAAAATTCTATTACTTTGTAATTGCTAAGTCTGCACATAATTTCCGTTACTGATTTGTGAACTTAACTGGGTTTTGTCAAAATATATTAATATTTTTTAAATTTATCAAATTCATCTTTAGGGTAAAATTATTTTGTCAAAAACAAAGAGATGATAAAGATCAATGATCTGCAATAAACTATACAAACCTGGGTTGCTTGTATGTTGATAACTTGGTAAGATAACTCTTCAGGCCTGGTCAATGCTGCATATCTGATTGAAAGTATACAAAACGTTTACTTAATCTTATGTATGATAGATAAGGGAGTGAAGGGGAAAACATCTGGTTGGTTATTAATTTACTGAGCATCCTTCCTCATAGCAACACCTGCACATCCATGATTCTTTTACTAACTATGGAGAGATGCTAGTATTTCTCTAGTACAAAACACATCCAGCTTGCTTTAACCTTAACTAATCAGACAATGGAATGGCAGCCTTCTTCTGCTCCCTGCAGCCAGAAAATAGATCCTTTATCAAAGAGACTAGGATGATTAGAACTGAGAGCCTGGCTTGACTGAATTGTCAGTAAGGCTATAATACAGTACTTGTGAAATGTTTACTTGCTTAAAAGGAGCTGGAAGGAGACTGGTAATGGGATAGAGAGTATTTTGCTTCAGCCACAGGTTCAAATTTATCAGGTCACTAGTGACCAAAAGTCATTACCATCCAATGGGGAATTAGAGGCCTCAATTACTTTACAGTGGAGAAGGCTCCACATAACAAAACCCCCCAACTGTGCTAACTGGAGTTTCGGTTAGTAATTTCAACGGAGGCCAAGATGTGAACACACCAGAGAGACTGAACTTCTCTCTTGTCCCTGGAGAAGATCCATCCAGGTCCGAATTGAGCTTGTCCTGTGCTGTACCTATTCTTTGGAGAAAGGACTTCAGTCTCCAGGACTGTCAATGCTGTTCCTCTCCCCAGGACCAAAACCACACACACAAAATTGCATTGGAATTAAGCATACTCTTCCTCCTCGTCTGTTGTGAAAAGGTTTAATCGGAATCCCGTCTCACTGCCACTGGGTTTCTTGATCTCCAGGCCTCCCATTAGCCTAGCCAAAAAGTTCAGTTCTTCTTTAGCAAGAGGGTTAGGGGCTGCATTCTCCTGCAGGAAACAATAATAGATTGATTGGTTCCTGGTATTGTAAAGGATAACTTTATTCAATGTGATATATTATTAAATATTATTATAAAAGTAATATGGTGGCTGGCTGGTGTTTAGTGCACATAGACTCAAACTGAGGTTACACATAGAGGACAAAATAATTTCCTGGCTAAACTGAACAGCTGAAAAATCTGTAAAACCAACTTCCATTTATTTCAATAGGTCAAACAGCTGGTTTGGGAAAACAACAACAAAGATTTTAGCATGCATACAGAAAAAAATATTAAACCATGATAAAAATCACTGGTAGCCTCCTCTAATATGTTCTAGTCACCCCATTGCAACAAGGATGGAACAAAATTGGAGGGGGTTCAGAGAAGGCTAACAATGTAGAGGCCTGGAAAAAAGTCTCCCACATACACAGAGCCTGAAGACTGGGATTGTTTATCTGAGAAAGGAAGATGAATAGAAGGGGTCATGATAAAAGTATACAAAATAATGAATGGTCTAGAAAAGGAAGGTTGGGAACTTCTGTTCTTCCTGTCTCATAAAAGAACAAGGGGAGATTGAATGAAACTAAAAAAGGTGGCAAATCCAAAACTGATAAAAGAACATACTTTTTCCCATAATGCTTAATTAGACCAAAATACTTTTCGCCACAAAATGTCACTGAGATCAAGAACTTAATAAAGCATGAGGGGACAGAAGGACATCTGACCTTTGTGTTGGATGCTAAACTCTTGGATGCTCCTGACATATGCGTCTCAACTGGCCGACTAACACTGTACCTAGAAGGAAAAATTAAGAAGTTACTGATCGCATGGAAAAAGAAGTCAGTTCCCGTGCACAGCACAGGAGCCAAAGAAACTTCTCTGTCTGCATAGGCTCAAAATAGGTTTTCTGGATGATAACATTATAGCCATACATTCTTTTCTGGAGACAGTGAATACTGTAATTGGAATGAGGAGTCCTAATTCAGTTTTCTGACATACTGATTGTGTTAAAGAGCTTGAGTGAAGAAAAGTACAAATGGACAAAAAGTACTCCTAATTCTTCTTTCCTGAATGGCAAAATTGCTCAAAAGAAATCTATGTCATTAAGAGTATTCTCTGAATGCAACCTAAGTGATAATTACATGCAACTCACAGAACATGTAGTACTAAACCAGATTCAGTTATTCGTCAGCTGTGCTGTGGACAGGAGTTGAGATGTTGCTGTTTCTTTTCTGGGGCTATTTATAAACACCAATACATAGTTTCTGCTAGTTGTTTTGTTCTCCTCCCAGGAGGACATCACTAAACTAAAGGTGATAAAGAGCAGCAGAAGTGGTATAAACAAGCCAATGAGATACAAAGACTGAAGACATATTTTCCTCAACAAACCAAGAGCCCTTTGCCTTCAACAGGTTTTATTAAGAATTTTATCTGTAGTTTCTATATAGGACAGTTTACTTACATATTTGTCCCCAGTTTAAGCACTCTGTCTCCATAAAGATCAAATGAACCTTCCCTTTGTGGACTGATATAATTTCCACCATTGGTGAATTCAACCCTTTTAACTTCATCTCCGTTGCAATTAAATATCCTTCAAGGAATAAAAATAAATCATTGTTATCTCAAGATATTTAATGATGCTCTTTAATGCTGATTTGCTTTGCTCTTCATACTGAAGGAGGGGGGAACAAGCTCTCTTTTGTCAAATGTCTGATACTACTATAAAAAACTACTAAATTGATAAAGGGCAGCGGTGTAATTTTAAAAGAATAAATAAGGGGCACTTTGCTGGAACAGGGGATTACAGACGGAGTACTCAGCCTTTCATTGCCAGATCACTTGTTCCAAATCCTGAGCTACAGAAGTAATTAATACCCAATAAATGTTCAGTGATCTATGCAAATGAATGACAGTTTTGGTACACTTCCCACTGGACAAGTATTCTCATTACAGTTGGTACCAACTGCTCTTTTGTGGGCAGCTGTGCACACTGGGGGAGCTACATACATAATAAATGATGGTCTAGAAATCACCTGATGAGTCCTGGAACTTCTGTTCCCCATGGAACAGGACCTGATATTGGCAGCACAAAGCGACCATTCGAGTTTTGTACTTTATCCTTTAGAAAGATGGAGACCTGCAAAGAAACACCCCACCCAGAAAAATACCAATCAAATGACTCCTAATGTAAATCACTTGGAGCCTGATCCTGATTTTGGCATGGTAATTCCTGCCAAGATCAAAGGAAGGCTGATATTTGAAAGGACTGTGGGATTGGGCCCACTTTAGTCATATTCTAGTCATTGCCCACAGACTGGAAGTATTAGTCTAACTTTAACTGATCATACTCAAATGAATGAAACAGAACCCTTTATTTTATTTAGGAATGTCGAATCCTTGCTGTCAGTCTCCAGCTTTTCATGGTTTCTTAGTCAGGCCTTTAATTAAAAAGAAAAATGTTTGTCAGTAGGGTTTGTACATAAACAGTTATCTTTGGATTTGTGAAATCTCCCAGTAATGAAAAATCCAAGTTTTAATACTAAATACTAACATAACAACATGGTTTGTGAAAACCTAGTAATGAAAAACCCATGTTTTAATACTAAATACTAACATAACAACACAGTCTGTATGTTAGTATTCAAAGAGCTGCAGCTGAGTATGGGCAGTCATTGCTTTTCATACCATTCTACTGAATGGGACGTTCATTTAGTAAAAACTATTGGGCACCCTTGTTATTTATATTGTGCTCAGTTTTTAGTTACAGAGAGATCAAGCACATCCATGTAAGTTACAAGCCCAAGGAGCAAAACCACACCTGTTTCAAAATAATGTAATTATAACAAAATACCTACATTTGATTGCCACAAAAATCCAATTTACTGTTTTTCTTATGGTCTAATGAAATGGGACACTTACCCTGATGTGCATGTCCTGAAAGAAAATTAGGAGTGTTTGCCTGATCAGCTGAAATTCACCAGCAGAGAGACAACTGTACATCTAGAGAAGAGAAAAGAAATTATAACTATAATAGTTTTAAGCTGTTCCTGAATGACTTGCCCCATCTAGTCAAATGTGACCACAAAAAAATGTCAAAACTGTGTTGCCAATAAGAATTAATAAAGGGCAGTGTGGTAAGCAGTCATTGTTAACAAACCAATTCCAAATTCAATTCCTACTGAAGTCAATGGAAGACTTACACTTTACTGGGAATTGGATCGGATGCTAAATAAACAAATAGTTTAAAGTGAGCCAATATGAAAACAACACTGGAATTCTAAAGGGCTCGGTCTCAAGCAGGGTTTTTAAACACTTCAGGGCCTTCCTTCACCATTATTTATGATTAGAATGTATCAGTCACTACATTCCCATCCAAAGAAATACAATGTAGAGTAAAAATAAATCTTTCGCTGGGATAGTTCTATCTGTGGTTCCAAAAAGACTAGGAAATGTTGGTAACTGAAAACCAAATCTATTCCCCTCAGATTCAGAGGGGGGCCGAATGATTGGAGTTGTTCCCCAAGGTTGAAAGAAAAGTTCCACCTCAATGAGCCACCGCTCATCAATGAGGTATTTAGTATCTTTAAAATTAGCTGAAAAAAAGTGAAAAAACAAACAGCTGTGAGGTCCATGGTTCATTCAGTATAGGGGATCTTACACTGATTAGCTGCCGAAATGTTTCGTCCACTTGGTTAAGAATGTTAGGGGAGTCTCGTATAAAATCCTTGATAGCATCTAGATGATTGAAAGTGACTAGCAGGATGTCTTTGGGTCGAGGACAGAGCAGAACTTGGTATTTGAAAGCCATTGTCATAAGATCATAGAGCTGTAAAATAATGCAGGGAAATTGAATTAGATCAAAAAGCCTTGGTCAGTCATCATCTGGTACAAATCCCACTGTCTAGTCAAGTTTAATCTGGAAAGTGATTTTGAAATCTCATCCCAATATTTGTATGGTAAGAGCGATGATCTTTTATTTAATTGGTAGGTTTTATACATACCTGTTGCATGAAGAATTTAATGTTTAGTATCAAAACTCAGAGGGTAAAGTGTTCACAGGGGCTTCCCTCAACCTCCTTAGTTATAGCCACAATTATTTGCATGTAGAAATACTCTTTGCAGGCACACATTCAGGTATTTGCACATACAAAATTGAGGGTATGAATTTGAAGATGCCCAAACAGTAATAAGAATAGACACAGTTAAAATTAAGACACACCTAATGAATACCCCCAATCAAACTTTCACATTATCAAAGCAGAAACATACAGTTTTGAATTTGCAGTTGTTTTGAGTTATCTTAATGTGTCTGATACTAAGGTGCATTTTCTAATGCCTTTCCTGGGTTTAGAAAGAAAGCAACTAGGAGGAACTTTTGCAAGGAGGATTTCTGTCACAAAATGCTTGATAAATTAGAATGGTAAAAAAAAATTCAACTGCACTCAACATCCAGTGAGAAGCAGCACTGAGGAAAGCAACAAATGGCTTCTAATATTTGGAATAATTTATGAGGGGAAGACATTCTTTTTACCTTATCCATGCTCGCCTGGTTCAGCCTCATGATTGAAGCATGAGCCAGCCGGTCATACACTGTTCTCAGGGCCTTCTTGGAATAGAGTTCCTGTGGTTTGAACAGCTCCTCCATAAACTTTTTATTGAACATGGTTGTGATGATATCATTCATAACTGTAAAGACAAAAGAACCCATCTTGTTGATTTTCTAAACTGACAGACATCAGAAATAGATAATGCTTTATTTTGTTCCACATGGAGGACACAGACAGTCGGGTGTGCGAGGAATCATATGAATTGTTACCTAGGTAAACCACACACAGAGCCACAAGAGAAAAAAATACCAGTATAGTATACCAGCAAAGCACTTCTAGTGTGGACACAGCTAAACCAGAAAAGCTGTCCTTTGCTATAGTGCAGTAAAACCATCTCCCATGAGAGAAACAAACTATACTGGGTAAAAGTGCAGTTCTACCAGTATAAATGCATCTACACTAGGAGCTTCTGTTGGCACAGCTCTGTGGGTCAGGGATCACACCTCTTTACTCCTGTGAATGACAGAGCTGGGCTGGAAGGAGTCTGCAATGTAGACATAGCCATAGGCAACAAACACTTTTTTTTCCTGATGGGAATAAGACTCTTTTTGGTGCATTTTTTAAACAGTCACATCTATCACTTTAATTTTTTTAAAGTTAAATTAGAAATGTCTGGTTCTGTGAATAAGCTGATACTGCATCTAATGCCTATTTAGCTGAAATTCTGCTCCACAGGGAAAGCTCTGTGGTTCTAAATTATATTAGACTTTCACATTACCATCTTAAAATAAATTATGGTCAATTTAATCTTTTTCTCCCTTTAGAAATGTAAGAAATCAATTTCTTTCCCTCTTTTTAACAGAAGTCTATCAAATGATTCAAGGTTCCTTGTCAAGTTTTTGTGTTGCACAGATTTGGATTTTCGGTGGTAAGGAAAGCATTTCAAACACTGGAATCAGAGAGGTAGCCATGTTAGTCTGGAATAGCAGAGGTAACAAAGAGTCCTGTGGCACCTTAAAGACTAACTAAAGTATTGGAGCATAAGCTTTCGTGGGCTAATACCCACTTCATCGGATGCAAGCAGTGGAAGTGTCCAAGGGCAGGTATAGATAAATAGTTACCGTACCTCCTACCTGATTCTTGACTATTTATCTATACCTGCCCTTGGACACTTCCACTGCTTGCATCCGACAAAGTGGGTATTAGCCCACGAAAGCTTATGCTCCAATACTTTAGTTAGTCTTTAAGGTGCCACAGGACTCTTTGTTATTTCAAACACTGGCACCACTGGAAGATAATACTGAGCTCTTCCACTGTGATTTTCATATGAGAATTTCAAAGCACTAAAAACATTTATTCAACTTCACAACAGCCTTATGAGGTGAAGAGTACCTTTTTATATATGTATATTGAGGCAGGGAGCTGTTAATCTGTCTAGCCATCAGATTAGACACTAGGGACACATTTAGCAGTGGTGCAAAGAGGTGCAACTCCACTGTCTTCATCGTACTGAATTTGGCCCTATATGCTATATCACACACACTCACTTCCCACTATGGAAATGCTGAATGAAAGCTCATACTGCAGTCCATACCAAGACTACAGAGCAAGGATTAAGCCTCTGCTATCAGATGACTACTACCAAAGATAGCGATGTTAGCAAATTCAAACAGGATTGCAGAAACCTCCAGGTAGAAGTCAAAGAGAACAAAGAGATACCTAGTGGTAATGATGAGTTATATAAAGAGTGACATTTCTTCTTATTGGGAGAGTTAGACATGCATGCTCACTATTGTGGGGGGTGGTGAGTGGGTCTACTGCACAGCAGTGAAAGATATGTAGCAGTTATTTTCACCTTCTCTGGCGCTAAATAATACAGGAAACTTAGTTGCTAGGCACTATTCAGGTGCTGAGAAGCTGGAAACAGATAATTCAGGGTGCTGGAGCGCAAGTCATTACAGTAAACCCTTGATTTAACGGACCTCGATTTAACGGACTTCGGATGCAACGGACAAAATTTCTGAGCAAGTCTGATACATCCGAAATCCATTTCTCGCGGGCTGGCTGCCGGCTCCCAGCTGCCGCCCGGGTCCAGGCAGCAGGCGGGCTGGCTGACGGCTCCCGGCTGCCGCCCAGGTCCCGGCAGCAGGCGGGCTGCGGAGCTGCTGCCCCGACCCTGTGGCGGGCGGGCTGCTGCTCCGACAGTTCGTTGGTTTTTTTTATTAAATAACGGACTTTTTGATTTAACGGACACCCCCTCGCCCGAATTAGTCCGTTAAATGGAGGTTTTACTGTACTGATGCAATTCCCTCTATATTTGCTTGGGGGTAATATTTAAAAAGATGCAAGATGGTATTTCGCCTTGTGGACATTTGAAGACATTTAATAGAATCCCAATCTATTCTCGGCTTCTGAGAAGCAGTGACCCAAATAAAAACAACTATGATTAAAAGGCTTTTCTTCCCCCACACTGCCTGCCTTTGGAATGTATTCTCCGTAAAACATTTTATTTGTCAATCCTAGCCAGAAAAGTTTGCTTCACAGCAGTCCAATGAATCTTAATCCAACATCCCTTTAGGAATGAAGAAAAGCCAATCCAATGTCAACAAGTATCAGTCATTACATATTTTATTTTGCAGCTGGTTAGACATGAAAACAAATCAGACCTGCCCCACGGCAATACTAACATGAATATTTTATAGCTGTTGCCACACATTGCACACTTTTTGTGCCCACCAAGATCCAGTAAGGTCTTCTCCTTCACCTCTTACCGATGCCTTAGGAAAAACAGTGCCATTCAAGCAGGCAGCTGAACAATCCTATTTAGAGTTGCAACAATACTCAAAGACTCGCTAGAAGTGTTTCACAGTGGAATGCAATGGAATGAAATGGGATGCCGTGTATTAATCACACATCAGTCCTTACATAAATTAATTCCAGGAATTAAAACCATTCACATTTATTAAAATAGAGCTGTGAAAGCAACAAATATTCAGTGTAAAAAGGGTACAGCCAACCCCATATCATTCAAAAAACGCAACAACACTCTAGTGAAATGTGGTATTACCTTTTTTTTATAGGAACTAAAGACAATAGCCTTGGATCAAGCAAAGGGATCCCAGAGTGTAGGTTCTCCCAAGGAGAACATGTTTGCCATTCAAGTTTAGGAAAATAAAAAAACCCAGAGGTGTGTCAGCACAGGGATAAGGACACTGTAAGCAATGCAGCATAAAGGCAACTAAGCACAAAGGGAGTCAGCAAGCAGGACCAGGGAAAGGGATCCAAGCGCAGACAGGAGACATTCCCACAAGGAGAGAATGCAACGGACGAGAGAGAAGAGGGGGGATTGACAGAGGATTTTCCATAATCATGTCACATCATTTGTGACCCACACATCTCAGTTTCTGATGCAGTTTAACAACAGAGGGCTCACATGCATGAAGGGAAGCAGGTAGCTTTCTGTCTTGATAAAGCTCATGCTTCCAGGATTATATTCAAGTCAGCCAAAGGAATAATCCAAGACCAAAACAGTTACACATTTTTACCTGCAACAAGTTTCCATTTAAAACAAAATCCAGGTACACAACTGCTGACAACCAAGGTTATAACTGACTCCAGCTGTGAACAACAGACACATACACGTTCACATTACAGTCTGCCAACTACTATTTACTGCTTCAGACACCAGTCACTGGTTACATTTTACACAGTTGCAGCAGCAACTCTAGCTACTCATTGTGTAAACATGAACAATTTTGTATTAATGAGAAATAAGTGAAGTCAATGAAGTGGATGAGGATGGGTGAAGCCTGAATCATCATGACATCATCAACCTTGTGATTTTGGACTGTTGACTTCTCGGGAATCATTCCTTTTAATAGTAGCGTCCAGGAATGGATATGGTATGTTTTTACTGTATAATCCTTGCACAATGAAAGTATTAAAGCTTTACTGATTGATCTATGTGGAATCCACATTTGTGTCTTGACCATATAAATATGAAAAGCAGCTGCCTCGGCATCCCACTTTTTAATGTGTTACAACAGAGCCCGGCAGAGCCTTTTGATTAACTAGTACATTTAAAATGGTGCAAGAACATGTAACTGCACAAAACACATCGTAGAGTCACAGAACAGAATGGAAGCAAACTCCAGCCTATTCACGTCAATATCACTTGAACACTTAGATATAGGACTGCCAATTAACCACAGTTAACTAGCGCAATTAACAAAAAAAAAATTGTGATTAAAAAAATTAATCGCAATTAATTGCACATAACAATAGAATACCAGCTGAAATGTATTAAATATTTTGGAGTTTTTCTACATTTTCAATATTGATTTCAATTTACAACACCGTATACAAAGTACACGGTGCTCACTTTATATTATTATTTTGTATTACAAATATATGCACTGTAAAAATGATAAACAAAAGAAATCGTATTTTTCAATTCACCTCACACAAGTACTGAAGTGCAATCTCTTTATCGTGAAAGTAACTTACAAGTGCAGATTTTTTTTGGTTACATAACTGCACTCAAAAACAAAACTGTAAAATTTTAGAGCCTACAAGTCCACTCAGCCCTACTTCTTATTCTGACAACCACTAAGACAAACAAGTTTGGTTACATTGATGGGAGATACTGCTGCCTGCTTCTTATTTACATCACCTGAAAGAGAAAACAGGCATTCACATGGCACTTTTGTAGCCGGTGTTGCAACATATTTACATGCCAAATATGCTAAACATTCGTATGCCCCTTCATGCTTCGGCCACCATTCCAGAGGAGATGCTTCCATGCTGATAATGTTTGTTAAAAAATAATGTGTCAATTAAATTGGTGACTGAACTTTTTGAGGGGGGAGAATTATGTCTCCTGCTCTGTTTTACTGGCATTCTGCATATACTTCATGTTATAGTAATCTTGGATGATGATCCACCATGTTGTTCGTTTTAAGATCACTTTCATTGCAGATTTGATAAAATACGAAGAAGGTACCAATGCTTGATTTCTAAAGATAGCTACAGCACTCAATCCAAGGTTTAAGACTCTGAAGTACTGTCCAAAATCTGAGAGGGAAGAGGTGTGGAGCATGCTTTTAGAAGTCTTAAAAGAGCAACACTCTAATGCAGAAACTACAGAACAAAAAAACCAAAAAGGAAAACCTTCTGCTGGTGGCATCTGACTCAGATGATGAAAATGAACATGCCTCAGTCCACACTACTTTGGATCGTTATCAAGCAGAACCCACCATCACATGGAAGCATGTCCTCTGGAATGGTGGTTGAAGCATGAAGGGACATACGAATCTTTAGCACATCTGGTGCGTAAATATCTTGCAACACCAGCTACAACCGTGCCATGCGAACGCCTGTTCTCATTTTCAGGTGACATTGTAAACAAGAAGCAGGCAGCACTATCTCCTGCAAATTGTAACCAGCCTTGTTTGTCTGAGTGATTGGCTGACAAAGAAGTAGGATTGCGTGGACTTGTAGTCTCTAAAGTTTACATTGTTTTATTTTTGAATGCAGTATTTTTTACATAATTCTACATTTCTAAGTTCAACTTTCATGATAAAGAGATTGCACTACAGTACTTGTATGAGGTGAGTTGAAAAATTTTTTTTTTGTTTTTTACAGTGCAAATACTTGTAATCAAAAATAAATATAAAGTGAGCAGTGTACACTTTGTGTTGTCTTGTAATTGAAATTAATATATTTGAAAATGTAGTAAACATCCAAAATATGTAAAATAAATGGTATTCTATTTTTTAACAGCATGATTAATTACGATTAATTTTTTTAATCACTTGGCAGCCATACTTGGATATCATAGTGATAAGTACTTTAGCTAAATGTACAGAGAATGCTGAAGGCTTTATTCTGAAAATGGCGAATCATAACTATTAAAAGGAAGCTGCTTAAAGAGGTGTTGGGCCTTGGAAACTGGAGACTAATTAAGATCAGGAAAGGTAGGGGATTAGGGAAATCCTTACAGAAATACAGCTACGCAGCATACATGATTACTGCCTGCATTTTACACATGAACAATGCTCACAGAACTCATGCAGTCATATGCTTGTATTTCTGTAAGGTTAATCAACAAAGACATTCAGATTTGGCTAGAAAGTTCTCTGGTGAAGATACCATCTATTGATATGCATTGCCCTGATTATAGTTAATTTTCAAAGGAGCTATTTTTAAGGGCTGCATGATTATAAGATATTTATTGTTAAAGGGTCATTGATTTATTTGTGTTTAGATCTAAAATTATGAATGTATTTTTTAAATAGAAAGTCTTGGTTGAAGAATCATCTGTCTGTGTTCTTGACAACTGCTATAACTACAACACTGCAGCAACAGGGTTCGGAGTGTATATGTCATATGGGTTCGGAGTGCGTATGTGCATATGGCTGTGTTGATCTACTGCATGCAGCTAAAAGGTTACAGTACCTCGTTTCCTGTCCACATCTGTCCATTCATCTACACGAAGCATACAAAACAAAAACATCGGTTCAAGTAGTAAGAACAATACTTGCAAGGAGATTAAAAGAAAGAAATTGGAAAACTCTAGCTAATGGATTTTATTTTTCATGTCAGCATTCAGTGCTTAACAAGAAAAGGCTGCCTGCCATTTTTACCTTTCATTCACATTAAATACCAAACACCACCGGTGAAATCCTGGCCCTTTTGAGGTCATTGGCAAAAATCCCACTGACTTCACTGACGCCAGAATTTTATCCCAAGCAAATGCTCAGCACTTTTGACACCAAGCTGGGAAAGGGAAGGGTTAATGTGTCTGATTGTTTTCAGTGAACACTATAGAGTCAACAGTTCTAACCAATGATACCACAACATAGCTGTAACCACAGCTCAACCGAAATAAAGCCTGACTCTTCTGGAGTGCAAAATGCAGCTACAGCAGTGCAGGTCCTATGTTTTCATTGAGATGTGTCAGAACTTGTTTTATTGGGTCACTAATTCACACCCTGTGTGTCATTATGTTTACTGGCTTGTTTACACTTATAGTGCTGCAGCGGTGGAGCCAGGCTGCTGTAGCTCTAGTGAAAATACTACTTACACCAACAGGAGAGCTTCTCCTTTTTATATGGAGATATGCCTATCTCATAGAACTGGAAAGACCTTGAAAGGTCATTGAGTCCAGTCCCCTGCCTACACTAGCAGGACCAAGTACAGTCCCCTGACAGATTTTTTGCCCCAGATCCCTAAAGGGCCCCCCTCAAAGATTGATCTCACAACCCTCAGATTAGGGGGAGCCAATGCTCAAACCACTGAGCTATCCCTCCCCTCTCCTAATAGCACAGGTACTCCACCTCCCTGAGAGATAGTAGCTATGTCAATGGGAAAAGCCCTCTTGCTGACATAGTGCTGTCTACACCAGGGGTTAGATTGGTATAACTACATCTCTTAGGGGTGTAGAAAATACACACTCCTCAGTGACATAGTTATACTGACATAAGTTGGTAGTGTAGGCCAAGCCTAAGTTCTGTACCTCCAGCCACCTGACCAGTAGACGGCGATAGTGCAATAAGATAGCTTTATCATTACTTTAGCCATTATAACATGAATTGTTCAAAATAGCTTCTTGTAATATAGCCTATGCTACTACAGTAGACTCTTGATTATCCAGGATTGGGTTAACCAGGATGAGGATTAACCAGGATGACAAACAAAAATATGTATAACTCACAGGGCTGGCTCTGTGTTGCAGCCCCAAGCACAAAATAAAACAAACCCCAACCAGGGTGCAAGGCAGCCAGTGAACCAATGTCTGTCCCCCCCCCGGTGCAGGGTGGCTGGTGAACCAACCTCTCCTCCCCATATTTCCTATGAACAGTGATTATCCGGGATTTTATTAACCAGGATTAATTTTTTCCCTATCATTTTGGATAATCGCAAGTCTACTGTATTAAGTATTTTTTTCAGATTGGGAAGACAGCTGCACAATGAACCTTTTCCCTGATTTCTTATTGTTATGAAATTCTAAAGTTCTTGGGATCTCCTTCCCTGCCCGTGCTCCATATACAATCATGGTTGGGAGAAGAAAGTGGTTTATTTTTAACCTTAATTTGTTTAATTCAGAAAATGTTACAATGAGAACTGCATAATGCCATGGATTGAAGGTTGGAGCTTTTGTGCAGTAAGTATGAAATCAAAGGGAGAGGTACATTTAATAATGACTTTACAATTTTATAAATAAAGAGTCCAAAACATGTTACTAGGGTGAGCACAAAGCCCAGCAGTCATATATTTATGTTTCTCCTGTTTTTAAAATTGGGTGTGTTTGTTTCTCAGAGCTTTTTAAATGCTTCAGGAAGCCATCTCTGGGTCCAAAAATAACCCCTCGTCTGCTGTTATTGTGATATTTCAGAACCAGGATGAGGTAAATATTGTTGAGAAGACCAAATCTTGAGTTATTTTGGTTCCATAAATGGACCCGAGGCATTAAGCTACAAAATACAAGTACAGCGATATTATAGTTTATTTGGGTTTCCAGAATAATCAAATGCATAATCTTAGTTTGTACTTTCTTTTATTGTAGGCCTCCACACATACCAGCTCTTTACTGTAATAAATTTAGCAATCTTTAAAGAAGTGATGATTTTTATGAAGATGTAGATTTTTCTGCAGCTTCCAGTGCCGCTTGCCAGGGGCCACTCCAGCGGTGGCCAGTGGGGCTCTCTCTGGAGCAACATGAGCAGCTGGCCCTGTAGAATCCATGACTTCCAAACACGGAGCCCTAATGATAAGAGCTTCATGCAGTCATTACCAGAGAGGTACCTAGTGTAAGATAGCATACATTTATAATGGTAAGAGTAATTAAGCATTGGAACAATATACCAAGTGTCATGGTAGATTTTCCATCAGTGACAATTTTTAAATCAAGATGGGATGCTTTTCTAAAAGATCTGCTCTAGGGATTATTCTCAGGAAGTTCTATGACCTGTGTTATACAGGTCAAACTAGATGATCACAATGGTCCCTGCCGGCCTTGGAATCTATTAATCCAGGACCATAATGCCCTGATTAGGAAATGCTTGTTATGACTATGTTGTCTTGGCAGTATCTTTCTGAGACCACAGTAAGTATATTAATAACTCATATTATTTGTTGGGTGATATATATATATCACCCAACAAAAATGACTAGCTCACTACTAAATGGTAAGAATCAGAGAGGTAGCCGTGTTAGTCTGGAATAGCAGAGGTAACAAAGAGTGCCACAGGACTCTTTGTTACCTCTACTAAATGGTAGATCACTTTGGAGCAGGAGAGTGACTGATTATATTTCAGAGTGAAACTGCTAAAAACAGAGGAAACTGCCATGAACGAGCATCTTTGAGTCAATTTTTGTGCTACTGCAAAGTCGCTTCCTGGTCAATGGAATCAGTAGGAGAAGGATAATATTTCACCTTATTTTGTACATTCATAACTGGTGTTTTCTCTATTGACTTCTTGGTCTTCTGGGATTTCCTCAGTTTTCTTTTTTAATTCCCACTCTCCTCTCCTTTGCAGGGACCAAGAGTAGAGATGTAGATAGGCTATGGAGGGCATCATCTGGAATGTTCCATGATCAGTGGGAAGGAGTCATTCCCTTGCCCAAAGCAAAAAAGAATGTGTCCTCTGCACACCCAGTAAAGTCTTCCACCTGGGCACATTTTCTCCTCCCTACGGGGTCATATTATTTTACTTTATAATATTGTAGTGGAATTCATATTCTATTGGAACATACATTTCCAATACACAGGCTTGCACCCAGGAAGCTACAATGAGGTGTTCACATCTGCCCCTAAATTAAGGGGATCTATTCAGAAACCCTGATTTCAGACTGGAATTGTTGATTTCAAGGTTTCCATAAAAGATGTTACAGTTGGAAGAAACCAATACATTAGGTAGAGAGATAGATGATTGTGCTGTAAGGTATGGAAACTGAGTATAGAGAGCTCGAGTGTGGTTTTGATCCACATTCAACAATACCTCCCACTCCCACACTTACATTAGCCAGAATTTTTTTGTTCAAAATGTAACATCACCATTCACATCTATGAACATATGTATCCTGCAGTGCTGTGTCCAAAACTCCATTAAGACACATTTTAAACATGGTTCCAGAAACAACGGCTTGGCTCAGTATGTACTTGCAATAAGCCATTTTAAACTTGGGTTAGCACAAAATTTGCTAATGAAGCCTCAGCTGTTTAGAGGGCAGTGTACAAAGCCTCTTAGACAGCCAAAGATACAAGATACAAAAGAGTGTGTGACTTATTTGCGGACTCTCTTTAGGGATGAAGCTAAATTGTGTAGCTGTTTAAATATGAACACAGCTCTAGAAATGTCAGACATGTAAAGGAAACTGTGTGTTCAGCCAGATATCCACCACTTGCAACTTGAGATGGGATGCCTCCCCATTAGGGCTCTGGAACTTAGTCCTAGCATCTGACCTACAAGCCAGGGGCCAACAGAAAGGCAAGGAAAGGGAGAGCTACGATCACCCAGGAGGAGGAGGGATAATACAGGTGAGAATGCATCTCCCCTATTCCCAGGTGCTCATATTCTCTCTGGGTGATAAGTGCAATATAAACAACATTGCATCTGAGCACCCGGGTACTGTCTTCAAACTCTCTTCTATTTTTCTCCTCTGTGGATAGTAGATATGATACACTGGACGCCCCAGCCCTCCTGGCTTCTGGAAGGGAAAGTGTCCTTCCACTGCCCTGCAGGGGCACTTGATTTGTGGGCTTGCTGCTCCACCATTCCCACAGCCTCCGGCGTTCATATCGCCTTCATTGGTGAACAGGGTGACCAGACAGCAAGTGTGAAGAATCAGGAGGGGGGTGGTGAGTAATTGCCACCTATATAAGAAAACGCCCCAAATATTAGGGCTGTCCCTATAAAACTGGGACATCTGGTCACCCTATTGGTCCTGCCTCTGTGGCTCAAAGATGCCTAAGCAGTAGTGCTAAATGGACACGATTGTTTGCTCTCTGCAGGACTTTAAACAGCAGCTGTAGATTTGGGTCACAGGAAGAAGACTCCCCTTCCAAACCACAGGGACAAGTGGGGTGGCACCCCGGGGATGCTGTGGGTAGGGGCGGGGGTGCCCCCCCCGGGGACGCCGTGGGCAGGGGCGGGGGCGCTCTGGGCAGGGGCGGGGGCGTCCCCCCCCCCGGGACGCGGGGGCTGGGAGCGGCCCCCCGGGGCGGGGCTCTCACCTTTGCGGGCCTTCTCCCCGGGGATGCTCTGGGCCCGCAGCCGCTGGTCCAGGATGTAGAGCATCTCCCCGCCCAGGTTGAGGAAGAGCAGCGGCAGCGCGCGGGCCGACATGGCCCGGGGTCGGGGTCGGGCTGGGCCGCGGGGCCCCCCGCTCGCAGCCGCCGGCTCCAGGCTCCCGGAAAGGCGGCCGCCGTTGCCAGGGCAGCGAGGAGGGGGCAGGAGCCAATCAGGGCGCGGCTTATTGGCGGGTTCGGGCTCTTAAAGGGGAAGGGCGGTAATTGGGCCGATAGGAATCGCCGCTACCCCCCCCCCCCCCCCACACACACACACACACGGCGCAGGGAGACGGCTCGGTGGGGAACAGCTTTATTGGGCGCCAGCCCCCCCGCCCCCGCCGGGTCCGCCCCTCGGGCCGGGCCTGCAACAGAAACAAAGGCCCGAATTAGAGCGGGGGGGGGGCGCCTCTGCTCCCCTCCCCCATCCCACCCTCCCCCTCCCCACACCATGACCCCTCCCACTGACCCCTCAGATACCCCCTGCCCCCTCCCCCACCGCCCCACTGCCCCCTCCCCACACCATAACCCCTCCCACTGACCCCTCAGATACCCCCTGCCCCCTCCCCCACTGCCCCCTCCCCACACCATGACCCCTCCCACTGACCCCTCAGATACCCCCTGCCCCCTCCCCCACTGCCCCCTCCCCACACCATGACCCCTCCCACTGACCCCTCAGATACCCCCTGCCCCCTCCCCCACTGCCCCCTCCCCCACTGCCCCCTCCCCACACCATGACCCCTCCCACTGACCCCTCAGATACCCCCTGCCCCCTCCCCACACCATGACCCCTCCCACTGACCCCTCAGATACCCCCTGCCCCCCGCCCCACTGCCCCCTCCCCACACCATAACCCCTCCCACTGACCCCTCCCTTTCCCCTCAGATACCCCCTGCCCCCTCTCCCACCACCCCTTCCCCACACCATAAGCCCCCTCCCCCTGCCCCCCCCCACTGTAACCCCCTCCCCTTCCCTCCCTCTCACATACCCCTCTGCCCCTTCACCCCATTCCTCTCACATATCCCCCCAACCCGAATCCCCATCACACACCCTTCTGCCCCATGCACCCCAATCGCCCCAACCACACACCCTCCCCTTCCCCCGTCTCCTCAAATACTGCTCACTCTTCTTGTCCCCTCCTGACCTCCCCCCCGGAATCCATCTCAGCTACTGCAGATCCTCCCACAGAGCCCACTCACCCGTAAACTTCACAGCCCCAGCCAGCCCCTCCACCACTCAACAATATTTATCAGCGATCAACAAATACATGCTAGTTTTATCCTCTCACCCTGCAGCCACATCCTTTAGGGGAAATACTGCATCCCCACCACTGGAACTGAACAGAGGGGTCTGGGCCTTAGCCCGTGGAGTGAGATCTTTTGGGCAGTCATGCAAAAGTTGATGCCTCTTCCCTAGTGAAGAAGGGAAATGGTGTGTCTGGGATTTCACTCACTGAGTGTCCACTTTGCAATGCTCTTACCTTTAGTGTGGAGAGCGGATGTTCATTTCGCGAGCCATTCTGCATACCTCACAAGGGCCACAAAAGCACATTGCCAGTACGTCCCTGCAGATTGTTCCCTGCGTACACCAGACAAAATGAGAGGGTTGTTATCAACCATAACCTAAATCCAATATTCTGTGCAGTTGATTTGAAATGATCACAGATTTGTGCTTTTATATGGCTTGTGGACACCTGTTGTGTGCTGCAGGTAGGAATTTTGTTTTAATATAAGCAGCTATTTCCCCTTGGCAACTCCTTGTGTGAATAATACATCTCCAATCCTCAAAATACTAGGTTTGCTTCAGATTTTTTTTTTTTTTAAAAAACACCTACTGACATAACCTAATTATTGTACCAGCTATAGACTTGCACCGACTGGACATGCTTTTCCCAGCTAAGAGTCACTTGAACAGTTTGTCAGGAGTCTGACAGCCAATAGGAATTGGATCAAGACCACTAAAACTCACTTCACATCTAGGGCAAAGTGTTGCCAGACATTAATGACTTTTGATCATTAAGCACCTTGACAATTTTCATCCAGTGATTTAGAGGCAAGAGGATCCAAAGGCCAGATCTCGTCCAGTTCTTTAACAGACTTATTTAAATTTAATTAAAGATAGCACCAACCCTCCCTCCCCAGCAATGGCTTCCTAAATTAGACCACAACTGATGAACGAAGAGCTGCAGTCCTCATTACTGTATATTACTCTACAGCAGGGGTCGGCAACCTTTCAGAAGAGGTGTGCCAAGTCTTCATTTATTCATGCTAATTTAAGGTTCTGCATACCAGTAATACATTTTAATGTTTTTAGAAGCTCTCTCTCTACAAGTATATAATATATAACTAAACTAGTGTTGTATGTAAAGTAAATAAGGTTTTTAAAATGTTTAAGAAGCTTCATTTAAAATTAGATTAAAATGCAGAGCCCCCCAGACTGGTGGCCAGGACCCGGGCAGTGTGAGTGTCACTGAAAATCAGCTCGTGTGCCGCCTTCGGTTCCTCCTCCTTCGGCTGCCTACGTCTGCTCTACAGAGATGGATTCTAGGTACTGTTATTTTAAGGGTATGGTAGCGTATTATTTTCTGAGGTGCCCCATGTGTATTTGTTAGGGCTGTCGATTAAGTGCAGTTAACTCACATGATTAACTCAAAAAAATTAATCTTGATTAATCTGAACAACAGAATACCAACTGAAATTTATTAACTATTTTGCAGGTTTGTCTACATTTTCAAATAGATCTATTTCATTTGCAACACAGAATACAAAATGCACAGTGCTCACTTTATATTATTTTTTATCACAAAGATTTGCACTGGAAAAATGATAAAAGAAATTGTATTTTTCAATTCACCTCATACAAGTACTGTAGTGCAGTCTTCTTTATCATGAAAGTGCAACTTACATAACATACATAGGTTTTTTGTTACATAACAGAGGGTGGGGGGATAGCTCAGTGGTTTGAGCATTGGCCTGCTAAACCCAGGGTTGGGAGTTCAATCCTTGAGGGGGCCATTTAGGGATCTGGGGCAAAAAATCTGTCAGGGGACAGTACTCAATCCTGCTAGTGTAGGCAGGCGGATCCTGCTAGTGTAGGCAGGGGACTGGACTCGATGACCTTCTAGGTCTTTCCAGTTCTAGGAGATTGGTATATCTCCATTTATATTTATATTTAACTGCACTCAAAAATAAAAACAATGTAAAACTTTAGAGCCAACGAGTCCACTCAGTCATACTTCTTGTTCAGTCAATCGCTAAGAGAAATAAATTTGTTTACATTTATGGGAGATAATGCTGCCCACTTCTTAATTACAATCTTACTTTCAAGTGAGAACAGGCATTCACGTATCACTGTTGTAACTGGCATTGCAAGATACTTATGTGCCAGATGCACTAAAGATTCATATGTCCCTTTACGCTTCAACCTCCATTGTAGGCTCTAAAGTTTTACATTGTTTTATTTTTGAATGCTGGTTTTTTGGTACATAATTCTACATTTGTAAGTTCTACTTTCCTGATAAAGAGATTGCACTATGGTACTTGTATTACATGAATTGAAAAATACTATTTTTGTTTTTTTCAGTGCAAACATTTGTAATAAAAAAGTGAGCACTGTACACTTTGTATTCTGTGTTGGAATTGAAATCAACATATTTTAAAATGTAGAAAACCTCCAAAAGTATTTCAATAAATGGTGTTCTATTGTTTAGCAGCGCAATTAACTGCAATTAATTATTTTTAGTTGCTTGACAGCCCTAGTATTTGTTGTCCGACACAAAGCAAAAGGGAAGCAGTTTGCATGGGCTCAATACTAGAGCTGAGGCCCAACAGTTCTAACTGCAGCCTCCTATTCAGGGAGAGACAGTGCTACAGTTTCCCGCCACAGAACATCTCCCCACTTCCTCAGCAAAGTAACAAAGGGTTTTGTAATGTAACGATTTGCTGAAGAAAAAGAGAAACTGTAGTGTTGAAAAAAAAAAAAAAAAAAAAAAGAGAGACCCCTGCATATCCGTCTCCACAGGGAATCAGTTATTTGTGCTGTTGCGTAACAGAACAAACTCATTTGTGCAGGTTTTGCAAGTGTTGTAGGTAAGGAACTAAGAGAAGATATTAAGGTCTGTTCAAAAGTCAGGTATTTTAACATCACTCTCTATCAGAAGTTCCTAGCAAAGGAGTTAAAATGATTAAGCCGCTGGTCCAAAGATGGATGAAGTGTGTTGTTTCATAATCAGTTCTGTTCTACAAACTGAAACCTTAATCTCCACCAAGCAGATGGACTAACCAGATTTATCCATGTCTAACACTTCTGATTCTCTCATCTGGTTGAACCATTAGACACAAAGGAGTTTCCGGTGAGGGTTGAGTCAGCCAATGTGATCAGATGTTTCCTATGTTCAGAACCTATTTCCACACCATGGGTTTAGAGTTTGGCTATTTATCTTGGAAAACAAGCTAAGGGGTGGGGAGTCAATTAATCAAGAGGTGGTTAATTTTAGAACAAATGAAAGGAATTATATATCACAAAGTATGTAGTGGGCCATGGAAATCACTGCCCACAGAGTCAAATACTGTAGCTGGATTATGTTGCAAGCAATAACATTTGAAATTAACCATGGTGAGAAAAGGGTAATAAAAATCTCAAAAATCAGGGTGCAAGGTAATCATCACAGGGATCAGGAGGGAATCTCTCCTTCCCATGTACCACACTGTACAATTATTGAACTATGTAATGGGGTGGGTTGGGGATGTTGGCCTCCTCTGAAACATCAGGTGCTGCCCAGCAGACTAGGGTGCAGAACTTTATGGACTTAAACTTTCACCCAATACAGCTGATATGTTCTTATTCTCAGACAATGTTAGACATCTAAACAGCAAAGATTACCCTCCATCAGTTCCCATTCAATGCTGTTGGTGCTTCCTTGGTTCAGTTATGTCCATTTCACAGTCTAAATAGCGTCCTGATGCTCTGATAGCCTGACCTACTTTACACATTGCTCAAAAGACAGAAAATGCCAAGAAGTGAAACTTTCTAAAACGTAATGCTACCTGGATGCCGTAAGAGAGGCGCATGTGAGTTCGCAGTGCTGTCATGCCTCCAAAAGTGATACCAAGGCAGCAGTTTTCTCCATACTTGTTTGCCACATAACATGCCAGAAGCGTTGGGCAAAAAGTCCCCAGAAAGCCTTCAAAACAAGAGTATACACAGTGTACAGGATGTCAATCATTCATTATTCAACTTTGCCAACATGGGGTAGTGAACCATTAGGAAAGGAACTACGTTCCTCATCCCTCCCTGCACACCTGCCGCTTCCCCTGTTGTTCAACTTCCTTAACATGGACGTATTCAGGTCTCAGCCCTCTCCATTTTCCTACGTTTAACATCTTCACAGAAATGCTCACCTGATGCACTTCAGAGAGTCCCTGCAGTCGGCAGACCGGTTACCTGACTCCGAGATCATCTGGCTTGCCTCAAAAATGCATCACAACTGCAGTAAGTACTGTACTTACATGTGGCACAGTCTGCACAACATTCGTATCTCCCGGTGCTCCAGTCACCCGTTGGGGACATGATTGCAGACCCCACGGAGCCAGGCTGCTGGATGATCACTGTCTGGGACATCGTCTAGTTAGTGCTCAGTGCAGCCTCTGCAAACAAAGCCCAAGGTGCAGCTACAAGTCAGATTTGTCCTTTAAAAAAACAATAAGCCGTAGCACTTATAAAAGAACAATATTAGCCCTCCCCTTCTCATGTGAAGTACACCAGTGTAATCTCCATTTTACAAATGGGGAAACAGAGACAAAGGGTGAGTGACTTTATCCAATCTGTGTTGTCTGAAGTCAGCACACAAGATTCATCATAAGGAGATGTTGTCATGGTTACTTTTTGGAAAAGTCACAGGCAGGTCACAGGCACTAAACAAAAGTTCACGGCAGCCCACAACCTGTCCATGACTTTTACTAAAAATAATGGAGAGGGTTTGACTGGGGTGGGGGGAAAAAGATGACTGAAGCCCCGGGGCTGGGGGGAGAATGAGAGCCCAAGCCCTGCTGTGGCAGAGGGAGTCCAGGACCCACTGCTGCTGTGGTGGTTGTGTTCCGAGGCCCATCCTCCGTGGCTCAGGGCTAGTGTCTGTGGACCCCCTCCCCTCACCCCACCACAGTTGACAGTTGCCGTCCCAACGCCTCAGGGCTGAAGTGGAGAATGTCAGGGAAGTCTCAGCAAGTCACGGAATCCATGGCTTCTGTGACAATCTTATCCATCGGGGGTTACAGCCGTGATCAATTATCTGCAGGTGCTACTTTACCACACGTCAGTTACTACACAGAATTGTGGGTTAGAAACGCAATTCAATATTTGAACATACAAAAAAGTTCAAGTCGCTCGCTCTCTCTTAGATAGAGACTGTTTCCCAATTACTAAACTGGGATTAAAAAAAAGTCCCTCTACATTAAAATACAGAACAAACTCAAACTGGGGGTCGGGACCCCTTAGGGGGTCACAAGGTTATTACATTGGGGGGGGTCACAAGCTGTCAGTCTCCACCCCAAACCCCACTTTTCCTCCAGTATTTATAATGGTGTTAAATATATTTAAAAGTGTTTTTAATTTGTAAGGGGGGGGGGGAAGTCATACTCAGAGACTTGCTACGTGAAAGGGGTCACCAGTACAAAAGTTTGAGAACCACTGAAGAATATAAAACATTTTCAGCTAGCTCTCTGGCGTATCAATCGGAACACTCTCCTACTGCTGAAATCAGACTGCTGATAGGGAAAATAGATATATTCAGAGTAAGTAAAGATAGCATTCCCTCTGAAGGTCTAGAATGCTTTTCAAAGAGCAGCTTTAAAAGTTCTGGATGCATGACAAATTAATATGCACACATTGTACTTGGCTAATATGCACTAGAAATGTTTTAATAACTAAGAGTAATTTAACATGCAATTTATATACATTTTGAAATGAAAAAAGATCCACTTACCTCAAAGTGTGGTCTTCTCACTTTCAAGAGAACCGAAAGGGTAAATGTATTCAAAGTGTAACTTTCAGGGGCTTGGTGTTAAATCACGAGTTGGCTAACTTCCTGAAACTGCCCCTCCTCTCCTTTATCTGAGACTTCTATGGATAATCATTGGTTGAATTCTGCTAAACTCTTGACATCAACAGTATTGGGTAGTGAGTTAACTCTGCATTGTGTGATAAGAGGAAGTAGACTGGGGTGGACAAACTTTTTGGCCTAAGGGCCACATCTGGATGGGGAAATTGTAGGTAGGGCCATGAATGTAGGGTGCAGGAGGGGGTACGGAGTGCGGGAGGGGGCTCAGGGCAGGGGTGTGGCAGGGGGCTCAGGGCAGGGGGTTGGGGTAAGGGGTGCAGGAGGGGTTTGGAGTGCGGGCTCTGGCCCAGTGCCACTTACCTCAAGGGGCTCCAGGGTGGCAGCGGCACGCAGGAGGGCTGAGGCAGGCTCCCTGCCTGCCCTGGCCCCGTGCCGCTCCCGGAAGTGGCCAGCATGTCCAGCAGTGGCTCCTGGGGGTGGGGTGGGGCAGACGGCTCTGCTGTGTGCTGCCCTCACCTGTGGGTACCACCCCCCAAAGCACCCACTGGCCGCGGTTCTCCATTCCTGGCCCAGTGGGAGAGGAGAGGGGTGGTGCCTGCTGGCGAAGGCAGTGCACAGTCTTCTGCCTCCCCTGCACCCCCAGGGGCTGCTGGAACATGGTGTCATCTGCTTCTGGGAGCGGTGTGGGGCCAGGGCAGGCAGGGAGCCTGCCTTAGCCTTGCTGCGCCATGGGGCTGCAATCCCGTGAGTTGGATCCAGCCCGTGGGCTGTAGTGTGCCCTCCCCTGAGCTCGACGCCTCTCTAAAGAGAGGGAGATTCATATCAAAGACATGCTCACTTGCCAACCTACAATGGAGTGGGATCCCTAAAATTAAAGTTTTCTTAGCACAATCAGTGAGGACAAGGTGCAAGAAAGCACACTTGACTGTAGCAGCTAAAGTACCTCAAACTGCTCATTATACCCACTGGGTATTTCTGTTGCAGTCAGGTTTTTTGATCACTCTCACCCGATACAGTGTTTACACACTACACACATCTTCCTCCCACACCAAGAAACAGGAAATGGTAGCTTTAAAATCATTTATTGTGTTTTGGAGGGACGAATTACTTTTCACACGCAGGCACAGAAAACAAGATCTGCTCAGGGTGCTGCTATACTGGGGTCCCTTCACTTTGCAGCATCTGCTCCTTTGCGGCCCTTGCTTTTGCTTGCCATTCTCGTCTCTGCTGTAGCCTCTCGGGTGCTTTCTGTTTCTGTACCTCTTTGAAAACCTGCAGGAGAGCGGTAGGGAGCAAGGGAAGAAAGAAGATTGTGTACCGCTGCTTAAAACAGTTCTCACATCAGGTCAGAGTCATGCAAGAACTTAGGGAAGATCCGTTAAATCATCGAACATCACAGTTTAGAAGGGACACTACATGTCTCAATAAAAGCAACTGCACCTGATACTCTCACCTTCTGGGACTCCAAATACAAGAATTCCAACTGATAGAGTAGACTCGATTATCCAGGATGTGGATTAACCAGGATGTCAAAAAAAATATGCGCAACTCGCAGGGATGGTTCTGGCTTTGCTGCCGCCCCAAGCACACACACAAAAGACGCCCACCAGGGCTCAGGGCAGCCAGTGAACCAACCCCCCCTCCCCCCCCCCCCCCCGGCACAGGGTGGCTGGTGAACCAACCCCCACACCCCATATTTCCTATGGATGGTGATTATCCGGGATTTTATTAACCAGAATTATTTTTTTCCCTATCATCCTGGATAATCGAGAGTCTACTGTATATTCATTTCCACACAGCTATTCTTTTGCTGGCCCAAAGTACTGTATTCGTTTTCGGGGGGGGGGGGGGGGGGGTGTTAATATTTTTTTGCTTCTGCTCTCAGTTACATGTGTATAGATTACAATTTAGACTCTGACCCACAGCTGAGGCTCACATCCCTTTCCAGGAAATAACAGAAGCTTGCACACTTTCGTCTACATATTCATTCTCCTAGTGGGACCCTCAAGAAGCAGATTTGTCCCAAGTTTGCAGCAGAAAGCAGAATCTCTCATTCAAAGCAATTCAGCAACTAAACCTGAAGCTTTTAGATAGTTAAAAAGCAGGCTGCACTTGTAGCTCACTCAGTGACTCCAGAACATCCAGCTCCTAACCCACCGTCTATGGAGCTGTTTGGACAGCTCATACCTTTCCCTAATTTTCATGAATTTTTCAAACTCAAATCCTATCCCAGAGTGATCATCAAACTTGCAACACTAAACCCAGGATAGAGTTACAACCTCCCCTCCTTCCACATCTCAACACAGTGATCCAAACCACCGTGCCCCATAGCAGGAAAATCTGCTCTAGTACAAACAAGTCCCCAGCCTGCTCCCCTTGAAACTCTGCTGAGCTGCGTTTGCTAGTCCCACTTCGTACCTTGAGGCAGAAAGCCTTCTTGGCGGCCCATCGCCGGGTCATTCTCCTGCAATAGCGTGGCGGTAATGTGTACTCGATGCCCAGCTGCTTACACGTGCGCTCAAAAGTCTCATAGCGGGTGCGACGCAGGTACTTGAGCAGCTTCTTCCGGCGATCTATGGCCATCAGCATGCGACGCCGGTTACTTTTGTCCTGCAGAGGATTTAATATTCATTAGTTCCAGTTAGACGGTAATTCCTTCCAAATAAGCAGTTCACGGGTTGTTGTGGATGGGGACCCAGTCAGGTTAGGAGCAATATTTTAGAACCGTTTTCTTTCAATGATGTAACTGGCATCTCAGATTTTTATAAGAAAATTTGAAAAGTCAAATTGCATTTTGCATTTGATTTACAGTTTTTCTGCTAGAAGGTTAGTTTCCATTTGTGTATTCTCTTTTACTGCTCAATTTCACATTCCTCTGCACTAGCATAAGCTGCAATGGCCAAGTGCCAAAGACTGCAGGGGGAGTCTTACTGGCTAAAACCTCTGCTTCCATTTACATTTATTGTTCCAAAAATCCTACAGAAGCATTTGGGACCAGTCTGACCCGGCAGGGGCCATTGATTCGTCCTTTGCAAAGGAGTTGGATAATTCAACCATGCTATTAGGGGGACTCTCCGGCTTCAGGGTGTCACGGTGTGCCCGGGCGATGGTCTGGAACCGCTCCCAAGGAAGCCAGTCAGGACTTCAGGGAAGTGTCCCCTCTCCGTACACAACCTGTTTCCAAGGCAAGGAGCTTCAAGGGTACCCACTTCAACCTTCCTGGGTCTGACCTCGGAGCATTCAGCACCTTCTGCCCCTCTGTGTGCTTCCCCCAGCGAACCCACCCGGGCAGGGTCCTGGGGGAGCCCGTGGACTCTGCACCCCAATTCCACAGTCAGACACAACTCTCAGCCAGCCAGTAAAATAGAGGTTTATTCGACAACCTGTACCTTCTAACACAGACCATACAGCGAACGTGACCCCTCAGCTGGATCCATTTTGGGGGCACAGGGAGGCCAGACCCTGTCTGGGCCTGCCTCCCTTCTCCCCCAGCCAGCTTCAGACCCCAAACCTAAACACTCTCTCCAGCTCCTCCTCCCCCCTGGCTCAGCCAGGTCAGGTGACCTCCCTCCCTCACTTGGAGTCAGATTACAGCTTCAGGTATGGACACCTGCAGAGAGGCTCTGCTTTGCATCAGCTACACATCCTTATCCCTTCACATAGACGCTCAAGAAATGCATAGGGGAAACTGCGGCACACACACAGTATTCCTACTCCGTCACACAGGGCATAAGAACTTCCTGCAGGGGTCAGAAGCAATTCCCTCCCCACCCTATACACACAACTCTTGCACACACTCAGCTAAGTACATTTCAGGTGTTTCTGTTTTCTGCCGAAACATAAGGTACAACTGCTGCAACAGGCTGGATATTGGACTAACTGGATACCAGTCCAGGATAACAACTCTTACCTTCTCAGGCCATGTCTACACTGCAAAATTAAGTTGACCTAACTTACGCTGACATACAGCCATTGTAGTAGTTACATCGCTTGTGTGTGTCTGCACTTTGCTCCTTGTGTCAGTAGTGCGCGCCCTCACCAGGAGCGCTTGTATTGATTGTACTGTCAGTGTGGGGCATTGTGCGATGGTTCCTGAAAGCCTGTAACAGTTGACATAAGCAATGCAATGTCTACGCTGACACTGCATTGACCCAACTACATTGACCTTGACTCTACACCGCTCATGGAGATGAAGTTATTAAGTCAATGTAGTGGGGCAGTTACATTGGTGGGAGCAAAATTAAAGTGGAGACACTACCATAATTATGTTGACTTACGCTGCCTTGCATCGACCTAACTCTGTAGTGCAGACCAGACCTTAAAGACTTCAATTCCATAAACTTAAAGATAAATGGGGAACAATTTTAATGTGAGAAACTGAAACACATTTTGGGGCACGTTTGTTAATACATTTCCAAGCTGGTACATTTGGTTTAAGAACCTAAGGGTGTCTTGTCCACAAACTCATTTTTGCTGATGATCCAAGTTTGGACTCTGAACCTAGGGGGTCTTGAAATAACAGACTACATTTTAAGTCACTGCGGCATTGAGATAAATCCCATCTGGTAAAAATGTTTGATAACCAGAAGGAAATGGGTTTCTAGCTGACATACATAAATATAAAATGTTAAATAACAAATCCATGAAAACCCTATCTACATTAGCAGCTTGATTTAGTTTAGCTGTTAATTCAGATGCATTCAGTCAGTGGCTTCCATTGCTCCAGGAACATATTTGGACAAATTTCAATCTTTGAAAATGTAACTGTGATCCATAGATTCTCCAGTCTGGTGTAGCCAAACTCCAAGAAATCCTTGAAACATGAGCTATTGCTTACAGTATCCTCCAGCTTCAAACACTACCAGTGACCTCACTGCTTTAGAAAGGAAGAGACACAGACATTTTAAAAACTGAAGAGGATCTTCCTCACAATTCAAATCCTCTAATTCTGAACCAAAGTACAAGACCCTCTGGCGGGTCTCAAATTTGTAGATTACATATCTGATGAGAATTACCTTGGGGTGTATCTGTAGGTGCTCCTGCAGAGTTTGAATCTTGGCAGTCAAAATAGCAGCTATAAAAGATAAACAAGAGGTCAAATAAAAGCAGCAAAGCATTCTCTGACTGATGTTTTCTCAGGCTTCTGACACACTACAGCGGATACATTTGCAAAGAACTTTAGGCATCTGTACAGAATTTATTTTTAAAAATGCAAAAGAAACCTTCAAAATTAAACATCAAAACCTAAACATGAGTTTAAAATTGTGAAATTGTGTATTATGTATTAAGATGATTTTAATAACAATTGGGAGCCTGCCTTTACAGCTGAAATGCCTGCTGCCCTGCTTAACTGCTGACAGCTTTATACTAATTCTACTCCACTTCGTGTCACTCTCAGAGGAATAGGAAGAAGCCCAGTCTGTTTTACAATACATGGCTATATTTAAATCATTAGTGAATTTCAGTACTGGCAGTACCCACTGCCCCCTACCAATATGCAGCAGACCTGGCCTATAGGGATTGCCTTGAGAGGTGAGAAGTTCAGTTTCCTTGGCCAATTCAGCCTTTGTGCTGAAACTACTGGCTGCAGTGGTTTGTGCGAGGTGGTTGCTTGAAATTGGTTAACCCACATACTGCCTTTGGGGTGTGCTGCGCTTCTGCATTGTAACTGGAAAGGCTGCTCGCAGACATTTGTAATGGAAAGCACGGGAAGGAAGGAAGGATGAGACTGTGAACTTTCTAGTCCCTTAGGGAATTTTGACTAAACTTGGAGAGGCAAATCTCTTTTTTTCCAGATGGGGAAAGGGGTGACAATGGGTGCCAGATTCAGTGGGGAGCTTCAACACAGGGTCACGTGTTTGGAGGGATTCACCTGTCCCTGCCCTATACAAAACTTTGGACAAGGTTACATCCTGTCAAATGAATTGTCATGCAGCAGCCTGACCCCTGCCCCTGCCCCACCTTTTGGGGTTTCATTAAACATTTGGGACGTGTACAGAAGGGAGTTTGATTTCGAAACCCAACAGTGATCTTTCAAAAGCCACAATTCCTGTCATGCGCTCCCTCCCCCGAGCATTGCTTCATTCCGATGGGCATGGCACATCACAGTTGCAGAAAGAGTGGAGGAAAAAACCAGAAGAAACATATTACTGGACAAGTGTTGCAGCAACATTAACAGTTGCAGAGGAGTCCTCCCTCCATCCCAGGTCTCTGAAGCAGAGAGCTACAAGAATGTCTCTCAACCACAGAACTCATTAGAAAAATTCAAACTGGGCCCTTTGCTAGTGGATAACCATGTTACATTTGTCGCACTCCCAGACCCTGAGGTTCCCCAGTGCCGTACTGCAGGTGAATCACCTTCCCAGTCTTCCCACAAAGATGGCTCTTGCAGTTCTCACAGGAGCCTTGGTAAAATGACAGGGAAAACAGCTGGATTAAAGCAAAAAGACGCTCTCCATTGAAGATTTCCCTTTGGCTCTTTGACTTACTTTGTACCTCGAAGGAACCATTGTCACTGGGCGTCCTCCTGACCTTCTCGATCAACTGCTGCGTCTTTATCTTCACCTTCTCCCTCTGTGGGCAACAGACAGAAACCAAGCCCTTGGCTTTGTTATTTGGGATTATTCTAGATGCAAGACACCCCACGGCCTCAAAGCACTGACGCCAACCCAACATGCCCAGAGGAAGTGTGGGGAAAAGCCAACTATTTTATGAATGGCTTTGCTCAATGCATGAGCTTCTTTGGCCAGCAAAGAGTGTAGGGGAAGGCAGCTACTGAGTGAGAGATGGTGACAGTGCCAGAGTACAGCAGAGAAGAACTCAGGGAGTTCTCTGCTGTACGTACTAGAAAGACCATTTTTAGACCTGAATCAGGGAACACCCTTTCTTAAGACACACATAGACGTGGAAAGAAAGGTGCCTGGCCACACTCAAACTCCTTCGTGCCCTTTAGCGGACATGCTCAGAGATTCATCCAGCCCTACTGGAATGCGCGTCTCCCCTTCAGAACCTTGGCAGTTTCTTTCTTTAACTAGCCAGCAAGCTCTGCTACTAAACAACACCAGCCTAATCTTGAAAGGATTAGATTTTTATTGGTAAAAGTCGGTAAAGGTTGGTATCACTGTACATACACACACAAACCAATGAAAAAATATTTCCAGTCAAAATGTACAGATAGGCAAAGTAAGAAAAATGCGGCGTGAGAATTTATTAGAGTTTGATTTAAGGATATTTACTTTGTATATTTTGACATGTGATGTTGACAAATTGTGTTTTAAAGGTTATAAAGCTTTAACTTTGTGAATCTCAAAGTCTACAGTCATTAAATGGTTATTGTCTGACCCCCCATAATTTTCTGCAACTATGAAAAATTAAATACAAAATGCTTAAAAATAAACATTGATATTATGCATAAAATTATATAAAAAGAATTAAATTCCTCCAAGCATAAACACAAGTCATGTATTCTGCAACCTCCAAAGGGTAGTAATACTAAACGCTTCCCTGGTATTAATATTTGAGCAGCACTTAGACATTTAACAGTTTGTAGGATTGACCATGATCACACCAAAGTGCTCCCAGCTCCTGCCAGCATAATGAAGGACCAGGAACTGGGCCCGGTCTCTCTCAATGCAGTTGGAGAACTCCATGTTATCTGCATGTGTCCTATTCTTGTAGTACATTTTTGAATTTAGAGACTAAAGAGCTCCATGGTACGAAGGCCTTCTCTTGTCTTTGATGTGCCTGCATTTTTGGGGCATTTGAAAAACAGAAATAAAACCACTTTCTACATGAATTTTGACATTGTATAATTTTCTAGAATAAGCAGGTATCATTTGTTGGCACTCAACAGCCTTCTGGTTCTTTCTGTGATTCTTCTAGCATTTTCTCACTTATTTAATATATGTAAAAAATAACAACACATACATGTATTTTACTAGTATAAATAAGAGAATTTTTTGGTGAATTTCAGGTGTGTTTTGACCTAATTACCAACAGAGCAGGTGTTATTAACCACCAGGTTTGAAGTCACTTGGCAAAACTAACAAACCAGAAGAAGTCAATTATGAAATAACTAGTGTAACAGCCTGTGTACACGGGCCAAAGTGCTTAATGCTGTTTGTCCGGGCCGTCCCTATGGCTCACAGCGGCGCACGCGCGGTGGCCATTTTGTGCTGCCGAACTACAACTCCCAGCAGGCTGTTTGTCCGGGCCGTCTCTACTGCGCATGACGGCTTCGGACAAACATCCTCTGGCCTTTTATTATATAGGATTTGGAGGCTACAGACAGATCTTAGAGAGACATTGCCACCCACAGATCCAGAGTTTACACAAGCAGAAAGACACTAACCTGGTTGGCCATTTCCAGAGACAAGAGCTTTTTCACTACATCATTAACCCTGCAGGGAGATCAGAGATTGAGTTATAAAACAAAGCAGAACATGCAATGTATTTATTTTGTTTTTAACTCTGACAGTTGATTTAGATTTTCAGAACAGATTAGCCTTTCTGTAAATGTTTCAAAGAGCTTTAAAATAGAGGAGGTTAGGCTTTCTACCAATATAAAGTAATAAGAAAATCAAACAATTTCTTGCAATCATTAAAAGAAATCACTACTAAGACTGGAGGTACTGGAGATACCGTAGCTTTTTGTTTTAATTGGATACTAGGGCTGAAATGTTTCAATTCACTCTGACGTACTGATACTTCCAAAACCCACATGACGTGCAATCCGGGTGCTGAAGATTAGCTTTCCGTGAACGTTCAAAGACAAAATGATTCCTATTAAGGCTAAGATCCTTTAAACTATATCTGTGCGGCATCCCCCCAAAGTCAGTGGGATTCCAAATGGGCAAGAGAGTCCAGCCACACAGATGCAGTTGGGCTAAAATTTCAGAAGTGACAACTAATTTTTGGCACCCAACTTGAGATATCTCAAGGCCTGATTTCTAGAAGTACTAGGCACCAACAGATTCCTCCTCAGGGTGCTCAATGTTTCTGAAAATCAGACCCCAAGGCATCTCAAGTGGGGCACCCAGAGAGTAAGATATCCATAAGAACAGGATTCAGAGAGAAACATTTCTAGACACCATTAATAACTGCTTGGAGCAGCTAGTCCTGGAACCCACAAGGAGAGAAGCACTTCTTGATTGAGTCCTAAGTAGAGCGAAGAGGTGAATGTAGCTGAACCAGTCAGCAGCTGTGACCATAATGAAATTGAATTTAACATCCATGTAGGGGAGGAAATACCAAAGAAACCCACCACAGTAGCATTTAACTTCAAAAAGGAGAACTACACAAAAGGCAGAAGCTAGATAAGTGAAAATTAAAAGGAACTTTTCTTGTGACTACAAGAGTGAAAGGTGTGCCAGCTCCATGGAAACTAGTTAAAAACACCCTGCTAGAGGCTCAAACTAAACATGTACCCCAGATAAAAAACAAACAGTGAGAAGACCAGAAAAATGCCCCCATAGTTAAACAGAGGCAGTTTGAGACAAAAAGAAATCCTTTAAAAATTGGAAGTCAAATCTTACTGCGGAAAATAGAAAGGAATGAACTCTGGCAAGTCAAGGATAATTCGTCAGGCCAAAAAAGAACTTGAAGAGCAACCAGCAAAAAAACAAAAATAGCAAAACTTTTTTAAGTTCACCAGGAGCAGGAATCCTGCCCAGCATCCAGTGGAGTCCCTGAACCTTGAGGTGCACTCAGACAAAGCCATTGCAGGGAAGCTAAATGAATTCTTTGTCTGCAGGGAAGAGCAATACAATATGAGGGAGATTCCCATACCGGAGTCATCCTTTTTAGGCAACAAATCTGAGGAACTGTGCAAGTCTGAGGTGTCAATAGAGGAAGTTTTGGAACAAATCGATAAATTAAACAGCAGTAAGTCATCAAGACCAGATGATATTCACCCAAGTGCTCTCAAACATGAAATTGCAGAACTATTCACTGTGGTATGTAACCTATCATTTGGAGGATAGCTAACGTAATGCTAGTAAGCCTAACTTCAGTACCAGGCAAACTGATTGAAACTAGACTAAAAAACAGAACGATAAGACATCTAGATGAACACAGTTAGCGTCAACATAGCTTTTGTAAAGGGAAAATGCATCACCAATCTATAAGAATTCTTTAAGGGTGTAAGAAAACATGTGGACAAGGGGACACAGTGAATATAGTGTACTTGGACTTTCAGCAAGTCTCTGATGAGGTCCCTCTCCAAAGGATCTTAATCAAACTAAGCACTCATGGGATCAGAGGGAAGATCCTCCTGTGGAACAGTAACTGGTTAAAAGACAGGAAACAAAGGGTTGGAATAAATGGTGAGTTTTCAGAATGGAGAGAATTAAATAGCGGTGTCCCCCAGGGTCAATACTACAACCAGTGCTTTCAATATATTCATAAGTGATCTGGAAAAAGAGGTAAACAAGGAGATGGCAAAGTTTGCAGATGATACAAAATTACTGAAGAAAGTTAAGTCCAAAGCAGACAGAGAATAATTACGAAGGGATCTCACAGACCCTGGTGATTGAGCAACAAAATGACAGATGAAATTCAATCCTGATAACTGCAAAGTAATACACAGTGGAAAACAATCCCAGCTATATATACTGAATGATGGGGTATAAATGAGCTGTTACCTGTTACCACTCAAGAAAGCGATCTTAGAGTCATCCTGGATAGTTCTCTGAAAACATCCACTCAATGTGCAGTTACAGTCAAAAAAGCAAACAGAATGCTAGGAACCATTAGGAAAGAGATAATAAGATAGAAAATATAATAATGCTACTATATAAATCATGGTATATTCACACCTTGAAAACCATATGCAATCCTGGTCACCCCATCTCAGAAAAGATATACACCAGACCCTCGCTAGAGCGTACATCTACATAGCGTGAATTCACATACAACGCGGTCACGGACATGGATCCCAAATTTAATTATTTTAATTGCAATTCATTTCAACGCAGTCCCAAATCCCACGTTCTAGCGAGGGTCTGGTATATTAGAATTGGAAAAGGTGCAGAGAGAGGCAACAAAAAAGATTAGGGGTTCAGAACAGCTTCCATATGAGGAGCAACTGAAAAGACTGTGAAAGTTCATCTTAGAAAAGAAAAGAGACTAAGGGGGGATACGATCTACAAAATCATGACTGGTGTGCAGAAAGTGATTAGGGAAGAGCTATTTACCTCTTTACGTAACACAAGAACTAGGCAGGGGTCAGTCAATGAAATTAATAGGCAGCAAGTTTAAAACAAACACAAGGAAGTACTTTGTGGCGAAGAGATGTTGTGAAGGCCAAAAGTATAACTGGGTTCAAAAAAGAACTAGATATGTTCATGGAGAAAGATCTATCAATGGCTATTAGCCAAGATGGTCAGGGGGACAACTCTATGCTCTGGGTACTCCTAAACATCTGACTGCCGGAAGCTGGGACTGGATGACAAGGGATGGACCATCTTGTTCTGTTCATTCCCTCTGGACTGGCCACAGTCCCTCTGATCTAGTATAGCTATTCCTAAGTTCCTATGTTCTTATAATCAGTGGCCACTTCTGCAAATTTCAGACTCTTGACCCATTATTTCAAAACGTCTGCAGTTCTCTGTAGATGAATGACTGTACAGTGTTATGTACGTGCTAGCAGTATTACAACTACCGCTTTCTGTGGTTAGATGTCTTTAATAATTAAATCTCTGAAGTGATTAAGCATCCCCCCTTCCCATGCCTCTGCAACATACTTATCTATTATTGGGACATTGGCATAATCTTTCTTCAGCATGGTAGGAGGAAGGTCATCCAGATGGCTGGGGAATGCTACAAAGAAAAGATCAAAATGTGGGGAAAAGCACATCAAATCAGGGCTGTCTCACACCCTAGAGAATTTGGAGGGGTATGGATCAGAGGGAGATTGTTCAAAAGGAAGAGGGGATGGCTCTTTCAACTGTGAAGGGCAAACCAAGAAAGCAGTTTTGAATTGAATTGAATTTGAGGGTGGATAAGACAGGTGATGGGAGTTGATATGATCCCATTTCCTGGCTTCAGTGTTCTGGATTTAGGTTCTGATCCAAACCCACTGAGATCAGCGCAAATGCTCCTATCGACTTCTATTCAAGAAATGACAGTCCAGTTAAGGTTTTTGAACAACCCAGCATGCTTGCTGTCCGAAAAATTCTTTTTAGGATTTCTGCAACATGATTTAATAGAATCAAACACCCCCCTCCCATAACACTTTTAGGGTGCAATCACCCCCCCCCCCAATTAGTGACAATGTTATGTTATTAAGAGTGAAACATTGTGAAATGTGCTCAAAATTCAGTCTCTACCATACCTTGCTTCCTCTTTTTGACAGGCCTGGCATAACCTCTGACTGTCTGAACAAGCGGGCTATAAACTTCATGGAAGAAAGCAAAGATTTACTAGACACACAAATACTTTTCATCTACAAGCTTTAGAGATTTGGTAAGAATATACTCAATATAATGTATATAAGAAGGTTGTATTGGGAGATTGCCTTTAGAGCACCCCCTGCCTGGGCTTCTGTGTGAGCTATATAGGTCTGTGTCAGAGGCACTAGAGAAAATATTTCAAGCAGATGTTTAATTGCACCATAATCCAAGGAGGCTGCACGTCCAGAGACGCAGGGAGTCTGAAGGAGAACACTCTCCGTAGCAGGCTCCTGCTGACATTGTCCATCACTGAGCATTACAGGACGGCAATTCACTACATCTTAGCACAGCAGCTCCCCAGTTGGTTACAGCAATTACCCCAGATGACCACAGTAACACTGTCCGTACTAACTAGTACCTGTCACTTCCTACTCGTGTGTCACCAACACACTGTAAAGTGTGGTCTGATGACAATATGAGGTTTGGAGCAGCTCCAGCTCCATGGCGGGACAGAGACAGGCAGACAGCGATGGTCTGCTGGCATAGAAACTTATCTCGGAGCTTGAGGCAGGAATTGGCTAAAGTAGCTGGTAACCAAGCCTGTGACAGCACTACTGGTGGTTGTGTGCGTGTTTGGACGCATTCACCACCACAGTGCCCGGGCATCAAGCATCCCCAGCAGCCAACTAAGAAGCCACTGACCCAGCGTTTCCCCCTTGCACACACGGCTCCTGTATTCACTCTAGTACACGCCACACCTCGGGATCTGGCATTCACCCTGTCCTGGGGCCTCAAGCACCCCTGACTCCCCCTCTCCCCAGGAACCAGAACCTACCCATGGGCCCAATCGCCCAGTTGCAGGACTCTGTGCTTCCCTCATCACCTTAGTCCTGGCAGAGAGCAGAAGGGAGCCCAGGCAGCGGACCCCCCCCCCCCCCCAGCACCGAACTCCACCAGCAACTCCCTGCCCCCCACGCTCCTCAGACAACTGCTGCCAAACCTCCCTTTAATCCCATTGCCCTTAACTCCCCCATCTCCCCCCTCCATCTCGGAGCTCCCCCCTCCCACGACCCCCTTCTTCCTCCCCCCTCCTCCCGACCCCCCTTCTTCCTCCCCCCACCCCCCATCTCCCGACCCCCCTTCTTCCTCCCCCCAGCTCCCCACCCCCCTTCTTCCTCCCCCTCCCCCGACCCCCCTTCTTCCTCCCCCCACCCCCCATCTCCCGACCCCCCTTCTTCCTCCCCCCTCCTCCCGACCCCCCTTCTTCCTCCCCCCACCCCCCCGACCCCCCTTCTTCCTCCCCCCACCCCCCGACCCCCCTTCTTCCTCCCCCCATCTCCCGACCCTCCTTCTTCCTCCCCCCAGCCCCTCCTCCCGTCGCTCCCCGGGCCCCTCAGCCCACGTGCGGGCCCCTCTCCCCGCCTCACCCGAGCGCCCGTCGCCCGTCTCCCGCAGGCGGAGGGCCGCGCTGACCCCCCTGCTCCAGCCGGGGCCCGGCAGGCGGCAGCTCCGGGCCCAGCCCAGCGCCCCGCGGAGCCCCAGCAGCAGCATCGCCCCCGCTCTACCGGTCGGCTGGCATGGGCGCCGCCATCTTGAGACAGGCCCGGCCCGTCGATCGCCGAGCTGATCGATCGGGAGCTGGGGGTGGGAGGTTAGCTAAGGCGTTGCCCAGGCTAGGAGGGGCTGGGTCTGGCCCAGTTCCTCTCGTGGCTCTGAGCGGGGGAGCAGGGCCTGTCAGCCCCCCCCCCCCCGAGTGCACCCCGCAGGGACCCTTTCTGGCAGGGGGGGACCCTGCAGCCGGCAGGCCGGGGGTCCTGTTTTCCAGTGGTTTGCCCCTCTCCGGTACTGGGGTGTCTGCTGTCCCACGCAGGGGACGCCCTTCTGCAGAGCAGGCCACTCCACCCCCGTCAGCGGGGTGCAGGCGAGGTCCCGCCAGCGGGCGCCTGGCCGAATGGGGTTCCAGTGCGCGGTGTGACCTCCCACACACTGTGCGTGCCGGTTCACCCTGGTAGGGGCAGGGACGTCCGCTATCCTGAGGATGTGACAGTGCTGGCTCTCCGGGTGTGCCCATTGCCCAGTAGCGCTAACACAAGCAGCCCAGTGGGGTTTGGCGCCTGTAAGGCCTTCACCTCTGGGGAACTGTGCCCAGAGAGTTGATTAAAGTGACCCAAAACCAGCTTCCAAACCAAGCAGTATTTATTCACCCAAAGGTACAAAGCACCTGGAGTAAAAGATAAAAATAAAGGTCTATGCACGTATTTCCCCTTCTCTAAATACTGTATTTATCTTTCCTTGCAAGCCTGGGTAAGTTCCATTCAGCCCGCTTACCTCTGGCGCTGTGCTGGGAGAAGCAGACTGTCCTGCTTCTCCTAGCATCCCCATCAGCACTCCCTGACACTTTCTGGGCAGTCCCTGACAACCCCGCTTCTTTGTGGTTTTAGTACCCCCTCTGGTGCATGGCAAAGCCTAGGAATACTCCTGGGTGCTCCACGCACCCTCCCTGCATCACCCTGGTCAGTTTTGCGTGAGGCTCATGGTCTGAACAACGCCAAACTCTCAAAGTAAAACTTAGAGAAGAGCAGCCAAAGTTTTCACCGAAATGCGCCTGTCACTTGGTTTCAACACCAAACGTTTTAAACGCCCCAGGGTTACGCAAAGCTGGGAGAGTGGAGTCTAGAACGGAAGCTGGGCCAGGTGGGTTTTGGGTGGTTTCAGGTTTCCTAATGTAAGTTTCACAGAAGCAAACACCAGGTTGATTTCCTGCTGCCCTGTGTCCTCTGCAGCCATTTACCCCAGTGCACTGTGGCAGTGAATTGTTACTATTCTGATTTGATGGTGTTTCACACTCACATTACACACGGGGAACCAATGGCACATGCAGCAGAGACACCAGCCAGCAAACCTCTTTTCTCCCCTTGCTTTGCAAGTGTCTTCATAATAATGATTTTTAAAGTCAGGCGTCTGTGGCTGGCAGCCCCCGTTCACACTGGGTGTAATGTCACTTCTCAGACTCTTTAGTGATGACATAAAGGGCTTTAAACTTTGAGCTGGGATCTGCCTGCCCCAACCGACCTGCTGCTGGCTGGCACAGTGTGAACATGCCAGGCCTGGCTTGCCTCTCGTGTCCCTTTCAGAAAACCAGCCTTTTGAATGTCACCTAGGACTTGATTTCCAGAAGTGCCCGCCCCCCTGAGTTCTCGCTGGCTACAGCTGGGCGTGGGGGCTCTCTGTGACTCAGGAGATCAGGTCCATCCTGTGTTGCCCCCCTGCCCTTTCCAGTAGCTAGATTAGGCCTATCTTGGAGACTAATAACCCCAATGCGAGGACAGGCTGGTCTGTTACTCCTGCAATAGAACTGGAGGGAAGAGATCCCCCCCCCCCCCCCCGCTCCCTGCCAATCTGCCCATGGGAGGTGAGCAAGAGGTGACAGAACTATTGTGGCATCACAGAAACAAATACACACAGCTGGCAAACCCTGAATTTCAGAACATTACAACGGCGTGTTCAAAGGAAACAAACCAAGGTAACAAACCCCCCCCCCCCCAAAGGGAAACCGTCCCTCTGACTCGTATACTACAACCAGAGCCAGAGTGGGAGTGTCTGCTGGGGCAACACGTACAGGTTTGGACCGGTTACATGGCTGTACAACACTTTACCTGCAAAGTATCTCGTCCCCACCACCACATAACAACAGCGGTATTGGCAGCCCGGTCCACCTCCCCACAGCCCCATCCAGTGCAATCTTGACAGCAACCGAGAGAACCGGCCACACGCCGAAGCAAGAACTCCCAGGAAATGGCTTGATGCAAAATCCTTAAGGAAACAACCCGACTGCTAATGAGCGGAGGTCAGGTGCAGCCTGAGAAACCATGAATGGACATTCAAAGTCCATTGCCTCGCAGGGTGAGCAGGGATCCCTACTGGCTATATTAATGCTTGACAGCCGCTAATGCTGCCGTGATGCGAGCAGACCAATCGCTCCCTGGGCGGACAGTCAGGAGGCACAAACCAGCTGAGTGTAAAGACGGATCTACTCTAATCGCTGCCCAAACCCCAACTCTGGGGGAGTCTGGAAGAAGCCTTAAGAAGCTGCATTTCATCTTCCGGGCTTCTCAGGGTGAGCTGGGGGTGGGTTTCCTACCATGCAGCTTCTGCCGCAGCATCCAGTGCCCAGCCTACTCCTTCCAAAGCTACGGGAAATGGCTACGCTCCAGCTCCAAAGCCAGCCCAGTCGATTACAAAACACAGGCTAGTGGCGGTTCCAGTGCTGGGCTGGCAGGCCGGGAGACGCAAAACCTGCCATCCCTGGTACTGCCTCCCTGTAATGCTGGGGTCTTTGAGCACCTCACAATCCTTTAGGCATTATCCCAGCGACACACCGTGAGGCCGGATGGTGCTTTCAGATGGGGGAGCCAAGGCCTAGAGAGACGAAGGGGACGTCTACATAGCCACAGACCCGAGTCAGAAGGGCTGCGTAGTGCGGAATGGACCCGTTAGCACGGCTGTGAGACCTGGGGCCGGCAAATGTAAACCCAGGTGTGCGATGCAGTGTAGATGCTCGAGTGAGGGCTTGGAACCATCGAGTCCACAAGCCCAGGCCCCGCAGCCCCGGGTTTCCACTGCAGAGTGACCTGCCCAAGGACCCCTAGGAGTGAGGAAGGGAACCTAGCCCAGGCCTACCCCATGCTAGACTAGCACTCATCCTGCCCCCAAGTGAACCGGGCACACATTCCTTCCAGCTCTCCAAGCCCTTGGCTGGAGGTCCCACCCCACAGGCTGCCCGGGGAGTTCTGGTAACACAGTTCATTTCCTAGAGACCCATCCAAGGGCCCGACCTTTGGTCACTATGGGCCTAGGTTAGGTTTGAGCTAGCAATAAAAAGCTCATCAGCTTTGTACCCGTCCCCTGGCCGCAGAGAGGTCTCGCTGCGCTGACTCTTTGCAGGGTAACAAGTGAGCATGGAGAGAAGCAAATAAATAGCATAACATTAACGTGGGGTTTAGAAAGTGCAGTGAAGTTTCTCAGCTACCCATCTCCGTGAGGGCCATGTAGAGCCGTGGCTTGGTCCTTGCCAGAGAACCCCAGGTAGCAGGATAATGAGCTTAGAAGACTGTTCATTGACATTTCTTTGGAAGACAGGGAGCTTTATAAAGTCTTTAGCCAAGTCTGCGGGACTCCCTCCCCACGAGGGGGGGGGGGGGGGGATGGCAGCTGCAGAGAGGAGACAGCTGCAGAGCGGGTCTGGACTCCAGAGCCTGCAGCCTCTGCATGGGCTCTGCACACAGCTGATGTTCTGTTTTCAGGGATCCCCATTCCTTCCTCTCTGCATCATCGCCGCCTTCCCCCAGCACTGCCCTGAGCGCCGGCCAGCTCTCTCCCTCCATAGGGCTCTCTTCAGCATTCCCAGCCCTGCCGGCCTGGGAGAAAGAGACTAGAGGAGCTGTTGGGGAAGGCACTCCGGGCCTGATTCTGTGGGCTGCAGAGAACGCTGCCCTCGCTGAAGTCCAGAGCAGACAGCACCCAGCTCCTCACTGCCCTGAGCAGGATCTGATTCCTGCAGGGAGCCAGACTCCGATTTCCTGCAGGGCGAGGGGATGTAACATCCCTGGGCAGCCGGCCAGCCCTCCGCCTCCCCAAGGCTCAAGCCACGCCAGTGCTTTGAGAGTATGTGGTGCAAATGGAAAGAGCAGCTGGGTGCCGGTTCCAGGGAGGTTTCGGGAAGGGGGGAGGAGCTGGTCAGGAGAGGTGCTGCCCGTTCTCCTGGCCTCCGCAAGGCACTAGAATCTCTGGAAGTCGTGCAGGTCCTCGGCCCCGTCGATCTTCAGGCCCTGCAGCAAGGGGAAGTCGATCAGCGGCTCCTCTGGGAAGGCCGAATCCTCCTGGGAACTTGGGTAGGGCAGCCCCGCTGGCGGGGCCCCGTGGAACCACAGGTTCTCGTAAGGCTTGGGGCTGGGCGTTGACTCGCTCAGCAGCGGCTGGGTGGAGTCGGACCGGAGGTAGAGGGGAGAAGGGACATGCTGCTGCTGGCCCCTGTAGCCACCTGTCACCACCGTGGTGTACTGGACGGCCCCAGTGCTGTTGACGTAGGAGCCCGGCCTTGCCTTTCCCGGGGCTCTGCTCCCACTCGGCAGGCCGGAGCTGCTGGGGTGGATGTAGGATTTGGGGAGGGCTGGGAAGCTGACAGCAGCTGCTGGGACAGGGTCCTTCTTCCCCCAGAGCGGTGCCTTCTTCTCGGCTCCGTCCTCGAGCACTGTGATGTCCGAAATGGTCACCAGGCCAGGCTCCCTCGCACTGGCAGTCTGGAGAGTCTCCTAGGAAACAGGCGTTTGCTCAGGGGTGGCCGGACCGATAGGGGTGAGGCGCGTACCTTCGGCCCCGCCAGCCCCACTGCAGGGCACAGCCCTCTCCTGACTGCTACCCTCTCCCCTATCGCCCCTTCTCAGTCCCACTGAGGGGGGACACTCTCTGCACCCCCCTACTCACCCCGGCCTTCCCCTCCGACCCCCGTCCTGCCCCTCTCCCGCCAGGCTCTGTGTTCTCAGTCCCACAGCAGGGCTCCTTTCCAGGTTGCTTTGGCGCCTGGCTGCAATCTTGCCATGGGGCCTAATCCTGCAGGGCGCTCAGTGAATCAGTGTTCGGCATTTTGCAGGATCAGGCTCCAGTTGAGCTCGTTGCTAGCTCTGACTGCCCAGCAGGGCTGAGCCTGCTACCGGCCCCAGTGGCAGCTATGAAGGGGCTTTGCTAAGCTGGCTGCTGCTGATCCAGCTGCTAGCAGAGCAGGGCTAGTTCCTCTTCTATTCTACGCTGGTGCTTAATCCCTGCCCATCACCGTGGTGTCTGGCCTTCTCCCCAGGGCACTGTACAGTCTCCCAGACAGGTGCTCAGTTGGGGAGGGGTGACTCAATATTGTGCTCTGGAGTCAGCAGGGATGGGGAAGGACTGGCACCGGCCGGACCCGTTCTTACCTGCTGTAGGTTGGCTGGCACCCACTTGCCCAGGCTGCTGTTAGCTGGGTCCGGGACGCTGGGCCAGAACTGATTCTTCACCCTGTTGGTCACGTAACCAAGAAGCTCAATGAGAGGCCAGGGGGATGCTGAATGACAGGGCTGCTGGCTGCTGGGTCCCTCGGGGCGTGGGTTCTTGGGGGGATTGGCAGAGACTCAGCAGCAGGGTGAAAGTCTGGGCTGTACCCGGCTGCAGGGGCCTGGACCCCTGGCAGAGGCCTGTGGGGGGCTCTCATATGACAATATAAATAATAACTGGAGGCAGTGCAGTTGCCCCCCCCTCCCCCAGGATGTGTTTGGCTCAGTGCCCCTCTCTGCACCTCTCTGAGTCTGCTGGACCTGCCTCTGGTCCGACACCTGCCATCAGCGAAGTGGGACATCGCTCCGCTGGGGCTGAGTCCACAGACGCCCACAGAGCTCCACTGATTCGCCCCCGCGGGGGATCTGGCCTGGTGTGAAAAGCACAAACCTCCCATACTCGTGTGAGCGTCCCTGAGCCTAGGAGGGAGGCAACGTCTGCCCAGCCCTTTGACTCCAGCCCCCTCCGTTGTCTGGGCAGAGATCGGTGCCCATGCATCGTACAGAAGGGCAGCACAGGTCACAGCTGCATCCCGGGAGGCTGAGTGGCTAATAACGCACTGCCAAGCCCATGGAGGGCTGCTGACCCGCAGGGACTCACCTCCTGTTCTTCTGGAAGCAGACGATTATCACTAAGAGCAAGACACACACGAGGCCAAAGAACGGGAGGAGATACTGGATTTCTTTCACATCTAGAAAAGATAGGAAGTGGGTTATTCCAAAAGCTCAGACCTTTGCATTGTGTATGTGTGTGTGTGGGGGGGCAATAGGGGGCACAGTGTGACCTGAGTATTCCCCCGAGGTAGGTGGGGGTTGGGCAACAAAAATGATTAGGGGTATAGAACGGCTGCCATATGAGGCACGATGAATAAGACTGGGACTTTGCAGCTTAGAAAAAAGACGACTAAGGTGGGGGATCTGATAGAGGACTATAAAATCATGACCGGTGTGGAGAAAGTAAATGAGGAAGTGTTATTTACTCCTTCACATAACACAAGGACTAGGGGGTCACCAAATGAAATTAACAGGCAGCAGATTAAAAACAAACAAAAGGAAGCATTTTTTCACACCACACACAGTCAACCTGTGGAACTCCTTGCCACAGGATGCTGTGAAGGCCAAGACTATTAAAAAAGAACTAGGTAAGTTCATGGGGGATCGGTCCATCAATGGCTATTAGCCAGGGTGGGCAGGGATGGTGTCCGTAGCCTGTTTGCGGGAAGCTGGGAATGGGCGACAGGAGATGGATCACTTGATTATTCCCTGTTCTGTTCATTCCCTCTAGGGCACCTGGCATTGGCCAATGTCAGAAGACAGGATATTGGGCTGGATGGACCTTTGTTCTGACCCAGTCCAGCCGTTCTTCATGTTCCCAGGGTCCCAGGGTCATCTCCTCCCCCACCTCGGCCACGGAGCATCTCTGATCACGGCTTTGGGTCCATCCCGAGCGCCGTGGGGTTCCCAAGCGGACCAAGCCCACGGCCTTACCCAGCGCCGGGGGCACCAGCGTCAGTGTTGTGCTGTTGGTGCTGCCGGCTGCGGTGGACGCCATGATGTGCACTTTGTACATCGTGGAAGGCAGCAGGCCCCTGATGGTGAAGCTGGTGAAGGAGGAGTTCACAACGGCACCTAGGAAGCAGGTTTGGCTATTAGTGACGCTGGGCTCCCAATCCCACCGCGCCCTCACACCGCTCACGGACCCGCTCCTAGTCGTGGCATCACCTCGAGGGGCCATATCCAGAGCCAGGAGCGGGGGCGGGGGTCACCTGCACGAGTGGGTCTGACGGGAATCAAGCCCCCACCTCCGCCACAAAGGAAACGGGGGAGGGGACAGTGATGAGGGAGGAGAGAAAATAAAATGCTGACCCCACAACAATGTGACCCCCTGAGAATCCCCCCCCCCCTTCCCAGACCTATAATACAGCCCCCTCTAATCTGACTCCTGCAGGACCCGGGCCGGAGCCCCCCCCCCCCGCAGCGATCCACACACTGAGCCCCGTCGCTTGGGGTTGAAAAAGAAACACAACCTGCGCGCCTGACACAAGCGAACGCTTCGCAACCTCTAGGACGAACATGTTCCTTGCGTCTTAGCCCACTGCAGAAATAGCCCCCTGTATGCCCCTCCCCCTGCTGCTGTTCCCATTAAATCCATTGGGGGGAGGGATGGCTCAGTGGTTTGATCATCGGCCTGCTGAACCCAGGGTTGTGAGTTCAATCCTTGAGGGGGATATGGGGTGAATATAGGGATTGGTCCTGCTGTGAGCAGGGGGTTGGACTAGATGATCTCCTGAGGCTCCTTGCTATTCATATGTGAGAGGGTTTTGTTTTAAAGGACTATCACAAAGAGACTAATTCTAACCTGCCCCAGTCCCATCTAGCCCAGCCGTCAGGCAGCCCCCGCATCTGTCTCGTCATGAATCCCCAGCAAGAGGGGTCAGACAAGGCCACGTTTATAAGGAGGCCCACACCCATCCCTGCGCCTGCCCTTAAGCATGTTGTATGGTGGGTGTTTCCTTGTTGCTGACAGGCAGTGGGGGGGGACCCCAGTGCTGCAAACCCTGGGCAGGTGGCAGGACTCACGGAGCTCATCCCCGGCGGGGCTGGCCCAGAAGATGGTGTAGTTGGTGATGAAGCCATTCTGCATATCAATGGGGACTGGGTCCCAGCTGAGCTCGGCGTGGGACTTGCTGATGCTCTTGAGGCGGAATTTAGGGGCACACGATGGAGCTGAAGTGGGAGAAGAACACGAAAGGTACAGAAAGCAGCCAAGGGCCCGGCAGTGCAGATTCCTACAGGGCCCCCAGTATGGGCTGGAGGGCAGAGTCCTGGATCAGAGCAGGGATTTGACACATCTGACTGTGTGGAGGTCGGGCGCCTGTAAGAAGTGGGCAGATCTCAGCCCGGGGGTGTTGGTGCAGTGTGTCATGGGGTCGCACTGATTTTCCCCCACTGAGCCCCTCACCCACCGTGTGATTCTTGCCCAGTGATCTCTCACAGATCTCTGCAGTGAACCCTCTGTTCTGCCAAATCCCACAGAGCTAGGAGAGGCTTTTCATAAGAGCAGGGGCTTGGCCCGCTGCCCTGCGCTGGACTTTCAGCCCCCCCATTCATGTGTGCTGTCGGGCTGCCACCCTCCACTCCAGAGGTGGCTGCATTTCAAACTGGACCTAGTTTGTAAAGCGGTTGGGGATCATTCAGCATGGCAGCTGTATAGGAACACAAACCCTTCTCCTTTGAATAGGCAGCTGTGTGCAGGGGCAGCCCCACCGCGTCCACATACAGGGGGTAGACGGAGATATTGTACTGCTGGAAAGGCTCAATATTTTCTGGAAGAGAAAACAAGAGGAGGTGATTAAACCGGCCGCGCTGAGAGCCCTTTACTCAATCATCTGAAGCAGGGAGGACGCCTCTGGAGTGCAGACATACCTTGCATCACCACTCAATCAGACACAGCGGGTCAGCTGATACAGCAAGTGTCTACTTCCCATCATGTCCCTGGTACATGAGGCAGCATCCCAGGGGTTAAATGGCACAACATTGATATTATGGGCATGAAAACAAACCTTGGAAATTACATGGTAACTGGAAGGTGGGGAAGAATGGATACAGCACAGAGACCGGGTGGTGGGGGGGGGGGGTTTCAGGATAGATACAGGGCAGAGATGGGGGGGGGGTCAGTGCATGGATGCAGGGCAGAGACACGGGGAGTCAGAGAACACAGCCCAGGTGGCCCCCTGTAAGCCGGCGCCGTCCGAGTGCTGCCGTCCTCCCCCCGCAGGTGTCCAGCCTCCACGTCCCATGAGTTGTGCACAGGCCTGGGACGGGTGAACCAGGGGGGCGAGTGGCCAGGAACTCAAACCCTGCCCCTTAGCGCCCTACCTCGGATGAGTGCCTTGGTGGCACTCCGGTTCCGCTCCACCTGCCAGCTCATGCTGCGGCTGGCTGGCCCCGGCAAGGACGTCAGGCGCCACTCAAGTAGGTACCCCGTGGCTGTGGCTCGGGGCACCCAGTGCACCCAGAGGCTGTGCTGATCGCTGGGGGAAGTGTGGATCCCGGCCAGGGGCTGACCTGCGAACAGCAATGGGGAAGGCAATCAGGCACAGACAGCCCCGGGAGGCAGGAGAGGTGAGAGAAGCGGTGTGGGAGACGGGGGAAGCCGACGGGCGGGGGCGGAGGGGGAAAGGGCAACAGAACTGGCGCTGCTGCGCTTTGAGCTCCCGCAGAGTCAGAAAAACCAGAGGGGGCCGTGGACCCTCTGCAGCCACCTTGGCTAGTGGAGAGGGAGCGGGGCCAGTGAGTCTGCTAGCAGGGGCAGCATCTTCTCTTGCCAAGCGGCCATGGGAATGTCAGGATTCACTGCCTGGCCTGCCCGGGGTCTCGCCCGCTCCCCTGGCTCAGTGCATGGGCCTGGCCATCAGCTGCTCTCTTGTAGTTCAGAAGGATGGTTCAGCGAGCACAGGCCAGCTCCTCCGCTGGTGTCACTCCGTTGGCGCCAGTGGAACCACCCTGAGTCACATCAACTGGGTAGCTAATCACTCTCCGTAGCCTTGAAAACATGCGCCCGGGTGTCTGCCGGGGTCCCCCCCCCGCTGCCCTGAAATGTTCTGCAGCCCACGAAGCCCATCTCGGGGTCAGGAGCCCAGAGATCACACTCTGACAGGCAAGTGCCTCTGCTTATTACTGGGGCAGTGACCAAATAGAGACAGTCCAACGTCTTGGAGCCAGACAAAGGAACAATGGGGGGGGGGGGGAGGCTCCTCGCACAGGTGCGGCTGAGCTGAGAAATCAAAGGGTTTCTGCAGAGCAGAGCCCACCTGAAGGTGCTTTCAGGGTTTCAGAGACATGCTGCTTTGAACAGACGACAAAGCCCCTACCTTTCTTCTCAAGGAAGAGAACTTCTGTCGCCGCAGACTCGCCCGCTGAGTTATAGGCTGAGAGATAAACTCTCCTGACCCCGGACAGCACAGAGAAATTACACTGCGTCTCCGTCGTGTTGCAGACAGCGGTGAGCTCCACATTCCTCCGCCTGGGGCTCAGGGAGACCCAGTACCCCAGGATCCTGCCGTTCATCTCGTTCCGCTTCAGAGCCTGCGCGGAGGGGGGAGAACGGTGCCTGGGTTAGTGGAGAGCACCATGCAGGGGTGATTTACCGTGTTCAGTGCTTAGCTCCCAGGGGGTCGGGTCCTATAGAAACGCCCGGGGATGTGGAGAAAAGGATGAGGCCGACTGTCCTAGCAAAGGGGGGGCCCAGGACACTGACAGGGAGCAGGGATAAGGGGCTCACGTGCCTCTTCCCCCACAGACAAGCCGTGTGTAATAACAAGGACCGTCTTACAACGAGCCACGGCTGTTCGGGTCCTGTCCAGCATTACCTTCCACAGCAGGTGAACCTCTGCTCTCTTCCCAGAGTCCACGGGCATCGTCTTCCACCAAACGTCCAGCTTCCCGGCAGGAGCTAGGGCAGACGAGAGGAGGGGGAGGGGTTTCTTTCACCCGTTCTTCCCAGCTGCCCTTTGCTGGCACAGATGTGACAGACCCGGCACAGAGGGGCTGGTCTCCGTGGATCAGAACGTCACTAAAATTCAGCCTTGCACCTTCTTCAGCTGCAGGCCCCCATTCCTAGGCCCGGTCACAGTCACAGGTTGCACCCCTGGACCTCTGCCGGGGGCGTTACCTCAGTACAGCCCCCGCCTGGGGGGGGTCTCTGGGTCTAAAGGTGCCCGACACAAGGCCCCCTTAGTCCACTGTAACTGCACCCCTGGGGAGAAGGTCACACCCCTCAGGGACATTGCTTTACTAGAACCAAACCTGTGTGCGGAGCAGCCCTTAGACCCCGGGCACCTTTGGGCAGAGCCCCTGTCTCCTCGTTGTGACCGAGCTGGCCCATCGCCCAGCAAATAAACCCCCGTAACTACACCTGCAGAAGCCAGGCCGCGTGGGAGGGCGAAGCTGGCCTGACCCACATGCCAAAGGCAGTAAATGGGCACTGCTCCTTAGAGACCCACTGCAAACACCAATAAGCAGGGGTCGGACCACACGCCACCAGGCAGCTCTGAGCCTTTTCCTCTGCCCTCCCCAGTGCCGCATCACCACGCTGTGTGTGTGTCACTTTGTCCTTCCATCCTGCCCCGGTCCCTGGGCAAAGCCACAGACCCAGGATCCCAATGCACCAGAGCTAGGGGCTGTCGGGTCCCGGACCCTGCCTGTGCGGTGGTACCGTGGCGCGGCCGGTTCCCCTGTCAGGACCCACCTTTCTCGTGGGTGACGAAATTCCACTCCGGGCTCCACTCGCTCCAGTAGCCCAGCGCCGTGACCCGCCGGCAGCGCATCTGGAAGCGATAGTCCGTCCCAAAGAGGAAGCCGCAGGGATGGGTTTTCAGGTTGGGGCTGACAATGTCGGAGACCTGGTTTCAAAGCAAAGCGACGTCTTCGGCAGCTCTCAGAGGCAGCCCCACGTGGGCTCTTGCTCAGCTGTGGCCGGATCCAGGCCCCGATCCTCCCCCAGCTTGTGCCCTAGGTGTCATTCACACCAGGCCAAAGTGGGTGTGAACGGCTCCCTGGGGTAGCCCCTGATAACTCGTTCTGCTCTGGCAGTGTTTTGTGGATGTAACTAAGGGTGTGAGGGGCCAGGCCGGGGGGGGGGAGGGGGAGGAAGCCGGCCCCACTTCTCTCTAGCTCCTTCCCAGCAAAGCTTTTTCACCCCCTCCTCCCATAGAAATAGCTACCCAGCCAATTCGAGATGGGTCTGAAAAGAAGAGTCACCCGCAGTGTATGGGATCTGATGGGCACAGTCCACAGCAGCCAGCAGATGGGTTTGGCCCGGTAACTCAGTCTTCAGACCCGGGAGGCATCAGTGCCTGAAAATGGCCCCGAAGAGCCCCGCTCTTAAATGCCAGGGCCTGGCTCCACCCCCCCCCCCCCGGGGAACTCCCCAGCGGGAGATGTATTGATGGGGCTGGAGTGGCAGAGATTGTTGGTGGCGCCGAGAGGGCGGAATTCCAAGCTGTGAGGCCCCACAGATCCCCAACGGGGGCAAAAGGGGCTAGCGATTTGGAGTCACCAATCTGAGACGCCTCAAAGGGGCCTGAGTCCCAGAGGGTGGCTGATCAGCACTTCCTGAAAATTCAGGCCTCAAAATCACTAGCCACCTTTGGAGACTCCTGGCCCTTCATGGCTGGTGTCTGCCCCCCACATGCCATAGGCTGGAGTGTTCAGAAGGCCTCGTCACCCCAGATTTCTAAGTGCGCAAATCTCTTTCTGGCATCTAAGCCAGTGGCCCAATTGTCCAAAGAGCCCAGGGGGCCGGGCGTGAGCTCTGGAAAACCTGATCAGTGTCAGTCTGGGAGCTGCTGAGGGTGGGAAATTTGGCTCTGATGGGGGGTGCGGCGCACTTGGAGATCCAGCCCTGAGCTCTTGGGAAATCTAGCCATCAGTGCCCGGGAGGCTGCCCCTCTTCTGCGCCCCATCAGCAGCGGGCACCAGGGTGTGTGGTGAACCTGGTGACGGGGCGGGGAGGTGTCAAACAAAGGTCCTGGAAGTGCAGAATAAATCTCTGGCCTATCCATGCAGCTCCTGAGTGGCAGGATGCTGAATGGAGGAGCAGACGGCACATTTTAGGAGTGGGGGCTTGAGGGGGACGGGAGCGGTTTCCCTCCCTCCTCCTAAACAGGAGAGAGAAGCCAGTGACTCGCTCCTCTCTTCTCAGGAGCCAGCTGGAAGAGCAGCTGGAATCTCCCAATTTGCTGATGGGGAAAATGAGGGGCGCTCAGCCACCTCATGGAAATAGAGGCAGGAACAGATCCCAGGAGTCCTAGCCCCTAGAGACCATACTCCTTCCAAAGGAAGACTGCCCCATGGAGCAACCCCCCCCCCCCCGCCAGCTCCCTTCTCCCGGAGCCAGTCACTCACCAGAGTCCACCCAGGGTCCTCGTGGGTCCTGTAGCGGAGCTCACACTGCTGCTCTATGTGGGAGCTGGTGTGAGCCACTCCCCAGGCCACGGAGATGCAGTCAGTCTGGAAAGGGATGGACTGGATGCTCTTTAGGATGGGGGGATCCAGTTTGGCTACAAGGAATAGAGATAGCCGGCTAGACGGGGCTCAGGAACAGCACAAGACACAGCCAGGGCTTGAGGCTACTCGTTTGCCCGCACGCCTTCTCCTGCAGTCAGTGGGAGTCCCAGAGCCTGGGAAGATTCCCACGGGGGATCCCAGGCATCTATCTGATCTGACTGTTAGTCTCAATCCTGGCTCGGACTTTAAGCCCCAGCGAGGTGAGTAAGAAAAATAAATGGTTTTTAAAAATGCAGCATGAAAAGCCCTAGGGAAATGGAAATAATCTGACGAGGAGCTGGATCCGATATGCAAATGAAATGAAATAATCTCCCATGCATGAGCCTCAGGGCATGACGGGGAGATTGATCCATAACTGCCGTAGGGGCCAATCAGAGAGGGAGGGAAACGTCCTCTTAACAATTGACAAAAACTCATTCACTAAGCGTTGCTTTGACCCTATTGTGTCTTTCCCCCTGAAACCTCCCAGTAGACTTTATCCCCCTGCCCCCTCTGGAGAGACATTACCCCACCTCATGCTGTGAGGCTGGGCTGACAGGCAGCAGCTCAGAACAGGGAGACAAGCATCACCCTGCATCAGCCAAAAGCGCCTGGAGGGGAGATGCAGGGAGCAATTTACAAGGACTGCACTGTAATTCGGCCAGGATGTTGGGAGTTAACACCTACTTAGTCACCTCTCCCCAACAGGGAGGGGCTCCGGTAAGAGGGATCCCAGGTACTGATACAATAGATCACAGTTTTGCTACACCAGGGTCAGGATTTCACTTGCGGAATTGAGCATTTAGGGCCTGCTCAGTCAATGGAAAGCCTCGCCCTGACTGCAATGGGCTTTGGATCAGGGCCTTAAACAGCAAAATAACAGTAATAATGATACATCCTGTTTGCTAGGAAGGTTCCATTTATCAGTAGTTTCCAAAGGGTTAATAAATGACTTGTTGATGTTTCAACATATGAGAGAGACAAGGTGGGTGAGGTAATGTCTTTGACCGGATCAACTGCCGATGGTGGAAGGGACAAACGTTCGAGCTACACACCGCTCAATAAATGGTTAATCACCTAGAGGTTAAATGGTTAAATGGTTAAATAAATGGTTAATCACCAGTCAACAGGTTGCTTATAACCATCTGTAACATTTTGTGCTGAGCTGCTTGTAACTACCTATAACACATCCTACTCCCATTAATCCTTTATAGGTGTAACCACCTATAACACATCCTACTCCCATCTGTAACCTGCTTAGAACAGCTAGTAATCCGTTATTAACGCTTTGTAAATTATTGATAAATGGAACCTTACAGTAAAGGGTGACCTGATAACCTGAAGTGTTTTAGTGGGACTTGGTTTAACAGAACTAACTAACTAGCTAACTAGCTAGCTCAAGTTCTTTTGTCCAAACTGATTTAGGTGGCTACAAAGGAACCCCCCAGCTCTGTTACACACCGACGTCCGTGGGGTCGATGCACAGATGCTCAGACTCAGCTGTGCCCAGGGCATTCTGGACTGACACCCAGAGGTCCATTTTCTGGTACAGCTGGAGGGACCCGCGGGGAATGGTGCAGTAGTTCTGGCCGGCTTGCGGGATGCAGTCTTCGATCGCCTCCGGGGAACCTTCACACTGGCCTCTGCTCCTGCAGTGGAAGGAGACAGGGTCAGTCTGTAGGGTAGGTCTCCACTAACATTCTGCGTGTTCTCACTGGAGACCCATCACCCAAGGCACCGTCCTCACCTTCCTCTCAACCTGCGCCCAGGGGACAGACCCAGGGACATGGAAATCCAGGGCAGGTTCAGCGCAGGTGCAGAGGGACCCTATGAGTAACACCCCAGAGTGCCTATAATCCACTTTGCCACGTGGTGTGGGGAGTTCTCACACCGGCCCGGGGTGGGTGTTGTAATCTGGTCCCGCTTGAGGCTCTGGGAGCCGGTTCCAGCACACAACTCTGAACAGTGATTGCTGCACAAGGTACCAACGGGTGATGCTAGGCCCCGGGACTGTATGGCCAAAGGACACATCCGAGGCCACACAGCAAGGGAAAGCAGCAAGGGACTTGTACCGAGGAGCCTGCAAGACTTGGTATCCCCCAGAGCACAGATGCCTCCGGACAGTCTGCGGAGGGCATGCTGGAGGCCTCATTGCTCGGGGCTTTTAAAAGCAGACTGGACACAGCCCTAGATACTTGTGGGGAACATGCTTTCCCGGCTGCTGCTGGGTGCAAACGGAAGGAGGGGACCCAAAGTGGCCCCTTTCCCCTCTAATTTCTCGGGCTCCCCATGAGCAGTGTGCCACGGGCAAACAGGCCCAACCACGGCCCTGCAGATGGACAGGAGGCCACACATGTGGCCGAGGCTTGTCACTTACTTGGAGCTCTTCAGGGCCACCGTGGCTGGGAGGTGTCCGTCCCGCCCGGGATCCCACTGGCAGGTCAGGCTGTTATCACTGAGGTTCATCATACAGGTGAGATTCTCAGGCTTCGATGGTGGATCTAGACAGAAAGCAACGGGGAGAAAGGACGTGAGACGCGCTGAGCGGACCCCCAGGTCTGGGCAGTGAAGCGGCGAGTCCTTGAGCACCGACTGGTCTAGGGTCTGTTAACTATTTACCTCCCTACAGGTGTAGAACTCTCCTGTGACACGTCTGGAGGAAACACCTGCCTGAAGGCCTGGAGCCCCGAGCCAGGCAGCAATGGCACAAGCTTCCCCCTCCCCTTGCTGCCATACCGTCCCAACCTGCACATGACCTCCAATGGACCTCCCCTCCCCCACGCACCAGGAAATAATAACCCCCACCCCACCTCTCCCGGGCCAAAGCAAGAGAAACATGAGAAGCTATTCAGTGCCAGATCCTGCCAGCCTCTCGCAAACATGGCCGAGGGCCATCCCAGCGACCATGCCTGCAAATGAGGGGGTGGCCCCAATTCCCTGCCCCCACTGGGCATTCAGTTTAACCCAATTTGCACGTGCAAATGCAGGGGGTTTGGTGCAAGGAGAGGGATGCAGGTGCAAACTCCAGGAGGAAGGGGAGGTGCAATTTGCCCATGCAGGAAAGCCAGGCCCTTTGAGTGGAGGCCAGAGGAGAGAGACTCACAGCCTGCGTGGATCTCCGCCATGCCTATCCGCTGCGGGGCGCCGTTCCACTCCACATAACACCACAGCTTGGCCCTCGTTCGGTTGAAATGGCTGATGGTGAGATTGGAAACGTCTGCTCCTTCAAGGCTCTTGTGCTGTCTCCCGGACACGGGCTCACCGTTGAGTCTCCACGTGATGTGGATTTCCTCACCTTCCAAACCACTGCAGCGGTTGCTTTGGATGGTGCAAGAGGCTGTGACTGTAGATCCCAGGAGAGTGGTGGGTGAGTCCACGGTTACCCGGCCACAGGCTCGGGCCCCTGCAGAGTGAACGAGAACAGCACATCAGGGTGACGGGGCCTCTGGCCTGCCCCTTCGCTGGCATGCCAGGAACAATTCCTTGCAGCCTGAGTGTGTTACTCTTTGTTCCTGAAAGCCAGCCCCACGTTCAGAAACCCAAGATCAGTCTCGCCCAGTATCTCATCTCCAACATGGGGAGAATGGTGCCCAAACCCTGCAGTTATGGGATAACCTGTCCCAGGAGGAGGTTTCCCCCAGCCCCTGCAAAAAGGCTGGCTGATGCCCTGAAGGAGGAGACTTTATACCCTTTCCAAAGTTCTACGTATTTTAACCCTTTCTATAGTAAATCCAGATGGTTGGGTTAACCAGGTAAATGCCCAAGCCTCGTTTTGAATCCTGCTAAGCCCTCAGGCTCAAGGAGACCTTGTGGCAGTGAGTTCCACAGCCTAATGGTGCAAAACAGTCATTGGTTTTGTTAGATTTAAATTTGCTGCCATTAAAGTTGATTTTTTTCTTTCCCAAATGGAGATTTTAATGAGCAGTCACAGTGCACAGCAAGAGTTTAGCACCAAAGGGGCCATGTTAGAGCCTGAAATGGCAAAGAAACAATCAAAGGGCCAGACATGTGGACAGTGCCCTTTATTAGCATGTGAAGGGTACCAGCGCAGGCACTCCCGCACTCCCGCACTGGCTCGGGGGACTGGAATACGCCACAGGGACTGCGGGCCTGGGCTCAGGGGTCTGTGCTAGAGAGTCACCCGTTAGGAGTGGGGCCATTATTTGCTTTTGGGCTCTTGTTGGAGGGTCACCCGTGGAACTCGGCTGAGTCATGCTCAGTCCACGCTCTTCAGTTTCGAAGTTCTGAGACCCCGAGCTCTTATTTTCACTTTTGGCGGGCGAACGACACTGGGCTGGGGAATTCTCCACTTATCTACAGATCCAGGGTCCAGTACCACCAGCAGGGCAGGGGGAACGTCCCACCACCCTTCTCCAGCTGGACCCGGATTATCCCCCTCTCTGCAACACGTTCACTGCCTGGCCCCCTGCTGCCACTGCCAGTCAGCCCCAGTTCTGCGATACAGACACTAGCAAACTCATACCCTGCTGGTCACAGAACTGCCGTCAAGTGCATCTGTACGGAGTCCTCGCTGGAAACCCCTTCCCTTGAAACTCACCGCCCAGGAACAGAAGGAAGAGTGTGGAGCATCCCAGCAGCATCTCAGAGTTCCAGTGCATGGCCATGATCTGATCCTGGACTTTGGCATCACCTGGAATTCACCGACTGAGTCCCCTTTACAGGCCCGGGATAATGGCTGTGGAGATGGGAGGGGTTCAGATTAACCTGGCCTGGTACAATCCTACATGAGAGACTGTCTGAGTTACAAAGCAGGCAAAATGTACTGGGTTCATCTATCTATCTATCTATCTATCTATCTATCTATCTATCTATCTATCTATCTATCTATCTATCTATCTATCTATCTATCTATCTATCTATCTAATCTATTTGTATTTCACAAAGCAAATTTCATTTTGCACCACCCTCCCGAGGCTGTGAATTTCTGAGACATTTGGTTAATTGCATCAAAGCGTTTCCACACAGTTCACATAGAATCATAGAATCTATGGGAGCAGAGCCAAGCCGAAATACTCTTGATGCTGACCCAAGTTACAGATGGAGGTGGCATGTGATGGGTCCTCTCAGTGCTCGCCCGTGGTACATTCAGACGTGGGATGTGAGAGTGTTCCATGCCCCTCCGGCTGTCCCTGTCACCCGGGGTACACTCAGACGTGGGATGTGAGGGTGTTCCATGCCCCTCCGGCTGTTCTCGTCACCCGTGGTACATTCAGACGTGGGATGTGAGGGTGTTCCATGCCCCTCCGGCTGTTCTCATCACCCGTGGTACATTCAGACGTGGGATGTGAGGGTGTTCCATGCCCCTCCGGCTGTTCCCATCACCTGTGGTACATTCAGACGTGGGATGTGAGGGTGTTCCATGCCCCTCCGGCTGTTCTCGTCACCCATGGTACATTCAGACGTGGGATGTGAGGGTGTTCCATACCCCTCCGGCTGTTCCCATCACCCGTGGTACATTCAGACATGGGATGTGAGGGTGTTCCAGGCCCCTCCAGCTGTTCCTGTCACCCGTGGTACATTCAGACGTGGGATGTGAGGGTGTTCCAGGCCCCTCCGGCTGTTCCTGTCACCCGTGGTACATTCAGACATGGGATGTGAGGGTGTTCCATGCCCTTCCGGCTGTTCCTGTCACCCGTGGTACATTCAGACGTGGGATGTGAGGGTCTCCATGCCTCTCTGGCTGTTCCTGTCGAGTCCATTTGGGATGAAGATGTTCATAGGACACAAGGCCTGTGTGCCTGCGGCCTGTCACTGTCCATTTTCAGGCCACCTCTCTGTGTCAGAAACACTCACCCAGCCCCTCCAGCCTTGGAAAGAAAGTAACTCGAGTGGCGGGGGGTGCGGTGATGCGATTGCCGCTGAGCTCAGGCAGAGCCTCGGTCCCCCCCCGTGTCTGAGCTCAGGGGGCCAGCCCCACTCTGTGCCAGAGCTACAACCCCCACGCTGCTGTTTGTAACACGGCAGCTTGGCCCCGCAAGTGCGATTCTCCATCCAGGCCGGGAACTCGCTCCCGGCTGCTGTGTGAGAGAGACCGGCCCTGCTGCTCCAAGGAGCTTGCAGCCTGGAAAACCAAACCTTTGCGGGGCCAGACATGGAATAACCCCCCTTCCCCTCCGCCGGATCCCCGGCGCTGCCTGAGCTGGCAAAGAGCGCAGCAAACGGGAAAGCACCATGGGGGTAAATGAGACTGGGGCATGAGCAGCCCCATGCGTGGGGAGAGGCCAGCGTGACCTTTGGCATCAGCGTGACCCCGGAGCTCCACTCAAGGCAGGCAGGTCCCCCGGCTCCCGCAGAGAAGGGGCGGCCGCAGCCGCGGTGCCAGGGGGGTTTCACCTCCCATGCCATCCAATGGGGGCGGGGGCGGGTGTTAAAGAAAGATGAAAAGTGGTTCGAGGCCGGGGCTGTCGATCGTCTCACGAAAGGAATGAATGAGGAAATGCCTCCCGACTTGACAGGCCCCAGGGAATGTACCTCCCCCTCCTCTGCAGTCTGTCCATCCTCCAAACTGTTTTCAGTTTCTTCTTCCCAGCACCCCCCAGCTCCCCCATCCTCCCCCCCCCGAGCCCTAGACTGCTGGGTCCCTCACCCGAACCTTCTGCCAATTCCCACCAGGTTTGGGGCCGGCTATCCGGCTGCCCCACTGAGTCCCACAAAAGGAGGCCTTTGGTGGGGGGAGTGGGGATCAGTGGTGTGATAGCCTGGATCTGTGGCTCACGGTGCTCGGCGAAGCGGGTTATTCCTTCTCCTCACCCCCTGCTACGGGGAAACGGGCTGCGAATAGCCTCAGTTTCGGGGAGAACACTTCACAGCTCCAACGCACTGTGCACACTTTAAACAGCCGCTGAATGGTTCTGAGCCACAGCAGCACGATGGTGCCGAACGCCGGGACCCCCAAATTCACAAGAACGCATCGTTCGCCACCTGTGAAAAGGGGGACGGTTCACCCCGAGCACCGCGGGCCACGGATGGAGCTGAGACAGAGCAGCAGGATCCCAAGTTTGAGTCAGCACCAGCCCACACGAGCTCCATCCCTTACCTCATCTCAGCACCTCGTGCGGCACGCTCCAGATCGCTGCTCCGTCACCGGCCCGGCCCCTGGCTCCCCGGAGAGCAGAGTGCCCCAGCTCTGCGCTAACATGCTGCTTTCACCGTTAGTTCCTCAAAAACGAAGCAAAGAACCAGCCCCCCAACCAGTGCCGTTAATTGCTCTGACTTTCAGAAAAGGTGATTGCAAAATGCTTCCCCGCAGGCTGTATCTGCCTGGCTTTCTGGCAGGAAGGAAGGGGCACATCACACGCAGCGAGCGGCGGGGGAAAGGGCTCCCGGCTCATCCTCCTCCCCTGCTTCGAAGGGCGTCCATGAGCCGCCGGGATGGGGCAAGGCTGGGACCTGCCGGAGTCAGCTGGGCCCACTTGGCCTCTGAGAGGAATACAGTCTCCACGGGGCCCTGGAGCAAAGCGCAACCTTGGGGAGGGGCTGGACGTGTGCTTTAAGGGCCCTTGTTTGTACAGCCCAGAACATCGTTCAAGGCAGCATCACACGCCAAGAGCTCACCTCCACCTGCTCATCCGCTGACGTTCTCCAGGGCTTCGCCCCGGCAGTGGCACATCGGGGAGAGCCCTGCCACCTTCCAGTCTCCACCTTTGTTCCCAGAGCCAGGCCCCCACTCCCCAGCTCTTGGTGCCAGCTGTCCCCCCCCACCGGAGAATAACCCTCCCTACTGTGAGTGCTGCCCCGCCCGCCCTGGGTGACACCCCTGGTCCTTCCCAGCAGAGACCGAATGGGGAAGGTCTAAACCCAGGATTCTCCACTAAGAGCTGGTGGAGCAGCCGAGTGCTGGGACCTAGAGTTTAAGGGCAGAAGGGACCTGGTCTGATCGTCTGGTCTGGCCTCCTGTGTATCAGAGCCCACCCAGCGCCCACCTGCTAAGCTCGGCTGGTGTTTTCTAAACATCCAGCGTTTCCTACACCAAGGTGATGAGCGAGTGGGCCCTAGCAAAGGCTGCCGGACCCACCTCTGAGGACCTATCTCCCCCCAGCATAGCACATGCTCAGCCAGTCCCGGGGCTCAGGAGAGTACACTGATGACTTTGAGTCACCCAGGGATGATGTGGGGTGCAGTTAGGGTGACCGGATGTCCTGATCTTATAGGGACAGTCCCAATATTTGGGGCTTTTTCTTATATAGGCTCCTATTTCCCCTCCCCCGACCCCGGTCCTGATTTTTCACACTTGCTGCCTGGTCCCCCTAGGTGCAGTTCGGGTGGAAATCAGTCACAGCCTTGACTATAGAGCTGCTGGGATTCACTCCAAGAATTCGCCACTCCAAGTCCTAGCACGGCTCTTCGGGGCTCCCTTCCGCCAGCCTTTGGCCTTGGTGAGAACTGGCCATCTGATCCTTTGTGTCCCACCTCTTTGCCAGAGTCTGACCCAGGACAATACTCTGCCTCTCACCCCAGCTTGATTTTGTTTCCTTAACAGCTGCTTGCGAGGGGCTTTGTCAACAGCTACTTAAAGTCCAGATCAATGACATTAGCTGGTTCTCCCTCTCCAAGAACTCTAGGGGACTGAAGAGGTGCAGTTTTCCTTTACGGAGCTGGGCTGGTTTGTCCCTGTGGGATAGCGTTCATCTAGGCCTTTCAGAATTCCCTTTAATTACAGTTTTCTCCAGGTTTCCTGGCACTGTTGGAGGATTCTCTGCTCAGTAGTTCTCCTCATGTGAACCTCACTTGTCCCCGCTGTGAAATGGGAATCACACTGATTCCCCACACAGGCGACGCTTGCAATGTTTCTGAGGTGCAACGACAAGACAGAAACATATTTAAACAAATAACCCTTAACTCTGCTTTGGCAGGGCCCCTCTAGCGCTCAGAGGAGGGTTCTCTTCTGGGCCCTTTCATAGTTTTACCTTTTTTTCTGAGACATACAATTGTGGTGTATTGAAAATTGTATTAAAATTGTGGATTGTCACTTTAAATTTCAGGTTTTTTTTCTTGGTCCTGCTTGCAGGCTAGGGGGTTCTGTAAGGAAGCGTGTGATTGGAGTTGGTCTGGAAAGAACCAGCGTAGTGTAAAGTGGAATGAGCTGGGCCTGTCTCTTTTTTAGGGAGCAGCCTGCTTTGTCTCTTCCGGGTTTGGGTTCTGGTGTGTTATTGTTCTGGATTCTAAGAAATTAAGTCATGTTCTGTTGCAACCTTCCGGCAAGAGGATTCGATGTTTTTCTCTAACTTTTTGGTGTGTAGGCGGTGCTATGTTCTGTGCCAAGGAAGGCGCTAGTTTTGTGGTGGCTTTTGTGATACAAATGCTAGAAACAAACCCTTCACTTATAGAGGTCTGTGATCTACTTTGGGTGCTAACTGCCTCGCGGGAACAGCCAGGCTCAAGACAGGTCAGGGTTTCTAGACCTTAAAATCTCCGCTTTAAACATCTCTCTCGTTTCCTAGGGCAGCATCACATCCCTTAGACCGTGTTACAAGCACATTGCAATTGCTGAGCTGGAGTACGGGAGCGATTGTGTAAACAGAGCATTGCCCAATCCCATGACGCACTGGTGACCTTTCCAGTGGTAGAATTTATTGTGCAAACAGCTGTTTACTATGGAATTTGTAATGTGTTTGTTTACTTGAGGCGCGTTAGCGGCACATTGCTCATTGCCCAAACAATGGCTGTGTCTGCCTCTCCATAGCCCCTCGGGCTGCTGCCTGCATCTCTGCTCCTTGGGCCCTGTGTGCAGGGGGAGCCAACGCCTCGCTCTCCTCAATCCCACATCAGCTCCCTTCTCTCTGGGTGTATGTGTGTGTGTGTGGGGGGGGGAAGCCAGGGAGGGCGGCATCCCGCTGACCTGAGGCCCTAAGCCCAGCCAGTAATAAGAGAAATAATGCCCAGCGCAAGTCCTATTGGGTCTTCTCTAGCTGGAGAACATGTGAGCCCCAGTATGCCAACTGGCACAGAGACCAGGGACCGTATAGGCTGGAAAGAGTCCCACTGACTTCACTGGGCTTTGGTTCAGGCGCATAGTGACCAGTCTGCGGACTGGTTTAAGATTAGCAGACGTGTTAGTCTGTATCCGTAAATAAGACGAGGAAGTCTGCGGACTGATTCATTGGCCAGTATTCAGCATGTGGGTCGATACAGTGATCACAACAGTTTCTAGATTGGGTTATGCTTATTTCTGAAACCCTCCCTCTCCTCTATTCTCTTCTCTTCTCTTCTTTCTCCTCTCTTCTCTTCTCTTCTCTTCTCTCTTCTCTTCTCTTCTCTTCTCTTCTCTTCTCTGCTCTGCTCTGCTCTTCTTTCTCTTCTCTTCTCTCTCTTCTCTTCTCTTCTCTGCTCTTCTTCTCTCTCTCTCTTCTCTTCTCTTCTCTTCTCTTCTCTTCTCTTCTCTTCTCTTCTCTTCTCTTCTCTGCTCTGCTCTGCTCTTCTTTCTCTTCTCTTCTCTCTCTTCTCTTCTCTTCTCTGCTCTTCTTTCTCTTCTCTTCTCTTCTCTTCTCTTCTCTCTCTTCTCTTCTCTTCTCTTCTCTTCTCTTCTCTTCTCTTCTCTTCTTCTTCTCTTCTCTTCTCTTCTCTTCTCTCTCTTCTCTTCTCTGCTCTTTCTTCTCTTCTCTCTTCTCTGCTCTGCCTTTCTTTCTCTTCTCTTCTCTCTCTTCTCTTCTCTTCTCTGCTCTTCTTTCTCTTCTCTTCTCTTCTCTTCTCTTCTCTTCTCTGCCTTCTTTCTCTCTCTCTCTTCTCTTCTCTTCTCTGCTCTTCTTTCTCTTCTCTTCTCTCTCTTCTCTTCTCTTTCTCTTCTCTTCTCTTCTCTTTCTCTGCTCTTCTTTCTCTTCTCTTCTCTGCTCTGCTCTTCTTCTCTTCTCTTCTCTCTCTTCTCTTCTCTTCTCTGCTCTTCTTTCTCTTCTCTTCTCTTCTCTGCTCTTCTTTCTCTTCTCTCTCTTCTCTTCTCTTCTCTGCTCTTCTTTCTCTTCTCTTCTCTTCTCTGCTCTTCTTTCTCTTCTCTTCTCTTCTCTGCTCTTCTTTCTCTTCTCTTCTCTTCTCTTCTCTTCTCTTCTCTTCTCTTCTCCTTCTCTTCTCTTCTCTTCTCTTCTCTTCTCTTCTCTGCTCTTCTCTGCTCTGCTCTTCTTTCTCTTCTCTTCTCTCTCTTCTCTTCTCTTCTCTGCTCTTCTTTCTCTTCTCTTCTCTTCTCTTCTCTTCTCTGCTCTTCTTTCTCTTCTCTTCTCTTCTCTTCTCTTCTCTTCTCTTCTCTTCTCTGCTCTTCTTTCTCTTCTCTTCTCTGCTCTGCTCTTCTTTCTCTTCTCTTCTCTCTCTTCTCTTCTCTTCTCTGCTCTTCTTTCTCTTCTCTTCTCTTCTCTGCTCTTCTTTCTCTTCTCTCTCTTCTCTTCTCTTCTCTGCTCTTCTTTCTCTTCTCTTCTCTTCTCTGCTCTTCTTTCTCTTCTCTTCTCTTCTCTGCTCTTCTTTCTCTTCTCTTCTCTTCTCTTCTCTTCTCTTCTCTCTCTTCTCTTCTCTTCTCTTCTTTCTCTTCTGTTCTCTGCTCTTCTTTCTCTTCTCTTCTCTTCTCTTCTCTTCTTTCTCTTCTCTTTCTTTCTCTCCTCTCCTCTCCTCCAGAAGGGGTTGCAATGCTTTGCAGGCATGAAGCCACTGTTGCTCTGGACACACCAGCCCCCAAGTTGCTCATTAGGAAACACAACAGGCAATGCCCCTGTCTGTGTGGATTGCTCACTTCCCACCCCCGCTGGTCAGAGAGCTCTCGCTGGCCTGGTGAAAGTCACTGGAGAGACACCGGCCGGTCCTCACAACAGTAGCATTTGAATTAAACGGAGCAGGAGGCCAAAGCAAACCCCTTAGCTAGCCCTGGGCCAGTGTGTAGCCATGGTCACTGCACCTGGTTTCCGCTCACTGTGAACGTTAACAGTGAACGTGCCCCATCCAGAGGGAATCGGTGGACTAAAGATAAACCCCATTGGGTGGGAGGAACCTACCCTGTGCAGGGGGGCACAAGGCTCTAGAATGGGCTGAAACAGGAGTCGAGTGAGCAGATAGCAAGTAGGAAAAATTGGGGCAGGGGTGGGGAGGTAATAGAAGCCTACATTAAAAAAAACACCCCAAAATTGGGACTGTCCCTATCAAACCGGGACAGAGGGTCACCCGAAGTGGGACTCAAGGGGTGGCTAGCTGAGCGAGTGGCTTTCCCACTCTCCTCCCCCGGGGGGAGCAGGGAGCATTGTCCTCTCTGGTGGGTGGCTCCGGGGGAGACAGGCTGGGTTCCCTTGGTGCTGCACTGATCTGTCTCTTGTGTTTCAAGAGGGAGAGCCTCGGGCCCGGCTGGAAAGCAGCCTGTGACCAGGAACCGGAGCGACTGCTCCCTGCTCCCTTGCTGAGCTCCTGCCGGCTTCCATTCTCTAGGGCTGTGAGTTTGTGGAATTGTCACCCCAGGCGGGGGGCTCCGTGGGGCTGAGCCAGGGAGATAAGGCTGGAGCTATCAGATGCTTATCTCCTGCCACAGGAAGTCCCCGGCCCGGTCTGGGCACAGCAATCCTGCCCTGCATTCACTTGCCTCACTTGTTTCTTCCCAGATGTTTTGCTTTGCTCCCCTCCCCCCCGGCCTTAGCAGGGGAACATCACAGCCCAGGCTTGGGCTTCAATAAACCCGAGCTCCCTCCCTCGCCCATCCCACCAAAAACTCATTCCCTGCCATGATCAGTTTAGCCCAGGTGCTAGACTGGCAGGTGGAGTTCAGGGATGGGATTAGAAATAAACCTTCGGGTAAATAATCCTTCCCCAGCCCAGTTTTGCTGCTGCCTCTCCCAGCAGGGCCGAGCAGGTTCTGTGCCTATAGGAAGGGATTGCCAGCCCTATAAACCCTGCAGCTAAAATCTTGTGCTAGCTAATAGCCGTGGGACTAAGCCGCTCCCATCAGCTGTGGGACTGGCCTGGAGCTGGCTCCAGGGCTCCTGAGTGAAGAGCATTTCCAAAGTAAAACCCTTCTCCCAGGCTTCAGCAGCTGGTCCCAATCCCTGAACACCAGTCGTCAGTGCATGGTGCACCCTGGGGCTGCAGAGACGGTGTCTGCTCCGTCCGATTTCCACAGGCCGAGCACTGCCTGCGTAGTCCCTTACATGGACACCGGCTCACATCTGTAGCCATATTTAAATGGCAACTGCCCAGGCTTCCTGTGCTTTTGGGAGCTGTTTGCTGCCACTTGGTTAGGACCCAGCTTAAAGAATGCAGTGCCGTGGGTACCGTTCAATGCAGGATCTTTACTGCCCCGTGGTATAGACGTGTGCCATGGTCCAGGTGGAATTCTCTGGGTTTAGAATGGGCAACACCATGGGAAATATCACTGCTCCAGGATGGGAAATGCCAGACTCCCCTCAGCTCTACGTGCTGATTGTCCATCCATAGTCCTGAGAGTGAATCAAGCCCAGTGCACAAATCTCAGCTTGCAGGGGTTAAAGTTTTCGAATGTAATGTTGGAATCACAGAATCGTCCGTCTGGAAGGGACCCCGAGAAGTCCTCTCTCCAGCCCCCTGCACTCAAGGCAGGACTAAGTATTATAATGAGCATTGAAAGGTGCATTTCTGTCAGTGTTTAGTTCTTATAGCGCGTCGGTCACTGTGGACCCCTTGAGCGCATGCATTCCGATAAAGTCTTTCATCACACGCCTTGCTAAAAATGTACAAACACACCGCCGGCATTGTACGGCAAAGGTTCAGTAACCTGCTGTAAGCTGGAGTGTTCTAGGATCATCGGGGTAGTCTCTTGTTATACGGGCGAATACACATAACACCGAGCGACGTGACGTACCGCTTGGCAAGCACAGACGTCATTGTGGGTAGTTTTGACTGGCGATAGTATTTATCTTGAGGTAGCACCTAGAGGCTGGAGCCCCGCTGCGCTCGGTGCGGTACGTAACAGAAAGACGGTCCCCACCCCAGTACAAATGCAATGAGCGCTGGGATCTCAATGGTCGTGTATAGCTGTGGGGTGTGTCGGCATGAGGCCCAGGGTTAGACGCATGGGAGAGGGGCACCCCGTGATATCTGTTGGGGGAGCACCAGGATATTTCGGCCCTAATCATTCTGATAGAAAATCCGAAATCCTCCTCCTTCCCCTCGTGTTGTGGGTGCCCTTATGGCCTCCCTGATTGATGCTCCTCTCCCCCGACGCCTGTCCAGCGGCGATTTCCCGCAGACAAGTGATGGACACAGAGGCAGGGGCAGGTGGGGGGATGGGGAGACGAGGCTGGGGTTGCAACATCTTCCCTGGGTGTAGCAACCTGAGCATCTTACCACGGAAACCTGACTTCTTGCAGCCTGTTTACTGCGGAGAGTGGGAGCCCCTGTTCTTGTAACTATGGCGACACGCGTGTCCCCGTGGGAACCGGGGAGGGGGGGGGGACTGCTTGAAAGCAACAAACAAAAAACTTTCTGCCCCTCCTGCCCCAGGGCCAGGAGGGGGGAATGAAGCCCGGCCATGGCCAGGTGTTGCTGGGACACCCCGGAGGTCACCCCGTGGGGTGCAGGCCCAAGGCAACACTGAAACCCTCGGCGCGGGGGGAGCTGCAGCCAGAGAAGTGCTGAGCATTCTGGGTACACCAGAGCCCAGCCCAGCCCAACCCAACTGCCTGGCTGCTCCCGCGGGTGCTGGGAGGCCAAACGCCCCGTCCGCCATGTTCAGGGGCCGGCCTTGGGGGATCCCCAGCAAAGGATGGACGTGGGGGCCCATCTTAGCAGGGGCAAGCAAACGTCACCCAAGCTTTGGATGCGGTTGGGTTCTGGATGTTACCCCTCAGCCCCACTCCTCTTGCCTGACGCTGGCGCTGCTCTGCTCCCTCCCGCCGCCGCTGGGGGGCAATGTGCCAAAACTTGGCTCATTCCTTGAGCTGCCAATAGGTCCCTGCCACCCTCCTCTCTTCCTCAATCCCAGCCCTGCTAATTCCTGTGGCCTCCCTGCCCCTCCCCCATGATCTTGGATGCCCCCAGCTGTGGCAGTGGGTCCGATGGGGTCCAGGATGGTGCTGTGCCCAAACACTGCCTGCTCAGGGAAGCTGGTTTTGGCCCCTTTGGCCTGTGGTCCATCCACTGGGATGGGTCTTGGTGTCGGTACATGAGCTTTCTTAGCTCCGCCACTGACTCCCTGTGGGTTCTTGGGCATGTCCCCATATCTCTCAGATCCCGGTCTGTAAAATGGGCAATAATCCTGCCTTTGCCTGTGCCGGTCAGGCTGGGAGCACTTTGGGCCGGCCTGTCTCTTGCTCGGTCAGTGCCTGGCACCACGGGACCCTGATCCCTGATGCCTGGCACAGCGGTTTTCCCTTGAGCGAGAGTCCAGAGACTGGAGCTAACAGAGGAGCGGGGAAAACCCAAAGCCTCAATAAGTGGGGTTCAGCTGGCGCACGTCCCCAGTAATACCCCTGGCAGCTCCAGTTACCGAGGGGCGGGTACAGATGGGGGGTGAATGGCACAGTTACGAGCTGCTCCAGGGCAGGGGCAGGCTGCTCCTGAGAATTTCCCCCGGAGCGGGCAGTGCGGGACCCTGTGTCGGGCATGGTGCAGCTCCCTGCAGTGTGGGGTAGGGTGGGGCTCTGGGACTAGAGCTCACGTCCCCGGTGCTGGCGGCACTTGGCCCAGCCTAGCGGGGGTTAGGAGTGAGCTGTGGGATGTGGCCCAGGAATCAGGCTACTTCTAGCAGACAAGGGCCCTTTGGGAACCCGCAGCCCTGCGTGTGGCTGGCACTGACCGGTGCCCTCGTTGGTTGCTTGGGCACAAAGGGGAAGGAGGGAGCTGGCGCTGAGATGGGAAGGTGAGCCCTGGTGATGGGGGCCGGCTGGCACACGGTGGTGGGTGCTGGGTACCCCGGGTCGAGTGCCGAGTGGGGTGCGCAGGGCCGCCCCGTGGGATTGGAGAAGTGAAGGTGAGAGCTGGTGGGAACAGCAGGCTCCCGGTGAATGACACAACAATGCCCTTGCTCCCCGCCCCGTGACACAGCGAGAGCGGGAACCCCAAAAGGGGAAGTGGCCGCGACTGTTCCTCAGGGCTTTTCCAGAGTTACCCTGCGTGGGTGCCGTCTGGTAACAGCCCGAGGGCTTCGAGCGAAGGGCAGCTGACAACACCCTGGCACTGCTCAAAGCACAGGCTGCTGCGGAAGAGGGAGCTGTCTGGAGGGGCAGCGCCCCTCGCCCGCCTGATCCCAGTGTCCCCAGGGATCCTCAGAGACCCCACAGCTTCTGCCACACCTGCAGAGAGTGAAACTGTCCTGCTCCTGGCTGCCCCTCATGGGTAGGGCCCTACCAAATTCACGGCCGTGAGATCCGGTCCCCCACCCCGTGAAAGCTGGTCTTCTGTGTGCTTTTACCCTGTACTATACAGATTTCATGGGGAGACCAGCGTTGATCAGACTGGGGGTCCTGACCAAAAGGGGGCTGCAGGGGGGTCGCAAGGTTATTTGGGGGGGGTCACGGTATTGCCACCCTTATTTCTGTGCTGCTGCCTTAGAAGCTGGGTGGCTGGAAAGCGGCGGCTGTTGGCTGGGTGCCCAGCTCTGAAGGCAGCGTCCCGCCAGCAGCAGCGGAGGAGTATGGGCGGTCCATGAGCCACTGGCTGGGGGAGGCCCCGCCGGAGCCCAGCGACCTCCCCACCCCACGGCGGCCACTGGCACAGGCCTGCAACAGCCCCCAGCCCCTTAGCGTGGGAAGGTGAGTGGGATGCAGCCCCCGCCCCAGAGCACTGGGGGGCTGGACTCAGAGCCGGGAGGACTACTGGAGCCGCAGCTGCATGTAGGGAGCATCACAGCCGGAGGGCGGGGTCACGCCTGGGTGTTTGGGGAGGCAACCCCCCCCCCGCCCGCCTATGCGACCTGCCACTCATGTGCAGAAGGAAGGGTGGCCACACCATACCAGGCCATATTTACTTCTGCACTGCTGCTGGCGGTGGCTCTGCCTTCAGAGCTGGGCTCCTGGCCAGCAGCTCCCGGTCCCCAGCTCTGAAGGCAGCCCCACTGACAGCAGCAGTGCAGAAGTAAGGGTGGCAGAACCGGAACCCCCCCAACAATAACCTTGTGACCCCCCCCACTCCTTTTTGAGCCAGGACCCTACAAATACACCCCTGTGAAATATCAGATTTAACTAGCTGAAATCATGACAGTTATCATTATAAACGCCCTATGACCACGACATAGATCAAACTGGACTGTGGATTTGGTAGGGCCCTGCTCCTGGGTCAGCAGCCACAGAAAAATCCCTCAAAATGTTCCTCAAGCTCTTCCTTCCTCAGGCATGCGCCTCGCCCCTTGGGTGGATCGTTGCTCGTAAGCCGTATAAAGTACATTTGCCTGCTCATAGCAACTCAGCTGCCCGCAAGAATCTGACTCCCCAAAGGGGCTTTTTTTAATTCCATGAAAAATTAAAATATTGCCAGTCACTTAACATGGAAGATCTAAGTGTAAAATCCGGTGCTTTCCTAGAACACGCTCTCTAATGGATTGGGAGCCATGTTTAATTGCCACCCGACATGATTTATTCAAACAAACCATATTGTTCCAGGCCTTCAGCGAAAGAGAGAGTGCGCTCTGTCATCTCAGACAACAGGGTCCACCCCGGAGCCAGCTCCCCTCTGCAAACGTATTGGCAACTTCAAGCACCAGGCGGGGACGCGGCAAAGCACAGTCCATAAATCAAACCCAGCAGAAGGACAATTGATATGAATGGGCCTCCAGAAAGGGCAGGCAAAACAAGGGGTGTTACAAAGCAATGCAATTTGCTGCTCTCACTGGAGGGGACTCTCCAGCGCTGTGGGTGGGAGTGAAAGAGACTCAATTAAGATAAAAATAAAATTCTCTGCTAGGACCTGCTAAAGAAAAACTCCGCTGCATTTGAGAGACGGCGCTAAGGCCGTAAGAGAAGCAGGCTCCTGCTTCCAGCCTCCGCCTCAGCAGACCCAGCCAGGGTGACCTCTGTGTATCTCCCTGACAGACCCTTGGGAATTCTTCATCATCTGTGGAGAAGTGGGAGATAAACAGACCTCGATATGGATTTATGCCGTGCACTGTCTAGGCACAAATTGCCTCGGTTTCTCAGAGGTTCTGTGCAGCAGTGATAGCGATAATAATTGTACGTTTATACAGCAACTCGCATCCGGACGGCTCACAGTGGCCTTTAGAAATGCTCCCAAATGACGGTAGTATTGAAAAACAGAGGCCGCTTCACTCTGCACTGAGTTGCAACATGGCAACGCTGCCCGTGAGTTGAGGACAGAAAATGAAGCAGGTTACTATATCCAAGGGAAGGGAACAGTATCTATCTATCTATCTATCTATCTATCTATCTATCTATCTATCTATCTATCTATCTATCTATCTATCTATCTATCTATCTATCTATCTATCTATCTATCTATTCCCCAGAGCCCGTCTCTTTAGCTCCAACTACAGAGGCTCCTGCTTCCAGCCCTTCAGCTCAGATGGCAATTGATTCAATTCTTTGTGGTTATGCTTGAAAATCTGGTCTTGAATGAAGATGCCCCAGAACCCCTCTGAGCAAGTATCCGGCCAGCACTTGGGGGCAGGGACACTTTGCAGCCCCCTCCTTTTTGTCTTCACCCCTCTGTGTCTTGGCCCCCTTGTCTTCTCCAGTGTCATTATCCTTCTTGGCAAGGGTGCCAGCCAGGAGGGCAGAGTCTTGCTCAGTTGCTGGCAGCCCTGGCCTGGCAGATCACCGGGATCAGCTCAGGCCGAGAGCTCCTGGAAAGAGGCACTGAGCAGAGGAGAGCACGCCAGGGCCCTCCTCCTCGGGCTGGAAGGCTGTTTGTGGCTCCCCAGTGTGTTGCCAGACAGGGGACCTTCCCCCTCTCTATGGAGAACCGCAGAGCGGAGGATAAAAGCCCCGAGGCTGAGGTGGCTCAGAGCTGCTCCGGGAGAAGCTGTTCCCTCCATGGAGTGGTCGGGGTGTTGGCGTGGCCCCGAGATGGTTCACTCGCTAGAGCAGAGGTGTGGGGCTCGATGAGCCGATTGCTGCGCATCTCCTCCTCCAACACCAGCTCCGCGCCCAACCTGCCCCCGACGGGCGGGGCACGGCGGAAAGTCCCAGCTACTGAGTTTGGTATCTACACGGGGGCTGAGCACTTTGGAAAATCTGAGGCCAGGTCGGATTTTCGGGGATGCTGAGCCCCGGCAATGCCTAGAGTCGTGGGTTTCCCAGCACCTCTGAAAACCAGACCCGTTAATCTCTCTGTGCCTCGGTTTCCCCATTTAAAAATCAGGGATAATGATTCTTCCTTTCACCAATCCTCTGTCTGTCTTGTCTCTTTGGGCTGCAAGTGCTTTGGGACAGGGAGAGTGTCTCACCCCTAGCGCAATGAGCCCCAATCTCAGCGGAGGCTCCTGCAGTAATAAATGACACTCACTAGTTAATGTCTAGTGTGGGAAGGAAGATACAGTCTTGCTTCTGCTTTATTTTGATGTTGCTTTTCTAGGCCTCAGTTACTTTAGCTCCTATTGTGATCTATACAAAACATGACAGATTTGAAATGGCCTTTGATTTGCAAAGAGATAATTATGTTCCCTACAGAAGGGAAGATCTTTGTCTGTTCCAATCATCGAGCAGTTTCAACTTCCCTAGGCAGGCAATGCGTTTCTTTCTTAACATCCAGAGCTATTTGCAAAATATGAAAATTTTAGCCAGGCCCTTTAAAGATGAAAATCACAGACCAAGTCAAAGAGACACTGAGCAGCAGGGGCTTTGCTAATCTGCTTTTGTCCGAGGTTGACAGCTGCTAATTTCCTTGTACAGCCGTAGCGACTTGTGATAACACAAGCACACAGCTGCAGCCTGGGTGGCAGCTTTCGTTCACACTGCATTGCACGGTGCGCCGTGCGCCGCAGAGAGAAACAATCCGGCTGCAAAGAGGAAAAGGAAAACAACAGGCGGCTCTAAAGATTTTTGCAGGAGAGGGGCAGTGCTCAGGGAGCGGAGGGTTCTGTCTCTCTTCCCACCATGGGGCAGCGCCCCTGCCAGCGTCCTCCTCTGCCGGGCACTGAGTGGCCTCGGGGTATGCTAGTGGCATCTGCAGTTCCGGTATTTGGCTCTGGCTCATGGGAGCTCTGTGGCCTTGACCGGACGTGCTGCGAGAGCAGGGAGAGGGGGCGGGAGCAGCTGTCTTTGAGGGCCAACGGGATCACGTTTGCCCCATTGCAACTTTACTCTGACCCCAGTTAAAGGCTGGTCTTGACTTGGGCTTTTAAACCTAGGCTGGACAAACGGAGGGAACAATCCTGCACTAGCCCCGCAGAGCGGGGACTGGTTTTCTGTCTCCGACTTCCCAGCTTCTCTATGGGCTGGAGGTGGGGGCCACAGGGGCAGAGAGCATGGCTGTCCCATCCTGCCCAATCCGCCTCTTGCTGGTTTTAATCTTGATGCGCTGGTGGGCTGTGTGTGTGTGTGTGTGTGTGTTTGTGTGTGTGTGTTTGTGTGTGGGGAGAGGGGCCTTCAGCCACTCACCGCCTTGGCTGTGTCTGACTTATTGTCTGCGGCTCCCGGGGGAATGCGACAGCACTGGGCTAAGGGAGCTGAAATCCCGCTGCGGAAAAGGCCTTCCCCGGATCCTCCTGCCATCGCCCACTAGATGGCACTGGTCCCCCACCTTTGCCACCCCGTGCCAACTTGTGTCTTGTGGCTCCTTGGCCCTGCTTCCCATCCAGTCACTCCGGCTCCAGCAAGCAGCAGAGCAGGGTCCATGGCCAGTGAGCTGGATGCAACGCCCGGCTGCCCTGGCCTCTGCGTGCCAACGCCCTGTCTGTGCTGGAGGGTCGCGGGGTGGGCTGGGCTGCCAGGTGGGTGCTATCGAGGAGTGTTTACGTGCTCTGGGGCCTCGCCCGTCAAATGCAATAGAGAGGCTGCCTGGGGAACCCTGCCTGGCACTGCACGGGCCTGGAGGGGCAAAGTGGCTCAGTCGTGTCTCTGCTCCTGCCCTGTGGTGCCTGGTGCAATGAGGTAAACCTGCCGGGAGGGTGGGGGAGGAGGAAAGCGACTCACCCCCAGTCAGGAGCTGGATGCCAGACAGACAGACGGCCAAATTCAGTGAAACCAAGGGGAGCTTCGCTGGAGTCAGGGCTAAGGGCAGGTGGTACAGCGGCGCAGCTCTAGTGTTGGTTCTTCCCTTGTCGATCAAAGGGCTTTATCCAGCTCCCCAAGAGGTGGTAGCAGGTGAACTAGAGGTGTCCACACTGCGGGTTAGGTCGATTTAATTACGGCACTCAGGAGCCAGGTAGCTCAGTCGATGTACATTTTAAACTCCGTAAAATCCAAGTAAGGCTCTCAGGCTTGGCTGGGAATAATGATGGAATGAGGTGAGCTTAGCCACTGACTGACATCCAGAACAAAACTGAGTCTGACCTGACGCTAATTATTAATTATTAATGGCTGATGGCTCCTTGCTGCAGGTTGGAGCGACACCAGCAGTGGCCAGTTTAAAGACCTTTCCGTTGCCAGGGTTTTACACAGCACGGGTCCCATCACTGGCATCTCAAGACACCCAGGAGTGGGGGACCCTGGCTCAGAAGCTGCCTTTTTGCCCGACTCCCCCATGGTCTCAAGGTGTGAGCAAGCGGAGCCAGCCACGTACGCAGGCGGGGGAGAGCGAGCGCTTGAACCGGAGCCCGGCGGGCGGGTGGGCGGGAAAGGCTGGACGCCGCGCTGCTAAATGCAAACTGGCGTCCTCTTGGCCGGGTCTGACTTGCTGGGCCTGCTGCTGAGGGAGGGGCAAAGGCAAGCAGTGCCTGGCGCAGTGGGGGCGTCTGGGGAACGGCTCAAAACCGGAGGTCGTGCGCCGGGGTCCCAGCCTTCCCTGCTCACGCCTCACGCTGGCATTGAGGAACAAGGGGAACAGGGCCTGGCCCATCCGTGTCAATGGAACCAGAATCGGTCCGGACCTTTGCCCAAGCTCAGGCTGAATTTTAAAACAAAGTTCAGGCCATTTTATTGGGCTTACTTTAAACTGTCCACCGCTCCCTCAGCGTCTCCTGACTCCTTCTAGCGGGGCCTAGAATCTGAAATACCCAGTCACCCAGGAGAAACAGAGCCGTCCTCCTCACACTGCTGCCAGGCCAGTCCTGGTGTATGGGGAGCTTTTCCTGGAGCAGTACAAGGGCCGGGGACCGCTGCCCAGAGCGTAACATTGGTTATCACACTTGTCGCTAACAGCAGCCAAATTCAACAGGTCGTAGCTGGCCTCTGCGAGAGCCGTAGCATGACTAAGCCAGGAGGCAACCTTTGCCTGGCCCTGCGCCTCTCCGGGACGAAGTCTCTGTTGGACGTGCTGGGGTCTGTGTTTGAGGAGAAAAGCCAGCTGAGGCTTGTTTATATTTGCCTTCTGGGCTGTGTCTGTCGGGGCCTCAAGGCAGGCAGACCCTGCAGGAATACAGCTACCTAATGAGTAAGTCATGAGCGTAGCTTGTGAAACTGCTTACCTAGCAAGTGTTTTTCTTCGCATACAGTATTATTGTCTACCAAAGATAAAGCAGGGGGGATAGGTTTGGACTAGTGGGATCTCTTCCTGGACACAGTTTGGGTTCCCCAAGGAAGATGGACCCAGCAGACGGCTGCTGCGATACCAAACTTCGCTCAGTACTCAGGGTTGGGGGTGTTTTACTAACCTGTTGCGGACGCATGTAAGTGCTTGAGACTAAGTAAAGTCTAGCTTGAAGTGAGAGCGCTCTTGTGTTAGACTGCTTGGGCCAGCGCCCCCTCCGTCGGGTGGCTGGGTCTCCACTGAGTTATTTCCTGACACCGCCTCGCACAGGAGTTTTGGGCTGAAAGAACCGCGGGTAACACTGTGGGGTGAGAAAACTCCAGCTCCAGCCCCGTGCGGGGAGGGGGCCCAGCGCCATCTTGTGGGCATCACACGTACGGAGCAGGAAGAGCAGATGCAAGTGAGGTGGGGAGCTGGTCGGGGGTCCGCCAGAGAAACTCAGTCCAGTTTCTGGGCCAGATTTTGGCACAATGGCGGTGCCCGCAATGAGAGCGATGCTCTGGAGACGGAACCTGCCCCAGGATGGGCCAAGATGGTGCAATGGATCACAAACCTCACCACTTCCGGCTTCCAGGGCAAGGCGCCTTTCTTTGCTGTGTCTCCTCTAATAGAAACACAGAGCAACAGGGACCTGTTTACAGTGACAGGGCTTTTAAGAGTGAATTTAGTTGGGGCTAAGGTGCTGGCATGACAGCCCTGTGATCAGGTGCCTTCTGTTTGCCTGCAGACAGCGAGATTTCTCCCATTGCCTCCCTGCCCCCAAAGCCTGTCCTTGTACTCACTTTCCTCTGGACAGCTGCACCCAATGCCAGGGGGCAGTGCTGAACTTACTAGTGCAGGTGTAACACTGACAGACCCCGGTTGTTGGCGGGTGGGATCGAACCTGGGACCTCTAGAGCTTAGTCCATGAGCTGAAAGCCACCTGGCTGTTAGCGAAGGTTGTGGAGCAGACCCATTAATCTCTCTGTCTCGCTGGGTGGTCTGGGTGCCAGGAGCTGGGACAGTGCACCACACCCAGGAGAGGCGAGGGTTACACAGGCAGGGCTTGAGAGCCAGTCTCTGGTCTGCGCTGCTCCACAACGCCCAGTCTAGCTTCCCTCCCGCCCAGTCACGAAGCCTCCGACTCGTTACGGAAGCCTAGACGTTAGGAACGTTTTCAGCGACGCGGCAATGTTGGGCCCAGAGCGGATGTTGCAGTCGGTTACCGATCTCATTAAGGAGAGTTTTTTGCTCTATTAAATTGATTTCCATATGGCAGCAGTGAATGCTGGAGAACCGCTGGCAGGAGGCCACTACCTGCACCTCTCGCTGGCGAGACAGGAGGTGGCGTCTGACCGCCCCCCGCAGGGCTCGGCGGGGAAGAAGGGGGGCACGCCAGCATCGGGAAGCTTAAGGTGTCCCTGAGGAGACTGCAGGGAAACTGTGTGTGTGGCCTGCAGCAACCCATAGGGCCCAGAACAGCTGCTCAGAGACACCCCCAGACCACTGGCCTCAACCTGTGCGAATGAGCAGCGGGGCAAAGCGTTCACAATTTATATCCTGCCCCTGCAGCAAGTACCTGCCCTCTGAAGAGACCCCTGCCCACGGCACGGCAGGTCAAGGTGCAGGCCCATCCACTGAGCTCGCGGTACGGGGACCCTCTGCCCCAGCAGCATGGCTGGGATTCCAGCGACGACCTGGGCCTCACAGCCCCACAGCCAGGCCGCTCCTGAGCTTTGCTTTGCTTTTCGTGGGCTTCAGATTTGAAAAATTAAGCTCAGACGGTGCCAACGTCATGTGAGCTGATCCACAGCGCTGTGGTCTGCTAATGGGGGGGTGAGCTGGCTGGAAAGGTGTCTCTCCCCCGGCGCTCCTGCCCAGTCCGTCTGGGATGCAAAATGCAGCATGAATTGTGGATTTTAGCTGTTTCTCCTCCCAGGTCTAGACCGAACCAGCAGTGCAGGGTCAACCCCCACCCCGAAGGCCCAGGCTTTGCTTTGTGCTTGGGCCCAGGGCGCATGGTTTAGCCTGTTCGCCTGGCTTCTGTGCGTTTAGACACCTTGATTTGGGGGCAGGCACCAAGCGGCCTTCCAGGCGTTGGTTGTGACCTCCAGAGCCCTAAATGGGCAGATGCTCACGGGCACTGCCTGGGGAGCTAGGGCAGACAGCTGAGATTGGCTCAAGAGGGAGGAGAGGAGACGGGAGGGAACTGCCTGAAATGTCCCCCCCTCCGCTCCCCCCGCCTGAGCAGGAGGCTTTGAATGGAATCAACAAACAGTGGAGGGCTGCTCTGAAGCACCAGGGCTCCTGCCAACACCGCGCTGAGGAGCCGTGTTAATCCACCGCGGCAGGGGACCCGGGAGCGCCGCCATTACAGGGAGGAAGAGTTAAAAGGAGACTCAGAGCCTGAGTGCATCAAAACCGGCTCTGCGCGTCCCCCTCAGAACCGGAACGCGGGGTCAGAGGGAGCAGGGCGTCCGAGAGAGGAACCTGCTGGGAAGGTGTTGTCAGGAGGGAGTGTAGGCACGGGGGCCGGAGAAGTGTCTGAGTGTCTCCAACCTGAGACTGTTAATGCCTGTCACAGTTTCAGGGTAACTGCGCTTGTTCCCGCACCACGTGGTCCACTCCAGGTCCCAGGTCTCCAGCCGTCACCTGTCTCTGGGCAGGGATTTTATCCCCCTTTGTTCTGATGGGGGTGGGGGTGTTACACTGTGATATCCCCTGCAAGCCAGACTGCCTGACAACCAGTGCCTGCGCGGGGCTGTCTCTCTGGGGCCCAGGATCACTGTAGTCACAAGTCCCCACCCAGCCCTTTCCAAGCATCACCTTCATCGTACATTACAGAGCAAACATGTCAAAAGAGGGCTAGAGCCCAGGAAAGCTGATGCCGAAATAAACTGGTTCGTCTCTAAGGTGCTACAAAGTCTTCCTCGTCTTATTTACGGATACAGACTAACACGGCTGCTAATCTTAAAAACCAGAAACGCGCCTATCCGCATGCTAAAGGCTCACCGGTGTCCCTGGTGCCGGTGTGGGCCTCTCCTACTCACTCGGATAGGTGAGGGGGGTACCCAGGGCCTTCCCTGCCCGTGGGTCCTGCCACCTTCCTCTGCCTCTGCCCTGGAGCCTGCCAGGGGATAGTGATTTATCCTGCCACAGCTTTTTGCACACACATTTGCCTTCTCCTCACACCCAAGGTGGTTTTGCAGCCATACATCACTGTCAGGCGCCTGGTCGCGGGGTGGTTCCGGCATATCCCCTGCCAGACCTCCTGCCCTCCGCCGAAGGACGGGCACAGGCGCCCGCAGAGCAACGTGAGTGACTGATGTGAAGTGGCTGCATTGGCTGGGCCTGGAACCGGCTGCACCGATGCTCCCCTGCCTTGCGGGGTTTGGGGTTTAGTATTGTAGGGAAGGTGCCGGCCCCGTGGAGGGAGGTTTGAAAAAGGCCCTGCCTAGCCAATGAACAAACAGCAAAAGCAGCTCCCAGGAGGACGTAGGAATCCTGGCAGCGTGGCCAGATGAGTAGGGCCCAGCAATGGGGTGGCCTGGGGACCTGGCTGCTGTCCCCAGCTCTGCCCTGACCTGCTTGGTGACTCACCTCGGACAAACCACTTCCCCGTTCCGGCCCCGCCTTCCCCTCTGTCCGTCTGGCCTCCTGTGAAGGTGAGTTCACTGGGGCAGGGAATGTGTCTCCCCCAGGGCTGTGCATGCTACCACCATACAAATAATACACACCTGACAGGGGCTGTGTGTTAACGGCACCGGAGCTCTTCCCAGCTCCCAACCTCACAGGAGTTAATCACCTCCGGGCTGCAGCGCAGCTCCCTTTGCCGAAGGCCTGGCCAACGATGCATATGTAAATTAGACATGAATTGATTACACAGGGTCTAAGAGGCTGACCTTGAACAAGGCTCCCGACATGGTGCTCTAATTAATCAGGAAGGAATATTAATTTTCCTTGCTGCTGGGCTCCAGGAAATCCCTCCTGGGAGGCAGGGGGCTGGTCGCTGCCGGGGGTTGGACTATTCCTGTCTAATCTGACCAGGGAAAGGGACATAACGGAACTGCAGCTTGTTATGGGAACGGTGCCCTCTGCCTTGCCCCTGCTGCCAGACTCTGTGGAGAACTGGGGGGAAGGGGGGAGTAGCTTGTTTCCTTGGAGGTGAGGCGGGTGGGGAATCTGCCAGGAGGCAGAGCGAGGCCTCCCCAGTTCATTTCACAGCTGGGTCCCGCAGCTGGAGCAGAGCGAGAGCTGAGCGCAGCCCAACCCCCCGACACAGCCTGAGACCCCTTCTCCATGGCAGGGAGCAGTGCCCTGCCCAAGGCTGCTGCTCCAGCCTTGGAGGAAGAAGGATGGGCTGCCAGGCCGCAGGTGGATGGCTCCCAGCTCGTTGCCTCATCTTGTGGCAGTAAGTTCCACTGGCTAAGTGGGTGGAAAAAAGCATTTCCTTTCATGGGGCCAAATGCAAATTCCCTTTTTAGCTCGAAGGAATATTCATGGACACATCCCTGCTGCTTCAAAAGCAGACGGACAGGTCCCAGGGCTGTTGTCGAGGGTACTTAGCATGAGGGATTTCAGCAGCAGTCAATCAGTACAACACGTTTTTCGACAGGGCAAGCCAAGGCTTACACTTTGCTTAGACCGAGGGAAAGGGAACAAAGTGTCTGGTGTGTTCCCACTATCAGTATAAAGAGAAACACCACTGGCCATTTCTCCTACCTGCCACGAGCCAGGTAATGAGAGCTGGCAGGCTTCTGAGTTAGCTGCCTCTATGATGTTATCTCAAATGAGAAATTGCGTCTGGTCTACAATGGGAGGCAGGGGATCAGTCGTCCAGCTCCAAGTGCTGCGCTGTTAACTCCTTGGAGCTGGGATCTGGGACGACACGGGCAGTACCGGCCTCTCGAGGATTAAAGCAAAACTCCCCCTTCCTGAGGGAGGCCTCTGGAGCAGAGCTGGGCTGAGCCTGGAACAGAGAGAGCTCCCCCGTGGGGCAGTGGGGGCAATCCAGGGGCATTCACTCAGACCCTTCCTCATGCTTCCCTCTCTGCTCAAAATCAAGTCAGTGGGAAGGTCCCGCGGCCGTGGAGCCTCGGCGGGGACAGAGCGAGTCCTGCAGAATCCAGCTGCGCTTTACGGGTCTGTTCCGTGCAGCGTTCCCATTGCTGGCGCACATGGACTGTGGAAGATCTGCGATGCCCCCCTTTCGGATGCTGACAGCGGCTTGACGGACAGTCAGAGCCAGCCAATGGGCTCCCCCCTGCTGCTGCAGCACCATGGCCAACCAAGACGAACGTCCCCTCCATGCAGGTCTCCATCCCCCTTGCAGTCTGTCTTCTGCTCTAGAGCGGTGCCAGGTGGCTCAAAAAATCCACCTGCCGGATTTTCCCTCCACCCACGAGGTCAGCGCAGTCCCATGTGGCCTCTTTGAAGCTACTGGAGGAGACAGATTTTGTACTAATTCCCCCACCCCCAACCTTTTCCCTTTTGACTAAGACACAAAAAAAGCCCATTTCATGCCAAAGTGCCAGTCGGTGCTTGTCTGTTTTCTGACATTTCCAGGCAATCATGCTGGAAGTGCAGTGCTATTATTTTTCTGCTCTAATAAACACCCCCAACCATAATAGAGAAATTCTGCTTTTATCGGGGGAAAAAATATATCCGAAGATTATTTACTCCTAGTCAATAGCTGCAGAACGAGGTTGTTAGCCCCAGCGAATGCCTGACGGGGGTTCTCTTTTGAAGGAACAGAACCATTTTGTAGAAATGCTTTAAAAATCTCACAATAGCGGGGCTATATATACACACAATCACTATTGCTTTCTGCACAGGGCTATCAATATTTCCATCCTGCGGAGAATACTTCACTTCACTGGCTGCTGGAAGCTCCTGCTGAATAGGCCCTAGAATCAGCTGCTGGAGCTTTCGAGGCGCCGGCTCTGCATTAGCCCAGCGAGCAGAGCAGGCCGCAGAAATTAATTAAACCCCCCAGCGGCTCAGACTCACTCCAAACTCATTTAGCAAAGCCCTCAAGCCTTTCTTAACCTGAAGCATGGAGACAGTCTCACCCGCTTCTCTTCACTGGCTTCCGTGCACTGCACCTTCTCTGTGCTAGGACTTAGCTGGCCTCAGACCCCTTACTGGAGTTATCCTCCTGGCAAAGCACATCTACCGTCCTGAGTGTGCAGATCGGAACCCAGGGCCCTGCCCAAGGCTCACAGAGTCTGAGCCCCGCTCTCCTGCATCCCAGGCCATAATCACAAGCCCATCCATCAGCCCGAGTTAAAATGCACCCTAACTCTCTCGAGAAGTGTGTGCTATTCAGTATGAACTGCAGAGAGCCTTTGGCTGACCTCAGTGGCTCCTCCCCTTGGTTAAAACATCTTTTGAAATATTTTACGGCTACAGCAGCACCTGTAAGCCCCAAGGCGCTGTAATCAATAGTCAGGGGGACTTGTAGCAGGAGAGTCGCTCTTGACAAAACACTGGAAACCATTTAGAGGGGGATGAATAAAACATGCCTGAGCCAAGCGCCAATTAGACGTTGGATACATTGGATCTAATGCTATTCGCCCTGTGAAGTTCCCATTTCTGTTTCTTGTCAAAAGACTTTGCTCTAACAACCAAACACTGGTTTTCCCTTGGTTCAGAAGGAGACTTGCCATATTTTGACAGCTTCTTCATGCAACGAGCCTTGTGTTTAACAAGCACTGGCACGGGATTTGGAACTGCTGGGAGAGGCTGGGAATCACTTAGGTGCCTGGGGAACTTCCATCCATCTGGAGAGGTTTGGATCAAACCTGCCCATCGTGATGGACAGCAGGTAGCGCCGCCCGTGGGACCTCCACACTGCGGCTGGCTGTGTTGCTGAGACAGGGCCCAGGGCTAGCTCAGGCCTCCCCTGGGATATACATTAAGTCCTGCTCCAGCTGAGGGTTCGCTCGGCCAGGCGCAAGGGAAAGGTGCTGGAGACGGAATGGGGGGTGGAGGGGCTAAGCCCAGATGCCTGGTAAGGAAATTAATCAATGTGAATGATGGTGGAAATTGGCAAAGCGCGGAGGGTGGCTGAGGAAGCAGGGGGATGCCGCTCGCTACTCTGGTTCCCCACAAGTAACCAGAGCTCAGGCAAAGGGTCACCATTCCACGCGCATCCGTGATTTAAATCAAGTTCTACAAAGAGCTAGAACAGCCTCGTGGCCTCCCAAAGTACATTATTCCCCATCCTTTTTATTAGCTTCCCTGTAATTTGATTTGTCCATCGCCTGATGCCGACATATGCTAAGGGGAGAGGAGGGGCAAATGAAATATTCTCAAGTTAATAAACCAGAAAACGACTCAGATCCCCCAATTCCTCCTGGCGGTTGTGAAAAGCAGCCACACGTATTACACCGGCTTTGGGAGCCAGGAGATTGTGACCTGCAAAGCTCCAATATAACCAACAAAGGGCATTCACTGTAGTGTCAGAGCATCTGAGGCACGAGACAGCATCGCAAGGCGGGTAGAGAGACTCCAGCCATCCGTAATGATCATTTGATAGTTTGATCATTACCTGTTAGGTTCACTCACTCCAGGGCACCTGGCATTGGCCACTGTCGGTAGACAGGATACTTGGCTGGATGGACCGTTGGTCTGACCCAGTACTAGGGTGACTAGATGTCCCGATTTTATAGGGACAGTCCCGATTTTTGGGTCTTTTTCTTATATAGGCTCCAATTACCCCCCACCCCATCCTGATTTTCCACATTTGCTGTCTGGGCACCTTACCCAGTACAGCCATTCTTATGTCCTATGTTCGTAATACCATGATAAGTGCTAAGACCCTGGTCTCTCTGTGCACTAGGCTTCTGGTGCAGGAGTGAATGAAAAACGGAGCTAGACTTTCCCCAGGGGAGTACAAAGAGACATGGGCAAGCCCGAACCGCAACGTCTACATGGCTATTTTTAGTGCACTAGCTTGAGCTGAGCTAGCGTGAGTCTGTCTGCCCAGCTGGAGGGCTCGCTCCCAGCCGCACCCGCAGGAATGCAATCGAAAGCCCGTGCAGCCGATGGAAAGGGTCTTAGATCAGAGCCTAAGCAGAGGTTATTACACAGGGCTGTGAATGATCCCCAGGGCTGGTGGGAAGGTTTTGCCACAGGAGCCCTGCCCAGCTGACCCTTTCCTTTGTCAGACAATACTGTTATTCCTGGGATTCCAGGAGCTCCCGCTCCCCACCTGACCGTGGAGCTGAATTGGGGGTCTAAAGGCGACAGGCTCCAATGCCCATCAGAAATCCCTCCTTGCCTCATTTTCTGTAAGGAGAGGAGCTGTGTTAACAGCGTGCAGGCTTTACCTTACTCTAGCACCCAGAGGAACCAGCAAGCCCTGCATTCTAGTCCCAGCTCTGACACTGACTCTCTCTGTGACCTTGGGCAAGTCACTGAACCTCTGCGGCTCTGTTTTCCCGTCAGGGATAACACTGATGCTCTGCCCAGGAAGATGGGGGCGATGCTTTCCAAGTGCTGTGAAGATCTGAAGTGCTGCACACAGCACCAAGTGTTACTGTCCTCATGCCTTTCCCACCAGGACTGGCAAAAAGAAGACGTCACAAGGGAGAGGTGTCATGTGAGCTCCAGCGGCGGCACTCGGGCCATTAAATGGCAGATATGAATTTGCTGTTTAAGACGCTGCCCAGAAGTAATTCAGATAATAATAAAATGGTCTATAATTGACCCCAGTGGTGTAGAATTAAAGTCACTCAGCCCAGGAGCAGGAGACGGCGAAGAGATGAGGCTGGGTTATGAGGACAGTCGATTATGGAAAGCAGCATCCCAGGGTGAGGTGCCCTCGCCGGCACATAAGCTGTTGCCACATAAATACCCCTTATCACTTGTGGCATTACTGATTTCCTGTCAGGGGAGAGTGGGCTCTGCAGATAGACTGACCCGGTGGTGTCAGACCTGTTAAGTGTTTCTTGTATATGGCTCTTCTTTGGGGCCTGGGCAGATTGTTGCCTGGAGCAACTGCAGAAAGGGCTGAGCAACTGCTTTAAAAAAAGGCATATTTCTTAAAAGTACGAGCGTCTCTTGGTGTCAGAGGGCGGCCCTTTTAATAAGAGCTGCGTCTGCCTTGGAGAGTGGGGAGAATAGATCAGAGTGCCTTCCCTCCCCAGCTCAGGAACCGCCGGTGCCCTTATCGTTCTGCTGGAATGCGTGGGCTTTCGCTGGTGGGTAGACGCCCAGTGGAGATCGTGGCTGCGCAGGGAGTGGGTAATGAGAATGCAAAACGCACAGCTACTTTGCAGAATAACACGAGGCCACTAACCCCGTGGCCCCTGCCAGCTACAAGGCATGCACGGTACCGTCACCTGTTCGGGGCACGTCAGGGTGGATGGACACATCTGCTGTGCTTCTGAATGCCCCCGCTCTCTGGGACGTATGCTAGCCCTACAGCAGGGACAGACCAATGTGGGGCACATTACGGTCAAACGCATCAGCTGTGCTGCTGGACCAGCCTAGGTGCATGCAGGTGGAAGGTACCTGCCGAGCGTCCGAATGTCCGGGCAGAGTTTCAAAACTCCATGTCACAGTATTAACAGAAGCCTTGTAAGGGAGACACAAGAAGGAATTCTGCTGCTCTGCACTGATTAGGCCTCCGCTGAGGTATTGTGTCCAGTTCTGGGCACCACATTTCAGGAAAGATGTGAACAAACTGGAGAAAGTCCAGAGGAGAGCAACAAACCTGATACGAGGTCTAGAAAACATGACCTGGGAGGGAACATTGAAAAAACTGGGTTTGTTTAGAGAGGACAGAGAAGGGACATAACAGTTTTCAAGTGCATAAAAGGTTGTTACAAGGTGGAGGGTGAAAAATTGTTCTCGTTAACCTCTGAGGATAGGACAAGAAGCAATGGGCTTAAATCGCAGCAAGAGCAGTTTAGGTTGGACATTAGGAAAAACTTCCCATCAGAGTAGTTAAGCTGAGGAAGGTTGTGGAATCTCCACCGCTGGAGGTTTTAAAGAACAGTCTAGTAAACAGGAATAGTCTAATAAAAGCACCTTTCCAATGATACCTTACATGACCCCTCTGGCATACAATATATCGTAGTTATGCCATCCGAATGTCATAACCATAGTTTTATGAAGATTACGGGGTGCAGTGTCACAACACTGATCAGGGAAAGGAGCGCACCTGTGAGCTGATCGCTCTCCGGAGGAGATTCACCCCAGCACTGAGGAGGCAGAGCAAGGATTTCAGCATCCCCTGGCTCCAGTGGTGATAGCCTAAATAGCGCGTGAGCCTTGCCTGCTTCTGGGTGAGTTTCACTCCATGGGCGTGGTTGGACAGGATGGAGCTTCAGAACAGAGAGGTCTGAAATGTGAGGCTAGGTAGGGTCTTCAAAGGGACTCGGGGGAGTTAAGGGCTCATTGAATTCCAGTGGGAATTGGGCACCTAAGAGCTTGAGTGTCCTGTATCAAAGGACTGGATGCATCAGAGGATAAAAGTTAGTGCCTCTTTCCACTCTCCTTCCTGCTCCTCCCAGGCAGGGAGCCAGACAGGCCCGTGCATTGAATATCGCCAGACCTTCCATTCTGCAACACAATTAACAAGGAAAAGAAAAAAGAAATCCGCACCCACATCAACCTTGGGATCAGAGTGAACGTCCCGGGCTTGTGTCAGGCGGCAAGTCTGCTCCTTTAAACAGCTGAAAGCTATAAATCAGCCCAAGTGACACCTAATCCATTTTGTAGACACAGCTGTGGCAGGCAGCGTCCGGGTAACAGAATGCTTAGAACACTTATCACTGCTCCCATTGTTACACGCTGGGGCTGGCTTGTTGTCTGCAAATTCCAATTAATTTCACCAGGCTTTTCTGACAAGACAGATTAAGGACTCTCCTCTTCAATCTAGTCTCTTCTGTGAGTTTGCGGCTGATGGTGTCAGAGTCAATGCCGGGCCAATCTCCGCACAGTCTCCCCACCAACCTGTTTCCTTTTATCAGTTTCCCCAGCCTGTCTCCTCCGAGGTCATTTGATCTGACGTGATTCAGACAAACCGGGATTTCGCCAGTGAGTGAGAAGTGCTACAGGGTGATGGGGTGGGAGAACTTCTCTGCAGTTTGCAGAGGGGTTGATTCTTCTGCGGCCCCTGTCCCAGCCGCGTGATGCACCCCTGATCTTGCAGGCTTGCAGCCAGGTTTCCTGCCCTGGGCCAGTCTTTGAGCCCAGAGTCGCTCACTGCGTTTGTAAGGGCAGGGTAGTGTCCTTCTGTGTCAGATCCAGAAGCAACTCCCGGGCTGTTAGGTTTGCCTTTCCCCTAGCTGCATGGGGCCCACCTCTTCTGGAATGAGTCTACCCATCCCTTGGCCACTAGACTTCCAGGCCAAGGAGATCTGAGGATCTTTGGCTAAAACTCCAAAAAACTTCCCCACACGCTTGTGTAGCGTCATTTTACCCTTCCCAACAGCTGTTACCGTCCTACACTAGAGGTGGCTGCATTTCAGTAGCAGAGGTAGTGATTCCCTAGTGTATAGAACGTGGACATTCGTTTGCAAAACAGCTGGGTGGGGAAGGGGGGAAGGATCCTGTTGAGTGTGGTGTTGCTGTCATTATCATCCTTGTCCAGACGTCTGGATGCTTGTACGAGTTCCCAACCTTTCTCAAGTTCACCCGTTGTTATCTGCAATGTCCTTGAATGCTGGCTGGATGTGTAGGGGCATTTGTGCAAATGCAGAGAAAGGCAAATGTGGCTATGTGTATTCACTAGAAATTAATTCTCTCTCTCTCTCTCTCTCTCTCTCTCTCCTTTTTTTATTTAAAGGAACTGTTGAATGAGGCCGAGTTGTTAAGTGACAAAAGAAAAATGATTTTTGCCTGCCAGGGTTATTAAAATCATGTTCTACAATTTAGCAGCCACATGGAAGCCCAGATAATGACAGATGATGATAATACATTTCCAGCACAGTCTGGAGTGTAATGATACTGCCCATATCTCTTGTATTACCACCAATTACTCAGCACCTACGTCTAATGGAAATGTACATCTTCTCAAGGGAACTGTGTTCGGTTTCCCTGAATCCAGTTTCTGCCTCTTCCAGCGCACAAAGGAGGTGGCTGCAGCCGGCTGACTGCCGGAGCCGCCTGGATTGTTGAACAAGTTCAAGTTCTTGAACTGGTCGGTGGCAGGGGGATGCACAGAGTCTCAGGTGCGTTTTCCTGCCTGTGAATTCTCTTTGCCTCACAGTGGAAAGAGGGGCTGGAATTCCTCAGAGAACTTCCCGCTCAAGGACATTTGTGTGCACGGAAACGGTGAGCCATCAGTGTAAGGCAAACATCCCCCCTCCCCACAAAGAAACAAAAAACCTGGTGTCACGGAGTGCCGGGCGATGGTCTGGAACCGCTCCCTAGGAAGCCACTCTGGGGGAAGTGTCCCCTCTCCATACACAGCCTGTCTCCAAGGCCAGGAGCTTCACGGGTAGCCGCTTCAACCTTCCTTGGTCTGACCTTGGAGCATTCAGCACCTTCTGCCCCTCCGTGCACTTCCCCTCAGCGAGCCCGCCCGGGGAGGTCTCCTGGGGGAGCCAGAGGGTCCTGCACCCCAATTCCACAGTCAGACATGACTCTCAGCCAGCCAGTAAAACAGGTTTATTCAATGACAGGAACATACTCTAGGTAGAGCAAACGCGACTCCTCCGCTGCGTCCATTTTGGGGGCCCAAGAGCCAGGGAGAGCTTGCCCGCAGCTCCTTGCCAGCTCCCAGCTAGAACCAGCCTCCAAATTGAAAGTCACTCTCTCCAGCCCCTCCCCCCCCCCCCCCCCCCCCCCGCTCAGCCAGGTCAGGTGACCTCCCTCCCCACTTGGGGTCAGATTACAGCTTCAGGTATGGACACCTGCAGAGAGGCTCTGCTTTGCATCAGCTACACATCCTTATCCCTTCACAGTCATAGACGCTCAAGAAATGCATAGGGGAAACTGAGGCACACACACAGTATTCCTACTCCGTCACACCTGGGGCATTTGTCTTAAATCCCAAGGGAGCGACCCTGGCCCCACCAAAGAAAAGGGGAGTTTTGTCATGGGTCTGAGTGCGGCCAAGAGTCTCGCCTCCCAAGAGCCTAAATCTGACTGCATGTGGCAAAGGGTGACGACGGGCAATGGGGTGGAGATGTGAAGAGGGATGGCCACGGCTGTAAGATGCATGGAGAGCGTCGGCCCAGCCACCCTGCCTCAGAGCTGACCTGGCAGCCCTACGGGAGCGACAAGCAGAGAGTAGAAAGACCGCGGCCGTGTGTGTCCGAAATGGCTTGTCATCGACCCACCTCCCAGGGGCCTGGTTTTGAGGCTCGCAATCAGCACAGTGTGGCCATCCAGTCTCCTAAAGGCATCTGAGTTCTGGTCCAGCTAGTCCAGGGTCCTGCCACTCGCTGCTGTGGAGGAATTCAGAACAATTCAGGGCCATTGGGGATAAAGCTGGGATCCTCCCAGGGCTGGGAGGCAGCACCCAGCCGGGGCTGAGGTGAGGAAGTGACGGGGCTTTGGAGGTTCTCTCTGCAAGGCAGGAAAGCTGTAGTCCTGCAGGGCGCCAGCCTTCCTCCAGCAGCATTGGCCTCGAGGGAGCAAGAGGGTGGAGACTCTTTGGGAGAGGAGCGTCGCTCCCGTCCCCTCTGAAGAACCGACGAGGTGCATTCCAGGGACGTGGCTTCCGAGGATCCATGCTGCAGCATCTGCCCTTGGCTGCCCCAATGTGCTCTGCAGCTGGAGCCCAATTCCTCCCCCCTCTCCCGCCTGGCTCCCCTGTGCGTGCCATTTGAACATGGCACATCCCAGCTCATCACGGTTCTTGCCCAAGTGCCAGGGTTGCAGCTCTGTCTCTGCAGCATGTGGGGCGTGTGTGGGGGAAGACACAGCTCTGAGGTTTAAGCTCTCTTCCTATCTGGACTCAAGATCATGTGTCCACTGCTATGCAATTAGCACAGAAAGCACAGCGGCTGCATCGCCCCAATTCATCGACTCCCGTTAAAGCAGTGTGGAAATGACACAGCTAAAGGTCGCTGTCTGATTACATACTGGATCCACTCTCTGCGCTTCACCTGGAGCACGGGAACAACACTCGGTGTGGAAGATTAATGCATGTATATATTTCATCTGGAGTCTATTATCTTTCACTTTATTCAGGCCAAGGAGCAGGAGACAAGATCTTTTAAGATGAAAACAGAATGCGATGGAAAATTGAAAATATGGATAATTGTTTAGGCTAGAAGTGTAAGTGTGTGTGTGTGTGTCCCTCTCCCAAAGACTATCTTCTTCTCCATGCATCCGTCTCTGGATACATCACAGCTCTCGAGACCTTCATTTCAGACGTGTCAAAGAGGAGAGTGTGTACAGCTCACCGACAGCTACCAGAAGAAAGAACCGTCTCCTGTTGAGAGAAAGGAGCTCAGTGAATGAAAGGTGCCTTAACAGCTTGTCTCGGTTCCTGCAAAGATGAAGCAGTTTAATTATGGAGCGGAGGAAGCCGAACAGCTTCTCAGCTCGGAGAAGAGAGCGAGGGCAGAGTTCCCTTGTTTTGGGCAGTCACCGGCGCCATTTTCAAAGGTTCCAGCCGGGTGCTGCCTGTTAAAATGACTAGGGATAGTGAAGCATTAAACCCCTAGGGAGAAGGTTGGTTTGGCTCAGGGGACTGAAAAGAGGCACTTAAGCCTCTCCCTTGCTAGGTCACAGGTTCACTTCCACCTAGTTTAGCAGGGATCACAACTCTGTCCCGGCTGGTGGCTAGTTAACCGCCTTCGTGAAATACATTTGTCCCAGACCACTTGCTGTTATCAGGTGTCTGTGTCAAAGGGCCCTTATCACTGGTCTCTAGGCTGAAAAATTCCCACCTGAGGGCCTAGCATCCAAGCGGTTTCCTTTAGGTGTGAGAGAGGTGCAGGTTGAGAGCTGCGGAGCTAGGGAGGGGAGGAGGAGGTGGGATTGGGAGCTCACTTGGGGCTTGATAGTCATTTCAGTGGGGGCGGGGCTTAAACATGAGGTTCTGTGTGTGTGAGAGCCAGGGCTCACTAATCACCTACCTTGTGCCTCGTGCAGTCAAAACAGGAGCAAAGTGCACCTCGTGGGAATGGAATCCCGATTCTGGGCCTGCCTCGCACTGGTGCAAATGGCCGCACAAGGCGCAGGGTACTGGTGAATCCGGTCTAACCGGTGCAGGTGAGTGTGTGTCTGCACATGCCGTGGGGTATGTGTGATGTTTGTTCCTTGGCTGCTGGAGCTGGAATGAGAGCGCTCCCCTCCCCTCCGCTTTTCTGTAAGGAGAGGAAGCTAATGAGGCCTGACAGTGGGAAGCCGATTCCCCCTGCCCAGGAGTGCCAACCGGAACACATGTTCTCGCACCCATGGGGCCTGCCATCTGCTGGGAAGGGGCCATGTTTATATTTTAAACCAAGCAGACCAATGCCAGCTGCTAAATCTGTCCAGCACCAGTCCGAGCTGTGTTAAGGGCTTGGAAACACCAGCCACATTCATGCCAGATGCCATTGTAAAGCTGGTCTGTAGCCCTGCCTCTCTGCAGCTGAACATGCTTTGGGTTTAGCACAGCGAGCTGAGAAGTGCTAAACCCAAAACGATGGGCGGAAGCTCAAACGGAGGGGATGGACTTGATGCAGGTGAGTGTGAAATCGCTGACTGGGGCTGGCTGGCCCTATACACAAAGGCCACAATGGTCTCTTCTGACCTTAAACATCAATGACTCTGCCAAGTTGGGGATTATGGTCACTGCACCTATGGGAGGGCACTTTGGTGTGCTGCTCTTCTCGGCCCCCAGTCTAGAGCCCATGGGAGGCTGAAGGAGTCTTTGACGTCCCTTGGCTTGGGACCCTGCCCTGGGCATTGTCAGGAAGTGTCTGAAATCTGTGGTGAGCAGTTCCCCTCAACTATGGGCCAGTCTAGGGAGAGACATGAGGCCTGTCCGGGACTTGATATGTATCTAGTGATAGCGGTAAACCAGGAGAGGTTGGGCACCCTGGTTTAGCCCTGAACGGATTCAGGAGGCGCGTTGTGCTCTTCACACAAACATGTCAGTGTTGGATCCTGGGTCAAGTCAACACCACCCGGCACCGTCTCTCTCTCGGCTGCGGGGCTGGAAGAATTAACAACCGACGCGGCCTGGGAAACCAAGGCGATAGTTCACAGCTGGGTGGGACAGATGGTGTTGACAGGCTCAGCCTCGGGGCCATAAACCTATTTTACAGCCTCCCGCCTTCATCTCTTCGACGAAAGTTTGCTGGCGCTGTCCCAGGGATCCCAGCTCGCGGGATACAATTGATAACGCAGCGTACGGCTCTGTAATTACAAAGTTATCGAATGCCCTGTAAACAACACTCCGGGGCGCCCGGCGAGGGGACGGATTTAATGTTATTGCTGGGTAGCAACAAGTGGGGCTTGTTATGAGTCACTAAATCGATGCTGCTCATTAGCAGGCGGCAGGCATCTGCATGCGAGTGGGTAGAGTCCTCTGGAGCATGCGCTGCCCTTGAGTCTCACCAGAGTGTTCCGTTTGCAGACGTCCCACCTGTTCTCCCCAGTCTGCAATGGCAAAACCTTGCAGAGCAGTTAAGCAAACCGGCCAAGCAACCAGCTCAGACCTGTGTATGTCACTGAAGGCTGGGGCACTCTGACTTCTACCTGCTCCACTAGACATGGCCCCTCACTGTTCTTTGCCTCCATTGCACAGACTGGGTCCCCTCTGGTGTTTCTCATCGTATGGTAAGATTGTAAGCTCCTCGGGGCGGGGCTGCCCTTTGTACTGGACACGGAGCCCTGCTCTCAGCCTGTGATTCGAACCCTGCTCCTATGCATGTGAAGCAGCCTGGACAATTCCTAAATATTTATCTGCCTGGGTACCATCCTGCCCACCTCTGGTCACGGTGGGCAATAGGGAAAAACCGAAAGCGATTTTGGCCACTGACCAAAACAAATCCCTCGCCCCAGCTGAGCAGGGTGAACAGAACTGGATGTGACCTGGGGCGGGTGTGTGACAGATTTCCAAAGGCTTGACGCTGAGACAGAGCTAACAGGGGCTTGCTGAGCCAAAAGGCTGGAAGCATCACGCGAACGGACATCCTTGTGCCCACCCCCCATCCTCCATCTCCATGACATTTGAGAGTCTCCAAGGGGTTGTACAATGGGAATGGCTTTTTAGCCGTATCAACCTCTGCTGGGTTGGAGCCTGTAGCCTAGATGTGAAAGCTCCTCACTGCATTCCTAATAACCCAACCCCGTTCTAGCAGCCACCTCAGCGTCTAGTCACTCGTAGAGATGGGCGGATAATGAAAAAGAAACATTTTATTTGGGAAAAAACAGCAAAATTAATTGAATCAATATAAATGCTGGTGAATTATTTGCCTAGCTCTATGCAAACGACTTATAAAGAGGAATGAGGGGAGAGAGTTACTGTTCCCGCTGTTAGAATCATATAATTACTGAGCAAGCTTATCTCAAATGAAGCCAGTAGCTCTTGGTATTAGAGGTCTTGAGAATTTTGCTGCTACTGTCCTTGTTACATTAAGAGAGTGGAGTGCATGTAAACGTAGAATGAAATCAATAGCAAGGACCTTTGCTTTCAGGAGGGTGGTAAATAGGTCTCCTGACTAGTATGACAAGACGTTATAGTTCTCCATTAGGAATCAATCATCCTCACAAAAGGAAATCAATATGCCACATTCCTTTAGCACACTTTTCTATCTGTACTAAACTGCCAAAATCACATATTACCCTGCAGGGGAGGGGACCATTTACCGTCTTTGAATGAAGCTTTTAACAAACTGGGTCTAAACTGGAAAAAACAAATTCTAAACTTCATTGTTCCTTTCCCATCCTGCTTCCCTGATATTAGAGCTGCCCTAAATCTTTTCTGGACATCAGAAATACGTGGTAATGTGCTGCCTTTGAAATGCAGTTGGAAACCTGAAGCATATGCATTGTTGGCAGTCATACCATACCATATGGTGATACTGGTTTCAATGGTATGTTCACTTGAAGTACATTATTCAGCTGCTAGATGACTCTCTGTGCTACTCAGAGTTCCAAGAAGTTGTCCGTGGTAAACAAAGGAAACAAGGTTGGAAAATGAAATGTGTGGAAGTCTGTTTGTTAAGCAAAACACACAACTACTGACCGACAAACACATCTTGTTTCAGAAGGGCTGGAATTATACACCCACGTGCCCCTACCACAGGTGATGATATTACTGACCAAATGCTGGCTAAAGCACATCTTGCAGTAGCTTCAGGTGTTTGTAGCAGTATTGATGTGGATAAAGGAGTACGTGTGTATATCATTTGTTCTTAGTGTCCGTTTGAAGGCTGAATGAAGATCCAAACACTGTAAGGGCCCAGCCCAACTTCCCCCTGCAGCCCAAGGCAGGACTACCGCTGGCAATGAAAGATGAATTGGACCTTAAAACCCAAATTGAGGGGCAGAGTGGAAGTTGGTTAGGTGCCAGTCATTTGGCTGTTTCCTCGTCTGTGTGCTGTTGGGTTGGTGTTTGGGTCACGGTGTGTTTCAAAGGCTGTTTCTTTGCAGCTGTGTTGAGTGGTGCATCTTCTCTAGACCTGTCCTAACTGCATGGAGAAAAGCAGCGCAGGTTGTCCCTGGAAAACCGCACTGGAATCTCTGGAGGAAGGTGTTACAAGAGCAGGATCTAATGAGCTGGGGACGCCGCGGAACCCTGCCAAATGGCTTCTCCCGCCTGCCCCCAGAGATGGGTGGGAAAACCGGTCGTGGAAGCTACGTCAGAGCTGGAGCGTGTGAACACTCAGACTTGGACTGCTCAGGTGCTTTGGGTGATGGGCGTTCCCTGGCCTGTTTGATGCTCAAGGAAACACTGTGCAGTTGAAAGGAGCTGCCCTGACAGCCCCGGGGAGCAAAGAGCTCTGTGTGTCTCCAACACAGGCAGCTCCAGGGCAGCTTCCCTGTCCTCTCCTGTCACTGGCTCCAGCTCTAACCTCCATGGCCATGGGGGCCTTCAGTATCCTTGGTCTTCATCTCTCCACAACAACAGTGACAACTATGCTGCGGGTTTGTGTGACCTGCACCACAGGGACTGGACTGAGACCCCTCAACTCATTTCAGGGGAGGCACCACCCTTGTCCCTGGCTGGCAGGAGAAGTGCTCCCTGGTGTTCCTGGCCAGCCCGGAGCTGACCTGGCAATCCGGGGGTGAGAGACCAGGTATCTCACACCCAGCTCCTTTGTCCTTTCTCCAGCCCTGCTCCAGTTCCCAGCAGCCCATTCCCGACTAGTCCCCTGCAAGGGAAAGTCCGTAACTACTTGTGGTTTGAAGCACCTGCCAGTCATACAATCCTTTGGCTTTGAAGCTTTGCAGAGGCCTTTCATGCTTCCTGCATCTCGCTCCACGAGCTGTAATTCTGAAGGGAATCCGGCTGCCTTCGCGGGAAGCAGGACAACACAAGTGTGTGTTTAAAAGTTGTTCTGCCACCTCAAAGAAGCAGTTGCCCTGGGTGCATTGGCAGAATGAAACAGTTCCTGGCTGCAACTTCAAGGTGAGCCTCCTTTCAAACACAGCTCAAAGGAAACCCAGGGGATAATTATGTGGACTCAAAATATTGCAGGAGGTTGTTGTTTCTGGGAAAATAGATAAGAAGGGCCCCCTGGAAGAGGCCGTGTGGTGGGGCCGGAGTGATGGGACTCCCTGGAGTCCCGGTTTCACTTTTCCTAAATCACAGCGCCCTCTCCGGAGGCTCTTTGCTCGTTCTTTAAGAGCAGACAACACACTTGTCCCTGCCCCACATAGCAAAGAGAGCTTGTCCCAGTGCTGAAGAGCATCACAGTCACAGAGCTAGAAGAAGATGGAGGAAGGAGGGCCTGGAGTTAAACCCTCAGCCTAGGTGTCAGAAGATCTGGATTCAATTTCCACGTGAAAAATCAGCTGCTGAGTGCCTCAGTTTCCCCATCTATTAAAGTTTCTCCTTCTGTCTGTCAGCCTCTGGGGCAGGCACTCCTTCTGTGCAGCACCCAGTGCAATGGGGCCCGGAGGTGCTATTGCCAGACCCACAATAAGAGAGAAGATGGGAGCCCAGCGGGAGGAGCATTGTGTGTGTGTGTCGGGGGGTTTCTCTCCCTTTTTGTTGGGTTCCCATCCCCTGGGCACCGCGGAAGAAGTGAGAATTAGGAGGAGCTTGAATCTTGGGAGTAAGGAGGTGACAGCATTTCCTGGGAGTGGGCTGGGCTGGGAGTGGGCATGGGGCACAGAGGTTGGCACTGCTGGTGGAGTGGGGGTGCAGTGCCTGGGGCACCTCGGCTGGTGGGCGGCAATCCCCGGGTCAGAATGGCACCGGTCCAGAAGGGAGGCTCAGGCAGAGATTTCAGTGATGCTTGGGGGTGGGAGAGGATCCTTCTTTTTCATCCCCTGGACTCTGGATGGGGTTGGAGTGGTACCTTCCAAACAGACCATGGCCCCATTAAACCTCAGTGACTGCCGGGCCTGCCACCTGCATCGGCTCCCACCGCCGCATCCCCCACTGTTGTCCCGGGTGCACTGTCACTCCCTGAACTGATCACCTCCGGCGCCACGCAGAGTAATGGAATAATCATCCTGCACTGACAATGCTCCCAACAGCTGGTAATGCCGGCAGTATATCCCCCTTCTCCCTGGTGGACGGTTAGCCTGGGCTTCGCTTTCACTGAGCAGCTCAGAAATGCTGCTATTAAATCCGGGAGAAGTTATGCGCTTGGCTCCGGTGCTGCTAAACAAAGCCTAATGAGAACAAACGGCAGGGCAGAGCTTGGGGGGGTTCTCAGAGGATGGAGAGAGCAGGTCAGGACCTGGTCTCTGGTCCCAGGAACCTGGAAGGGTAGATAGGGAGAAGGGACCCAGAACCCTGAGTTTATAATCCCTGTCTCAGGCACCCACAGCGTTTTAAGGAAATAATGGCACATGGGAAAGTTTCTGCCAGGCTCCGCCAGGCCTTTCCGCCTTTGTAACTGGGCTTGGACCACAACATCTTGGCAGCAGAGCTGAGAACAGGTGAAGAGAGAATCGTGCCCAGGAGTCCCGAGAAGGAATGACTGTACTGCTCCCCAGTGCAACCTCACTGACGTAAGTGGGGCTACACCAGGGTGGGATTTGGACCAAGATGTCAAAGGGAAAAGCACAAAAAGGCTCCAGAAAATGCAGCGTCTTTGTGAAACCAGGGAAGCTGCAACTTGTTTAGTCAATTCAAACCCATTTCTACCTTTCTTTGGCACTTTGATTTTTCATGGGCTACAGGATCTGCTCCCCTGAGGGAAATTTACAGCTGTGCATTCTGCAAATATCAGACTTTAATTATGTTCTTAAATAAAGCTAGAGAATTGAATTGTAGCTTTAATTTGCTGGGGAATAAACTGTTTTTTCCTAAACAGGTCTATTAAAAATGCAGGAGGTGGGAAAGGGTAAGAAAGGCTGTTTAGGAGCTAGCTACAGAATGCAAAGTCCAGACAGGAGAATTAGTCTGGCCTCAGAGCTTGTAAGAGTGTCTATTCCCTCTCTCTGGTCACTGGGGTACAGAGGAGGGACTCTTTTATGGTCCCTTAACTATAAACTCTTTCCCCAGCCTAAGTTAAGTCTTTTCACCCCCAAAACCCACACTCTACCAGTAGGGAAATGGGGACCCAGCTGCCACCACTCAGTAATTACCCCAAGACTATGGGGTAGGGAACCTTGACTCCCCCCCCGAGAGTAACCCTCCCGACCCCTCCCTTTCTGTCTGGGAGAAAAAAAAACACACAGAGACTTAACTTCAGCGTCCCTTCAACCTAGGAGACACAATCCTCTTCCCCCTCCCCTTCCAACCTGAAGCAGAGAGATTCCGACACAGCCCTCCCTAACCATGGGCTGCCCCATCCAAAGCTAGGATTCCTTTATGAGAATAACCAAGCACTTTTTATAACTGTAAGAGTCTCTACCCCCCTTCTCTGTGCTCTGGGGTACAGAGGAGGGGACTCTTCGATGCCAGACCAACTAACTCCAGCTGCTTCCCAGCTTCAGTTAAGTCTTCACACCCCCACATCCCCAGACTATACCAGCTGGGAAATTGGGGTGCCCCAAGCTGCCACCATCCGAGTAAATCTCCAAGGCCCTGGAGAGGGGCACTCGGACTCCCCCAAACTCCGTCTCTCTCCCTGAGAGCCGGACACTCAGAGGCTGCTTCCCCTCCCCCTCCCGCTTCTAGCCTGAAGGTAGGGAGAGACAGACTTCACACTTCAGCTCGTACCCTGAGCTTGTCGCTTACCTACTCCCCTTCCTCCCTCTCTTCCCAGTCTGAAAGCAGAGAGAACCTTAAGGGAAATAAACCAAACACTCTTTATAACTAAAAAGATTTAATAAAGAAAAGAAAATAGAACATAGACTTACAGTACAACTTCACAATCTAGAGTTCTCTAACTTCCCCTCTGAAAAGGATAGAGACATCCTAAATAGGTACAGACCTTATGGAAACCAACATATTATACTTACAGAATAGCTAATTAGGAATATAAGAGGGAAAGTAGAGTCCTTCTCCATAGCTAGAGACAAACTCCGGGACACTTGCCCCAGCTGGCACGGCAGGCAAACTGAAACTAAAAACTAAACCCCCTCCCTCGTGGCAGGGAAGCTCTTACGTCACTTGTTCTCAGGTAACATTAACCCTCTCCAGCACTTTACACTTATGACAATAACTAAAAAGGTTTAATAAAGAAAAGAGAACAACTTACAGCTAATACACTTTACAGATATAAGGCTTCCTACCCCTCCCTCCAGGTTTCTCCCCCTGAGAGGGTAGTGACACCCTAGACCAGGCACAAGCTTATGAAAAATCAATATGTTACTTACAATTCAGCTACTTATGAATATAGGAAGGAAAAAATAGAAGAGCTGCTCCCCATAGCTGGAGAGCGAAGAAATGGGTCTTGCCCCAAGCTGGGATGGAGGGAAACTGAAACTAACCCTCCCTCCCCCCTTTTGTGGACCAGGAGCTCTTACGTCACCCCCTCTCAGGTAACATTAACCCTACACAGGCAAAATAACACTCCACACTTATGACAGAGCTCCAGAAATACTTTGACTCTCTGCCTATTTAGTTTGGGGTCAGAGCAATAGGGGGATTGTACAGTCCAAGCTCTGGGGCCCTCCTACCTCGCAGGGCTCTAGTACCGGGGCTTCAGCCTGAGTCGGAAAGCCTGCGCTGCCATTACCCCTGAGCCTGAGTCAGCTGGCACAGGCTGGCCACGGCCGTGGAACTGCAGTGTGGACATCCTCACACCCACGTGAATAATCTCATGATTTTTAAACCAGGTTGGTGGTTTGGGGAGGGGCAGACTTGTGCTTTTTGACTGGTGCCGCTGGGCACGCTGCATAGCTCGGCAAAAAGAGCCCCGCTCGCCTCGGGACGATCAGAGCCTCCTCAGACGGGTTGAGTCTCAGGAATGCAGAGTGTTCTTTCCATCTGTGCCACTGTGTAATGGTCCGTGATCATAATTTCTGGACCGGCAGCTCGACTGCTGATGTTGATCCCAGCAAGGTGCTTGTCCTCGTCTCTCTCTCTCTCTCTCTCCCCTGCCTGGAGAAGCTCGGGGTACTTGCGGCATTCGCAAGCACAGTCTTCCCTCATGAATATTGATGGTACATCTGGAAGCCCGGGAAAAAGACACGCTCTAATTTAATCAGGGTGACAGCACAGGGGTCCCCAGAGGGGCCTTGCCGTGATTTCCCGACACTAATGTTACTTTGTGTCACGAGGCATTTTTTAATGGAACTTACCAATAATAGAGTCAGCTCATGTCTGAGGGCGTGGAAGAGCGCGTGTCTCGCCTGTTACAATACAGATGTTGCTTTTCAGCTGTCATTAGCCTAGGACGATGCAACAGGTCTACGACTGAGAAGCGTTACTTGAACTCATCCGGATGTGTATTTCAACAATCCCACTCGTGTTCCGCGTCACTCTCTGGGTGACACACGCAGGCTGCTGGAGTCAACTATCACCCCAGGTTAATGTGGCATTAGGATGCACAGAGCAACCCTCGTTCTGTTCACATGAAGTGCCTTGGGCAGCCTTTCCTGGAGCGAGAAGGTTTAGCCCATGGTACCACGTGCATTACCCAGTAGCATGGCAATGGCAGAATTAGCCTTGTAGATGATGCTGAACGTGACTTCATTTTCCTGAGGCTCTTGAGTCAGTTCCCACACCTGACGGCTCAGCACACCAATATTGGCACGGCCTGCCTTTATCTCGTAGGCTTTTACTGAGCTGATAAGCCTCCAGCTCAGTGTGTAATGGCTGCCTTGGGAGGCAGTGTGGTCTTAAGGTTATTGCAGGTGACCAGGACTCCTGCGGTCTACTCCTGGCTCTGCCACTGATATATTCTATGACCTTGGGCCAGTCACTTTCCCTCTCTGTACCTCAGTTGCTCTATCTGTAAAATGGGGATAATACTGTGCGCGCTTGCAGGGGGGCTGTGAGTCTTTGGCAATGCTGGGATGTGCTTTGAGATCCTAAAGTATTAGGAAAGTGAAGAATACATCAGACAAAGGGGAGCACGGTCCATGGGAATCAGCCTCAGTTAGAATCTGACATGAACTCGTGATGATCTGCTTTCCCCATGTTGATCTGGAACTGGAGCGTAAACACACATGCTCCAGCGTTTGCAGTGCTCGGGCTCATTACAGGGTCCAAGCGTTCCCCCCTGTCATTACCGGAACGGACTCACTCCCCAGTTGATTGGTCCGCTGTCTCATTCTCCCCGGCCCGCTCGCAGCAGGTTCTCCGTGTAGCACATTTTCAGCTTCCAAGAGAGATCTGTCAAGCCTCTGTGCCGTTTCAGTAGTGTCAGTTCAAATGACTTCCCAAGAGGTTTGTGTTCTAGCTGAATTGTTTGCTCAGTCAAACTCCCTGGCCCCGGCTGACTCCAGTTTAAGGCTGCACAATGCATCAGGATTCAGGCGGCGCAAGCTCCTTTTCATGAGCAGTTTCTCAAATGCCACCAACTTCGATCTGGACGTCAAAGTTTTAACAGACTCCAGAATAAACAGCGGTTTGCTCGGAGCGGTGGCAGACCTGCAGGGTGACTGCTCCTGGAATAACTGTGCCAGGCTCCAGCAGCCGCGGGAGATGGGCTGTCTCGGTCTAGGTGTGGTCGTGGCTGCTGGTGGGCAGGTCTGCACTGAGGTGGGGACCCCAGGCTGGAGCCGCTGCAGCTTGGCCCTGAGCTGCCCTGGCTGTGCTGGAGAGTCCAGGTGCTGCAGTGTTGGGGTCCATTGGCAGAGCTGGGGGGACAGAACTGATTAGCTGGGTAAGGTGAGTCAGTGACCAACCTGTTTCCTGCCCCATCACAACCCTGCACAGTTTGACCAGGTGAACCTAGCAGGGAGTAGGGGTAGCACATATCTCTTCCGATGGTTAAAGCTCTGACCTGGGGCAGGGACTCAACCTTTCCTTGGTCAGAACAATTGCAAACGCCGGGGCTTTTCCTTCAGTGTGAATCATCCCGAATGGGACTTTCACTGTAGCTCCCTTAGTCTCTGATGGAGCATCTCCGAACATTCCCCGTAACAAACGTCTGGCCGAGATATTTCATCCTAGCCAATGTTTCCCTCTGCCCACGGATCCAAACGACTCCACCCCATTGTATCAGGGTTCCCAGCGCATTTGCTGACTGCAAAACATTTCCTGTTCACACGGCAAAGCAGAAACCCAAACAACGCTGCAAAGGACCAGCGAGCATTGCCTTCGACTGTGTGTTTAATTATCCAGGCACTCGCTTCCAACATGAGCGATTTACATGTGAATGTAATAGAGGCCTTTTGGGGCCCATCCCAATTAGTCAGGACCCTGTTTTCATTAGCACTGTATCTTTTATCTTCCTGGAAGATCTCTGGCAGGTGGATCATTTTTAAATCACCTGCTGTGCTTGAAAATCCGATGGTTCAAAAAGTAAACACAATCCTGCCTCAGTTAATTCCAGCAACAAAAGCATCAGCCGTAAATTTTAACCAGGTTGAAACCCAGTGAGCTACTGGCTGCGTGTTCCCCGAATGGCGACGACACCCCCATTGAAATTCAACAGGCACCTAGCCCAGCAAGGCGAGTGATTCTATTGTGAAGGTCAGAGTCCAGAGAGCTGAGAGAGATGCCCCAGCCCTAGGCCCAAGCAGAGTCATTCTGAAATGGGAGTTGTTTCAGTTTCAGTGTAAATCACGCTGGGGTGCATGTAATCCGGAGAGTAACGAGCCCCGAGCAACTTGCTGGAGTTGGTCTGAGGAGTCTCATCTTATTCAGAGAGAAGAACGGTTCATTAAGAAATCCAGGGTGCAGAGGTGGGGCCCCCAAGCCAGGCACGGCCTGGAGCTGGTACAATCCTCCTCCCAGGAGGGAGGCAGCTGTGTGTGCCCCATGGGCAGGTTTAGGAAAGAGCATCCCCTGGGAATGAGGGTGCAGAAGCAGCCAATCAGCACTTTTGGATGGTGTCACGTGACTCGTAGAAGGGAATGCCCAGGGGAAGAGCATAGCCTGGCTCCCAGCGAAGGCCTCGGCTAGCAGATGCCTGCCAGGCTATTAAGCCAATAAAGCCCGTAGGACCAGGATGCAGGCAGGTGCTGTGTCACCATCCCTCACGTGGCACCCCCTGCTGGTCTAGTCCTGTCACTGCCCATCCAGACGTCTGCCCTGCACCTCCGCTCTCCCCCTGCTAGCCGGTGCTCCAGCCCAGGAACGGTTCTGCCCGTGCATCGCTCCACCTCCTTCCTCCATCCAGCGCCCACAGCTCTGCCCAAGTGCTTCAGTCCTGCCCCGCAGCAGCTCCTGCTGCTCCACCCTGGGCTCTACCGACGCCCCTCCACTCTCACTGGCAGCAGACCCTGTTTTCCCAGCGTGGGCCCAAGCCCACCCTGCTGGTACGGCACTTTGGCAGCACTCCACGGCATCACACCTCCCCAGGGTGTACCAGCCAAGGTCACTTTTCCTCTCTGGCCTAATTGCCTCCCCATCGCGCAAGGCATTGGAGCTGAATTCCTGCAAGCAGCACAAAGCTCTTTGCAGAGAGGCAGGTGGCTATGGCGGCATGGGGCAGAGAGCTCCCACCAGTCACAGGTCCATTCCTCATACCGCCTCTGGGTGATCTGACCTGCGCTGGGACGCGGCGCGAGCTGTCTGCTTTGGGCTCTCAGGAGCCTGCTCTTTGGGTGCATGAAAACACAACGTCTGAGCAGGGATCAAGGAAATGGGTGCCCAAAGAACTCCCCAAAACAGCAAACTGAGTGCTGATGAAATGTCCCAGACTGAGAGCCCCGGGGCCTGGGTACGGCTCTCTCCACACCGCTCACAGCCTGGGCATTGGCAGGGTGAGCTTCCCCCAGGGGGCTCGTCTCCTGCTGTGCCCTGGGCCCCTCTGCTGGTGACGGAGCCAGCTGGGACATTACCCACTGCCCCCCTTTATAGCCAATAGCTCTGCTCTGTACCCTTGTCCATACTGCGCCGGATCCTCCACCGGCTGTGCTGGGGGAACGGCTCTGGAGAGTGTGACAACGCAGCCCAATGGGGCCAGCCAGCAAAGCCAGCCAACGGGCAGCCCCACTGGGCTCTTTGGGCTGGGAGAAATCCAGCAGGGGGTTGATCTGAGCCAACCTAGGACCTAATCCAAAGCCCCTCGTTTGGGTGGCAGCTAGCAACATCCCGGAGCAAAAATCTCCTCTCAGTCGGGCAAGCTCTGCTCTGAGCGCAGGCAGCTGTGAGCAGGGGAGGGAGAGACGTGAGCAGGGAGGGAGGAGAGAGCTGGGAACACTTTATGTCTATGGTACATTAATTTATGCTGAATTACATTGTGGTGCTACAAGACAATCCACATTATTCCTGAGTGATCCCCATTGTCAGGCGCACTCCTCCAGGGACTAGCTGATGAAATAATAATGATGGAAGATTCAATAATAATAGAGACATCATGACAGCTCCTGGTTCATTTGGGGAATGAGGAGCCGATCTCCAACGATACCCAGCTGGCAGCCCTGAGTTCCCTTCCCGATCACCCTGCGTGCTCCCGGGAAGCAGGAGGAAACCTTTCCTTGGGCCAGTGTCGTGGGGAGAGGGTCTACAGCTGGGACAAGGCAGGGGGAGTTGCAGGTGAATTTCGCTGAGCTTTGTTTTGAGACGATCAAGCTCAAATGCCAGGGCTGTCTCGCAACTCCAAGAGCTCATCCTGCTTCATCAGATTATAGGCACCGACTCAGGCAGGCACATTGCAGAAACAAAGTCTGAACTGACCCCAAGCTCCAAAACATGCGAGTAACCAAAGCTATAAACTTCCCCCGTTTTACTCTCCCTACGATTTCTTTGTTGAGTGAGTGTCACTGAGTGCCCGGGGCGAGGGTCTGGAACTTACTCCCCATGAAGCCAGTCAGGACTTCGGGGGAAGTGTCCCATCTCTGTACACAGCCTGTCTCCAAGGCTAGGAGCTTCACAGGTTCCTGCTTCCACCTTCCTGGGTCTGACCTCAGAGCATTCAGCACCTTCTGCCCCTCCGTGTGCTTCCCCCAGCGAGCCCGCCCGGGCGGGTGTCCTGGGGGAGCCTGTAGGTCTGCACCCCAACTCCACAGTCAAACGTGACTCTCAGCCAGCCAGTAAAACAGAGGTTTATTCAATGACAGGGACATAATCTATGTAGAGCGAATGCGTCCCCTCCGCTGGGTCCATTTTGGGGGCCAAAGAGCCAGGCAGAGCTTGCCTGCAGCTCCTTGCCAGCCCCCAGCCAGATCCAGACAGACACTTCCTCATCAGCCCCCTCCCCTGCATACCTTTCTCTTTGTCTCCTTCCCCGCAGGAGATCAGCTGACCTCTCTCCAACAGGTTCAGAGGTAGAGAGGTGGGGGGAAGGGACAGGGTGATGACTGCTTGCTTACACTGTCTCTCTGCTTTGCACCAACTACACATCCTTATCCCTCCACACAGACACTCAAGAAATGCATAGGGGAAACTGAGGCACTCCCACACTATCCAGAGGAAACATTAAAAGCATTGCTACTCCGTCACAGTGAGTAGATGTTATTTACAAGGCTGCTTGTGAATTGGCGCATTGTCCATTGTTAACCTCGCTTTTCTTCCTTCTCGGTTCTTCCACTCCTCAGGCAAGGCCCCCACAGCGGCCCTGGGAGCCCGAAGGGTGCGAGACAGAAATGGGCAGTCAAGGAGCAGGGCCAGATCCACGCAGTGCCCGACAGGGGCACTGGCCCCATTCATGACTCGGCGATCTCAGAAAGAAGGTTCTGGAAAAAGTGTGCAGCGCAGCGACCCTCGCTCCGGCCCAGGCTCCCTTCATCGCTCCCCGCAGACGGGCCCTGCCCTAGAGTGTCGCCTGAGCTTTCCAGGGAGAAGAATGGGCGGTGTCTTGGGAGGGTCCCGTTTATACCCGGTTTGCTGGCTCATTGCCTGACGGTTTGTAACTCTCTTCCTGGCTGTCGCTTCCTCCTGTGTTGTGCCCCTGCTGTGCTCATTGTTACACCTGTACCATCAACTTCCCAGAACAGCAGCTGGTGGCACCTGCGTTCCAGAGGCTGGCCCGGGAGAGGAGCGACGGGTACCCGGGCGGGGGAGGTAATAGATGCAGAACAGATGCTCAGAGAATATTTGAGCAAATACACAAACCAATGAAGAAAGGCACAAGGCCCCATCCATGTGCACCCTGCCCTTCTGTGTTCACCCGGGAAACTAGGAGAGTTCATTAAAATCCCTTTCCTGGCAATTAGAGTTCATGGATTGGTTGGTGTTAATAAGATTAAGACATTTTTGCAGCCAGGTGGCAGCAGGTTCCGTGCAGCGGGAGTTAGAGTCTCGTCCCAGGCACTGGAGAACAGACTGCTTCTGTGGCCAGAATCCAGGTGGAGGCACTAATGGCACCGTGATAGCGCTGATGGCATGGCCAGGTCTCTGGAGACACAAGGGTAAGGCAGGAGAAGGTCACGTAGGTAGCTTGGGGTCTGGATTGTCACTGGCTGTAAAACTAAAGGAATGGACTAGACGACCTGAAAGAATCATAGACGTTAGACATGGACGAGACCTATGGCCGAGTTTCCAAAATCAGTTGAAAAGCATCCAGCCCATGCCTTGCATTACTTTTAATGGAAGGTCTTTGTCTCAGTCTCCTAGATTACTCCTAGCAGCAGGGCCATGAATTTAGCAGGATTCAAAATGGATTTGACGTTGGTGTGAATAGCAAGAAAAGCAACAGAAGAGAGGTTCAAAATTTGTAAGGGATCTAAAATCACAGGACTGGAAGGGATCTCAAGAGGTCATCTAATCCCCTCCCCTGCACTCATGGCAGGACTAAGGGTTATAGACCATTCCTGAAAGGGGTTTGTCCAACCTTCTCTTAAAGATCTCCAATGATGGAGATTCCACAATGTCTCTAGGCAATTTATTCCAGTGCTTAATCGCCCTGACAATTAGGAAGTTTATTCTAATGTCCAACCTAAACCGTCCTTGCTGTAATTGAAGTCCATTGCTTAATATCCTGTCCTCAGAGGTTAACGAGAACAATTTTCTCCCTCCTTCTTGTAACAACTTGAAAACTGCTACCATGCCATCCTCCCCCCCCCCGCCCCCTGTCTTCTCTTCTCTAGACTAAACAAACCCATATTTTTCAATCTTCCCTCACAGGTCATTGCTTTCTAGACTTTTAATCATTTTCATTGCTCTTCTCTGGGCTTTCTGGAATTTGTCCACATCTTCCCTGAAACGTGGCGCCCAGAACTAGACACAATGCCCCAGTTGCTGCCATATCAGTACGTATCTCATGCTTGAGGGCATAGACCGATCAGTACTGCCCTGGGGGTAGACTGGCCCATGCTTGTCCAATATGAGATGTCTCGCCCCTTCCTCTGAAGTATTTGATTCTTGCCACTTTCCAAGACGAGACACTGGGCTAGACTGACCATGAATCTGACCCCGCCTGGCAATTCAGTGGATGTGGCTCTCTAGACATTGCCTCTGAGAGTCGAAATTTCAGGAAAACAGAGGCCATAGGCATAGACTGAGTCTCAGGTCCCTCCCCGGTTGCACTGTGCGATCCCCTGCACAGCCTCACTTCTTTAAACACTTCATTCTGCTCCAAACCCCACTGGCTGCCAGGCCCGGGGTTGTCACATTTTATTCTAAACCCCTGTCATCTAATCACAGATATTCGGCTCTTCCCTAAAGAAAACTCTTGTTGTTTCGGTAATGGATGCGGCAGCGGTTTAGCTGCTGGGAAGGAGACGGGAAAATCAGCCCATCACTCTTTGCCACCGAGTGACACCCCTGGCAAATAAACATGACAATGAAATATCACATTGAAATTGCTTTGGATGCTCCATCAAGCAGGGGGTGCAGGGCAGGTGGAGCTGGAAAATGTTCTCCCAAGAGACACAGCGGCCTGAGGGACTGTCCCATCCTCAGGCTGACTAGCTCTGGAAAGCAGCAGGAGGCCCCACGGGTAGGGGGGGGCATCTGGAGCCCCCTCTCTCCTTCCACCTCTAGCTCATGCCACCAGCTGGAGCGACTCCAAAGCAAATGCAAAGGTTCAGAAACTTCCACCCTCCTGAGTCCTTTGTGCTCTGCTTCATTTTTCTGTTGGCATCAGCTAACTAGGTGCGTGGACTCCTCTCTCCTCGTCTCCCTATCCAGAGTCAGGGCTTTCCCAGCACGAGTATGGGGTGTGGATTGCCCTGGAGATGCCCATTCCACCAGAGTGGTTGGAAATCCAGGGTTACACCCATCTCACTAAGAGGGAAGTGTGACGGCTCCCTTCCTGACCAGGCCAGTCACTCCAGAGGCCTGATCTTTTGTCCCCGGTCTGACCCTTCAGGCACCGTCACATACTTCAGCTCAGTTCAGACATGCAGTGGGCGGGTTGTCTCAGCTGGTGACATCTCAGGACCATGTGGCCATCCGCAAACTCCCAGAGGGAGGGGCTGAGTGCTGGATCCAATCTTTTCTTTTCTTTTTTTAAAAGAGACGATTGCTATGGCAACTTATGTAACAGTCGAGCACCTGAGAAACTGTCTCCAAGAGAAACTCGCCTCTCATCATCTGACAATGTTAATCTGCCGGATTTACATAGTAATTAATGTCAAGAGGCAATCTACAATTTAAGCAATCGGAATTTCTGTTCCCAAAGTCAGGCTCTGCAGAATGCAATTTATAATGCCAAGCAAGAGATCACTTTAACCCCTTGGGTTCTGCATCTTGGAGGATGAAAAAAGCATGAAACATCTACCATTTCAAGAAAGTACCCCGATATTCCTGTGGGGTATTGGGGAGCCCAGCGGGGTACATCTGGGGGCTCTGATGAGTTGGACCAGAACCACAGAAGCACCTATATTTGTTACCATAGTCCTAGGCCTAATCTGTTCTACTCTGCATCCTCTTTCCCATCTGAATTGTCTAAAGCAATCCAAGATTGCATTCGACGAAGTGGGTATTAGCCCACGAAAGCTTATGCTTCAAAACTTTAGTTAGTCTTTAAGGTGCCACAGGACTCTTTGTTACCTCTGCTATTCCAGACTAACACGGCTACCTCTCTGATCCAAGATGCATGTTTGCTTTGGAAATCTGATCCTTGCCTGTGACATTCACCCCTGTGCAAAGGGCTCGCAAGAGGCCTGTGAACCACGAAAGTCCCACTCAAGAGCTGAAAGTGTGGGGGGGTAAGAATGGCTTAGCTGTTGCATCAGCCCTGCCCATGCCTCTCTTCAAGGGATGATTGTCCCCCGACATGCATGTCTCCCACTCCCACACGCAGTTAAGAGCACCCACCTCGGCTTCACAGCTTTGAAAATTCCAGCCTGGGCCATTAGTGCTATTACTCCTTTGTTCTCCAGGGGCCTTTAGCCTTCCATGAGGAGTCAGTAGGAGCATCACAGAAGCTAGAGCTAGAAATGACCCATCAGGTCCCCGCGTTCCCCCCTTTCCTAGTGGTGGATACACAACCGCACATTTTGCTGTGGCTCATTTTAGCAATTTCCTCCCTGCGTGAAGTTTGTTTCTCCTGCGTCAGTGCGATCTTACTGCAACACCCGCAATGAAATCGCCATCAGTCACCCAATGAGGCTGCGTTTTCTTCGCACACATGCGACGTGACAGAGCTGCACTTTGCTCTGAAACGGCGAGCACTTTAGTGAGGGGGAGAAGAGGCACAATACAGCGGGTGGCTAGACAGTGAAGTTCCATTTCAAAAAGAAGCCGATTCTTCAGAACTTCCCATGAAGAGGCGACGGCACATCTTTGTCTGGCAGGACTGAGAGAGGAGTGTGAGTTAGGGCTGTATTTCTCCTCCCACTGAAGTCCATGGCAAAGCCACTGATTTCAATATCACAGGATCAGGCCCTAAGAAGAGTTCAGAGGAGGAGAGGAGTGGAGCCAGACCATATTATATTACTTATGGCAAGAATCACCAGAAAGTGCTTTTCTATATAGACTTACAAGTTCTGTTTCTTAGTGTGCGAACAAATGTTTAGTCTTTGAAGGAATGCCGTATTGTTGTGAGTTAGTTAGGCAGTGGTCCTTGGAAAGAAACCATGGCAGAGAGCAGCTTTCTCTCTGGTTTATTCCTTATCTCTGAGTAAATTCTTGAGATAGCGTAGCTTCCTGGGAACTGGATTTAGGCTCAGATTTCTGGCAAAGGAGCTTGTTTGCACATGGTTTGTGACCACCTCTGTTCCAGGACTGGTGTTTATAATGTCAATTAAAAAGTGACACATAGCATATACCCAGAGTTTATATGATTGATTACTTTTCCACTGGGAAGCCACCTTTTTGGCCTAGGATTCTGCTACCATTCAGCAGAGGATTGACATTGGTGTTAATTGTGGGATACCAGTGTTGGAAAAAGGGGTATATATTATATTATATAACAATACTAAGGAGTATTGATCCTTGTAACCTGTGTTAGGGTTTGTCTATCTCTGATGCACTGAGCATTAGCCTTTGTGAGAGGCAGGATTTGGGGCTTGAAATGAGTCTGTTCTATTTAGGCAATTCCTATGTTCCTACAAAGACAGAAAATTCTTCCTGTCAACAGACAGACAGGAGTTTGGGATGACTTGTCAGCAAATTTCCTTCCAGTAGCCACATGTGACAAGCCCAGCTGTTGTGGCACAGGTGCTATTAAACTGCCCGGGGAAGGAGCTATCAAGCACAGACTCCTCTGTATCAGTGCCAGGTGGTTCCTCCACATCTCTGGCTGAGCTCGTGACTTCCAAAGACAGAAGTTCAGTGTTCATGGTCACTCCCTCCTCTCCCTCATCCCAGGCAAACCTGCACCCTCATGAGCTCCTCTTAGTCCCCGAAATTCATCAGATATTCCTCGAGACCCACCCTCAGCTCTGCCCTTTGCAGCCAGCTAAGCGGCACTGGGCATTGTTCTGATGTAATCATTAACTCGGCAAATTGCAGGATACATTTTAACAAGGCTTCCATTAGCCCCTCGCTGTCACCACCAGATCCACGGGTTCCCCCTGCCCCCCGCTCTGACTTCTGAAGTATAAGACTAAAAATCCCAGCCTCAGAACTGATAGGAGCCCTCGGGAGGGGGACAGTCAGTCTCTCGTTCTGTGGATGCTGGAGTCCGGTGTGTCTTGCAGGCACTCTGTGGTGTCAGGCTGATGGGCGTAGTCCAGGTAGGGAAGTGCCTTTCTCCAGGACCTCAGGATTACTCAGTGCAATTCTCCCCGACAAGGCAGGCCCTGGTTTAAAGCCCCCGGACTGCTCAGCCAGAGACCCAGCAATCTGTCTTGCAGGGGTAGCTGGACATTTTGAAATAGGTACGTACCTCGACTAAAGCCACGGGCCACACACCCACAGCCGGGCAAGGAAGAGAGGCCTAGACAGGCCCCCCAGTTCGAATCCCAGGGGCACAGCACACTGAAAGGGCTGGGTTGCATGTTAAAAATTACCCCTCCCCAGGAAATAACTATTTCATCTCCTGCCGTGCGGCAAAACCATGACACAGCATCCGGCAGTACCTGTATCTACAATACCAGGCGTCCTATGGCCTGCAGCCCAGAGTGGCTTTGGTTGTTCTGGTTTCATTGTTCCCCTGCTCAACACCCAAAATCAGGAGCCAGTTTTGAACATCTTGGCCTGTATCTTCAGCGCAAACAGAGGCCTTGAGCCAGCCTGAGCCAAGTCATAGGAATCGCCGCCTCTGCTCAATCCAGCCGCAAATTCTCTTGTGTGGGCTTCACTTCTCTCTGCACCGATTGCGGCCCTGCACCCACGAGCACCGTGCTGCAAACCCTTCCTAACCTGAGCAGACAGGAAGAGCGGCGGCGTTAGGGTCCAACAAGGGCCGTAATTAATCCTATTTGCTGTTTCTGAGGCGGTGAACTTCCAGAGCCAGACTACACCGTGTGGCTTTGTCATGTCACTCAGCGTCCACTTCAGGCGCCGGAGGAGCATTTGTATTTCTGGCGTCACTCTGCAGCCTGATTTATTAAGTCGGCTGGGTGGCCTCATCTATCTTCTGTGCCAATGCCTGTCGGGCCATGCTGTGTTTGTTACCTATTAACATACAGGGGAGATCGCACGGCAGCTCGGGAGCCCAAACAAGCCGCGTTTGCCCCACTCCTTGCAGGGGAAAAGGTTCTCAGCGTGTCCCCAGCTCTCGGGAACTTTTGTGGAGCGAGTCAGTTTCAGGGGGGGAAGTTTTGCTGAGTGGGGATTGACCAGCTATAGAAAACACAGCACCCCCCCAAAAAGTCCCGGGCGTGCTGGGAACGTTGCTGAGAACTAGTGGAGCAGTGGGGCCCAGCAGACCCGTTCCCTCGCTGAGCGGAAGAGCCAGCAGCAGATCCTGTGCTGATAGAAACTGATTTACGCCTGCTGAGAGTCTAGCCCCACAGAACTCCAGCCGTGGCAAGAGGGAAGAGAGATTCTTCCTGGGCTGCAGCTAGAAGGGCGGGGAGGAGCGGGGGACGCAGCGCTGGGAAGATCGCAGGCAGGGTGATCTGCAAATGGGGACCAAGCTCACTGGGACTTCCCCAGCATTACACAGCACTAAACCTGGCCCCCAAAGGGAAAAGAGGAACTACGAGTGACCGAAGGGATTTGTGGGCTGTCTCCGCCGGCCTGCGGGGGCGGTGGTGGGGGACCGAGGAATGGGGCGAAGGAGAAGGGGCTGGTGGCAGTCACTGGCTTGGCTGGAGGGATTATCCGTTTGCTAAGGGCTGGCAAGTCAGTCTCCCTCTGAACCCTGGGCTGGCATAATAAAACGTCCCAGCAATCCCCACAGCTCCAGTCCCACTCCCCCCCGGGGCAGGCGCTCTGCTCCTCGAGGAACCAGGCCTTTGGGTTTACCCTGGGTGTGGCCGAGCCTGTGCCTTACTGTCCTGCAGCAGCCAGGTCCCCTCCCCAGCGCATGCTGCATGCTGGTTTGCAATTCCTCAGCCCAGTTGCAGCTGCAGCTCCCTGTGTTCCTGGGTTCAGATACTAGCTGCCGGATGGGGTGACCCAATCTGGTTTGTGCCGTCCCCACCTCTGCTCCAAATTACCCGCACTAATCACACCCACCGTCCCTCCCCAGCCCAGCCCGGTGGGTGCTAAGTGAAGCAGGAGGCGGGTGTGAACGGCGCAGCCATTACAGCTACATAAATGCTCTTCAAAGTGGCTGCTGGCTGCTTCCCATTGGCGCTCCCAGCACGTTGCCTTCTATAGGCCTCTATTACACACAGCAGCGCGGCCGCGAAACGAGCGGCCTGAGCCGTCAGGGACGTTGCTGTCGGCATGCAGAGACTGCCAGGCTGCTTTTGTCCATGTGCCCGTTGTGCGGGAGCGCTGTTATTACAGTCCATTGAATCTGCTCTTCTCTCTGCAGCCGGGCCCTCGCATCCCCTCACCTCTGGGCTGGCAGCTGTGCATGCGGGAGGAAGAAGTAAACCAGGGAGGGGAATTCTGGGGCAGGGCGGACTGGGTACCTCTGATCATAGATGATTCTAAACCACCCACTTGGCCATCTGGCGTCTAAATTGGCCAGTGATGGAGAATCCACCTCAGTGCTTGGGAAATGGGTCCGGTGGTTCGTTAAAACAAAATTAACTGGCTCAAGACCAACCAGATGAGCAGAGGGCGAGTCCATGTCCGGCATCGGTACCCTCCTGCTCTCCCTCCGCCGTTCCTTCCTGCTCGTTGTAACTTGCTTTAAAGAAAATTCAGGGGGGCCCTGATCCTAAACTGAGGCCCTCGGGTACCCTAATAAATAATCTGCCTTTCCTAGCTGGCCCCATTCCCAAGCCAGCGTGTTCTCGCTACCCCCTGTGGCAGATGGGGAGCTCAGGCATAGGGAGGCTTGGGGACTTGCCCACAGGGAGTATGTGGTGGAACAGGGAATTGCTTGAGGTCCCAGGAGTCCCAGGCTGGTGCCTTAGCCACTGGCCCACCCTGTGCCTCCGGTAACAGTAACAAACAGTGACAGGAGCACAGGTGTTGTACTACTTCATGGCCACATGCACGCACCCCTGAGTCTACCCAGCAGCCTCTGAGCCCCAGGGTGCAGGAGGAAGCAGATTTCCAGTGCTCCGTTTCACATGTCTTTGTATCTAGAGGATTCGAGCGTTCCCAGGAGTCTCTGTCACAAAGCATGAAGCTCAGCTCAGACCCGGGCTCCTTTTCCCTCCACCCTTGCGGCTGAAGCCAGAAAACTTCAGCGGAAAAAAGGTAATTGATTTCCTCCGTATTAACAAGTCAATCACCAGGGTGTTTTTCTTTTTTTAATGACTCATAAGCAAGCTTGACATGCCTGTTAATTAAATAGCCATCCTGGTTCTAATCCACTGAACGTTAATCATTGGAGGAATTAAAAGGTGTCAGCTATGAATACTCCATTATTGTGAGTGCTTTCTGCCTTCGCTCCCAGGCGGGGGATCTTAGAGTGCAGAGCCTGGGTGTTGAGCATACAGCTCAACAGAGTCGGGATTTGGAGAAATCTCATTTCCCCAGTTTATTCTTGCAAACATTTTCCGGGCTTTGTTGGTCTGATTTGCCAGATATCTGCCCTATTCTCAGCCTTACCTGGCTACCTTAAGTTTAGCATCTCTACTTAGTCCTATTGTCATTATCACCTTAAAGCAAACAAAAGGAAGTATTTATTCACACAACACAGTCAACCTGTGGAACTCTTTGCCAGAGGATGTTGTGAAGGCCAAGACTATAAGAGGATTCAAGAAAGAACTAGATAAGTTCATGGTGGATAGGTCCATCAATGGTATTAGCCAGGATGGGCAGGGATGGTGTCTCTAGCCTCTGTTTGCCAGATGCTGGGAATGGGCGACAGGGCATGGATCATGGGACGATTACCTTTTCTGTTCATTCCCTCTGGGTCACCTGGCATTGGCCACTGTTGGAAGACAGGAAACTGGGCTAGATGGACCTTTGGTCTGACCCAATTATGTTTCTCATGTTATGGATAGAAGCTTCCATCCAGGTTGTTCCCAAGATACCTTGCAAAATTTTCTGATCATGCAAATCATACAGGAGTGACTGGGTGATGCAGCCACTGCTGGGGCAGAGCACGGCAGCTGTTTCAACAGCACCACAACTCAATCATTCCAAGCAGCATGAAAAGAACGTGACAACCAAAATCTACCCAAAGTGATTAGCTCCCATCTCTGGTTCCTAGTGCTATTGGCGCTCATGATGTGACAAGTCAGAAATTGAATGTTCTGCTATTTAAGAGCCCAGATCTGTTAGTCTATAAGGTGCTACAAGACTCTTTGTCCCTTGCATTGTTTGTGATCATGGTAGTTTGTGACTGCTTATCACCGCATGGAGAAAAATCTGAATGTGATGCATGAAAAGAGAGATGGATAAGGAAGAATCTTAATATTCAGCTAGCAGAAGAATACTGTTGCAGCCTGATACTTTACTAGCGCATTTATAATATGAGAGAAGTAATCTGGCAAGTGACATATTGCCGAGTAATACTGTGTACAGGTCAAGGCTTTTGTATGGAGATTAATAGCATTTTCCTATGGCTCCTGGCTACAGCGTCTGCCTAGTTCACAACATTCTGATACCATTTCCCCTTAGATCCGGGTTAGTCATCCAGACCCTCATGAGGAAGCAATCAGTTAGATTTTCAGTGCTGTATTAAGTACTGGGGAATTAAAAGTGGTTGGGACTGATTTGGCCTCCGTGTAATTGGATTGCTCTGGATAGGTGGGCTCAGTAATTGCAAAATATGTAAACAAATAATAATCTAATCTATCTATCCCCATATACCCCTCTTTCTATCTATCTCATACACCCCTATCATCTAACATCTATCTATCTATCTACACGTGAGTACAAAGACTAGTTCTGGCCTTTACATGTGTGCTTGGGATAAATGGGAAGTGGTCAGTATGTGCTCATATTCTTCTTGGGAACTTAAAAGGGCTGAGGGTCTGTGATCAGGGTCGTAGTGGGGAGCCAGCTGGGGTCACTCAATTAGGGTGAACTGCAAAGAATGGGGCAGATGATCCCCCAAAAGTTGCGGGATGTTCCAATACTTAGATTTACCAAACAGCATAAAACAGATTCTTTATCACCTTCCTGGTTACTCAGAAGTCCAAACAACACAGTTCCCTCAAAGTGATCCAGCCTCAGGCCTCCATCTAGGTAATCACGTCAAATATGATTAAAATATCTGTAAATCTTATTTCATCATATAAAAGAAAAGGTTCTACCAATCCAAAAGGATCAGACACAGTCCCTCCCAGGTTATTGAATATTCCAGATCTTACCCAAATACACGCTACAGCCAGTTCTTATTAATGACATTAAACTTTATTAAAAACAAAAGAGAGAAAATATGGTTAAAAGATCAATATACATACAGACATGAGCTCAATTCACTGAGGTGCAGATTCATAGCAGAGAGGGTGAGCTTCGTAGCGCCAACGAGTTCTTTCAGAAATAGTTTATAGGTTATAGTCCAATGTCCAAATATCATAGTCAGGGTGAACCAGTCTAGTTGATTCCTCAGTCGTGTGATTCAAACTTCCCTGATGAAGCCTAACCAGATTTGAGATGACAGAATTAGGATCCAAGGATCTTTTATACAATTTCATGTCCTCTTTGACAAGCAGCAATTTCCTCTGGGAACAAAAGGTAATTAGGAGGACTGTAATTAGGATGGCTTTGAAGGAGGCCCATCACCAGTACTTAGCTATAGAATTAACATACGGCAATTCGCTTGTTCCTTCACCATTCACAGATTATTTGCTACACATTTCAAAGAGAGATGAATACAGAGATATCCCGTGTTTACAATTCATTTAAATGTTGGGATGTTCTTTTGACTTTTGAATCAAAACCAGGTCCAAAATCGCTTTCCTGCTCAAGTGGTAGGGAGGAGGCATTCTCACGGATGGATATCGTGATTCTAGTTGCTGGTATTTGAAAGGGAATCTGGGATCTCATGGCATTAAATTACCAGCCAGGAATTTTACAGGATACTCAGCTCAGCTGATGTCATGTGTGTGTGTGTTTCTGCAGGTGTGTTTGGGGAGGAAATGTTTGCATTTCTCTGGGTTTTGGGGAAGTCCTGGAAATCTGAAATGGGAAATCAAGAACCGATTTCCACTGTGGCCCTGCCCTAGTGTGAGGGGAAGGTCCAGTTGGCGTCCCTGGGCGAGGCTTAGGGGTGGGACTGGAAGGTTATTCTGTGCTGCTGGAGCTGCATTCCTTTGCAGCAGGCAGCATACCCCATCTGGCCGGCCAATGCTGAGGAACGGAAAGTTAATTGCAGTCCAGCTCACTGGCCTGTTACCGATGATGTGCCCCTTAGCAGGAGCAATGATCTCTCTGGAACCTGCACGATGCACCCGTCAGCCAGCCCCGTTCTCGGTGGCGTTGTCAATGCAGCGGAGTAAGTCATCTCCATTTTGCACAGCCCCCGTCCCTGCAAATCCATCCCGGCGGCCGGAAAATTGGTTTGGAAAACCGGTGATCAGAGCAAATCACAGCCCTTCCTGCTGCTGACAACGGCCTCCAAGGGATCAAGGTCCCATCAGGGGTTCAGTGACACAAAGGGTTAATTAGAGCCAGAGTAATGTAGGGCGCCAACCAGTCTAATCAAATAAAACTCAGCAGATGGCAGCATTGGTCCATTTTCCTAGCAAACGAATCCTTCCCTGCAGTGATTGCGACGGGGCGCTCACTCTTCCTGACCCCGCGGATGGGAGTCTTTACCTTGCAAATTACATCCCTCTCGGCCCTGTGCAAACCCTACATTTATCAAGTCACTGCAATCAGCCATTTGGGGAGTTTCATACTTGAAGAGATGATTCGGTTTTCAAATGTGCTGGGTCTCTGAGCCCAGATGAGCCTTCCCGTGTCCGGGAAGCTCTTAAAACTCTCCCTCTCTTCTCTGCCTTACCCTGGATGTGGCTCCGGCTCCCATTCCTAGGTGTGGGAGGTTATTCCAGTGCTTTCAGGAGGGTCTGACTCAGTGATTTCAGGGCCAGGGGAGGCAGTGGCCAACACAGAGGAGACTCACCCCTTTTCTAACTCCCTCTGAGCTCCGTTCATTGACTGAACATGTTTTCGATTTGCCAGACTGGGACAAGAGGGAACCGAGATGGTACAACACTCTGAGAGATTCCTCTCTGCTGAGGGCAAGGGGCTACGTGAGTGCCAGAGAACCCGCAGTGTGGGACCAAAGAAGGATTTTCTCTGCCTGGGAAGAATAGCTTTATATCTGCTGAAGATTTCTCTCATGATCTCTTCTTCTTCTCCTTCCTTCCTTCCTTCCTTCCTTCCTTCCTTCCTTCCTTCCTTCCTTCCTTCCTTCCTTCCTTCCTTCCTTCCTTCCTTCCACAATAAGAGTTCCACAGCTTTAGAGCTTATGTGCAATTGTTTGGGTCTCACTGGCTAATGCAGGTGCCATGGCGTGAGGTCTTTGCAAGAGAAGGGCATTAGGCTAAGAGGATGAATTCCAGTTCTGTGGACAGGGCTGGTACACAGGCCACCCGTCACTCAGGTCCTTAGAAATGGAGCTGGGGGAGCAGGCTCTGAGCTTGTCAGCTGATTGGTGTGGCTGGTTGCTGTGTAAATCCAGCCGGTGGAAAAACCCCCCCCCCCTGCGCTGCCCTCACAGTCCTGTTGCTCACGTACCTGACACCCGCCGGAGCTTGCACCCGATTTTGAACTGTGAGCTTGTGAAATCGGATCACACTTCACTGACCCTGAAACGTGCGTCCCAGCAGGCTGGGGCTGACGTGCAAACAAAGTAATAAACAGCTCTGCCTGCCACATCCTTTCACTGTCGCGAACAACTGGACAGAACACGCAGAGCCTGACTGGTCCCGCAGAGGCCGCGTCGTGGGTGTCCCATCTCCTGAGGATACTCAGGCCTCAGAATGACTCACTGGAGAGTCCTTGTCCAGGGTTCTACGCTGCTAATCCTCTAAGGAGACAATGCTCTGCTAGTAACCTAGAACCCGCCCTGAGCTCCACATTGCTACTCCCGGACACTGTGCAGTCTGCACCAACGAACAAACAAACAAGTGCAACCCCGTCCTCTTGCCACCTCTCAGCCGAGATCAAGAGCAGAGTTTGCAAGACTGTCTCACATCACCCCGGCCTCGTTACTGAAACGTAGAAGGAAGTACCGTTACTAGGACAAGGGAATGAAGAGCGCTACTGAGCTGTAGAGTGAGTTTGGGATGCAGTGTCTCCAGGTAGCACATTCAGGGACACTCTCCAAGGAAAAATCACTTGGGACGCTTGATACTTTCCTTCTTCAGATTTCCCCCAACCCTATCTGGGCATATCCTAACCCTGGTTTCTTATTGTAGGGTTGCTTGCGAATGCTGAGCTACACACAGGGTTTGTTATTGTAGGGTTGCTTGTGAATGCTGAGCTGCACACAGAGTTTGTTATTGTAGGGTTGCTTGTGAATGCGGAGCTGCACACAGGGTTTGTTATTGTAGGGTTGCAGATGGTTTTAGTTCTTTTCAGGGTTGCCCTGGATTAGAGGCTAGTAAGATCTCACTGTTGGTGGAGGTATCCAGTGATAGCTGCCATCTGTCTGCTAAAGATTTCAAAGGAGACCAAACTTGAAACCAGAGCACCAGAGGAATAGAAGGAGTGACTGCCAGCATCACTTGGCCCATATACCTCCGGCCAGCTCCATCTGGTCCATAGGCCACGCCCCAGGGAACCCTTACCCAGGAGTCCCCTGCCCCTCAATGTCCCCTATCAGGCAGGACAGGGGTGAGTGGACATCACAATAACATACTATTAACACAGGACATTCTAATTTCAGCCATTATCATCTAGTCTAAGGGAACTTCCCCAAAGTATGTAGTGGTTCAGGGATGAAATGTAGGGATCGGTGACTGACAATTTATTCCATGGTATCTGTCCCATGTTCTGTTGGGCCAGCTACTGGTGGATACGTAAAACAGGGCTTGTAAATCAACAGGCACTTGCCAAAGCTGCCAAGTCTTCTCTCCAAGAGAGCCTGTAATCCAGAACGCAGCCCTCTGGACGTTGTGTTTTGGTGGCGCGCCTGCCCAGTAGCCTGGAGCAGTGTCACACCCAGAATCCTTTTCCCCTTTAGAAATTTGCAAGCTCCCGGGGATCTGCGTTAGGTCCCGAGATATAGGTTTGAATAAAGGGGCAAGTCAGTGGGAGTTAGGTGCCTAATCTGTTTTGTAAACCCCAGTTGGCCTCTTGAAGAGCCTAATACCTTGGTCAATCTGGCCCAAAGTCCCCAACGACTGTGCCAGACAACATCTCTCCTCTGATTCAGATCTGGTTCCCGACAGAGCTCCGCTGCTCCAAGGGCAATAGTACCGTAACCGCTACATCTTGGGAGCTGCTACAGACACAAGTGGGACAAGTTCAGGGTTAACAGAGGTGCTCTTGTTTTTAACAGACAGTTCAGTTTCCTGGCTCAGGTTCTTTAAAGTAGCACCTAACTTAATAATGGTGAAGCCACTCCAGTTTAATTTTTTGGCTCAGTGCACACACCCCATGAAGGGCCCATGCCAACGGAGCAGATAGCTGAATAATGGGACATTACAGTCACTGCACAAAGAGAGCAGCGCACGCTCGCCGGGGAGTGCTCCGCAGGTGTGTCGGAGGACTAATCTTGGGTCATCATCCATAGAATACAATTAGTACAGTGTCATCAGGGTATTGTAGTGTCAGGGTGTGTGTGCGAGAGAGGGAGAGCTTTGGAGGATGTCACTGCCATGTAATGATAGAGCCGCCAGTGTTTAGCCGGGATTAGCTTCCCACCGGCCGCTGGGAAGTGGAAAATTACTGGTTGGGCTAATGTCTGTGCTCATCAGTCCCACTCTTTCATTCCAGCATTGGTGAGCTCACTCTCCATTGGACATGCAGCCTCAAAGGGACGGTTCGTGCAGGCTGCTGGTAGTTTTTGGACAAGGAACAAAGAAGTAAATAAGCTACAGGGAGGACGTATTTCCCCGAGCAGTTTGTCAGCAGAGGAAAGACATCAGCAGGAGCGATTTGAAGCTGAAGACCGTCTGCCTTCTTTTTATCACCAAGTCTATCTGGAGCGCTCAGCTGGACGACACGCACTAGCCCCGAAAGGAATGGAGGAGCTTGTCAAGGGGCAAGGAGTTCTCTCTTTGTGGGCACAATCAGCCCTTGGTTTCTCTTGCCCCTTGCCAGTGAGGGAGGTGGAAGTCCCTTTGGCGAGTCTGCTAGCAGCCCCGGCAATACGCCACACCGCTGAGCCTGGGCGCTCACCCGCTCTCCGCCCAGGCCGGCCGCAGAACCGTGAGAGCCAAGGGGGATCAGAAACTCCCAGCTGCCAGCATGGATGCAGCATCCCGTGTGGAACTGGCTAGTTTCAGTACAAGCCACGCACCTTGGAATTCTGCTGTGGACTAGGGCACCATCCAGGACCTGACAAAGTACCATTTGCATCACCCCAGACAACCTTACTCTCTGCCATGCAAAGCATAACACCCTCCTACCCAGTGTGGCAGGATCCCATGAAGAGGTTTTTGAATCTGCTACCACCTCCAAGCTAACAGACCGGGTAGGAAATCCTCACTCCACTGAAATCAATGGCAAAATTCCCACTGATTTCAACAGGGACTGGATTTCGCCTGCCCTGACCCTTTAGCTCAAGTAGTAGAGACTCCCTGCTCCGTCCATGAGGTGTGGTTCTGCGGTGTTACCCACTCTTGGAATTTGGTGATGTGTTGGGATCTTTGGTATTTTCCTTAGAGTCCCAGCTCCTTAAAATGTCTGATTATGTGAGACTCTGAACTTTCATGACAAGAAAAAACATTTCTAACCCACATGATTGTGGAGAAAAGTGTGAAAATATGATTCCCATAGGCCTGAAAACCAGAAGACAAGTAAACAGAACCCTGAACTTACTCTTTAAAAAACAACCCACCTCCCCGGCTCCCCCCAACAACAAAAACAAAGTCACTCCACAATTTTAGAACCAATCGCATGAGAATTTTCTGGGCCTGACTCAGGATTTTGGAATGCTTAGGTTTGGCAGTGCTGAATCTGGAACATTATTTACAGATCAGGAGAATCCAGGCATGGGCTGGTGACACAGATGTCAGATCCAGCCCCATATCCAGACTTTCCCCTAATCTGAGGGGTGTTTGAGGTATGGGGATTTGGTTGGGGCTCATCTCTGTAGAACTCTCCTGCCCCGACAAGTCCCCATGGCCAGCAGCCGAAGAAGGAAGGAAGGAACCCGTCTCTGTGGTTGGGGCGGCTGATTTGTTAATCGCTCGTAGCGGCCGGTTTTGAGGGAAGATGCAGTCGATAAGAAGAGGGTATAGCGGGTGAAGTAAGCATAGTTTTCCTTGGGTGCAGAGCCAATGCTACTTGGGGAATAGTTGCTGACAGGGCTACATGATGGGCTATTCTCCTGTCTGTGAGGCCTGCTGCAGTGGGTACCGCTCTGCCTGTAGGGCAGCACTCGGTTAAATCCACACGCAGACTGAGGAGAATGTCGGAAGACACCACATCAAGAGAGAAAGCTCTTTGGACAGCTGGCCCGCTCCGGCTGCCATTTCAGCCAGCCCAGCAGGCGACCCGTCTAGTACCCCATTAACTCCGCGATAACCTTTGCATGACATTCCTTCCTGCAGAATGAGCTGGCTGGCTGGCACCTGGTGGCTTCCCTAAGCTGGAAATGCCTAGCAGTGTGGACTCCAGGAAGAGAGCTAATCCTGCAGAGGCTCTGCTTCTTGACAGCAGATCTCCACCCTCTGGACCGAGGGATTAGTCAAAGGCACCGTCTGCATTGGAGCAGCAGGTGCCAATTCTGACCCCGTCAGCCTCGGAAGACCATGCTGTTCTCTTGATAACTTTATTATTTCAATACAAAAATTGCAGCCTTATCTTCCTAGCTTCAAACAAGGCAGGATGTATCTCTAAGCCTCTCCTTCCTCCGGCTGCAACTGTGATTCTGGGAGAAATTAAATCCCTCCTTCTTTGAGGACAAAGGAGTCAAAGCTTCCCTTTCCCTGGCCCCTGACGCTAAAGGATACACTTTGCTTTTTAGTACAGCCTTGCATCCAAGACTTTGCAACTCTCTCGAGAGGCAGGAACTGCAAATATCATTATCCCCCGTTACGGACCGGGAACGAGGTGCAGAGAAGTTGAATGACACCAAACATTGGAGCAGCAAGGTGGAGTTGGCGAACCTGCCTGGAGCTCCTTGCTGTCATCACGGGTTAGCATTTCTGGGGCAGGCCAGATGGACAGGCCAGCCTGGGAATCGATAATTCCGGTGGGCTAGCAGGAGCCCATCTGTTATCAGTCCTGTTGGTCTGAAATGATCCCAAAGCATCTAACTTTTCCCCCGATAGGGACAGCACCAACAAGGGGGATGACAGCTCACTGGTGCTTCCGCACCCCGAGAACAAGGCCAGGCTGTAAGGGTGACATGCAGGCTTTAAGAAAAGCACACTCCCATCAGAGCTGCCTGTGTCTCTTCCCGCCAGTGCTCTGCCTGCAGGCCTGGGAGGAAAACAGGCCCTAGGCATTATGCAGAGCTGGGCAGGAGAGAGCTTTTGCTCCCGCAGAAAATTTCACTGGAAACAGAAACTTTGTTCACATTACAGTTCAGGGCTGGACTGACCTCTGCTCCCATCAGCCAGGCAGGGGAGGAAGGCTGCTCCCCCTCCTGCATGGCTGTAGGGAAGCACTAGGTTAAATCCACATGCAGACTGAGGTGACATTGTAGTTAAGAAGCAGGCAGCATTATCTCCTGTAAATGTAAACAAATACATTTCTCTTAGTGATTGGCTAAACAAGAAGTAGGACTGAGTGGACTTGTGGGCTCTAAAGCTTTAGATTGTTTTGTTTTTGAGTGAAGTTATGTAATAAAAAACCCAACATTTTAAAGTTGCTCTTTCATGATAGAGAGCTTGCACTACATTACTTGTATGAGGTGAACTGAAAAATACTATTTCTTTTATCATTTTTACAGTGCAAATATTTGTAATAAAAATAATATAAAGGGAGCACTGTACACTTTGTATTCTGTGTTGTAACTGAAATAGATCTATTTGAAACCATTGAAAAACATCCAAAATATTTAATAAATTTCAGTTGGTGTTCCGTTGTTTGACAGTGCAATTAATTGTGATTCATTTTTAAAATAGGGATTAATTTCTTTTTTGGTTAATCACATGCATTAATTGCGACTAATAGACAGCCCTAGTATAGAGCCAGTACTCATTACTTCAAATACAAAAATGATACATGTGTACAGATACATAATCCTAACCAGCTAATCATAACCTTCTCATAGTCACCTTACATGCCACATTTTGTACAAGCTTTGTTGCAAATATAGAATATATAAATATAATATATAATAAATATAAAATATAATATATATATTGTTGTTGAAACAATGATCTATCTGGTCATATTTTATTCAGATAAACCTTTGATACGGCCGCCACTACCTGGTTTACCCAGGGCTGGCTCAATAATGAGCTTTGATTTCTCTGTATCTCACCATTTTTGTTTAATGAAAGAGCAAATTAAAGAGGTTAAGGGGAAAAGGGATGTTTGCAATTGTGAGCAAGTCATTCGGGGCCCATTGCCTCGTGCGTTATACCATGCCAATTAATTATTTATCTCCGTGCTGACTGTTGTCCTGACATGAGATAATTAGAGATAATTAGTTGTAAAAATTAAGAGGTGGGCAGATTGCCAGGTGGTTATAGGAGCAGTCGCTCTGTGGACAGAAATCTCCTTTTCAACTAATCATGAGCCTGTTTTAAGGCATCGGATTTTGTTCCGCAGCTGGAGGCCAAAGATGGAGTGAGACGTGGAGACTGAACGAATTCTTCTTTGGAGCGTCCTGTCCACGAAGGGTTAAGGTGGGTGTGTGAGTTTGTTTTCCCACAGTCAGTGTGTGGCATGGCCCCCCTCTGAGTGGGGGGATATGAGTCTGTTACAGGTCCAGCTGTGGAGGCACCTGCTCCTAGCTGGGGGGGGGGCGGGAGGGGCTGGTTCCCTTCCAGCTGTGCCGAAGTGAGGAGGGTTAACCCTTGCCCTGCCGCTGTGCCTTTTCTGTCCCGGAGATGTAAAAAGCCAGCACCGGTCTCCCCAGGAGTACTCCTGAGGTGTGATGCGGAGGGGGGCTGGCACGAAGACGTGCAGCAATCATTCCCCCCCCCCCCCCAAACGCGGTTCCAGTCCATGCGAAAGCCCCTTTGGCTACATTTCCACATTAGTATTTCTAGTTGAGTCGCCTGTGGCCCCTTCTCTTGCAGATGAGACAAGCTCCCAGCCATGAGCTGTCAGGGCTGATTCCTTTCAAACCCAGCTTCTCAATCTTCCGTTTGATGGATTAAGGTCAGTTTCCAGCAGCCTCTGGCCCCGTGGCCTGTCCCTGCTGCATGGAGTGCAAACCAGAACCAATGGGCTTAAACATCAGAGTTGTGTTAAATGTGTTCAGAATTCTCCTGCCACCTGCCGGTGTATCAGGCACCGTGGTCACCTCCCCTCTTCCCCTGGGCAGCTGCTGCTGTAGCCATGGAAATGACTCACTAATTAGTCACAGGATTTACCATATTTCCTCCCCATCTCCTCCTCCCGGCATATTTATCTGGTAATTGCTGCGGTAAAATACATGTGTGCAGAGAGGCGGGAAGTGCTAGAAGCAGGAGCCCGATCAAACGCCTAACCCCTGGTGGGAGTTGTGCCATTTACTTCAATGGGGTGTGGATCAATCCCTCAGTGCAGAGGGCTATAATCCTCTTATTTAATTGTTGTCCTTGCACAGTACATCCAACACGTTCCATCCCCTCTGTTCGCCAGCTTCCCCACACAGGTGAGCCGAGGGAATGGGGAGGATGGAGACACTGGCCAGACAGTTTGGGGAGAAGCTTAGAAGCTAGGAAGGGAATATTGAGCTGCCTGGAGCCGGGTCCATTCCAGACCCGGGGATGGGGGGAGGCTAGCGCTGTGATACTGGCTGCCCTGATTAGTACCTGCATTCCCTGCCCGACAACCAACAGCTCCAAAAAACCCTCCTGTGATTTATAGCCTGAGTTTGAAAATCTCAAGTAATTTCAATGCTGCATATGTCATCTGTGTTTGCAGAGAATGTCACTCGGAGACAGCTGTGCCGGAGCCTGGCTGCCATGCTTAATATCGTCATTGCCACGAGAACAGACTGCAGTGAAACTCGTCTGAAATCATTGCAAGTGACTGCGTAAGAAACTCAGCTGTTCTGGGCAAACGCAGGCTGGATCTGACCAGGGCCCATCTAGTCTAGTCTCCTGTCTCTGACAGTGCCCAAGCTCAGTTGCTTCTGAGCTGGGGCTCTGGGTTTATTTATTTGCCCCAGAACGCCCCACAAACATTCTCATTCTACAGGGTGAGTCCCCCTGACCACTGGTGTTTTCTTGCTTTCCCTATTCTGCTGTACTTGTAATGAAATGCCACAGGGAAACTGAGGCACACAAAGCACTTTGCTGGTCAAGGTGCCTTTTACTCAACCAGGGGTAGCAAGAGATTCCATGGGAACCCCGGGAGGTAATCAGAGACTTTCCTGATCCCTTGACTTGGACTAAGCTCCCGTGATGTTGAGTGTGGCTGAGGGGAATGCAGCAGATGGGAAAGGGAGTGTAACTAGAAATGGGTTCACATCTGGACTGGATGTTCCAGAGAATTTGGGGCTGGGGTTTGCATCAGTCCCTGCCTTGGCGTCACCTGAGCCGGTGGAGCGACTCACCAAGCAAGACCCGAATCAATATTCAACACATTATGGCCACTGGGGCCTTACTCTCCACAAACTAAACAAAAGAGTCCGTCAGCCGCTCAGACAACCAGGTGTGGCCAGAGTTAAGGTCTGGCCAGGCTTCCTGGACTAAAACAAGAGGCAACCTTTCCTCCCACACCCTTACTTCACCTGGGACCGCCCCTGGCAGAAGCAGCCAGACCATTTTATCCTGCCTGCTGGGTCCTGATTGGCTTCTGCTTGATCCCAGCCACATCACACGCACAACCCATTCACACACAGTCACACCCCTACAAGCATCGACACACCATCACACACATGCACAGCAGTACACATTGTGCAGACTTTCGACTGACCATAGCATGAAACCTTTACTCCGCTTTTACACTGTTCTAAAACAAGAGTCACAGGAGATTTTTCTTCTGCTTGTAGATACAGTTGATCTATGTAGAAAATATCATCTACCACATCGAAAGGGGTGCAGAGGCCAGCTGCCTTAAATCTGTTGGAATTGGTACATTTGACGCAAAAAAAACAGCTGTAACTTAAAGTCAGAGTCTGAATAATAGAGCTCTGTGCTCAGACCCACAAGTGAAATATATGATTGTCATAGTGCCTTCAACACAGAAACACAATCTGAAATCAATTCCCTCTGTTAGCCAGAGAATAGGAAGAAATACCCAGGAAACATCAGAAAAGAATCCTCGTTCCACTTTTATATTTAAACAAAGCCAAGCCCCCAGGCAGCTCCTCTCTTCGGAAAGTCGATGTAAGGCTCCCTGCACCGAGCCTTTCAACCCGCCATTGATTCCTGCTTCCCACATGGGTCTGCACATCATTAAAAATAATAGCTCCGCCGGACCTCACAAAAAGGTTTAGGCCGATTCGAAGACGGTTGTAAGTTACTGTTCTGCCTGGGCTGCCTTTGGTGCCTGAAGTGGCAGCGTTCATTTCATTAAAGTCTGCTCCCAATTAGCTGTAGAATAAAGACACCAAAAGCAACTCCGATTTGCCGGTGAGGAGTCTATTTCTGGGGCTGGCTGAAAAAGAAGTCAAGTTCAGAAAACCACAATCTCCCCCCAGCAGGACCTACAAGACAGGGGAAGGTCTTGGAGATGAGGCTGGAGGAAAGGGCTCAGCCCACTTCAGAATAAATTCAGGACTGTCAGGGATGCTTTGCAGCAGGAAATGACTAGAATTTAATTTTAGAGTGGCCTGAGCTACAAGAACAAAAGTTGTACTGAGGTCCAACACTGACCCTTAGAATCAAGGCCAAATCCTTGTGCTGTTTTACTCAAGGTGAGTTTTGCCACTGAGTTCGTCTGTCTCCTTACAGCCAATCTGGGTGGCTGTTCCGAACACATCATGGGACCTCCAAGCTGCCCCTAGCTCCCTACTTCCCTAATTTATCCACCTGCGGATGCATTTTTGATGCAACGTTGTGTCTGGAATATACACAAGCTTAAAAATAGCTCCACAGAAGACCGTGCTTTCCATTCTCCAGCATCTACCCTGCTCTCCTGAGTTATCTGCACTCAGCGCTCCCTGGCCTGGAGACAGGCCAAGGGAGAGAAATTTGGGGCTCCAGTACATCGTGTTTGCTTGCTCCACGTCTCCCATTTTACGGCATTTACATAGGTGTTTTGGGGCGTCCCCTGAGCTCTGGGCCCAGGAACAATTCTCCCTCTTCCTCCCTCTCGTCAGCCGTGGTGGTAGATTCTATGCCCAGGTCATGGGAGAGCGGCTCCCCCTGTATCTGCAGGGTCAGGGCATAGCCTGGCCCAAGCATCCTGTTAGCTCAGAAGTCACGTGCTGCCTCACTATAATATTAAGCCGCAAGCATCCTGCCAGCAGATGCTTCCCTTATGAAGCCCATTTATTAACTGTAGAGCTGAAAGCAGCCCATTGACACCGAGATTAGTAATTAAATGGCCTTAATTAACGTACACTGGCTTTGGATGTGTCTTGGGGTCAGACCACAGAATGGGCCGAAACCAGCTTCCTGGCAGGGGACTAATGAGCCGGTCAGTCTGTAGCCAGGTGGGGAGGGAGACGCAGGTCACTGTAACGTTGGAGGATTGGATTTTTCTGGATTAGCTATTCTGCTTCGGATAGCAGGGGAGTTTCTGACTAATCCAGTCATTACAAAGGTACTTAAAAAGAGATTACAGGGTTTAGTCTGTCAATGAATTTCATGGCTCTCCGTGTAATTGTGCCACAGCCTCCATAAACCCTGATTGTTTTAGAAAAGTGGATTGACTCGTTGAATTCCGCTGCACCGTGGGGCAATATTTTAGCCAGCAACTGGGTCAAAGGAAGGGTTATCACCCTTATCACCTTAGGGTAGAGTCGGGGATACGTCAGGAGGGAAGGGTTACACTGGGAGGGGTTTAGGTTACATCGGTTCAAGCAGCTTTGGCTCTAGGGCACCGAGGTTAATTCTAGTTCCACCGCCCTGGTTCTTCAATATGGTGAGAGCTGTTGTCTTATATGTAGGTTGTTGGCCTTCTGGGGCAGGGACCACGTGTGTCTGTGTTCTTTGTTCATGGAGTCCTGGCCCGGGATGGGGGTTCATAGGTGTTACTGCAGTGCAATAGCTAAATCAGAATTATTGTAATCGTTAATAATAAATAGGAAAAACAGACTTTTAAAAAGTCCCCCCTAAAAAAAGTAAAAGTAAAAACCCCACAGCCAAGAGAAGGATGCTGGTCATGTGGTGAAGTTGCTAGATTGAAACTCAGGAGGCCTGGGTCAAATTTCTGGATCTCATCTGGACTCCCTGTGTGATTCTGGTCAAGTCACTTAATTTCCCTGGACTTCCTTTCCCCATCTGTAGAACCGGGATGTTAACCTTTCTGTCTTGGCCGTCTTGTCTCGTCAGAATGGGAGCCATGCTGGGAGGGAACGTCTCATTTTGTGTATGTGCAAAGCCCAGTCACTCCTGGGATGAGTGCCGGTTGAAAGTTTTCTGTCAAAACTGTTTATGATGGAAAACTGGGGTTTTTGACTAAACAAAATGTTTAGCTTTTGTGCAGAAAAAATGATTAAAAAAAATAACAACAGAGCACTTAAAAACCTGGACATGTTTGTTATTTGCCTGGGAAACCAAAATATTTTGACTCAGAAACGCCATCACAGTGCCTCATGGGAAGTGTAGTTCTGTTGCCTCATATCCCCATTCTCTTCAATGGGCTGGGCTTCTTGGCTGTGCTTTACCTCCCAGGATGGGAGCTGTAGGTTAACCCAGAAGCCCACCCTAGAGAGAGTATCTCCCAGGAGACATTTCCAAATATTCTGAATTTGGGCCAAAATATTTTTGGTTTTGACTTTTTTTTTGAGAAAAAGTCAAATTTTTCCACACACACAAAGGTCATATCTGGCCCATTCTAGTTGGGGCCTTTATGCTCTCTCCCAATACAGCTACAGTAATAATAACCACCGTGGAAACTTCCAGGCCTTCAAAACAAAGGTGCACACTATTTTAAACCCCCCCCCCCTGCAGCTCCCCTAGTTTAATTCGGTTTCTGGGTCTGATCTCTCCCTGGGCTGTGGGAGTCACCATCATAATAAGTACGAGGCTCATTGCAAGGGTATTTTGCTTTGTGACAGGAAAATCATAGGGCTAACACCACACAGGCCTGCCTATGCAAACACAATGCCCTACTTTAAATCATTACCATTGGGTGACTTATTTCTGCAGTGAGTGCCGGCCTAAGCTGCTTTCTCCCCAGAGAGCCCTGCTCAGAGGTCACGCTCTCAGCTCATCCACACGACACTCTCTGTCATTTTCATTACCATGTTGGTTTTTATAGCAAGAGACTGAACATATCCATCTTGTAAAATGCTTTTGTCAGACAGGCCGGGGAAGGTATTAAGAAGGTGTAAAGGATGGAATCAGAAAGGAGCAGGCGAAGATAAAGAAGCACTCGACATTTATTAACTATAGAAAGACGTTAAACCCTGAAACGTATCCCCTCCACTTATTGTTATGATTACTGGGGATGCACCGCAGAGCAAAGAGAACGGTGCCATTGGAGGAGAGGAACCCGAGTTTGATTAACTCCCTCCCCCACTCCCAATACTGATCCCTCTCTTTAATGAGGAAGAAGAGACTCTTTTCTTTCCCTTCTCCAAACGTGAGGAGAGATTTGAATTTCTAATCAAGACAAGAGCTGAATCCATCTGTGTGAGAGAAACTCGGTTTGGCAGATATTCTCCTGAGTTGGGAGAGACACTCCACCAAAGGGGAAGAGGAACAGCCTGGTGGGAAACAAGGGGATTAACTTAAAGCCCTTTCCAGCATCTTGCTTCTCATATCCTTTGCTCTCTCGTGCATGCCGGAGCCAATGCAGTGCCCCTCCAAGCCCATGGGACTCTCCAGTGGGATTTGGATCAGGTCCTCGGATGCTATGAGGATGGGGCCCGCGTGAGCAGAAATGGACGTGTCTCCCCTTCTGGGAATCTCTATGGGCAGGGCGGCCCCCAAACAAAGCAGAACAGTGCAGTGTGGCCAGGGGTGGAGAGGAGATTCCTTTGTACTTCTGAATTTAAAAAAAGCACCAGCAGTGTTTGAATGTACACGAATGAGTGAAACCAACACTCTGACCAGCAGGCAAGACCAGAGGGGTTTAAGTAAACACGACACTGTTGCTTTTCATGTGTTAAATTAGCCAGCAACAGGCACCACACGAAGTGGATATAAATGCAGAGTTTCAACATTTCCGTGAGTTGCATTTAATTTCCTTCGACTTGTTTCTCTGGGAAGGGGAAGAGTTGGCTTTGGCAGGAGCTTCCCAACATCGCTCAGGCAATTCTCCATCACCAGTGTCCTCGGCCCCATGATGTTCTCCTGAGTTACTCTGTAGTTCCAGGGTTGGGATGGTAAGTGAAGCCAAGTGTTCCTGGATACGTAGACTGCTGAGCTCTTGGCTGCATATTTCGGGTTGGGTTATTACAGCAGGAGCTCTGGCAAGTGTATACAGAGCAATAGGTTGGCTCGGGTGGAATTGTTACTCTGTCTGGTCGGTTTCCATTGGCACACTCATTTCAGTGGGACAATTCAGCTGCAGTCATTCACAGGCTCAGGGTCTATGTCCCCAGGTCACAGTGTCACCCCAAGGAATGAAGGTTTCTCCAGTTACACCCGGAAACCTGGCCCCTCATCCGTATCCTGAGATTTTGACTCCTTGTTAATGGTGATGCTGGTTGATAGTTTGGGAGCACCCACCGGCAGGATTCGAGCCCTGTTGTGCAGGGTGCGTCACAAGCACAAGGTAAGGAGGTGTCCTGCCTTGCTGACCTTCTGAGCTCATTACAAACAAGATACAGGCGGGGAGGGGAAGGGAGGATGAGGGTGGTGATTATAGGAAGATGTGGCCACACAGACTAGCTATTCACACGTGCTCAGTCCTTGTGTCTCCCAGTCGGGCACTGTAGGGACTCCTTTATGTTCAGGTGTGGCTTTTCCTCGAAGAAGATGTGAATTAATTTACTTGGCTTGAAAATATTCACCTAAAACCTCATTAGACTGAAAGGGACACTGCCACATTTCCGGGGGGGGGGGGGAGGGGAGGAAGGGGGCAGGAGAGGGGTGTACCTGCTCCTGCTAAAACAGGGGAACCTGGAATATTGCTAGATACGGAGCTAGAGTTTGCTTTGTGGAATTTTAGTTTGGTTGCTTTGGGCATTTGACAGCACTGTGCATTTCCAGCCATCTTCTCTGTTCTGTTGATGCTTTTCCGGTGGTTTTGCAAAGAGCCCCTTAGCAAAAAGGCAGCATCAAAGCTGAAACCGCAGGGGCGTCAGACAGGAGAGTGTGCAGAGAAAGGGGCTGGGAGAAGGCAGGGGAAACTGGTTTTTTTCCCGCCCAAATCACCCTTCAGTAGGGGAGAGAGAAACCCTTAGTATGGGTTAGAAAAATCAGGCCATAGGACTAAAAAGGAGAATTCAAGCATTCATGCCGATGATGCCCCTTTAACCATGGAGGGTCAAATTCACCCGGGTGTAACTCCACTGTCTTGTTGCCATTCATGAACACTTTCCCCCACTTCATTATTTACCTCCTGTTTCTCGGATGCTCCTGTTCTTATCTAACACAGCTAATATATGAGAGCCCAGGCCTTCGGGACAAAGGAGCCTGCACTGAGGTTTTCACAAACCCAATAAAGCAGCCCAGCACAATGAGATGCCTTCAAGGAGAGAAAGAGTCACACTCCTCCGTTCCTTGTCTTATGCTTTATATACCTGATGCTATTTCAAAACCTGGCAAACCCCTGTGGACTCTCAGCAGGGGACCTGGGATTCTGAGAAGAATATCTGTGATTCTAGGAGTGGTTGCATTTATTTTATCTCCCTGCCTACAGAGCGTGCCCTGCTTTGATGGCAATGAGACATACTGCATGCCTTGTGGCGAGATTTGTCTCCCTGCTTTGGCTTGGAAATGGCTTAACTCTAGGTAATACTAATTTGCACTGCGATGCCACCTCTTCACATCCTGGGATCTCAAAGCCCTCACTAATTAGAATTCACAGCAGATAAATTTGTACCCTTTTGAATACAGACTGAGAAACTGAGGCACACAGCGATGACAATCAAGTGACTTGCCTGAGTTCACACCGTAAATGAGCCTGGAATAGAAACCAGGAGTCCTGACTCTTAGTCACCTGTAGGGCAGTGGCTCTCAATCTTTCCAGTCTACGGTACCCTTTTCAGGAGTCTGATTTGTCCTGCGTCTCTCAAGTTTCACCTCACTTAAAAACTACTTGCTTAGAAAACCAGACATAAAAGTGTCTCAGACATACTGTTATTGAACAATGGCTGACTTTCTCCTTTTTACCACATAATTATAAAATAAATCAATTGGTGTATATACATTGTACTTACATGTCAGTCTACAGTTTATAGAGCAGTATAAACAAGTTATTGTCTGTAGGAAATTTCATTTTGTATTGACTTTGCTGGTGCTTTTTACATAGCCTGTTATAAAGTGAGACAAATATCTAGATGAGCTGATGTTTCCCCTCGAAGACCACTGTGAACCCCTGGGGTACCCGTACCCCTGGCTGAGAACCACAGTGCTAGAGCATGTGGAAAGCAAGATCACTTTGGGGGTGAACCCCACCTCTGTGCGAAGAGCCTGGTTCCAGCCTGGTGTACCCCGAGTCCCACTTCAGCTGATATGTTTTGAAACAGTTTCTAAACTTTTCAACATTTTTTCAAGTCAAGAAAAATGATGGAAAGTGATCCTTCCCCTCCCCCTTCCCCTTTCTCTTCCCCTCCCCCTTCCCCTTTCTCTTCCCCTCCCCCTTCCCCTTCCCCTTCCCCTGAAAAGTTTCATTTTAGCCGAACTGACATTTTCTGATGATAAAACATGTGGTCAAAAAATTCTCAGCCAGCCCTATTGCCTGGGTCTTTTTCTGGCTCCTCTTTAGAGGGGTGAATCCCCCCCTCTGCTAGAATGGCTCCCAAACATCTCTGTCTCTGTGCTCTCAGGTTGCCTCCCTGAGGCGGTGCAGTGCCCTTGCTAGTCACCCGGCACTGTGGGGGTACATCTCCGGCGCTGTTATTTATGATGTAATATGCATTGTTTGTTGTAAGTCAATATTGCCTCCAGGGCCCTGGGAGCTCGACAGGCTTTGGGGTGCAGGGCCTGGGCGCACACCCTCCCTTCTGTCAAGTGGACGTAGTTAGGTTCAGCTACAGATTCTCATTAGTTTTTGCTCACTCCGCTGCCTTATTGATTTCCTCTCAGCATCTTCATTACCAGTCTTGTCACATTTTAGGCTCTTCGAAAAATTTACAAAAAGGGAAAGAAAGAAAGAAAGAAAGAAAGAAAGAAAGAAAGAAAGAAAGAAAGAAAGAAAGAAAGAAAGAAAGAAAGAAAGAAGCCTCCAGACTCAGGAAGCCTGTGACCCAAAGTTCTGCATGAAAGAGAAAAGAACGTCACTATTAACCCCGTACTTCCCACTAGGGACTAGGCCAGGAGGGACAGTAGAGCTGTTACAAGCAGTTGGCGAAGGAGGGGTGAGTACTAGACAGCAGAACCTATTGAAACTGCCTGATGCAGCATTGCCAACTGTCACGGAGTACCCGGGCGATGGTCTGGAACTGCTCCCTAGGAAGCCAGTCAGGACTTCGGGGGAAGTGTCCCCTCTCCGTACACAGCCTGTTTCCAAGGCTAGGAGCTTCACGGGTACCCACTTCCACCTTCCTGGGTCTGACCTCGGAGCATTCAGCACCTTCTGCCCCTCCGTGCGCTTCCCTCAGCGAACCCGCCTGGGCGGGGTCCTGGGGGAGCCCATGGGTTCTGCACCCCAACTCCACAGTCAAACGTGACTCTCAGCCAGCCAGTAAAACAGAGGTTTATTAGATGACCTGTACCTGGTCTAACACAGACCATACAGCGAGCGTGACCCCTCAGCTGGATCCATTTTGGGGCCAGAGAGGTAGGCCAGTTTGCCTGGAGCTCTCTGCCTCTTCCCTCCCTGACTCCAGCTATCTTCAGACACAAACTCCTCTCTCTAGCCACACCCCTCCTTCCCTTGTCTTTCCTTCCCCAGGCAGGTCAGGTGACCTCCCTTCCTCTCTTGGGGTCAAGTTACAGCTCCAGGTATGGACACCTGCAGAGAGGCTCTGCTTTGCATCAGCTACACATCCTTATCCCTTCACATAGATGCTCAAGAAATGAATAGGGGAAACTGAGGCACCCACCCAGTATTCCTATTCCGTCACACCAACATGTGATTTTATCATGGGCCTCATGCTATTTGGGGTTTCTATTAAAGCCCCAGCTGCTGAGGCAGGTCATTAGGGGCACGTCTACATAGCAGCTGGAACTGTGCTTCTCCGTGCAGTTAGACAGACACACACTGGTAATAGCAGTGTGGTCACTGTGGCACCAGCATCCGAATCTGACCCCACCTGTGTCGCCGTGGCCACACTGGTATTTACAGCATGCGGGCTCAAGCAGAGCTCACAGGTCTGTCTGTCTGTGCAGGGAAGCAGGCTCCTAGCTGCCATGTAGAAAGGCCCTAGGTGAGAATCTCAGCTTTCATTTAACAGAATAAGTACGTCTCTAGCCCTCCTGGTTGCAGAGAAAAGCTTGAAAATGTGGCCCCAAGGGTCCCTCAAAGGCTCAGAATCCAGAGGATAAAGAACCCACAAAGGATTGTTTTATTGTACTAGGTATTATTTATTTATGCGTTAAGATCAAACAAGTTTTAAGCCAACCTCCTGATTTTGGGGATTTGACTCGATGCTTGAAATGTCCAGCTGTGAATCCCCCTCGTTGTGCATAGCCGGTCTATGCTAAAAGTGTCCTTCCATCCACCCAGCATCGAAGGCCTGCACACCACAAGTCTAGGGGCTGACGTGGGACCATAGGCTGTAAGTCAGCTTCTGCACAGGGGGGAATTTCACCCACCAAGTGAAGTTTCTTACACTTTCATCCACTTGTTACCGCTTGTCTTTTAGTCTCAGATCCCGGTGGAGCCAGACAGATCCACCTGGAGTCTAATGACTGCAGTATCACCTCCGAAAGCCCCGGGTCACCAAGCTACCTAAGCAGGCGCCTTGCTATGAGAATGGGAATTGTCCCATTCCAGTCAATAGGAACAACTCAGGTGCTTCGAGTGAGGTGGGCAGAGAGGAGGGGGGTACACTCGCGTTGAGTGAGCAGGCTGGGGTAGACGGTTTCTTGGGAGTCAAGGTAGGCGGTGGAGTCAGTGCCCATTTCTGAAGTGTTTTTAGTTCTCGAGATGACGAGTTCTCTACAGCACCAGACGTTTTGTTATTATTATTGTCTCTGGGCCAAGTCTCTTTGGAAAGCAAGGCTTGGTTTTTTGCCGTACGGTTTGCTTTGTCAGGGCAGCATTTGCATACAGTTTGGGCACTGGCATGTGTGACTCTCCGTGGCAACCAGCCACATCCCATTCCATTCTGGGAGCGTTTGCTGAAGGAAACACATTTGTGAATCTGACAGACATGAAATTGCATGCCAGCTGCTGGCCAGTAAATGGCATCTTACAGACCCCAGACGCCAGCGAAATAACTAGAGCCCCATAGGCCGCAGTGGGGAGGAAAATTCTTGCCTTGTCAGGTGAGTCACCAAAACGCGTGACAGAGAGAAGCTGTCCTGCCTCCCTCGCTTTCTGCTTCATGGGAGAAGCGTCGCGTTCCCCTGCTTCTTTTGTGGTCACAAAATAACACTCTCCAGGGGAATGCATTGCCATCGGCACCGACGAAGAGCCCCGCCATAGAGGCATGTCTGGGCTATTCGGGAAGAATATTGCTGGGATCCCGCACCCAATGAGAAAACTCCCACAGGCTTGCCTGGTGTGAGCTCAGGGCCCTCACGCGAGCACAATCCCTTAGGGCCAGCCAAGGCTGCACTGCTGCTAGCGGAGGGCAAAGGCCTGTTGAGGCAAACCTGGCTTCCCCACCCAGCTCCACCTGCTGTGTCCAAGTGCCCCCCAGCGAGGGTGACTCTGATAATCTAGATTTTGGGTCCTGTCCTGATTTCCAGAGCTGCTGAGCAGCCACCACTGATGTACTGGAGGCCGCAGATGCTCTGTGCCGATGAAAATAAAGCCATTAAAGCCACCAGGCTGGGACTCACTTTCTCCTCTTTGCTGTTCCTGGCAGGCACAGATCTCCCCTCACAAGGCCCTTTCCAGCCCCCAGCACTGAGCTCCGGAGCGAGCCTCACACTGCAGGTAGGAGAAAGGAGGATTTAAGAGATTCTCTTTTCTCCCTTTATCTAGTTCAGTGCACACAAGTGCTGCGGGCCTGGCACAGTTTGGGCTGTTCAGATGCTTTCTCAGCTCAGCAGTGCCTCTGCCATTCATTGAATGCTGCTTCTTTTAGTGGCCCAGAAGAGCCAGACTTCAGTGTTTCCTCATAGGTGAACTAGTTCATGAGCGTTTGCTTCGCACAGTCTGTTTAACCCGCGTTCCCTATGGGATTTGGTGTTGCAGTGGGAGGTTTCCTTTCCCAGGCCTGCTGCTGGGGGAGGCCTTGCAAAGCTTGACTGGGTGGGGGACAGCGCTAAACCCAGTCAGCTGGGTCCCAGTCTCATGTCCCACCTGCAGCGAGAAGCTTCTGAGGTTACAGCCCAATGGGACGCAACCATTACAAGCTCCCGGCCTCTCAGCTCGTCCATAAAGCAGTGGGTAGAAGGCTTCCGGGCTAGACCCAGATTCTGCTCTGCTGGAGGTCTCCTGTTGTGAATTGCTGGTGGGTATTCATGTCAGAAATGCATTTAAAACACGCAGGCCAAAATACCAGGGAGAGATGGAGGCACAGGAGCAAAGGGGCTATGCTGAATGCTAATGGTGACAGAGAGGGACAATGCCTAGATACCACAGTGATGGGCACCCAGGAATGTCTAAGGAAGTTTGATAGAGGGCACCAGGAACTTCCGGAGAAGGGGGCTCTTGTGTAAGGGTATGGGCTGCAGAACAATGGCCTGGCTTCATAGATTTCAAGTCCAGAAGGGACCACTGTGATCACCTAGTCCTAGTCCGATCTGTATAACACGGGCCAGGGACCTTCCTCGCAATACCACCTACGGCCCATCTCGATTTGAAAATGGCCGGTGATGGAGAATCCACCAGGACCCTGGGTGAGCTGTTCCAGGGGTTACTTGTGCATTTAGACTTCAAGCTCTTTGGGGCCTGGGCTGTCTTTTTGCTACGTGTATGTACAGCGCCTAGCACGATGGGCTTTATTCCTGCCTGAGGGCTCTAAGAGCTGCTACAGTACAACTGATGATAATAATCGCTGTACAGCAGTCACCGTGAGAGCCTTGGGCGTTACCTTTGGCCAGTAGAGTTAGTGTTGCCATGGTCTTTGCAATATTCCTATAACTCTGAGTGTGAAATAATGCAGGTTAGCCCATGTGCCCCTCTGGGCAATGGCACTGTTAAGAGTCAGGTGTCTGTCAGGGGGTTAGGGTGATGGCTGCACAGGGACCGTGCCAAAGCAGAGCACTGCTCCGCCTATTGTTTTTTCTGGTAGCACCTAGAGATGCCAGCCAAGCCTGAGGTCCCATTGTGTTGGGTGCCTCACATGCATAAGAGACAGTCCCTGCCTTGAGCTTACAGCCTCCAGAGACAAGAAGGGCAACAGGCAAGAGGAGAAAAGAAGAAGCCCTATTAGCCCTAGAATTAGATTAACCTTCATCATGACTTGACTCTGTGCCAGTCCTCTGGGCACGTAGCTCAGCATCCCCCATCTTGTGAATGGCATGAAAGCCCAGAGCTCATTCAGCAAGCTCCAGAGGTGCCCATTGCTGTGTGGCACGTTCCAGACCTGCTGGGAGAGCACAAGAGCAGGAAATTTGGGGACCCAAAGTTGTATGAGCTGGAAATGACCCTGGGCCTAGAGGCATTGGATTCTCCTTCCCTGCCCTCCCGGAAGAATTTCTCATAAAGAAATTACAAAATCCTTTGGTGCGTCGAACGCGGGTTGTAATGTTATTAACTTACCAGCCACGAGCTGGTAGAAAAGCAATCATGGCTGTTTCTCCAAAGAGTGAGCCAGGGGATAATTGAGTCGAATGGAAAGGAATCACGGCTCTTTGTTGTCTGGTAAGCAGATGATGAGTTGAATCTCCCAGTCCTTCCATATTGATCCAGTGTCTGGTGATTCAAATAGACTTTAGAATTAAGGGATAAAGTTGTTCAAAGGGGCTCTGATGATCTCTGTAAAACTTGGGGAAAAATTCTGTTTAGACATGGTTCCCCTTCTTCCCTTGGGATCTGCATACAATGCTGGGTTCATTATAAGTGTCTAAGACAGACCGACCAATGACAGACAGACAGACAGATTCTGGTTCAATTCTATTATCAGGCCACTATCCCTCCCTCGGGATGGGGTGAGAGCACATGCATTTTAGTGCAGGACAAGACTCATTAATTCTGACATAGACTTGGTTCTCATAGACCCGAACTAACAATTTTGTGCTTTCCAGGCTGCAAGAGGACAGTCGGCTCCAATGAATGTCTCTGACAGCAGGGCTCAATGCATGACACACGTATGAACCCTCCCGTCAGCTAGCACAAGAGGAGAAGGATATCAACCAGTGGAATGGGTGAGGGAATGGGTGATGGGCTACAGAGCCTTCGTCTCCCATCCTGGTCAGAACTGATTCCTCCCCGAAGATTGTTTACGGATGTGGAATGAGCTGCAGGTCTTGGTTCATGTGCTCTTCTCCCATAACCTGCTATTGGCTGTCATGGCAAAGAGACCAAGGAGCGAACACCGTGTGGGGAATTGATTTAACGCCCCTTCCTGGGCACGGCACAAAGGCTGTGTGGGCGGCAGCAGGAAGCCTGTGCAGTACACGTTCTGGGCTGAATTTTGTACATTTTCGGCTTCGGAGGCTGTCAGGTCCAGCCCCTTTCAGAAAAGAAATCCATGGAGGACTGCTGGGAGCTGCCACGATTTGTGGTTCGCTATAAGGAGACTGAGATCTGGAGCCTGGAGCTTAATAACCTCCCTGCCCTCCTAGGGAAAAGCCTGTGGTTATAAACCACATTGCTTCTGCATGCTGGATGCTGAGATGAGAACTCAGCTCGGAATTGAATGTACCTTCTACCACTGAAAGGAGGGGTCTGACGGGACGGAGGAATGCCCTACCCCACAGAGTTAGCGTTTTCCCAGTCTGGACTGAAACCCCAGCTGAGAGCGCTGTGGGGCCCCTGTTCTGCTCCCTCCCATGTGCTTTGAAGGTGAGCCGCAGTCCTACTTGCAGCAGCTGAAATGCCGCCTGAATCCTGAGAACTTGGAGTTTATTGAAAGATCACTGAAGTTTCTGTTATTGAATGTAGAGTGCACTGGGTGGACTGGCAGAAAATCAATCCTGAAATATAGCAGCCTTTACCGCCTCCTCTAAATAGCTCTGTTATGATTGTTTTAAGGTGAAATTATTAAAGGTCACAGGAGGTCAAGTACACAATGTAATATAGCTGAAAATTGCTGCCTTTATCAAAAGTTGAGAAAATAATATTCTTGTTCCCTCTCCCCAAGGTGAATCACTGTTTATTTTACTTTGAAAAATAGCACACGGAGGCTCTTGAAATGGGCCATTGATAAAAAATAGTTGGGCCGTTAGAGGGATGCATCAAGCGTCGGCTGAAACATTCAGATCCCGGGTGCACATCTGGGTTCCAAATGGAAATGTGATCAGGGAAACAAACCACATCTTCAGCAACGAGGCCTTCATTTGAATGGTGTGGTGAGGGTGCCATCTGTGATACGCACACACTAGGTCAAGGATACAGGCTGTGGATGTAGCGAAAACCCCAGGAGAATTCCTAGTTCATAGCCAGGGTGTAAACATGTTGAAATCATTTTTCAAGCATCAGTGCTATTTAAATGTGATTGTCGTTAGTATCGCTAATCCCGTTGTCAGCATGTGGCACGTGATAGCCACAGGACAGAGTGGAAGGCACTTCCTTTCCAATGCCAGGGGAAGGGACAGTTTTAGGACCTAGTGTTGAATGAATTCTTAAAGAGCAAGCTGCAAAGTGCAGATCAGGACTATGTGCTCTGTGTTTACATGGCAAATCCTGAGCATTCCAGTCCAACTGGGCACTGCGCCGCCATCACTTTAAAAAGTGAGATGGGCCAAAGGGTTTTGCAGTGGCTTTTGGGTTAGGCCTCGTTCTGAGGATCAAATCCTTGCAGTCAGGAGCGAGACAGTCGTGGGAGAGGCTCCATGTAAACACCTGCACAACAAACTCCTTCTCTTCCTTCAAACCCTCTCTCACAACTCTCCTTGCCCATGGCTGGGCTGCCCAGACCACAGTCTAGCAGGCTGGCCAGCACTGGCCCATTGTTTCCCGGCACTCCCCATCTGTCCGTGTCTCTTGTCTTATTCTGGGACTGGGAGCTTTTTGGGACAGGGACTGTCTTTGTGTTCTGTGTTCGTACAGAGCCTAGCGCAATCGGTTCCTGCTCCATGGCCGTGGCTCCTAGGCACTATGGCAATACAAAAGCTTTAATTTACACTCTATTTGTATCTCTGAGCCTTGTCTCCATGCCCGTTCGTTTTACTCGTTGCCTGTGCTCCTAGCCCTTCTGTTAATTGTCTCGAGGCAAGCCAGCGATACCCATTTTCAAGACTTTCTCTCCAACTATTGGGGTCTAGAAACTAGCTGTTTCTAAAGGAAATGAAAGCTGCGATTCTCCCATAACCACTTGTCTCCAGGAACTGAGGCTTTAAATAGAACAGCGGATATTTAAGACCGGCAAGAAAGTAGCAGGTTGGCAACACTGGAGACTGAATTTGGACCCAGGTGCCAGGAGAGGATTCTGCATCGGTGAGATAGAAACAATCATTTTATCAAGACGTGGCCTTTGCTTCACAAACATCCTGAGCAGCGTGAAATACGCCACAGCAAAGAACGGAGAGGATACGCAGAGTGAAGAACAGGCCGACCATGGCAGGTTGAGTCTCTTCAGTTTGCCAAGGTGCCCTCATGGTTCCAGCCTCTGCCACTGCAAACTGAAATCCTCCTGCAACAGTACCACAGACTTCCTGCATTTCCATTAATTAGCAGCTAATGCCTCTGAAGAGACAGAGATTTCTAGCAAGAGGGGATATTTCAGACAGGCTGGCATTGTTTCTAACTGATTTACAGTGCATGTCGGCTAACTCTGCCTCTCTGTGTGGCTGCTGCATTATCCCCTGTGCACTGTGCTGGGTGAAATTTGCGAGCATAAACTTGGGGCCATGAACCAATCTGGGGAGGAAAAGCTGAACTGTCCCATCTCTGTGTCCGAGTAGCACTGGAAATCTCTTAAGGTGTTCAGATCAGAGATAAAACAAGAAGATTCTTTTAAAGTTCGCTGTCCCCCTCCGTCTAACAGTTCCCAACCTGCCCTATGATTCTCTCTGTATATCAATAACCCTCCCCCCACCCCGGTACTCTGCAGAAATTATCCAAAACCATGCAGAGTGACCCTAATGTGAACTATAAGGCTTGGGCCAAGAATTGTATAATGAAGCGTTTTGTTGCCCTAAGTCTGTGGCCACTGCTACAGAATCAGATTGAGGGCATCTGTCTAATCGGTTTTCGGTTTTCTGAAGGTCTTATCACCATGGTGTCAAACCAAAGGAGGCAGGCATTTCACTTGAGGATGGGATGTTTCATTATGCATGCAGTAGCTCAGGCCCTTTGCATCTTTCTCCTCATGACAGTTCGCATCTGCTGCAGGACAACAAGAGACACCCAGCTCCATTTCCTACTCCCCAGCTTTCCCCGAGCATCTGCAAGAGAGGAGCCTCCCGGCTATCTGAAGAGACACTTTCCATCCCCTCAAGGAACATAGCAGCCCAGAGCAGCTCCACCCAACTGGAAACGAGGGACTTCATTCTGCAGTTTGGCCCCACAACCAGGCTGAATTGAGAACAAGGCTGGCTTCAAAGGTTGCATGAATTCATCTGCACAGACACAGACCTGGCTGAAATGGGATTTTTTTCAGTGCACGATTTTAAAGGGATATCATCCACTTGAACTCTAATCAGCTTCCAGAAGAGAGTGAAAAGTAATTCCAGGTGTTAATTGGCCTTTATCTTGCTCTGACCATTTTTTCCCATGGTTTTACAATCAAACATTTACGATGTTTGAAAATGTTTCTTCCTTTTGTTTTTGTGTGAAAGACCCAAAGGCAAACAACAATGGGAACTGATTGTGCAGGGGAAACTGTGAAAGGAGTGTGTGGAAAATGCTGTGGAAGGCACAAATTAAACAAATGGGCAAGGGATGGAAGAGAGACAGAGAGAGAAAGGAAAATATTTCTAAGGTCTCTTCGTTACAGTAATCTGATTGGAACAACAACAAAACAGAAACGTGATTTTAAAACTACAGTCTCTTTAGTTGAGCTGAATATTTCAAAAGTCTCTCAATCTTCTGGCTTCAGGGCAGAGGAGGATTACTGCCTGCAATCAGGTGGAAATTTCCTCCTCCTATTAAAGCATTTCACAATTAGGTGCATTCTGCCTCTGGTGAATCCACCCCTTCATGGGTTGTCATTGGAGACAGGATACTAGACTAGCTGGACCCGGGTCTACATTGGTATGGATGTTTTCAAAGGAGCAGTCTTGGAACACATTTATTGGCTGTGGGCAAATATGGCTGTGGCACAATCACAGGTGGGGAAAGTAATTCTGTGTGCTTGACTTTTGATTCCTTTGATGAGATCCGATTCATCAGGGGGCTGGCGTCTATGAGTTTTACCAGGTTGTCCACTTCAAAGTAACCTGTAGCACTGGTGGTCATACATAGCTATATATATACCGAGCAAATGTAATACCTGGAATTACCTACCTAGAGCAAGAATCAGAGAGGTAGCCGTGTTAGTCTGGAATAGCAGAGGTAACAAAGTCCTGTGGCACCTGAAAGACTAACCTACCTAGAGCAGGCTCCCTATTTACTCTAGATTGTCACAGCAGCCCCCACTGCATCCCTGAAGAGTTCAATCCTGAAGCTTCATTTTCTTTTGTGAAAATGGATGTTTGGAAGGGGTGGAGATCTTGGTATTTGTGTAGACAGATGCTGCTTCACCTCCTGGAGGAGCTAGTGTTCCATAACTCTTTCTCTGCTATGTGTACACACACATACACAGACACGGACACACAGACACACACACATACACAGACATGGACACAGACACGGACACACAGACACGGACACACACACAGTGAGGCATTAGAAGCAGATCTGTCAGATTCAGCCTACTGCCCAGTAGATATTTGTGTATCATTCAGCAGCTCAAAAAAGGGAACCATCTGCTCCTTGGAGGTGCCATGGGGCATTCCGGGATAGGAAAGAGGAGTGTGGGCAGAGCTGCCAGGTTGCCTGGAGGTCAGGGGGCTGGTGCATTGACAGGATTGTGAGTAGGAGAAGCTTTCACAGTGTCTGGGCTGTAGCCACCCTTGGTTAGCTCTTCACACTCACGGGTATTGGTATGCTGTGGGGGAGGCCATCACACCCGCTCCTGGAAGCTGTTCACACCATGCTACCAAATGAGGGAACAATTAAATGTTCCTTTGTTTAGGGATAGATGAAACAATGGAAAACTTCCACCCAAATCTGGGCACTGGCTGGGACATGCAGTCCAAGGGGTTCCCCAAGGATCTGATGTCAAATGCTGGGGTGGGGGGTTGATTTGTTTGTAGCTCTGTATGTGTGTTAGAGAGCGCGCGTGGGAGCCAAAGAAAAGAGTCAAGAAACTGGTAACTGCCATGAGAGAAAGCAAAGAGAGAGATCTCTGGGGCAGAGGGGTGGCTGGAAAGAGTCTTGGAGCTCGAGCAGAGAAACCGTCTCCTGTTGTTTGATTCCTACTGTGCTCAGGGAAAGAGCGCTCTGTGTATATTCCTTGTAAGCAGACTGGATTGCATCAAAGAAATGCCTGACCCTATCATCAAACTTTCCTCCTAATGGAAACTCTCCACAAGATCCTCGAAATCGGCTAACTGCTCGGGTCTGAAGAGGTGACAGTATTAGGAGTCATGCAACTTGCTGGAAGTTCTTTTAAATGCTGACTCTGGCATGTTGCACGCATAGAAAACTTCATAAAATCACAGTGGTGCTAAGTTTTCTCCGGAGGGATAAATTGAGATGCCAGGGGATGATATAGGCCTTGGCCCAGCTGGCGACATCTAAAGGCAGAGATCAATTCCTAAATGCACATCTAATAAAAATAGATCAATATCTTAGATTTACATCCTCAGAGGGCAGCCCTGCCTGAACTTGACGATCTCTCTGGAGCTTCCCTCTGTCCTTTATGCTACATCGATTGCATGTCTCCTGGAAATGGGCGAATTATTAGAAGAAATTGAATATGGAGGTAACACAGGACACTAATCGCAGATTTAATGCCGCAAGTGAAGTTGTCCGTGATTCATTCACAATCAGCCACAAGCTATAAATCTAAAAATAGTCCCATTTGTGGCAAATAGCTTATTGGTAGAGCATATTTATTTTGAACCTATTAATTTTTTGTACAAAGGAACCAACCTGCTAAGATAACAAAAATCATTAAAAAATCCTTCCCTCTAATAAAACTAAAAGTATTTGGAAAGTTTAATTTAATTTTTGTCCTTTCTGCCTTTTTGTCAATTGCATTTCACTCAACTTGGGGCCATGAAAACAGATTGATCTGTTTCATTTTCTCTTTTTTGTAAATTTCAGTTTCTGAGTTAGCCTGCTGCGGTTGTTGTGTTCATATATCTGCCAAGGCCCAAATAGCACATGCGATATCTGTCAAAGACCCAACGTGTGGGACACCCACAAAATTACTCACCAAGGAAACGTAAAAGGCTGTGGGCTTGTTTCCTTTATTGTGATTAACAGTTCCTGTGAACTCAGGCTGATAAATCTTTATTACTGATGTAAATAATTTCCAGTGATAAAGGTAATGGGACCCTACATTTTGTGAAACATAGGTAACTTTGGGACTGAAATGAGGGGCTGGTTTAAGGACCACAGCTACAACGACAACTGGTTGAATGATTGAGGATCTACACCTCTTTCCTGTCTGTGAATCACTGCCAAACCAGCATATTCAGGGAAAAATCTGGATGAACAATTTTCAACATATGACTGGCTACTTGACTTATTTTTCTACCTGTGGTGTGTGACTGGCTACCAGAAGTCATGTGGTTCCTGATTGGATGAGAAATATTTTAAACAGGAGAATAATGAATGATAACTAGCAGTAGTATTATGGACTTTGGCTGCTAGGTCGCACTGCCCTGAGAGCAAGGGCGGGGCTAAAGACTCTGGTCGCTAGGCCATGCAGACCTGAGACCAAGGGCAGCCCTATGGACTCAACCATGAGGCTGTAACATACCTCTTCCCCAGCACGAAGGGATGATGCGGTGTATCAGCCCCACAACAAGCTCCTGTACAATTATTTATATACGTGCCAGGCCCCATGCCTTCAGTCAACACGGAGAACAATTCTTCTTCCAAAGGGAACAATCTTTTCGTCTCTCTTCCCTGGCCATAGCCCCAAATTCTTGTATTTGTCACCTGCCTTTCTGCTCACCGGACGGGTGCCTGACTCTCTCATTCGCAGTCGGTAAGATTATAAATGTTTTCATCTCTAATTCATGACAAATCAAATTTTCATTACACCGAAAAATCAAAATTTTATAAGAAATAAATATTAATCCTCAAAGAGAGGCTGAGTCCAATAAATCACTCGCACAAAACACTCCTGGAGTTCATTTGCCTTTCAGATGTTCATCCTAATTTGTCTTGCCGTGTTGGTTAATTGTGAAGCTGTTTACGTTGACACCGGGCCATGCCCTGCTAGAAGCCACCTGCCTTGTGGTCCGGTTCCCAGTGAGGCAGGGTGTGCCTACAGCATAAATACCATCATAACGTCTGCGGCTAATAGGGACCCGTACTGCTAGTTCCAGCAGGGAGGCCCAACGGCAGAACCTGGATGGTAACAACACCAGTCTTGCAAACTGCCATTTGTAAGAACTGTTCTTCCTGATGGAAAAATAATAAATCACAGACTGAAGGTGAAGTTGACGAAGAACGAGTTGAGATCCCTTCCCATTCCGGTGCCTCCCGTGCCCGGGGAGTCACTTGGCAGTGGTCTGGAGGGCAGGAAGACAGCAGTACTGCGCACCAAGCTGCAGCTCAGGTGCCAGACCTATTTAATCGGGACACGTCCGTCTTATGGACGCCTCAGTCTCATTGGTTTGTAAAATAGGCTTCTCCTGAAATAGATTGGGATGGGGTGCGAACTAATGGCTTGCTATTGAGGAAGAAGGAGGGGGCACATTGTGTGTGCCGTACATGTACGTAGGATGGGGTGACCAGATGTTCTGATTTTATAGGGAAAGCCCCAATTTTTGGGTCTTTTTTTCATATAGGCTCCTATTACCCCCCACCCCCATCCCGATTTTTCACATTTGCTGTCTGGTCACCCTAGTGTAGGAGACCTCAAGAGGTCGTCTAGTCCAGTCCCCTGACCTCAAGGCAGGACTAAATACAGTCGGACCCCGCAATACTGCGATGATCGGGAGCCAAAAATACCCGATCGTGGTAAACGTGGGGTCGTGCTATTGCGGGGTCATGCCGCGCGCTGCCACCATCGGGAGCTCTGCGCGCCCCGCGCTATAAGCGGATTCGCGCTATAGCGGGGCGCGGTATTGCGGGGTTCCACTGTGTTACCTAGGAAGTCGCATGTGTGTCAGAGCTGTCCTTACTGATCTGTTCTAGGTGCTGTCGGTGGTGCTGTAGGCGCTTTGCCCTGTTTGGGGTAGGCTGGGGAATAAATAAATAGATAGATAGTGAGAACACCTGCTTCTGTGCTCTATTTATATGGCAAAGTCTGTCCCTGGCCCTGTCCAGGCTGCTCCCAACCCCTATCGAACTGGGGACAGGTAGTGGCACAACAGCTTCTGCCAGGGAAATCTGGGCGTGCGACTGATCTCCCCATGCTCTCCGATCAGAGTGAAATCACAGGGTGCCGCTCGCCCTCCACTCGGCCAGGACCTGGCGAGTGCCTGGAGATATGGCTAAGCACGTGCTTATGGACTTTGCTGCTTCCTGGCCTGGGCCTGCCCAACTATTTTGTTTCCTTCTGCTAAAAACAAGGAGCTAGAGGCAGCCGCAACGTGTGACATTTCTGGCTCCCACTAAGAATTCCCCCGCTGACCATACTTAGAGAACCGCTGCCCGGTACCAATAACTGGCTCCGACTGGTACCTGGGTCATGAGTATCTCCAGGTGGCCAACTTCACGTGGAAGTTCTTGGATAAGGCTGGTCTTAGGGTGGTGACAATCTCAGCTAATCCTAACTAACATCACAAGAAGGCTTCTCAAGGTTTAGTAGTCAGCTGACCACATAGGGGCATTCCGCTTCTTTGTAGTTTCTATATATTTTGCCTTTGAACAGTGTCTCTGCTAGGAATTATACATGCCAACAAATGTTTAATTCTATAAAAAGAGACTAATTGTCGGCACGCCCGCATGGATCTCACACACATATTTTCCTGATTAATTTTCAATTAATGGACTTAGAGCCTTTCTGCACGAGGAGTTGTAGATTTTTCCCCCCACATCTTAGCATGAAGAAAGGATTGAATTTGCATCTGCTAAAGCCCTGGGCTCGAATTTGAATTGAATCCATGGTCAAGGAGTTCCATGTAGGTAGGAAACTCCATCACGTGAAAATAACTAGCCAAAACCAGAAGATAAACTCAGCCCCGGGCACTTAAGCCCTAAGAGAGAGATTTCAATGCTCAGGACATGCAGGTTTTCACGACTGCCATGTTTAGTTACTGTGAATATGAAAATATACTTGGAAGTGATTTTCCAGAATTAGTTGAAGAAGAAAACGCCCCTGGGGAATCGCTGGAAGTACAGTTAGTTACTGATGAAGCAAAACATGTGAGAGCCTGAGGAGAGCATTGACCCAATCACTCCCAATGAGGAATGGATTCACTGAATGTTCCCAACTTTACTGGTTCTGAGCCAGCTGCAGGATTCTCCTATTTCACCCCTTGTTTAGATTTCTTGGCACCCTGCTTCCCCCTCTGACTGGATCACACCTGGTTGGGGTAGAAGATCCCGTGTTCAAACTTCAACATTCCCCTCAGTTAGTCTCCGCCCACTCTTTGGCTTGTGTGTTTAGGTTACAAGCTCTCTGGGGCAACAACTGTCTCTTGTTATGTTCTGTACAATGGGAACCTCATCTGGGTCGGAACCTCTACATGCTACTGCAATGAAAATACTAAGGTTTGTGAATTAGGCTGGATTCAGTTTGCTTCATATTCAAAAGAACATTTGCAGAAAAAAGTTTCTCTAGTCATTAAGTTATTCAGATAATAGAGAGAAATATTAAGCCATGGGTTTGAAACCCAAAATACCGTATATACTCGAGTATAAGCCGAGTTTTTCAGCCCACTTTTTGGGCTGAAAAAAGCCGCCTCGGCTTATACTCGAGTCAGTGAAAAATGTGCGCCCCGGTTCCTCCCCTCCCCGCCGGAAAAAAAAAAAAAAAAAAGCGCCTCGCTCTCCCGTCCCCGCCGCGCGGGCGGGCTGCCGGGAGCGTCCCGGTTCCCCCCTCCCCGCCGCGGGCGGGCTGCCCGGTTCCTCCCCTCCCCGCCGGAAAAAAAAAAAAAAAAAAGCGCCTCGCTCTCCCGTCCCCGCCACGCGGGCGGGCTGCCGGGAGCGTCCCGGTTCCCCCAGCAGCCCGCCCGCGGCGGGGAGGGGGGAACCGGGACGCTCCCGGCAGCCCGCCCGCGCGGCGGGGACGGGAGAGCGAGGCGCTTTTTTTTTTTTTTTTTTTTTTTCCGGCGGGGAGGGGAGGGGAGGAACCGGGGCGTAATGCATATTTACTCTCCTTTAGGCAGGTTGAGCCAATAATGATTGCAATCAATACAACAGTCTTTAATCAGTATAGTTTTATTATAGAAGCTTCAAGGGTCTCCAACTATCAGATGCACTCACTTACATTTTGTGGGTGATTTACCGGATGTACCTTGTGAAAACTACTAAAAGAAGTTTAAAATGTATTTTCATTTGGAGTGAGTGAAAATCCTGATAGATACGGTATCTATTTTTATTTTTGAAATTTACCGGTAGCTGCTGCATTTCCCACCCTAGGCTTATACTCGAGTCAATAACTTTTCCAGCTTTTTGTGGTAAAATTAGGTGCATCGGCTTATATTCGGGTCGACCTATACTCGAGTATATTCGGTAGTTACTTTCCTGTTCAACTGGAATTTGAAACTCTACATACTTGCCTCAAATCTCTTATTTTAGTTAATGGCAGTGGTTATTCATACCCTGAACAACAATGCAGTATTTATATGCACCTAGAACTTCCATGTTCCACCCTAGAGATGGTTGCTTTTCAGTGGCGGGTTAAGAAAAAAAGATTACCCTATCCAGTGCACACATGTAACTTGTGAGTATGTTGATAACTTGTAAAGAGGCTAGTTTGGAATCCCCCTTTTGGATAAAAGGCTAATTAGAAATGATAAATCATTGCCTAAAGCTCTGTTTTGCTTTTGAAAAAGTCTCCAAGTTGTGTATTTTTAAACATTTCCATCCAACCATTTAAAATATCCTAATTTATTTTTTTAAAATGTGTTTTTAAGAAGAATAGAGTGCCTGAGGCTAACAAGCTTGCTTCTTTTGCTGCATCCTGGTAGCCAGCCACACCTGGAATAAGACACTGTTTCTGTTTAGAGAGGGAATCAACACACCATAAGCATTTGGATGTTGTATGTAAGCCTCTAAATTGAGTTCACACAACAGCTGGTGCTGCACAAACTTTGCTGAGGTTACCAGGCCCTGTGGACTTGGCCCGGTGGAAATGTATTTTATATAGATTTGTAGCCTCGCCTTGCTTCAGTGTCAACATATAAATAATATCAACACTGCAGCAGCATGGCAGGAAATGTTTACACTCCATTATTGACCTAAAACAAATGTTCATTGAGATGGCTCGAATGCTTCCATCCATAATGCCTGCTACAAGCCCCGCATAACCCCTTCTGAGAGGGCAACTCCATTAGCTGAAGAGAAGCACTTCAGCAGAAAGACAAACTACAGAGCCCTGATCACCCTTCCCGACCCCAGTGCTTCAGCTGCAGGGGGCTGAATAGCCATGTGCACCCTTTATAGCCTACCAGTGCCTCAGCTGCAGGCACTTAATAGTCCTTCTCATCTTAATTGGCCTCCAGGACCTGTAACTCAGCAGCTGATGTCTTGGCTGGTGACAGCTTTAGCTGTTCTCTGGTTGGCCTCCACTAGCAAAGGGAAAGGGTTCAGGGATCGTGGGATTTGCATCCCCTGGCCCTTTCCAGAAGGATCAAAGAGAGCAATTGCTTTTCTGAAGCATTTTGAGCTAATTCTATTTACCTTCCACAATGAAGTTTTTAGGTAGTTATCATTTCTACTGAGTTCTCTTCTCCCTGGTTCTTGTCCTATGCCTGTCACTAGGGCATCTGAACAAATCCCAGAAGGCCTGTAAGTGACATGGCAAGAGCCTGTCGTGAGTGGCATAAAAATTCAGTTTTGTAAAAAGAATTTGGGGGTTTCAGTGAAAAATCAAAAAAATTCAACAATAGTTTTAGACAAATGAAAATCTTCAGTTTTCATCAACAATTTCTGTGGGGGAAAGAAGAAATCTTTTCATGACCAGCTCTGGGGCACTGGCATTCCAAGAAGGGGCTAAGGGGGGAGGGGAGGGAGCTAGTGGTGCCAGGATCTATGCCAGCTGGTGAATTTCACCATGAGGAAAGCAGGAGGCAGGGGGAGCATGTATCCATCTGGAAAACTGGGAATTGTATTTTTAAGAGCTGTTTTTTATGACACAATAAAGAAACAATGCACACACGTGTGAGAGGAGAGAGAGAGACACGGCACAGACATGAGGAAGTGCAACCACAATAAGAATGAATAAAGCTGACCTGATGTTTTTGGGAAAGCTCGCTGATACCTGCACTAAGGGAAAATCTATAGAGAGGGACTGAGTCTAATCTGCAATGCTAGATCCTGCTCCCGGCAGCACTGCTGGTTCCGTCACGTCAATGTCATGCGTTTGAGATGGGGCTGCTAGCAGCTGCAATGCTGCCTCTGAAATATTCCAATCTTGTCTCCATAATAGCTTCTGTCACTGCTGCTGACAGGCCGAGCTTTAAGTCTTTGGCACAATTGTAAGAATTATGAACATACTCGGTTTTTATGTTATTTGACAGCTGTCGTCTCCCTCAGCATTTATGGTGACTGACTTACCGCTGCCCCTCTCCCCTGACATGGGACTCCATCCTGCTGGCGTGCATTTTGGCTTCATTGCTTCCTTTGCACCCGGGGCTCGGGGATGGCTCTGGGCACTGTGGACACGGGTCTGAGGTTCTGGCAGGGACTGGCCTCGACGGATGGCAGCACTTGGGATCCAGGGAGCACTTAATCTTCTAGGGCATTGGCTAAGTGCTGACCCTGTGGCCTGCTAATTTCAGAGCCAACCAGAAGAACTAACTTATTTCTGGTGAAACGTGACACTGAGCTTTGAATTAGAGCAAAACATGATGAAGCGTCTTGAGCCAAGAGTCTGAGGGCTCTGGGGGTGAATGGAAAGTCTGGACAGCAGGCTGCAGAGCTCTGCTCCTGATTCGGTACCTTCTTCGCCCTGCTCAGCTCTGCCACAGCACGGCCAACATCCTCTACCATGCGCCTTTGTTTCCCAGGCCTGAGCTTCCATACTGCTGTGCCAGGGCAGCTCCGGACCTGCAGCAGACCTGCCCACCTCCCTTGGGCAGGGCCTGACCATGAGGTCAAATCAAGGAGTGGGTTTCTGGTATGGAGAAATGCCCCCCAGATCCCAGCCATCTGGGTGTTTATCTGGCCCCCATCGCTACAGGACTGCGGCATGGCACAATTAGCCATGGCTGTATCGGGAGGGTAGGAGAGTAGCACCAAACCCCCTCCGCCCTCTGAGAGCGCGGGACATGCCCAAGGAGCATGTGACGGATTCAGGAACCGAACCCTGAGTGCACATCCAAGGCCATAGGCACCGGCCCATCCATCCCCTCACTTCTCTTCCAACTCCCACCAGCCTCTGTTCTTCTCGTCCATATACTCTCAGGATGTAACTGAAGCAATTCAGTTCCGGGCCATTGTGGAGGAAACCTGTTGAAATAAACCTGGAAGGGCGAGGGCTTGGCTGACCCCCGAACGGCATCTGAAAGGCAATTAACAAATCATGCTGGCTGGAAGATCAGGATTCCTTGCAAAAGTGAAGAACGAACCCAAGCCACTGCAGTGCTCCCCCGGCCGTTCTGCCTGGCAAGGCCAGCTCTGTGCATTGGTCTTTAGTAGATAAGAACAGCTGGAATCCCCTCGCCGCACACACGCGTTCAGCGCTGACTTGAAATGCCGGGCTACGTTGGTCTGCCGAGCAGCAGGTACCTAATCCACTTTTATCTAGTTACTGTGACAGTCGCCCTGTTAAATGGAATGGACTATTGATTTTTGTCTCACTACCAGCAGAAGTATTTTCCATCACAGCCCTGAGTAGAATAGAAGAAAAGCACTTCTTATTAACTACAGTGCCAGTCTGGGGGTGGAGTGGCAAACAGAGGAGCCCCGGAGAAGGGGCTGGGAGTAGAAGGGATGGGAGGTTAAGGACTCACGTGCCAGGAGGTTAGAGTTCTCTTGCACTGCTTCCGGGGTCTTGGGTCAGCACCGTGGGCTCTGTGCTGCCCCCTCCCAGGGGTGAATTTCAGCTCCCTCACCATCTCATGGGCCTTCTCAGTCCTGACCTGAGCTGGCCATTGTTATGGCCCAGGCAGTCCAGGGGCCGGCCTGTCCCCCGTGACACATCTGTATGGGAAGAATGTTCGCACAATGCAAGAGGGGACCATGCAGCGTCAGCAGGGTGGCTAAAGGGAAAAACAACCCATCTGCATTTTCTCCACATATATTTTTTGGCAGTGTGGGAAGGGGAAGAAAAAACCTGTGTCTGCATAGCAGATGAGTCTGTTGCAATGAAGCTCGCCTGTAACGTGTTCAGATGTAGATAATACAGGGAGAGTGTTTGAAACCAAATGCCTGGCTGTATTGACAAGGTGATTTTTGTAAATGCCATTCAAAATAATGTAAACAATTAATTTTGGCATCTACCAGGCCCTTGTGCTATCTATCGGAGCAGAAATGAGTCTGTGTCCTTCATTATCTGCCACACTGTTCCTTGTTCTTAATCTTCCCTCCTAGTCCCTCTAAACCAGGATTTTTTCCCCTGGGCAAAACAAGGCATATGTTAATTGAAATTGCAGCACAGCTGAAAAAATTGGATTTCAGGTTTGTACTTGGCCGTGTTTCTTGTGTCTGGAACACGGCGCTCAACTGTTTACAGGCAGAAAACCACCAAGGGACGCAAAGGCTATTAAAGAATAAAGCTGAACAAATCGCGGGCACGTGCCACACAAACAGAGATGAAAAATGAAACGGGATTATTCTCACCCCCCCCGTAACTGGTGTAATTCAGCACTTTATCCATGAACAAAAGGAGAGAGACCAAGTCATCTGCAAGGTTCCAGCTGCATTTTAGTGACACAGGGAGACAGTTTGCTTTATCGTGTGTATTCTTCTCAAAACCCATTTGATCTCCAGTTTCCATCAGTTCTGCCCTGTCTCGCTCTGCTGCTGGCTAGCCATCCTCCCTGCCCAGGGGACACCTCCCTCCAATCGCTTGGCTTCGGGAGTGGATGCCATGCTGCAGAATCTCTTGGTATTTTTCATTTCCAGTTGTTCAAGTTTTATTGCACCATATTAATTAGGCGAGCTATATCTCACCTGCTTGGGTGGCAGGCAAAGTCCTTCTGATGCTGCTCCCTGAAGACTAATGGCAGGGGATTTTAGTGCAGGAATTGCAATCGCTCCCTGGGTATCTTTCTGGTAGGGAGACAATAATTCAGAGGCAGGAGACTCTCCCAAGGCTCAGTAGTTTGCTTTGGCCTAATGCTTACCTAAATGTTTCTGAACTCTTTGGCTTGTACACAGAGCTGGAGCTCAGGCAGGAACAGACAAGTCACTTCACCTATGTGCGCCTTGCATTTCTGTTAGCAAACACTATCCACCTTCCGGGGCTATTGTCATGGGCAGTTAGCATCAGTACAATGTTTTGACAATGTAAAGAGCTATGCTGTCTGGGTACCAGGTAATGTAATGAACTGGCTAGTCTGTGTGCAATACTGCCCTCTTCTGGATAAAATCAGAATGGCTAAGTTGAGTGTCATAGGCCCCAACATGCAAGCAGTTTAGGGAGATTCTCTTTCAGCTAAATGACAAGGCTCTGTGCTTTTGGAGTGGAAGTGTGTGAGAGCATGTGAGAAGTTCTATCTGGTTAGGAGATACAATGGGGAAGTGGTTAGTGGCTGTGCGTTTGCTACAGCATTCTGAATTTATTACCTCTCCTCTGGAGACACCTGCCCTGTGCTAGCACAGCACTCCTCTTCGGTGTGCTTCAAACTCAGCCCTGTGCATCTCCGGGAGGCTCCTAACAATATCGGCAGCATCTCTCCGGAGTGTTATCTAACTCCAGGGAGAAGGCGCAGGCTCTTAAATGCCTTAATAATGAGACCCAAATAATCCAGATGAAAGAGCAGCTGCTCTAATTTAATCTGTCATTGCTTTTGTCACAAGCCGTGTGCTGCAAAGCTTTGCCTTAACTGATCATTTCAATATTTACTTTACAGCTCCCCCTTGTCTTGTTTGATGGCTTTTGCTGTGGGAGGAATCAGGGTTGCGCTAATGATCACAACGAAAAGAGATTTTATAAGTGCTCCACTCTACAGCTTTCGGCAGTTTTTTCATCTGGGTTTAATATCAGACGCGATGCTCAGAGTGGCTCATGCAAAGAAATCAGGGCTCCATTTCTTGGTCCCCGCCTGCCCTGGTGGCACAAGGCAACAAGAGAAAGGAGCCCAACGGGTGGGAGGTGGGTCTCTGGCTGCCAGTGCTCTGTACAAACAATTTCAGCAGATGGGGAACGTGTGCGACCACCTTACAACACACTGGGAACCCAATTGGAAGTGGTGTCATTGCTAGGGACCTGTCTTTGGTGGAATCTGCCTGGAGCACCTGGAAGCTGCCCTCCCTGCGGTGGTGTCCAGCTATGAAATGCCAACTCCTAGCACTTGGCGTTCTCAAGGCCCTTGGTGAAGCAACAGATACAAGACTCTCTGCAGCGTCCTCATGATGTACAACCCCCTGGCCAAGAACCTATCGCTTGGGGAATTTAAAACTAGACTGGACCAAACGTTCATAGGGTATACAACGGGGAGAATCCGCTTTGGTCTCAGGAGACAGACTGGATGGGAACCCAATCAGTTGTTAGGTCTATCTGACTACCGAGGTGGGACAGGCCTAAGGATCTCACCTCTCTGCCTCTCCCACTTCAGGGCTGCCACGGTTTCCAGAGTCTAGTAGTGCTACTGTGCACAGGTTACTCAGTGCCAGACTAAGTACTAGGGGAAGGGAGTAAACCCCACCCAGCTATGAGGCTCTGTCCCTAACTCAGCCCTGGTGTGTCTCTATTGAAGTCCCTGGAGTTTCTCCAGGGTGGATAAATTCCACTTAATTTAGCAGTTAGTGTCTACAGGAGTTACGACTCCTGGGTTCTATTCCGGGCTGTGCTACTGGGATATCCTATCCCTCTTTGCACCTCAGTTTCCACAGCTCGGGGGTGGAGGGGTGGACAGGGACAATGACACCCCTACCTTGCGGGGGAGGTGTCGTTAGTGCTTGGATGTGTCTAGCAGCTCCTTTCACCCCAGGACAGCGATGAGGAAAATGGAATACCCAATGCATGAGCAACATTTGACGCCAGCCATCCCTGACTCAGGTGAAAAGCCCGCCTCGTTTCAGCAGCACTCTGATTCCTCATGCAAACAGACCACCTGCCAGGGCCGGATTAAGACCTATAGAAACCCTAAGCACTGAAAAGATTATGGTGCCCCCCGCCATACGTAATCTATCTATATAAAAGTCAAATGGTGTATGCGTGCATGCGTGTGTGTATGTATGCTGCCTTACTCCTTCCACACCGTTTGAGCTAGAGACTTGAAATTTGGTACAGTTATAGGCTTTAGGGTCCTAATCAGGGTAAGAGTTGAAAATTTTTCAAATCTCACCTCTGACGCCCCCCAGGGGTGAAATGCTTTAAAGCCCATTCACATCAGCTGGGCAGCAGGTTAACACCTGCTGTTCTCTGTGACATAGTTATGATGTAATAATACCCCCCTCCAACGGACCCTGCACTCGCTCAGCTCCCTCCCGCCTCCCCCCTCCAACGGACCCGAGCAACGCTGAGACGTCTGAACAAAATTTGTATTAATAAAAAACATGGTAGTCTTTTTACGTCCCAGTTTCCAATTACAAATACCCCGAGCAATGCTGGGTATTTTTGCTAGTTCAAAATAAATACAATACTAGACCATAAAATAAAATTGTATTTTTTGAAATGATACAAAGTTTGCATGTATGCTGAAATTAAAATAGCTTCTTTCCTGATTTTCTGATTGCGAAATTCTGGATAAGTTCATCGAAGCTGACTCGACGAAGTATGTCCACTTCCATACACAATAGGGAAAGTGAATCAAATCTGTCCTGACACATTGTTGTTCTCTGCGGGTTTTTTATTTTGTTCAGCTGAATAAAAAGAGCATTTTGTGGAGCAGTTAGTAATCATCAATGTTAGAAAAATACGTAGTGCGATCTCCACATTTGGAAATACACATTGTATTCCGTCTTTCAATATTGTGTCATGAAGATCAATGTGGCTGAATTTCATTTTTCCTGTTTCATTAAACTTTGTGTGCATATAACAGTGGAACTGCTGTACTTCTCCATAGAGATTCATGTTCAAGTCAGCAGGGTATGAATCAACTGTTGCAATACAGGACAGGACAGGATCTGAGTTCCTCGCATCATTTCGATCTATGTTGTAGGACACCCCTCTGGTTTAGGTGGGGATAAGAAATAAAAAGAAAACAGAAAAACGGGGGAAGAGTGTTTAGTGGAGTGTAAGGAAGTCTAACAAAGTTCTGATTTTTCCCGTGATGACTACTTCAATGCTTTTTTTCAAATATCAATTTTTAAAAAAAACTCATATTTTTTGGTGCCCCTGCTTTGCTGGTGCCCTACGCACGTGCTTAGTCTGCCTATTGGGTCATCCAGCCCTGCCCCCTGCCATGTTGCTGCTTGCATGGTCTGACTTGCCTACTGAATTCCCCATGGCCGTTCATGTCACTCACGCTGGTTGGCCACCATGTAGCTCAAAGGCCCGTGTTTCATTCTCCAGAGATGGCAGCATTCCACAGCTTTGCAGACAGCTGCAGCTAGGGATGCATCACTCCTTATATATGGAGTGTGAGTCCTGCTGTGTGGATGCATATAACAACTGGGCAGCAAACTGGAGACTTACATGGCTACACTTGCAGTTGTAGAGCGCTGGGAGTTAAACCAGCCTTCGGAGTCCGCAGCAGGGAAAACGCTGCCCTGTGTTTACACTTAGCTGGAAGTGCACTGGCATGGCCACATTAGCAGCTCTTGCAAGGCCACAAAGAGCTGTGCATTGTGGTAGCTGTTCCAGCGTGCAAGTGGCTGCAACATGCTTTTCAAATGCGCGGGGGGGGGGGGGGTGTGTGTGTGGAGTGTGACAGGGAGAGTGTTGTGTGTATGTGGGGGGAGAGAGAGTGGATTTTTGGGGGCTGAGAGCATGTCAACATGCTGTCTTGTAAGTTCAGACAGCAGCAGACCCCCCCCCTGCTTCCTCCCCCCTTCACTCACTCATAGCAAGCAGTATTCCTCAGTAATGATTGCTTTGTCCCGGGGTGGATCAGCATGCCTGCTGTCAGAAAAGGAGCTTTGAAAGGGCACATCCACATTCCTACAATGACAAGAGTGGCCACTTGACTTAAGGGGATTATGGGATGTTTCCGGAGGTCAATCAGAGCGCAGTAACTTAACTCCTCATTTATACTGACTCTGGGGCATCTCAGCCAAGGCGCAGCAAGTGTTATGCTTCTCGTGGAGGTGGATTACCAGGAGTGCTCCAGCTGCAGAGTCCGGGTGCTCTAGGTGCCTTGCCAGTGTGGGCAGGTCGGGAGTTAGGACACTCGGGGCTGCTTAAATGAGCTCTAACTTGCAGATGGAGCCAAGCACTAAGAAAGGATGACAGGTTCCAGGTACCTGGAGTAGCTTAGAGGGTCTGATAGAAGGGTGAGGCAGTGAGAAAAAGAATACAGCTATAATATAAATTTTTGCACCAAATATGCTGTAAATATCCCCTTGTGTTGTGGGGCGAAGGAACTTGAATCCCCTTATCTCTGCCATCTCCTCAGGATCAACCACCAAGCCTCCTTCATCTGAAAATGATTCTTTTTCGTCAAAGTCTCTCTCTTGTTGCTTCTTTGTCTGTTAATCTGCCTCTGTCTCTTTATGGAAAAGAATTACAGAGGCTGTTCGGAGGTTTGCTTGCTCATCCGTCTTTGAACCTGGTTGGCAACATGTGATTAGCAGAATTGAGCAAATAGCAGAGAAAGACATTGCTGCAAATACTTGTTCAAATTTGAAAGCAAATTGTGATCTGGCAGCATATGCGTCTCTTTTGTGCTAATTCCCCACCTGCATTCCGGTGTTTGCATTTGGCAAGCACAAATATACACGAGAAGCAAATTTTAAGCTGGAACATTCACGAAGGGCAAAATTTATTCCACTATAAAATTCATGATTTACAATTTGCACTGCATTGATGACGTTTCTGTGTCATCCAACCAGGAGTGAGAAGCAATGCCATGTGACTTAGGTAATGTTTCAACACAGCATGAATTTTGAATTGCACAAATTCTCAGTGGATGACCTGCAAACCAAGAGTTACTGGCTGTGGGAAAGTGAGAACCCTCTCCCTGCCCCATAAAATTGTATTCAGAAATTGCTGGAAGTTGCGCAAATCCTGTTTCTGCAGAGCTCTGACCCAGATGTGTTTTCTCTCGCATCCCTTCGTGGCAAATGGCCTTTCCAGCAGTTCTGGGACTAGAACCCATTGCTACAAATGTACACGGCGGGATCATTAATTAAAACTGACGCAGGGTGGACTTCATGACTTCCCCAGAGTTACACTGGAAGTGTGCAGGTTGGAGGCAGAATATGAACTCAGGAGCCCTGATTCCACTAGTCCAGTGTCCTCCCTGCTAGAGTACACATCCTCCCGTCTTCTGCTCTCCCTGGATCATTCTGGAAATGCTCTAGCAATGCTGCCAGGAGCTCTGTCCTTTCCCCTAGTCACAATGCCAATATTTACCTGCCTAGTCCCAGGTCAACTAGCAGCACCTCTGTCATGTGCCCACAGTTCTACTGGGGAGCCAGGGAGTGCTGCAAAGCTAAGGGCTTGTCTACACAGAGAAGCAATTGTGGAATAAAGGGGGGGTGTGAATTTAAAGCCCTAGAGCTATTCTGGACTAACTCCCCATGTGGACACCCTTATTCCAGAATAGCTGTAGTGGCCCAGTCATTCCAGAAAAGCGATTTATAGACAAGCCCTTAGCCACCAGGTCAGTCAGATGTCCCTTTATCATTGCACCAGCGGCTTTAATATGGCAAAAGAGACTTTACAAAATGCAGCTGTTTTGCAATTCAGACTAGATGAGCATCTAGAATCTGGGCTACAGGTTTAAAACACCGATTACTTGCTGTGGAACACTTAGAAGAGTCTAATTCAATTGGCCATATGGTCCTGGGCTCCTTCCAATCTAATTCGCCATCCCTGGGGCATATTAGAGGGAAAGGGGGGGGGGATTGAAAAAATGTAAATCACATTTTAATAGACTCATAAAAATACACAAAGTGATGACCGAGAAAACGTCTCAGATTTTATGGGCATGTGCATCACTCAGCAGAATATGGAAATGCCACTCAAATGGCACAGCTCCCCTCACCGGAAATTTCACAGCATAATCCAATTGATACCTTTTGCTCGACAAAGCAGCCAGAGTAGATCAAGCCTTATACATCACTGTCACCTTGATTTCCTGTGTGTGCCAGTCAACAGGAGCAGCAAGCTGGCATGTGTTGCCACTTTACATGTCACAGTAATTAAATAAGCCCAGACGATAGCCCCCTATAAGAGCAAAATGGTAGGGTAGGCATGTGGTGTGGTTTGAATACTGACTGGTGTGAGTTAAGTGATGATCTTCCTAACGCCCATTACCCTCTGCTGCACTCACAATAAAAGATATTTAAAATAAATAAATACAGAAACACCCTCCCTCCTGGAATAGAGAAAGTTTAGTGCAGTGTAACGGCTGCTCGATAATTACTTTCCGGCTCAGAGTTCAGTTTCAAGGTCACTGGGTCAAACACGGCTTAAGAGGGGAACGTGCGCGCGAGTATAAATCATTTTCTGATTAAAAGAGCTGGTTGCAGCTGACAGGAGACGGTGTGTGTTGGCTTTTTCAAGTTGAGCCTGGCTGTCTATGCAGCCGATGGGATCGTTAGGGTTTGCCAAGTGCTTTGAAGATGGAAAGTGCTGTTTAGTGCCAAGCATGATGAAGTGTCCCTGTTATTTTAATACCATCCTGCTGGAAGAGGTCATGAACTCGGAGCAGTAAGTTGGAAGGGGCATGTGAGCAGTGGTTGGCATGCTCAGAAAACAGAGCTTGCTGTCTTAGACTTTAAGGCCAGAAAGGACCATCATGATCATACAGTGTGAGCAACACACTGGAGGCCACAGAATTCCCACCCCGCTACCTTGGGGCCTGAGCCTGGGCTCAGCGAGGTCAACAGGAGTCTAGCTATTGGGCACCAGATCAGGCACTTAGTATTTTCCGAGAAACATCTAATCTATCCCATTCAGCACCATGGTCCTGGAGCACTTCAAAGTTCTGCCTACTGAATAAGCTCTACCACAAATGTCTGGCTGTTCCATAGCAGTCCCCCATCCAATTTCTGTACTCTCCCAGTATGTCTTAGCTTGGGAGAGCTTCTAGGATTCATTCACAGGGAAGTACGAGCCCCTGGAATGCCAGCCCTACAATCCCCGCTCACCCAGGGCAGCAGGGACATCTGCCAGTTGTCTCCTTGCAGGCAACCCAGTCTCAGACGCTTGATGCTCTGTTTAACAGAGCAGCATGCGGTTTATGCAACCTACTCAATGCTCAAACTACTGTCCCCCAAGAGCTCCGTCCCCCTGCCCGGTTATTCAAAGGGCTCTATAGCTGTGTGATATTCAGGCAGTTGTGATCCCCAATTCATCTCCTAAGCTCCTGTGGACTCACCAGTTTTGCTGGGGACCTGAGATTCCATGCAGTACTGCTCGCCCCAGCCACTCAAACAGCCCCAGTTCCCCCCGGTGATACCTGAACACTTCTAGTGATTCAGCCTCCCTCCCTGCCCTGTGCTTTGCCTGCCAGTTGGTGCGTGTGTGAATACCACCCCTCCTGCTCCTGCAGGGTGACCAGATGTCCTGATTTGATAGGGACAGTCCTGATTTTGGGGTCTTTTTCTTATATGGGCTCCTATTACCCCCCACCCCGTTCTGATTTTTCACACGTGCTGTCTGGTCACCCTATGCTCCTGCGCAGTGCACTGCCCTGGCTTTGCGCTTTGTGCCGGAGAGGGGACTTTCACCCTCTTTTTGCACTAGCCCTATGGATGCTGCAATGCCAACCCCAGAAGCACCCGTCTAGGTATTTAGGGGGGATGCGGAAATAAACACGGCAGCACCCGCACAGGCTGGGTGACTGGCTGGGAGATAGACCGGCATATACCTTCCTGATCAGCTGGTCACCGGGCAGCCTGTCCATCTCCAAAGTCCAAATCTAGTGCGAACACCCTGGGCAGCCTCTTCTGTTCTGTAGCAATTGCAACAGGCTCTTCCCAGCAAGTGGGAGGGCTGGATTTGCACAGCACTGAAGAGCGAGCGGATCTTTGTGGAGAAGCCCCAGACTGGCACTATTGAGCACACCAGGAAGAAGCAAACACCTCTCTGCGTACATTTCCCAGCTCCCCACCTTGAGTATTGAGTTTGGGCCAGGCAACAGATTGCAAAGTGGCTTTCTCGGACACAATGCAAACTTTTCCTGCATCAGCTTGTGCTGTCTGGGTAGATGTCCAAACAGCACAATTCAGAACATAGCATTCGCTCTGAATTAACGATACAGCCTCAGTCTTGAGTGACTATTTAGCATGTGAGTAGCTGAGAGTCCCAGAGATAGGGAAATGGAGCAGTCTGGAGGGGATGGAGTGGTAAGATCCTTGCCCTCTTTCCCTGTTTTATTAATCTCACTAGAGACACAGCGGCGGCTTCCCGGTTTGACATCGGTCTCTTTATTGACAGTCTGCTCACATTTACAGCCAACGATAGGGAAGTTATTAAATAAATGTGGCAAAAGTTTATCTCAGGCCTACAGGACCCATGATCAATGTAGGGCAGTGGAGGGGAAAGAATATTTACCGTTCCTGTCGATACACTTTAATAAACTTGATGAATCCATTCAGTGGAAGTTGGAATTTGGGCCATAATCTCACCGGCAGGAGAGGGGGCAAAGGAGCCGTTCTCATACATTTAACGCCAGAATGCACCTCGACATTTGCAGTATCTCTAAAGTTGCCTTCAGACGTCATTCCGGAGCGGCTGAGCCAAGGGGCTAAGAACGCCAGGCACAGGCCGGGCCTTCACCCCACGGCGAAGCAAAATGTCAGCAAGTGTTTTGGCCAAAATTTTCACTCCATTTTCCAAAGGGGATGAGATTTTTTGAGACGCCAAAAAGGGCCTGGACTGCAGAGAACAGATGCTCAGCATGGCTGAAAATTTGCCTCTTTGAGGCATTGTCAGCTGGGCAGCCAAAAACTGAGCCTTTTCCCATACCCCTCAAATCACTAGCCACATTTGGAAACGTAGGCCCAAAGGTTTGATGTTAGGCACCTAAATTCAGATGTGGGCACCCTGATAAAAGTGGCTCGACCCCGGAAGGAATCAGCGCCCGCCATTCTTGCTCTGATCCATGGCGGCTGAGGGTGTTCCCAGCTTCTTAAAAATCATGACACTTCGTTAGGTCTCTAGCTATAGATTGAGGTGCCCCATTTCGGGCACCCAGGATTGAAACGTTGAGTCTAAATAGCTCGTAATTGTAGGCCTCAGCGTGTGAAAACATAGGCCTTGGAGAATTAGCAACACAGGCCAGAAGTCTGTCCGCCACGCCTGCCTCTGCGGGCACAAAGCACAGCAGGATCTGATTCTGGGGTTGGTTCCTCCACTCCGTGCTCTGATCCTGTTCCTCCCAGCCAAGTTTCCATTTCCTTTGCTGCCGTGCTCACCTGCCAGCTGCCACTAGCAGATTCCCCGAGTGGATGGGAAACACTGTCAAAACTTGCTTCATCTCGTTGTCAGAAGAGGAGCGTCAGGAGGAGGCTGAAATACAGATCCAGGGATGGCTTTAGCCTCACACACAGCACTCTCAGCTAGCTTACTACCTGCGGGGCAGTGGGTGGAAAGCGGGCTGGGCAATTCCAGTGGCAGACTCTTGCTTTTCTACCCAGGCCTGTGGGACTGAAAAATAACATGTGCACGCAAGGGGTTATTGGTGGATTGCGGTAAAGCAGTCCCCGAACACCGGAGGCTGCTGGGTGCTTCCAGTGCACTCAGCAGCTGAGTTACGGATCAGAGGGACGGCCGCTCCCCCCACACTGGAAGCTCTGCCTCTCCAAACTTGGTAGCCCCAAGGACACAGGTTACCTCTGAGCAAATAGGTCAATGGGGCAGGTTAGCTCCGGGGTCAGTCTCTAAATCTGCCCTCCTGCGTAACCCAGACCATGGGAATTCCCTCAGTTAGCTCCTGTTTGAACTGGAGCAGAAAAACATCCAACAGTCACTTAAAAATTCCCAGTGCTGGAGAGTCCCTCATCTCACTTTGGGAAAAGCCCTAGAATGCTCCAGATTCTTTGGGAAGCCAACATGTGAAATCAGTGATAACAGAAAAACTTGAATCTTTCTCCCCATCAGTAATCCTTACTAGCGACAGATGAAATTCCTCCCTGTACAATTAGCCAATACAAGATCTGTGCAAGGATTTAGGTGTTACCTAGACCTTGTAGGGCTGAACTGGGCCTAGATCTAGTGCTGACCATGGAGTGAGTTTCTTTCCAGGGGACCACTTGCCTGAGTAAGGATTGCTCATAAAAGTAAGGTGTGCAAACTTCAGCCCCAAATTAGTAGCAGTAAGGGTTTGTGAGGGTAAATGACCCAGGGTGTCAATAAGGCTCTAGATGTGCTGAGTATTATTAATAATAATAATTTAGCTGGTTACTGTCAGCGGTGAGAAAGAAAATGCTTGGTGGGTTGACACGAGCAAAAGAGAACAAAAGGAAGGTGTCACCTGGGTGAGCTGGGAAAGTTCACACCTATAATTGCTCTCTAATTGTTCTGCCTTGCAATCCATTCCTCTCCTGAGTGTGTTTTGTTCTAACACTGCACAGAGAGCAGCTATTTTGTTGAAGAACTTAATTTTTGCCATTATGTCGTCTGGCAGAGTCCAGCTCGGAGTCGTTACCGCCTATTATCTGTCTGCTATATAGCTAATATTGACACAGAGGTCCTTGATGCATTGGCTTTGGGAAACTGCCAGGAAGGCTGGTTTCAGGCAGAATAGTTAGTGGGCACAGATGCACACATGAGATACCCTTGACTGGTGTGCTTCCTTTAGTCACAAGCATGGACATAGGGGTCAGTTTTGAGGTTTTTCTTTTTGAAATTCTTGCATTTAATACCTGGCTCTGAGTAGCAAGGATTTTCACTCTGAAATGTGTTGTGCATAGAGAGAGCCTCATCTGAGCTCCAGCATTAGGATCTTAGAGCACTTTACACACATTAACTAATTAACTCTCTTAATAGCCCATGCTTTAAGTTAATTTCCCCTTGTGCACAATAGGAACACGGTCAGTGTACAAATCACAATTCCATCTGATTTTGGTTAACCAACTATTGCTACAAATAACACCTAAGAGTAATCGGACGGAAACAGATTAGAGAAAAGAGAATCCTGAGTAGGTCTCACTTTTGCTTCTACGTCCTCTGTTTTAAATGCGGAGGCAGAGGGAAGTATGTGGGGCACGGTGCTCTGTGGGTGATAATGGGAAGGGCAGAGGAGTCAGCCAAAGAAGGGCTCTGAAAAAGTCAGTTCCCTTCCTCCCCACCACCCAAACCCCCAATCAGTAACAAAATTAACAAACAGCCCAATCCAGGACATGGGATGGAGCCTGCTGCCTGGGATTCCCCACTGGGTTTCTCCTTTTACTGACTGATCCACTGATACCGCCCCTAATTCCAGTCCCTGCTTCAGTGACGCATGGCAGAAGAGAGTCAACAAAGAGGCTGATTTTATTGACCTGGTTTTGAAATCCGCAGAACAACTGAGTGTTTCCCGCAGGCTGGTGCCAGCTGAATTCAGGATAGGAGCAGGTATTATTATCCCTGTTGTGCCTGTCCATCCTCTCCCAGACTCACCCCACGGGTCTCTTGGCCCCCTTTGTTTCATCCTGTATAGGACTGCAAGGTCTGTGGGGCAAGGACAGTATCTCTTTCTCTGCCCTGGAAGGCATTTAATATATTACTGGGCACTGCAAACTAAACATTGTTCTAGTACCTCACAGCATCACCCTAGGGCTCCATGTTATGGTCATGCCATGGAAGGCCTGGCCTCACCCTCTGTGGAATTTGGCACCATGGTGGAGATTTTCCCGAGGCAGAGAGGGCAGGTAGGCACCCAACACCATTGGACAGTCCAGGGGCATTGGGCTCCTAAATCTAGTGCGAGCCACTGACCATCTCCCCCTGGTGTTGCCCAAAGGGGACATTAAGACCTGAATTTTCCAAAGGGGCTTCTAAGTCTGACTCCCTTTGGGTGTCTTTGGATCGTCTTCTCAGACGAGCTTCGCACCCCATGTTGAATTTCAGCCCCCCTCAAGGTGTCGCGAACTGACCACCCAAACAGCACAGTACCTGAACACAAAGACACAAAAAGGGGGTCAGACTTAGACGCCCCTTTGGAAAATTCAGGTCAGAGGCTACTTGGAAAACTGTGGCCGGAATGAGACAAGCCCTGCTCCGGGGCTGTGCGCTGTTCCCAGCCACGCCTGGGCTGGGGAGCAGGACGCTGGAGCAAAGATCCGGCTGCAGGAATTCTTTCCACAGGACCGATTTTCTCGTGCAACGTGCTTCTCTCCAGCTCGGTGTTGCAGGCGGCAGCTGCGATCTGTTCTCTCGCTCCCTCGCTTTTAAACTGTCACGTGGACACAAACACCCCGAGGCAGAAGCTGTTTTCACAAACCCTTTGTCTTGCCTTTTGGATTTTTCCAGAGGACTGAGGACTTCTCCCTAAAGTCTGCTGAGTCTGTAACGGGCATTTCAATAGATGTGAACCCATTGCTCCTGCAAACGCTCAGGCCTAAATACACAAGGCCAATAACTGCCTTTGCAAACTAAAACTCCAAGTGCGGAAATACCAATAATATTAAATAACAAGGACACACGTGCAATTTTTTCCAGTGCACCTGGCTTGTCTTCACTTGAGCCGGCAGGGATCGATCTTTTGGTGATCGATTTATCGCATCTCGTTAAGACACGATAAATCGACCACCAGTGGCTCCCCCGTCGACTCTGGAAGTCCAGCTCCTCAAGAGGCGCAAGCTGGAGTCGACGGGGGACCACGCCGCCGACCGCCACCGCCGTGAGGATGGGAGGTAAGTCGGCTGTAGAGACGTCTGTTATTAACATAGCTGAAATTGCGTATCTACAGTCGATTTCCCCCCCAGTGGAGACCAGCCCTTACACTCTCCTTTGAAAAAGTAACCTACTAAATGTAGGAAGGGGCAGGACTTTGTGTTGAAACGGGATATTTTCTATCGACAGGTAGAAGTGGAGGTAGATCTCTCTCTCCACACACCCACACATACACACACCCCAGTGTGTTTTTCAGCAGGGATATCACCTGGAGCTGGTAATATTCCAGGAGTCTTTTGTACTATGGAGCTTTTCATGTCTAACTTACTACTTCTGTGGCCCACCTGGAGCACCCGTTAGTTTGGCACCAGCAGGGGGAAAAATTGCTTCTGTCTTAAAGCTGATTTACCTTTTGAGCTGTAAAGCTCAACATTTGCGCGTTTGCAGACTCTCTGGTGCTGTTCCCCAGGGCTGGGATTTAATGTTTGTTTAGAGATAATTTCACTGGCCTCTGAGTTTACAAGCTGCTCCAGCTCCCATGTACAGAAACGTTGAGTACACAGTGTGTGTGGAGGGGTTGTTTACTGCTGCCTATACACACAGGAGGCAATAGAATAATCATTGCAGTATGTAACGTGTGTGTGTGTGTGGGGGGGGGGGAATCCTTTATTTCCATCCTTTTATAAACTCCTGCTCACAGTCAACTATTGCTGTGATGTACCAAAGGGTTTCTCACCCAGCAGGTGAGTTTCATCTCAGGATCTAAAACAGCCGTGACTAAAAGGGGAACATGATGCCTGTCCGCAGACAGTGAAGGGTTTGGGGAGCAAAGCGGGGAAGGGAATTATTTGCAGGTTATTACTAAGCACAATGGGGTGAAATTCAGAGAGGGGGATTTAGTCTGGGTAGCTGGGAAATACGCTAATAGAAAGATGCACTTAGGAGTGGGACAGGGTCTCAAGAGAAGTGGGGATCCCATTGCTAGGAGGATGATCCAAGAATTGATGGACAGCAGAGAAGCCTGGCAAAGACTCATTGCCTCAGTGGGCGCTGGCTTGGGCAGTGGCTTGGCAGAGTAGAAAATGGAAGATGGTTCTGGCCTGGATAAAAACATGGGGCATCAAGCTTGGCATTGCTGGCGGATGCAGGGGGCTGCCCTACCTGGGAGGGTGATGACGTGACAGAGGCTAGATCACATCTTGGAAAGTGACAATATGACACGAGGGTTTGATGGTACCTTAATAGCGTTGATTGCATTGTGCAGCAACTCCAGTACCGCAGGGAGGGATGATGCTTTGGAATGACAATTATTAGCTGTTGTGTGTTTTTGGAGGGTGTCCAGGGGATTTAAAGCTGAGCCTGGAGCTTTGAGGTCCCCTTGCTGGCCTCTTTCTCCTTCAAAGGCTGTACATTCCCGTGTGGGGAGCGAGGGGTGCGGGACGCCGCCTTAAAGTTTGAAAGAATGGTCAGCGGCTCAATCCAAAGCAGAAATATAAGTAGAACAACCACGCCTTTTGCTGTAGGATGTGAGAGGAGCCGTCTCCTTCCCCTCCAAGACCTGCGGTAGGTGATTCTTTCAACTTTAGTGCTGCAGGAATTAGAGCCGGTCACATATTTTCCATCTTTTTTTTCTGAATGGATTTTTTTGGACCAAATGGAACTTTTCAGAGGAACTGTCCATTTTGTCAATATTTGGGGGGGTTTCATCTACCCCCTCCCTCAGATCATTGCTCGTCTGGGAATGCCCGTGGATTGATTTATTCTTCTGTTCAAGTGTCCAGATGCCTTTGTTAAAAACCTGTTTGCTCGAGATCGAAAATGGCAAGATACTTTGGAGGCTGGTAGCAAAACAGGGAATTTGAAAGACGACGTAGGCCCATCCCAACGAGAAAACAAAGCGCCACCCCGGCACCCGGCAAACGATAAGGCAGAGGCGGCAAGCTGCACTCCGCAAGTGCGATCACTCAGCCATCACGACCATAATGATAATAAGGGACAGTTCAATATTAAATATGCAAATGCAAACAGATGGTGCTGAGGAATGATCGGCGGCGAGGGAGGGAAAGAAAGAAAACGAAATGGGGAGAATGCTTTTCCTGGCAGCAGCCATGATCACAATTCGACATCCCGTGAGACCAGCTCATTGGGGAGAAAGGTCAGCAGGTGGCGTGAGAAAAGTGGCAGGTGGAAGAGCACACGGGGGGAACACGACGGCTCGTCTTGCACACAGGTGCTCTGCTGGAAAAGCACATTATTTGTCCAGCCTGTGTTTTTGAAGCCATTTCCAAGTCAATATTTAATATTGTTTATCGGTTGGTGCGAGCAGCTCCCTGGCCCTGTCTCCCTGCGATCGCTTGGCACTGCTTTTATTAAACATGATCCTCTTTTGAAAATGAAAAAGCCACGAATAACCAGGGCAGGAATGAACTGGGGAACACACACACACAGTCCTTCTCTGTTAAGATAAGTAGCCTTGTGACACAAGAGGAGGACATTCAATGAGATGGAAAGTAAGGACATTTACAACGATAAAAGAAACAGTCACACCTGATAAGAAGGTTTGTAAATAGAACAGCGATCTCAGTTTCTCTGAAAAGTCCCCAGAGCCACCCAGCCAACATTTGGTGGCTGTAACTTACCCAAAGGAGGTAAAAGTAAAGGCTTCCACTGCAGAGCCTGGTTCGGAGATACCGGGTGAAGGATCTGTCCTGAGCCTGAACCCTGGGGGAACAGAAGATAAATGGGATATTTAATGAGTGGGTTTAATGGTTCTGGCAGAGGGCATTAAGTTTTTTCCTGCATTCCTCAGGTGAACTCTACAGCAGCGGCTCCTGAGAAGAAATGATGATCTCTATTTATCTTGTCTAGCAGCCCAGCTCTGGAAGCACTTTTAATTCAGTTTCTCTCTTTTCCCCTCCTTGTCTCTCTAGTTGTAAGTTCCATTAAAATCTGGTTTGCTGGCTGGTTTACAGGAGCCCTGTTCAATGACAGGTGGCAGAGATGAGGCTCACGGTTATTTCTCTTTTCTTTCTTTCTCTTTTGAAGGTCTGTTCAGGCTGAAAACCAGCTGATTAATTGTTATTTTCATTCAAATCCCTGGTTTCTTTCTCTTAATAAAAGAAAGAATGAAAGACAGAATCTTCCCCTTTTTGTAATTGTGTTGTAGGAAATAGAGATTTCTATGACACTAATGACCTGCTATTTAATCCAGTCTCTAAATTCTCATTTAGGATGCAGATTCATCAAGTGGATTAGCAAAAAAAGAGAGAGAGAGACACACACAAACTGTTGGTCACGACGTTTGCAAACACTGGATTTGATCTGCTCTCATGTAGAGGCGTGGGAATCGGGAGTAACTCCACTGAAGCCAGTGTGAAGGAGAATCAGGTCCATTATTTATAAGAGCGGTTTATGCCTCCCTTAGGGGGGCCAGGCAGCAAGTTTAAAAAATTGGGATGGGGTGGGGGGTAATAGGAGCCTATAGAAGAAAAAGACCCCAAAATCGGGACTGACCCTATAAAATCGGGACATCTGGTCACCCTAGCTCCCCTCAGAAGCTATGGGGAAGGCCGGTCTGATGTTTAAGGCATGGAGCTGGATTCCAGTCTGGCGCTGCCACAGCTCTGTGCGGAGAGAGGCTCAATGTCTATCGAGCGTGTGGTCTTCAAAACTGCATTAGTAATTTAGGAGCACGAACACCACTGTCTTGTGATACGCCGAGTAGCTGTAGGCCTGTCGGTCCCAGGCTATTAGAGAGACAACGTGGGTGAGGGAAGATCTTTGACTGGACCAACTTCCGGTGGTGAGAGGGACCAGCTTGTGAGCCACACACCGCTCTTCCTCAGGCTGGGGAGAGGGACTGGGGAGCTTCACAGCTAAATGCAAAAGGTGGAACATGTTTAGTATAAGGAGTGAGCACCTATTCAAGGGAGCATTCATGGTGGGGTGACCCATTCACACCTCTGCTGTCATAGGACAAAAGGGGACTTTGGGGTTTACAGATTATTGTCATGAACCATAAATTCAGTGTCCCTGCTCAGTCCATGATCTTAGTGTCCAGCAGAGTTAGGATTTTAAGCTCCCAGGCTCGTCTTTTGAAAGTGTTGTGCAGGTTTCCTTCCAGGGCGAGGACGGAGAGGTCAGATGCAAAGTGGTTGCTCAACAGTCTGATCCGAAATCCTCCGCCACGAAATACTTCAATAACTACTGTGTACGCACAGGAGCTCTGGTGCAGTCTGAGGGCGTGTCCAGTCAATGGGAATCTAGCGTGTACTTTCACACCCAAATTTCAATAAACCTCGGAAACCGCCGAAAATGCAACTTTTGATCCTCCAGGAAGAAGCTGTTTATTTTTACAGTAATGATTTGGCAGGCTGCCTGGGAGGAGGAAACAAAGCGATTGTATTCCCAATGGCTGGGGCCGTCACCATAACCAAATCTGACACCTGCAGTGCTTGGCAGGGTTTTTAAAAGCTTCTGTCAGCTGGAGCAGATCTAGAGTTTGGGAATTCCAGGCAACTTGAGCTCAGAATCTCCAGCAATGGGATTTTATTACAGAAATCTACACGATAAAGTCAGTTTTGAACTAGCCCCGATAGGAGATGGAAGAGGTGAGTGATAATGAAAACTGCAGGTTAGCAGCTTTCATGAGCCTGAGAAGAACAAAAAGCCCTCCTCAAAATCTTTGCTTAATTTTAAAACTATTTTTCTTCATTCACATTCAAGTGCCTTTTTGTTCACTTTCCGCAACGTTTCCTGCACAGAAAGGGAATTCCAAAGTGAGGATTCATGGAAAGAGAATTTAAAATGGACCTGTATGAAACTTTGGACTAGAGATGCGTGTGCATTCTTCTAGCCACAGAAGAGAAACGACGTTCTGTGACTTATCTGACCAGTAAAAGTACTTGGATAGAAAAACGGACACAGAAGCCCAGATGCTCAAAGTTGTTTAGGTGCCTAACTCCCACTGGAAATAGGCCCAAGAGGTTAAGTAACTCATTGAAAGAATCCTGCCAGGTCAAAGGCAGAAGTAGAACCCCGGCATTCTGACTCATACTCCCTCTTTCTAAGGAGCAGAACTTAGAGCAATAGAGAAGCACCAGGCAATTATTTAAGAAATAATGAACATCTAATTAACAGGCTGTGCAATGAGTTAAAGCAGGGAAGTCATGATCGGGGTGGGACCAGGCTTGTGGTGAATAAAACTGCAGCAGTTTGAGGGACACTGTTCAACAGAAACAAGTGACATTCAACATTTTTTTTTTAAAGTAGCTTCTTTCTTAAACCTGGTTTTAATAAACTTGCATCACCTCCCGCCTTTCTACAGGTCTCCCCAATGCCTTGTGATACCTACAGGCACTGACCTAATGATGCATTTTACGATGCTAATGCTGTTACCAAAACTGCTGCTGGCTGGGAGCTTTTAATTCACTTCTCACTCCGGAGGGATCGTCTGCTTTTTCACTGGGCAAACAATAAGGAACAAAATATTTACACAAGTCATCCGGGGTAGCAATATTGTCCCATTGATTTTGTGTCGCTTGGATTTAAGAAGCTTAAACATTATTGGTTTTCCATAATAAAAATTAGCGATGGAGGGCTTTGAGAAACCACGAGGTAAACAAACATATGGTAGGATTTTTATACATATAACTCTCTTCCCTGCCCACAAGCTGTCGCATCTTGGGAGAACCAAGTCAGTTTAAAGAAACTAAGGGTGTAAAAAATATTAGGAAGGGAAAAGAAAGAGTTTTGGCTAGAGCAACTAAAATAGCACAGAATCAGAGAGGTAGCCGTGTTAGTCTGGAATAGCAGAGGTAACAAAGTCCTGTGGCACCTTAAAGACTAACTATAAAGTTTTGAAGCATAAGCTTTCGTGGGCTAATACCCACTATAGCACAGTGGTAAAACCCAACTCATACTGTTGTCTGTTGGAGAACCCCCAGATCTCCAGACTAAAAAGCTGCTAACATCATGTGATGCTCACAATAGCTGGGAAGTTGCCAGGGAAAGACATTGGACCTGACTTGCCTCTTGCGTGAGTGTCAGTCAGGAATAATGTCACTGCATGGGCTCTGCTCAGCCTCTCCATCCATTTGCTCAGCTGGCTGGGCTGGTGGTGAAAAGGATCCCCAGCAGGTAAAACAATACAGCTTGAAACTCAGCCTTTGAACCAGCCGTTTAAAGCACAACCCCAACTCCCCGCCGCCCCCACCCGCCAAGTGAGGAAACGGATGGCACCCCAGAGCGGAACCTGCACAGCAATGCCAAGAAAAAGTGAGTTCCCTGATTGAAACCCCGGGGCTCTCATTTCGGGGGAAGGAGGGATAGACGAGGGCAAAGAATAAAGCAGATGAATTGGCTTCTGCAGCAGGAAAGGGTTGGGGGCTGACACGGCTAAGGAGGCAGCAGCCAGCTCCATCCCTCTGCAATGGCACCCAGAGCAGCACTTGCTATTCTGTTGAGCGTGCGGCTGGCTGCCCCAGGGTCGAGCAATAATAACTAGTGCTCTCAGGTGACAGTTCTCCTACCCAAAGCAACCCCTGCTCGCTGAGTGTTTCGCATCCCTGGAAAACCGATGTCTGGCCCTATAAATCTCCTCCTTACTCTCCATTCCAGTGTTGCCAACTTTCACGATTTTGCCATGAGTCTCTTGCTCATTATTGTTTCCCTTAAAGCCCCAGCTCCTGGAGTCAGGTGGATTTGGGATGATTTCAGCCTTCCTTCTTAAAGAAAAAAGGAAGTTTCTAGCCCTTGAGGCTGTAGAGAAAGGTTCCAAATGTAACCCCAGTGCACCCTGAAGGCTCAAAAAGCAGAAGGCAAAGAAAAAGGATGCCAATTGGATTATTTTTACACAATCTCATGACTTTTGGTGAGCCTGCCTTGTGATTTTTGAACCCTTGGGGCTGGCGATGCTGCCATTCAAAGAGGAGATCAGCCCCAGAAGGAAAGTGGGGTTGGAAACGCAGCAGCAGTGTGTGCTCTGAGGGCCAGACGAAGGTACGGGGTCTGACAAAATGACCCTCACCTGCAATGCAGAGGTGCAACCCATAGAGACCATGGGTCCCGGAATGCACTGCAACTGGCTGCTTCATGCAACGGAGAATACTGCATTGTGGGACTTGTAGTCCCTGAGGCCCACATTGCTGAAAAATCCTTATTGCTGCAAGTACCCAGGTGCAGAACGTCATGCTGGGACCGGCAGTACTGTGGCTTTGCTTCAGTGTTGGTGTTTTTTTGCTGTCTCCCCCAAACTCCTGGGACCCGAAGTGCTGTCATGGACCAGAAGGCTGCTAGGTGCCCCAGAGAGCAGCACCTAAGTGCGCACACCAGAGCCGGCGACAGGAATTTGGGGGCCCCGTACGCAGACCGTGCGGGCCCCCCCCGGCCGGTCTCCCGCTGCCCGCGCCCCCCCCCCATCTCCCGCCGCCCGTGGGCCCCCCCCCAGTCTCCCGCCGCCCGCAGGGGCCCCCCCTGGCCGGTCTCCCGCCGCCCGCGGCCCCCCCCCCCGGCCGGCGACAAGGGGGTACAGCAGCATACCGGGCCCGCCCCGGATTTAAGGGCCCCCCCTTAAGTCCGGGGCCCAGTACAGCTGTACCCGTTGTACCCCCCTGTCGCCGGCCCTGGCGCACACTACCAACTGCATCTGTTCAAGAAGTTTTCAGCTGATACGACCAAGCTGGGGTGAGGTGTTTCATGGCACTGTGCTAAGGGATCGAGATGCCCCCTGCAAATGCCAGGCGCTGTTGTGCTTAGACACTGAGTCTGGTGCAATTGCCTCTGAAATCCACGTCGTGAGAGCGGTTGCTCGAGGAAGAGCCGGGTGGATGTTTTGCCTTCAGGCATATGTCTCTAATATGGTACGTTTCCATCCGGCAGATGGTCCTGGTCTTGCATGCAGCTTGGGGGACGGCGGGGGGAGCCGCGGAACAGAGGGACTTTAGCTTTGAAACTCAAAAGAGCAGCGCTGCATGTGGTGATTGCAGCCTCCCCACTGCCGGGGATTCTGTTTGGTGGGATTTCTTTTGTCCCAAAGCTCTGCCAGCCCCCCCCCGCATGCTCCAGAGATTAGTTGGCATCGCTCTGAATGCTGAAATACCCAGACATCCTGCCTTCGGGCTAAACTGCTGCTCCAAAGCCCATTGCGGTCAATGGGAGTCTTTCCAGTGAGGAGTATTATCACTATTAATGTTTAGCATGGCGAAACCTACCATTGTGCTAGGTGCGGTACAAACACCAAGTAGCATCAGTGCCTGCCCTGAAGAGCTTACAGCCCAACTCGACCAGACAGACCCAGCGTGGAGATGGAGTAGAACACATGGGCAGAGTGAACAATGGGATGGCAGCAAATGCCAGGGCAGTTCTGGGAGTTCTGGGGGGTGGGTTTGCTTAGGAGGAGACCAGCTGAATCTGGAAACAGGCAGGGAGAGGGGACACTGAAGGGAAGGGATGGAGAGAGTCACTGGGGCACGGGTGGGTGAAGCTGGGGGGAGGGGGCAGGAGAGGGTTGGAGCATCCAGCCAATCAGCACAGGGCAGAGGAAGTCCAGTTCACCCGGTTGACATTTCTCCAGCTGTCTGAAGGTCCCTGCTTGGTCTGCTTCTGCAGTCTGCTCCCACCCGCTGGCCTGTTCCTCCTGCTGGGTCCATATGGCAAGGAGGGGGTTGGAGGCACCAGCTGGACCCTAGTAGCCCTGGAGTGCGTGTGTGGGTCTTCTCTACACAGTGCCGGTGCAGGCTGACGGTGGATGGAGGGGTAACCCAAGTGGGGCCCCAAATTACCCCCCGTCCCAGACTGCAATCCCTGCTTTGGCTGCTTCTGCAGCTGCCCCTCCCAGCTGAAGTCTCTGGCAGGCTCATCCCTGCAGGACGCCTGATGCTCACCCTGAATTAATTCCCTGTATCTGCTTATTATTAGGATAATTTATGCTAGGGGAGCACCCAAAGCCCCCAGTCCCGATTGTGGGCCTGTTGCGATGGGCACCAGCCAAGTGCACGAGAAGACACCCTGGTCCCTGACCCATGAGCTGACACAGCGAAGGGGCCGGATCCTTAGCCAGTGTCGAATGGCGTAAGGCCCTTGACGCCAGTGGAGCTCCCTGTGTACGTGTGCATCTGTGTGCACTTGGTGCCAGACAACGAAGAATGCCAACCCTAGGAGAAACTAAATCATTACCAAGAGTAATCAGGAAGGGACCTCACTCCACGCTGCCTCCCTTCTGCCCCCTCCCACCGCTCTGCCCCCTCGGACCTCGCCTTCCCCACTCTCTTTGCGGGCAGGTTGTTGGGATCTGGTGGCAGGAGCAATCTGCAGGCGCCAGATCAGCCTGTTCACCCATTCAGCAGATGATGCTCCACCCACAATCTTTTATCCTGACAGGGGCTCACAGCTTTAGCAATTCCCATCATTGCAGGGAAACCACCCAACCCTCCCTCCCCCGAAAATTGCAGGCAGGATCGGAGGGGGGGGGGGAGGGATAAAACTGTCGGCTACTGTGGTACATGAGGCTGGGTTTGTTTCCCTTTTACTGCTTGCTGGGGGTTCCTAGGCATGAGCTGAGGAACAGATTTGCTGGCACTAAGCTAGCAGACCCATCATCGGGCTGTCGCGACACAGGCAGAGAGGGAGGCTGTTTTCCATATGGGTCTTTTGTTGCTCCACTGGAATTTTGGAGTCTGGAATTTTCCAGGGCTCCACCTCAGGGAAGCGACCTACCTGCTGTAGTTTGGAGCCTGCTGTAGGTATAAAAAAAACTCAGAGCAGAGGATTTCCCAAATGCACACTTCAAAAACTCACCTGTCTCTTTAAATATGCCACTAACCCGCCCCCCCATTTCCTTCCCCTCCCCCACAAACCTTTTTAATTTATTGCTCACCTAAACCTGGGAAACTAGCAAAATCCTCCCACCTGGAGAGGTGATGGACCAGCAGCACTAGGACTCTGTCTGCCTTGCGAATGGCTGTCCTGGTTATTACCTGGGCTGGGAAATTATTTCCTAATGAAGGGGAATCAAGCTGTAGGGGATTAATAGATGTTATTGTGTCGATTCTCTTCTACACCTCCCCGGGCTGCACTGAAGGAATATCATAGCATGCAGATACCATTGGTATTGTGATCATTAGCTGGAGTGGTGGGAAGTGCTTTATGTCACTGAAATCCTTCCAGGAGCCCCCACAGAGAAGGAGAAAACTTCTTAAGAGCGCAGTGGCATTTAAGGGATTGCTGCCTGCTCTGAGCAGATGTTCCAAGGATTAGACATCGCTGCTTGCAAGACAGCTTCAAATTAAAAAAACAAAACAAAACCCAGCTCCGCTATTTATGGGGTGTTGTTGCATGTGCTGGAAATCGGAGATGAACATACAATGGCTGGTAGCTAAAAGTGCCGCCACACACACCAAGTTTAACTTGAAGTGGGGAGCAGCCGGAGGCTGGGTTTGGGAAGATGGATGAAGGAGCATCTCTGGATATTCATGCTAGTTTCCCCTGGCCCATGGAAGCTCTCACTGGATCCTCTGCCGGCCCTGGCGGGGAGGTAGAGCCCCTGTATCTCTTTGATGGAGTCATGGAGGACAGAAAGGCTCCTGGTTTCTCTTTTTGGGCTGATAGTGCAGGCTAAACGTACACAGTCTCCCTCCCCACGCAGCCTGGCCAGGGCAGCCAGCACCCAGTAACGAGACTCTTCTGAGCAGTCGTCCAGTTCCATCTGGGTTTGATGACGCTGCTTTCACCTCCATAGTGTGTGAGCAGCTCCAAGGCCCACCAGGCTCACTGCCAGTCGCCCCTGAGACTAAATCTCCAGAGGAAGAGCGGCTGCATTAACCTTCCTTCCCCAGACTCCCTGGATGGGTGGGAGGCTCAGGCAGGTCACCAGGCTACAGCCTGCTCCCGAGAGGCATGGGAGCCACAGAAAGGAGGGGGGCTTGTTTTCAGGAGTGGCCGGACTGCTCTGATCTTTTGCCCGTCTATTGAAATGATCCTTCCCATTTGCTCAGGCTTGGGTAAGACCCCTTTCGGCTCCGCTCCGAGCTCTGACTGCTCCTGCCTCCTCCCTCTCCCCGCTACTCCCTCTTTTTCTGACCTTTTAGACAGCCATCACTGCGGGGAGACCAGCCAACCACCCAGCCAGCTGGGAAACTCCCATTCTTCTCAGCCTAACCTTTCTCGCCTCCAGAATGCAAAGCTTTCGCCTTCTGTGGCTTCTCACGTGCTGTGTTGCACCATCTCTTGAGCGTGGAGTGAGTGTGCAACTGGACCGGGAGCGGCGTGCTGGAGAAGGGCAGGATGGGTGGCCAAATGGGCCAGAGATGGGAGACTCAGGGGTTCGTTCCTATTGAGAAGGAAAAAGGAGGAAGTTTGTTTGGGAAGGGAGCCGACGCCTCTGGACAGAACTTTGGGGGCAATTCCTTTGCTTCGCTCTCTGCAGTGCAGGGCGAGTTTTGCACTGTTACTGGGTTTCATCTCTGAAAAATCCTCACACCTTGCCTGATACGTTCTGTCTTCTGCTCTTCTCTGAGAATGGAGATTGAGTCCCTAGATCAGAAGGGAATGTTGCACTACCGGAGAGTCTGCTATAGATGGCAGCATTGGCACAGCTAGAGCTGCTGGGTCCTCAGCTGGGCTCATTGAGTTTAATTAATATACAAAGTAGAACTGAAGACATAATATAGGTAATTCCGTGCATAGAGGCTTCCTTTCTAGTAGTTCCCGCTCGATGGTCCTGGAGCTGCTCTGCAGGACATCCCGAATTACCTAGGAATAGCCCATTTAGTCTGGGTCGTCGGCTCCACACCCGCCCCACAGCACACAAGACCCTTGGCAGCCTCAACCGCAAGAGCAAAACTCAAGTCACCAAAGTCCCTAGCCTCAAAATCTGCTTCTTAAGAAAGGTTTTAACTCATGGACACATTGAACGCTAGATCTGTATGTATTTCCCCATCTCTTCTTTATTATGTGCATTTCAGCAGCAGCTGGGGACCCCACCTCTGTGGAATTTGGGAATAGGCTTGGTCAACCCAAAACTACCTTTTTCCTTGAATAAACTATTTGTCTGAAAAATGTCACTCAGACGTCCTCCTATGGACTCCTCCGAGCCCCATTCACCCTCTTTCCCCATATTCCTCGGTCAGTACCCACGGATCTACCCCAGTCACTGTCTGGAGTTCACTCACTTACCTACCTTCGCAGCCCCCAGACTTCCTCCTTCCTCCCCACCCATTGCTTGGGGAATAGTTTGTTGACCGTAACCTAAAGTTTATAGACATATGCAAATTATCTTTAAATGTGCAAATTAGTTCATTATATAATCTACATTAAATGTCACACTTGGAGTTACTCAAAACGTCAGCCATTAAGCAGGAATTCTGCCAGCCCAAAATTTCCACTCAGGAAAGTGGGATCATGAGAGATATCTGGAGGGCAGCATAGTCCAAAGGTCAGGCCAGTCCAAGTCATTCAACTCCCCCGATATGCACAGCCTGGAAGCGCTGTGCTGGATACGAGAAAGAGACAGAGAGCGAGATGGGTTTTTCCAAGCCCTCACATCTCTAATATTTATAGTGACTGATGATAACTCAAACATGGTTTGTGATTCAACCTGATGAAGTCTAAGCCTTAAATCACACGAGTCTGTCAAGTAAAGTACTTTAGCCTTCTGCCCTCACCACTGTAAACAGAATGCATCTCCAGCACTCCTGGGAGCAATTTAATGGACTGCTTAATACGGCCAATAGATTTTTGAATGCTTTGTGTTCCTCCCGGAAAGCCCCCCCCCTCCTTTCCCACAAGGCTTTAGTTGCTCTTCTTCTGGATAAATCGAACGAGAAAAGCAGCTGTGTAGGCAACGGACATTTTAAATGCTGGTCCTCTGGCAGCTACTGCAGCATAATGTGATATCAAGCAGGGCACCGATCTTGCCTACATTGGAGCAGGGGTCCAGGTTAGCAGACCGGAGTGCTGGACTGAGACTGCTAACTATGCGTGGGATCATTCCCACTGGGGTAACCGGATGGCACCTAGGGCGAGGTGAGGGTGGTCCATGGGGTTAGAAAGGAGCAGTCCCTGGGCTTTCAGTGATCGCCTTTTGATGAGAGGGGCTAGAAGGCCTTTCTGGCTTTGATTCTGTTTCTGCTGCATGGCAGAGGGAGTAACAATTATACTAAGTTTGCACTTACATAGCGTGAGCCACTCCAAGATCTCCAAGCACGTGCCACATGTTTATTCATAATTAATTGATAATTAATCATTATTCATAATTACCAGCCCTCATTGTCATTACTCGCTAGACACCAACACTGTGCTGGGTACTGTCCATGGCACAGTCCCTGTCCCATGGAGCTTTGCACTCTAAATACGAGCTAACTAAAGCTCCAAAAAGCTGCCATAACAAGTAACAGTTTCGGGACATGGGGAAGCTGCAAGGCAGAAATGGAAGCGGGAAGGTTATTGCTATCTTGGAGTCCAGTTGTACACGCCCCTACTCATGGAAAATCCCCATAGAATGGTGAGAAACTTAATACAGGGGAACATTCCTGTGTGCTTAGGAAGAGGATGGCTACCAGAGAGACTGCTTGTGTGATTTACAATCCGAGGTCTGACTGCAGCAGGAGTTGACATAACTGAGCTAGCTTTAGTCTAGCAGTGAAGCTATGGCAGCATGAAACTGTCCGTCTCAGAAGTACCCAGTATCCCAGGCAGATCTGAAGGGCCTTCGCTAAAGCCCGTAATGCCATGCTTCACTGCTATGGGTCCCCCTGCTCGCTAGATTTAAGCTAGCTGAAGTACGTTCACATATGTTTTTTTTTTTTTTTTGAAATCGCATGCCCCGATTAGAACACAGATAGACCCTAAAGGTTTGTGGGATCTGATCCAATATCCATCACCCCCCCTCCCCCAGAACCCATGGATTTGATTTCCAGTTATGCATTTTTGTAATTTTTCTTTTCATTAGAAAATGAAAATCTTTATATTAGTTTTTAATTTAAAATACAAGTTTGTTTCCAAAAGCGATTAAACCCCCTCTCGTGAATGGAATTCGATCTAATGTCAGCCAGGAAACGTTTGCTCAGATTTAATAATTTGTGGACTTTGCAAAATTCAGTCAAATTAAATAAAAAACATGCAAAAGGAAACCCACTCGCTGGCAAACCCTACTACCCGGAGCAGTTCATCACAGGGGCAATGATCCATTAGCTCCATACATAAGCTAGGATCATGCCTCCAGTTTATGGAGTTGCAAATTGTCAGCTGCCGTCATTATGTCAAAGCTTTACTTTGCCAAGAAAGAAACATGATTATTGTCTGCATTGTCTCCTGTCAATACATCTTGCAGTCTGGACAGTGTAGGGTTAGGTATAACGTAAAACCGTTCCTTGCTTTGATTGTTAGCTTTTTACAACCCATTAAGCACAAAATTAACATGTTTGCCCATGAATGCAGCACGGAAGCATTCGGTGAATACTGTACTAGAGCACTGAAAACAACCCCCAAAGAAAACAGCATCCATCATGCCCTTCCTGCGGTCTCTGCATCTGACGGAAGCCATGCAGTCCTTGAAATGAAATCAAGTCATAAACATGTCCCTCAACCCATATGCCATCCAAGCAACATGTCTCCTCCCTGTGCACCGGATTACAAACACAGACCTATTAGGCCTTTGTGGAGAAGACAGACTATTGCAGCCTGTGGCGGATGTTCCTGCTGCTCTCTGAATGTGGTAAACTGGAGAATAAAAGGCTGGTAGCCAGGCCGGCAAAGCTTATTTTGTCCCCTGTTTCAAACATGCTCAAAATGCCTGGGAAACAAGAGGCCTCCGGAGCATTGCACCGGGAATGAATTTGGCCACGTGGCTCAGTTAACCAGGCGCTGGAGCCCTGACTGAGCAGAGTGAGTCTGCACAGCTGGGCAATGCCCCCTAGACTGCCAGCAATGCTACCACGGGGCTGCTCAAGCCCACCCAGCCCCTGAGGACAGGAGCCTAGCCTGAGTCTCCACTGGAGAGGCAATGTCCCCACTGCTATGGGTGGGGCACTAGCTGGAGCCCTACAGCCACAAGCCTGCCTGCTGTGCCCCAGGTACCCCTACTGCACCCCATCTTCCCACCCCTCCCCTGCTAAAGCCTCAGGGTAGCTAACGCAGCAGCAACAATCCTCCCCCTCCCCCAGCCAGTCCATGTTCATTTCAACAGCTCCAGCTCTACCTAGCACCCTCCTCTGCCCCACCTCCCCCCACCGCGCGGCATTAACCCCCCAGGGTCCCCAGACAGCTTGCACCTGCAGCTCCCATTGACTCCAGGCTCAGGCCAATCAGCACCTGATGAACCTTCCGGTTGCTCTGCCACAGCTGATGCCGAATGGGTCCTGCAGGACTTTCAGTTTCATCTGCTGGGGAGGGTCCTCCACTCCACACTGAACAGAGCTCTCCTTGGGGAGGCCTCGGGGATGACTCTGTTGTGGCTGAGTCCCTCACCTCGGCATCCCCATCTTCCCTCATGCTTTCTGGGGTTCCTGATCTTTCTGATCAGTGACAAGACAGATGGACCTTGCAAAATGCCAAGCAAGGAAGGGGTTAACACCCTGTCTGAGGCAGCCAGGAGGTTCCAGCAATTTACCAATTAACTCTAATTGGATGCTAAGTTTCTTAGAGGAGAGGGAAGGTAGCTAGTCCCCCGGGGGCTGAGGAACAGACTCCAGCAGAAGGAGAGGGCTAGGAGAATGGTTGTGGGGTGGAAGGGACTAGCTAGGAAAGCAGCCTTGTGTTCTGCTCTGGGCTGCCTGGGTCTCCTTTGCTTTGGCTCAGCTGATGTGTGTGTTGGGGTGGCTGCATTAAAATGATTGTTGGGAGCTGGGCGCTGCCAAGGGGGAGAAATGCTGCTCTCTCCTTTCCTGTCCCAGCTGAGCAAGGAAAGACCTAGGGGGACAAGTGACAGCTTCATTCTGTTCCATGCACCTTATCCTCCTACCAGCTTCTGAGCCACTTCCCTTTAGTTGGGGTTGGCCCTGCTTTGAGCAGGGGGTTAGACTAGAACCTCCTGAGGTCCCTTCCAACCCTGATAGTCTGTAGACATTAACACCAATCCCTGCCCCCCGCACTGGAGTCTTCCCTGGATTTCAGTTGCCTGGGCACATGGGCTTGTTAACACTCTTCTGCTCTTCCAGACAAATAGAGACTATCCCATAAAATGCATGAAACCCCCGGGGGCTGTGGATGTACATGCAATGCTGCCAGAGGATTAATTTGGCTGACTAGCTGGGATAACACAAGCAAAGTGAGGGTTTGTGGTCTTCAGCAAGTGATATGAAAAAAACCAGGCTCCAAATATACCTGTACTTCCCTTGTTTTAAGGCTCCCCTTCTCTGGATTGAGTATTACATCTTCCACCTTGTGTTACTTTTTCTTTTTTTCTTCCTGGCTGCATGTTTCAATACAGAGGAAAACTATCTTGCGATATTATAAACAAAACTACAATGAAATGTCCTTTCAGTTGTATCCTTTTATGTTTCTAAATTGAGTTTGCAGGGGCTTTTGTTGTTGTTTGAATGGCAGAATGCCTGAAACAGTTTTGATATGAAGTGTCAAGATTTGCCTGGCAAAGTAGAATGTGCTGCTTCAAATGATCTCTGAATACATCAGAGCAAACAGAATAATGTCTCATTAAGCTGTCAAGGGGAAACGGGGGGGCTGTCAGAATGCAGTGTTTGGGAGGTTTTTACTGGTGTCTGGAAGGTGTGCTGTACTCTCCTTTAACAATTAATAAAACCCAATGGCTGAATTTGATCCTATGAAAAGAACTTTTCACTGTAAACTGGTGATAACTGAGTACCACGAAAGGTCCAGAGTTTGAGTTTGGTTTGGATAAGTGACCAAAGGTTCAGACACCTCTTCAAACTAGGTTCCTGAGCCTAGTGGTCCTTCCAGTGGAACTTCTCCTCTGTTTAATCACATCCCGAGGTGCACTGCTGCATCAGGGCAGATGGGCCAGATCCTGCCATGGGCTAGGGACCCTTGTGCCACTCTGGTCATACAGAGGGGCAACAAAGCTGCATTGAATGTGTAGCTGGGTGTGTGGGATGTGCCTGTGAGCAGGTGATTGGCTCTACTGTCCTGGCTCCCGCAGTCTAGAGGGTGTGGCCAATACATCAAATATCCAGCCTCCCTGAGATTTTCAGTAGTAATAGGTAGCGTGGGAGGGAGTCAGGAAATGACTGTGCAGCTCTGGATCAAGGCCACAGAGATTTTATTTTCCAGCTACCCTGATCATTTGCATGTGGAAGGTTGCTGGGGAAATAAACTCCAACCTATTGCCTCCAGATACTGGCGGTGTGGACTGAGTGCAGCCCCCTGGCCAGGCAGGCAGCTTGTGAGTGTATCAGTGATGCCTAGTTATTTGCCCTGCGAGAGGAGCCGGGAATGATGTTGCTAAGTAAATAAGAGGTATAAACACAAATATAATCCCATATAAGTAATTTGCCTTAATAAAAAAAATCACCTGTAGCACTTGCCACGAAGAAGCATGCTTTAGTGAGAGAAATCTGGTGAAGCAGGGAAGCTCTCTTTTGCAGCAAGTGCAGTATTTTATTCATTAAGAGCTTCAATTTTAATTTTGTTCAGCCAGTGCTGAAATTACTTAGTCATGAGGGGGCTGAGTAACACAACAGGCCTGTATTTAATATGTTAAGCCATTTACAGAGAAGCACTTTATCTCAATTCACTTATGCTATAGATGGTTTATTTTCTGTATCCATTTCATATACAGTAATTCCCAAGGGGAAAATATGCCTGCGTGCACAACCCCCCGCCCCATATTGCCACAGGCTTTCAGAGCTAGTTGCTGTGCAATAGCACTTAGCCAGGGATATTTCAAACATGCTAATATGATGGGAAAGGGCCAGTAAACAAATGACTGTGCATTGCTTTGGGGGGAACTCTGCTACTGGGCAAGGTGACCTGAGACGCTGTTTCTCTAATTCCTGCGATTTGAGGAATAAGCAGGCAGCAGCGGCATTGCTTTTAAACCCTAGCCCAAAGAGTTTGCAGGGGAAAGACTAGTTCTTGAAGTCCCTTGGCCAGAACATCAACTGGGGTAAACTGGGGTAGCCCTTTTGACTTAATCTATGCAGCATTATGCCAACTGATGAGCTTCTACTGTCTCCACTTGTGCAATGAGTTTAGGGGTTCTTAGGCCAGTGAACAAGTACCCCTACTGCACCCCTTCTTCCAACCCTCCCCGATATCCCTGCCCCCCAACAAATCACCACCATGATTGGCAGCAACTGGCAATGTCAGCTGAGATTTAGACCAGCTGGTCCTTGGAGGTAAACACCCTTCTCATCCCTACAATGGTTCTGGTGACGGTGTATGTAGGGAGATGTTCATGCAGCTGCTGCCTGTGGGTTAAAGGGATGGGTGGCAGTGAAAACATACCCACCCCCACACCCACTGTAGGCACCTGTTTGTTGCACCCGTTTGCTGGACCGTTGCAGCTAGCCTACATATCTTATTGTAAAAACAAGACAAACTGCAGCAGCCAATATTGCAATCACAAGACCAGTCAGCTCCTTGATCACTTTACGGACACGATGCTCTGTTTGTTTGCTTGGCTTTTTCGACTGGGAGTGGGGACCCCACCTTGAAGCGCCCAGGCTGCTACCGGAGAAACGTTACAATAAGAATAGTTGGTAGAATCTAGCAAGAGTTTGCTTTGCCTGCCCAAGTCCTTTCAAGCAAATTCTCTTGTATGGTTTCAAGACCCAGAGAGGGGCAGCGCCAAAGGGAAGGATTATGCAAATTGTCTTCCCTTGTTTCATCACCCACAATGCAACAGAATATTTTCAGCTTCCCTCTGAGACCCTGCACTTTGAATTCTGTAGGCTTTGCCGTAATTTGAGCTTCAGGCTGGAGTCAGCAAGGCTAGCAGACCCTTCTTTCTAATGTCCTGATTTAAAACAATGTCCAATGCCCCTGCTTCTCCCGAGGGGCCTCGGAACACAGGAAGAAATGGGCCTTTTTTTTAAAAAAAGGCTGAAATTCATGCATTGATTTCCATTCCGCTCTCTCTAGCCAGGCTTCTGGGAGGCCCAGGCTTCGGATCCGCTGTCTGAATTTGGCGAAGTGTCATCTTTTGAGCTTTCTTTTCTGAAAAACTTATTTTGATAGCAATGGAGCTGAGGGGGAAATGCATTATTGAAAGGGAAGATGCCTTTTTATCTAAAATTCAGCAGGGTCTTTGAGATGAAAAAGGTTATTTCCAAGATTCTACCCAGTGTGGCTTGGGGGCTTCTCTTTCCCTTGCAATAGTGATTGAGGGAAAGGAGAGCCTCGGACAGACCGGGGCAGAGGTTGCCAGTTCTCGCTAAAATTACTGTATAATCCCATCCTCCCACCACTGAGCGAACAGCAATTCCTCCCACAAAGAAATGCTGGCTGGTTGACGCTAGAAAGAGGAGAAATAATTCTGGCTTCATTATGCAAACATTTACTCACAGGAGGAGCCTGACAGAAATCAAAGGAGCTACTTGCCTGGGGAGAGAGAACTCACGAAGTAAGAACTCATGAGAATAACGAGTACTCACACAAGGTGTTACAGGATACGGCCCTTTCTCAGCAGCTTTACATCACTGCTGCTGAGTAACACCGTTTCTTAGTTACGTGTGTTTACAAATTATTTAAAAGTGACTGCTTGCATCCGACGAAGTGGGTATTCGCCCACGAAAGCTTATGCTTTAATACTTTAGTTAGTCTTTAAGGTGCCACAGGACTCTTTGTTACCTCTGCTATTCCAGACTAACACGGCTACCTCTCTGATTCTTAAAAGTGATAAACATTTTTGGAAATTACTTGGCACAGTTTAATGACTTCCAGGGAGCAATGACTATGGTTATGTGTAAAGTGATCACTCATGAATGCAGAACAGGGATTGCTCAGCAAATTAATTAAAACTTTGTTCAGAATTTTCTATCAATTATTAAGCACATTTCTTACAAAGCACTTTTAGAATGGATGCAGACCAGACTTTCCTACTATGACTAAGTTCAGTCACTTACACTTGCAGATTATAAGTCATATTTGTACATTGGAGATAGAATCTGATAAATATCACACATGATCTTAAACCCCCTTCACACTTGTCGCCTAAAAACCCTCAACTGCTTCAGACAAGGAGTACAAGGGGTTAACTGTGCCTGAAACTCAGCCAGTATTTTTATAAACTAAGCCCCTGATTTACTGATTTTAAGCAGATGCTTAAATCTCAATGGACCTCGATAGGACTTAAGCTCATGCTTAAAGTAAAGTGTGTAATTAACTGCTTTGCTGAGTAGGGATTGACTTAAGCACATGCTTAATTTTAAGCATGTATCACGTTCCTACTCAACAAAACCTGTAGGTACATTTGAACAATTTACCAAGGGTTGTGGTGCACTTTCCATCGCTGACCAATTGTAAATCAAGATTGGATGTTTTTCTAAAAAGATCTGCTCCAGGAATTATTTTGCAGCAGTTCTCTGGCCTGTGTTATACAAGGGTTCAGACAAGATGATCACAATGGCCCATTCTGGCCTTGGAATCTATGAATCATAAGAACATAAGAGTGGCCATATTGGGTCAGACCAAAGGTCCATCTAGCCCAGCATCCTGTCTTCTGACAGTGGCCAATGCCAGGTGCCCCAGAGGGAAAGGACAGAGAAGGTGATCATCAAGCGATCCATCATCGATGTGCTTAAATCCCATTGAGGTCTTTTGGGACGTAGCATGTTCTTACATATTTTGTCCACTCAGGGTTTAGGAGTCATGGGATGGATGGAGCTGGAGGTGAGTGTGTTGAGAGTCATGCAGGACCAGGAGAGGAGTGTGCTACGAGGCACAGAAATTTGAGCCATTGGCTCTGTGGGAAGCCCGTGTTTTCAGGACCTTGGCTTTTCCCATTGCACCTGGCCAAGCAGAGAGCTCTGCAGAAGAGGTTTGGTGCAACCCTAGCCTGGCTCACCCTCCTCTCAGGAAAGAAATCTCTCTTCCAAATTTCTGGACAATAAAGCAGCCACGTTGCAATATCTTTCAGTGCCAATTGAGCTTGTATTTGTGCCTTATGCTTCTGTGGTTCTGCTTTGCTCTCATTAGAAAGAAGAGTCAGCGTAGCAGATGTTCTAAAATATGGCCAGAACTTTCTCATATTGTGCGCAGTGCTGAAATACCCCTGCCTGTGACTCCTGCCCATGCGACAGCTCCCAGAGCTTAGAGAACATGCTGTCATGAGCCAGACAGCTCTCGAATATCTAAGGTTAGATTAGGTTTGCGGATGGCTGGAAAACTACCTGGTATCTGTGCAGGCCAGAAAACAACCTGGGGTAGCCGAAAACATTCTTTGACAGGTCTTTATAGAGGCAAGTTCCCAAACACTTTCCATTATCAACTCTCCCAGGGGATGCCTTGTAGTTTGGCATCCCACCAGGTTGTGTTTGTCATGCTGCATTGCTTTGCAGGACATCCTGGGACCTGAGGCTATGGACAGAAGCAGCTTGTAAAATCAGCAGTGGGAAAGTAGTTCATGTTGCTACTTTCTGCAGAGCTGCCTGCAGCCCTGGCCAGGGCTGGATCTATGGCGCAGAGACACAATGGGCTGCCAGGGCAGAGTGACCAGATAGCAAGTGTGAAAAATCAGGACAGAGGGTGGGGGTAATAGGAGCCTATATATAAGAAAAAGCTCCAAATATCGGGACTGTCCCTATAAAATGGGACATCTGGTCACCCTATGTCCGGGCAATATTCAGAGGTGCAAATGGGACTTATCTGTCCAATCACTATAAACTTTCCATCGGAGTCGTTGACTTGCTGACTGTTGTGTCTTTGGAAAATCTCCAACAGGGTCTTCCCCAGGAGTGCTGAACATTATTGGAGGAATCCAGGGGAGGATGGACTGACAGTTCGAGATGGGAGGGGCCGATGTTCTCATCCTGGGAGAATTTTTGCAAATTTTAAAAATTTTGCTTGTACTGAATCAGGACGAAAAGTCAAAATCTCAAAAATATTTTGAACTGAAATGGCAGTCGTCCCCCCCGCTCCCCCCACAGAAGTCAGTGGGAGACTGCGTTGATTGCAATGGGGTTGGCTCAGGTCCACGGGCTGAGCACGTCTGAGAATTCAGTCTGAATTGTGGTGCCCGAATGGAGCTGAGTTCTATTTGAAAACCTAGCCCTGACCGGTGCAGGGACCGAACACACGACAATCCAGCCCTGAGTGCTCCTGAAAATGTGACCAAGGTCACGTGAGTGTGAAGAAGAGCCTGGAACAGAGCACAGGTCTCCTTGGGTCCCCGCCCCAGGGGGGACTTGTCCCCACAATATGGGAGGCGCTGAGGGGGGAAAGGCTGTGAAAGAAGTAGCAGAACACTGAGCAGGTCTGGCAGGGAGAGGTGTGGTAGAACTCGCCTTCATGAAAACCAACTACAGCAATGCTTGGGCTCGGGGCAGAACTGCCCAGAAAAGTTCTTGTGGAGAAGCTGTTTTTCTTCCTGACCTGGAAACAGTCCACATTTGCTTCTGCTTGTGGGATTTTTTTTTTTTTTTAAAAGAAGTATTCTCTTGCTGTGATCAATTACGTTGCCTCCTCCGTCCCCCGAATAGGCGGGACTGTGGTCAAGGCGCAGGGAAGAAGAGGAACAGTAGAATCAGTACCAGGCCAGCATGAGGAAATGTGGCACAACGGACTCCTGCCTCTCTGGGAATGACCCTGGTGAGATCTAGCAGTGGGAGAGACATAAATACAGGAATTCCTCTGTCAACAGTCTCCTTAAGAAACGGTCAGTCCGGAGAAATTTAGGAAGCTGCGTTCCAGGACCCATTGCACTGAAGCTTGTTTCCTTGCTGTCTTGATAACAAATGTTATAGCAGAGAAAATGGGATTCTTTCCCTTTGCTTCAGCCTTTGTTCCAGGCTGTTAGCTGGAAATCAGCACTGCACCCAGTATTCTGACTTTGGTGAGTTCTCTCTCCATGGCCTGGATTCCTCCTGGTTCCGACATGCCCCCACTCCCGAGGCAAAGCAACGAGATGCAGACTTCAGGGAGCTTCCAGGCTTAATGCAGTACAAGTTTGATGCCTGCCTTCCATTAATTTTAAATCACCGTGAGAGAAGTCATAGATGGAAGGAAATGCAAAACCTCCGCCTGCTTTCACAGAAACAAAAATAACGTCAGCACTGTATTCACAGCAAATTATCTCGCTCGTCTGACTTTACTAGGAAGAAAACATGGTCTTTGAAAAACTAAACATCATTAAAACATGTTTATAAATGTAACAACCGGTTATTCAAAGAAGTCTATGAACTAAGATAAGTGACCCTTTTCTTTTGAAACAGATGAGTTCATGTTTAGTTTTTCATTCTGGTGTGGGGGCAATTGGATGGTGGCAGAGGGACAGTGTGGCAGACCGTTCCCCTCCCGCCTAGGCCCCACAGTTCCTGACGGAGCCACTGAAGCTCTGATCCTGCAAAACTCTTCAGCAGAAGTAGACCTGATGCCGGAGAGAGTGGCCTCACTGAACACAATGGGAGGGCGCCTGTTAGCAAAGCTAAGTCTGTGTGGGACTATCTGCAGGACCAAGGTTTTGCTCACCATGCTGAGCCTGAAGGTTTGGGTTAATCACTCCAGCGTGAGATGAGTCAAGAAAATGACTTTCCTCTTTGGCTGGCGTTTCCTGGGTGAATGGCTGTTTAAAGCTGGGCTGGGTGAAAAGACTCATACATTTGGAAGCCGGATAGCAAGCCCCATCTGTGGAATATGAAGGGTATATATAAAAGGAACAGTGAGCGATGCCTTAAAAAAATTAAACTAGAGGACCAATAGAAGGTGCTTTTGTGATGAGAAGACAGAGCGCTCCCCCTGGACATGTCGAGCAGGGGTCAGAATCGCCTTTCTGGGCTGCTCCCGGGGCAGCATGTCTACCTGCTGCCCTTTTATTTAAGGAGACACAGTCATGTCTTCATCTAGCTTGATGTTTCCTTCTGCCCTGGACATTTAACAGAGTAACCCTCTTTTACAGAATGTTCCAAGTACTCTCTGGAGTTCTCGGGTATAATTCTCTACACAACCGCTCAGTTCGAGAGGTTGTTTAAAGCCATTGCTATAGAAAGTCATTTAGCTTTTGGAGAAGCTAATGTTTGCTTGCTGCTTTAGGCCCTGATCTGAGTAACTTCACAACATGTCTGACTTTAAGAAACTGGTTAATCCCACTGATGTCAATGGGGCTATTAAAACAGCGCGGCGTCTCGTGGCACCTTCAAGACTAACAGATTTATTTGGGCATAAGCTTTTGTGGGTAAAACCCCCCACTTCTTCAGATGCATGGAGTGAAAATTACTTACATCTGAAGAAGTGGGTTTTTCACCCACAAAAGCTTATGCCCAAATAAATCTGTTAGTCTTGAAGGTGCCACCGGACTCCGTGCTGTTTTTCTGGATACAGACTAACATGGGTACCCCTCTGATACCTCACAGAATGGGGCTAGTCACATCCTCAGATTTACACGAGTACTGAAGTATCTCGCTGAATCAAAGCCGTAGTCCCTATGAAATTCAACAGGACTGGAACATAAAGGATGCTGCAGCCTCCTGCACTTAGGCGCATGGAGGAATTTCAGGCATTTTGCACCTGCTAATTTTGTTTCTAATATCTTGTTTGTTTTCAAAAGAGGAGAATGAGCAGGAGGTTGCAAAGCAGCATCGAACCACATTTTCTAAGAGCATTCTCCTCCTCTTGGAGCATTCAGTGGGTACCAAAAAATCCATTTCACTCCACTGCCCTATAGAAAGAAATAGGGTTAGACCTGGACACAAGGCAGGTCCAATTTACCACTCTCACTCATTTTATTCCCTGTTATTTCAGTTACCGTGTATTGCTTCTTACTCATTTCCCTGCTCATGAGCCAGGGGATTTGCAGGTAGTCTCCATAATATCTATCCTGCCTTCTTTACCTTCTCCCCATGCTGCTATGTGAAGCTCTTGTATATGGAGCCAGATGGTCTTGAGCAATCAAGGTTACTTTCTGCCTCATTTCTTTTGCAACCTAGATAGTGATTCCAGCATTACGTTTAGAGCTGTTAATTATTATCCATTGCAATACGGCTGCCGGCATATTATTCTGTAATAATTCAGGACAGTTTTGCACATCTTTATACAGACAGCAGAGCCATGCAATAGATTGTTCTTATTCAATGTTGTTAAAAAAATGAACATTAGGTGTCTTATGTGGTTTTTGTTTTACACATCATCATGAAATTAACATGTAATATTTTGCCTGAGCTGGGTCAGTACAACATTTCTCTCAAAAGTCCTGACCCAGCAAAATGTTTATGCGTATGCTTGGTTTCAGCCCCATGCCCCTAATCTTCACATTGGTATAAGTGAGAACAGATGCTGGCCCAGGGATTTGGCAGTTAGGAAACTAATCCAAATGAGAGCTTCCGTTTGCAAGGGATTCCTTTTCTTTGGCTTGGTTCTTCGGTTTTGCAACCATCCAAAGTGAGACACTCCAAAACAAAACAGTCAAAACCACCCTGTTTTCCTGGACTGTTTTCCTGGGAAGTGGAGTTTCCCTCACTGCAACATGAGCAGCAGTTCACATGAGGTTCCCCTTGCCCCAGCCCTCCCCTCCTCGGTGCTCCCATGTAGAGCAGCTTCAATGGTTATTGCTCTTCAACTACCTGTAAGTCACTCAAGCAGTGCACTTTTGTTTAAGAAAGAAACAACTGCCCAGCCTGAAAAGCCTTTATTGGGGGGGGGGGAGGGAGGAGGTGGTTAATGCTGGTGAAATCGATTTCTTCAAGCTCAGAGAGTGTTGCTTTATTTTGCTACTAAACTGCAAGGCGAGGCGTTGAAGATGAGATTAGTTCATTATTTATAAAAGCAAAATCCCTTGGAATGTATTAAATATGAAAACATTGTATTGGGGTGTAAGATTGGACAGGATTAGGCTCTGAAGTCTAGACATTTATCTCTGAAGGCATTACATTTGCATTCATTACGTATTCTTCTGTACCGCTAAACATGAAAACTGATATGCAGAACGGGTGATCAAAGAAGGGAAATGCAGATAATAAAACATGCTGTGTTCACTTAGGAACTAAAAACTGTTGTAAAAAAATAATTGTCTGATATTCCAGCACACAAACCCGTGATGTCAATCCTGCACTAGCAATGGGAGAGTCTTGTAGGTTTCTGACATTTGGGTGGGAGACACCTCCGGGGGTTCAGATCCTTCCACAAAGCTGCTCAGAATCCCTTACCAGAAATCAGGCTGAGAACTACATCAGAACAGCCTTCTGATGGAGAGACAGGAGGATGCGGTGATTAGGATGCTGGGCTGTGACTTGAATTTCATCTGCCATTTTGTTGCCCAGTCACCCAGTTTTATGAGATCCCTTCGTAACTTTCTGCAGTCTGGTTCGGATTTACTATCTTGAGTAATTTTGTATCATCTGCAGTTTTTGCCACCTCACTGTTTATCCTTTTTTTCAGATCATTTATGAATATGTTGAACAGCACTGATCCCAGTACAGATCCCTGGGATACAGCATTATTCTCTTTGTTCTGAAACCTGCCCATTTATTACTATCCTTTGTTTCCTGTCTTTTAACCAGTTACTGATCCATGAAAGGACCTTCCCTCTTATCCCATGACTGCTTATTTTGATTAAGAGACTTTGGTGATGGATTTTGTCAAGGCTTTCTGGAAGTCCAAGTGCACTATCTCCACTCTTGTCCACATGCTTGTTGATCCCTCCCCAAAGAATTCTAATAGTTTCTAATAGATTGATGAGGCATGATTTCCCTCTACAAAAGCCCTGTCGACTCTTCCCCAACAAATTATGTTCATTTATGTGTCTGGTAATTTTGTTCTTTTCTCTAGTTTCAACCAATTTGCCAAGTACTGAAGTTAGGCGTATTGGCTTGTAATTGCTAGTATCTCCCCTAGAACCTTTAAAAAAAAATTGGTGTCACATTAGCTATTCTCCAGTCATCTGGTACAGAGGCTGATTTTAGTGATAGGTTACATACCACAGTGAGTAGTTCTGCAGGTTCATATTTAAGTTCCTACAGAATGCTTGGGTGATACCATCTGGTCCTGGTGACTTATTACCATTTATCAATTTGTTCCAAAACCTCCTCTATTGACACCTCAGTCTGGGACAGCTCCTTAGATTTGTCACCTAAAAAGAATGACTCAGGTGTGGGAAATTCCTTCACATCTTCTGTAGTGAAGACCAATGCATAGAATTAATTTACCTGCTCTGCAAACGCCTTGTCTTCCATGAGTTCTCCTTTAGCACCTAGATCATCCACTTGTCCCACTGATTGCTAGGCAGTCTTCCTGCTTCTGATAGTTTTTGCTGTTAGTTTTTGTGTCTTTTGCTAGTTGCTCTGCAAATTCTTTTTTGGCCCACTTAATTATATGTTCACACACTCGACTTGCCACAGTTTATGCACCCGTTTTCCTCAGGAGGATTTGATTTCCAATATTGTTGCCTTGTTGCCTCTAGCAGCTTCTTTTACTCTGTTGTTTAGCCATGGTGGCACTTGGAGGTCCTTTTACTATGTTTTTAAATTTGGGGTATACATTTAACTTGAGGCCTAATTATGGCATTTAAAAAAAGTTTCCATGCAAGTTGCAGGCATTTTACTCTTGTGACTGCATTTTAATTTCTGTTTAAGTAGCTTTCTCATTTTTATGTAATTCCCCTACACAAAAATGACTAATGCCAGGTTTGTGGGAAACTTTGCCATGTTTTAGAAGGAATTCCACTGAGTGTGAGCACCAGTCTGAAGTCGCCTTAGGATGGTTTATAGGTTTTGAAAGGAATCAGGCAGAATTAAGTTCCCTTCATTACGACCTGAAGAAAGCCCTGTTGGTTGAATTCTACTGTGAGTTTTTCCTGTACCTTTGAACCTGAGTAAAACTCCAGGCTGTAAAAATGCAAAGTGACCGAACGGTTTGTAGAAATCCCTTTTATATTTATTAATCTGCGTTATTCCTTCAATGCGCCATCTTCCAGCCCAAATACATCCTAATCCCAGCACATGTGGTAGAATTGTTTTCACTATCTAGCTCCTCTTACAATGGAAGGCTAATTAGGTTGAAAGTATAAGAAACTATTTAATATAACAACTAACGCTACAAAGCCCGGCCAGAGCTTCTGTTAACTGCTTCAAAACTCTTATGGTTTTAACCTATAACTCCCTTTCTTAATACAAATTTTGAGTGACAAATCTGCAGAATGAATCTGGTTTTCATTATTTGCAACAGAGAAGAGAGAGGATTTAAATGAAGCATGTATTCTGTGAAGGGCCTGAGGAAATCATTTAGCAGCTTGGGAGAGAAGGGGAGCTGTGTTATCATTAGAATTTACATGATACATTAGCCAGGAGTGGAAATGTTAATCTCTCTATCCAAAATCCATTTGAAAAATTAGTGGAATAGTTGTTTTAATGACCTTTCTTCCCCATGAAAAGGGTAAATCCTTTCCCCTCTGCTGGGAATTGATATTTTTGGGGAAGTTAATTTAGTGAACTATTGTCCATTTCCCAAAATATCACCACAGCAAGAGCATAGAAAAGAATGTGAAACTTGAAGTGTGGCAAAATATAACGCTATTTAGCCTGTGAGAAGGGTGTGAAAAGGGTATTTAAGCCTACACAAGTGTGGTTCGGTTTGACTGCATTGCCTATTCTGTGTGTTGTTGTGTTATTGCAGAAGAGTTGGTAATTCAGCTTGATTGCGGTGTCTCTCATTCTGGCTAGAAAATAAAATAAGAATTTGAGAAAAAATAAAGTGAGAATGTCTCAGAGAATCAGAGGCAAGCTGCTTGTTAAAATCCAGTGATTGCTCTTATGTAGCCACATTCCAGGCTTTCTACTTAACCAGTAATTAAGTAGAACTGTCTTTGCCATCTACAGTTTTAGAAATTAAATAGCTTTGTTCTTAACACCCCAGTTCAGCAAGCTACCAAAGCACATGACTAACTTTAAACATTATTGATTTCAGTAGGAATCGTCCGTGCTTGAAGTTGGCCACGTGCATAAATTCCTTGCTGGTTCGGTGCACAACTGCTGGAGTATCTCAGGCTCAAATTCTTAAGAGTAAATTCTTCAGTTCTCCTGCTTAGTGGTAGGAGGGCAAATCAAGCCCTGTTTCTTCCCTGTTCAAATCACTCTCTCACAGCACTACATTTAAGATGGGCTAAATAAGTGTTGGTGGAAAAAGATGAAAGCAAATGGGAGAACTCGCTGTTTCCCCCCAAAGAAATCAGGTGCTCTAGTCATATAATTCACCGGAACTGTAACTGAAGTTTATATGAATAATCCAAACATCCAGGGTTACAGGAGTGAAGATTCAGGGCATAACCATATATATAAAGACCTAATAGATCGGTGTGTCCATTCCTTTGCTAGGACAGCCATAGTGCCTGATACTTTGGTAGACTAAAATGCATGCGAGAGACAGTCAATAAAATACACCTATAACTGATTTTCCGCTGTAGCGAGCATCTTCCTGAAGCTTTTTACTGTGTCTTCACAAAGACTGAAAGCTCTTTTCTGGCATCAGATCCCCCAGATCAATAAGCAGTCCTGGCATTGTCGACCTTATTTGTGTCATCCCAGCCAGATTTTCCAGCAGAAGCAAGAGGCTAGTGGTCAGCGCATGTTGCATTTTAAAGCACTGCAGCTTGGCTAGAAAAGGGAAATTATACAGCAGTAATGCAATTGCAGAGCGCTGACTGGCACCCTCGGCAAATAGCTGTGGCCATGGTACACAGTGTTGAAATTACTTTTGGACGCTCTGTCAAGCACAAGATATAAATTGCACAATGTTTTTTAAATGTTTTGGGGAGATTGCCTTTTGAGTGGCAGCCTCCATTTATGTATGTCCAGTAAGATGTAGAAAATTAATTTTCATTTTTCATTTTTATCTGTTTCTTTTAGCCAGCATGGGCCAGTGGAGCAAATCCAGCTGTGTGGACAGTGCCAGAAATGGTTCAACCTCCATCTGCTCCAAGATACAAATTTGATTTCCTCGCATCTATATTTTTGCATCTAATTTTTCTCCCCTTTTTCTATAACCCTGATTCACTCTGTTGTATCTCCCATGTAAATTGGATGCCATCAGAAGGAAATGAAATGTAATGGAGTGCCTGCAGCTAGTCATTGCATGGGAACTAAAGACACCTAATAAGCCATCCTGTATCTATTTTTAAAAGCACAACATTCAAGTCTTTCCTGTTATTGTTGAATATTCAACTTATGCTGCTGCTAAACATTATGACTTTCTTTCCCATGCTTAATTATGTGCCAATCAGTGGAAAGCTAAGCAGTTGCTATCAATTGACTGCTGGATAAATATTGAGTGAGATGGAATTAAAGACGTTACTAAGAACCTAAATGGGCATTTTCAAACTTCAAGGTAGTTAACTGTCAGAGGGAATGTGTGTCATTTGCCTTTCTATGGAGCAATGGGGGCACGTAATGGTCAATTAGAACATTTCTATATAAGCCCCCATGGATTTCCAGTGATGTTGGAGGGATAAAACACCCTATTACTGGTGTAGAAAAGACAATAAGGGAAACTCAAGCGTATAAGAGAGAATCAGGGCTGTCACGGTATTGAGTCTTGGTTGAAATCTCATGGGATTTTGCTGAAAAATGTTCCCTTTATGGAATCACCATTAGAACTGTGATCTGCTTTGCTCACATGCACCCTTGTTTCACGCAACAGGCATGGTGTGGTACAAAAATATCCACAACTGTTTACGAATTCCATGAGGTTTCAACCGAAACTCAATACCTTGGCATCTTTTCGTAGCACTAGAATTCACACAAACAGCAATTTATATTCCGAAGCAGTTCTGATTTTAGAGGAGGAGTTTTTTTCCCCAAAAGGAAATTTTTCCAAGGTTTCCTGTAATGATGAATGGTCATTGATCGCTGAGTCATGCAGACACCTTGGAAAAAGCATGCTGACTGCTCTAAAAACTTTCAATGGGTGTATCCATACAGTCATTGTTAATTTATGAATACATAATAGTTATAGAATCTTGGGTAGCTGAACAAAATCTTCCCGAGGCCTGGGATAAGTGAGCGACCAAGTGCCATTCTGAAAAGTGATCAATTTCACATTATCACACTTATTTTCACATTAGACCCAATCCAGCAGATCACTTTTAAGTAAGTCAGTAGCTTTTAATATGTGAACAGTTCTACTGCAGCCAACAGGATGCATGCTTACATGTTTTTCTGGCTCAATGGCAATTATCTCCAAATTTGTTAATTTTTCTTTGATGCAACTAGCCAGTTCAAAAGTTCATGGATGTCAGGTATTCAGGGAAGGGGGTCCAGAATAAGATTTGCTCTTGCATTAAAATAGCTTTTTATTATATTATTCCTTGCAAATAGCCCTCTGCTCTGCAAACAAGGGGCCAAATTTCCAGACCAGCCTTGACTGGGCCTGTTTTTGCATGCACAGTTATGCAGGAGCAATTCAGGTTTTGTCGCCATTTGCTGTAAGCAGTTCTTTGGCATGCACAACTGGTTACTTAGGGTGGGATTTTCATGTGCGCGGTCAATGGAATTTTGTCATTGACGTCAGTAGGAAGAGAGCTGGGTCCAAGATGTGTGTTTTTGAAAATCTCACCCTTCGACATCGAACTGACTTAAACTGCACCCAGTTATTTATGTTAGCAAATTACAGGCGTCAAATTGAAACCAGTTTATAACACGCTGGCTGCTAGCTCTGTGTGCTGTATGAGATGAAAAGGACCTCAAAAGGATCGACAAATCCCAGCCTTATGCCTGCATAGCAGTGTGGATTTTTCACCTCTAGTTTCTCTAATTCAGATACTGTTATTGCTTTAACATAGCTGAAAATATACTGCATGCTTCTAATGAATAGCATGCAAAACATACGCTCCCAAGACTCTGGAGTCTCGCTGAGTACTCTGTTGCTTTCCATATACTACTGGAATATATTTGCCAGCATTTCAATTAGATCATCAATAACCCAGTGCAGCTGCTGAGAGAAGAACTCAGATGTTCATAAATGTTATAGTCCATTAAGTTCAGATACTTCAAAGGCAGTTTGGAAAGGAAGTCATTTGTTAGGCTGAGTGTCAGTGTTGCTGAATGCAAATCATACTGGATGCCAAAGCAAGAGAGAAAAAAATGGAGTTTAAAGGTCAAATTAACTTAATTTGACCACTAGTGACATATAATGCAACTTTCTGACATTTAAAATATTACAGGCACCAATACGGTTATTATGGATTTTCCTCCAACAAACCATGAATGCAGTAAATTAGGAGAGCTACCAGCAGGAATTACTTAAGACTTGCCTTACTAGCTATTTTAAAAACATCCCAGGTTGTGTGTGTCTTCTCAGGCAAAATGCTCTTGCGGCTTCTTCTCTCCAGGGATCTGAAGAGCAAACGAGCGCTCAGAAATATGGCAAAGATTTAGCAGCCTGATTCCGTGGTGAGAGATTTAATGATTTCACCTCGAGGCAGGCAAAGAACTAAGCACGGCTCACAGAATATTTTACCAAGGGCTCTTCCCTTTCCCCTGGTTTGACTGATATGCCTCCCGAGGAGGAGCAAGGTGATTTGTGGTGGACAGGAAGGAAATAGGACCCCAAGCATCAGGATGGATGAGCACCTGACAGAAGATGTGGCCAACTCACCTTTGTTTGACAGAGAGAAAGAGACACTAAATCAATGCAGAGCTGCCAAGCTAAGGCTGAGATGCAGAGGCAGGAGAAATCTGGGCAAGGCGTCTGCTTGCAGCACATACAGCTATGCCCAGGCAGACTTGGGAGTGAGTCGGATAAGCAGAAAGCAAGAGCCTCTCCTTATAAAGAGAGCCCCAAGTTTAACCCCTCCCCTGCTGGACTGCTCTCAGCATACCCAGGAAGTGAAAGGAGCGAGGCTGCGGAGGCTCTGTGACATTGCCTGACACTTCACCCTGCTGTCCAGTGCACGTGACTCGACAAAGGACTCAGGTGCACTGATAGTAAATAAGATTTGGGGAACCCCTGTGTTCTTGGGGCTAGATCCACCGCGGTATTTCAACCTGCAGAGTTGGTGCATGCTCCATAACCTCAGTTGCCAAGCAGAAGGCTCCCTCCATGCTGAGGTCCCGCTGCATGTAAGATACTGAACGTTTAGGGTATCTAACGGGAAACTAAAAGGTAATGCCGACCATCACCCTGGCATCTGAACGCCTTCCATGCAAAATCAATATCAATAGTGAAGTGCCTAGTGGTCTTCAAGGAGGCTCTGGTTCTTCTCCCTTTCGGGGGTAAAATCTCTGCTTGCGGGAGGGTTTGTGGGTTTTAAATTTTTTTAGATGTTATTAATTTATGTTTGGTTATTTAGGTTGATTTATTTGGGGGGTTTCAAGGTTTTGGTTTTTGGTGGGGGCTTCGTTTGGGCGTCTGGGCTGCAAAGGGTGCCCATGTCGGGAGTAGGATTCTCCCAGGTCTTTCCAAAGAGGGAGGATTTTCAGCATTCCCTAACAATGGTCAGTCGCTAGAGTCACCTAATCCCCTCTGAAAGTTTGTTCCATAGCTTTAGGTGTGTAGCCAGACAGCCGTAACCTATAGCACAGCTCTAGCCTGTACAGCCGTAAAATATAGCCCTAGCGCGTTGCTCTATTGCAGTAGTGAAGCGCTGTAATGGACACTCATCACACAGACACCTCGCCCTAGCAGATAGTTATAGCTCTGCCAATGACTGCCTCTTTGCTTCAAAGGGCCTGATTCTCTCCGCCTCTGTGCTCCAAAGATCCCTCTTTTCTCCGTGCTTCACAGCCTCCCTTTTTCTGTGTTCCTCCTGAGTCTTCCCTCTCCTTTTCTCTTCTTGCTGTCTCCCTCCCTCTATCTTCTTCTACCCACCCTCCCTCTGCCCCCGCAACTCAGTTTGCTTTTCTCCTTTCTTTAAGCCCTTTCCAGTCTCCCCCCTGCACTCTCTCTCCCCTCCAACTCCCTCCTAGGCGTTCCAGCCTCGCCACCCTCTGGTTGCTCTTTCCTCGAAGACCGGCCAATTAAAAAGCAGTAAAATTCTTGTGCAATGAAAAATGGTGAAGAGAAAAGTCTGAGTCGCTTTCCTCAACTGGAACGGGTGGGACGGCGCAGAGATGTTCAGTGTGACTCCTGAGCAGGCAGCCGCAACAGCGTCAAAGCAGAATCGTATTCCTAAGAGAAAGGAAGTACATTGCAGCCTTGCTATGGCGTGGTTTAACCACATGTTGGATGATAAGGTGCCCAGAGGGAAGGCCCTTTGTATAATGCACCATTTGCAGTGTTTTCTCCATTGGCTGTCACTGCCCAGCTGCTCACTTCAGCCATTGGTTTTCCTGCAGTGAAGCACTGGGATTATTCCGACCAGATAATCAATTTAATCAGAGTCAGGAGACTGGAGTGGAATTTGATAAGTGGGAGCACTGGCTGATTAAGATGGAGAGAGGAGCAGCCTCCAGTTTAACTCCCATCTGACCTTTGGAGAGGGAGGCAGCGCACTGAAAAATGCCATTCAGAGCTCTTAAAGGTTTTATGCCCCTGAACATCTCAGAGCTGTTTAAGGAGAGTGATATTCAGCCTGCTCGTGTCCTGCCAACTCTTTCTTTCACTCCCAGCTGCGGCAGCTCACTGGGGAGGGGGGTGGGAAGGATTTAAAAAAGGTCAGTATTTGCATGCATGAAACCGACTGTACCTATCAAGGAGAGGGGGAGCGTCTGTGTCAGCCCATTTAAAACTCAGCCAGAAGTTCCAGTCAAGTGGGATGGCAGGTTGCATATATATATCTTTGAACGTTCCCCTGAAATTGGCTTTGGTCAGCTACACACATTCAGCTTCATAAATATCCGTCCTCGGTTGAAATGCACGTGTCTCCAAGAGCCGCGTACGAGGACGGCTGAGAGGAGAAAAACTCTGTTGCAGCCTGAGGTTTTTGCAGTCTCTGTTTCTTTGCAGAGTTCACTCAGGGTGGGGTGTATAGATTAGCAGCGGACAATGGAGCCATATTGCAAAATTAAGGTACTTCTCTGAGTCTCTCTGGTCCTGTGATCAAACTGGACATTTGGCAGTAGGACTTCCCATCCAGTAGGGTCAGAAAAGTCATTTTCCGGGATATTTATGTTTATAGCCACCATCCCAAAAAGCAAGTGCTCCGGCACCTGAAGATGAATTAAAAAACTACAAACACCCACATATTTGGAATACAGCTCGAGGTTGGGACAACCATTGGGGCTAACCCAGTAACTTCTGAAACCTCTACGTAAAGGCCATCTCATCCTCAGTCTTTTATTGTGGAAAGCCGATTAGCAACCTTAGCCATGACCCATGGGTCTGAATTTGGCTGAGCAGGCTCATCTGAGCAGGAGATTAAGTTCAGTCAAAGACAGTGACACTAAACCACATAATCTGGAGGGTAAATGGCTGACTCCCTGGACTCTTCTCTTGTCTGTCTGGGTTGCACTGCTCCCTGGAATGACAGAAGAGTGACCAGATGTCCCGATTTTATAGGGACAGTCCCGATTTTGGGGTCTTTTTCTTATATAGGCTCCTATTACCCCCCACCCTGTCCTGATCTTTCTCATTTGCCGTCTGGTCACCCTAGGACAGAGTCATTTGCGTTACTGTCTCGGGGATTTATTTCATGCTTTCCAATTATTATTTTAAAATTGAATTACTTCCTGTCTTGGGCCAATGGGAAATCCTGCCTCTTGTTTACCTCTTGCCATGTATTGTCTGAATACATTTGTAGAAACAGGCTTTACACAAAGGGAAAGAATTAAATCAGCAGATCTCTCTCTATTTTGCTCTTGCTCTGCTTTCTCTAGGTTCATGCTGCCTTATCAAGCACCCACAAACATGCCTGGCCGCACAGCAGTACAGCTGGACGCTGTTATCAGTATCCGCTACGGCATCTGGAAAGATTTGCATTGATAAATCCAGCTGAGCCCTAAATACTAAACACCTATTATTATTTTTATTATTTTCTCTGGAGTTTGGACCTTGATCAAGAAATCTGGACCTTGACAAAAAGTAGTAGGCTATCCCTGGTTTAATGAGTTGGAAGATATGTTGTGCTTGTCAATTTGAAGGCTGACAGAAAGCTAGGTAAGCCTCAATTTTAGAGATAAATAAGAGCAGCTTCATAGACTTAGCAGGAAGCCAAGATGCTTCCTTTTTGGAGATCAGACTTCTGTGCTCGCTTTGCATGGGAGAGACAAAAATGATCCATAAAGAACTTGCAAAACAGAGACATCAATGAGGGTTATAACTGGGGTCCGGTGAATCTGTTCTGATCAAATACGAGTTGCCCTGACTCTTGGCCCATTTCCAGATTCGCAAGCCATTTTGAGCTGCTGAATCAGTCATCAAAATGTTGCTCAGTTCTGGTTGCTGGGCAAGACAGAGCCGAGAAATGACGAAATAACCCAAGAATGAGCCTTGGAGTCTGAATGATCCGGAATGGCAGCAGAATTCTTAGCCCACTGGTCCATGAAATAATAAAGTGTCTCCTTATTATCAGTGAAATGTGTGGGCGTGTTTGTGTGCATGTACCTAATTCAGTGGTTCTTCGCGCACACACCCCGCCCCGCTGGTTAGAAATATTAGTGAATTCTTCAGTATTTACATTTCTTTCTACAGCTAAAGTGCCATTAAGTTCCCCGTTTTGCTGCAATTTACAATTAGTTTACCTCATTAAGCATTGTAAAAGCTGCCGCTGAATCACCTCAGCGATTGTTTGTCATTGATTATCGCTCCACGCTGCCGGATTGCTGTGCGGGCAAAGAGAGAAGCTCATTGGCTCGTGCAGTCACTCGGCGTTCATGCCAGTGGAACATTGTGGTGTTGGTGGAATCTGCAGTTCTGGCTGACAAAAACATTGGATGAAATTTTCCACCGTGTCCTCTACAGACGGATTCTGGTGTCACTTCTTCCCTATTCGTATTGGTGACTGAGCAGTGTTGCAGGTAGTTTGGAATGATCTGCCAAGCAACAGGGCAAATTCACACTGGTGTTATTAGGATGGAGTTTTCCTCTTGACCCAAGACAGTCTACTGGCCTTTCTGGATATCTTCCTGGAACTCAAGGAAAGTTTTACCAGAAAGAAATTCAGGTTTTCCTCCCCTATATTTCTATATTTTCATTTAAAACAGTGACATTTGGATAAATACTAATACAGTAGACTCTTGATTATCCAGGATGACAGGGAAAAAATTAATCCTGGTTAATAAAATCCCGGATAATCACCATCCATAGGAAATATGGGGAGGGGCGATTGGTTCACCAGCCACCCTGCGCTGGGGGGAAGGGGAGTTGGTTCACTGGCTGCCTTGCCCCCTGATGGGTTTTGTGTGTGTGTGTGTGTGTGCGCTTGGGTCGGCAACAAAGCCAGAGCCGGCCCTGTGAGTTACGCATATTTTTTTTTTGTCATTCTGGTTAATCCACATCCTGGTTAACCCAATTCTGGATAATCGAGAGTCTACTGTAGTCAAATAAACCAGCACAGCTACAGATCACAAATCTGAGAGTGGATTATTACTAAACTCTGTGCAACAGTTTTAAACTTATCAACATGGAGCCAAAGTTGTAGTTTATTAATCCAATCGTATCTCACCAGTGTAGTAGTTATTCCTTCAAGCAATCCTGTCCATTCTCAGTCCTTTTGTCTTTCCCTAGTGCTTGCAAGTTATGGTAACTAGTTAAATGTAACCAAACTCTAGTGGCTAACATTTTTCAATCAGTGTACCTTAAATTATGCTCCTAAATCCACACTTATGCTCCAAATTATAATTCACTGATTTTCAGATATGCCAAATACCCACAAATCCCACTGAAATGATTGGAGTCTGCATCTTTGAAAATAAGCAAAAATAATGAGGAGTCTTTGTGGCACCTTAGAGACTAACAAATTTATTTGGGCATAAGCTTTTGTGGGCTAAAGCCCACTTCATCAGATGCATGGAGTGGAAAATACAATAGGCAGGTATAAATATACAGCACATGAAAAGATGGGAGTTACCTTACCAAATGGGAGGTCAGTGCTAACGAGGTCAATGCAATCAAGGTGGAAGTGGCCTATTCTCAACAGTTGACAAGAAGGTGTGAGTATCAACCTAGGGAAAATTATTTTTTGTACTGCCCTAGCTGCTCTCAGTCTTTATCCAGGCCCAATCTGATGGTGTTAAGTTTGCAAATTAATTCCAGTTCTGAAGTTTCTCATTGAAACCTGTTTTTGAAGGGTTTTTTTGTTGAAGAATGGCCACTTTTAAGTCTGAGGACGCTTTTATTTTGATGCCAAAATATGGATTTAGGAGCCTAAATGCCGGCACCCAGGCTGGAAAATTTAGGCCACTATCAATTATTCTAAACATAAACCCACAGAATACAAAGTACTTATTGCAGCTTGAAATAATTAACACAAATTGGACACGAACAGCAATTTATATTAGTTATTCTCTTCCATCATTACTGCAGCTCACTGCAAATTAACCAGTGTCATTTTTCATTCTCACCAATGGTGCTCACAGTTTCACTGCTGAGTGCAGTATCTTCCTGCTCCAGCTTCCCCATCTGGACACTTAAAAAAGCCCCCCAGGAAAACGTATTGGAGCGTGTTAGCCTCGACGCATGTACCTCTAGGGTGCCCATTCGGGTCCAGATGCAGCATTTCGCTGGACTTTGCTTCTCACACTCTCTCAGGTGGCCATTTTCTCCACCATGATGGTCAGTCCCAGCCAGTCACTTCTCTGATCTGTGTTTCTGGGTCTTCCGTGGCTCGGCCCTTCCGGCAAGTTCAATCCCCTTGAGGAGCTCAACTCTAAACAAGGGACCCTTTGCCCCTTGCGGGCCCAACTCCAAACCAAAGTGCGGCGTTCCTGCCTGAGGCTCAGGGTCCGTTTTCCTCCATTGTCAGGAGACTGACCCCCAGGCTTTCCCTGGCTGGGCGTCTGAGCATCCCTTAAACTGGATTTCTGCCCCTCCTGGGCTTCGACTTCAGTCCTATGTCCTCACAGGCATTAGCTCGGGGCTTCACTCCTCTGTAGGCCCCACCACAGAAGTTAACCCTGCCCCTGTAGTCCTGTGTCCTGGCAACAGCCAGACCCAAACTGCCAGACCTTCCTCCAGGCCCTTCCCAGGGAGAGCAAACGCTCCCTAGCTCCTCTCCCCGGGGTCTCCCCTTTCAGCTGAGCTCTCTCCGCTCCTCCTATGGCCTAGCTCCCCCTCCTCTAGCCAGGGGGCAATCGGTTAATCACCTGCCAGGTGTGGTGCATAACTGCTTGGGTTGCCTGTGCCCGTCACACACCTGCTAGAGGACTGTTTCACTCGGCGGTGATTCTAGTACAAATGCAAGCAAGTGGAGGGTATTTTGGTTTCTAAGGGTCTGTCTACACGTGAAACGCTGCCACGGCTCAGCGGCTGTGCTGGAGCTGCTCTGCTGTAGGGCTTCAGGGGAGACTCTACCTGCGTCCCTGGGAAGGGTTCTCCCCTGGGGGTAGGTAATCCACTTCCCGGAGAGGCAGCAGTTAGAACCCGCCAGTGCCTGCGCCGGGAGTTAGGTTGGCTTAACTACATCGCTCAGGGGTGTGGATTTTTCAGCTATGCCCAGTGTGGACCAGACTGAATTGTTTGAGATGCATAGGACATTTTGCCAAAGAGTCAATTGAACAAACAGTGGCAATTAGCTACGAAGGTCTCTCTGCGCCTTATGCTCCATTCAGATTTACAAAGGAGGTTGTTTAAGCGGCGCATACTAATCCCAGTGCGTCCACCAGCCTCACGCCGGTCTTGACGCTGCGCCACAGCAGAGTGAACAGGGCATTAAATATTCTGTGATCTTCTCTAGCATCCCCTCCGTGTTCTTTATCGAGACTTTGGAGCAACTAAAGAACAGCCAGACACCCGAACCTTGGGCCCGGTGAGACGGGAGCAGGAGAGCTCAATCAGTGTCTTTCTGAATGCTCAGCGCAGGCATGTACCTCATGGTCATGTTAAGACCCTGAGGCCCAGATCCTAAAGGTATTTAGGTGCTGCCCTCCCACTGAAACCCATGGGAGTTAGGCACCTCCTTCCCTTTGCGGATCTGGGCCTTACGGCCTATTCCAAAGACCCACGGAGTCAATGGAAAGATACCAGCTGGCTTCAGTGATCTGTGAGTCAGGGTCTTAGTACCTTGCTTTAAGAGCCTGTTAGTAATCACTTTGGTTTCAAACTCCTGGCTCTGTTGCTTTGTTTGCTCATTCTGGGGTCTTTGTTCCATGTCTGGGTCTCGGCAGGCTGAGGTGAGGGTCGTTCATTCACAGGAGGCTAACTGGAAAACAGCAGCAGAATTGTCCTTATGCAGCTAAGTCCAGGTCCAAAGAATCCTAGGAATCAAGGGGAATCTTTCCATCGGTTTCAACAGATCTTGGCTCAGGCCTGGCGTGGTTAGTGTTAAGTCGATAGTACAGGGTGCATGGTATTGTGTAAGGCTAGTACAGGAGCAGTAATTCTTGCAAAAAAGCCTGCCAGTTAGTAAGTTATTCCTTGGAGTAAGATACAACTTGATGAGGAAGTTTGAAAACAGGGGAGAGAAAACATCTCAACTCTTTTACATATAAAATGTTAAGCGGCCCCTGTTTTATTCATTTCACCAATGTGTATCACTGCAGATGGGTCTGGTGAGCAGTAACGCTGGTGCGACACACTCGCTGGTTACCATTGGCAACAGCTGGCTGTGGCTGGTGACATCATAAACACTGGTACAGAGATTGCTCTTCAGTGTTGGTGAATCAATCTTGGAACGAATGATGGTGACCTTTCAGGTGAGCTTGCCTGAGGCAATAAGGACCAATGGATCAGAGCGGAGACAGCGCCCAAACTCGAGGAATCATTGGCAGAAAAGCTGGGTGGAAAGAAAGAGATAGACTGGGGAAAAGTCAAGATGGCTAACAAGGTTGGCCAGGGACCAGGGAATCCAGCAGGGCCCCAGATTTTTCCATTTCTTTGGTAATTTGAAAATATCGTGACCTAGGTGATGGGGACAGTAGCAATGCATGGAGTTCTCACAGGGCCAGTATAATCCCCTCAGAATAGCTGAGCCTATAAAACCAGACGGGCTTTTTTAAGTTGGTAATCAGCACAGGATGAGCCTCCAGTTTCAACAGCACTAAAAGCCTTAGGATCTCCCAGGAATTGGGTTCAGGCATCAGTCAGATATTTCAGTGTGGTCCTCACCCCAGTCTCACCCTGACACATGGAACACGCAGGTGACAGTGGCTGGGATTACCCTCCCGCCTGGCTCCAAACTCCCCAGTTCAAAGTCTTTGTCTTCCAGATGTTGAGAGGGGGGAGGCAAGAGAGGCCAAGTGATCATGTCACCGCCTCTCTTTTCATGCCTTCTTCCAGCTGCTAGAAAGCTCTTTGCTGTGACGTGGGGGTCAGGCAGTCCCCATCGGTCAAGCCGTCTCCTCTCTAGTCCCGAGGATAGTGGATTATTTTCATCTCCGCTGTGCTGCTGAAAAGCTGGTGCTGGACATTTCTCAATTTCCCAACATGTTTCAATATAGCATATAAAGCAACATTTCATAACTTCCCACCCAGCGATAGCACCTGCCATCCAACAGGATATTAATGTCCAACCAATCGAGACTTTTAAAATGATACATCACAAAGTGCACTTTGTACAAAACATAGCATGATTATATGACAGATGGGGATTCCCAGGGGCTACTTTGAGGTACAGAGCATCACAGTGTCACAAGCGGATTCTCTTCATCTGAACTAGGTCACCGGTGAAGAAAGCGACCAGCCAGCGCTTGATTTGGACTTAGACTTACACTACCCCTGGTCCTTACTGTCACATAAAACACGGGCCGGCCTTTAGCTCTCTTGTATCTGCAGGTCTGCAGCTCTGCTCTTCATTATTTCATGCACTCTGCTTTGCTTTTGAGATGATGAACTCTCTTTGACCATTAACGTTGATGACGGATATGTCAATAAGGCCCGAGAGGATGACAAATCTCTGACGATGAAATGTGAGCCCTAAAGTGTGGGAAGGATGTTGAGACCTACCCCAAGGGGACAGCTAGTCAATGAAGAGCAAGATGGAATAATATTGAGGAAAACGGTCACCCACGAAAGAGAGAACAAGGTTTTTCCACAGCAGTTTTTTGTGTTCAGTGATGTGCTTTGGAGCAGTGCCATGTGGGAAAGCTCAGAGGCTGGGCTGGGGGAATTGTCGTTCTTCACTGAGCAGCACAGCATTCTGGGCCAGAGCTGGTGTGAAATGCCAGAGCCCTCATTTGCACCATCTCCGACCCACCGTGATTTCCCATCTAATTTCTTACCCCAACGAAAGGAATGGCGATTTCCGTAAGTGACAAAGCTTTTCTTTCTGGGAAAAGGGATGGGGCATTTTCACTCAGCACGAAGAGTTCAGCCTTGTCCCATGTGTGATGTTTCACCCTCATCTTTTCATCCCCGGGAATTTCCGCTCGCTGACAAAAGTGGGGAGTTTGTCTCCCGACAGACTTTAGAGGGAGAAAACAAGACACGTCGTTCTCTCTGTGTTCCAGCAGGAGATCAAGTTTCCTACAGCTCGGCTATCGGGTCATCTTTTATACATGGATTTCAGCAACTGCCTCCACTGAAATCAGAAATAAGAGCTTTTAATGGAAAAGAGCAGAATGCAGCTGCCCCCTTTGATGTTGTACTGGGAACTTTTCTCATGAGCCCAGCAAACCCTAGGATCCAAACCAGGATTTTCTGTATCTGGGAAGCAAGGTCCCCAGTTTCATCCCAGGTTGCACTGACCACAAGACCTCTGTGACTGGACAAAAAAAACCCCTCCATGTTAATTTTAATAGCTGCCTTCCCTGGACTGCAGAGCGGACTATTGATGGCCTGACTGACAGAAGATCAATATCCGACAGCCTTGTCAGAGAGCTGAGATTAATGAAAGGGAATCGCACGGGGAGCCCTCCTCCACCTGCTCATCTCACACAGATTTTCACAAAGTGTTTCAATAACTTAAGACTTAGAGAACTGGATTAATTCCTGCAAAGGCCCAAGTCCCTGGAGAATGCCAGTAAGTGGAAGTCCTTGTCTGCAAACTCTTAACGAGATCTGACAACCAGAAAATGAGTCTTATTGACAGAACCCCAGTTGCTACTTTATGCCCTGGTTGAAACACAGTTTTTAAGGCAAAGCAGGGACGGAATGAACCCGAGAGCTGCTAGGGCCATATGCTAACTTTGACTTTTTGGTAGATAACAGCATATGATAAACTCCTTTTTATATAGAGGGGGAAAAATCCAACCCAGAGAGGTGAAAGACTGGACCTCGTGACGAATTTCCAGTCAGAGTGAGGGACCAAGTCAGAATTCTTCTTACATGCCTTGGATACTGGCCTGTCTCTGCAGCACATCTATAGGACACCCCATGCACTGGCTCAGGGTGCGTTGGGTCACGGAGCTGAGGCTCCCTCCAATCCCAGCTCCTTCCTGTCCCCGCTGCTCTGAGTGGAGGATAATGGATGCACAGGGTCCCACGGTCTGGGTAGCCTGCGTAAAATTTTAAGTGGGAGATTCTCACTCCCCCTTATTCCCCCACATGGTTGAGTAGCTGGAGTCTCTTCAGCTCTCTCTTAGAACCACAGCTGGTCAGAAAATGGATTTTCCATCCTGTGAAAAAATTGGAGAGTTTGAAATAAAAACCCTCCTGAATTGGGGTGTAATGCCAAAATGTTAAATTTTTTTGCAAAATGAAATTTTAAAAAATGTTCATTTCCGGGCAATCAAAACTTTTTTTTTGGACTTTGACCATTTTTTATTAACAATATTTTTCAGAGGAAAATAAATTTCAAAACGTAAAGTCATGTCAAAACAAAACCTCAAAATTTTCTGTTTCAAAAATGTCAAAACTGGACATTCTGATGTTTTCTAAACCTTTCTTCCATTTTTTTCCGAAACAAAATTGCCAAAATCGATGTGATTTAAGAAAACATTCGGGTTTATCAAAACTGCCTTTTCTCCCTTGACAAAAACCAATTTACTTGTTCTGACGAGAGCCAAGGACTCCTCACAGGGAGGCAGTGCTTGTGGTGGAGTCTGGCCCTTAGCTAGCTGTCAGTGAGTTCTGGTTTTGTGTTTAAGGCTAAACATGTGCCTCCAGTCGGGTCATTCATGGTCCCACCTGCAGCAGCAAATGCCGGGGGAGTTCTTCCTGCAGGTGGGGAGCAGACGCACGGATTGCTGGGGACTGAGGAAAGGCCTGACAGTTGTGTTGGCCGAAAGCGTGAGGCCGTGAGGTAAGAAATTGCTCCTGTTTGACTGAATCAGGACAGCCATCCAGAGCGCTGTGCTCTGGGACGTTTATCAAGCAGTCCATGCAGTGGAGGAGACAGTTATATTTGGCGATGTCTATCAGTCAGCACCTTCACCAAGACACTGAGACATGCGGGTCTCACAGCAGAAAGGCTCGGAAAGGTCCCGGCTTCTCAGCCAGCCCTCGATCTCTCCCAGCTCAGTGGGGTTTAAAGTTGTGGGAAGCAATGCTGATGGATTGTTTAATTAATTAATTAGAATAACGAAGGCATGCTTGCACCTTAGAGAGCACTCACGTCTTCGAAGCCGCATAGGAACATGAACCAGCTAACCCTCATGTCACCCCATAAAGCGTGTTCATGGGAACACTGAGACAGCCACCGAATTTCCAAACTCTCTCAGTACGGATGGGTTGAGCAGGAGGTTCCTTGTACCTGTCCACGGCTGCTCCTGATCTGTGGCCTTTCTGGCTCTCACCATGTGGTACCCCCATGGGCTCTTGTCTCCCTCTGGATGGCACCAAAAAACAGAATATTCTCCCGGCCTGGCCAGTGTCTGTCCGTGGGTGGGTGGCCAAGCCTGACCTTTGGCAGTCAGCCCTAATTTGCTGGACTAATGCCAGTGTGGAGAGAGCTTCCTTCACCTGCCTTGCCCTTTGCTTTATTAGCTGCTGCTTTCTGAAGTGCAGACTTCTCTCTGGAGAAACGACTAGTCACTGTGGGAGCTTATCAGGTGCTCCATTACGGGCATGGACGGATGGATGGATGGATGGGGGAGAGGCTGGGGTCTATTACTGCCAGTTCATCTATAATTCTAATATAAATTCAGGAGGGTACCAGAGCCCGCTGCTGGCTAATTCACTTGAGTGACAGGCATGTGTTAGCTGGAAATCTCATCGTTTCAATAAACTGCTTGGCTCCGTCACAGAGCATCTTGAAAGGGAAACAATTGTACCTGTCACATCACCCGCGATAACCTTCAGCAGCGAGCGTGTTTCTCTTTGTCAGGGAGATAAAGCCGCTGTTGATATAAAATATACGGGGCCAGTCAAACGGCTTGCGGATTGTCTCTTGCTTTGCTAATTCATTTTATCACCCTTGTCATCTTCTGACTGAAACCCAGGCAGTCCTGAGCCCCGCAGAATTGATTTTAGGGCAGAGGAGCAATATGTGCTTCTCACCATCCGACTCCAGATAAAAACATGACCAGCCTGTTCCCCGCTTACCACATCAATGAGTTCTAAAGTAGGACACGGCGCGTTGACTGGTTCTATTTTGGTATCCTGCGATGTGGTTTTATAATGCTATTTCCTTCCCCCCACCTCTTTTTCCCTTTTTCTTTTATCACACACAAGCAACAGCTGTGTTATTGGTGTGGCGCTGAGAAACGGAAGCAAGAGGTTAGCGATGGTGTAAAGATTAGCAGTCCCTGTGTAAATCAGATCATTCCACAATGCAGAGATTAGAAACTCTAGCTTGTCTGCAAATAAATGATGATTTCTCTCCCTCCCCTTGTGTGAAATGCTCTTTAATTTCCCATCCAAATGTTTTACGAACACTTCACTTTGCAGAGGAAAAGGCAAGAATATGACCTCACACCTCATCTCTATCATATGAGCCAAATTCTGCTCCCAGAATCTGTAAATTCAAATCCAGTAATGTAAATCCAGAGCAATGCTGCTAAATTAATGGGGTTACTCTGGATTTATACCAGTGTAAATGAGAATAGAATTAGGCCCATTGTGTGCTCATCTACCTCCAGCCATATTGGATCTTAACAGTCCTAAGAGGACATTTTGGTTGGTTTAATATGAAAATTCTGGTATATTTTCAGGGACTGTATGTCTTCTCCAGCTGGCTGACTTGGGGAATCCAGCTAGGCCATGGATATGATGTGAAAGCACCTTGAGAGGCCTTCAAGTCCAGTCCCCTGCACTGAGGCAGAACCAAATAACCCTAGAGCTCACCCCTGACAGGGGTTTGTCCAAACTCTTCTTAGCACAAAGCCAGGGTGCTTAGTTTATGCTCTTCTCTATTATTAGAACAGATCGTTCCCGGGGAAAGTTAGATCCGGCAAAAGTGTATTCCACAGAAGACTTAATCATGCTGCCAAACCACCCCTGCTTCATGGTCCTTCCCTCACACCAGCAGCAGGGCACAGAATAGCACAACCTCGTCCCGTACCGGATTTGCAAAAGATTAAATGCTGTTAACAACACTGTCTTGATTAATCAAGGGAGCGATTCCTGCTGGCGTGGAGTAATGAGAAAGAGGCCCATAATATATAGCTCAGTGATTGCAATAATAATTAAGTGACAGAGGAATCCATGAAATCGATGTGTTAAATGTAGGGGGCGCATTTAGTGGAGGCGGAGATTCCCCCCCTCGAAAGATAGAAAACAAATACCGTACATGTTAAAAAAACTAATCCCAACCCCACCTCCTTGCTACACATACGCACGCGGCTGTGTCATGGCAAGAGCTGGGTGAATCATTCAGAATGAATAAATAACAGATTATGTGAACATTGTGTTAGATGCGCCCAGAATAATTAATTGTCAACATCTCCCCTCCTCCCACCAATGTCAGCATAGGCCCTGAAACCGCGAACACAAACGCAACAAATGTAACCTTACCCAAGGGAATCCTGCCAATAGGCCCCATTGATTGTCTAATGTTAAGCACAGAATTAGGTGCAGGGGCATGGCTGTTTGCAAGGGCTTGGTTTCAGGGCATGATCCAAAGCCCATTGAAATCAACAGAAAAACTCCCTTTGACTTCATGCCTTTAGATTGTAAGCTCTTTGTGGCAGAGACCTGGTCTTTGCATATGTTTCTACAGCACCTAGCATAATGGAGTTCCAAATCCACTGAATCCTCCTTTCCCTTTGTCTACAAGTTGGTTTTTATTTGGTGACTGGGAGCTATTTTAGGGTATGAGGTATGACTTCCTCATTTGGTCTTAGGCACTGAATTCTGGCTTCTTCGTATGTCTCCAGGCTACTGCACAAGCAGAATGTTTGCTCAGCGGTTATCAACGTTCTGGGTTTTTTAAATTTTCTCAAACAAAATGTCTGCCAAATACTGGCAGTGGTCTCTCTCTCTGTCCCCCGCAACCCATATTTTTGCTTTATTTATTTGTTTTTGCATTAGCAAAACATCTTCCTTCAGTCAGTCATCAAGTTTCCATGCATGTTACAATAATAAATGGCATTGTTGCCTTTCCAGTCAGCTGTACTGTGCACCAGCAAATTCTTCTGCCTGGGAAGGAGGTGTGTTCTAGAAGTCATAGTTTTGACAATGACACAGAAAAAAATCCTATATGGATATTTGGGTGTGAAAACCAGGTACTTGGGTGCATTTGTACCCAACAGCTTGGGTGCAAATTTCCGTCTTGGATGGAGCAGTCAGTGCTCTTGCATTTGAAAATGTGGCCCTCAGCGTACAATAGAACTGCATTCAGTCAGTGAGTGTGTTTAGGAAGATGAAGCTTTGAAAGAGCTACAGACAAAGAAATGAAAATAAGCGAAGCTGCTGGGGCCCTATCCCTAGGGATCCAGACACTAATGCTTAAGCCCTGAACTGCAGTCACCCAAGGGTGATAGAGACTACAAGCCCCCCAAAGGAACTTCACAAAAGCTGAAGCCCAGAATTCCAGCTGGAGGAAGGATAGTCTTGTGTGTTTGGTGCTGCATTGGGACTCCAGAGTTCCAGCTATGCAGCAAGCTTCCTATTTGACCTTGGGAAATCACACTAATTAGGCTCTGTGCCTCAGTTTCCCCATCTGTGAAACTGGGATAATGATACTTTGTCTCCCCTGCAGGGTTACCATGGGGGTAAATTCATTGGCATGTGTGAGAAGCTCTGATGCTATAGTGATGGGGCGATACTTAGAAAATCCTATATACTCATAAATAAAATAAAATTCTAAGCACGAAAAAAAACCTGCAGCCAGAAGTTGAGGCCAAAATTGCTGCATTCCCTCTGAGCAGGATCATGATTCAAGCCTGAGACCTGACTGATGACCCTGTCAGGGAGCTGGAGAGAGGAGGAAAGAGCTAGAATTGAGCATCAAAGCAACACTTTTATTTCCAGCAAACACCACACAAAAGACTTAGTGAGGCAGAGCAGAGACTAGACAGCCCATGAAATGAACCCAACAGGAGCGTGTGGGCGCGAGCGGTACACCAGTATTTTACTGCGCACATAAAGTGACCTTCTTCTAAAGAAAACAGAGCCCGTTGGAAAAGGCCAAAGTTGCAAATCCAGCATTTGGGAAATGCATGAACAGTAACATTGTGAAATGAATTAGCGGGTCTCAGTCCATTTCCAGCTGCCCACTTTGCGAACACCAACATAGTACCAGGCGTTCATTGTCCACAGTTGGCAATCTGATGGGAGAGGCCCCAGACTGGATGGCCATGAAGACAGAATTCCAGGTAGTCCCTCCATTTGGATTTCGTGCGGAGGAATATTGGAGCACACATAAGACGTTTGTTCTGCCACTACCCATGTTGTACCTGTTCGGCCAATAGAGGCGTTCAGTCTTCACAGCTTGTAGTCTAATCTAGCACCTCTGTCAATCTAGGACAGGACACTGGGCTAGATGGACTATTGGTCTGACCCACTATGGCTGTTCTCGCCATCCTTATGTTCTTACTTCTAATCAGCAGTAAGGGGATATAGAAATAGAATCCAAATCCTATTGAAGTCAGTGGGAGTCTTTCCATTGGCTCCAATGGGATTTGCATCAGGGTCTAAATGCACCTTAGAACAACATGCTGTCAACAGGACACACTATGTCAAACCGGGCAGTATCTAAAGTAACTGCTCAGCCTACTGGTCAGTTCAGGCTTGTCTGTGTTTCTATTGCTTCTGCAGCCAGGGAACCAATTCCCACCATAGAATCAGCTTTTAGCTGTCGTACAAGAAACATCTCAGGGTAGAAATGTCTCCCCTTTGGTGCACCTCTTCATATGGCCTTTCATGACCCTTGCTAGGTGTAGCTCATTTTGTACTTTAGCCTTGCTGAATTCATCCCTGCACACTATGCTCATTCTCAGCATCGTCTCCATGTTTCCACTTTTTGTAGGAGTCCTATTTGATTTTCAGGGCATCCAGGAGTCCTGCTGGAGCCATATTGGCCTCTTGCTGTTCTTCCTATCTTTCCTTCATCTGAATCAGCCCTTGTTACCCTGAACACGTCCCAACCTGAGTCCCACTGGCTACTCACTATAGATTGCAACTAAACCCAGCAGGGAGGGGACATGGACACAGGCACAGGGCAGATTTGCAGTGGGCAGTGGGCAAACGACCTGACGGTGCAAGTGCTCCAGACACCGTTCACTTGGACTATGGCTTCACTGCATAAAAAGGGGAGGGGGAGTTGCAGCAGGATAGTTAAAGGGAGCTGGCTATCCTAAAACCCTGGTGCAGACAAAGCACCAATAGTGTTTACCATGAGGTAACTAGGAGAGGGCAGCTCTCCACTCCTGGCTGTGGCTGACCTCGTGGTCTGCACTAGGATTCACAGCAGACTAGCCAACATGTATTAGTTATCCCCTGGTAAAAATGCACCTGTTTTTGACAAAGCTTTGGTCTCGTTTACAAACACCCTCAGCCAGAGTGAGTGGCAGCAGCTTTTCAAAGTAAGCTGCACATAGCAATCCTGTGGAACAATCACTCTGCATCCAGCTCGTGATAACTTCAGGAACAAGTTTGGGGGTGAAGTCTTCTTTCCAATGGCGTCTGAGGCCTTCCCGTCCATCCAGCTCCGGGTCAGAGTGTCCTTTTGTCACAGACCAAGGCAGAATGCCAACTCTGTAGGCCCCTATAGATTTCTGACAGGGAGAGCGTACTATGTTCTCTTGTTCCGGCTCTCAGAAAGTTGAAGCATGATCAATACTTGATTTATCTGGTGAAGAAATTAATGTATTAAAAGCAGTGACTGATGTCAAATACATTCTCTCTCACCTATCGATTTCCTTATTTTTAACTTGCATGTGCCAAAGTTCTGAAGCCCGATGCCAGTGTGCAACTAGTACATTCATCTAGTTAATTTCACGTGGACATAATTTACTAAGCAATGTATTTGACTGAGTAAAAGTGGTACCATTGATTTTGTGGCTGAGTTATCCAATTTGGTTGGCACCATGTCCATTTCAATAGAAAAGTCAACGTATTCAATATGTAATGTTAGTAATTGAGTGGTTGTTTTGTAAAGAAAGATTGCTTGAGTTTAATGAAGTAAAATTTTTCTGTTTCGGTGTGGACTGGATGAGTTTCTACACTAGATGAACAGGATAAAATTTGATCCCGTGTAAGAATAAAACCTTGCTCTTCTGTAATGATTTTTATCCCAGGAAGCTAGAGCAATTTACAAACATTGTGCCATATAAAGTTACCCTGGTAGGAAACAGTGGAATCAGGCCCACTACTGAATGAAACCTCCTAATAGCATCTAAGGTAAGTAAATCATATTATGCCTTTTTTACAGATAGGTACACAGAGGCAGTACTTAATTTGTGCCAGGGCTAAGCTCCGGCACTGCTAGGCTTGGCAGTTCCTAGTCCTGGCACCTCCGGGCTTGCCACATCAGTTATGAAAGTAAAAACATTGCTTGAGCCCTGGCACCTCTTTCGTTGCAAGTTAAGCATGGCACAGAGGTACAGAAATGGGAGTGACTTGTCCAGGTTCACACAGCGAGTCAGTGGGAAAGTCAGGAAGAAGAACTCAGGAGTCCTGGCTAGTCATTTCCTGGCCAGTCAAACTTTTCATGATTTCAACAATTTTCTGATCCTGTGTCAGGATGAAACCGAGACCTTTGGAAGCTTTTCATGAAAAACCAGAGTGAAAGAGACGCCCCTGCAGGAGAACCCAGAGCCTGGCACTTGGAGAATGTATCTGGGATGTAGGAGAGGCCGGTTTCAGTCCCCAGTCTACCTAATTTAGAGCAGGAACTTAAGAGTCTGCGTCCCTGGGGTGAGTCTGAATCACCAGGCTGTTGTGGGGTGGGTCTCTCTCTCTGAGACTGGTCCCCTTTAGATAAATAACTAAATATTCAGTGGGCCAAAGACCAGAGAGAGACCGATGCTACAGCCCAGTGGTAGGGCACTGAGTTCCTGCTTTGTCTGACTGGTGGGAATTCAGTGATTCATGTAGCAGTGAGTGGGCCATTGGCAATGCAATGATGGCACAGATCATTGCAGCCACCACTGGGAGCTGACTCAGTGTTGTAGCTCTTAGTATTCAACCCCAGGAATAGAAAAGTAGGGCTGGAAGGGAGATCAAGACGTTATCAAGCCCAGTCCTCTGAACTGTGGCAGGCCCAAGTAAACTTAACCCATCCCTGACAGGTGTTTGTCCAACCTGTTCTTACAAACCTCCACAATCCCCATTGGAAACCTGTTCCAGAGCTTAACTAGCCTGAGAGTTAGAAAGTTTTTCCTAATATCTAACCTGAATCTCCCTTGCTGCAGATTAAGCCCATTCCTTCTTCTTGTACCTTCAGTGGCCACGGAGAACAATTGATCCCTGTCCTCTTTGTAACAGCCCCTCACATACCTGAAAACTGTTACCTGGTGGCCTCTGTCTCCTTTTCTCATGACTAAACATGCTGGGGTTTCGAACCTTTTTTCCCAGGTCAGGCTTTCTAGCCCTTCGAGCATTTTAGTTGCTCTTGTCAGGACTCTCTCCAGTTTGTTGACATCTTTCCTCAAGTGCAGCCCCCAGAATTGGACAGGTGAATTCTCTGTTTCCTCGTATTATAACATAGATGCTTGTTAATGCCCTGCAGCAGATAGCGATAAAACTAATCACAGGCTCACTGCAACCTTTCTGGATGCAGATCAATAATCTTCAGATAACGGATCAGGAACAGGCTTCTCACCAGCGAGACTCTGCAATTAAGAAGCAATTCTTCTCTGATAAGGATGCCTTCCTGAGCTGGAGTCTGAGGCAAATACTTTTATTCAAGGTGATGTTAGACATTGGAATGAGGATGGATATTTAATTAAATGCTCTACTCTACAAATTTGATACCAGCTATCACCTGTCAAGTTCATGTAAAATTCATAAGAACAAAAGCAGAATGCATTGGATGATTATTATTTTTTTGTTTGGTCAGTGCTTTATTATTTCACAACAAGAGAGCCTTGCATACATTGGTTGAATACTTTACTTGTATCTTACAAAGTACAATCCACCAGTAATTGGACAGCTAAAAGGAGCTCAGATATTCGTTAAAGAAAGTGGGTTTTTTATTCCATTTTACCACTGGATAGAAATTTCAGGACTTGAATTTACCATCACATCCACATCTGAACCTGACTATCTGGAAGGTCATTTACTCCATAGTTCACTAAAAGGGAGTCAGGGATGGTAATGCATAATAAAAATCAAAGCTGAGCTTTCATTTGCTTCTACAGCATATAGAACATTATCAACAACAGTGGCTAAATTATGACAAAACGTGACATTCTGATGATCAGAGCAGAACCTAATGTGTGAGGAAATACAGTCATTGGGGGAAGATGCCTTTTGCAGAGTCATTTATCAAAAAAGGGGGCTGGTTCCACATCCAAAAATCTGTTTGTTTTCAAACTTTATTACAGGTATTGCTCACCAGACTCTGTTCTATTTAACTCCTCATGAAGTCAGGGTTAGTGATCCTGGGAGAAGGGTAAACATCTGGAATCAAATTCTGCTGCCAGTTACCCTAGTATAAATACAGTATTACTCCAATATGGTCAAAGGAGGCTAGTCTGGATTTACTCCAAAATAAATGAGGGCACAGTTTACGTCTCCAAATTAAATCTCTCCAACTTCATGGAGTCACAGAGAGGAAAATCCAGAGGAGTGGTTCTCAATCTTTTTCATAGCAGGGACTAGCTTGTTGCATTCCTAGATGGTGTCCGGGAGATCTCAGGGGCCGGTCGGTGAGAAACACTGTTCTAGAGGATGTTTGATCATCCCGGCTGCCACTTGGAGGCAGTGCCGGCAGAGGGAACCAGGCAGGAGGTTGTTCCCAGAGCTGAGTGGGAAACGGTTTGCCCATTCCACGAGAGTTTTTGAGATACTGAAAAAGTTTGTGTCGCTCTCTAAAAAGGGGTGAGTTCCACCCTAGATAGCATGGAAGGGGCTGATTTGAAAGGCGGTCCCTCATTGGGACAGCTCCCAAGGATGGAGGAGAAGGGCTGAAGTTGCACTCAGTCAATAGGTATCAGGTGGTGGGAAGCCTGTGCCAGGCGACCTTTGTGCCCCTTGTGTGTTGCAGAGAATCACTCCATGGCAATGCGCTCCATGGCAGGGCTTGGAGATGGGCTAGCAGGCGTATGAGGTGTGGCTCGTAGATCTACAGACTACAGTGATTCACTGGCCGTAGCCCCTTAACAGGGCACTGTACAACAGCTCACAGCCCTGCCGCTGCCACACGACTGTTCTACCCCCATCCCAAGGCCCACACGGAAAGGCCATTTACTGGGGCTGTAGACAGGGCACGCAAATATGTCCTGTTATTATTGCAGTAATAGACTCTAAGCAGGATTATTTTCCCCTCGGGTCAATTGCTTTACATCACACTGAGAGAACAAACAGTCAGGACCATAATTAGCCAGGAGTCACATTTGTTGTCCAGGCTTGTGGAAATGTCAGCTTGCTCTACATTCCTTGAGGGAAAGGTTTCCAAGAAAGCGTGCTCGTTAAATCAATTTCTTCCCGCTTTCTTTCTTTCTTTTCCTCCTTCCTTCTGTTAGCATTGTCCATTGGGGAATTCACATGTGAACCTTAAACATCTGTCAGTTTGCTGCAAATAATTCCCAGTCTTGTTTAGCTGAACTAGTCTTCTATTTCCTTCTTTCCTCAGCTGCCTGTCTGCCGCGGCTCTGCTTCAATATTGCTGCCTTCGTTGCCAGGCACTCCAGGCTGCGTTGACTGTTAGTTGGTCTTGATGCATGAATCAGGGGCTCATGGACTTGTCTGCCACCTCTGGAGGCCACAGCACAGAAAACAGGGGAATGGAAGAGGGGCAGACAGGGCCCAGACCAGCAACTCATGAGGTTGAATCAAAGACCAGGAAGTGAAATAAATGTATCTCTGTGAGTGATAGAAAAAAGGAGATCATGATCTAATCAATCCACCTCTCCCCATACACCAATATGGTTATTTAGTTGTACAGTAAACTCCAGTCAGAATCTAGCACACCGGGGCTTCCAGGCACTGCCATGATATACCTAATAAATAATGTACAGCACCTCGCACCAGGAAGTCCTGTTCCATGACCGGGGCTCCTAGGCTTTCCTGCAGCACAAGTCTCATTAAAGCCAGTGGCCGGCAGGGGCCTGACACAGGGAGGCCCAGCTGAAAATCTGTCCCCAGCTCATTTTGGCCAGGAATTTCTAAGACAGCTCGGTGTCCAAATCCCATGCAACTTCAATGGGAGCGGGGCACTTCGTGCCTTTAGGCTCCATTGAAAGCCCGGAGCACGCTGTGCTTGGGAGAGTATTCCAGCTGCTGCCCTCTGGCCCGCTTCGTTCGTCATTCGTTGCTAGTGAAAAATAGCCTGATTAGGGTTTTTTTTTAGTTTTCCAGAGAGTGTTGCTATTATTTATTTATTTTCTTCAATAACATGCGGGGATAAAGTGCCACTCACGCAGGAAGATTTACTGTCTCTTCATCAAGTGATGTATTGCGAGGGAAAGGGGAACAAGCACGGGCCGGCGGCGGAAAATTGAATTAGCTCGGCGGCACACAACACAAAATAAGATAAATATGGTATAGAAATATAACTGAAGCTGTATTATTCACCCAGTTTCCTGGGTTATTCGTCAGCATGGGAGCTGTGAGTTGCAAATTAAAATGGCTATTGATTCTAAAGTTGTTTTAAAGTAGTTTCTACCTCTGGATCCTTTGAAACAATTGCCTAGAACTGTCACTCAGGAGCTGAATCCTGATTTTAACTGGGCCTAGGAAGATCATGCGTTTTCACTCCATCTCTCCGGCTTGTGGACACTTCAGATTCTATGCTTTGAATAGATACTAGTTCTGCTTTGAAGAAGGCAGGACTAAGGTGCGATGCTGCAGTCCCGCTGGTAGTAGGTATGTGTTGCCATATTTGCCAGCTGGAGCATCTCCAGCAATCACAATGTAACAACAAAACACACACACACATTATGTCCCCCCAAATGCCAAGTGGTAGCTGGTGTCAGAGCCCTGCAGGCTGGCTTTCCACTAGGGAACAATCAATGATGCAGAGTCTGGGTATTTAGTGAAACTTGTGTTATTTGCATGGTGTGCACCACTCCCGGAGCAGGGTTGGTCACAAATGACACAGGCAAACAACTCCCTCTTTCAGAAATCAAAGCCCAGATCCGAATACCCAGTTCCCAGAAAGTCACGCTGCTCCAAGAATTGTCTGTAGTTAGAGAGAGACAAGCGGGGTGAGCTAATCTCTTTGATTGGGCCAACTTCTGTTGGTGAAAGAGACAAGCTTTGGAGCTAGACAGAGCTTGTCTTTATGTCTGGGAAAGGGACTCAGAATGTCACAGCTAAATACAAGGTGGAAGAGTGGTGAGCAGAAGAAGTGGTTAGTGAGATTAAAGCAGAGGGAAACACTGTTCCCCTGACTATTCAGAAAGGAATTATAAAATGCAATATGCTTACCCCAGCTCAGGTAACTGCCAAAAATTATTGTTGTGACCAAGAGATTAACACAATTTTTAAAAGGGCTGGAGATTTCTATGGGTAATGAGGATATGTAGAGTTACTGTAGCAAGGGTTAAAAAATAATCAAGAGCTTTGGACAGGATCTAAGCCCTCCTGCTTCAGATCATAACCATCCTCTAACTATTGTGGTTCAGGAGGAAACTTTCCCTGGGGGCAGGTTACCCCACAGCTGCAGGGTTTCTTATACCTTCCTTCAAAGCAGCTTGTACTGGCCTCTGTTGGAGACAGGCTAGATCATTGGTTCTCAAAGTGGGAGTCGGGACCTCTCTGGGGGTCACGAGCCAGTTCTGTGGGGGTCGCGAGCCCCTGCTGCCAGCAGCTGGCCCTGAACAATGCCACTTCCGCGGGCTGCTGGCCTCCGGCCCCTGCTGCTGCAGGCAGCCCGTGCCCCTGACATGGCGGGCTGCCGGCGCCCCCATAAGGCTGGTCCCGGACGTGGCTTCTGCCGTGGCGGGCTGCCGGTGGCCCTGCAAGCCCAGTCCCAGCTCCCGCTGTGGAAGGCTGCTGGTGAGCCCGGTCCGGGCCCTGGCTCCTGCTGCGGTGGGCTGCCGGCACCTCCATGGGGCTGCTGGAAACCCCCCCTCACTGGCCTTGGGGGGGTGCTGGAACCCCCCCTCAATCCCGACCCCTGCCCTGGGGGCTGCTGGAACCCCCCCATCCCAGCCCCTGCCGCAGTGGGCTGCAGCCCCCCCCGACCCCTAGGGGGGGGTCGCACTTAGAGGCCCGGTGTGGGGAAGGGGTCACCTCTACAAAATGTTTGAGAACCACTGGGCTAGATGGACTCCATATCGGATACACTCTGGCAATCTTATGTTCCTATAATGTATGGATCAGCCTGCAGATTCTTGGAGGCAAGGATTTTGCTGTAATAATACTATTTATTAATAATCATGGAGGTCTAAATAATTGTTACAGTCTTAGCTATATATTAACATAATCTTTGCCAGCATTAAAGAAAGACAAGCTTGTCAGCAGCCATCAAAAACTTGATAAAGTATGAAAATAATAAACCAGATTCTCATTCAGAGGATCAGCTTTGATCAAAATTCCCTCCATCACCCATTTGATTAGTGTCTACCTGCTGGTTTATTACTCCAGAATTTACACCTTGGGTCAAGCCAGGAAAGTGCTAACAGTCATCATTAAACTTTTACCAACACAATGCCACCTGCAATTTACTGATTCTGCTCCCAAGTGGATTACCTCGGTCTGTGAATAGAAAATACATCATAGGATGTAAAATTAATTTTTAGAATGCATTACAGCAGGGGTGGATAAGGCTTGCAGCTACATGCTATCAAGCTGAGAAGTAATGGAGTTCAAGCAGCTATGTCATGATTCAAGGCAGGAAAACAGCTACTGATGGCAGATGGCAGAAAGCGTGTGGACATTGCTGGATAAGAGGTAGTGGGTACAAAAGGGCGTTTGCAATCTCTGTGTGGAAATGAGGAGGTGACAGTGTGGCACTACAGTTACAGTTTTAAGCAAAGTATTAGACAGTGAATGTTTTCTCATTTAAGCTGCAACTGATTGATTATCTTCAAGTCTTGTTTGTGTTCCACTGAAGAAATATACATGTGTTACAGTGGAAATATTCCATTGACTGCAGGGTGAATAGATGTCTTGGTTTTAGCACTTGGTGCCTCTTTTATATGCAAAAAATTCTCAACGAAATTCAAACCCCCTATGTTTTCACAGGGTTCACTGAAAAAACATGAAACGTTAGCCTGGATTAAATTTGCAAACAGGTGTAGGGAAATATTGGCACCCACGCAACAGGCTACCATAGTTAGACTACTTTTAAGATGCACACCTGTCTCGTGTCACACCAGAACTCTGCTCTCTAAGTTAGGATGATCACAGGAGTCCTCCTTCCTTGCACGTAGAATACTGAGGACAGTCTGATGCATAAAAGTCTTCACTCGTCCTGGGCCTAAGACTGTAAGTGCCTCCAGCCCTCAATTCAACACGTTTTATAAACTTCTAAAAAATAATAAACTCTGGTGATTAACCGGAATCTAACCAAGCATTAATCCAGGACTAATGAACTAATTAAAGGGACTTTATTGTCTCAACAAGTCAGATCAATACCTTATCATTGTTTTCAAGAGCAAAGAAGCAAAGGGACAGTGGTAAGGCCAGAAACTCCTGGGTGTCTTTAGAAGAACTTTGCTTGAAAATCTACGAGGAGTCAGACCTGAAGTGCTATGCAAAATCAAATGCCACTAGATCAAAGATTTCCAGAGGGGTCTGCACCTCCATTTGAAATTTTTGAGGTGTCTGCAAATGGAAAAAAGGTTGAAAACCACTTGCTTAAAGAGATCTCCACCTCCACCTCAGCTGGGCTTTGGGTCACGATCATTCTGGGATTGTTTAAAAATCCCCAGAGCTGGTCAAAATTTGGAATTTCTGTTCCAGGGAAAATTCTGACATTTTGAAATTTGTTTCCATTTCCAATTGGAGTGAAAGCAAAACAAAACCATGCAAAATTTCCAGCAAAATGAAAGTTTTGGGTCAATCAGAAAGTTTTGTTTAGATAAAATTGATATGTTTTGTTCCCAATTTTAGCATTAAAACAATAACAAATACAATAAATAAAAAAAAATAGAACAAAAAAATTGAAAAGTTTCTTTCTGATAATGTTGAAACTGAACATTGTAACATAATTGAAAAGCTTCATATTTTTTTTCACAAATAAGTGTTGATTTTGATTTCAACAAAATGGCGTTTTCCAAGGGAAAATATTTGACTGGAAAAGTTTCAACCAGCTCTATTAAAAACCGCAGCCCATTGAGGAAAGACACATCTGGGAAGATATCCATGCATCATGTATTCATGCATCACCTAGGTCAAGTCGGAGTCCGAATGGAACACAAACAGCGTAACTAGGTCCCTTCCTAGGCTTTTTGTTTGTGGAACAAGATTCTGGGGGTGGCTTTTGGGGTGTTACTTTTGTTTTGCAAAATAAACAGAAAACAGCTCCTGTGATTAGAAAATAAAAACATCACATACAGAAATCCATCCTCTGTAGTGTTTGTGCTGGTCTCCTCGGGTCCTGGGAGCCTCTTACTGTTTGAGTTAAGACTCTTTATATAAAGTTTATGGGTCCCGTTGGGGTGTTTTCAGCAGATTACATTCAAACCAGCCCATGCAATGAGGGCACAGAACAGTCAATAAATCAGCTAGCTGAGCTCAGAAGCTTGTACATGCCATTCACAATGGGTCTCCGTGCTGGTGTAACACCTCTTATTATTAGCTGACATCTGGTAAACAAAGATCCTGCTTTTCATAAACCTTGTTTGCTCTTTTATTGCCTCCACCTACACATTGTGCTGGGGACAGAACACGGCCAGCCCTTCTCAAACGGAGCCCTAGGAGTGTCCACAAACAGGGAAAGCGTGGCTAACAGCAGGAGAAGCTTCCCACGCTCTCTCCGGCCCGAGGTCAATGTGATGCAGCCTCCAAGGGATCTGCTTGACCAGTTCAGGAGATGGCTCACAGGTGAGATGGAAGGCAGCATGGGGCTTTCCAGGTGCAATGCAATCTTGTAATTCACACTCTATGGAGCCGGAAGAGGTAGGTTAAAGTAGCCCCGGCCCCTGTTCTCTTAGGCATTTCAGGTGACTGGGTATAAACAGGTGTCCATAGAGTTTTGGGAGTTTTTGGCTGTCTGTTCTTCAAACTCCTTTTTGGCTTTTCTTATTACATTTTTACACTGAATTTGGCACTTCTTTCCATTTACCACACTAGGATTTGACTTCCACTTTTTAAAAGATGCCCTTTTATCTCTCACTGTTTCTTTTCCATGGTTGTTAAGCCACGGTGGCTCTTTTTTAGTTCTTTTACTGTGATTTTAATTTGGGGTATACATGTAAGTTGGGTGTCTTTGAAAAGTGTCCATGCAGCTTGCAGGGATTTCACTCTAGTCACTGTACCTTTGAATTTCTGTTTAACTAACCCCCTCATTTTTGCATAGTTCCCCTTTCTTAAAAACCTCTAAGGAAGGAGATTCCACCACCTCCCTAGGGAACCCATTCCAGTGCTTCACCACCCTCCAGGTGAAAAAGTGTTTCCTAATATCCAACCTAAATCTTCCCCACTGCAACTTGAGACCATTACTCCTTGTTCTGTCAGCTCCAGCCAGCTTTTCACTCACATCCGTTCATTTACTATTTTCTTGTAGCATACTTTTGAATTAAGCACCAGGGAACAGTCTTACATGTCATTCTAAGCACTCCCATTGTCGTCCCAGAGCAGGCAGGAAGGGAAACCTGCCAACTGTAGAAATTGTGTTCACTTTAAAGAAACAAAATAATTTCCCTGATATGTGGGTACAGCTGATGTGTGATTTGCAAAGGGCTTCATCAGTAAATCACTTTCCTACTGACAGTTTATTTAAATCAACGGCACGCTCTGATTTATATTTGCTGTGCTTTAATTACTTAGGAAAAACTGAACGAAAGTCTGGTATTACCGCGATCCCCTGATTTACAATTACCACCATTTGACTATTTTGAATTTCCGTCCCGTGCGCTGTAGACCAGATCTCTGTCCATTACAGCTGAGAACTTCAGCATTAAATTAAATGTAAATAGACTGGTATCTTGCTCATTTTCTATTCCAATTCTCCTCGCAGCCCCAGCAATAAAGGAAGTGCCCCTTTGTTCTCTGTGAAATGCTCCTGCTGCATTTCCAGAATGATTCCCGCCCTAGGCATGGGAACACACCCAGGGCAGAAAACACCAGGTGGGAATTGAAATCCAACAGGTTTCATAGTATTTAAGGCCAGAATAGAGCATTGGATCATCTGGTCTGACCTCCAGTGTAGCTCAGGCCATTCAAGCCCATCCAGTTACACCTTTGTTGAGGCCAGTGAATTTAGTTAGGCTAAAGCATTTCAGTCTCTGGGAGAATAAACTATTGTGGCTGCAGGCTGAGAACAGAGACAGACCGAGGTGCCACCAATGGCTAAGGCCCCGGTAATGGCAGGGAAGCAAATGAGATATTCCCAGGTGATCCCAGCAGGCGACCCATGCCCCACGCTGCAGAAGAAGGTGACCCTCCTCCCATGCTGAGGTCCCTGCCAAACTGACTTGGGAGAAAATTCCTTCCTGATCCCAAGTCTGACTCGGAGCATGTGAAGAAGACCTACCCTCCAAGCGTCCAAGAACTAGGCTCTCCTTCGTGATCTGCTGAGGGGCTGCCAGCCTCTATTCTATGGCCACTGCCCTTCTTCAGCCAATTCCTACTGGCGTATTAGACAGGGGCTGGTGCATTTTTGTCACTGATAGTATCAGCTTGCTTGTGATGAATGAGCCCATAGCTGTTCCAGTCTCCCCATTATTCATCCATGCCACATGCTGTTAAAGACTGCGAGGAATTCAATCCACTTTGTTGCCAGGTTACATTTTGGGGGGCAAGGACATGTAGAGAGATAGCGCCGCTGAATTAGTTATTGCTTGGAATCCTGCACTTCTCTTTAGCAAATTCACTTTTCCTTAGCTCTATATTGTACCATGGATTCACACCTATGCAGAAAGCTGATAGGATCTGTGCTCCACTCTTTGGTGGCTTATCTAGTCCATATGCCTTCTACTGGCCCTCCATGTGTCATCCCATGGGAGCACTTCTGTTCAGATTTAAGGTGATCTGCCTTCATGGAGCATTTATTGGCCACATGCACTTTCTGCTGCAAAACTGGTTTCCCCCCCATGTTTCAACCATAAATAACATTCTCTCCTCTCTCCATGTGTTGCTTAATTAGCTAAGGGCCATGCAGACCCGCTCAGAAGAGAAATGTGACCAAGTCCCAGGTGAAAAGACAGGATCAGCTCTATCAGCTTTCTATCAGTCTTGTCCCTTATTTGCACTGCAGTCGTGCCAAGAAGCCTCCTTGTGCTAGGCGCTGTACCCACACGTAGTGAGAGATTCTTGCCTGGCCTAGAGAAGCCAGACAGAGGGGAAGGGAAACCAGGGGCAGCGCGGTTAAATAACTGGTTGGAGTTCATACAACAGGCTAAGGGTAGAACTGAGAATAGTACACAGCTTGGCTGGCACCGAGATCTATGCCCAATCCACTAGACCACACGGAAGAAGGTAACTGGGTGAGTTTGGGGGATGATCATTATGTGTCATGGATTGTATAAATAAGGCCAAATCAAGCATGTTTTCCTGTGTTATTCTCTTCTGGTAGGAAGAAAAATAATAAAAAAAAACCAAGTACAAAATGTTGGCAAAATATCTAGAACTTTTTTCTCAATACTCCAGACTAATTTAGAACTTATTGCAGCCCTGCTTATAGCCTGGTTTATGGTTTGACTTTAATCTCTCATTTGATTCTGACGGCAGGAGTTTAGAAGCAGAAGGATGTTTTCCCAGAAGCTCAGTTCAACGACATGGTTATTTATGAAGTTTGCATTTAGCTGCAGCTTTATGCTATTTTGTAATACGAGAACCTGTAACTCTGGGATCACAGTTCATTATCATAGAAGAAGGAATTAAGTCATTAGGAACAGCGTTAACGTTTATTTAAGTGAAATGAGACAACGGTCTAGGAGGCAGAAATAAGCTGGCAGCTGGCTATGGTACCTGCAATTCATTTCTATCAGTGACAAGCATCAAAATACTTGCTCAAAGCAAGGGGTGGGAGGAAGGGGATGTTAAACATCATAATTCTCTGCTTCCCAAAGAAGGATTCATTACATTCCTAATGAGAGCAAGGTGTATTTTCGGTCTTTCTTTACGAAGTGGCTTGCCCAGGTACATGGGTGTGTGTGTGTATGTGGTAGAGGTTATGTTATCAAATCATCCTATAATCTGTGTGCCCTGCCACCACTGTTGTGCACTTGAGTGGGCAATGCCAGGGACTGTGTATTTTCTGCCAAAGTCTAATGCCCAGTTCTCTGTAGGTGAGAACGTGAATCCAGAGGGTACAGCAGCTCTCCTGGATTTCCTTGAGGATGACGACACCCCAGTTAGGAGGTTCCTCGGGGATGGTTTAGAATTGGGAAAAGGTGAAAGTGCAGAGTTCTTGAGTTGAGCTACTGAAATGCTTAAACGTGTGGGTAACTGTCTTTTGTGGAACTTCTCCACTGTCCTAAGATAAAGGGTGTGAACTGATGAGTCAAAACGAGGGAGTCTAGTTTGATGTAGACTCAAGAGCACAGGTTATTGCATTCAACACAGGGGTAGCTGGTTGATATTTTCTGGCCTGTGAGAGACAGAAGATCAGACTCTGTAGTCTAGTGGTTTCCTCTGGCCTTAAGCTCTATGAATATGGAACATGGGCCTAACATTAAATGTCACTTTTCCCAGGGGAGCGTGGAGGAGCAAGGAGGATGTCACAGAGGAAGTTGCTGGAGGAGAGGGAGGAATTTTCAAAATCCACTGGTGACTTGAGAGAAGGGAGTTCAGTTTTGGGTACTCACCTTAACAGGGTCTGAGCTTTAAAGGGAAAATCAGGCCCCTTGTGGTGTGTGTGTCTTAGGACGGACACCTCCTTTGTAGCTCTGGGTTCCAAAGGAGCAGGGGAAATGCATGGCTCCCATGAGAGGATCGTGACCAAAACAGATCATCTGAGGCATCTCTGCCCTGCTCTGAGCATCCCTTTTCCGTTCTGTCTCCGCTGTCTGAGAAGGTGAAACACCTGAAATAAGAGAGTTCAGAAAGATTTTCCACTTTGAGAAAACAGGCCAGGCCGGACTTTTCATGGACTTCAGTGGGAATTGAATCGAATCTTTATGAGGCAACCCTAAGAGTGAAATTCACCCAGCTCAGAAGTTCGGACAAGGCCCAGCACATCAGTTAAACCCTGTGTGTCAGAAAGACTTTGGTGGTGCACAGCTTGGCATGGGTCCTTCCTACTGGGGTGAATGTGAATGTGGGGTGAATTTACAGCGGCTAGGATAAACTCTTCTCCCTGTAAGGAATCCATCTGCTCGCTAAACCATGGGCCCAGTTCTGACCTCTCTTAACACTGGCTTCCCATAGGCACAACTCCGTTGACTTCAGTGCGGATGCTCCTGATGTACATTGGCACAGCTGAGAGCGGAATCAGGCCTCCCCCTGGAAGATGTGGAGTTAGATTTTGTTTATTTTCAAAGTAATAAACTCTGTAATTAACCGTAGCCCAATAAATCATCAATCTCGTTGTGCAAAAAGAAATAATGAACTAATTAACTAGGATTCATCCTCCCAACACGGGTGATCAATGCCTTATCTTAATTCAGGGAGCTCTCTCTCTGGAGAGGAAGGAGGGAAATTGAAAACACTTAATTAAAGAGACTAAGCATTGGGGGTGGGGAGAAAGGAACATTTTTTCCCCTCAGAAAGGAACCAGGTGAAAAGACAGACAAATTCTCGTGTTTGGAAAGTCAACAGACCAACTCCCCTCTCCCCCTTTCATTCTTAGGGAGAGAGAGAGAAGACTGACAGCGACCTTCTTGGTGTAGCTGGGTTAACATTAGCTGAGGTGACCCTTCCCTTCCCCGCCTGCTTCCTCACCCCAATTTTTAAAGCAATGTAAATCTGCCATTGCTCTTTCAGTGCTCTGAAAAAAGTGAGTTTGCATTTTTATGAATTTCAAAATGTGTCCTTTTACTCTCCCACTCGCACATCTATTTATTCCAGTGATTTCTTTTACTTTCTCTTGTCAGCCTAAAGTTAATTCATGTCATTTTCTACCCAAAAGTGAGTCCCTTCTTGCATGTTTAAAATTCAGTCTGAACCTCGCACCGTCCCATAAAGAGAGTCACGCGGGTTGTAAGTTGATGCTGGTATGATTGCTGCCTCTCCCGCCAAGAATATTACATTTTCTGTTACTCACAACAAAGATATCAAGAGTGTTAATATTGTTGTCGCGGTGACTGACGGCTGCTGCAAATATGGATGATATAAAGTGAAATTACTGCACTTTGGAAGCAGTGCAAAGCTTTGGATGGAGCTGGAGTGATCTGCTGCATCCTCCCAGGGAAGACGGGGCTTTGCGAGGTATCCGCCAATTTCATGCTGAGAGTGTTCCAAGAGGCTCTGTTATGCCTCATCTCTAAGTGAGACTATTAAAAGAGAAAGATTTTGTATTTCATCTTCTGTGCTAAGAAACCTTCAGCCACCAGGCTGAGGGAGAGAAGGGGCGTTCACGTTTCTTTCTTTTCAGACCAGACGGTTCACATGGTGTGATCAAAGAATGAAATCTCTTTCCTAGCTGCAGCTGGTCCAGCAAGGGCTGTTTAACTTGGTTATCCTTCCTGCATGGGGAGTGTCTGTCTTGGATGAGGAGGTCACGAATATGCTCAGATATTAAGGCTTGAATTTTAGCAGAGAGCTGCCTCTTGGAGAGTGGAAAGGAGGGCTCTGCTCATACAGAAGAGAGGAGCAGTTTTATGCCTGGATTTGATGATGCAAAAGGCATATAAACCCCATGCTTCAGGGCACAATGTATTCATCTGTGAGGGTCAGGAAGGGATCCCCCACACCTCCCTCAATGAACAGTAACACACAACATTATGGGGCTTGGGCGTTATTGCCCTATTCCTCTGCAGCATCAGGCACAGGCAGATAACCTCTGCTGGTAACACACATGAAGGCAGGGAAGTGAAAGCAACTGCCCCAGTTCAGTGGCTGCTAGGGCACTGGTGTTAGAATGTGGGCCCATAGGTAAGTGGATGTACATGAGCTCTTTCTGGGAAATAAATATGAGGATCATTGTGTTGGGATCTTTAACTTACCACATTCCACTTGTGGTCCTTTTGTAATTACACAAAGATTCTGATAGCATCAAACCGTTACGAGAAGCTTCATCTAAATGCAAGTGCTCGTAGCTGGGCCCAGTCTTCCCTGGAGTCATGCTTTTTACAGTCTCTTGCAAAGGATTTATTAGCTATGTCAGGGAACAAAAGCCACAAAGGAGCCAGTCGGAGAAGAATTTCAAGCAGATGGGAGCGTGGGAGTGCAGCATGTCCAGGAAAGGCTGGTCACAAACCATATTTTTAATTAAATTGCGGAAGTTTTTAACTGATAAAAACATTCTTGCTTGGTTTAAATGGCATTTAGCTGCTTTAATTGGTATGTCTATATTTGGCGTTTTCAGACAGAAACAGATAATAAGACGATGGAAACAGATCACAGCGACTTAAAATCCTTGTATTTGCATAGCCCAGTTGTTAACGTTATGAAATAGAAACCCTGTTATCAACTTGCATAAAACAGCTTGTTTTGGTAGATTGCAAATACTGTGTTTAATTAAGCGGGCTTTGGGGACAGTGAAACTTATTGCTATAAGATACGACTCTGCGGAAATAAAGGCGTTTTCATTTAAATAAAACAAAAGGGGGTGTTTATCAGAATGTTATTTAATTGTCAGCATAGCTAAAGGGGTTTATTTCTGCTGTAATTTATGAACTGGAATTGATCAGTGAAGCAGGCGTCTCTGTCCTGTACAATTAAAGTGCTATCTCTTTAATTCCAGGCATTCACTACGGCAGCAGCTGAGGAGAAGCAAAAAATACAGCTTGTTAAATCCCTTGGACATTCTGGTTTGATGGGCTAAGCCCACCTCTGCCCAATTAGCCCATTCAAAGCATTTCTCTCTTGATTATGACATTTTCAGACCCCCATTACCATGGTCTCTAGGCACAAGTGTGTATTTCAGCACAGGTAGGTGATGATGATGACAGAGTTAAGTGAATACGAGGCCATTTGATATTAATAAATCACACGTTGAATTGTAAGGGGAGATTTTCCCCTGAAAGGTCAAGAATGTCCCACAGAACATGTGATATGGAGAATAAGCAGAGCTGGTTGAGAAATAATATTTTTCCCTCCAAACTAATTTGATGCAACAAAATTCTTGTTGGTTGTTGAAATGTTTTGGATGCTTGACACCAACCCCAATTTGGTTTTGTTTTAGGGGATTTCAGCATAACTTGAACAATGTTTGATAAAACTGATGATATTTTTTTCACGACAATTTCCCATTGTGTCAGAATGCCATGTTCCAGTGGAAAATGTCCTACCCTTTGCTCCCTGGATCACTAGCTGTGAACCTCCAATACAAGTCTGCCCTGAGTCCTCAGGGTGGACTTAGAGGGGTCCCATCTTGAATTTCAGGAGCGCAATCTGTTGTGGGAGTTTCTGTCAGCTGTTGAAAAGCCATGGATATTTCCTGCAGTGAATGTGTTTCCATGATCTATATTCCTCCCCATTGCATCTAAGCCTAACATGGGGAATTTAACCATCCCACAGCAAGCTTCTGTGCACACACACATTTTACAGGTGTGAAGGGGAGGGAGGTTACATGCAGCTCATAGGTAGGGGGGCCATTATCACTGCACGAGGAATGTCATTTCATGGCTTTAGAGGCGGAAATAGTAGTGGAGAGACCTAGAGAGGAAGCAAGGGGCAACCTTGCTGTGTGATTGATTGGCTGGGCTGGGGAATTCTTGGCTGTTTGTGTGCTGGGTAATTCTATGAAATACGCCTGTAAAATAGCGACAATAGGCAGCTCTTCCCTAGAGGTTTTCATTTGTAAATCAATTGTAGAGTCGATATCTTTGTTCTCGTTGTGTGGCTGGGGAAGCTGCCCCAAACCACAGTAGCATTATTGTAAGGTGCAGCATGTAGGGACATTACTGTAAGATTGCATCATTCTGTTTATAAGGACCTCAGAGCTAAGGGTGCTTGGCTGGCCCCTGTAACAAAAGACTTGTTTTCTCTGGTCTAAAACAAAGTCATTTTCTCTGGATTCTGATTTTCATTTGATCACCCAGGTGTGCTCACCAACTCGATGCACTCTCAATATTGCATCATTTAATTCCTACCATTTGGAGATTAATCTCCAGTTTTTTGTCTACAATGGAGCTTTTACAAACCTTCCCCTCAGTCCTCTTGGAAAATATGTATTTGAGGCGGGTTATTAACAGGCACAGAATGGAGGTGAAGCCTGTAAGTCATATCATCAAAGAGGAACGTAGAGTGAAGTATATCAGAGATCAGCAGGAGAAGCGCCGTGCAATAACAGCCTGTGTGAAATCCAGCTGAGAAGAATATTGAGAAACCCACAAGGGCAATTTCCCTCATGCAATGATTCTCAAGGAGGAACGAGACCTGAGATAGGAGAATAGCAGAGAAAAATATCTCAAGGTGCCAATTATAAAACTCGCCCAAAGCTGTGAAAAATAGAGATGTGCATTTTGGGGGCTCAGAACTGGGCTCCCCCCAGGTGAGAAATTAGAGCACATTTCAGTATGTAAATGTAGGGCACAGCAGATGGAAGGGAGGGGCTGAGGAACGGCGGGGAATGCTCTTCCCACGCATCTGATAGTGCCAAAGAACTGCCTGTCTGAGCTTCCTGAGTCTGTCACCCCCTCCCCCCCATTCCCATCTAGCATTTGCATAGCCGTCCTATTGCCGTATCCCCCGTTGGCACAGACAATCCACTACCCCCACCCCCACCCCATCACCTACACCTGAAACCCCAGAGTTGCAGTCATCGTCTCTTGACCAACCTCTCAGATAGCAGCAAATCTGGGTCCCTCGTGCCCGACATTGCTGGAGCCCCCACTTTCCCCTGCCTTTCGTCTCCCCTCGTTCGACCCCTGGTGTCTCCTCCACCCCTTGCCCTCTTTTTTGCTACTCCGGCCATGTCAGGCCGATTGCTCCCTGTTCCCACTGATCTGGCTGTATCTCCCCCGGCCCTGCGCTGTGTCATCACCTCCAATTTTCACAGGGTGACCCAGAGAGGGGAAGTGACTTGTGCCGGCTCACTTTGTGTGTCAGTGACAGAGGCGGGAACAGGACCCAGGAGTCCTGGCTCCCGGACACATGCAGTAAAGACGGGGGTTGGGGTTTCCACAGCAGCCGGTGGCAGTGAGGCTCTCCGTTCCGCCTGGACGTTGAAAATCCCCACCCCTGTCCCGCTCCCTCAATGATGACCGCAAAGGAGATAACCCAGCAACTGGCCAAACGCAAGACAACACCGGCGCTGTGCGTGGAACCTGTGTCTCCACGCGGCGGAGCAGCCTGGCAATGGGTTCGTTTGTGGGAACAGATGAACAGGGACGGAGGCCGCGATGGCTTCATTTAACCAACGAGATCCCATTCTTTACCCACACTCGTGGGAAGTTAGGGTCCGTGTGTTGTCACTAAGAGAGGTGACAAATGTAGACCCCTTCCATCGATCTCCATCCCAATGTGGTTTGCAGGTCTCTCCGCAGATGTTGCGTGCAGCGGGACGAGTCCTTGGTCCTTCAGGGACATGTGAAGGGCTGGGGGGTGGGGGTGGCTCTCACCCGTGGGGCATTAGCGATGCAAAATAGAGCGGGAAAAACTTGCCTCAGATTGCAGAGCTGTAGACAGAGGCTTGGGCTCAGCCGTGGCCCTTCGTGGAGCATGGCCTGTGGCGGCGGCTGAGTGTTCAGGGAAGACAGGCTGACCTGGTTCCTGCAGCTGGGAAGCGGCTGAATTTTGCTCTTCATCTGACCTCCCTCAACTCCCTCCGCCCCTGCCCCAGGACCCCTAAGGGAAGAACTTGACTCTCCATGTCTCCTGCCATTGTTCTGCTGGGCTAACGTGCCTGGGTAAAAGCCAGCTGAGGATGGTTGGGAGGCTAATTCAGTCTCCATCACCCCAAGGCAGTGTGTTCCAGCGGCTAGAGCACTGGAGTGGGCACCAGGAGATGTGGGGGTCTAGTCCCATTTCCGCTGCTGGGTGACTTTGGATATGTCATTTCCTTTCACTGGGTCTTTGTTTCCCTCCCATTTGGGGCCAGTCTTGTCTAGTTGGACTGCAGGCTCCTTGGGACAGGCACTGTCTTTCACTGTGTGTACAGCACCTAACACAAGGGACTCGCTGTCAGCTCAGGCCTTGCGGTGTTACTGTTATACACGCAGTAACAATGGAGGCCCCGGGGAACTCTGGGTGGAGGCTGCTGACAAGGGTGTCGGTCTCACTGAAGGGGGTTTTGTGATGAGGACAAGAGTGGGGCAGGAATTCGATTTTTTTGTTTCCTGGAAAATTCTGCAATTTCAGGAAATGTTGCATTCTGGAAAGGAATGGAGGAAAAAAAAGTTTCAAAATTTCCTCCAACATGAAATTCAGGAGATGTTATTGTTCCAGGGTGATCGAAACATTTCACTCGGATAATATTGAAAAGTTTCATTCCAAATTTGACTTTTCAAAATGTACATGATATTATATAAAATTTTAAAAATGGAAACCAGACAGCCATTTTGAAAAGGAAAATCCAAACAGTCCATCACAATGTTCCTCCAGGCCAATTTTTTTCCCATTCTAAACAAAATGTCACTGAAATAGACACATTTCTGCAAAATGTGCCAGTATCAACAAAAGGGCATTTTCCGAAGGAAATGTGTTCCATCAGCAAATTCCCTGCGTCTTAGGGACTGGTCTGAGGCCACTGGCTCATTGTACGAAGGGCTCTGTTCTCACAAGGGCCCTGAAGTCCGGAAGCAACCTGAGCCCTGCAACCAGACAGCTGCATGTTGCTTGAAGGGTTAATCCCGGCAGGAATTTTCAACCAGCTCCCAGAGGCCTTTCCAGAGAGCTGGTAAAAATCTCCCGCCACCCCCTGCTCTTAGAAGGCTGAGCTGAGTGGTTGAAAGCGCTCAATCTCCTGCCACCCACTTTGGCCCTCCTTGAGCCATGCTGAAGGATCCAAGAGCCTTCCTGAAATCCCAAAGTGTCACCAGGATGATCCTGAACCAAGCCTTCTTCTTTGCCTCCATCCCTCTGTGAGAGGCATTTGCCAGAGAAACGGCTGGAGGTTTAAACACTCTTCCCCTGCTGGTTTTTACTTTCTTGGCTCTCAAGGGTTAATAATCCTCTTGAAAAAGCAGAGCAGCCCTGGCTATCCACTTTAGTAATTGAAATCAATTTCTCTGCCTTATCTTTAGGAAACCTGTATAGTCGAGACACTAATCTGCAGGCGCCGGCATCTCTTAAATGAAAAACCCCACAAGCTTTTCCCTGCCTGGTGCTATTCCTTTGCTCAGTCTCTGGTGAGAGGAGAAGCAGCTACTGATACAAACTCCATGCCTGAAAATGTCTTTTTGTACTTTAATACCCATTATTGTTTAGCTCTTGGAACTGCCTGGCCAGACAATATTGGTTAAATCCGGCCTCTCTGAGCCCTCCCTGATCCATTAGCTGATAGTTTTGATTTCTCTCTGACAAAGGAACGGGACAATCCTTCTCTTTGCCATCCCGCAGAGCTCCTGCTGTGGAGAGGCAAGTACACGCATGCCCAAGGGCAGGATGGCAAGGAGCGCGTCAAGCGTTTGTGGACGTAGGGTGAATCCTCTGTGATAGATAAATAAATAATGGCTTTCATACCAGTCAAAGGTGTGCAGGGCACGGTCCTTGGCGGGTGGCCATTAGCCTTTGCCATGAAAGAGACACCCTCGTTTTACACCGCAAGCTGCCCAGGTGCCTGTGTCTCCCCAGTGACCCTCTGTCTAAAACATCCTGCTATGGCCGGGTCTGTCTGTTTCCAGTCACTGACCCCAGGCAATCCGGAATGATGCTTGATATGCATGGTCAGTTAGATGCTGGCCTTCGTACCAGCCTTCTGCTGAGAGGCAGCAGTGTCTCATTGCTGGAGCAGGGTGCGGGAAGCCAGTATCGCATGGGTGTGATTCCTGGCTCTGGCACTGCCCCATGGGGATCGTAACAGTGGCTGGCCTCCCAGGACGTGGGGAATTGGAGAGGCTTGATTAATGCAGGCCTGTCAAACACTTGCCAGTCCTGGGACACAAGGAATCACAGAGCAGCCAAAAGAACCGTGCCTATCAATGGGTCTCCAGAAAGGACATACACATTCCTGCCTCACTATTTCATCGTGTTATTAGGGTCAGGAGCTAAGATGGGGCAGTGTGGGGAATCCCAGCTCCTCAGCTATCCAGCCTGGCTTTATGTGAAGGGGAAAGCTAATGCCCTTTGCAAATCTCCCCTATTCAAACCTCACTACTGAAAACGAGAAGTCCTGAGAGAAAAGCAAAACAAAACAATGTTCCCTGCTAATCCCCTTGATTAAGAGTCCAGCAAAGCCAATAGATTTTTAATTTGAAATCAATCAGGCTTGACATCCCTGCAGTTTTGATTGTAATTACATGGATCAAGTAATCAATATGGAGTCATATCGCACACAGTCCCTGTCAAAGCGAAGTAAGGGAAACATGGAATTGCTTCTTGCTTGGGTGCTGGGCAGCGCTGGGAGTGCTGGGAGAATCTGGAAGCTGAAGCGCACGCATGTGTACTGGCGTGTGCGAAGCTGCCACGGCTACTTCCCATGTTTACCTCGCCTACGGATGAACCAAGGAGGACCCCAGTCCCCACGGCTATGGATTGTGCGGTTGTTACCAGTATTAAATTCACAAATAATATTATTTTAAAAACTAAACTCTATAAGAATTGTTCAAAGTCGGTGTCTATATGGCAGAAGGGACCCTATTGAACCCCCAGTGTGGAGCACAAAAATCACATTGGTAGCATCAGGCATGCTCAGATACATGAGGGACACCACAAAGAGATGTCTCACTGCCGTAATGGTCTTCCGTAGCGCACTGTTTCCACAGAGCACCCAGGTACCTCAGCCTTTCTCTGATCCCATCTAGAGAGCGCATGGCAGGGTCTCCACACAAAGACAAGTCAACTTGCTGAGTGGTGTTTGCTGTGCTGCTCACATGACCACCCTGATTTCTGTTAGCAGCGAAGCGGAACAGTAACATGGGTTTAATGGAAATAAATCCAGTATATTGCTGTGTGAAGCAATAGGAACAAACCGGGGCAGTGTTCGGGATAGATCTCTACTGAGAAGTGGGCCATGAATTTTCAGGTAGATGTTCGGTGTGGAATAGAACACATGTTGATTAGACTGATGCATAGCACAGTACTACACAATGCAGGCCCGATTTTCCTAGATGCTCAACACCCAAAAGCACTCTTTGTTCTCGGGCAGCAGGCTCTTTTGGGTTTGTCTTGGCTGAGAAAAGTGGTTGAATTTAGGCTGGGTATCGTAGCTCACCTTGATTTAGCTGGTCAACTGCTAAACACAACCAATACATCTGAATTACAGATGCTGCCCTGCATCCGCACTAAGACAAAGTTCTGCTTTAGATCAGGCTATCGTGTGTTAGCTTAGTCTGAGCTCAACCGAGCCCCCTTGTACAGTGTGTACTGCACAGAGCTGACCAAAAGGCTTTGCTGAACTTCACATTTCAAAATAATAAAAAACCAGGGAAAGTTTGAAATGTTCCCCCCAATACTTCTTTTGAACCAGCTTTAGTAATGGGGAGGGTTATTGAGTTACTCCAAATGGTGTAAACAACCAGGAGTCCTTGTGGCACCTTAGAGACTAACAAATTTCTTTGGGCATAAGTTTTTGTGGGCTTCAGCCCACTTCATCAGATGCCTGGAGTGGAGGTGGAGGTGGTGGTTTCAGACACTCTTCCTATGGTTTAGTTGAAATGTCTTTGCATTTTGTTTTATGTTTAAAAAAATAAATGTAGTTGTTATTTCAGTTTATAAAACTATTAGCCCCTTGATCCTGAAACAATCCAGCAAATGTGAACAGCATCCATGAATGTCTGTGTATAAACATGGAGTCCCTCAGTTTTCATTTAGTCCTAACTCAGACAAAACTACCTAGATGGAGTGGGAGAGTATATGAAATAAACTAAAGTAGTGAAAGGGTTACATCTTGATTTTGCAAGACATCTGTCATTGGTTACAGTAGCCTCAAGTATTTGCATGCTTAATATTGAGCTTTTCTTATCTAAAATGTTATCCTCAGAACAGTCGTTTTTATGTGTGTTACTTAAAGGTTTTTTTTTTTAACTTGGACACACTTTGATTTAAAATCTAGGCTTGAGTAAAACTGAAGGTACTGTCGTGTGTGTGTGTGTGTGTGTATAGATAGGTGATACACACACACACACACACACACACACACACACACACACGACAGTACCTTCAGTTTTCACTCAAGCTTAGGTTTTATCTATATATAAGAAGCACTTCATTCTTTCCAAGTGACTGTGATGTGCTTTGCATTCATAGCTGTTTAGAAAGGTCCCTTCTCACACCCAGCCTGCCTTATAAAACAGTCGCAGAATCTGACTTAACCTACCTGCAATGCCATATGTTCCCTCTCTGGCAGAGCCAACACCTTCTTGTCACTGTCCGTCATGCACACCCACCCCTTGCTCACACACACTAACATGCACCCTTCCATGTGTGCGCTCACACATTTGCACACTTGCCCGGGCATGTGTACCTGCAAGCTTACAGGGATGCTCACACAGGCTTGGATGTACAGTGCAATTTATATTTTCCTGGCAGAAAATGTGGAGCTGAAATGACTGGAACTAAGGAGTCCAACTTGTGACCACGTTTTTCCAGGACTGGACAGTGCTTGGGCTGGTTACTGACAAGGGGGTGGATGGGCAAGGAAGAGAATATTCAGGCTGATGGTGGCCTAGGAAGGAGGGCCATGTTAGCACTCCTCTCCCAACTGCCTTTCCCGCACTGGCAGCAGGCTCACTGGTTGGAGCCAAATGGAAGTCTCGCCACTCTGGCTGATCCAGCAGGAGTTGGGTAGAGGAGTTTGACTCTGCTGGAAGCCCCATATGTGTATCTCCAAGGGCTGAATATAATGGGAGGAAAAGATCACACAAAGGTGACAAAGTGCACAAGAGAAACTGCTGCCCAGTTCCTGGAGAAGGACTAGGCCTGGGACCCAGAGTTAAGAGGGGAAGGGAAGGAAATGAGCCACTGTTGTCCCGCCACTAAAAATGTGACCCTAAGTACATTGTCCGTTGCCCTGCTTTGCAAGGAAAGAGCCATCACATTTCTCTGCTAGAAACCAGCATTTCCCAAAAGTTTCCTCCAAACTAAGTGCACTTCTTGAGCAAGACAATATAATTAAATGAGGCACATTAATATCATGAGATAAGCATCACTGACCGCATTTATGACAATATAAAAAAAGGGGAGCGACTCTTAGATTCTATAAATCAAAGCAATTTGATGCATAAAATTTGGAAACACAACTCTATGAATTGTAATAGAGCATGACAAAGTCTCATCTACACAAGTAAATATTAAACCCCAAATGACAAATAGATACCGCACATCCAGCCTGGATGTTTTCTCAATGTGTCAGACTTAAAGTAGCTTTCAGAGCCTTAGTCTTTAATAGATGCAATTTGCTTAAGTGCTCTTTGCAGCTGAGAAATTACAAATGCCCCTTTAATATTCTGCTAATATGAACTGCGGTTTTTTTCATCTGATGGTGCTAATTATTGTGTGATCTGCTGTCGATGGCGGCACTCTCTGTGTGGGACAAATTGCCTGCCAAGAAATTAATGTATGCATGAGAAAGTGAAATGGATGACGACGATTTGATTGGACAAAGGCTGCAGACAGATTCACTGTTGCAGCAATGGATTCACACAACGTTTTGGTTTTTAGAATGTGAGGAATCAGGAGTCTAAAGGGTTTAGAGACTCTAAAGGACCATTTGTCCTGACTTCTTTTCATCTTTGATGGGCAATTTTAGTCCCCCCAGCCTGGTTTTCAGTGGTGCACCCACCACTCCAACTGGTGTAAATGGGATACAATATAGCACATAGGCCAGGTGTGTCTTTGTCTCCTTCTATTGTCTGGTACACAGAAAAAGGTTTATGAGTCCACTATGGCTTCCTGCAATTCGACCGACAAACTGTCTTATGGCTTTATTTAATGAGTAATAATAACATGTTAGTAATGTCTCCATTTGGTAGATGTCCAATCCTTTTTTGAATCCTGCTAAGCTCTTGGTCTCCATGATATCATGTGGGAGTGAGTTCCACAGGTTACTTATACATTTTGTTAAAAAAAGAAGGCCTTATCCATTTAAAATGCATTGCCTTTCTGTTTCATTGGCTGTCCCCTTGTTCTTGTATTATGAGAACTGGTAATAGGAGGGTGTGCTTTACTTTCTCTGCACCATTCATTAGTCCGTACACCCCTAATATGCTCTCCCAAATTCATCATCTCTCTAAACTACACAGTCCCGCTCCCAGTTTTTTCATTCTCTCCTTCTGGAAAAGCTTTCCATGAATTTAATCATTCCTTTGCCTCTCTGCTCTTTCTGAGACAGGCTGAGCAGAATGTACATCCTATTCCAGGTAAGGGCACCCCATCGATTTCCATTGATTCAGACATTTTAAGCTCAGACGGGGCTACTACATCATCTAGTCTGACCTCCTGCATTTCACGGGCAATGGCGCCGAATCCCTTTACTCTGAACTGAGCCTATAACTTTGCACCAAGATTTACATGAATGGTATTAGCCTAGTCTCAGTTATTCTCCATCCCGCCCCTAAAACAGCCCAACATTCTGACGGCTGTTTTATTTTTTTCTGTTTCCTTTGTTGGTCCTGCCCTTCAGCCTGACAACTGGAGCCAACTTGCCCAGTTAATGGAGTCTCATTGACTACCTGGGTCTGCATCCTTCTCCATGCTGAGGCCACAATATCCATGTCAGAGCAGGCAGGTGGGAGCGGCCCTCGGGCCAAGAGAATCGGCGTGGTGCTGAGCTGGGGGTCTTTGCTGGAAGCGGCTCTTTGCAGAGTTTACATTCTCTCCTCCTGCAGGGGAAGAACGAGCGGCTGAGTTGCTTTTCCCCTATGGTGTCCCCAGGGCCTGTGATATTTAGCTGATTGCTCTACTGAAAGGTCAGTGTGGAGGCAACTTTTTTGTGATGAAGGATTCCCACTTACCCTCCTGTTTGCAGCTAAGAGACTCCAGGAGGGGCGGAGGAGCTGGTATTTTATGTATCTGTATAAACAGCAGCGTTAGTACATCTGATTTAATTAGAGGAATTAATAAAGTGAAGGCTAAGCACTAAACCTGGGCAGCTCTGTGGATATTTGGGGGTTTTCTCTGCTTTGAACAGAGCACTGCTTCCAAATGAATCATTTATTGTCTGGCAGAAGAGGTAAAAGATGGGCGACACAATGGGATTTAGATACAAAGGGAACAGGTTTTTCTTTGAGAGCTTCCTCCGCCCACCCCATCATTTCAATAAGCAGCTTCTAATTATTAAACTGGCAGATACTCCCCTTCATACCGGGCTATTATGAGACCGTAACACATCTATCAGTCCATAGAATTAGCCGCTATAATTGGACCCTTTTAACAAGGTACACAACACATTTTAAATTAAATTACATTCCGTAAATCAAGTTAACCTTTTCAACACTGCTCTAAGAAAATTAATTACTCATATCGGAGCACACAACCTTTTCTCAGTGCTTGGGATTAGCTGCTACGTTTCTTTTATTTTTTGCTTCTTCCCATTCTTCTTTTTTCTTTTAAAAGCACCAGAGTCCTGAGAATGTCAAACCTGAATACTCCATCTCAGCTCTCAGTCACAGCTTCAACTAATTGCCACACACGTTTAAAGTTTTACTCTTCTAATAAAATGATTGCATATGGCTTTTTCTTCTCCCCTCTACCTTCTGTGCTCTGAGTTCCTGTCTTCTTGTCTAGATGCAAACTCATAATTTTATGGTGAGTCTTACAATAATTGGTGTTTTTCTTGAAGATTCAGCTCCTGGAGTCATGTGATTACAAAAGGAACTTATTTTTCATTTATAAAAAAATAAAAATAACCTTCTAGCTCTTGTGGTTGCAGAGCAAAGCTCGGAAATGTGACCCAGCTTCTTGCAAAAGGTACAGAAATAAGAAGGGAAAAGAGCACAAATATTTATTGTTTTTAAAAATCTCATGTTTTTTTTAGCCAAACTCATGAGTTTGTGGGACTGACATATCCTTTCGGAACATTTAGGGTTGGTAATATTGAGATTCTTATATGGCCTTCACCAACTTTGTGTCTGAAACCATGATGATTGGCCTGGGAGGCTCAAGAGAATGGGATCCCTGTGGAGGTTTTCAGTACATTGCTTCCCGTCTGGCTGGAAATAATGCCAAGAAACTAGTTCAGTGGAGCTCCCTACTCTGTCCAATATCTTGAGGCTAGAACCCACAGTTAGGTGATGGACACAGCTCTTCTTTTATCCAACTCACATTTCTCCTCTGTAATGGAACAGAAGCAGGGGTGAAGCCAATGTCAAAGCAAACAGGCGAGAGAACAGATTTTGAGACATGAGAGAACAGGTTTTAAACCCAAATGAATTCACCCAGAGTATTATCTCCTTGCTCCACGTCCTACTTGTCCCAGTTCCATGTAATTGAAGATCTACAAGCCTTCCCTATGTGCCCTTGATGATGATCAGAACCTGCAATATCTACAGATAACAAAAACCTCAATTCTAATAGAAGGAATTAGAGCAGAAAAGACTTTGTTGCTCCTTTTTATGGGAGCTGAATAAGCTTCGGTGAGCCCACAGTGTCTGGGAGTTAGAACATTTTTGAAGGTAGGATAGTATTCTAATGTACTAGTGCTGCATGCATACAGAAAGAATTCAACCATCAATTATCCCTCTTCCGGCTGCCCTCCTTTGTAACAGCTCCATTAATCGTGACATTCCACCGAGATCACAAAATGCCAACAATTTCTGCAAAATTGTTTGTTTTGTCAGAAATCCAATTTTCTCCCAAAAAAGGTTTGATGGAAAATGTTCCACCACCTCTACTTTTCGGGTCGGATTCTCATCTACTCTGAAGTGCCTTTGTTCTTCTTTGGCAACCTAGCGAGACTCACGGTGACTGTAATTATAATTTACACCTACTCCCTAAAGCGCAACACTCCACGTCACTATATCCACGGGACCAACGATTTACATGAAAAACATTTTGTCAAGATTTGCTAGTGAGGTGGAGCACCAGCAAATCTTAATTTACAACATCTTTCAATTTAACTCTGCTCTCACAAAATATTCCCTCTGTAATTGTAGTTCTGCCCTCTCTGCTCTCCACTGTTCGTTCTGCAGACGTTCTGTTTTTATTCCCAAACTTTTGCAAAAGTTTTTTTAAAAAAGTATATATGTTTACAAGGCATCTCCAAATGTCTTGGTAGCAGTACATGGCAGTGTAACAGGGCAGGGGTACTTTGGGTGTCCTCTTTGGGACTGTCACTTTGTTGTGGTGAAGAGGCTTGTGTGTTCCAGTGATCATCAGAGCTAAGTTATTGAGAGCTTCATGTTCCTAGTAGGGTGTCCCAAGGTGAACAAGTCCGAGGGGAGGTCCCAGAAAAATCATGGTCGAATCACCTAAGTCCTCACTGGTGGATCAGGCATAAGATAATGCTGATAAACATGACATGAGGAGACGTTTACAGTCCTGCCCTTTGCCACAAGGTGTGTGTGAGCTCTCAGCTTGTATTACTGCTGCACCTTGTGGCTTCATCTGGCTAGGCACTGCCTGCCCATTAATTAGCATGCTAGCTAACGCCTTTGAAAGCGCTGCTCATTTTTCCAGTCTAGCCAAGGCCTGCCACAAAGAGGTCTCGGTCTAAATAAATGCATCAGATGCAGGAAGGGTCTGACTATCCCCATTTTATAGCTGGGCAACTGAAGCACAGAGAGAGTAAATTATTTTTCCCGAGGACGTCTGCGACACAGTTGTCCTGACCCCAAGGCCGGTGCAATTACCATGGGACCAGGGAAGGTCGGGAAGGGGTGGATGGAATTGAGAACTGGGCTTTTAAAGGCCACGCATGAGCGGTGGGCAGTCATTGACCTTGATCAATCCTCGTATATGTCCCATACCTGTAAATCTATACAAACACTGCCCAGGAATGCTCCTGTCCTGCCTCCGTGACCTGATCTCCTCTTACCTTAACTATTACAGCTCCCGGCACTCCGGTTCGGAGCGTAGGCAGGGTAGTTGCCCGTATTCGCCTACACAGGGAGGCTCCAGCAGGAGGGGAGAGAGTCAGGCAAAGCTGAGGAGAATGCAAAGTAGTGTTCACCCAAGTGTCTTTTCCTGACTATTTCATCCTTGGCTCGAAATGACGGCTCTGTACTGCCAGCGCTTTATTGTGGGCTCTTGCAATTAAATTAAAGCTTTTATCACAACTACCTCTTTCCAGTCTTATTGTTCGTCATGGGATGATATTTTATTTCAAAGCCGAGAAGCGGGGGAGAAAAAAATACTGTTGTGTTTGACTGAAAAACAATTGACTTTAACCACCTCCTCCCCACAGTTCCTCAGCAAGGCAAGAAAACCACTTCCATTAACAACTCCCCTTGCTAAATGCCCGTGCTAAGAAGCAGCAGTGCCTCTGGTGGCTTGTATTTTCCTCCCGCCAACACATCCACCCCTCCTTCGGGCCTATACGAACATCCACAACCCAGAATAACTGCTAGGTACAAAAGACAGGAAAGGGATGTTTGAGCATAAATTGAGCTTGGCTGCACAGAAGAGACCGGGGCAGCTAGGCAGGACAGAGCTGCCCCTGACATATTTCCCAGCTTGCCCTCAAAATGGGAGAGACGATCTCAAATGCAGGCCCTAAAGGGACTGCAATCTTTGAGGCTCTAAGTCTGTTTAATTCCGCAGGCGGTGGCTATACGTTCAAGTTAGCAAAGTTGAGACTTAAGTCACAAATTCTTAACAGTGAGGAAGATTAACCATTGGAAGAGTTTCTAGGGATGTGTTAAATTCTCCATCACTTGGAGACCTTAAAGTCAAGATTGGATGCTAAAAGACATGCTCTAGTTCAACATTGTCTCGAACAAGGGAGCTCCAGAGCTACCACCTTTTAGCCCCGGAGCTCCCTTGTCCAGTCCCTGGTACATTTGCCAAGGTGGCAGGCAGAAGATGGTGGAATGCGGTGCATAACCTAAGCAGTCCTACACGAGACAGGCTGCTTGCATGGCTGTGCAGAGAGGAAAGATTGTCCAGTGGTTAGGGCACTAGGGGAGTAGGTTAGGGCACTAATCTAGCACTTAGAGGACCCAGGTCCAATTCCCTGCTCTGTCCTACATTTCCTGTGTGACCTTGGGAAAGTCACTTCGCCTCTCTGTGTCAGTTCCCCACTGGCGGAGTGGGGTAACCGCACAGCCCTGCCTCCCAGCGATGCTGTGCCATTCTCAGATACCACGGTGAGGACCAGATCAGTTCCTAGGTAGATTGAAGCACTCTCTGAATCAAAGCAAGACGTGACCTGCCGCAGAGACAGCCTGAGATTTCCTCAGGATTGCAAAAGTCTCCTGCGATCTCCAGCCCATCTGGCTTAAGCAGAAATGACTCCCCTAGACAGATCTCCAAGCAAATTTCTTGGTTAAGGTTTTGAAGCGACTAAAGCCAAGATGCCCCCTAAGAATGCATTCCCGATATAACAGGAGACCCCATACATCCCGGGGCAATTTGTCTCAGCGTGTGTAATTGCTTCTACTTAGATGTGGTTGGAAAATTTTAGCTTAAAAAAATTCAGTGAAAAAAGGAACATTTTTGGATAAAAATGAGTAAAGTTCTAGTTTCCTGAGCTGCTGTAGTGTGACGGCAGGTTTCCAATGAGAGTAGAACTTTAGGGGAGGCTGGTATAACCCAGTAATCTCCATCTCCACCCAGGAGACTTTCTAGTTGTACCAGCTGCTTTCCTCCCTGGTGGGCTTTGTCTATACTCAACGTGGGTGTCTGAGGGTTGGCTTGACACCAGCATTTTAACTACTTTGTTGTGTAGCCCATAAGGCTGAAGTGGGTTGTAAGAATTTCCTAGACCTTGTTTGACCCCATGAGCCTCCAAATCTGGAAAGAACCCGTATGCATGTCTGGAATTACTCTGTGTCTATGCTGAGAGAAGACTTTGGCTCCTTGTTTCCAACAATTTTCTACTGAATGCTGACCTCTCCGTGACCCTCCCATAGTAATCCTGGGTATTGCAGCCATGCATCAAATTCCTCCATTCCCCATGCTCGTTTAATGACAACTTCACTCAGAAGTCAGGAACGACTATGCTGTTCCTTCCCTCAAATGGGATAATCTAGTAGTTTTACTATAGATTGTACTTTTCAGCTCTCTTCATTTCCTTAAATTGCTCTGCAAGCTGCTGAAGTCATCATCAAAAGCGCTGGAGTCAGCTCAATTTTTAAAATGTTTAAAATGATGTAAGATCATTTTCCTTCAGAGGAGAGAACCCTTAAAACATTTCAGTATTCTTTTTCTTTTCCTCCTCTCTCTCTTTGAACGGCAGGGCTGTTGAAACTGAACATTAAAAGTCCTCTAAAAATAACACCGAAAAAGTAAATTAAAAAAACTCCGGAGTGTGATCAAATGATTTCTTGGAAACATCAGGCTTCCTGCTCCTCTCTATCACGTTTTGTTACCATGGAGAAGAAAATGAATTTAATAGCCCAGGCCACTGACGGAGGGTTCCTCTGGCTTATTTATTAAGATGTCTCGCCCATTGTCAAATTGCAGTGTGTGATTCCCACTCAATGGAAAATGGAATCCAAGCCCTTTCCTTGTGGGATGGAACTATGAGAGGATCATAGGCCTCGCTCATGATTTACCAGTTTGTATGTAAGCCAAAGCAAGCAAGATCCTCATCTATCCACCCCTGAATGAGACTCTGTGCAGGAGACAATGCAGAGCAATGAAAAGGAAAATTGTAAAACTCTAACAGAAGACAATAAAACAAAGCTACAAGAGTGCGGATTCTTTCCTAACAGGCATATTTTGCTTAAGAGTTTCATTTGTCTCATTTCACTTCTTCACGCTGTTGCTTCAATACTTCATTCAGTGCTGCAAATCAAATGAACAAAAGAAAAAATTAAAGCTATTGTTATCCAGATATTCCATTAGGGTGATTTTTTTAGTTCTTTGCATATTTATAATGTTTCTCTAGGCAGCACGTCCAATTAGAACAGACGGCTGATAGGTTACATTGAATTACCTACTCCAGGCAACTGGGAAAGTGTCCATATCATCAACAAATGAAACAACACCGTAGATTTAGAAAGAAAAATACTTTGTAGTCATTGTCAAAAGTTATTCTTAATTCACAAGTAGTGCTTTTCTTCAGGTCTTTTCTCTTTCTGCCATTAGTTATCAGTATTGGAATTTAAATGGCACCGTTTGAGTACCAGACTTAAATCAATTTTCTAGAAAGCAATGAAGCTTTTGCAGATACATCATTTCTGAAATGTTCTGAATGCTGGAATATTTCTTTTGCGGGGTCGTTGTTTAATTTCCCTGCTAAAATGACAGAAACTAGTTTAAATAATAAAATGACTCACAATGCACTGCTCAGTTCTATTCCTGGTATTTTCTAATTTCAATTATTTCTGCAGCGTTTGCAATAAATATTTTTACATGAAAATGCATGAAAAATGAGTCAGAGCAACAATTATCAGTAGATATTTTTGGTGAAGGTCCATTGAAGTTCTGCCTTTCTTTCATATCGCACAGAGAGGGTTTAGAATGTGATTTTCAAAGGAGCTTAGGTGAGTTACAGGATTATCAGCTCTGGGTGTTCCAGAATCATGAGGCAAGCCCCAAAAGCATGATATTGGCTTTAAAATCATGAGATTTTGAAAAAAGAATACAGCTCAGATTGCTGGGTTTTTCCCTTCTGACTTCGGAGCCTTTAGGAGGTCACACTTTCATGTAGGGTTTTTTTTCCAATTAACGGTGAGGGCTAGAAACGTCTGTTTTAAAATAAAACCTGAGGTTCTGACATGATCAACTGACTCCAGTGCCTTAGAAAAATGCCATATACCTCCAAAGTCAGGATACAATTGTGAGGGTTGGCAGCAGTGAATTTAGGCACGTAAAGACCCTAGAGGGGATCCTCAGGCCTTTTTGTATTGGAGCAGCCCCGGAGAATTGGGGTTATTTTAATAATTGGATCCCTACATGATAAACGCTTCCTTTCTCCTCTCCGACACATGCCTGCCCTGTCTATTACGACGATAAGCGGTATGGGACTGTAACCGGCTTTCTGCAGGGCCCTCCTGGCTCCTGCTCCTGCTTTGCTCAGAAGTCCTTGGTTGCAGTGCTCACCTGGTGCTTTATTTTACAAGCAGTGTTCCCACCGCCTTTTCACCACATGATACACAATCCCTTTTTGCTTGTCTACCAGCAGGAGAGAGGAGCAAGCTATTCCTCCCTGTTTCTCTTAGAGCAGCTTCCCCACTTCCCAGCTCCCTCCATGACTTCCATCCCCTGGGGCTTTTATCCAGCTCCAGCCAATTAGGGCCAGGTGATCTACCAGCTCCCATTCACCTCACTTGATTAGAGCTGGAGTGACAGAGGGTTGGCTAAGCAGTTTTTCTGCTAGCACCCTGTCACAGGGACAGAGAGTGCAAGTTTGGTGTGCACTGCAATGGGCCTGGGATCTCTGCTGAGGCCTCTTGGCGCTACTCCAAGAATGATCGTTCATGATAATAAAGACTCACCCTGACTCTGTTTATCCTGGGATGAAAACCTGCCCCGTGACTAGCATCAGCAGAAGGCCACCCCACCTCCACCCCACTTCATCACCATTGCATAGAGCACTGGGGTTAGGTGCAGAGGTCTCTGCTCGGGGGGGCAGGAGAGGGGATTTCACCCTAAATCTTTCCTTGGCTCTTAGCTACAAAAGACTTGACTTGCAATGGAGACTGGGCTGGGGTCATTGCAGCTGGTTATAAGGCAATGAGTGGGGGCAGGAATTCCGGTTCATTCAGGGAACGGAGGGAGACTAAGTGACTTGCCCAAGGTCACATGGGAAGTCAGTGGCAGAGCAGGGAATTGCACTGCAGTCTCACAAGTGCTCAGACAGTGTCCTAACCACTGGATCCGCCCTTGTCTCTCAAAGCCAAACCTGAGCTATACAACTCACCTGGGTGTGCTACACTGGTTCTTAAAGGGACACGGATGAAGTTTCTCATGATTCTTCTGCTACATCCTTCTGCTTGGGCACATGTGCTAGAGAACAGCCTTGCTTGTGGGATTCTGGCACTTCTGCTTCCGGGCTTAGGCAGAACCCATCTGAAAATGAAACAGAATGGAAAATTATTCTAGTTCTTCTCCCCAGGGCTCCCTGGGAAACGTGACAGTCGCGTGCAGCCAGGTTTCCCAGGAGGCAGACAGCCGGCTTCATGAGACTCTGTAAAGAAAGATGGCGCCTTCTCCCAGCGTCCGTGCTCCCTCCCCCTTTGTCCTTTGCCAGAAAATGAACTTGTCTGTGGTGCTGGCAAAAGAACGGCCCCTCCCAGGGGCCCTGTGGGGGACAGGGCTCTGACCTCCCTTGTGTGTGTCCTCAGACACTGCTTGCCTACCTGTCTGCAAGTGTGCTGGGGGCTGCATTTGAAGCCCGAGGGATGCTGCTTGCCAGGTATCTCTTCCTAAAGTCTAGTTTGCTCTGCTTTGCCTGCAGAGCGACCAGCATCAAACAGAACAAAAGCACAAGCAGGCCGTGAATCTCATGCCCGTCACAGTCCGGTTAGTTACAGTAAAATGCCACTAAGAGGCTCTAGCAGTTCACTAGAAATATCCAGAGGAGGCTGCAGCCCTTCTCCAGGCAAGGCAGGGTGGGGCGGAGGGTGGAATAGGGTGACCAGACAGCAAGTGTGAAAAACTGGGCCAGAGGGTGCAGGGTAATAGGAGCCTATGTAAGAAAAAGACCCAGATATCGGGACTGTCCCTATGAAATCGGGACATCTGGTCACCCTAGGGTGGCAGGAAAGTGACATTCCTTCCAATGACTTAGTCAATGAATCAAGCCTGTGGTGTGAGATGCTCTAAAGAGATGTAGCCACTTTATACTGGTTTTAATCTTCAAGTACAGGTGGAAAGGGCCCGTATTATCAATATGCATGGACAGTGCACTGCCCCCAGAGATTATTTGGGGCCACTCCTGAGGGTTTCAGTTCTCTTCTGTGGTCGTACAGGTGGAGATTTGCAAACTGTGCAAAGGGAATTAGCCACTGGGATTTGGGCAGCTAAGTCCCTGAGAAATCTCAGTCACAGGAGGGGATCGGAGGTGAACACCGAGAGAGGATACTCAGTTAACTGGTGCAAATAGCTGGACATTTTCCACTGTTTCATTTGGGTTTATTGAATAGGTGAGGGCTCTGGGGGAACCCCAACATCCTGCTCCATAGTGTTCTTCTCTACCCCCCATGTTTACTAGAAGTGTTTTGGTCTGGTGCACAGTGCCCTGAATAGACTGGTGAAAGATCTTGAAATCATACAGCTAATCCAGAGAGAAAGAGAGAATGGGAAAGAGCAAGCTGTGAGGCAAGTCCATAAAAGTATTAATTGTATGTTATTGCCTACAATGATTCATGCTTAAAACCCACCTTAACTTTACAAATCTCACCTCTGCAATAATGCCAATGACTCCCAATTTCCCCCACAAACACACACACACTGAGGTTGTTCTGGCAAGTTGATACAGGGCTGCAAAGACATAATCCTTTTCATTTATGGAGAATCCATTTTAATCTTTTTCTTTTTTAATATATTTTATCCTGCGCATAAATCAGTATCGGTGTCAGTTTAACAAACAGTTACGAGATCTGCAAGACATTCCAACTGGCAATATTAAACAGGAGATACAGGAATGGTGGTTTATCACACTGGACACATGCAATCAAAAGAGGCTTTTTCAGGCAGAAAACAGGAGGCGTTGCAGAGTGTAGTACGTTCGTTTCACTTATGCCAATTGTTAGGTGGGAAATTAGTGCATTATGGGCCAGATCCTCACCTGGTGCAAATGGGCCTCATCCTTTGTCACAGGGAGACTTGGACATGGTACAAATGTATCCAAATTAGGATAACATGTCCTGCAGCACACAGAGCCTTACCCACCAGGGTGTCCTCATCAGCTGTATGAAATATGCTGTGGGTCTCAAACTACTGAAAGGTGTCTTTAAAGAAGTGAACATTAGGATGTTCCTTATTAAATACACGACAAAAAAAGTTTTAAACTGGTTTAGACATGAATTCAGGTGAATATTTTTTACTAATTTTTGCACAGAGATATTGGACACTTCTTAACTCAAAGCGTGCAATGAAACTAGTAAAGGGGAGACATGTGAAATAACACAGATCAAAGTTATTAAGCTATGTCTACACTAGGAGCTAGGGATGTGACTCCCCTGCTTGTGCACACTAGTGCACGTATTAATCGCAGCTGATGATTAATGATCTCATTAGCCCCATCTCACACTTCTGAGTCAAAGCAGACCATTTGCTGCTTCTCCTTTGAGTCTCTGCTGCTATTTGTCTATCACACGCATGTCTGCATGGATCCCTACAAGGTGAAACTTCGGAGGTGAAACAAGGAGTTTTGCACACCTCCAAAGTACAAGGATTTTCATCCATTCTATCCACTAGCAACTAGCCCAAAGCCAGCCACCACAGAGTCAGATGTCTCCTGGGAGACAGTAAGCTTGTGAAATCCCAAATCTGAGTTCTCTTCCAAAGAAGAGGAATTTCAGATAATTATGTGAACTTGTGGGTGCTTCCAAAAACCAAACAGAACCTTTAAACCATTGAGGTTTGCCCACTAGCAGAAGAAACAGACTTCTCTGGAAGGCAACAGCAATATTAGGACACAGTCAGAATAAAAATGTAAATGTTCTTCTTTCAAAATGGTCTTCATGTTCTTCTGAGTGCTTTTCAGGATAAGGAAATGTATTTAGCTAATTGATTCTGAACACAGTGTGTGCTGTGAAAATACATGCACGCATCCACAGATGATACATTATACAAAGCATCAACACAAGCTTGAGCCTCTCATTGAGAGACTCCATGAATTTTGTTATTTACATGCATATAAATTAACTGCTTTGATCTAAGATCGTTAATAAAACAACGAAGCACTGAAGTCTCCCAGAAGGAAAGTAAGGCGGGCGTGTATTAGGATGCTTTTAATTAGTAAAACTGGGAGCTCTGAACAGTATGTACACAGAGAGGGGAAAAGAGTAAAGGCAAACACATTATTCTTAAGATGTACTGTAATTGCATAAACAAAGCACACGATTTGGAATGTAGACGCCTTAAGCTGGTACAATAACCAGGGCAGTGGAAAAAAGCACACAAACAAAACCCAGTAATTGAAGATGAAAATAATTTCAATAAATTAAACAGTTTCCTTTCAACAGTGATATCTTGGCAAATGAAGCCTAAACAGCGCTAAGTAACTGGCGTGTGATAGACAAATAGCAGCAGGGACTCAAAGGAGAAGCAGCAAATGGTCCGCTTTGACTCAGAAGTGTGAGATGGGGCTAATGAGATCATTAATCATCAGCTGCGATTAATATGTGCACTAGTGTGCACAAGCAGGGGAGTCACGCCCCTAGCTCCTAGTGTAGACATAGCTTAAAATTTACGTCTAAAAGAAACATGCTTTCCAAGTTGTCCCCGAGATGTTTAACTTTCCTCCCTCCCGTGACCACTTTGCTTCAAGAAAGGCCCCATACAGGCATCATACAGCATCTGGATTCCATAAAGGCAGAGAACGGAGTCATAAGCAGGTTAAATGGCTCATACTTCTCAAGGCAGCTGGTGGCAAGTGCTTTTGTATGATGGAGCAGACAGTTGGCGTCATTTAACCTGGAGATGATGTGAACCTCTGGAGACACGCTGCTCAGCTCTGTGCAGTTAGCGCACTGGAGCAGGGTCTGTCTGTAAACTTGTCTCATGACAAGACCTGCTTGATGTTTTTTAATGGAATTCTTTTTGGAGTAAAAAAGGAAGTTTTTTTGCTTTTAATTTTTGCAAAAAGGTTTCATTTCCCTCCAATTTTCTGTTTTTTTTTTTAATTGTTTTACAGAGAAGTTTTTGCGTTTTCAGCTTTTGGTTTTTCCTTTTTTGTTTGTTCGGTGTTCATTTTTGTTTTTCAGCTTTTCCTCTCCCCCAGGCCCTTCTAGTGGCAAAATGGAAAAAGGAGAAAAGAGGGGAAAGGGAGAAAAAGAAAAAAGGGAGGAGAAACCAAAAATCTGAAATTTTCAATAAAAAATGTGTGAGAAATTTCAAATAAGTAAACTAAATTACTTTTTCAAAGCCTAGCCAGATTTGGTGTGAATATTTTGGGGGATGGCCACGCGCAGTGTGTGACATGACCAAGAGGTCAAAACCCCAGACCTTCAGGGTTAATGGGAGGAGCTACACTCCAACCTTCCAACCGTTGACAAGGGCTAACTTGGGACCTGCAAAGACCAGCTCCCGTAGGATGCTTTGTCCCTGAGCTCTGATTGGTGGAGATCCGTGGCAGCTGATTGGTCCACTGCCACTACTTAAGCTAGCAGCCGGCATACGAACCTGTCTGAACACCTGAGTTATGCCCTGCCATGGACTGTATGCTTCCTGCTCCTGGGTCTTGATTTCCCAGCATCTGAATTCCACTTTGGCTGCTGCCTGTGGCCCCCTAGTATCCTGACCTGGCCTGACTCTGGTTCTCGACTCATGGTTCTGAGCTCTAGTTTGTTTTCTGGTATTCTGACTTTTGACTCCTGCCTTGTGATTTTGGACTCTGGCTCTGACCTCTAGGTCTGGCAGACCTGAAAGTGAGATTGATGGAAAGGAGCAGCAAAGTAATACGGTAAAACAAGAAAAATGCCAAGTTATTTTCTATGGTTTACAAGTTCTGAGCCCCCAAACTCGGTTACTTCCTGCATCTTGCTTTTGGGTACCACATATTCATGTTGCATTCAGGTAGGTCTCCCTGGGGTGCTGGTAACCCTTCCAGATATGAACCAGGAGAAGCTACCTGCTGTGATGCATAGTGTGTTGAGGAAACATTTAGAGCAATCATTTCCCAGCCCTCCTTGGTATGGATCCCTATGCCTGGTGTGACCTCCCTGAATGCATCTGCAAAGCCCCTACCCTCTCCACTTCTAAGCCCCTCATCAACTGTGCTGCCTATAGTGAAATCTCTTTGTGGTTTGCACTCCCTGGTGTCTGCCCTATCTGTTCGTCTGTCTGTCCATCCTTATGCTGTGCTCTCTCTGGGGTAGGAGGTGTCCTTTCTTGTATGTCTCTGGAAAGGGCCGGGAACATGTAGGTGCTGCTGCAAACAAATAATAGATTTCAGCAAAAGGTTGGAAAACGATTGCAGCCCATAGTGTAGCTTGGAGCAGAGAAAGCAAAATGTTTAGCTAAAATGCACGTCGTGACATCATGTCTGTACAGTGTATGAAGAGGCACCTTTCACTAAAGCCTTCCTTATTGATCCGCCCTTCTGATTACAATTAACCAATATTGGTAATAAGTGAAAGGCGATCCATGCCTGACAGGCTCCCATGCTTCAAATGTATACCATCAGCAAAGGATAAATCCTGATATAGGCCCAAGTTGCTCTCCCCCTCTCCTAATCAATAGGAACTTAATTCCTAGAACTAATAGCTTGCTGTCATTTTAACCGGAATGAAGGCTTGAGTCGGTAAAAAATGCCAATCACGAGTTTCTATTTATTTTCTGTAGGAAATAATAGAGAAGGCAGAATATCTTGTTTAAAGAAATGCAAAGGTTCAGAGAGACAGAAAATAACAGTCTAAAAGCAGTTGCTTAAGTGCTTGCAATCAATACATTCCAGATGTTTTTAACAGATCCAGGGAATGAAGTGTGCTCCTTTTCTGGAGGTGAAACTGACTGCACTGCTTTTTGCTCTCATTGAAGCCTGAGTCAGTTGCTGCCTGTTGACCTGAATATTTTTTCATTTCACATAAGAATGGAGACCCATGACCATAATTGTAATGATCAGACAAACCCCATAAATGCTATTCCATTAAGAGTTAATGATACTAAATCAAGCTAGAGGAAGTTTGGATTTTCCAGAGAAAACAGAAACCTTTGAGGTACAAGTCTGTTTGTACCTTCATACTGTTTGCTTGATGAGTAGAGAAGAGGACAGGCTTGTAGTTAAGGAACTGGAGAGGAATCCAGGAGGTTTGTGTTCAGTTCCTGACTCTGATATAGACACCCTGGGTGACCTTGACCAAGTTGCTTAATGTTTCTGTGTTGTACTCTCCACTTGTAAGCTTGGGTTAAAAGAACTCCCATTGTCCATCTTGTGTGTGTGGGACTGCTGTCCTATACCTCTGTCTGCATGGCACCTAGCATGACAGGGATCTTGATTGGGGCCTCTCTCAGCCTCTAAATAAACTTTGAAAATCTGGAACTCACCTGGGCTCAGTTCTATAGCAAAGTTCATGGCTAATTGCAATGCATTCTGGGGCAACATGAGGGACCACCTGGCAGATTTTGCAGGAACTACTATACAATTCATTAAAAAAGATATGGATGTATTCAGATTTCAGTGCTGGGTGACCATCAAGCTGTGTTTGGGGATCAAGGAGGATGGACATTTGGCCCCTATATCTGACGGATTCCATGTTCAGCTTTTGCTTTCTTTGCCTTTGCCTTAAGGAAATCAAACCTAGGAAAAGCCAGGCTTAAAATTAGAGGGGGAGAGCAGGGCAGTGGGCAGTGGATAAGCATTGAGAAATGTGGATGTCTATTCAAAGCTGCTCCAAACGTATCTCACACACTCTTGTCTCAGTACATGAAATAATGATCCACGTAATTAGAACACTGGTTGCAGTGTTGGTCCAATAAAATATATTATCGCGCCCACCTTGTCTCAGAAGAAGCTGGACATTTTATGTGAATGGAAAATCACAAGAGAAAGCCAGAGAGATCCCAAGATCCTGCTGAAGCCAGTCAAAGTTGCAAGAAGTCAAGCGCTATGGAGGGTTTGTCCCATAGAAATGAGATGTGCTGGAAAATATCCCTTAGGTTCTCCAGGGCAAATGGATTGAATGACATAACAGGTCTTTTCTGTCTCTAATGTCAGTAATATAGGCTCTTTTATGATACCTTGGGCTAGTGGTTCTCAACCTATTTACTAATGTAGGCTGTGCTGTGTGGACCGCAGCCACACAATATATAGACTACCTATATATATATGTATATATATAGACTACCAGCATTCAGACTCTGGGGTCTGATCCGAAGCCCACTGAACTCAGTGGGGGGGCTTCATGGGCATGTTCCAATAACCACTTATGCCCTTGGAAGAGCTCGTTTTGCTAGAGTTCATTTGAGAGGCACAAAATTGATCGTTGCCCCAGATGAAACCTGAATATCTGTGTTCACCCTGGCCCCTTCATTGACAGCAAGCGAGCAGTGACAGCGGAGTGTAACCGTACCTGACAGAGAAAGGAAAACAGTCACTTTAAAGAATGAATGTGCTCTTCCCAACCTGATAGTCCCCATGGACCTGAAGAACAGAGAGCAATCTCATTGTAAAATATTCATAGACAGCTGCTCTATAGCATTTATCCCAGTGTTATTTAAATCTTGAGCTACTCTATAATTAAAGCATTTATGTTTCAGATGCTTAACAGGGTGTTTTAAATGTTTAGGTCTTGTAAATGATGTTTATTTATGGCTAGCTAATTAAGCTAACGGAGCTGACACTGGTTGGTCTCCGTTCCAGTTCAAGCAATGAGCAGTGGTGGTATTCCCTGGTAATTTTAAAGTGACTGGTGTCAGAGGGAATCTGCAGGCATCCATCCATCTGTCATGGTTGCAGTTTTGCTAGCTTCATCGCCCCTCTGCATCCTGTACCGCTCCATTCCCCAACACAGAATCAGAGCCAGTGTGGTAGCAATAGGAATTTGCTCTTGGTGTAGGCCAGATATGTTATTTTCTCCAGTGTAGTTCACCCCCGCTCTGGGGCTGTGTAACTTCCACCCTTTGCTCAAGACTGAGACTAACACTGCATCACTCCAGGAGTAGTCCCAGAAGATGGTGTGACTTGGAGACATCTGTCTGAGTCATAATTCTCCCCTGCTGCCCTCTTGCTCCTGGATATGGGGGCTAGGCGGGGTGACTGCCCACCCATCTGCCCTGGGAAAGGAGATCTGCTACTGCTAGGCAACCAGTGTCCAAGCCTGGGTACCCTGAAGGGTGCATAAAGGAGGTTCTTCCTCCTTGTTACTCCCTGCATGGGAGCACAGTCCAAGGCCCAGGCTAAATGCGATGGTAAAGGTGACCAGAGAGCTGAGCTCCTTTGTTTAATCACAGAAGAGCAGCCTCACAGGGAGTGGCAAGGCAGAGTGGAACGGGGAGACATTTTTTGGCTAAAACTGGGGGGGGGGGGGGGGTTTCATGAGTAATTCAGCAAACCAACATTAATTCACTAAGTGTCTGTGTCATCAACTCTGCATTTCTCAAGTAAAAAATCCCTTTAGAAATTCCCCAAATGACAAATCGTTTGGAAGTTTTGGGTGGAAGCGACATTTCCTCTGGAAATTTCCTTCACGTATATATTTTTAATGCAAAAACATATTTTAGATTAGTCTGCTTTTAAATGTTCCCACCTAAAACAAAAAGTTTTATGATTCTTTGGTTTGCCAAAACCTCATGGTTTTGGATTGTCACAGCGATTTGTTTTTTGGAGCTGCCAGTGAATGAAAAAACCTGCTGTTTGCACAGCTCTGATGCAAAGTGCCCTGCAGGGAGCTGCCCTGCTGACATCCCTAACCCTGTTCCTGAGGGGGCCCATGAAGGGCTCAGGGGGGGGGGGTGTCACTCACTCTCCATGCCCAGTGAGCTATCGGACACTCTGCCGAGACTCCTACCAGATCCCCCAACTGTCCGTGTTTAAAGTCCAACATCTCTCACAGACAATGGCTGTGGAATTAAAAGGGATAAAACCTCACAGTGGAAAAGTCCAATTGGATCATCTCAGCCAGCCTCCTGCCTTGACTGTGAGGATGAAACACTTTGCTCCACAACTGAGGACCCAGCCATTCCCCGCCATGGAGCCCGTGATGACTGTCACGCCTCTAGCTGGGACCATTGCAAGGCAGCAGGTTCAGTGGGGTACATTATGCAGATACCAAAACTGGATAATTGACTCACATGCATGTAAATGGCATGGCTGGGGCTGTGTTGTGTTCATTGGATTAAGTGCCGTAGGCCCTGGGCCTCCATTCGCAGCCGTTGCTTCCTGGCTCTGGTACAGCAGATAAATGAGTCACTTTCCCTTGTACGTGGTTTTACAACAGCCTTTGCAGGCTACTTAGGCCAAGTTCTGCTCTCAGCCACAGCTGTGCAACCTACTGGAAACCAGGAGATGAAGAGCAGAATGTGTCTCTTTGCTTTTTAAATCTCTCCAAGAATGAAAAGCAACCTTCTTCCAGCACAATGTGTGCACCAGACCATCTGAGAATGAGGAACGTCCCTCTCTTGGCATGTGTCTGTCCCACTGGGATCCCTGACCATGCAGAGGAGGTTGGTGTCTTATAGGACAAGTGTCTGATGACACCAGGATTAAAACATACAGCTGCCCAATGAAATTAAAGCTACCTAAATACACTCCATCCCGTAGCTGACTTGGCTTCCTTTTCCCTCCATTGCTTTTCTATTGCCTGTCTGACTTCATATCATTGCAAGCCAGGCAGACGAAGGGAAAAGCGTGTGTAAAATGTCTGAATAAAAAAAATCCATCACTGTGAGACCTTTAACAAATCATTAACTTGCAGCAAAATTGACAAATACCATACCAAATGAATCTGATCTGCAGATGGTGTTCTTGCCTTCCGCAGGACTGCGGAGAGCCATGCCTGCGCTTCCCCTTCCTGCTCTGGGAAAGAAAGCTGTAACTTCCTACAGGCTTTCATCCTGGGGGCAATACTATAAAGCAAGAGAGAAGAAGGATGGTCTTGTGGCTAAGGCCCTGAACTAGACTCAGAAGATTTGGGATCAGCCCTCAGTTTGGATTCAGACTGTGACTTCATTTAGCCTCTCTGTTCTTCCCCTCTGTGAAAAGGAAGCAGTTGCCCTTCCTTTCCCGACTCCTTGTCTGTTTGAATTCTAAGCTTTTCCGGGCAGGGACTGTCTTTTTCGATGCACATATGCTGGTTTTACAAGAAAAGGCAAATGAAATAATTGTTCTGCCTGTGCAAGTGTGACAGCTGTTTTCCATGAGCAAAAAAGAGGGTTTTTTACTTGGCAGCCCTGCGAGCGTGACATGAGGGTGAATTTTCATGAACGTGTGTAGCTAGTGGAATAGGGATTGATTCACAATGTAACACTGGCTAAGCTTTATTTTTTTTTATATCTCTAGTGGATAGATTACATAAGGGACTACCAGCCTGTAACTGCTCATTTCAGCTAATTGACTCTTCCAGTGGTTGAGATCTGTGCTTTATGGTTAGAAGTCCCAGCTTGATTCCCAGTGGATGACCCACCAACAGGGCTTCAGTTCTTAAGCAATGGCCCCATGAGATCAATATCCTACAGTTCCCTGACAATTTCAGCTGGGGTGCAGAAATGATTTCTAAAGTAGGGCAGGTAACTTTTTACGGTCGTTTTATTGTCTGCAGGAAAACTGGCAGCAACTCAGCTCCACTCAAATCGGATTTGTGACGACTGGTTCTGTAATACAAATTCTTGATGGTGATCAGAGTGTAATTCAATGAATATTCCCCTGGTGTGGAGCAGAGAGGTGCCCTGTATACATTTTACAGAGCCAGATGGTGAGTGTGTTTGCAAAATGTCACATTTAAATTCATCACATCTCCAACTGCTGCTAACCAGCGTGGTTTAGCTAACCATGACCCTAAATTACTTGAACATTTTGAAAAAAACAACATATATCTATTCTCAGGCCAGCACAAGAAGGGTGTTTTGTGTGTGTTAATTTCAGGACTCATCTGTGCTGTTAAAGTGGCAAGAATAGCTCAAAATAAAATAAAATGCAGAGTGAATTAACAAGCCAGTGATTTGGCTGATATGTAAGGAGAGTTACATGGATGTCTAGAATCGCTCCCTCTTTGACTTTCCCCTTCCGTGTAGTATGGAGTCTCCATCCTAAATTATGTGGGGGCATCATCTGAAAAATACTTGTCTTTTGATTACACAAAGAGAAGAGAAAAGCCTGGAAATGGTGGATACAGACAATCTGGCAGAACTGAATACAAACGTGCAGGTTTTTTCTCGCTGCTGCTCTGTATCTGTTAGTGGTGTCTGGTCCACTGAATTCCCCGGGGATGGAGAACATGGCGCTGTACACCCTTCCTCTGCAATTGTTAACACAGCTTTATAGCAAAATGGATAACGTGGAAAGTATAGGACGATGCATTCAACAACGAATCTCTACTTTGCTTAGGAGAGATTTAGCGCTTTATTGCTTCTGTCAGTGTCTTACTAGAATCTTAAAAGTTATTATAATTCACACCATACATACCCCTTAAATCACAATAGGATTCCTCTGGGCTACTCAGTTGTACCTGGCTTGTATCTATAGAGTGACCCCATAACAAGCAGCCGCCAATATTTAAACACAAAGGGACAAGTTATGAGCAGTTACTCAAAAAAGTCTTTCTGCTGACTTCAATGGGACTAGTTCGGAGGGAGTCAGGGTTCTGCAGATGGGGCCAGCAGGAGTTCATAGTGACAGAAAGGAGGACTGCACCTTCTTTCAATCAGGTCTTGCCAAATATTTGTCCCCCCCCCAGTGAAATCCATTCAACAGTGTGTATAATGTGCAGCACTGTAGGTTTAAATAATTGCTTCTCTCTACATGGGAAGAGTTTTCCAGCGCATTTAACTCAGAGTGAGGAACTTGCAGGATGTTTGGTTAGAGTGGACATGAGTCTTAGCTCTCAGCTAGATGTGGGCAGTTACTGTAGAGTTGTAATAGGTGTAGTCTGAGCAATGGTTAGGCAGTTCTCTTCTGACTTAGATGAGTGCAAGAACAGGAACCTCTGTAGTGTCTTACCTCCGCTCCCATCTTTCCTAGCTGCTCAATGGTGCCCAGTGGTCAGTCCCACTGGATCTGGCCAATAATCTTTTATTTCTCTATAAATGTACATTTATAGCCCTGTATAAATAATTAATAATTAGAGTATTTAATGACATAAACAGAGTGCTAATGTGCAGGATTAATTGGGTCCTTTCCCTGGCACTTCAGACTCTGTGGGGTCTCACTTACTGAGGCTATTACTTTCAACTAAAACATGATGATGGAATAATTAGAGTGGTGAAACACTTTGGAGATGCACCAATCAAGGCTGACTTTATAGAGAGGACTGAGCGTGCAGATCTACCAAGCAGAGGCAATCGACTTTTATTACATAAGTTCCACCAGCGGAAGTCCTATAATGCCCGTCCGAGTGAATGATGCATTGCGTTACATGCAGGTGGAGGGGGCTTGCACTGTCTGTTGCTTAATGGAGCAAGAAAAGAAGCCCTAATATTCCAGCCATGCCAATATGGGATGTTCGTGGGCAGCAGCAGTTCAAACTGTGTGCCGTGGAGAACAAGCCCCAAAAGAATTCAAATGGGTCATGTTCTGTCTCTCTCAGTAGGAATGGGGAATCCAGGAAGCAGCACATTCTGATGTGAACAGCGTTAATCCGGATCTATGCAAATTTATGGCATAAAATGACATGGAAATATATGTAAATGTTGTCAATTATTGTAAAGCAAGGAAGCACATGCATAGAATATTCCATAAAATGTCTTATATACACTTCTGGAGGTTTTTTTTTTAATCCTTAGAAATATCAGTGAAGTGGAATTGAGTTTGAATGTTCCAAAACCATTGAGTTGGGACAATTTTTAAAACTGCTTATTAATCTAACCTTGCCTGATAGGTTTTCAAGGGAACACTTTTCTTCACCATAACATCATACCTTTACAAATCTGGGAAATGTCAACCCTTAATTTAATGACAAAGCAGACAACTGCCATCAATTATCTTACCTGAGATCAGTTCATCAAACTTGAGATCACGTTAGCTGCTGCAAAATTCAGGCATTTGATACAATCATGTCTAGTTAAAATGCAGAGGATAACCTACATTTTAAAAATGCTGTAAAAAGAACAAGAAGCGATACCAGGATGAAAATTTATGAGGCATGGAGTCTGGATTTGAATTTAGCATTTTCTGTGTGGTGGTGAATTACTGCTTTTTTGCACAGTTGAAATCTGGTGTTTAATAGGACAGTGCTGCAGGAGGGCTGAGACTTCAGCATTCAAGTCCAGAACCCACTCTGACCTGGTGCATATTAAAAATTCCCAGGGAGTATTGTTCATTTAACACGACAAGGGTTCATACCAGCCGTTCTTGGTTCAGCAAGTTGTGTGAGTAGAGCAACAAATTTGCAAATTTCTAAGTGTGATCACTTGTTGCTTCACACACAGAATGACAGCTATGGAAATGGAAGGCTCACCAAGAGAGAGGACAGGCAAATAAGCAAAGAAGAATGTTCTACCAATCACTTGAATGCTATTCAAATAGAATTGTATTTAGATGCATTATCTAGCTAGCCGTATAGGTTTATTTAATTAGTTAGATTGCAACTCTTTGGACAGGGACTGTCTTTTTGCTCTGTTTTTTGTACAGTGCCTAGTACAACGGGATCCCAGTCCGTGACTGGGGCTGCTGGTTGCTACTGCAGTAGAAATAAGAGTTTATGTGGTAGCACCCATCATCACTGTTGCATCTAGGGGTCTGATTGTGTAAAGTTCACTTCATAATACTGGTCACTCAGGCAAGTAATACATTCAGCAGCGAGTATCACCATTCTTGCCTGGCTTATCCTGGCCCCATGATCCTCATTCCTCATAATATCTAAGGACAAAGGATAGCTGTAAGAACATACTCATTTGTGTCTTACATGCATGGTAGTATGGTTAGCTCTAGGAAACTAGGCAACTGGGTCCAATTCTCATTGCCCTGCATTTTGTATAATCATCTATGCTGGGGAGAAAGTAGATCTCAGCTGCCATTTCATTTAATTTTGGTAGCATTTTACATCCACTCTGATTTGATGTAAATTATGACGCCCGGTGCAGGACGATGGGAAGTCAGTCCCTGGATCTCCCTTTTGATACTAGTCAGGTACCTTTGGGTTCTGAGATCTTGAGACTGGTGCATGAAGCATACTGAAGTAGAAACATCTAGGATGGGTGGGACACGCTTTCCAAGAGAGCTTAGCGGAAACGGTGCCAGATCTTAAAAATAGGTCTGAAAAGGGAAATGGCCACCTTCAGGGTGTGGTAGGAGAATGTGTAGCTGCTCTTCACTAGATCACCAATTCCAAATCATAGAAGATCAGGGTTGTAAGGGACCTCAGGAGGTTCTAGTCCAACCTCCTGCTCAAAGCAGGACCAATCCCAACTAAATCATCCCCGCCAGGGCTTTGTCAAGCTGGATCTTAAAAAACCTCTAAGGAAGGAGATTCCACCACCTCCCTAGGGAACCCATTCCATTCTTCCATTCAGTTCCAATGCTTCACCACCCTCCTAGTGATTTTTTTCCACTAATATCTAACCTAAACCTTCCCCACTGCAACTTGAGACCATTACTCCTTGTTCTGTCATCTGGTACCACTGAGAACAGTCTAGATCCATCCTCTTTGGAACCCCCTTTCAGGTAGTTGAGAGCAGCTATCAAATCCCCCCTCAAATCAGCTGCAAGTTAGCAATGGGTTAAACTTGCCATTCTCAAACTTGCCTGGTATCTATGTATTTGAGCCAACATTAATGTGGCTAGCTCAGGTGCTGGAGTGGCTAAGGCACAGCAGCACACAATTCAGTGCAGGCTCGACAAACCTGCCCCAAACCTTGGTCATTACCTTTGCAGCTAGCCCTCTGAAGTCCATGCTGCTGTGGGTTAACTGCTACCAATACCTGAGCGAGTTAGATCAAAGTTAGGTCAGGTATGTCTACCTCAGCTGCAATCACACCCTACGACTGCAGTGTAGACATGCCCATAGCTGAACTTGGTAGCCTTGTTCATGAGCTTAGATAAAATATTCCTCCAATAATTTCAAATCAAGCAAAATGATTAAATATCCATCTTTTAGTTCACTTCTAGACCCAGAAATGTGGGGCAAATATCGAATCAGACATTAAGTTCAGAGGGTTCACCCAGCTCTATCTACAGACATGTATGCTGGTGACGTAAGGCGCTACAGGTTACAAGAAAAAGCACAACTTAGGTCAACATTTATCTTAACTGTCATCCTTGTTTGTAACAGTAAATCTGTTTCTGATAAATAACAGGAGAAATTTTTACCTTGGAGTGAAAAACTCATGCTTCGGTTAAACCTCAATTATATTTCCAAACAATATTTATCAGATTTTCTAATGTGTGCTTAGTGCAGTTCAATTTCCTGCTATCAGTCAAAAGTGGCGGAACTCGGAGAGCTGAGCTGAAAGTGTTATTTTTCATAGATGAAATGGAATGTTCAAAATGGTAACAAGGTAGAGCTACTATCCAAAGGGCATCATTAAAAATGAACTACTACCTGTATGCATCTTGGGTTTTTTTAAAAGAATGAAATGCCAATGTTTCTAAATGCACTGCATTGTTCTTTTCAGAATAAGGGAAGTTACTATGTATTTAGAAAAGCTATTTTCTAGGATGCTAGAATTTTAACTTCACTTTTGGAATTCTGAGTTATAAAATAAACACCTCTGTAATCTCACAAGTCTGCATCTATTTCAATAATATCTATTTCTGTATCTACCTATCACATTATTTTATGCAAAAAGCCTTCATTATGTATTCATATACTTGGCATGTATATGAAATCAGGAAATACAGCTTTAAGCTTGAATTTGCAAGCTTAATTCTGCTCCTGCTAGTAGGTGTATTATAAAATTGTCTTGAATAAGAAACTCACATAACATTCCAAGATGCATGCATTTAATAAATTGTGATGTGTAATAATGATTCTATGAATGGGAATTAAGCACATCAAATTAAACATGTGCTTTGCTGAATTAGGACCTTTGTGCTACTTATGCAACAAAAATAATTCTTCATCACTTAAACTTTATTTTTCCTTTTTCTTAAAAAAAGCAAAGTGAGACTTTGGCAGGTTGTTTTGTATTTTGTTTTTAATATTTTGCCCCTGGCCTCTCTTAGTAACCCCAGACAGGTGCCCTATTTACATTCCCTATTGATCTAGTCATATGTGAGGTATGGAATTTAGAAGTCCATCTATGCTATATTTTGTATGTATGTTTGTTATACACAGTATTTTCATTCTTCCCTTGTCCAGGAATTGCTGAACAGATTCTCCACTAACTTTCCAAAGCAAAACCATGTGGAGAGCTCAATCATGGAAAGTTTAAGTCCACTGGGGGATTTTTGAGACAATTATGGCCGAGTGAAAATCAGGGTATGTAATGGGAAGTGTTTTTCAACTTTGGTCCAGTTCTTGCTAGGGGAAAACACTATAACAGGAGAAGGAGTTTGTGGTGATAGTGCTGCTCATAATAATTCTCATTCCTGTGTGAGAATTTCATCCGAAGTGGTATGGTTTAGTGGTCTGAGCAGAGTAATGAGAATCAGAAGTTCCTGTTTTCTAATCTTGGGCCCTTTCTCACCAGTCCATCCCTGTTCAGCAGAGCACTTAATCGTATAATTAAGTCCCATGAGTAAAATCCTTGTCACTTGTAGTTTTGCCACTGACTTAACTAGAGTCATACCATGTGCTTAAAGGTAACCATGCACATACATGCTTTCTGAATAAGGATCAACTTAAGCACATGCTTAAATGCTTTGCTGAACTGTGGCCTCGATTCTGGCAATATTTCCCTTTGTGACCATAGGTAAATCCCTCAACATCTCTGCTTTGGATGCTCCATGTGTACAAACTTGGATGGTATTTGCCTGACTCAAAGTACTGCGAGGTAAATGAGAATATCTGTGAAGGGCTCTCAAAAATGCAAAGGACGCTAGGACGCTTTTATTATTTAGCTCAGCAATGTGCTTCCGAAAGTTGTGTGCTCTAGAAAAGGGGGTGCTAAGAGAAGTGCTGGACAAAGTAGGGGTAACTAGAGAACAGATTCCAGGTTTCCCATTTTAAAGACTTATCCCGAGGAAAGCTATAGCAGTATCATTCCCATGTGACAGCAATCACTCCAGCCTTGCTATTATAGCACAAAATGACATGTTCTCGCTGGAGAAATAGGAAGGGCTGATAACGGAGCCAGCTTGGATTTGCTTTCTTATCTGTATTTTACACACATGCCTGCTCCATACTGTACCCTCCCCCCTTTCCAGTGCCCCGGTTGTGTTTCCAGTGCTTCCCTTTATTTTGCATATAATGGTGGGGGTTTAAAAACCTGGCAGTTTTTAAGCCCCCACCAAGTCTGGTGGGAATTGCAGAATTTAATTTCCCATGTTCCAGAGTCAGCAGCAGTAGATACGTGGCTGCGGAGGACTGCTGGTCTTAGAAACAGCACTTCAGCAACTGTGCAGGCTCCAGTCCTGCTCCTTCAGTCAATAAGCAATGCTCAAACCAGGCTGCAGTAATTGCTCCATTTCTGCAGGTGCAGGCCAGTTTAAAGATGAGAGTTCTGCATGCAAATCCTACCTGCAGCTACCTGCTGGGGTTGGGTGAGTAATTTGCCCCCGGATCATTTTTCTGGATGCACAAAGAAACCTGTCCATGGTCTCTTAGGTTCCTCATCCCCCAGCATTGTCAAGTAATTAAAGCCCTGATTAAGGGGGTTTAAAAACATGCTTAGCGTCAAGCTAATGCTTCAGTGCTTTGCTAAATCAGTGCTAAAGGGGAGTGATATGCTGCCAGGTTTTAACATGGGAATCCCCAACTTTCTTCCCCATTAATTGATTGCACAGCATTTATCAGCGTTTAAGGGAGTCTCTCCAGATTTTCACCACTTTGAAAGCAGATGCTGGCCCCATACATGCACCTCCCTTAACAATGTATTTAAGTGCACTAGAATTCAGGAGGTAGATTTTTCAAAAGCATCTGAGGCTGGGATTTTCAAAAGGATCTTTGGGAAATAGACTCCCAACTCCTACTGACCATCAGATGGAGTGGTGCTCCTAAATCCCTTAGGCTCCTTTGAAACTCTCCTCCTAAAGGAGTATCTAATTTCATGTCACATCAGAAGGGGTGAGACTAGAACTACATAAGCTGGAAGCCTGCATCCCACCAACTGGGAGCTGAAAGGGGAGAAAGACTATGATGTGGAATAATGCCAAGTAGTGTTAGAAAGTACAGTTGAGTGATGAAGTACAGGGTAGTGGCTAGCAACTGGGATTCAGGACTCCTGCACTCTGTCTCCGTCCCGGGCTGTGCCGTTCAGTTTCTGTGTGACCTCCTGGAATCACGTGTATTCCATTACACCGATCCTGTGCCGTCGTTGAAAGTAGGACGGACAATGGTGTTTTGAGAGGTTTTGTTAATTAACATTTGTAAAATGAACTGAGACCCCCCGCAGATGAAAACTGCAAGAGAAGAGCAAAGGCCCATGATTTTCTAGCCTGTCCTAATGGAAATTCTTGCTAGGGGAAAACACTATAACAGGAAACGTTCATGTTCTAGTCCAGTCTAATTTCAAGGGATGGGGAAGACACAGGAAAATCAGCGTCTCTTTGTAGTTATTGATCAGCACCTCTTTATTTGTAGCAGCTGGGGAAGCTGAGAGGCGGAGAAGCCAGGGAATGTGGAATGGAATGCACCCCGGTATTCACACCCTGCACCCTGTCATCAGAATCCTCCTTGTACAAAACATGCCTTGGGGGGTGGGGGGAATCATTTGTTATCTAACACACTGGTCATCCGTATTCCGGTGCAATGTTTGGATGAAATGCACATTAAGAGTTACGGATACACTGTCAGCTGAAATTACCAGACAAGTCTGGGGAGGGGCCAAGCCTGTTTCTCAAAGCGAAAGGACAAGCTGACACCTCCAGCTAAGCTGTCAAATGGTTGTTCTTTAGCAATGGAGAGGTCCAGGAACAGATTGATCAGAGGCAAAGGACCTTTAATATCTGAACTGTCCAGGAGAGGGCTGGATGGTGCAAGACACGTGTTTTGGGGGAAAATCTGGGACAGGGAGGATGTTGGGGTCACCCTGAAAGTGGTAATCAAGGCTGCTGGAAGCCAGAGTGTGTTGGCTGCTGTGTTGCTGACAGGCTGCTGGGGTCAATGTTACTGGTCCAGAGCTGTGACTTTCCATGGACAGGATGTGACCTGCCTGCTGCTTGTGAGCACCCCAGGAAGGCAGCTACAGGACCAAGGCATTGTGAGGCACCCCAGGGTGCAGGGAAGGGAGTGACACATCCCCTCACTGGTCTGGATTGCACCCTGGAATGGGACAGAATGGAAATCCCTGAACTAGTTCCCCATGGCCCAGCCATAAATAAAGCCTCTAAAACTCCCCAGCTCTTCCTCGTAGCTGGAGAGACTTCTCCTCAGTTATGCACATGCTTAATCGATCAATGAATAATTAATGTTGTTAAAATAATGTGGCATTCATCAAGAATTCGAAATGCAGAGAATAATTTACCACTCACACCCTGTCCCGTTTCTCTTTGTTGCGAGGTAATTGGAAGGTGGCAATGAAGGGACAGAGGAGATGGACGTATCCTGACGGCAGAGTGCGGGTGCTCAGATCCTCACTAGCTGCCAAGCTGCAGTGTGGGGACACTGTACGAAGGTGCAAGGCCTGGTCCTGAGGCTACCCGTTGCCCCAGTGACATTTTAGTGCAGCTCCAAGGCTGAGCTGTAACAACCACAAGAGGTAGCGCAGGATCCGTGCTCAGATCGGCCTCACAACTACATGGCCTTTCCCTCTCCCGCTCCATCTGCCTGCTGTGCCTGCAACAGGTTGGTCTGGAGCGGCATACCAGCTCCTGTGGCTGCTGGGGGAGCACTCTGACATTGGGTGGGCGTGGGACAGGAGATGGCTCCTCCCTGAGCTGTCTAAGTGGCATTATGGGCAGATTCAACTGCACTGGTGTAGTGCGAAATGTGGACCTGCCCTGGAGAATACGGCCCATTCTCTTCCGTTACTGGCACCACTGACTCAGAACTCACTGACGCATTTTACTCTCAAGCATGGGTTTCAGGAGAGCTACATTCAACATAGGACCAGCCATATTCACTCAGACCAATGGTCCATCGAGCCCAGTAGGTTGTCTTCTGACAGTGACCAGTGCCAGATGCTTCAGAGGGAAGGAATATCTGTCATCCAGTCCCACCATCTGGCAGTCAGAGGCTTTCGACATCCGGAGCAGGGTCTTGCATCCCTGATCATCTTGGCTAATAGCCACCAATCAACCTATCCTCCATGAGCTGACCTACTTCTTTTTTTAACCCAGTTATGTTTTTGACCTTCACTGCGTCCCCTGGCAGTGAGTTCCACTGGTTGACTGGAAGCAGCATTGTGCGAAGTACTTCTTTTGTTTCTTTTAAACCTGCTGCCCATTAATATCACTGGGTTACCCCTGGTTTCCATGTTTTGTGAAGAGATAAATAACCCTTTTTTATTCTCTTTATTCACACCAGCCATGATCTACTTTAAATTCACACATTTGAGGCTTGTTTACACTTGAAATGGTACCACAATTCAGCTCCCTCTTGGTTTTGGGTTCATCCTTTCAGTTCTGCAGAAGAGGCTTCTTAAAATGCCTTTGGAAGGACCAAGCTCCTTCCTGGAGATTTTTAAGTACCTTGCCATGCTGCAACTTCTTTCCCAGTTTCTAGAAGTGGCCTCATTGATGTGTAGTTACTAGTAGCTATTATGCACTACTCAGTAGTTGATCAAAACCGTTTCCTCCTAATTATACACTCTGTTCCCGTATACTTTATAGATCTGATAAGCTGGTCCCCGAAAGCAGAAGCTAACCCTTGGAATGTATCACATAAGTATTTTGTTGCTATGTACAGCTCAAATGACCGGTCGTAGCCATTTGAAAGCATCAAACAAAGCTGGGTTTTTTCTTGTTGAGAAGAAAAATGTAAAGCACATCAGATCCTGACTCGTTAAAGATAATATTCACCACAGCAAGGCCTTTAGCTTTGCTTAGCTTTGAGTAGGTGAGCAGTCCCATTGACAACCATTGGGTGGAAAGCTGCGCTCTACATCCCAAAACAATGCATAGGAAAGTTTAAAAAGTGCAAATACGTCTTTGCACAGGATAAGATCCAAACAAACAAAACAACCAGGCACCAAGCCCAAACCAGCCCCCTCTTCCTTTACTTGCCAAACTCTAGTCTCAGGATGTGGTGTTTCTTTGGCAACAGCCTTCGAGATCACAAACACCTGAGGCAGGGAAATTCTCCAAGCTCTCTTTGGAAGGAAGAGGTGGAGGGATGTAGTCTGCTGGAAGAAAGAATTTAGCAGGGTTGGTGGGGATTAATGTGGCAGGTGAGCCAGGGAAACTGTCTGGTCTAAGCAATTGCACAGCTCCTGCAACCCTGCTAAATTCATTCTGCTTGTGGATACTGACTTTTACCAGTGTCCAGAAAACCACAGCCAGGTTCTGTCCTGACTGAGCTCCTGGGCAATCCCATTGAATTCAGTAATGGGTAAAGCCAGGCTAAACATGAGCTTCCAGTGCCCAGGTTAAATGGGCATCACTCTTCCCAAGATCACACGTGGTCCACGGAGTCCTGCAATTCTCAACCCACTCTCTTGAGCCTGGGCTGACTGTATTTCAGCTTGACAGAGACTTGCTTTGCTTTGGGGTAGGGAGGAGTTAAAGGCAAAGTCTTATTATATGGCCATATGCTTTGTGCTTTGATTCTTTTTCCTTTAATAAGCGATGAAAACTCTAGCAGGGAAGTGAGCTCTTCTCAATGTTTATGGAAGCAGCACCGCAGAGGCGCATGCAAATTGGGAAATACATATTCAGGTAATTTTGCAAACATGTATTATTTATTGTACTGTATCAGAGAAAGGAGCTGCCATAGCCAGCCATGGCAATATGTGTTTGCACAATTTTCCAAATGTGTATAATTTATACAGGAGGCTATTTGGAGACGTGAAATCTAAATTGTATAAATATGTATCATGGCAGTTTGTAAAGTGTGTGCGGCAGGAAGAGGGTTACTCAATGTATTTTCTATGGACCTCTTTGAACTGAGAAATGTAACATTTTGGGTGGATAAACTCCATTTTATGCCTTGGGGCCATTGCATAGTGATGGGCTGCACTTGCCACTGTGAAGTGATCTAGTAGTTAGAGCAGGGGACTGGCAGCCAGGACTCCTGGAGTTCTATTTCTGCAACTGCCACTCTGTGCTACTGATAAGTCACGTAACCACTCTGTTCATCCATCTATGAAATGGGTATAATACCTCCCTAGATTAGCTAACAGAGCTTTCATTATTTCTAAAAATGACGATGGGATCCTTGATCCTTGCATATTGCCTTGCACTTCCTTATCGCATACCCTGCTGTGATAAACGCTTCCTCAGTCCAAATCTCATATGCAAGCCCACAGGAGTGTCTGCAGGAAACTGAGTGAATTGGTCAGTCTTATTCCAAGAGGTACGGTTATTTGGAGCTTGTGGAAATGGGAGAGAAGCTGTTCAGAGGCCTATCAGTTTGGCTGTGGCTGAAGATAGTCATGGATATGGTCAAAGGGAACACCAGCTGCAGACAGCGCTGGGGGTAAATAGTTTCAGGATAATCAAGGGGAAGTTCTCTGGTCAGTCTTATGCAGGAGGTCAGATTAGATGATCACAATGGTCTCTTCTGGCCTTGCAAACTATGAATGAGCAGAGAATGATGCCTGGTAGCTCTTTGGCTGTACTTACTTTCCTTTAGGATCTGATCCTGGAAACACTTCCTCTGTCAGAACATTGAGTGCTTGGGTATGTGCATACAGGTCTCAATAGGTTCTTTGACTTTGTCTTGTGGTTTTTGAGCCTTTAGCTTGCACTTGGGTCACGTTTTCAAGGTTTTCTCCCCAACCACAAACATTCCCTCCTCCCCTCCCTTAAAAAAGAATTCTGAGATTCTCTCCTAATCCCAAACCTTCAGCAGCTGAGCCTTTAAGAAAAACTCCAAATACTGGGAATATTGCAGTAAAAATGATGAGTTGCCAACACCAGTAATTTCTTCATGGAAGCAGGAATTGACCCCAGGAATTCGCTTTATCCTGGAAAGTGCTAGTGGGGAACTTTGGTAGTGACTATTGAGCTAAGAGGGCAAATATTTTCAGTTCACCTATTTTTCTGTTGAAATCACAACAGGAAGGGTTAACTATTTAAGGGTTAACAAGCAGCTCAGCTGAAGCAAAGAAAACAAGGCTATTATTAAGGAGCTCAGCTAGCCAGGAAAAAAACACCATTTCTAATCAACAATGCTAAACCGATAATGGGAGGAAATGTATTGAGCTTAATGGGTTGAAACTCTCAGGCAAAGCTAGTGTTCAGCTGCTGCTATCTCTAGCTAAGCTGTTGTTTGATACATCAACACAGGCTCTCACCTTAATTCAGAGTTTAACGGACGTATAATGCCAGCTTTACCAACCATGCAAAGAGCGGATGTGAGCAATACCTGAGGGGGTAGGAACGTCAACGTGGTCTGGTTACTTGCACCAGGAAGCCAGCGTGACCCAGTTCCTTCTCAGCACCTGGCCTGGAAAACAGACCGTGATACTCCATGACATCATCTTCATTCTGCAGATGTGCTTATCTCCACTCCCTGAGCCATGCGCACGGTCTGTGCATGCCCTTGATATGCTGCCAGCTCAAGCCTAAGAACAGCCATAAGAATGGTCATACTGGGTCAGACCAAAGGTCCATCCAGCCCAGTATCCTGTCTGATGACAGTGGCCAATGCCAGGTGCCCCAGAGTGAGTGAACCTAACAGGGAATGATCAAGTGATTTCCCTCCTGCATCCATCTCCTCCCTCTGACAAACAGAGACTAGGGACCCCATTCCTTACCCATCCTGGCTAATAGCAATTAATAGACGTAACCTCCATGAATTTATCAATTTCTCTTTTAAACCCTGTTATAGTCCTAGACGTCACAACCTCCTCAGGCAAGGAGTTCCATAGGTTGACCGTGCACTGTGTGAAGAAGAACTTCATTTTATTTGGTTTAAATCTGTTGCCCATTAGTTTCATTTGGTGGCCCCTCGTTCTTATTTTATGGGAACAAGTAAATAACTTTTCCTTACTCACTTTCTCCACACCATTCATGATTTTATAGACCTCTATCCTATCCCCCCTTCGTCTCCTCTTTTCCAAGTTGAAAAGTCCTAGCCTCTCTAATCTCTCCTCATATGGGACCTGTTCCAAACCCCTCATCATTTTAGTTGCCCTTCTCTGAACCTTTTCTAATAACAGTAGTTCCTTTTTGAGATGAGGAGACCACATCTGTACGCAGTATTCAAGAAGTGGGTGCAGCATGGATTTACATAAGGGCAATAAGATATTCTCCGTCTCCAGACGGTCAAGTCGCAAAGAAGTGAAGACACTAGGGATAAGCACAAGCTGCACTGCACCAGTTTAAACCATGTCCATCCTACGGCTATGCTGCCAGCTAAAAAATCCATTGTAGACAAGGACTCCAGAAGGGAATTCTAAACACATGTCCCGCTGACTCTCTCTCTCTGTCTCTCTCTTATTATTATTTTTCATGAAGCAGCCAGCGGCCTCAGCAAGCTTTGGGAGCTACCTGTAATCATTGCGTGCTAGAGGCCCAGGAAAAGGAACACAGCTGTCTCACTTTGCAAGCTTTGAGCCACCTCCTGGTAGAGGAAGGTTCTTAAGAGTTATTCTTTTACTAGCTTTGATCCACTGACTCTTTCAGGACTTTCAGCTACAGCATTATTCTCTGCCAGTCAGAATCATAACAGCATAGATTATTTTTTAAAGGAAATCCACCCTGCTAAGTTACTCCCTCCATTTTGGCTTTGTTTCAGGTCCAGCTTGTATCTTTGGAAAGCCTCCAACCATTTCAGGGGAGAGGGCAGGGAATAAACATTCTTTCTTCTTCAGATTATCAGACAAACATCCGCAGTGGAAGTTTTGTTTTGATTATCGGGTTTGTCTCAAGCTGGGCGTCTCTTCTGTAGATTGTTCAAAATGCAAGACCATTCCAAAGCCACAAAGGTAGGAATGGTCTTGGAGTCTAAAACTTTCAAGGCACATTTCCTGGTGGTTAGAGGTTACAAAGTACTGTGGCACCTTAAAGACTAACTATAAAGTTTTGAAGCATAAGCTTTCGTGGGCTAATACCCACTTCGTCTGATGCTACCTCTCTGATTCCTGGTGGTTAGTGACTGGAGGATGCCACTGTTTAGCCTTTCATTGGCTGTCAAGCCACTTCTCAGTTGGATTACTGTTTGCTTCCGATAATTCATGTATTCTGGTACATATTACTGCCTTTTCACACAGGCAACTGATTCTTCTGGACTCACACAGAGGCCCAATGTTTTATTTTCCATAACTCTTTCAGGGACCATCTCTTGGTTTTCCACAGCAGATTGTCTCAAGACACCTTTTCTGACGCATGTGCAAAGGAACACGGCCACTGGGGTGGCTAGCTCAGCAGGACTTTATTATTATTTGCACTTTGGTATCTCCTGAGAGGCCTCATGAGGGGCCAGGACCCCTTTGTGCTGGGCACTGTACAGTAGAAAACAGTGGTCCCTGTAAGAGTTTGTTACCCCAGCCCTGTGCTCTCGAGTACAAAAGCTGGGACTCTTTACTAGCCAAACCACTCAACCAAGCTGCTTCCCAGCCAAATTAAGTCCTTCTTTCCCACAACCCCACTTTGCCAGCTGGGAGATTGGGGTTACCCAATGCTGCCACCATTCGGGTATACTTCCAAAACCTTGGAGGGGCCCCCGAACTTCCCCTTTACCCTAACTTTGTCCCCCTCCCTGGGAGCCAAAGTTAGACACCTGAAGGCTGCTTCCCTTCCCTCTTCCCCCTTTCCGGCTGAAGGCAGATGCAGACTTCCCCTAAACCTGTCTCCTTCCCCGAGAGCCAGAGCCAGGCACCTGGGGGCTATTCACCTCCCTCCCCCTCTCTTCTAGTTGAAGAGTCAGGCACCGTTCCTCAGCTAATAACCTGAGCTGATCTGTTTGCCTTCTCCCTTCCCTTCTCCCTTCCCAGACTGGAAGCAGAGAACCTTAAGGAAATAAAACCAAACGCTTTTATAACTAACAAGATTTAATAAAGGAAAAGAATAAAACAGAGATACAGTACACTTCACAATTTAGTTAGTCTTTAAGGTGCCACAGGGCTCTTTGTTACCTCTGCTATTCCAGACTAACACGGCTACCTCTCTGATTCTTCACAATCTGGGGTTCTCTACCTCCCTTCTAAAACGGAAAGAAACACCCCAAATGGCACAGGCTTTATATATCAAAGATCACTTACATCAGCTAATAGAAGAAGAAAACACTGAGTCATCTCCACAGCTAGAGATGCTCGGACCCTGGCTCCTGCCGCATGGCTAGCCAAACCGAAAACTGAACTAAACCCCTCCCTTCCTCATGGTCTTGAGGCTCTGACGACACTTGTCTCAGATGACATTAAACCTCTCCAGCCCTCTACACTTATGACAGTCCCCGTCCCACAGAGCTTGCAATCTAAGGCTGTGTCGTCACATACCCAATGAGATGTTTTCTACCTCTGGATAACGCATGCATGGTAGTTCTTCTGCTGTAAAAACAGTGGAGACCAGGCACTTTAGTTTTAGCACCAGGGAAAGTAGGAGAGAGCAACACTGGGTGTGCAAATAGTGCCAACTTCACCTAGCTACCTCGCGGTAAATGCTCCATTTGTCTCCACTCCGGATTTTACACTGTGGTAATTATCATGTGTTTGTTGACCTCTTTGTAAACCAGAACACCTTTGTGTCGGAGAAGACAGAGCCTAAGGATAAGACAAGAGGTAGACACAGAGAGGTGGCCGGGGGGTGGGGAACACAAGGGACATACAGGTTGTAGTCTCAGCACTCCAGCAGGCTAGCCATTGTCAAATACAGTAGACTCTCGATTATCCAGGATGATAGGGAAAAAAATAATCCTGGTTAATAAAATCCCGGATAATCACCATCCATAGGAAATATGGGGAAGGGGGGTTGGTTCACCAGCCACCCTGTGCCAGGGGGAAGGGGGTGTTGGTTCACTGGCTGCCCTGCGCCCTGGTGGGGTTTTGTGTGTGTGTGTGTGTGCTTGGGGTGGCAACAAAGCCAGAGCAGGCCCTGCGAGTTATGCATATTTTTTTTGACATCCTGTTTAACTCTGTTCTGGATAATCGAGAGTCTACTGTACTGTGTTGGTATCATTGCAAAGCAGGGCGTTCAAGGCAGCTTTGGAGGAAGATAACGAGGTGGCTTTGTGGGTGTTTGTGATGTTCCTCCCAAGGGTGAGGGCAGCCTGGGGGAAAGCATGAAGGGTTTGTCTGAAAATAGAGCAGGCGGGTGATGAAGGCTGAGAATATTGGCCAGTCGGAGACAGGAGAAAATGGTGATTCATTGCAGTGAGGTGCATGCAAACTATGAAAGTATCATGCTGCTGAAAACTGGCATATACCGGCTCGGATGGACCACGGGAAGGAAGAGCATTCTAGCACTGAGGCTGCAGTGCGGAAAATGCCCTGAAACCAGCCCCCTCACTGGCTGCAGTTGCAATATCATCATACTGGGGGGGAGAGAGTCTCTCTGAGCTGTAGATCTCAGTGACTGGGGCCACGTCTGAGACTGACGTGATGGGTTCATATAAAAGCAAGTCGCTCCTCCCCGAGCAATTAACTACCATTAAAAAATAGAACTGCTGCCCTGGTAGAAGCAATCAATGACAATTGTGTTTTGGGGCTTAATGTCTAACCCACGTTGTGTTCTGCTCCTACCTGTACTTAGGAAGAACAATACTTTCCCCAATACTTACAATTGTCTCTGATTTAGACCCAGGGTGGGCTGGGACTAGGGGCCAGCAGTGGGGCCAGAATGCAGGAAAACGTTCCTTTAAAGGATGGCGTGTGAGTCCAATCTGCAGCTGCGGGCACTGAAACCCGAGCTGACAGCACCGTGGGCCGGCCACGTAGCTGAAAGAAAGTTCTCTGGCCCAAGTCCGTTTCATTAATCTTGGGGCCATGACACGTCAGTGCTTTTATTGATTTCCCACCAGGCCATTCATCAATAGTCTCGTCACATTACGAGCCAATACGGAGGAAAGAATGGAGGAGGGGGGAGGAACGCGGGAGGTGGTTTCTATCTCTAGGATGCAGGATGTTCACAATCAATGCAACCTCGAGAAGAAGCCAAGTGGGTTTAGCTAACTGATGAAAAGAGCCTCAAAGCAGAGGAGGTTCCACTCATTTCCCTTACAGAGGGGAAATGTTTTTGCTAATGCAGAAGGCTACTGTAAACCAGGCCTGTGCTGACTGTATGGCTTGGAATCACATGGACCCTCGGGGCCACCTGCACAGACACTATCAGCCAGTCTTGCTCTGACCGCGTGGACCAGGCTTACATCTGTGCTGCTGCAACATTTCCCGCTATGTTTTTATTTCTTTTTAAATGTCATTTTGTGCTGATGAGGGGTGTCGAGTTGCCTGTCCTAGACTCCCTCTGATTACCCACCCCAGGGAGCAAGGGCCGCATGAATTTCCTCTGCCCTGCTGAGAGCCTCCACCCTGACCTGGAAGAATTTGCCTCTTGGAGGAATTGGGGAGTTGTGTCTCTATGGCCTGGACCCTGCTGAGCCTGCCAACATGGGGGCCAAAGGCATTTCTCAGCAAGTCAATCCCATTTCTTGTCTCCGTCAATGACGAATCAGCACACCAAACTCTTCATGGGAAGGATTTTTTTAAGACAGCGCCCCTCTCCCCCCATTTTAAACGGAGCGGTTTATCTCATTTCCAGACTCTGGGGAGCCTGCACAATGGATACTGCACGGCTCGGCTCGAGCTGATCCATGACGTGGAGGCTTTGTGTTCCAAGCTGTGGGCACGTTGCCTGGTGCTTTGCTGTTTGAATGGCGTCCCAGCCCAAGCTCCGCACTGCCAGCCCACTGTGCTGTTGAAAAGAATGGGAGGAAAAGGAGAGGAGAACAGGGTCACGAGTCAACGTGCGTTAAACCACGACACTGTGAATTCTCATTGAATGATCAATAATCACTCGAGAGCAAGTCTTTTTGTATATATATATATTCAGCATCATAACTTGAAAGTATGGTGGGAGCCAAAACAAAGAGAGAATAGCAAATTAGGATCCCTTTTTAAAATGATGATACTAGAATTCGTTTGCCTATGAAGTTTACGGGGATTAATTGTATTCCAGAGAACCGTATCGCAAATGGCTTTTTGCAGAAGTAGTTACAAAGAACAGGGGAAAGCTCTTTATGTTTGTTTTCTGCAGCTAAGCTTTGCCCATGGCAGGACTTCTCATAAACATCCGTTAATACGCTGTCAGAATCTAACCCATTATGGAGCCCTCCTAAGAGTTTGCCAACATGGTTTAATTTGCGGGGCTGCCGTACTTCATTCTGCCCAGTGACAACCTTAGGTTGAGGCAATTTTGCTGTCTTGTAACTCACAAAGTAATTATTATCCCAGGTTGTATCTGGGCAGGAACACAGGTTTATACATCATGGAAATCAACACAAATGCAGCTCTGTTTACACTGAGAGGCCAGGAGAGCTCAGGAAAAACCCACTCCCTGAGCAAGATCATCTTCAGTTGGTTGGTTTCTAAAGTTATGAGGGTCACAACCCTGAGAAGATATTAGAGTCACTGAAGGTTTCTATACCATCGGGGAAGGGAAAATCAGGCAACCAGGATAATGACAAGGAACGCCAGAAATGTGAGCCTGATACACATAAATGATTATTTTTTAACATAATGGATAAGTAGCATGTGGAACTTATTGCCACATGATGACATTGGGGCCAAAAACTAAGCAGGATTCACAAAATAGTGAGGACATCCAGTGTCACAATCGCCAGGATTCCTAAGAATAAAGCAAGAGTTTTGGCACCAAGCTAAAGCCTCCGACTTTGGGCCATGAGCTAACCTCTAGCTAAAGGGGGTCGTGAGGAAACGGCACATCCTCCTAATTCAGGGTCTCTTGCACCTTCCCCCTGCCGCATATGGTCCTGGCCACTGTTAGAGACAGGATACGGGGCTTATTGTTTGATCCACTCTGGCGGTTGCTGTGTTTCTTTTGTAAATTACTCCATGTTGTTTCCTTTTTGTGCTTCACAGACACATAGTTGAATCCTCCATCTGAAGAAAGGTTAATAAACACAGAGCCAAAGTGTCACTAAGGGATTCCAAAGGAGATTACTTTGAAAACAAGAAGATGGAAAGCACAGATAATGCACAGCTAATCTATCTGTTCACATATCTCATCTACCAATTAACTCACCACTTCTGCTAGATTTTGCCACGTGTGCAAATCCAGCTGAAAAAAGCTCATGAGGAGGCAGAGCTTTGGGATGAATTCTCCAATTAAGAGTGAATTATTTCTAGCATGTGGAGATAAATCTGATTGCCTAAATATCCCCTGGACACTTCTCTTCTCTGCCAGCTGTAGTTCTCAAATTGCCAAGGCCCAGATGTGAGACAATGGCTCAAAATGGAAGACACACACAAAAAATTATTCATTCAGGCAACATTCCCTTTCTTTAGCATTGAGCTGACTGTAAACTGAAATTTCCACTGGGCAGGAAATTCTGATATTTTTACATTTGTATTAATCCCAAATTGAGAGGAAGTTCTGAAAAATTTTGATTTTGGAAAATGCAAAACATTTCATTTCATAAGAACATAAGAACATAAGAACGGCCATACTGGGTCAGACCAAAGGTCCATCTAGCCCAGCATCCTGTCTACCGACAGTGGCCAATGCCAGGTGCCCCGGAGTGAGTGAACCTAACAGGTATGATTGAGCGATCTCTCTCCTGCCATCCATCACCCCCCTCTGACAGACAGAGGCTAGGGACACCATTCAAATGTCTGCTCGAGCTGCCGTGGTGCCTCATGGAAGTCGTAGTTATGGTTTCCTCTGGTCTTCGTTCTCCCTTGAGGGCCTTGCTCTCTGGTCAGCCTACATCTCCCAGGCTGCCCCAGGGTTTTTCCTTATGGCTCAGCTGCCCTGGCAGCTCAGGGGGAATCAGAGGTTGCGGTCAACCTGATCTAAAATGAAATGTTTTGTTTGATTTTCCTGAAGGAAAATTCTGCCCAAAGGGAACATCAAATTTACATGGAACTTGGATAATGTAGGGACTAATGGAAGTAACATACTTCAAAACGAGGGCGCTGAGGTGGGATGCTGTCTGTCTCTTGCCTTAACAATTCCGGATTTCCAGTCTGGTTCCTTCGATAGTTTGGGTTTTGTGGTGCTTTTCAATCGTCCAGTGGCTCATTTGGTTTGCAAGCATGTTTAGTTATGTGAAGTTCACCTCGTATATTATAATTCCACTTTCTGAGCCGTTTCTTAGCAAAGCAGTACTTGTCCTGCCAAGCTGTCTAGTCTAGTTTAGTCTAGTCAGGTTCTTAAAACAACCTCATCACCACAGGATGTGAGCACCTTCCAGTCATGCATTAAGCGATGGGACTAACAGCTACCGCTTGTGTTCATTCTCTATCTCCATCCTCCTGTGTGTCAAGCGGAGTGGTTTGTTTTGGTAGGGTTAACTTTTTAAAAGGGCAGAGAGACCAGGCTGGAGCACGTGGCACTTGGAGCAGAAGGCGGGGAGATTTCTGGGGACCTCTTAGTTCCTAGAGGTGCCTGGGATGGGACGGAGGGGAAACTCAGTCTCCTGCACTGACAAGCTCCACCCTTAGGGTAGAAAGTTCCATTGTGTGTGCGGAGCAGAGCAGTGGATCAGAGGCCTCATCTCAGAGCTTTAGGCTGCATCATCCATAATTTTCAAAACCTCGGGACATCAGCAGCTCCTGTGTGTGCGTGTGTGTAATATAAAAACCTTTCTGAAAATTAGGACCAAATCATGATTTTATTATATTGGAGAGAAAAATAATCTAAGTCTTTACCGCCCTCATCAAAGCATCAACACCATGGCAGATAATGTTGCAATTTATGTATATTTTCCCTTCTTTCTTGTCTTTTCTTTTTTTGTTAATAATAATTTGATTGAAATGTTGGGTACATCAAATAAAGTGCTTCTTTATGACTCACTGTGAGGCTTTTGACCTTATATCTTACAGAATATTATTCCTGTTCGAGTTGATAGAACGTACGCTATTGTACTGAAAAAGCAAGTCTATTTAAAAAGCAGCATTACAATAAAGTGACAGCACTGTAATTTGATGACCCTCTTTTTCTTCTTGGCACTAGCAAGAATTCTCTCAGTGCCTATTTGCTTGCTGTTTTTTCGGTTATTATATTTATAAGAAGCACCGTGAATAGGAGAAGCCTGATGGTTCTACTCAAGGGTAGTAGTTTGACTGCTCATCCATTTAGGTAACTATGTTGATCTAAATGACAACTGCACTAGGCATATTCATCACTTACTGTGTCTGACAAACTTTTGGAATCTGCTGGTGAAGAAATGGAGCATCTGGGAGAGGCAGCCTGGGCTGTGAATTGTGAACTGAAGGGTTTTCAAGTGGAACGCTATCAGTAAGGACCAGGTACCACTTCAAGGTAATTCTTCCAGTGCTGAGGTTCTTGTTCAGATCTTAATATTTTCCCATTTGGATCATATGGAGCAGGCAAGGAGGTAGGACCCAGACTTATGGAATATGGCATATTCAAATCCAAGACTAAAGATGTTGCTGTGTCCTTGAAAATTAACAAGATGTGTCTTTCTTCAGTGAATCTATTAGCATATTCTTGTGGCCTTCAGACAGCAACGAGCTCATGAATATGGTTATAATTTATGTTACAGCACTTACAAAGCAGGTAATTGCTGCTAAATTATATGGTAACTAGTGGCCACTTAATTATCAGTTACACACCGCATCGCAGTAAGGTTACATCAGGCCTTTAACACAGAGCGCAGGTGACATGGGAGTTTCTTTTGAACCCGCCGGTGTACATAATTATGAAGCCACTTGCAGCAAGTTATCACCATATAATGCACTGCTAAGTGTCCAGAGGGTTTGGGAAAGGGCTTGATATCTCATGGTAATGGGGGATATAGCACCGTACACAAGATGCAGCTTGACTAGACAGACAGTTGATGTGATTCTCTTTAACCTGACTCCCCGGCTGTATGCTAAGTGAGTAACATTCTGCACTGCGCGGCTGCAGGTAGCATGGCAGATGGGAAGCACAGGCTGGTTCAGTACAACTGAGCGCCTGGCCTCAATTCATTTGCATTGGGCAGACGAGGGAGACCATAATGTATGTGGGATTCTGGCTGGTGCGGCTAGGATAGAATGCCAGATCTGTTCGGCTGTGTGTGTCGGTCTCACCTGCTACTGGCTGGAAACCCTGCAATGTCTCCCCGTCATTTAGCCTGCAGATTTTTTTTTCCCCTTGGCAAAACCAGAGATTCAATTGTTGTGTTTTTTTAAAAAAACTGCAAATTTGTCACAGGTGAATTTTTGTCATTTTCACCAGCGGAAATGGAAACACTGCCCCAGATAAGGAACCAGGGCACACAGAGACTGACCTGACCAAAGCCAAAGCATAGGGCGTCTCTGGCTGAGCTAGGAATTGAGCGTAGATCTCCTGAATCCCAGACTAATACCTTAATTGTCAATGCAGCCCCCCTTTCCTCTGAGGGAATGAACAGAGGAAGGAGCACATGGGGGGTTATTGCAGAGAGACTTGTTAGTTCTCCATCTGTAAAAGGGGAATAATCTGCCTTGTCTATTCATGCCATAAACTCCTATGTGAGTGTACAGAGCTTAGCATAATGAAGCTTCCATCCTGATTGGAATGTCTTGGACAGACCCCCGGCTGTCTAAATTGCCTTTAATGGGATGATAGTGTACATCAACTGAGCATCTTTCTCTCTCTAGGTGCTGCTACAATGCAAATAATATAACTATGTTTACAAGTCTATAGTATTTTAAAGGTTTTAGTGAAGTTATTTCATAAAAGGTATATGAAATATACCACCCCATCGAAAGATCTAAGATGTCTGAGCTAAATTCTGAGCTAAATTGTGCCAGACATTCTGAACCTGTCATGTGATCGGTCTGCAGCAAGAATAGCCACACAAGGACTCTGTAATGTGCCTTTCTGGGGACATCTCTGTCAAGTGATCTGTCTTGCATGTGCTATGCTTTCGTTCTTTGCTGAAGGACAGAAGAGATTTCTGGTGCATGAAGTACAAGCTGGTGGGAATACTGGCTGAGAAGATACTGGGTCTGGAAGTGCAAATTTCAACACTGCAGTGAGTCTGAGAAAAAGGAAGCCTTATTGCACAACCAGATTCTGAAATCATTGTCACAGATGCAGGAAGGGGAAAGATCAGCCATAAGAGAACTGGAAACAATAGAAAGTGAGGATGTGGACTGTTGGTTTGTGACCAAGAGGAAAAGCATTCTACACCACTAGAAGTATAACATAATTTTCAGATATTTAGTCACTTACCAAGGGACCTGTCTTTGGAGGAACAGATTTTAAAAAAAGCTATAGGGGACACACCTCATAGGCATCCTTACAGTATGAAGCAAACAGCTACCAAGGGAGGCTCTTGACCAGCAGCAAGTATCAGCAGCGGCAATGCCCTGGACTAAAATTACAAAACATGATTGTAAGAATGGGTGGGATTCTGAAGTCATCTGGCAAGTCTTCACTGGTGACGACGCACATTGGAACCAATGACATGGTATCATATGGGGCTATACAGATTATTGAAGACTTCAGAGATCTTGGGAGGGAGCTAAAGAACAGGAGATCCTTCCAATTCTGTGACTAAGTGGAGGCAGAAAATACAGGATGGAACCATTGTCTGTACAACTGGTGTGAAGCGGAAGGTTGTGGTTCTGTAGAACACTGTGACATGTCCAAGTGGGCAATGGAGCTGTACAAGTGAGACAGCACACATCCCACAGATGTGGGGTGGAGGGTTAATCTTGTCAGTTGGAGACTAGCTGGAGCAACCCGGAGGACATTCAAACCAGCAGCCCAAGGGGAGATTGTTAAGAAAGGTTAATGTGGTACATACTCAGTGTGTCACAGACAGAGTGAACCGGTGTGGCAAAGAACACAAAGAGAAGAAGTTTTTTCAGCTGATTTTATACTGGCGTCATGAGTCTGGATAACAAGCAAGAGGACTGGAAATTCTTATTGAGGAGAAGAACCTGGTGGGACAATTCACATCTGGAATATTAAAATCACTGGTTATAATTTGTTTAGGAAGAGAGTAGGTAAAAGGGGTGGGGGTGCACTCTACATTGAAGACACCATTCCTTGTTTTAGAGTTATTAAAAACTCAGAACCACAGGAACTTGCATGTACATATATCAGTGTGCTAACTAACGAAGCCCAGGAGGGGGTACTGGCGGGGGTCCGTAACATACCGCTGAATCAAATTAGAGAACAGGATGAAGCATCTGTTGGTAATGGGTAGAAAGAAAAATTGTGTTGTTATGGGGGACTTCAATGGGGAGACATATGCCGGAGCTCTCAGGCAGCCAGTAGAAAAACCTCACTAGAGTTTCTAAAAAATGATAGATAATTTTCCAGCACAAAAGCTCTTCGCCCAATATGAGATAACTCTATTTTGGATTTCAGTATCATGGAGAAAGATGAATAAATCACTGGCCTGGAAGTTGGTGGTTGGCTAGGGATCAGTTTCTGTCCTCTAATTATATTTAATATGGGTAAACAGAGGACACGCCCAACCAGTGATATATATATCTCTGATATATATATACACACATGGTGCGCTTCAAAATAGCCAATTTCACAATGCAGAGGAAAATTAGGAGCCAAATTGACTGGGAGGAAAAATGTGAATGAAACTTGAGAGTTCTTTAAGAAGAGTTTCTAAAATGGCCCAAAAGCCATGATTTCACAATCAAGAAAGAGGACAACTTTGGGGAAGAGCCCACCCTGGTTCAGTGGCAAAGTGAAGGCAGCACTTAGAAAGTAAAAAAGCAACATAGAACAAATGGAAAAAGGGAAAACAGATCCCAATGAATAAAAATGAGATGTTATGAAATATGGAAAAATGATAAGGGAAGCAAGAATGATCAGGGAAAAATCCATAGATAGCAGGGCAAAAGAGATGAAGAAGAAGAAGGTGTTTTTTAAAATATATCAGGTAAAAGGAAATTCTAGCAGGTCAATTACTAGACAGAAATAATAAAATTGCTAGTAAAGAGGCGGACAAGGCAGAAGTCAATTCTTATTTCTCTTCTGTATCTGGAAAGAAGCAGAATGATGTGTTTATATCACAGGGGGATGTTGAAGTGCTTTCCAGTCCATTATAAACAATGAGGCTATTAAACAACATCTGCTAGAGATGAACACTTTAAAATCATCAGGCTGAGACAACTTGCACCCAAGAGTACTAAAAGATCTGGCTCATATGAACTCTGGTCCACTGATGTTAATTTTTAATACATCTTGGAACAATGGGCACATTTTTTAACAGTGAGGGCGATTTGATGTTGTGAAGGCCAAGACTCATGAAAGAATGAGATAAGTTCCTGGAGGATGGGTCCATCAGTTAGCCAGGATGGCAGGGATGGTGTCATTAGCCTGTTTGCCAGAAGATGGAAATGGGCGACAGGATGGATCACTTGATGGTTACCTGTTCTGTTCATTCTCTCTGGGGCGCCTGGCATTGGCCCCTGTTGGTAGACATGATACTGGGCTAGATGGACCTTTGGTGTGACCAAGTATGGCTGTTCTTATGTTCTTGTGATTACCATTGGAACAAACTAATGTCTTCAGATCCAGACTGGAGGCCTTTCAGAATGATGATTCAGTGAAACACAAGTTGCTGGGCTCAATGGAGGGGTAACTGGAACAAATGTACTGGACTGTGATACACAGGAGGTCAGATTAGATGATCTAATTCCCTAATTCCTGTCTGGCTTTCTCTGTGAATCTGTGAAGTAATTTACATTAGCTGGATTTACCACTGGTGAGAGGATAGTGCTATGTAGACATTGCCCATTTCCATGCCTAAAGGGTGCCTGGATTATTCTGAACTCTTTGGTCCCCTCTCTACTGGAGGTATTAATAAACAAATAAACAAAACAGCTAAGAGCCTGCTAAGAGCTAACATGTTGTCTGAAACGATTATAACCCTCCACAACAACAATGAAGCATACTTTTTTGTTTGATAAGATCATTTAAAAAGGTAACTGCTTATAATAATACAATTTATTCTTTCTGGCTTGGGGGCAAGCTCAGATCTAAATGAAGCATGTCTTCCATTAGAACCCTACAAACACAAACTAATAGGCTGCAAAGAAACCCATTTGTAATGTTGCTATAATTCACATGATTCATTAAACAGAAATGGAAACTGATAGTGTTTTCCCCTGCAAAAAATCCTTATGGAATTACATGCTGAGATCACTTAGTTGAACTATTTTATTGACTAAGCATCTTGTTGTGCTGATGTGTAGATTATACAGGCCTATGGCCATTTATTTGATCATTTGCTAAAATTAGAACTTTTTTATTATTATTATTATGGGGCTGATCCAGCGTGTTTTTTCTCCCAGCTGTGGGCTCTAGCGCGTAGCAGGGTCTTTTCTTATCTCAGGTAATTCTCAAATAAGTGTCATTACTTGAGCCCTGGGCACAGGGCATACCAGAGCCCCGCCCTCCCAGGTCACTAGATGTCCTTTGGGGAGGTGAAGGGGGGACGATGCAGATAGGAACAGGGGCAGGAGGGGCTGTCTTCTGGCTGTGGAGAGACTGCATTGCCCTGCTTTGTACCTGACCCCTGATGTGCCCGTGAATCGATTATGATTGGCATGTGAAACATTGCATCAAAGTCCAATGGAGCTGAGTGCCTGGGTCCTTTGAAAACCCCAGCCACTAACTGCAATGATTTGTTACACAAACAAACAAAAAAACCCACCAAGTGTGGGAATGGGGCACTGGACATGGAGTCAGGAGATTTGGGTTCTGTTACGGGCTCTGTGTAATCCTGGGTAAATCCCTCTCTGTGCTTCATTTTCCTCGTCTATGCAATGGGGAGAATGAAGTTTGCTTTCCTTTGTGAAGTGTTTTGTGATCTATGGATGAAAAGCTGCTTCTAAGAGCTAAGCCTAATTCTTAGTAGTGTTTTATTATCCTCGCTGTTCTTAGGTAATTCATTATTCAAAAATGATTATTCTCAGCAGAGCTGAAATATTAACGGGGAGCTTAACTAAACTCATCATTAGAATTTCACAGTTTTCCGTGCTTTGATTCTGGCACACTCAGAACTTTTACTTGCAAAAGCTGACTCTGAATTGCTGAAAATCTCCCTTTGATTCTTCCATTCCTTGTCTTCAAAGCAACAATTAAATACAATTTAAAATTGAATGGGCGTCACTCAGAAATCAGGATAGTCCAAAAGATAAAGGTTAAATTGCCCATCCTAGGTATTTTATGTACAGATTAATAACAAAGACTTATATGCTAATTTTGCACATCACAGTGGAAATAAGACTGGAAAATGCCACATGCATAAATACGACATGACCACGTTAAACTCTCCCCCTTTTTATTCTTTGTTTTTTAGAAATTAATTTGGGATCTTTAAAGCCCCCATCTATGGTGGGCAAGAAGATTCTTGGGTGAAGTTCTCAGCTGAAGGACAGCAATATGAAAAGCATGTCATCCCTTACTCAGTTAGACTCCAATCTTTGGTGCTGTTTAGGCTCCTAACTTCCACTGCAGCCAATGGGAGTTGGGAGCCTAAATGGCTTTGAGAACCTTGGCCTTAATATTTATAATTATCACAACACTCAGAAGCCCCACCCAAGATCAGACACATAGTGAGCGGAGCTGATGGGCAGGGTCCACTGGTGGGCATCAGGTATTGGGGGGAGGAAGAGGAGGATCGGGGATGATGCCAGTGGGTGCTGACACTCCACATGGGTGACCCTGGTGTACTCATGGAATCGGCGCCCAGGACAGGGCTGACTCCTGCCACCCTGACCGCAGCTCACGTCTTGGTCGGGGATTGGGTCGATTCACCTCTTCAGGAGCTGGAGATGTTTCTCTTGAAACACAAGTTCAGCCCCGCTTAAGGACGTCACCATTGGTTAATGTCACGGAGGAGAGAGAGCACTGTTTAGCAGGTTTCAGAAAAACAGCACACGGAGCAGGTTTTCAGGCTGCTTGTGACAGTCCTCCTGCTTGTGGCCTTGATATGCTGCAGAATAGACTCTATCTTCTCCTGACCATTTATCGGTGGTATCACTCAGCAGAGAAAGAGACGTTAAAAGCTATTGTAGATGAGCCTATGCTGACCTTAGCACTGATGAATGTATTCGTGAACGCTAACCAATCTGACAATCTCACATTCATCAGTGCAAAATCAATCTGAAGGATACAATGTGTTGCACCTACTTTAATGTTGATAGATCATGCTGGAATTGACAAAGTATCTCAGGATCTTATTGCATAGGAAACAGAATTCTTGTTTTATACACTTCTTAAAATCTTTCCTTCACTTTTTGGCACCATGCTGTACATCAAGAAAAAACAAAGACAGATGAGAGTAGCTGGGCCATTTTGCGACAGTCTTGAATATCTCTTTTTGCATCTGGCACTTCCACTGGAATGTTCACAGTAATGCGAACGCTACACTAATGGAATGTAACTTTTTGCTAGCATCATTTACATTTTGCTTTATTAGACAAAAGTCAAGTAATTAATCAGTTGATTGCTTAATTCAAAATTCAGTCAATTGCAATTTAGGCTTCATCACTTGCTTTCCACACGATGAAATCTGTTTGATAAATTTGATGCTTTTTTTGGTTGCTTGGCTGTGCATAAAAAAACCCCAAACATGAGGGGGTGGTGGGAAAATGGCTCAGAATTCCTGCTGTGTGTTGGAATTTAGATTTCAGGGCCTTGGTTAACTTCTTAGTGAAATTTCTAGATCACCCCCCATTAGACGTTGATGAAAGAACCCAGGGGTATGATTTTACGAGGCTCTTAGCACCCACAACTCCTGTTGATTTCCGTTGGAGTTTCGGGCAGGTCAGCACTTCTGAAGATCAGGTCCTTGCATTCCCAAAATGTGATGTTCACCCCAGAGCAGAGGGTCTGCAAAAGGTACGACTCAGCATGTAATTCCATAAGGATTTTTTGCAGGGGAAAACAACTACCAACTCTGTTTACATTCTGCATTAAGGTGCAAACACCCCTCTCTGGCTTTAGCTCAGACTCACGCACTGAGCTTCTGAGTTCTCAGGTTTGATCCTGCCCGCTGAAGACCATGGTCTGGTACACCTGTGCAGTGCAGTGCACGCTCCACGCAAGCTCCCTGCACTAAAGTTTGTAAGGGTCAGGCAGGAGTAGGGACATGATGGGAATGGATCTAGGGGGGTGCCAGGTAAGGGTCCTTAGAGTTCATTGGCCCAAGTAGCCTGTGGACTCCAAACCTAGAGGGAAGAATTAATCTTCCTTGACTCCTTGTAGAACTGAACAATATACGGCTGGATGCTCATGCAGGTGGGTACTTGGTCTTAGATTTCAGCCGGAGAGGCCCTAAAGCAACCACCATAGAGGAGGGATGAGACTGCTAGATTTCAGTAAACTACAGTAAGAGCACAGATTGTAGAACAAGGGATAAAAGAGAATTTACAGGATCTTCCCTGTAAAGAATTTTCCAAAAATTAAAGCAGCAGAAACAAGGATTTCCCCCCCCTTATAAGTTATGAAAGGAGCAGGTATTCTGTAACGTTAAACCATTTACTGCAGCCTAGCATGGCTTAAAGTGGAGCATCATTTGGGTATCTCAGCTTGATCACAAACATGCAGCTATACTGGTGGAAAATGCTTTCCCCTTAAGACAAGTAAACACACTCCATTAACAAACCAAAGATCGATGGCCTTCTTCTTGCACACAGTGTGTATGACAAATAGACCTCTCCACATGCACATCTGGCGGAACCAGGTTCTGCGTTGCACGTCATTGAATGTTAGGGGCGATCAGGAGAAAAATCCGGTTTTTACAAGCGAATATGTTATTATTAGTTTGTATCTCTCTGAGAGACTCTCTCTGGTGGAATTGTAAACTGGTGAACCTGGAGCCCATGAAATGAGATTTTCAGTTTGTGAGTTAGGAATAGGTATGATGTATTAAAGCAGATTTACTTTCCATATGAGGGAGGTATCAACTGAGCTCTGATGAATTAACCTTAAGCAGTTCTGGTGCGGAGCAGAACACTTCTCACCTGCTGGCCTGGTTATCCGCCACCTCGCTTTATTTAATCTGTTTAGTGCATTAAAATAATTCCACCACAAATAAAATCACCTGCAATCTTGTGTGTGTGATGCTAATGGGGAAAGGATGCAAATGTCTCTTCACGCTGGGGAAGGGCTCTGAGAATGGGAAATTACAAGGATCTGGTCACAGAATTTAGTTCATCACCTGGAAGTGACCTGGTGGAAGCCCAGGCTGCTGAGAAGCCGGATGGGTGAGCTGACAGGAAGTAAAGCAGGTTTCTGCTGGAGCCTGCCTAGGGTCCATCAGAACTACATTACAGTCAACCTGTCTCCTTGAAAAAATGTGATATTGATGATTTGGTGAATTTGACAAAAACTGCTGTGATGGAATTCTTCAGAGCAGCTGTACTCACCCTGCGTCCAGTGCTCGGGGAGAATGATGTAGAATGCGTCTATCAGGCACTGCAGCACGGGACGAGGAGCAAGGACAGAGCGAATTGGGGTATGAAGCATTTGGTAAGATCTTAATGAAACTGGATGCTACACACGATTTTTATACAACAATCGGCTAAATTCTCTGTTGCCCTGGACTTGTGCAGTCATTCACACCAGGGCAAGGTTAATGTAAAATGCTCCCGAATGGGAATGATTTCCGCCAGCAAAAGTCACTAAGCACCCCATGAACCCCACTTGCATTCTGCATTAAGGGCCAAATGCAGCTCCCTCTTCTGCAGCTGCAGAGAACAACTTGGCACAAGTGTTGCTGGCCTGCTAGGCCATGGGGCAGGGCTGGGTTAGGCTGGGCACTGTGCCTTCCTGCAGCAATGCAGAGTGCAATCCACCCTGCCCAAGGCACAGTGCCCCAGAGAATTCCCCCCAACTTCTATACCTGTATTGTAAAAAAACCCAACCCAAATACATGTGTCTGTATGGCAATCACCATCACTAGCCAAACCCAGACAGTATCCGTGTGCTCATCTGTACAGCTGCTTAAGGAACTAATGACACTAATAGGCATCTCCATACTAAGTGTCTATGAAAGTTCCTTGTTGTGCCTTATTTTTTTCCTTCCCTCTTCCTCATTACAAATTCTCTTCTGAGGAAAAATCAATCCCTCTCTCCTTAGATTTTTGTTCTTTTTTGTGTTTGTGGCTATCTCGGGGGGTTGTAGGGTTAGCTGTCCTTTTGCCTAAGCAAGTGGAATTAATGAGTGATGTGGATTATCAGTAATGTTGGTTTGTGTGGTGGGGTCCCACTCATCCATAAACCTCCATCCCCTGGGAATTAGCTAAGGTTTCATCTCACCCTGAGCCAGTCTCTGAACATTGATGGTCAGATTCACTGAAAGGGTCATTTTTGACAGTTGAGCGTCATGGGTGAGTCAATTCCTGCTCCGTCTGCTAGCCCAGCAGGGCCTTTTCCAATTTGTAGTTGTGGTATTATCAAGACATTTCAATGTTTTACCTGTCATTGCTCAGCCTTATGAGTGCCATAAATAATAGGACACTAGAGCAAAAAGTGGCAGCTCTCTCTTATCTCCGCTGACACATGCCTGCCTGTGGGAAGCTGACCAAAACCAGTTTGCAGTGCAGAAGAACCTTTGTTCCCCAAGGGTGTTTGGCAGCTTTGCTTCATGTGACGTATGGTTTGTGGAATGGAATGCTTGCAGAGTTTTCGGGTGCATGAGCCTGTAACTGGGTGACTTGTGTGATTTCGCCAAAACAGCATATTTCATCTGCAAACAACGTACTTTGAGAAGAATCTGTTTTACAAGAACTCTTTAGTTCTATAAACCATTTGGGCAAAATTCACAAGTGACTCTACAATGACAAATGATAGACGGGGGGAAATGGTATGGAAAGCAACTGCAGTGCCAAATATAATTGGAAACAGTAGCTGAAACAAGGCATTAAAAATTATGACTAGTACTGGGAGAATAGGTTATATACACCGAATGTTTGCAACCCCCTAGATAAACACAGCACTAGCTGCAACTAACAAGCTCTTCTAGGCTTTCGTTTGTTGGACATCACTATTATGGAGACTGTAGTAAGTACGTACAGTGTAATTACTTCATGTACTCAGGAATCAGAGAGGTAGCCGTGTTAGTCTGGAATAGCAGAAGTGACAAAGAGTCCTGTGGCACCTTAAAGACTAACTAAAGTATTGAAGCATAAGCTTTCGTGGGCTAATACCCACTTCGTCAGATGCAAGCTAATACCCACTTCGTCAGACTGCTTGCATCCGACGAAGTGGGTATTAGCCCACGAAAGCTTATGCTTCAATACTTTACTTAAGTCTTGAAGGTGCCACAGGACTCTTTGTTACTTCATGTACTCAGGTCTTTGTGTGGAAATCTGACTGTTAGTTAACTAGTATGAGATATTTTGTATTGGTGTTTATCGGACACAGTCAACTCGTTTACTTGAAAGTTTTCAATGCAATATAATTGGAAAAGGCCTATGCCAAATTTGCATATTGATTTGACATTTAAGCGTATGATTAAATAAAAGCTACTGAGGTCACCACTTGACTAAATTGGCTTAATGAGTGTTGATTACACTGTGCATGTTGATTTGATTTGGCGAGATCGCTCCATCTCTTGCACTTTTGGGTCTGTTATCACTTTCTGTTCAATTATTATGGATTGGGAAGAGGAGGATGCCAGCTTCATTGATGCTCCTGGATTGATGGAGTCACTGTGCACCATATGACCAGCTTAGCCAAAAGATTGTGAGTATCTCTTGTATGGCGTTTTTCTCTCCATTTGTTAACGACTTGGTCTCTGAAGTCCTTATTGTGGATTGCCACGGACTCGCAGGGGCAAAAAAAATGCAGGCCTGTTATTTACCAGGCTGCACATGGCAACAGACTATATGGTAAGGGATGCAAGGAGAGTATGGGTCACGACGTGAACTGCAGACACACACACACACAACTAAAATCAATCAATTTAAAGTTTTATTGGGGATAATTACAAGGGGTAAGGGAGCAGCATTTGATTAACTAGTAGACTTAATAAAATTTAAAATACACAATGACTAAAATACCTACTAACAATATTTATAAACAAAGATACAGCATTTAGTAATAATGAGTACTTACAAATACAAACCAACGCATAATGACCAGCAAACATAGAAGCTCTGTTTGAAACACGTGAGCAGAGAGAGGCTTCGAGGTGATCAGGCTCGGTTACGGGGGTACAGGATGGGATACACAGGATTCGTTTTTCTTTCTCCTCTCTCTGTCTGCACATGGCAGACAGGGCCATAAGTACCAACTATGACATCACAGAAGTGTCATAGGGGAAGGGGCCCAAAACCTGTTTGTGTTCATTTCCGATTGGCACAAGCAATGTTTACACCAAGTAGGGGAGCAGGTGCCTAAAAGTCTGGCTTCGCCCCAAAGGTGAGGAAATGCACATTGTTTTAGAATGCGCGCGAAACTGAATGACAAAAGAGGCCAGGGCAAAACTGGTATGGGCAAGTTTTACAGAATGCAGACAGGAACTGATCTGAACCCTTATTCGCTCTTCGCTCTGGGTGAAATTCATTCCAGCATAAGGAGGGCCTCATGCCAGGCTCAGAACTGGAGCTGTCCCTGTGTACAGACACGAATTTCACCTTCAGTCCTCGCTCTGGGAACTGGACCGTAAGTTATCATGCAAAGTTTATCAGACCTGATGTGTCTCCTGTTTTATTCCTAGTAGAAACTTTAAATAAGAGAAACATGCAGAGGAAGTGATAATGTCCACTCGCTTTGTAAGCGTGGAACTCAAACAAAGAGAGGCACCCGTAGCTGATGGGAGATAGTTTCTTAGGCTCATCTACTGTGTTTGAACGTGCGTTGCACAAGGCTGCCTTGCATTTATAGTCATGGAAGCCTGGAATGACTACAGGAGACTCTCGATTATCCAGGATGACAGGGAAAATAATAATTCTGGTTAATAAAATCCCGGATAATCACCATCCATAGGAAATATGGGGAGTGGGGGTTGATTCACCAGCCATCCTGCACCGGGGGAGGGGGTGTTGGTTCACTGGCTGCCTGTGCCCTGGTGGGTTTTTTTGTGTGTGTGCGCTTGGGACGGCAGCAAAGCCAGAGCCTGCCCTGTGAGTTGCACATTTTTTTTTTTGAAATCCTGGTTAATCCAATCCTGGATAATCGAGAGTCGACTGTACTTCACTGACCTGCAATGCCACAGAGAAGCTCAGTGCATTGCCCCTAGTCTTTCCAGCCAGAGTAAAGAAAGGAGAAGCCAAAATCTAGTTCTTATTAACTTCCGGGCCATTTTTCTTAGCCATGATGCCAATCTTCCATCTTTAATGTTTATGGGGAGTAAAGAAACCTGGGTTCTATTCCCAGCTCTGGAGCTTGCTCACGTGTTTGGCAGAAGTCATGTCGGTTCTTATTTTCAGCACCCTTGAGTATCATTATGATACTGACTAGCCACTCCATATGAGATCAGGGTCTCATTGTGCAAGGAACTCTCCATAAACATAATAAGAGACAGTCCCTGCCCTGAAGAGCTTACACTATAAATAGACAAGACACACATAGGGTATAAGAAAAGGAGTACTATTCATTCTAATTTACATATGGTAAACTGAGGCACCGATAGATGGTATTTAGGTCCCTGACTCCCATTGCTCTGAATGGGAGTTAGGGCCGGATATATAAAGGTATTTAGGCCCCTAAGTGACTTGTTCAAGCTCACCCAGGGAGCCTGTGACAGATCCAGGAATGGAATCCATAGCTTCTGAATCCCACCCCAGTGCTTTGATCACAAGATCACCCTCACTCTCTAACTTTTTGTGTCGGTTTTCCCACCTCTGAAATGGGTATCATAACCCCTTCCCACTTCGGCAAATTCCTTTGACATCCTCGGGTGGATGTTATTTTTTCCTGTAAGGGAAGAGTATGAGAGTATAACAATCTTGCCCCTCTACACACCAATTGTTGTCAACCTGTAAGTTATTCCGTTTACAATTCATATCTCCTCAGTGACATGAATGACGGGGTAGTTTCATTCTCACTTCCATTAATGCAGGGGTCTCAAACATGCGGCCCGGGGGCCACATGCGGCCCGCAAAGCCCTTCCCTGCGGCCCGCCAAGCTTCCTGGCGCCCCCTCTCCCCCCGGTCCCCCCATAGCAGTTTGCAGGACGGAGGGGCCAGAAGTGGAGGCTTCTCTGCTGCCTGGCTGGGCCGCACGTGTTTCTAGCTCTGGACTTCCTAGATTGCTCTTGCTTTGTTTGCCAAACAGCTGTTGGTGGTGCCTAGCTCTTTCCAGGAGGGAATGGGGAGCTGCGTGCTCAGAGGAGGAGGTGGGGCAGGGGTGGGACCTCTTGGAAGGGGTGGAGTGGGGGCAGAGCCGGGGCAGCGAGGGCGGGGTATGTGTCAGTGGTGCGGCCCTCGGGCCAGTGCACTAGTCCTCATGGAAGGGGTGGAGTGGGGGCAGAGCCGGGGCAGCGAGGGTGTGTGTGTGTGTCAGTGGTTCGGCCCTCGGGCCAGTGCACTAGTCCTCATGGAAGGGGTGGAGTGCGGGCAGAGCCGGGGCAGCGAGGGTGTGTGTGTGTGTGTGTGTGTCAGTGGTTCGGCCCTCGGGCCAGTGCACTAGTCCTCATGGAAGGGGTGGAGTGCGGGCAGAGCCGGGGCAGCGAGGGTGTGTGTGTGTGTGTGTCAGTGGTGCGGCCCTCGGGCCAGTGCACTAGTCCTCATGGAAGGGGTGGAGTGGGGGCAGAGCTGGGGCAGCGAGGGTGTGTGTGTGTGTCAGTGGTTCGGCCCTCGGGCCAGTGCACTAGTCCTCATGGAAGGGGTGGAGTGCGGGCACAGCCGGGGCAGCGAGGGTATGTGTATGTGTCAGTGGTTCGGCCCTCGGGCCAGTGCACTAGTCCTCATGCGGCCCTCGTGGTCACTTGAGTTTGAGACCCCTGCATTAATGGGAGCCTATTTATCACTCTTGTTGATGCCCAAGAAAGGGCATTGCTTCTCACTGTGACATCAACTGTAAGGTTGTCTTCCCTGTCTCCTGTGGCTTGCAGACAGAGAGAGAAATGTAAGAGCATATTATACTGGCATGCGGTTGTTCATATCAGCACATAATGGGTAAGAAATAGTCAAATATAATAAACTACAATGGAATTTGATACGATCTTATAATTCCAACCTCAAGCAGCTTGGTAATGCAAATCAAATATCCCACTTTTCCTTAATTATGCCAATAATACATGAATTGAGACTTCGAAATTCCAGCAGAACATAATGTATAAAGGAGATGTCTATATTTGCTCTGTTTATTCAGCAAGCTTTCTAGCGCCCATTAAGATATACACATGCCTGGAGCTCTATGTGCATTATGCTTAAGAGATGGGACTCACATAAATGGGAGCAAAGATCTAGGGGTTTAATTGTACTAAAGGTGAAGCAGAAAGACCTGCAACCGTGGCTTCCATGGGGCCATAAAAAAGGGATTCAGATGCAGGGTGGATGAGAAGAAGGGTGTTAGAGGCACTAGCTTTAGACTCCAGAAAATCAGCCTCATGTCCTGAGCTTGTCAAAGACTCACCTTGTGACCGTGGGATACATAATCCGTTCTGCCTCAGTGTTCCATCTGTAAAAACTGGATAAAGCCCTTCCTTTGGTCTTGTTCATCTCTGGAGCAGAGGGTGTCTCTAAGTAGGTGTATGTAGCGCAAAGGAGGCCTGATCTTGGCCCGACAGGAATACAAACAGGGAAGGATATAATGGACGCAGAGGTTTATTTACAAATGCGAGAACCATCGACCCACCGTTCCAGCTCTTCTAGACAGCAAGGTACAATATTTGGGCCATTCAGCTTTGTGACAAAGTGCCAGGAGCCTAGAGCTGACCCAGCAGGCCGGTTGTGAAGGGTATGTCCACACTGCAATTAAAAATCCGCAGCTGTCCCATAACAGCTGGCTCAGGCTAGAGGGCTGTTTAATTGCAGTGTAGACTTTGGGCATGGGTTGGAGCCTGAGCTCTGGGGCCCCAGCCGGAGCCTGCATGCCTACAGCATAATTAAACAGCCCCTTAGCCCCAGCCAGCCCAGCCATGGGGGTTTACATGCAGTGTAGACATACCCTGGTTTTAACTCTTCCCCACCTGGAGTGGATTTAATTGTTGGGGGTTCAAATGACTTAATTAGGTAGGAGGTTGATGAGCTAATGAGAGCAAGTAAGAGTTAAAGGACAAGAAGGAAGTTCAATGGGGGAGAATGGTAGGCCAGGGATAAAGGATCATGAGATCTCACCCTCTTCCTTCCTCCCTAGGAGGCTAAGAGGAAATTCTGCTTCCAATTGCGTGTTGCTGCTCTAGCGCTTTGCTTCTACTGGCTGAGAATGTCCCTTTAATTAAGGACTTGGTAAACAGGGAGACCAGAAAGCTTTCTCTCCATGTTCCTTCCCTGGCTCCAATATTCACAGACCCATGAGCTGCAATCCACTGTAGGTGACCTACAGCAAGCTAGGCTGATTGGTACCGAGTTGGGATGTTGGCTGGGCTGGAGAAGAACCTGCTTTCTGGGTTGCCCTTCTAGATCCATCCTTACCCCATTGTCAGAGGGAGCCTGTGCACAGTATTCCTGGGGCTCAGTGCATCGGAAGATGTGCTGCTGCCTTTGGAGAAGTTACTCTGCTGGGGGAAATGTAGCTCCATATGGAGCATATGCCATTAATCCAGCACGTTGAATTATTCAGAGGTTTAGAATAATGAATCATGGAGCAAAGTCTGGCGTTCTGAAGCTCTGCAGGGGAGTCTCAGGCAGCCCCTTGTCTCAGTCCCTTGTGCAGCAAACCCTGCCAGCGCTCGCCGAACGGGAGCACTGTGCCAAGCTGGGACTCTAAAACATTTCTCTTCGCTCCATTTCTTATGGTTACATGAGCAGCACATTCCACTTCGGTGCACATAAAGGGAAACGCGGGTCCCAGTCAAGTGAACAATCGCAGCTTGCTGTCCCTCGTCTCCAGATCAGGTGTTTCCATGCAGCGGCACGCAGCGGAGGAACCCAGAGAGTGGTGACTCTGGCACGTAAGACTCCCGCAAAGCCCTTCCCCCTCTCCAGCTCAGTGCAGTGAGGAATATGGGCTACTTCCTGGGCCAGTCTAAATCAGGTCCAATGGAGCAATGCTGATTTGGAGATCTGGCCCTGCATGTACTTAGCTCCAGCAAGAGAAACTGGCAGAAGCATTTCTCCTTTAAACATCTAGGGACAATTTTGCGAGAGAAGACGGCGGATTTTTTAAAATTCTTTTGCATTGGAATGATTATATCTAATCTTAGCATTATTTTTGCATGGCTTTCTATGTATTATAATTTAATATTTATATTGCAATAGCGCCCAGAAGCCCCATTTGGGATCACAATTCCCTTGTGCTGGGCGCTGCGAAAACAGCTTATTCGTATTAGTTATTGTTTGGATTACAATGCTGCAGAGAGATCCCAAGTAAGATCAAAGCCCCATTGTGGTAGGTGCTGTCCATAGTGAGAGATAGTCCCTGCCCTGAGACATTTACAATGTTAGTGACAAGATGGGCAAAGGGTGTGAGAGGAAACAATAACACAGAAAGGCTACGTCATGTAATAGCAAACATAGGATTAGATCCCAAGTCTCAGGTCCCTATTCCGGGGACCCTGCTGCCTCCCCAGCTTCTTCACCGTTCCCCAGCTCCTGTTAATGCCTCAGTTTCATCCCCAAAGGTGCAATCCTTGTGTATGTGTCTGATTTTAAAATACTAATATTAGCCTGCAAGACAGACTGGTGCTGAGAGGGGCAGTGACTGGGCAAATATAACTCATACTGGAATTACCTATAGAAGGCCCCCAGATACTGTAGTAATGGGAGCCAGTATAAAATCCAAGATACAGTAGATCCTCTGAGTTATGAACACCTTGGGAATGGAGGTTGTTTGTAACTCTGAGGTTCTATTGTACCATAACAGATAAACAGTTTTCTCTTGCACATCACGGATCAGGCTCTACATGCAACTGGGGAATATTATCCTAGATATAGTAAGGCTGCAATTTGGATACTTCAAAAGCCCCCTGCTCATCCTACAAATGGGTCTATTAATGACTATTCCCCCCTCTTATGAGAACCAGGTTAATTGAATCTCTCTTTCTAGCAACGTTGCTCTCTGCACGGTGGGCCTTGTTAATATTCATAATAGAAAAGTCTCCTTGTCCGTTTCAACCTACTCTGTGCAGCCCATGGGTCCGAGTTAGACAGATCCGCTGGCACTATGGCAGAAGTAACAGCATCAGAGCCTGGTTGGTTGGAGGGATGAGTATCAACAGCACTATAGGAAACAAACCAGGGAGGTGAGTAGCAAACCGGAAGGGGACCGACCTAACATTCCGTTCCACCCTCCTCCGGGCCAAGGTGCATCCATTGTCTCTCTTCCTCCTTCAGATCAGCCCCTGAGGATGCACAGATGTTGGAGATTTGACCGAGTGCATGTATGGATGTCTGTAGCATCCAGCAGCCTAAAGGTTAAGGAAATTCCCTGATTACAGTTTGTTGCCAGGTGAAGAACTCCAAATATACCTTGGAGAGACTTGCATTGAGGTTTTGTCAACACCAAAGGTCCCTGCTTAAAATTGTACAGCTTCTAGGGTAATTTATGGCTGTTTGTGATACCTTATCAAGTTGGGACTCTGAGAACTGGAGGCAGCTACTGCAAATCTATCAGCTTCTTCCCATTTTTACAACACACAAGTTAATTAAAAGGCAAACATTAAAAAGAGCTTAACAAAACAAAAAACTCTTCAGGCCTGTCCGTCACTAAACAGATTCCAGCAGGGGCCTGTATCCTGGCCAAATCAGTTACTGCATGTGACAATCTCTCACCCACCCCTCCCTCCTCCTTAGCTCCTGTGTATTATTCCGGCTGTTACAGGACCTCCCTTTTTCAGTGTCATGAAGAATAAAAGGCTCCATTATTTCTAGTTCGCTCTCAGATTCCCAGCACAGTGGTTGTAAACTCAAAGTCTTGCACTAGAAGATGACGTTTCTTGGGGGTCAAGATGTTACAGGGGATGCAACGTTCCTATTGGAGAGAGCGTGGATGCTACGCACCACTGTTGTCTGACTGTCAATTGTTCACTGCCTTTGGAAAGATGAATTATTGAACAAAGCCGGCATTTTGGAGCTCTGCCGTGGGGACCTGCAGGTGGAGGTTGATCTCAGGGATCCTTGGTGCTGGGCATTATACAGAAATAAAAGAAAGTCTTTGCCCCAAGGGTTCCGATCCTGAAAATGGATCCATGGAGGTGAAGCCCCATTGAATTCAATGGGATTTAGCACAGGTGCAGCGGTCTGCTTGTGTGTGTTTGCAGGGCCAGGGCCTAAGCAGAGACAAGGTCTGACTAGTGGGTGCAGGACATAGGAAGGAGATGGGCAAGGCGGTATTGACAGTAGGAGGAGCACAGGTTGCACAGATCAGTTGCAGCTACAGTTTGGAGGTATGTGGTTTTGTTTGGGTTTTCAGGGCAAGATAAATGAACAAGAGAGGCTGTCACTGTGACATCACCAATCAAATCAATGGGGATGTCACACTGACTGCTGAGATTTTTACTTTTGTCTCCCCCTTCTTGTAACCCCCCAAATGGGGCCAGATTTGGGATTTAATGCAGCGGAGGAGCAGTCGGTTCAAGAAGCCTGCACAGTTTGACTTACTCCCAACAGAGCAAACTAAATCGAACGGCCTTCTGGGAATCCCCCAGCGCTCCTAACAGCAAAATCAATTCGGTGGTGGAATCGTTTTTCAAAGGAAGTGGCAGAAGCTCAGTCCCTTGGGATGTTTAAAAACTGAACTGGACAAAGCCCTGAAAATTATGTCATATGGAATAATCTTACATTAGCCTCTGGGGATGGCCGATATGACCTAATATTGACTGATATGTCTTTTCCCACTGTTAACTCCCCTGACCCTCAGATTAAAGAGTTTGCACAAAATGGAGAAAACCTGGGAAAAGCAAAGTCACAATTCAGAAAGGTTAAGAAAATAAGTTTAGGTCCCAGTGCAACTCATTTAATGAGCAAGTGAGTTAAAATACATTGCAGCTGAATTGCTGAGTTTGTCTGAAGGTTCTTCCCATGGAACTCATTAAACCTCTTAATAGAATTCTGCTGTTGCCATATCTCCAAATATTTTTGTCATCATGAATTTTAGGAGATGCATCAAATACTTTAATAATCCCTTCCCACCCTTTCCATTTAAACAAAACACCCTGATTCAACAATCTCAGTGGCTTTAATAAGGGATAAGTGAATTATGTTGTTGTTTTTTTGAAGAGAAGACCTGTGCATTTTGTGTTTTTACAACAGCGCAAATTTATCCTGAAAAAAATACCCTGTGTGTGTTCTCAGCTGGAGGAGTCATGTCATTTAGGAGTACCTTCAGCGTGAACGTACTAGCAGGCAGCTGATTGTCAAGTCATTAAAAACAACCAAAACCTATTTATTGGCAGCCAGTGGGTTCAGCTCCGAAGTTATTGCATTGGATTCCTACCACCAGCTAGGGCTTCTTATAAATATATTTGCAAACTAAGGTCATGCTAATGATGGGGCCTACCTGACTGTACCAGTGACCAAAGAGGTGCCGTATAGAACCTTGAACAGTTTCCTTCCCCACACTGCTAGCTCTCTGATGTACCTCCAATGGGCTCTGAAGGGGCTGCTTTTTGAGGAGTCCGGCTTCTCCCTGCCCATTCATTCCTCGATTGCTCTGTTGAGATCCTGCTAATCATGCCGATGGCTGCTGAGCTGTAGACACCTGCTCACTACATACTGGATTCAGACCTCATGTTAACTTCTTATAGGGGCTACCCAATAGTCTTGACTTTCAGTTCCTCATTACGTGATTCAGGTTTGAGCCAATGTTCTAATGGTGAAAGGCTCCATATAGAATGATCTGCTACTATTTTTAGATTGGCGTTTTGAAAAGCCACCCAGCTTAGGACACTCTGGTGGGTCTCCGGGTCTTAATGGGACGTGTCCTAAGTCACGCTGGTGTTTTCGAAAATGGCACCCTAAGACTAAAAGAGCTAGTTTCCTCCAACCTTTTGAGCTGGAGTGGTGTTAACGGAGGTCTCTATTGTTGATCTGTGACTAATAGGACTATTTAAGTACTGGTATCTATGAACACATATGGCTAAACCACCCTGAACACGCCCAATCCCATCTGATCTCAGAAACTAAGCAGGGTTGGGCCTGGCTAATACTTGGATGGGAGACCTCCTGCGAATACCAGGTGCTGTAGGCCTAACATGGGCATGGGGCTAACAACTCCACCCCGTAAGGGAACCAATTGCTAGTGAAACACCAACACCAGTTGGTGGCCCATACCCCGGCTGGGGGGTGATGGGCAAAGAGAGAGAGGTCTATTAACACTATAGTTGTTAATAGCATTGTAGCATAATAGCACTATAGCATTAATTTATCATCATATATAGAATAAGACATAATGGGATCTAGGGCAATTTGGGGGTGCTAGGCCTGTATCCTGGACTGTAAAACTCCCAAATCTAGGAGATTTAGAAGTGTCAGAGCTTGATGTGGTGGAGAGGCGGTTGGGTGTGTGCGGACAGCGGCTTCCACTCCCATTGCTGATGAAGGAAAGGTTTTCTTTTCCACACAATAGGGTTAAAATGAGAAGCGTAGCCCCTCCTCACCCACACTGAGATCAGAGGAGAGCTCCCCCTCCTCCTGTCCCTGGTTTGAGTAAGCAGCGTTCCCCTTCCCACCTCCCTCCAGCTTGCATCCTGTCTCAGTGCCCTTTGACAGCTGCACGGGGGAGCTGACACCAAGGTCGGAGCCTCGCCCACATAGGTCCTAGGAGTGCTGAAGTCGTATCGGTTACTTTCTCATATTGTAACAGGCTGGCATGAAGACACATGAAGCATCCTTTGTAATGTGAGCACAGGAACCGGCCCATTCCGCAGGACCGTGTGGAAGGTCATTCCTGTGTAATGACCTTCGAATCCCCCATGTCCTGGACAGTGATAGCTGTACGGATGCTGCAGATGCAGGAAGGTACTCGGGGGTAAGAATTCAAAGAGACCAGCCAAGATAGTCAAACCTCAGAAGTACATTCTAATGAATGATGCAAATCCTTCCATTAAGAATAAACTTTTCAAGCCCTGCTTGAGTCTTTGGCACACACAGTAATTGACTTGAAACAAATTATTTAAAGCTTGAGAGATACACGTCAAGCGTCTCTGGATTTCCTATCTGCTGGGGAGCCGCCTCATTTGGATTCCGAAGCCCCATTTCTTTTTGTTTAAATGTTACATTGTAGACCCTGATGCATTCTTCCGTTTCTGTGTCCTCTCTGCTGTGCCTGGCTCTTTAAAGCTCCTTCCCCTCTCCCGTAATTTTTTTGACACTCGTTGTCATTTGGAATCCCATCTCAAACCTGCTCTGTTTCTGGAATCGGAATCCTGCCTTTTCTAGGCCCTGATCCAAAGCTTTTTGGAGTCAATGGTCTCTTTCCATTGACTTCTCTGCACTTCGGATCCTTTTCCTTCTGGTCATGTAAACCCAGGGCTTTGTTCTCACCCAGCCCCTGTTTGTTTAGATTCTTTATTTGTGTTGTGCCTACTGTGGGCCCTGGTGCTTCCCTTCTTCCCTATGGTCCTAGAAACCATAATGTTTGTACTAGATGAGCACTGCAAGGCAACCAAGACCAGGGCCCATTGTGCTAGGTGTCATGCAGACACTTAGTAAGGTGCAGTCCCTGCCCTCAAACAGCTCTCAGACTGTATGGACAAGACAGACCAAGCAGGGAGACAGGCCCTATGATTATCTCCATTTTACAGAGGAAGAACCGAGGCACAAGACACTAAGTGACTTGCCGAGGGTCACACAGGAAGTTTGTGGCAGTGCTGGTAAGGGAAGCCCAATCTCCTAGGTCTTAGTCTAGTACATTAAGCACAGGATCATCCTTCTTCCTCCTGCTTCTCATCACGGCCTCCCATGCTGTTTGTAACCTCTGGAAAATCCCCTTTGAGGCTGTTTTTCTGCTGGCCCCAGCCCCCTGCTGAATTCATTCTAGGATGGGCTGCGTTCTGCTCACAGAGAGTGTGATGACTGAACACAGCAGGTGTAGGCAGCAGAAGCTGTCAGAGCGCGTGGGACCTGCGGCAGGTTCTCTAAGGGTGAGACAAGGCAGATGGAAGATGTCTGGGGAAGGAAGGGCTCACAGAATGGTCGCGAGGCTGTTCCAAAGTCCAGTCAAGTTGCTGGAAAGACACCATCCCCCACACTTTAAATCAATGGGTTTGGGGTAAACTCCATGGAGAGAATGGAAGAGTTTTTCAAGGCTTCTCCAGAGTGGCCTGAAATCCCTAACCTGGTGAGGTTCACTTCCTGTGCATTTCTATTTACTCGGATGAATATTAAATCTTCACAATGGGCGTGGATGGAGTCACCAGGGTTTCTTGTTAAATAACATTAGTCATTAAAAAAAAATGTGGCTATTATCTTCATGGAAATTACCCTGCTTTTGATTAAATTTCCTACCACAGAGTCTCCAGGACATTTGCTGCTTGGGAACATCTGTCTGTAAAGGAGAGACACCACAGTGTAGTTTGATGGGGGGAAAACAACCCATTTTTCATCCCCAATATTAGCGCACTTAATGTGACACATCTTCTGTCGAGACAGACCCTTGAGTTTGCACAAACAGCTCCCTGGCTGTGCAATTCTGGTCTCCAATTTAGAGTTTAGTGTATTTACTAGGAGATCACCCCTGAAGAACACCATTTACTAACCTGACAAAACCCAAATTAGATTTCAGCTTCTGTTGCTGTATGCTGGTGACAGGATGAGTTATCAGGGTGGAAAATGCAAACGCGGCACGTACCAAGAGGAAGCCGGTCTTTGCTTCCTGGCTCAGATCTGTTCACTCTCTCTTTTCTTTTTCCAGATAGAGATTTCAGTTTGAAAGGCTTAGGAGAATGAAATGTCAATCAGTATCAAAAAGTGATGGGCCCCTCGTGGAATGATGACACCCAGTATTGGGCATGTCCTCCCGCTCTTCAATGCACCACATCACTCCCAAGGACTGGGTCCAAGTCCAGGGCTACTACTTATAGGGCACACAGGACAGACCATCCCAATGTGCAGAAAGAATAGCAAATATGGCAGGCGACCAGCTTGGCTTAACAGTGAAATCCTTGGTGAGCTTCAACTCAAAAAGGAAGCTGAAAAGGAGTGGAAACTTGGACAGATGACTAGGGAGGAGTATAAAAATGTTGCTTGAGTACGCAGGGGTGTAATCTGCCAAAACACAACTGGAGTTGCAGCTTGCATGGGATGTGAAGGGTAAAAAGAAGGGTTTCTATGGGTATGTTAGCAACAACAAAAAGGTCAGGGAAAGTGTGGCCCTTACAAGTCCATGGGTCCAGAGGGATGGGAAATTAGAAGGGGGCGGGAGGTATTTGATCTTCCGAGCTGCCTGGCTTGTTTGTGACGGGTTATTCTGAATTCGTTATATTTGACCATTAAATTGACTATCTATATTCACAAATTGTCAGAAACAAAATAATTTCTCAGGGTTCCCAGCTGTTACAAATTTATCATGAGTCCCATGTTATATGGTACCTTTATAAAAACTCCAGCGTCTGGAATCCTGTGATTATATGAGACTCTCAGCAAACTTTTCAAAATGAAAACATACTTTTAGTTCTCATTGTTGCAGAGAAAATCTGGAAAACATGCCCCAAGAGCCTGGTATAGCCTCAGAAACAGAAGGCAAAGAAAAAGGACCCAACATTTAGTATTTCTTTTTAAATACCCTGATCGTTATGCTAATCTCATGATATTTGAGGGCCTGTCTCATGATTTCTGAATGTTCAGGCTTGGCAGTGCTGGTTCAATATTTCTAATGGAGTAGTTTGCTCCTCTCTCCACTCTGGGCATGCTGGAATGATTGACAACCCTTTTCTTATTAGGTAAAATGCCTACTGTCATTTGTGGCCAGTCATTTCTCTTCATCCCTCTAATTTGCTGAGTCTCATTTCCTGGATCTCCCTGGCCCTCCTTGCCAGACTGTTTGTTTTTGAATAAGCCTCTTGCGTAGTTGCCCTTTTGGCTGTGTACTTTTAACCATGATGAATTTCAGTTGTGGCCGCTCCAACTGTTTCTTAAACAGTGGCAGATGGAGCGGCAACAACAGAGGAGAGTTCCGTGCGAAACACACTGCGTGTTTTTATGTAATTTATACTAGAAAGAGGAATGGGAGGAAAAGATGAATTTTTTGGTCACTTGAAAGAGGCAAGAGCATTTGACAGAAGTGAAGGGGCCAGCGGTCTCAGCGGAGCATTGTTGTTTTTCCTCAGGATTGATGGCTGGGGTTTGATAAGAGGTGGGAGCAGGGACCCCCAACACCCACACTCCCATCCATACCCCTCACAGACCCCCAATCAACCCACATCCCATGCTTAGAAACAGGGCTAAACCAGGGTGAAAAAGGATGGCGCTTAGACTCATCAGCCAAAGTCAGGGGCCTGTGTGCCAGGTGCGGTACAAACATACAGGTGCTGTGCTCAGTGCTGTACAAACATATAGGAAGACAGTCCCTCTCCCCAGAAACTCAACAGCTGCATAAACAAGGCAGACAAATATGTAAAGAGCCTTGTCTAAGGTCATCCAGAAACAAAGCTGGCACTAGAACCCAGCTCTCCTGATCCTGGGTCAGATACCAACCCACCAGACCACACTGCCTCTCAGATAAAGCCTGCCCAATAGAATAACATAGAGGACAGATCCTTGGAGAAAAGTGATGATAAAGAACTGGCCTGAAGTCAATAGGATCTTCGGTAGCTTTGAAAACCAGCCCCTACCACAGCTCATCCCTGCAACTTTTCTTGCATTTGCATCTGCAGGGCAGAACACATGAATTATTTTCAGGATTGCTTGTACGTGTAACTCTACTTAATGCCTTCGATAGTTTCCTTTGTGCTATTGACAGAAGTTAAAGCTAGTACACAGTTCCTTAATCACTTTTTCACAAACATTGTTAAGCCTCATTAATGTAAATTAATAGATGATCTATTCTTCTTTCCAGAGCCTGAATCCCCTCACATGAACTCACATTATGTAGCAACTTTAAAAAAATCAATGTTCAGATTGATGTATGGTTTTCTGGTCCACACTGATTGGACCAACTAAGCCTGGAATAACGGAGACATGCTGTAGTCTTGCTTCATCTCCTACTTGGCCTCAGTGTGTGTGTGTGTGTGTGTGTGTAGGGATTTATCTTTAAACAAAACAACAACAACAAAAATGAGGGGTAGGAGGGAGGACAGGGGCTGATCCTTTTTAAAGACTTGCTGAGACCAAGTAAAGACAGTGTAAAATGTGATGTTTAGAGACAGTCCTGCTTTTATATTTTGTACGTGCAGGGTCTCTCCCCTCAGATCAGTATAACCAATACCAAATGAAATATTCCACTCTATTCCAATAACACCCAAAGACCCCATCCGGTGGGTGCTGTACTAACACAGGCCTCAGCCCTGCAAGGTACAGCACACGGGCAGATGCCAGAACAAGCAGGAAATGCTACTGAAGTGACTGGGATTCTGTGCCCTGCACACTTCTCCCAGAATGGGGCTCCCAGATAGCAGGCCGCCCCTCCTTCATTTATAACACCCAGTGTGCTTAGTACAAATCTCTTTCCTACAGCTCTGCTTGCCTGCTAATGAAACAGGCTGGACTAGGGAAAAAAGCCAACCTCAGGTGGACCTTGGTGCTGCAGGACACTGAAAACACTACAACCATAAGGCCTGTCTAACCAGCCAGGTGTTGGTGGGGGATAAATCAACACAGGTTGTACTCACTTGCAGGCAGAGAGGCACCTGTGGCAGTCAGCAGGGAACATTATAAAAGCTCCCAGGCTTGGCTAGTAGCAGAAATAGCAGGTGTAATAGTTGGGTTGCTGTCTCTGCTCTCTTTAGACAGCCAGCGTAGGGCTGAGTGTGTTGCTCTGAACCATTCATGATCATTTAGGCAAGAGTAAAGTGGGTGTGAATAGCTGCTTTTCTGAAGTGGTCTAGGGCAGTGGGCCCAATACTGCCACAAGCGGAAGAGGGAACTATTAATCTTAGTTTCCTCTCATGTCAGGTTTTAGAGGGAAGGTTTAAATGGAAAGACAATGAATCAGGAAGTGTGGTGAAAATCATTCCCCAACCAGAGTTGTGTACAAACAAAGCCTCCCTTGGCTGATAATTAACACAGCCAGGCTGGTGCTTTTGTCTTAGAACAGGGAACTCCAATTTCCTCCATTTTTTTTATTAGCATTTTAAAGAAAAGAATATTCAAGGGGCAGAAGGTTGAAATAATCTCTTTATTCTGAAATGGCAAAGACTCTGGGTGCAGGCCAAGTAATTAGGTTCCAAATTTGAAATGAAATGTTTCCCTTGAAATAAGGATTTAAATGAATTAGCTGCATCTCTCACCAGGCACTGAAAGGTCTGTTTAATTTAAAAGCGAGGTATAATCTTGTCTTGGCACATGCAGTTTAATTACAGGCAGGTTTGAGAATAAACAAAAAGCTCTGTGAGTGCAGGGCCCAGCATGGTTCACTCTAGGATTTTAAAAATTATTTTACAAGTATTGAAATTGCTTTCTAATTAATTTACTCTCTTGACCTATTTGTGGGTCTATGGAAATTAGATTAGTTATCTTGCTCCCTAGTTAAATTATGTCATTCAAAGCCTAAACCAGAGGCACCTGTTAGAGATTCAGCTTTTAGAGCTGCCTGAGGATTTATTACTTGTGACAGGAATCCCATCTCCTTGTTTACAGCTGTGGCTGGGTTGTGTGAAAGTCCTGGGAAGGAAGCATTTGGTGACCCGTCCCTTGCAAAACTCTGCTCTCCAATTTGGAAGGATGAGTGTGACTCTTTGCAGAATGGTTTTAAATTCAATTAAGTTCCGATTCGTGCCCAGTCCAGAGCTAAGTCCCCCTTTCTGGGAGAGAACGTAATGTAATGTTCAGTGACTATGTGGTGCTGGCCTCTGCTGGGGTGAGTTTGAACTGTTCTGTGCAACTGGACTGTGTGTCTACTCACCCACTCAGCGTGCCTAGCTCCTGAAAACCATGATAATCCAAACGGAGCCTTGCTTTGGGAGTAGGAGTCGGTTTAAATTAATCTGTAGCTTTTGAATATCAAATTTAGGAGTAAGGCCAATAAGAATTGAGTTAGTAACCACGTGAAAAAACTGAATACAAATATAAGATACAGCAGTGAGGTAGGAATGAATTGGGGTCGCACTGACAGTGTAAAATAACAACTCAAAGTTTTACAGGCCAGTTTTATGTCTGGAAAAAATATCATCTATTTCCACTTTGTCTCTGTGCATTCAGATCTAAATGCCAGTCCCTATAGACCCCAGGGGATCTGAACATTGTTAAACTGGATTTGTTCTGGGTCATGTGCCATCATCTGGAATATATTCTGCAGGCCAAATCCTGCCTTTGTTTGCCATATATGCAACCTAATGTTCATGGAGGATTTGCTATTCCCAGATGAGAAAGTGTGTGATTATTCAAAACAGAATAGACAGTGATGTGATAGAAATAGTTGTACTTGTTAGGGATACATGTTTACCTCTCCTCCTGGTTCCTCTGTACTCCAGTACTTTAATGATGCTATCTTTAGTCTCTGAAAAGGTTTCTCTTGCTACACTTCCTTCCCACCATTATCTGTTTAACCTATTAGTGTTCTAAGAGGCTAATCTGCCGAGTGCCTGGGTGTGATCTTTTGCTTTTCCCCCCTAAGAAATAACTTAGTCACACTATGTTTATGGAGGAAAACATGGACCACAGCTCTATGAGATATTTGTAAGAATCCTATCTAACACGGCAAAACAGTGTGTTTTCCCTTCATTTTATTCTCAGAAATGGCTGAATAGTTTTTGATGAATTTTATTTATTTAAATTTTAAATCAGCTTGTGGCAGACATGTGGCATGACAGATTTTATCCCAAAGTTGGGCAAAATCATATGCAACTGAAAGCAAGACCTATAAGGGGAAGTATTGGACATGATAATGCCTGGCAGCTGGATCTACTTGTACTAACCACAAGTATGTTTGGATGTGCCCACCTTTATCCTGTACATTATACACAAAGTGATTAGAAAATATGGAGACTGCTAGTGCTCTTGTTCTTTTTTGATACCTAAATAAAAATCCATTGTACAACATATATCCAATTTTTATGAGCAATTTTAGAGAGATTTGGGTGTTGAAACACCCTGGATATGTGCCTGGATAAACAAACAGTGACGGAATGTAGTGAAAGCTGCTGTCACCAAAAAAGCTGCTGGGAATATTAAGTTGTAAATTATTAGAAAACAAGATATCTGCTGCCATTGTGGATAATAACCAGGGAAGTGTGAATGGCAAAGAGTGTAACAAGACCAAAATGGGATCTGAAACCTCCATTAGGGCACTTGCCCCTTAAGAAACACAACTGTAAATATTGAAAGAAAGCCACTGTCCAGTGTATAACATTCAAATTGGTACTTGAACTGCAGATTTTAAAAGGCTGCTTTGGAATTTTAGGAATTGATTATTATTATTTTTTGTTAGACTGCTGTCAGTTGCTCAACATTCCAATGGAAAACTTGGTGGCCTGATATTGAATTGCTTTCAAAATGGCCTTCCATTATTGGGAATTATAATGACAATAGAGCATGTAACAGTGACAGGGTAAAACACCCTCTGTCCCAAACATTTCCCCATCTGGTAGAACTAAATTCACACTTGTTTTGCGGTCCTAGGATGTGTTGATATGTGTGTTCTTCATGTTGGGTTTAGGAAGAGCTGTTTTCCTGAGATGTCCCAGTTGCGCAGATTCAAAGACTCAGTTTATGTGGAAGCATATCCAGACCTAAACTAAACTTTAAAGCTATAGGGAGAGTCCTAGCTCCAGTAAAGACTATATAATGGCCATGGTTATAGACATCTCTGTGTGGTTAGAGTCCAGGAGGTGTTAATAGGGGATTTCTGTTTCTCCTTTTTTCCTGATCAATGAAATATAGATTTAGGGACAATTTTTTGTGTTTATGCAGAAATATTGTAACAGATGCATAAAAGCGTTTTATGCAGAACAGATGCATAAAACTCCAAAGCCAGGCACATGTGTCAGGCAGTTACCAAGAAGGGAAGCAAGCAAGGAAGAGAGATTTTGCAGATTGCAGTATGAGCCAGAACAATCAGCTGACTTCAGGAGATGGGGCTGTAAGAGAAACAACAAATATCTTGAGACTTGAAATAAAATCACAAGGGTTGGAAACACTGGAGTTTAGTGGATGTTTTGAAAAGTGTTTTGATATTCTCCAAATGAAAGGAAAGAAGAAAGTACAAAGTAAACAAAATATGGCTGGACATAAGTGCAGTGTTTGCTGCTTTTCACAAATTGCAGCAAATGATTTGAGCAACTTATTGGAACTTCCCCATGTATTGAAAATAGAAACTCTGACAACTGATACAAAATACAAATAAATAAAAGTCTTATCTTGTTAGCCTGGTAATTTTGCATGCAATAGTTACTTAACAGTCCAAAATGATGTTGTCATATTTTGAAAACCACATAATTAACTCTCTTATTTGTCCAATTAACATAGTTCATCTCATGTCAGTGCTTGCCAGTCATGACTAGCAGTGAGTCAGCACATGGAGTAGGGCACTAACTGAGATACAAAGTAAGACTTGTATCTGAGGTCTGATTCTAAACTGTAGCTGGCAAAACAGAGAGTGATTTAATGAAGTTTTGATACAGCTCGTCAAATATCGAAATGGGAAGTTGCATTATTAATTTAGAAACTCATTATCGTTTTGATTCCACTCATTCTAAAGAGTATTAATAACAGGGGAGCTTGTGGCAGTTTAGAAGGATGATATATTATCCTAAAGGCAAATATATCCTTCAAAATTATGTTTCATTTGACACCTAAATATCGAACATATTCTTATTATCAGCGTGTAATCATTTTTTTGCCATGTTTTCCATGCTAACTTTTAAAAGGCATTTCACTCCCTGTACTAAAAGCTTCTGAAGTGGGGTAGGTCTGAGCAACTAGAACTAAGAAATCTAGTTTGTCTTTGTCTAGGGCAGCCCCTGGGTCTTTAAGTGGATTCAATCCCCATTAACTGAATTTGGTCCGAAGTCAAAAGAAAGAATTCTGGTAAACGTATCACCTTTCCACTAAAAAAAAAAATTGCTTTTATGTGTCTTTGAGTCAAATCAATATTTTACACATGAGTACTGAAAAAAAACAACACCCAAGTTTTTACTCCTTTTCATACTAGAATCAGTACACCGATAGGAAAATGTGCTGGATTCTAATCTGCATATGTAACAACTTTAATTTTCAGCCATACTGAGATTGTAGAATCTTCATTAAGAGCGATGATAGAAGAAGCAGAAAGAACACAACTTGGTTTTCTGATCCCAGGTGCAGCTTAATGGAAAACTGCCTTTTGACTTGTGAACTGAGCAAATTTGACATGTGGGTGAGATCACGCTGAGCCGTAATCCTTGGAGATTAATCATGAATCCTTGTAGCTTGTGCAAGTGCTAAATTTAAGTCTCTGGTGAGGAATCATTAGTAACTGACACCGAAGGAAATGTTTTCACCTGAAAAGACACCTAATAACATTACTGCTGGTATCTCCTTAATGAAGTGTCTCTAGGAGAGTATTTCCCCATCTCTCAGGCATGTGTGGGAGACAGAAGATGAACCGATTTGAGAAGTTCACTCTTACACACTGAAATATACATTACATGGTGAAAGGATTAACAGAAACTCTTGAAGTAAATACCTAAACAGTTCTCTTCCGATGTGTTCCTAAACCTGACTTAGTTATTTGTTTCCCCTGTTTCATTTCCCATCCTAAACTTTCTCATCATATGAATCCATGAGCCTTTGGAAGCCCCAAATCACTCATGGTTACACTAGAATTTGTGTAGGGCATGCTTAAATGAAGTGTCACTGCTCTGACATAAGAGAGAGGAACTAATTGAAATCAATATTTGGACTTTGAGTGATCTCAGGAAATCTGGATAAGGTTTTAGTTAATGCATCCTCTACTGCCCATGCATGAGCATACATAATTCTTCTCTGAAAGCAGTTTCCAGGGACCTTTCTTGCACCTTCGTGGCTTATTTACTTTACCCACAATGATTTAAGATCATGAGAAATGAGAGGTTGATTGCAGGGCAGTTCCTTCCTCATAGGTTAATTGAATTCTAGTTCACTGGATTCAAGTGCCACCAGTACTAGTTCATCGGATTCAAGGTGCAAAATGTGTCTGGGGAATTGTTGTTTAATCAAATGCTCCTGGGAATTCCTCCCTGTTTCCTGATACATCACCTGTGGGGGTCAGCTGTAACTGGGGGTTTGTGAGGAATGCTAAACACTGAGGGTAAAGAACTATCCAGGTATGGTCAGGTGAGCATTGCTCAGGTAAAGGATGGACAGTCTTGAAAATGGACCTATCTATTGTCGCTTGCTTGCTTGAGGTGTACAACCCTGAGCAGTCTAAACTCTGCTCCACTCAGCCAGCCCAGACTGTAAGTTTTCTGGCATAACTGGGGTCTAGCAAACAGCTATGCCAGATATTCAAAACCAGGCGTTATTTGTTTCTAGCTCAGCAATGAATAGAAGTGGCTAGTGCCCTAGAAAGCCTATTTATGCATTCGCTCCATCGATGAATCTTCAAACTTTAATCCAATTATTCTGCAGTGATTTTTAATAAACCTGTTACCAGCCCTAGCTTGACTCTTGGCAGGTTCTCTGGGACCACATCTGTTCGCTCTGAAGTGACGTCCATCATTTTCCAGCACGGGTGACAGAACGTTTTCAGCTGGCTTCTCCCCGCCAGTCTGATCTGCCCCTAAGATTTGCTCAGAGAGCCCATTTTATTTCCAAGATCAAACCTGGGCTGGAGTAACCGATGGTCATTGCTGCACCTGCAGAGTGACATTAGTTCTCATTGAGTGGACAGGGCTACCTGACAGCTACCGGGTATTTCAGTTTGCTTTAGCTGCACGCTCTGGTCAGAGAACAGAATGTTTTCTCTATTTGGCCCCCGAGGAATGGAATTGACTTGTAATTCATTAGCCAAGAATGGCACCACAAACTGAGCTGTGGAGAATAAGATTTCCCATAATGCCTGGAAGTCGCGCCGGGTCAGAGATAAGGGGCCCTGAAAGGAGTTAAGAGAGCGGCTGAGGAGGAGGTTGGAGAGCCTTGTGCAGCCACTGCCCATGTTATATCTGTTCTAGAGATAGATATAAAAGTCATCTTCAAGTGTGGTGATGGATCTGTGCAAAAGGTCATAGGCAGGAAAGAAATCAACCCAACCCTTCAGGTGTAAAGCTGTGTTTACACTGACATCATAAAGTCAGTGAGAATGATCATCATCTCCAACTCCAGGTAGTCACTCCCCCCACCTCCAGGCACTGATTAGTAACAGATTTCCAATCAAACTGTAAAGCAGAAACCTGCCATTTTGACTCTACATAAATGAAAATGCTAAAATTTCTGAAATTTAAAAGAATAACATACCTGCCAGACCTTGAGATGAGGCTTCTGTGGTCAAGATTCAAAGGTCAACTGAATAGCAGCTGATGACCTCGCAGCAAGAGACACTCAAGTGGTAACATTTATAACGAGCTTTTGAATGGATCAAGGTCACATGGATTCATATCAAGAAAGTTTAGGCCGACCCTAGAATCAGACAGGGTTTGCTCTCTTCTCAGTTTGGGAATTGGTGATACAGTGATCTCATCCCCTCCTTATATCTCATATCTCTTGTTATTTGCCTTCCCAGAATGGAAACACTTGAATCTCTAACTGCACCATAATTAGATTATATAGCATGCTGGCCTAGGATGTACAGTATATCAGGATGGCCCAAGGGACACAATGCATCTCATGGTTTGACATGTTTCCATTGAATAAAATCTATAAAAATAAATCCCTTTATTGGATTGCTAGTTTCACAATAATTCAAACCAACAAAGTCCTTAGCTACCTTTCCAATGCTTACTTCCCATTCCCCATGATGGAGAGAGGTAAATAATGAGGCAATATTTTACTCTCCAGGTTCTGCCATTGGCAAGTGCTTCAAAATGCATTCTCCAAATTTACGACCCTGGCAGCAGCCTTCGATGGCATGCCATGTAATTAATCACTTGGCTTAACAAAGAGGAAAGTTTCACTGGTCTGATGAGCACCAGGTGAAGTAATTATCACAATTAATCAGGTGCAGAGAAAGAGCAAAGCCGGATTCAGGCAGAAAAACTTTTGTTTGGAAAGCAACTGTCTCAAGCCTTTAATGTTTGAAAATATTTCTCGTTATTTCACTCTAGTTTCACTTATTCTGCTGTAGCCTTCTGCATCATTTGGCAGGAGACTCGCATGCAAAAGCAACTTAAAAAGCAATATTAATGGTCTACATGTGAATTTGTCATCAACTCTGTGGCTTCCGGTACATGGAATGAATCCCTATGGAGAAGAATCCTCGAGGGCAGTGGTTTACTAGATGTTCCATGGTTTGGATGTCTTCTCCACATCCACATATGCAGTTGTCCTTCATTTTCCTTTTGTGCAGTAGATACCTGCAGCGCCCATGTATGGTATTCTGTGATCTATATCTCATGAGCCATGCTGAAGCGGGTGGTTGGTCTGTAGGAACTGTAATCAGGTCGCGATTCTTGACTCTGTGCTTTTCCCACAACCTCGGCCACTTGTTTCTTGGTGACAGCCCTGAGGTTCTAAGAATTTTGGTTTCTGGATGTAACGCAGCATCTTGTGGCAGGAGACTCGAATGGAAATGTTAGTTGCCAGCACTCACAAGGAGTCACTCTCACCACCCAGTCAAGCGTCAGTGCCTTCCATCTAAGATGAAATTCATTCAAGAGGTGTCTTGCTTGCTTAAGTTTCTTGCTGAGTTGGGCAGAGAGCTGAAATAGGGGAAGTAACTCTTTCCCCTAGAGTCTATTCCTATCCATGATTTTAGGGGTGTGTCACCTGGCCTTTCAACTTTAACAGGATATTGCTGGACTCTGCCTAGTTATTGGAGATACAGGCACCTAAACCAACATTGAGCTGACCTTGTTACAGTCACAATAATCATTGTCATGTTTTCAATCTTTTCACCAGGAGGCCACCACTTCTGAATGAAAGCAGAGATTCCTTCATGGTCCGATCTCTCCAGGAGATGAGGATTTAAGAAAATTAGCAAATATAATCAGAATCATAATAAAGTGAAGAAAGATACGGCCCGGGGTTATGAAGGAGGTCAGACTCCATGACTGCAGGGATCCCTTCTCACTTTGAAATCTAGGAATGTATGGGATTGCCAACCTTGCAATTGTGGCAAATGAAAGAAGGGCTGAACCATGGGGCAGATTTATCCAGTAGCTTGCTCAGCCATCCTGGCTGTGGTGAATCCTGCAGGTTCCTTGCACTGGAATGCAACATTCATGCCATGTTTTTCAGCTCCACTGAATAGCACAGCTGCCCAAGAAGCTCAATGGATGAGGCTAATGAACATGTGCACAGACTGATGGTTCAGGAGCTAAATTGCCTGGGAGCAAGCAAAACAGAATTAGGCAAGCAAAGAACCTGATTATTTTTCAAGTGATAAAAGATTGTCATGAATTACGGGAGCCATTAGAAATTTGGAAGATATGTAGATTTAAATGGATATATTTGTTTCAGTTAAGTGAACACGGAGGATGAAAATGCCGGTTCAATGATGTCCTATACTGTAGTTTTACTCAGACGGTTGGGATAAAATTAATATGTGGCTGCATACTGGGGGAGTGGAGTGGACTCTAGTGTTTCTTTTTGATAAAACAAACAAAGAATAGGATGCTGGAGGTGATGTGAGGCTGGATCCAAAGCTGGAGATGTTGACAGACATATTACATGATCTGTCTGGGTTAGCATTCCCTATGGCAGATCAGAGAACAAACTGGGATTCCAGCCGTCCAGTAGAAGGCAGCAGTCCTACAAGACAGTAACTCACAACTTCTCCCATCAGCCCCATTCTTCTGAATAATGTCCAACAGAAATTAAATATAGTTCTCTCTCAGCCCCAGAGACACTTTTGTTTTTAATATCCAGTTGTCTCTTTAATACAATTGTTCATTTGGTGGCTTCCATCCTGCTCAGATCTTGAGATAACTATGGCATTGATTGACAGGACATTCAGGGGGTAAAATAAACCTTCAGAAGATTGTTGTATGTGTGAGAACATGAGAAATACATAGTGTTCATTCACTGCAAATTCCTCCAGGACCATAGGAGCGGGAACAGATGAATTCTTATGAAACAAAGATTCTATTTTCATGCAAATATCCCTCAGTAATAAAATAGCAAGGGAATAAAAGCGACAGGAAAATATATGATGTACAAGCACAACCGTTTGCAAAGCAGTGTATTTTCCATAAGGCTTTAACTGTTCTTTACAATGTAGGCCATGTTAGCAGCAATATACAAAACACGTTCAGACTCACGCTAATGCAAGCAGCGTGGTGGGGAAATTGATTGTTGCTGATGTTCAGGCAAGTTCAAGTTGTTTATTTTTTTGCAGCATTCTCTGACTAGAAGCAGCTTATTTTCTGGCCATGTAGGAAGAGTCTTGGTCCAGCTTCCACTGACAACGATGGAAAGACTCCTATTGACTTTGAATGGGAACTGGATCAGGTGTTCAAAGTTCATTGTTGCTCCTCAAGAGAGAAGTGGGGAGAGAACAGCTCTTGGGTGAATGGCCAGAAGGAGGAAAGGAAGCACCTCCGGGTGTTAGCCATTGTCCTCTAACAGGTTCCCTTCTATGTCATGGATATGGAGAGGCAAGCTGAACTGGATTTAATAAGTGCCCCCGCCCCACGTTCCACAACCTGAAATTTCATCCATTTATTAAAACTGGACTTGAACCCCCAAGTTTTGAGTTATGCATAATTAAGATAATTTCTGAGTCCTCTTCAGCATCACAATCGTCCCCATGGCACCTGGACAATTCTTCTTGGCACCCTGGAAATACTTATGATAGAAAATAACTCAGCAGAGTTCCAAGGCAGGACCGGTAGTGAATTCCCCCAAGTGACCTTGTGTTTCCAAAATTCTCAAGCCCAATTTTGTATTCTCAAGAGGTTCTGAGAAACTTTGGATGCAGATTGCTGTCCTGGTCATTTGTCCTCCCTCACATCTTCAACGTGGTTTTGTTTACTATACTATAAGATGACACACAGAGATAAACATTTTGGGGCATGGATGCTCCTTTTATTATAGGTGTGAACGGTGCCTAGCACAATGGAACATTGATTGCTGATTGGTGCCCCTTGGCTGTACTGCAATCCAAATAATTATTATTAACAATAACTAGTAATCCCATCTTTTGGGTGCTTATTTTAACACAGATCTTTGGAATGTCACCTTTGCTCATTCTTAAAGACTCAGAAGCAGGCTACTCTGCTAACAGGAGAGAAAAATATATAGTCTGCTACTAATAGGAATTTAGCACAGACTTGAACAAACTTTCCTCCATATTCATCAGTGGCAGAAAAGAACCTCTCACAAACTCCCCAGATACATTCTCTTGTGCTTTTAAGAGCAGTAAGTTGCATCTTTATTTTTACACACAAAAGAAAACGCACAGCTGCAGATGATGAATATCTGTTTATCTGCTGTAATCCAGGCTCAGCAATCTCCCCCAGCCTCTTGTATTGAGGGGAAAATGCTCTCACTGTTTTAAGATGATCCAGAGAAAGCTGTTCCCTTCCCTATAGGCAGCTGATAAATTACCAGAGTGTGGAACATCCCCTGCTGCCCAAGCTAATGATCACTTTCCAAATGGCATACACATTCTGGAGGGCGTGAGGCAGACACGGCGCTGCTGGAGAATGGGAATAATCACCGCAAACTATATCTTGAAAAGTGCTGTGGGTATATATCATTTTTATCATAAGGAAGATTAATAGTGTAGTGTTTGTGTTTCGTTTAGTAGAAGGAAGTGTTTAAATTGTTAGTTTATGTCAAACTGTTATCATAATCTGGGGCTAATAAATCTAACTGGAGTTTGAGAAACTTTCCACAACCCCAAAGCCTGATTTCTGAGAGGTTAAGAGTTTGCTAATCCCAAGTCTTGCTGTGTCACCCAGAGTGTAAGCAACCCCTATGCTATTGAAAATCTTTGGGAAGGAGCACATCAAGCTGTAGCAGAGGGAAATGATCCTATAGTTGGAACCCTCCTTCCAGATGATGTTGTGATATCCTCTCACACTGAGGATACCCTTCCCCGGGGAAAAAAGAACAGGAGTACTTGTGGCACCTTAGATACTAACAAATTTATGTCAGCATAAGCTTCCGTAGGCTACCGCCCACTTCATCAGATGCATAGAATGGAACACACAGTAGGCAGGAATATATACACACATGAAAAGGTGGAAGTTATCATATCAATTCGAAGAGGTTATTTAACATAGATGAGCTATTACCAGCAGGAGAAAAAACCTTTTGTAGTGATAATCAAGATGGCCTATTATCAGGCAGTTGACAAGAAGGTGTTAGGATACATGTATTTTTTCTCCTGCTGGTAATAGCTCATTAAAAACAAAAAGCCTCCAATACATTTCTAATCCAAATATGGCCTAAATGACTTTGATTGGACCTATGAAAAACTCTAATTGTAAAGTTCTGCCATTCTAATGTTGTATAAGCAAATTAAAGCATTTTAAAAAGGGGGGAGTGTGTATTTATAACCATCACATACCTCAGAGCAGTGAATGGATTTTGCTCAAATTTTCACAAACAGATCACCTCTGGGCTTAGAGGAAGCATGAAAAATTTCACCCTGGAAGGAGAATTTTTCAGGAAGCTATGAGAATGTGAAACGATGGTTTACACTGATGTCCTTAAATAATCTTAGCTCCAGATTTTCTTTCTCTCTCTCTCTCTCTCTCTCTCTCTCTCTCTCTCTCTCTCTCTCTCTCTCTCTCTCTCTCTCTCTCTCTCTCTCTCTCTCTGTGTGTAGACATAATTTTGAGGCTTGCAATGGGAAACCACCCCCCAAGAAAATTACATCTTTCAATAACACTGTCATTCTATTCCATTAATATATTTTTGACCCTGAATACTGCATAGAGCAGAGTGCATTATCACAGAGGAAGAAGCGACCCAGTAATGTATTCCAACCATAATGTAGTCTCATTGACTATGCAAAATGCAGAGTGTTGGAGATGCAAAAAATCAGGCAGACTTATTTAATATTGGGGTTGAAAAACAAGTAAATCGGATGGATAAATTATCCATAAACTTTTAAACCTGCCACTGACTTATGGTAATTCTTTCTTTTATTTTTAAGGATGCGTTTGAAAAGATTATTCACTTCTGAATTAAAAGGCCTTTCGGTCGGTACTTGGAGCTAAATATTAAATTTCCTTGGAAGACTTCAGAAAGCAGTCTTGGCTATTTAAAGCTGGATGTTAATCAACTAGGATGTTGCACTCTTGACCCCCTGCCAAACAAATCTCTATTGCTCAATTAGCAATGGAAACAGGGTACTAGCAGTGAGTGAGTCTATAATTAAGTCAGCACATAATTTTGAGAGAGAAGGGAGGAAACTTGCATTCTGAGACTGTGTGTCTAACATTTTGCAGCATTTATAATCTATGATATCTTGATAAGGGAAGGTTTTTGAATTCTTTCTTTCAGCTCCAGAATGAACGCTGCCTATCATGACATACAGACTTAACCTTTCCCCTTTCCCCAGCACATGATAATGTCACACACATCAGGCATAGGACTTTGTCAAGTACAGTTTGTGGTCAAGGAATGAATGTATTTAATCAGTGAGAGGACTCACGGTGTTGGGTAAGTAACGACAGAACTCAGCATACAGGAATTAATTGCCTGGTATTATTTTTCACTCTTGAGACATTTCTTTCCAAGTTGTTGCTTTTCAAGAGGCTGTCTTGGGATACACTTCTTTATCTGTGTGGGTTTTACTCAACTCCAGCTCAGAAGCAGTTCTGCCACTGCAGGCCTTCAGACTAGGAGATGAAGTTCAGGCTGGGGCTAGTGCAGTTTGACTGCATTGGCACTCACAAGGCACAACCTGAACGTCAGGAAATGAAGACTGTCCAGTTAAGCTGAAATGAAGATGTCGGTCCCATTGCATAGTCTCCAGCACTCAGAGTGAGCACTCTAACAACTAAGATCGGAGGGACATAACTTTACAAGAGACTCCCTGGAAATCTTATGAGTCAATGTTCATATTTAAACTCAATGGGATGAATGTATTCCTTCACTGAAGGCGATGGCTCTTAGCTAAGCAGGAGGAGATAGGTGCCTTGGAGGAGAAGCATGGTAGAAGCTGGAATTATTTCTGATAAAGTAACTAAAGATATTGAAGAACAAAGTGCCAATTCTGGGCAACCTCTGAGGTTTGTTCACATTTGTATTGTGCATACTATTTAAATAACAAAACCAATGCACATTTTAAAAGCATTACATAAAGTGTCCTTCGCCTTTTCTCAGATGAGAGAGATTGTTGTGTTAGATGTTGAATTTGGGACCAAAATGCTTAATTCAGTCAGTTCACTTTTACTTTGCGTCTGGTTCCCTAAGTGCTCTTATATCTTTGCATTTACCCTTAAATCTGTGCAAAATGTCTGCAGCCAATAACATAGTGTTGAACTTACCTGGTGTTGGGCTGGGGGCTAGTGCTTCTGGGGAAGTGGTCCCTGTTAGAGTGTGGAAAGTGAGGTGGCTTCCGTCCTATGAACCAGCCTGGCCCACGTCTAGTAAAGATCCAGTATGAAACAGGGAATTCCCCGGGACAGAGAGCAGTTCCATTTCAAGCCAATGTGTTTCAGACAAGACTCTGCGATAGGCGCACAGCCTTGGAGTTCATACAGTTGGCTGTTTTAACAGACACATCACTTTAAATGAAAGTCTGGCCCATCTGCTCTTCCCTCTAATTACAAAGCTAAGAGACAGCAGCTCTCTACCACATGCCAATGAAGTAACCTATGTGACTGCCATGAATCTCCATCCATGGGCGAGGATTGTTGCAGGCCTGTGCTCTTGTTCTCCTCAAGTTTCAGATTGTCCTGTAAAAGCCTGCTGCTTCTACACTGCATTCGGATTTCCTGATCTAGACTCCTCCGCCCCATGGCAAAATGGGAATTAGCTGTTTGGAGGATAAACCATGTTGTCTCCTGTCCGCTGCCTGGCTTGCAATAATGCAGCTTCCCCAAGGATTTTCGGGAAATGGGCCCATTTCTGAGTAGCTACAGATGTGGGCTTTTCTAAAACTACTTTGTGCTCAGAATCCCGCTCCCCCCACTTTCCCCGGGTCTGGATTTGGCCCACACCTCTTCTCTCTCACCCTGTTCCAGCCTTCTGTGTGATTACAGGCTGCTCCCTCTCTCTTTTGCTGCCTGCGTGAAGGATCCCTGCTCCTTATTACAGGTTTGTTACCATAGTCACTGGAGGTAATTACAAACTGTTCCAAAATTAATCAAAGCTCTGTCTGCTGTATCTTGGGCCTTATGAGCATGGGTTTAATCTGTAGATGAAACTAAATTAATCGATTTATAAATTAATTACTAGAAACGTCTTTGCCTCAGAGGCTGTCGGGGGTGGGGGGAGGAGGGGAATCCAAATGCCGAAATTAAAACCTCAATTATAGTTTGAAAATAATGGATAATTACAAGTTTTACATTCACATTACATTGTGAGGAAATATTAGATATTTAACTGACATTTATCACCATAGCCCACAGCAAGTTAGGTAGCAGTTACATGCTGTAATGAATGTCACCATTTAAAAATTAATTGCTTACACTATCTAACTTGCTGTGGGCTGTCTTGTTAAATACTAATGGGCTGTCTAAAATATGTTATGAGTTGCAAGGATTATTTGGATACAGTATGGCTGAATATAAATCACCTGCTGCCTGCAGAGGGGAGCCACATTGAGGCCACATGAACAAATGCAACTCTCTCTGGGGAGGCGGTGAGCCCAGAAATGTGGCCCAGTGCCAATAAGTTACCATCTCCAGCCCTGAGAACTGGAACATCACTTCCTGCCTCTTTCTGCACTGGGAAGGTGGAGGAAGTGCTAATGTAGTCATGGTTTCAAGAAGTAGGGCCGGACCACCGCAGCCCATTGGATAAAGATAAATCCCAGGACGATACCAATGGAGGAGGAAACTCTCCGAGGTGCCCCACTCAGAGTTTCCTCTATATTCTTCTGGGGAGGACTATTAGATTTTCACCATATGTAAAAATCAGGGGGTCTGCTGCCCTCTTAGCCCCAAGGATTCCTCACGATCCTTATGGATCTCAGGTGATCTGCTAGAAGCACAGTGCAATCTGAATGCAGGACCAGTGTCCTCATCCTGGCTCTGAGGCCCTTCAGCACGCTGGTAGCACAGATCCTGGGAAGGGGAAGCATGGCATGGGTGTTACAGTTTGTCCACCGGTATTACCTGCACATGGATTCTCTGCAGGGGTTAAGGGGGGAACAATGTGTGGATCTGAGGAGTACCCCCTAGAGCAGCAGGCTGATCCAGGGTTAGGGCAGTAGTCTAGAATTTAAAAGACCCAAGTTCAATTTCCTGCTCTGCCACAGACTTTCCGTGTGACCTTGGGCAAGTCACTTCGCCTTTCCATGCCTCAATTCCCCATTTTACATATGGGGATAATAGCCCTTCCTTACCTCACAAGGTAGTGGTGATGATCAATACATTACAGATTGTGAGGTGCTCAAACACTGTAGTGGCAGAAGCCATCCGAGCACAGGATAGACAATTCAGGGGCAGGGCAAAGCTATCCCAGAGTGGCAGCTGCCGTTCCCTTCAATGCAGAAGCAGGGGAAGGGGCATGTGGAGATGGGTGGGAAATGCAGATGGAGATCCAAGGGGAAGGATCCCAGCCCTGATTATTCTTTTTATTTCTTTAGTGTCTGAAGCACGCTAAGGGCTTGGCAGAGAAAGACACAGCTCGGAACGCGAGGTGTTTGAAGAGCGGAGGAAGCACTGGGAGCCTTTTTCCAGCTCACTGATACAAAGTCAAGGTTTTTTTTCCTTTTTATTTGTGCTAACTCAATATCATCTCATGAATAACGCAGGGTGGTCTCTTGAAAACACTGGATTAACAGAAATAGTCCAAGACAAACACAGTGTGCATTACTGTAATGGAGCCTAAAGACCAGTCACATCGACTCTCCCTGTTCTAAGCTAAGAGCCGTGCAATGCATTCTCCACCCACTCACTGCTTTGTGCCTAGTACTCCCTTAGTCCCCAAACCCTTATCAAAGTGAACGAATGAATGGGAGTTTGCCCTCAGAGGAAAGGGAGTACCGCTTGGCTATGGGAGGGGTTCTTTCCACATCTCCAGACTTCCTAGAGAGATAGACCCCTTCGGGAGATTCCCCGGTGAGTTTTTGGAGAGTTGGATGCTTGGTGCAAAAGTTACTTATCTCTAAGGCAAAGGAGAAAGGCCCACAGCTTCCCGCTTTCTTTCAATCTTGCCTGTTGTATGACAGTTGCCCACTAGAAGAAATCAGCCGACTGTGCTCCATGTGCCGGTAGGAGCAGATCACAAATGGAAATCCTCTCACGTTGGTAAATGAGATGTGCACCGGATGACCCTAACAGATTTCTCCTTCTTTAGTGAGCAGCTGTTGGAATCACCCACCGAGGGAGTAGACGGACTCTCCATCACTTGAAGACTTTGAATCAGGACTGGGTCTCACTCTGAAATATATACCATGGCTGAAACAGAAGATACGAGCTTGAGTTATGTGATAACCATTTACAAAGGGGATTGATCTTGGTGAGGTGCTTTGAACCATTTCCCGGAACTTCTTTCCATGAAGCAAACCACGGATTGCTATTTCATTCATCCCGTGCTCAGTCCGAAGGATAAGCAAGACTCACTGCTGCAGGATTCTGCAAAATACAATTGAAGGCTCCTTAGTACGTGACAGATTTAATTCGCGTTCACAGGAGCTTGAAGTTGTTGAGGAAGTATATATTTGCATAAAAATAGGTTATATCTGCAGTTTAAAGTGGAATAAAGCAGTACAGTTATGAAGAATTCAATGAGCAGTTGCATAATGTTCTTTATAAACACCAGCCTAGTCAGAAAATTCTATTAGGAGATAAAAACTAGGTTAGTAAATGCAACCAAATACAGCATGGCACAGCCCTGTGGTTATGGTAGTTGTAATTTGCTGGTAATGTCATTCAGTTAATCTGAATGGGAATTGCATGTCTGCAGCGGATGTGAGAAGAACTGAAATGGAAATCCCTTTTGCTTATTATCTCATTTGTGTTAGCAAGAACGTTTCATTCACAGCTCCATTGGCTCAGGGATGCCTCACCCCACAGCAATCTTTAGGAAGTGGGGGGAAAAAACAAGTTAATCTATTGTAAACCTGCATATCTAGAAGGCCTCTGGCCTGGCTGTATATCAATTTGAGAACAGAAAGTGTGAAAAAAAATATTTGTGCGCCCACATGCAACCTGTGCTCTCAAATACTCGTTTGCATATACAACTTTTCCTTCACTATCTTCATTTCTCTTTTCTTCTCCTAGTTAATTATGCACAGGGCCATATGGTATTCACTGGATTCTATTACTGTGCAAAGCAATATGGTGTTAAACTCCCCTTTTAAAATATAGAGTCACTGTCTGCTTTATCTTAACATTATCAAACCATTTCTATCAAATTCATACTTCGCTTTAAAACTTTCCCCACCCTGCAATGTTGTTTGCTCGAATACAGAGAAGTTTCAATGGATGGATATTGTGTTTATAAAAAAAAAAGTGAACCTTTAGTTTTAAACATGCATATGCACAAAGCAGAAGACAATGTGGAAAACGACTTATTTTACCCCGTTTTCTGTAGTAATAGAAGTATTTGTTAAGAGTCAGTATCACAAGTGTATCGTGGTACATTAGCAACACAACTACTTACCGTACCATTTTACATTTGTACCGGGTACTTAGTATTAAAATGTATAATATCAGTCAATAGGCTCTCTATATTTGGAACATGTGCACAATGGGGATATTTTGTTTCTCTGCATCATTCAGTGTATGTCCTAAAATACACATGCTTAAGTCTTTTGCCATAGTAATGGGTGACACAATTAGCTGCAATTTCCTGTGGGTTTTGTGGCCATTTTTTGCAGTGTTGACAGTGGCTTTCAGGATCTGCTGCTTTGAGGGCTGGTTACCTCAAAGTCACCTAGTTTCTTATGTGAGGTTAAGAAGAATTCATTCGGCCTCCTCTGGTGTGTTAACTATCAGTGGGAAGTGAGTGTGAGGAGATACCAAAAGAAGAGAAGTCAAGAATGCATCAAAAAAGGCAATGTTCTAAGAACTCCTTATAGCCAGGTTGTGAGATTCTTGTCCAGGTCCCAAACCAAATAGCTGGCAATAATCTTTGGCTAGCTTAGACATGTATCCAGACATAACATCTAGGCTAGCTCGAGGTCTTACCCATCACTAGTTCTCTTGTCCAACTACCCATTTTGATTTGAAGGCCAAGAATTTTTAGTAATTTTGGCAGCGAATACACTCAAGACAGCCAGTCTTTTAGGGAACAGAAAGAGTGGAGGAATTCATCAGATGAGTTATTTATTAAAAAGAGGTAACAAAGAGTCCTGTGGCACCTTAAAGACTAACTATAAAGTTTTGAAGCATAAGCTTTCGTGGGCTAATACGCACTTTGTTGGATGCAAGCAGTGGAAGTGTCCAGAGGCAGGACACTTAAATAGTCAGGAATCAGGTAGGAGGTAACAAGGTTAGTCCAATCAGGCTGAACCAGCTTATCTCAAATCAGGGAGGGTGAGATATTCTTCTAGCAGCTGAATTGAAGGTGTGAACTCGGAGGGAGGAGAAGCTGTTTTTGTAATTAGCAAGCCACTCAAGGTCTTTGTTCAGTCCCAGATTGATTGTGTTAAATTTGCAAATGAATTGCAGCTCTGCAGTCTCTCTTTGCAGTCTGGTCTTGAAGTTTTTTTGCTGCAGTATGGTGACTTTTAAATCTGTAATTGTGTGTCCAGGCAGGTTGAAGTGTTCTCCTACAGGTTTTTGTATATTGCCATTCCTGATATCTGATTTGTGTCCATTTATCCTTTTTCGTAGGGACTGTCCAGTTTGGCTGATGTACATAGCAGAGGGACATTGGTGGCATATAATGGCATATATGACATTGGTTGATGTGCAGGTGAATGAACCAGTGATGGTATGGTTGATCTGGTTAGGTCCTGTGATGGTGTTGCTGGCGTAGATATGTGGGCAGAGTTGGTATCGAGGTTTGTTGCATGGATTGGTTCCTGAGTTGGAGTTATTGTGGTGCAGTGTGCTGTTGCTGGTGAGAATCTGCTTAAGGTTGGCCGGTTGTCTGTGTGCCAGGACTGGCCTTCCTCCCAAGGCCTGTGAAAGTGAGGGATTATTGTCCAGGATGGGTTGTAGGTCACTGATGATGCGCTGCAGAGGTTTTAACTGAGGACTGTAGGTGATGGCCAATGGTGTTCTGTTGTTTTCTTTCTTGGGCTTGTCTTGCAGCAGCAGGCTTCTGGGTACACGTCTGGCTCTGTTGATCTGTGTCTTTATTTCCTTGTGCGGGTATTGTAGTTTTGAGAGAGCTTGGTGAAGATCTCGTAGGTGTTGGTCTCTGTCTGAGGGGTTTCCTAACTCAGGGTAACAGAGTTGTGCCTTAGCATTTTCCTATTGCTTTCCAGGAAAGCTGCTTATAGGTCATCCCTGGAGAGAGACGTGTCTGGTGAGGTTCTGTCCTACAAGACCGGAAGGTTTTTATGCAGAATTCTTGGGAACTATGTCCGTTTATACCAGCTGAAGATCAGGCCCTTGATTTTTTGTTTGTTCCACTACCACATAAAAGCCTATGCCTCGGCCCAGCTAAATCAGCTGTAAACATTGTAACCTACTTACAGCCTGGCAAGTTGGTTGGCAAAATTTCAGCCTCAAGTGAAATGTAATGATAGAGCTAGTGTTTCTTTGAAGAAAGGAGAAAATGGTGTACAGTGGAAATGCTGAGTGATCCAGACACTGATTACACTGAGAACTCCGATGACTCACAAAGAAATCACAATAGTGACACTTATAGAAAGGTAAGTCTATGCACACCACACCCCATGGACTGAAAAGAAACAACCCTTAAATGTTAGTTTAAGCTGATATGATGCAGCAAGGAAATCATTTCTTAAACCATTTCTAGATTTTGTTCTTCTGAACCTTCTCTTGGGTTTTGAATTCTTCTAACTAGTTTCCAGCCAGGAACTTGCCCTAATGTGTGCCTGTCACTTTAACTATTAGCATTTCTGTGTGATGTGATTCTGCACAAAGACTACAGAAATGTTTCTTGCTAGCCTTGATTTCCTGTCCCCTGTTGATACTCACTTTCCATTTCAAGGGCAGAAGGACAACTAACTCTTGCAAAGAAAAGTGAAAAGCTTAAAGGCATTTATGACATTCCGCTATGTGCATCTCAAAAAGGAGCAGTCAGATATTAATTACCCATAAAAGTGTTTATACTGAAAAACATTCCCCTTGCCAGTGCTGAGAAAAAATTCTTCCTTGGAGAAACAGTTGAGTGAAACAGCCAGATTGAGAAACTGGGACAATTTTTCTGTCTTGCTCTGAGGGCCAAATTCTGGTCTATTTCACTATTGCAAATCTAGAGCGGTGGAGTTTTAACCAGGTGATGTGCTCCAGATTTACATTGATGTAACGGAGCGCAGAAATTGGCTATTGTGGGTCAGAGCCAAAGCCAACTGAAGTCAATGGAACTTACCAGTGGAGTGACTCCCTGTGTGCACTGTATGACAGCAGGATGGCTAGTGTGGCCAGACAGGACAACTTGAAATAATTGTTTGTTGCTAGTATTGTTTCCATTGCATCAGCATCTAGAAGTCCTGACAAGATCAGGGCCACACTGCGCTGGGAGCTGTAGATAGACATGGTTGGAGGCAGTCTCTGCCCTGAAGACCTCACTGTCTAAACAGACAATATGAAGGATTATTATTCATCCCCTTTTTACTGATGGGAAGTTGCAGCACAGAGAGATTGTGTAATTTGCCCAAGGTCACACAGGTAATCTGTGGCAGAGCCAGGAAATTAATCCTGCTCTCCAGAATCCTGGTCCACTGCTCCTACTCCAAGAGCATTCTTCTCTACAGCAATGGCGTACTCCCATCTCTGAATGACCTGTGTACTGACTCACTCCCATTATTGCCTCGACTCTCTGCCCTTATGTTGCCCCAGTCGCCTTCCTTTAGACTCTGGTTCACTGCCCAGTTTCTCTCAATAGGAGGAAAATTCACAGAAATGGTGCCCTGCTGCCCTCTCAGACTGATATGCAGATGGGTCGTTATGGAGGGGAAAGTGTTACTTGAATAAATCAACAAGATGCTTAATGAGAAGAACAGTAAATAAAGGAAGTGTAAGATGGACGATGATGTAATAGATGTCAGATAAAACATTTGAATGGAATTGCTACCTGCTGCCTCTCAGATAATCCTCGGAATTGATGAATCAAAATGCTGCAGCTGTTGTCGAATGAGCACAAACGTCCATTATTATCTGCTGCCTCTGGAGGTCACTCTAACAATGATAGAAACAGGCAGCGGCTGGGATTTCAATTGCCCATTTAGCTCTTTGTGTTTTCAGGGAGCCTCAGTCTTGGAGAGGGGAAATCTATTCTCAGACAATGCAATTGTTCACGTCTTTTGGTTTGTAAGGATAAGGGCTTGATCCTGTCAGGTGCTGAGTGCGCTGGCCTTGAGCACTGAACTTTAAGCCCCTAAGGAATCCCATTGAGTTCACTGGGCTCACACACCGGCTTCAGTTTATGCACAGATTTAAGTGCTCTGCAGGATTAGGGACAGAATGCTCAGCACTTTACAGGAGGAAGCCCGAGATAGGTCAGACACAACTGGTGGGTCCCACCCTCTGACGGCAGGATGGATCATTAGTCCAGGATGGACCATTAGTCTTAAAAGACATGGTTTTTAAAAAAAGCAAATTCTTAAGGCAAATTAACTCTAGTTAGGAACTAATCAAATCCATGATTGAAAAATGTGCTGTTTATTTTTTATTTAGTTCAAAAATTGCTGATGACTTTTTTGATTTTTCAACAAAATAGTTTTGGGGTTTGGGCTTTTCCCTTCTCCCCCTTTTACCTAAAAGGAAAAATATTCAAAATTTTGGCCAAATGAAAATTTCCATTGTTTCCATCAAACAGCCATTTCTCATCAAAAATATTTTGATGGAAAAAAATTTGACCAACTTCTCAGCACCCACCAGAGGCAGATTTTCAGAAGAGCTCAGAGCTAATTTATAGCTACCGTGGACCATTTAACCATAGTCCTGATTATTATGATATCATTGGGCATCCCTGGGACGTTATTGTGTCCATGTTGGCGATGCGCAGAATGACCTTTAACTCCTAGTAGTCTGAAAGAAGATTCAACTAAACTTTCACACTGATATGGCCAGGTTATAGTAGAGAGAAGCAGGATTTGCCATGAACTGAGGTTAGTACCTGTCCATTGTATATCACATGAAAAGTATAATGTATATTTCCCAAAAGTGACCTGTCAGGGCATATGTCCTATTTTATGTGTGATGGCTCAGGCTGACTTTTCAATGACTAAAATTTACATTGTTGGTTTTCAATCATGCAAGTTTATTCATGTGTTCATGTAGTAATTTCTCAGATGAGTCTCAAAATGTTAGTAATGTTAAACAGACAACATATTTTTAATTTGACTAGACACTGAGCCTACCACGACGGTCTAGATTTCAGCATTATCTGAACAGTTTTCTTGAGAACTGGAAGTTTACCCTGGAATATGACAGGAATCAAATGCCTCTTCTCTATTTGTGGATCTTTTGTTTGAGTGATTTAATCTGCTGCATTACAGAAAGCCTCAGCTTCATGTTCTGGTACTTAGACTGGATTCTGGACATCTGTACTTCCAGAGCAAGGCTCAATTACCTGCTGTCTATAGGGAAACCCAAGGAATAGGATATCCCATAATAAAAGCCTTTACACAGGCTGCTGATATTCTAATTTGCTCGAGTCTTCAGAACTAATGATCACAAAATGGCCAGGACTAAAATTGTTTTCAAGGCTAGTCAGAGCAAGGGAGACAAGAACCGGCAAAGTCTGCAGCCTTAGTCATGTCACTTAACGTCTTTTCTTGAACACATACATGGATGTTTTAGGTGTTGGTGCTCATCTGGTTAAATCTCTCTGATACTGTTAATGAAATAGCTCCGTGAGGGCACAAAGCAGATGCACAAGGCCATGGGAGAAGATGGGATCATTCCCATTTGTTATAAAGTAAAAAAGAAAGGAATAGGATTTTCCTCCCAATTTTTGTTTAAATTACTGAGCAAATCTAGGGCTCTGAAATACAAGGGCCTCAGAGCACTTGCTAGAGTTGGCCATTGTGTGGCATATGTCTTCCGCCATTCTTGGTCCGTTTGTTCAGAGCTAGACTGTGACAATCTAGGCAGGAGAGCAAGACCCCAGCACCCCGTCTCTGCCCTTCTCCATATGTACTGGCCAGCGGAGTGGGGGAAGCAAGTATTTAGTCCCCTACTGATGTGTGACTTACACCAGCCTTTGCCTCACTGCTGTATTTGACCCGCTGCTCGACATCGGAGCACAGAGTCACACTGAGGGAGCTACAAGGGAGGTACTTTGCTACAGCCCTGCAAAAGGCTTATTTTTGACACAGTGTCTCCAAAGGTGAAAGGTGAGAACTCTGATCACTGCTGTCTAGCTGTCCACATTGTACTCGATGTCTTGGGCCTCCGCAGGCACTCCAGGGCTGGCAGTGTGCTGCGTCGAGAGGAAGTGTGATTTGCAGTTTGTGCGTTATTATATTTTTTATCAAAGGGAAATTAACAAAAACAATGGCTTGTGTTTGCATTTCCCATGCCACAGTTACAGATGATGGGTGTGTATGACATTGAAAATTCCAGGCAACATGGTGTGCACTGTACAAGACGCTAATCAAAGGACTTCTCTTGAGATAATCAGTTCTCTCTCTCTCTCTCTCTCTCTCTCTCTCTTTCTTTCTGTAGTTTTATGCCAGCCTTCATTCCCCCAAACAGGGAGAGCAACTGATGTTAGGCTCTGTCTTGTTAAGAGTCTAATCAGCTGAATGCCTTTAAGAACGAACCATCAAACTGTGCAGGATAAACAACGCACATTGTTCTACTTCAGTGGGAGACCTACCTTGTAATGCCTCATGGCTATTCACTATAAAGAGGAGAAAAAAGACAAAAGGCATTAGCAATGATCTGTGCACCTGTGAAATACAAAACGGCTAAATAATAATCCTCAAAAAAAGAAATTCTCCCATCTGGAGATGAATCCTTTTGAAATGAGCATGAAAAGGGAAGGAAAACTTACCAGGAAGCAAAGGAAACGGAACTTTGTACACTAGGCAACTCAGTGTGGCAAGTCTAACCTTGATTAAATGGACAGAGTCATTCAAAGTGCTCTCAGCTCTTTATTGGGTTGCTCAGGTGAGCACTTGTTTTAAGTGCTACCATGAAATATTCATGTCAGGATATGGCCCTTTTTTCACTTTAAGTGAAGTGTGGCCATTGCAGCCGGCGGTTCAGATGCACCGTCAGCTCAGCAGAGCGTGACTTTCCAGACGCAACTGGTGGCGGGGGAAGAGATTTATAGGAAGCTTGAATGGCAGCTGTCAAATGTTGAGCTGAGACCAACGTCTCTTTAATTTGACTCCAGAGATGAGAAATTCCTTGGTGACGTTTGGTGATGTCTCCGAAGGTGGCAGAGGTTAGGTTTTTCTGTGACCACTTTTCTGAAGTGCCACAGAATAAGTATTCAATTTTCGTCTCTCCCTGGAGACCTTGGGAATCCTCTTGAAATATCAAGGAGGGAAAAGTGGAGAGACAAAAAACTGTCATTAGAAAATCCTCAGAAAGTGGCATTTAATGGATGGAACTGATTTATGGCAAATAAAGCTCAGGCCTTAATGTTACCTAGTTGTTAATATATATTTGAAGTATGAGCAAATATCATTTTAAAAGATCAATGAGGAGGAATGTAGCAACTCTCTGAATTTGCTAATAGGCTTTATTTGGATGCTTTCTATCAACAGAAAAGCACAGGGACAATAACGTTTCTCTCGTGTTATATTTTAAGAGATATAAAGTAGATTATTTAAAGATTAAGAATGGGAACCACAAACAATACAGGCTCCCTCTCAACATTCTTGAGACAAAGCTCCCACTGAGTTAGGGAGAGGTCTTCAGAGAGAGAGAGAGAGAGAGAAGAGACGTCAGATAAAGGTTTCTTGGACTGTACTTTGGGTTCCATTCATTAAGGGTTCCATGCACTGGTTGCAGGACATATTTCTCTTAGGACCTGGTCCAGAGCTCACTGAACTCAATAAGGTCCTTTCCATTTAACTCCGTGGACTTTGCAGCCAAGCCTTTGGCCCTCCTGTGGAGGTCTTTTGCAGAGAACATTGCTAATCGGGAATGATGAGCATCACCCAAGAATGAGTTTCTGCAGTCTGCACCCCACCCCGCTGGCTGGTCAGGGACAAGAGCTGCACCAGTGGGAGTGCTGGACAAAATCCTGCTCTCCTATGCCCTGGTGAACTAAAGGAGAGCGGGACATTGGTGTCAGGAGAACCACACTGCTGAACAGAGAGGAAGGATTTGCCGTGACAAGAGATGTGCTTTGCAACATGGTCAGAAGTTGGGAAAATTTGGGCTCTGAATCCCACAGCTGAGGAGCCCAATGGCTGGAAGGTAATGTCGGAAAAATTCAGAAAGAATATAAAATGCCATTATTAAAACAATTAGGGTAATTATCCCATGGGAGAGATTATCAAGGGAAGAAGCAATTTCAACATCACATGGAGTCTTCAGATCAAGACTGGATCTCATTCTGACCCATCTCATCCAGGACTGGGCTCAGTAATGTAGCAGAGAGAAGAATTCCCACCACGCCATGTACAGGAATCGCCCGGTGGGATTCTCTGGCCTGGGCCGGATGATCAGAGTGGTGTCTTCTGGCTCTTTCAACAGGCCATTTACCGAAGTGCATGGAACTTAAATAAGTGCATAAGTGCTCTGTTGAGTCAGGTCTTTATTCTCCTTTAAAAACTCTCAGTCCTCAAGAATTCCATTAATATAGAGAATTCCATCAATATAAGCAGATATCCTGCTGGGGGCCGTTATATTCTGTTGTGATGGTGGATAGTGAGAGAGAGAGTCTGCCAGGCAGTGAGGCTAAAATCGGCTCCTCAGAAAAACAAATCATTTATCCAAGGATTTTTTATTTTATTTGTATAAAACAGCCAGGAATATCCAGCTAATATAGGAAGTTTTGTGGCATGGGTTTATTCTCCTCCACACACAAGTTCAAAAGATGGTAGGGCCAGGCAGAACTTTACCAAAAAAATCTGCATAAAATGTTGACATTTTATCAAAAAATGAAATCCCTAAAATAGGAAAAAATAATCTGTTTTCAGCAATCTAATGTTGAAAAATGTTTGGCCAAAAGCTGTCGAATACTAAAAATTGTTCAGGTTTGGGCTGAAATTTGGGGGTTTATGATTTTTCAATGAAATATCAAAAGTTTTCATGGAGAGCTTCACAAAACTTTTAGTTTAGGCAAAATCCCAATTTTCTGTTGAAAAAAGGTTTCATCAATTTGTTTTGTGCTATTAGCTGAGGAAAGCTCACTAGAGGATTCCTCCCTCCTCTTCCCATGCCTAATGTGATCAAAGTATAGAAGTTTGGGTCTGTTGATATCCGACATCAAAATCTACTTCTTTCCTATAACATATCTAACATAGGCATTCTTTGGGGAAATATGCTAGAGTCTTCACCAGCCCCACTTTCAAATATAAAAATAACAGAAGAGGTATTGCAAAAATAAGAATCTATCAGTTATGTTTCAACTGGCATCTGAAAGGCATCAACTTCTGCACAGGCCGAAAGTTCCCCTTAGAATAGCCCAAGGAAAATGCAAGAGATGAGTTATACGTGAACCTGAGAATTCATTCGTAGAGGCTCTGCTTGCAGCAAGATTCTGATCAATGGTGAGCAGAGAACAATAGGAAAGTCCAACAGCTAAGTAGGTCACCAGTTAACAAGACAGAGTGACTCCGAAAGTTTAATTTTAAACCAGCAAACTCCATTTTTGGGGGGGACATTATACATGTTTTAAATTTAACTTCAGGTCAAATATAAATAAAATAGTCTATTTCATGTTTTTAACCCTAGGGTTTGCAAAGCAATAATGTTGTTATAATCACTTATATAAAGTTTTAATAAATGTTAATATTTAAGTCTTAGAGTAAACGTATTTTATTGTAATCTCATCCCTAGGTGACTGCTTGGAACAGCGGTCGCCAACCAGTGGTCCGCGGACCACTGGTGGTCCGTCAGAAAATTTGGGTGGTCCGTGGGGAAATTTTGGGGCGGGGGGGGAGGGGAAGGGAGGCAAGCGGCAGGAGCAGTGTGCTGCGGCGCGGCGCCGCGAGAGTGTGCCCCTGTGGGGCGGGGAGGCAAGCGGCTGGAGCTCCCGCCCCCTGCCTGCACGGACCGTGGTGCAGCGGCGCGGCGCCGCGAGAGTGTATGGGGCGGGGGGGTGAGGGAAGCGGCGGGAGGCCCCCCCCGCCTACTCAGAGCAGGGTGCAGCGGCGCGGCGCCGCGAGAGTGTATGGGGCGGGGGGGTGAGGGAAGCGGCGGGAGGCCCCCCACACCTGCCCAGAGCAGGGTGCAGCGGCGCGGCAAGACTGTGCCCCTATGGGGCAGGGGGGTGAGGGAAGCGGCGGGAGCCCCCATCCCCCGCCTGCCCAGAGCAGGGTGCAGCGGTGCGGCGCGGCAAGACTGTGCCCCTATGGGGCGGGGGGGTGAGGGGCGCGGCGCCGCGAGACTGTGCCCCTATGGGGCGGGGGGGTGAGGGAAGCGGCGGGAGCCCCCCCCCCGAGAGAGCGAGCCTCCGGCTACCGCGGCCGCTCCTGCGCCCCTCCCGCTCGAGCAGCACGGCATCGCAGCCCCCCCCCCCCGCTGGAGGGGGGGGCGGGGCTGCGGTGCCGCGCCGCTCGGGGGGGGGGGGGACTTTAGTGGTCCGTGACCTCTAAAAGGTTGGCGACCACTGGCTTGGAAGACTGTTAGCATTGTTAATTCTTTGTATTTCAGTAGTGCCTAGATGTCCCTCTCAGGAATCATGGCTAGGTGCTTACATACATGGTTTAGCAGTCTAATATCAGAGGGGTGGCCGTGTTAGTCTGGATCTGCAAAAGCGACAATGAGTCTTGTAGCACCTTATAGGCTAACAGATCTGTTAGTCTATAAGGTGCTACAAGACTCTTTGATGGTTTAGCAGGTGTTACCAAATGGTGCTGTTACTCTTGCAAGTCCTTTCTCTTGGCATGCAAGCAAATGTTCAGTGTTGGGATGACATGTTGTGGTGTTAGTTTTGTTTTGCATGTCTCTGGGCACAGGACAGTTTTCTCTGTTTTGGTCTTTGATTGAAGCTAATTTGTGAGGCAGCAGGTTTGCTCCCTGGGAACCAGGTGCAGATATTAATCTGAGGTTCCTGGGAGAAAAGATTGTTCTAAATGCTATTTGTGACCACTGAGTATTTTAAACATAAGCAGAATAACCGGTCTGAAATGTTTCAAACAGCTCTGCATGCAAGCGACTCCTCATCTCAGACCTTTCCAATCAAAGCCATCTGCTCCATATTAGTCAGTCCATATGCATGTTTTCCATTTACATTCCTGGCTCGCGGAAGTATCAGACTTTCCCAGTGTCCTAGTTTATTTTAGAGACATTTTATTGATTGCATTGTTTTTCCCAATCACACCTATGCTAAGTTCGCTGAGCTGAGGGCCTGCCATTCCCACTGATGTCAGTCAGCCTCTAAAAACGGCAGTGGGATTTACTCATTTCTAACCTCTGCACCAACCGAGACGTTGGGAGCGGAGTGAGTCCAACAGCCTGGACTTTCGGCAATTTCAGCAGAGAGATTTTTTTTGGGTCTTTTTCTGTTTTTCAACCAATTTAGAAGATGGTTGAAATAGTTTTGAAAAGGCAAATTTTTGACAAAAAGTATTTGCATCCCCCCCCCCCAAATAAAGCCCTTGCTTGTTCATGGGAAGCTCTAGTTGGGGAACTGGGGCTTCATCTAGACTCTGGGAATTTGGGCCTGTATAGTTACATCAACATGCCCTAGAGGAACTGGGGAAATCTCTTTAGCACAGACACATTGTGTCCACAGACAGGGGATGCACCACTTTGTTTTATTCCCCAGGTGCAAATTTCCCTAATCTAGACAAGTGGTCTGATGCAGTGTCTGAAAGTTGTCCTAGGCAACCTTGCTTTCCTTAGGCTGAGTTTACCTGTCTTCTACTGTATCGGTTCCTGCCCTAGATAGCCTTTCTAACTTAGAGATCCCTCCCATGGCCTATACCAGGGGAGGACTGGAAGATCTGTGCAGCTATGGATCCCCTAGCAGCCCTGGTCTACCCTCTTACCTGATATGTGCCCTGAGCCACTGGGTTCCTCACCTGTAAAGACACCCTTGGTGAATCTCCCCGAATCCAACCCCACTTCGCATGCAGTGGAACCATGCTGGCTGCAGCATGAGAGGGGCTTCCATTGACAGCGAGGGCCCCCAATGCACCTCGATGTGCAGCCGAATTACGAATGCCTCTGTGAGATTTCTGACACAGCCTGAAACCGTTTGTTCTAGGGGAATCAACAAGAAAGGCTTCCCAAGAGGCAGTGGGGCACTCCCTGTTAGCCCAGGGGAATGATGGCCTTGTGATTAAGGCCCCGGCCTGCGAGCCGGGACATCAGGATTCAAATCCTGGATCTGCCCTGGGCTCCCTGTAGGACCTTGGGCAAGTCACTTAATCTCTCTGTGCCTCAGGCCCCAAACTAGAATGAGCTTGAGTCTGTCTAGTCTATTTGGATCGTTCACTCTTTGGGGAAAGGACTGTCTCTTATTCTGTGTATGTACAGCACCCAGCACAAGGGGATCTTGTTTGAGGCTGCTAGGAACACGGGAAGGAATCTCTCGGGCTACGGATCCCAGTCCACTCTTATCCCAGGCAACCCCGCTATGTAATTTGCATTGTTGTAATACAAATACTGTGTGTGTTCGTCCGTTGATTCGACGAGGACCACTCAGTCATCCGTGAATTGCTGGGACTGATTCTGTCTGTGTGTGCGCAGATGGCTGATGAGGCCGATCCTTGCACGAAAGGTCTGATGACAGATAGGACAGGGGATAAGGAGGACATCTCCAGCAGGGTTACTGGCACGGGCTATTGTAATACAAATAATAATAATATCAACAGGCACCACGCATGCAACGTTCACATTTAGAAATGAGCGAAAGTTCCCAGGGTGGGAGGCAGGGGATTATTTTCCCCCAGCCACTTCTCCGGTGACTATATTGCAGCCAGTGTTGTATTAAGCCCTTGGAGAGGTCACGAGACAGGCTGGGAGAGGAGGGGAGAAAAGAGGGGGTGGCATTTATCTTCCCTTGTGCTAGACATGCTCCCAGGCATTAGCCCAAACTAGTGGAAAAAACAAAAACCTTAGAAATCATTTAGGTTCTGGACTAATTAAATGCTAAGGAGTCTCAGCTCCTATTTCAACAGATATGAGCCCTTATTAATATTTATACAAACTATTTCATAGCAATACATTTATAATACCTAAGAAATATGCGGTACCATCCTTTTAAATAGATTTTTGTAGAACATCATTATAACTGTGGGAGATGTTCTGCCCCATCCCACTCAGAGTTTAAATAGTAATAATATGGATTTATTCTTTCAACATTTAGACAAGATTTCTAAAAAAGCCTCTTTTTAATTACCTTGCCAGTCTATCAATAAAAGACTGTGGGCAATGCAATTTCAACTCTTAGAAGGTTGCATAAACTGCAATCAAAAAACTCAAGGAGTAAAAGTGCCTGTAGGCACCAATCTAATTGAATGCAATACACAGAGTTTGTAGCTCTGCTCATGGCATGGGTGAGCATGAAAGAAAGGGGGATTTGGGTTTATTTGGGGAAGGCCCTGTAAGTTCAGAAATATATCTGAAGTGCCCGTGAAGTTCTTGAATCTGAAAAATTGGACAGGACACTGCATGTACCGTAAATAGGCTGTCTCAGTATGTGTGAAATTCACCTCCATGCAAGGTTGCAACACAAGGCCAGTGCACCATTTAAATACCACAGACACCGTCAGAATAAGACCTACCCATTGCATGGGACAATCACCTTGTGGACAAGGTGGAAAAGGTGATTTTCATCCTAAATTTCTGGCACCACTTCACTTGGTTCCAGCTGTAGATACTATAAGAACAGCCTTTCTCATGGTTTCTCAGCTCATCTGGTTTCGGTGGCAGTGAGAAAGCAAGTGAGGAATCTCTTCCCATCCCCTAGCAAGCTTATTTCAGGGTTTCACAACTAAAGCTGTGCTACTAATTGATTTTTCAGTTTGCTCGCCTGCCAAAACATGTTTAAAAAAACATTTGGGGTCAAACAACACATTTCATTTTGAAAATGAGACATTTTCATTATTATTATTTTATTATGATTGTATTTTTAGTTTTCTTTCAGCTGAAACAATTCAGTGAATTTGACACAAATTCACAACATGTTTTGGTCGACCGAGATCTGCATTATTTGGGGGGGGGGAGAGGAAATAGTTTTAGCTGAAAAATGTCCCCCAGCTCTATTCACCTCCTAGTAAAAGATCAGAACCCCATTCAGCTGTAAAACTAGGCAAAGGCTTCAGGGAGAATTTTATTGCATCAGGACTGTTTCGTCTGTTCCTATTTTGTAACTCGATGGAATCGGGTAAATATCTATCGGATAAAAGGCACCCTTCATTATGCAGTCTCAGTGCTGAACGCTGTGACTCATCACAGCTAGGTGCATGCCATGGTCTTGGAATTAGTTCCTTGCTCTACTCTTCAGTGCCAGTGAATAGAAGTCTTCATCCCCATCAACCTTACCATATGCTCTATGGACTTGAACTCCTCCAATGGACGGGAAGCCTCTAGCAATGACACAGGCATATCCTACAAGGTCAGATGAGATGCCCTGTTAGAAATTCTCATCAGAGTGGTTTCTAGCTATCAATTGTGAGGGGAGGGGGAGGGGAAGCTCCACACCTGGAAATATCTGTGATGATATCACCTTAATCATTTTACAGCCGGTGGCTTCTTCATTTAATGCAAAAGACGGCTTGCAGGTTAAAGGCAGAGCAGACTGCATCTCCAGATAAGAATTTAGGGCAGTGGCTTCTTTGCCAATTGATGGTGGCTTCATAGTCAAGCAAGGTCTTTATAGTCTGCATGCCCAGAAACTAGATACGAGGAGGCCATTTAGGAGAGATCAATCTTTTTTTCATAATAATAATAAAAAAGTCCTTTTCCGCCCAAGCCCTCCAGGAAATCTCTCTTTCCTTTTGAGATTAAAAATAAAGCAACAAAAATCTGGGCCTGTTTTCCTTCTGCACATTTGCATCCAGTGTTTGGTTACCCTTCGCCAGACTCTCATCAGCAGTAATTAGGATTCCAAGTCTTTAAAATCTTTTCAATATTCCTTACTTCAAAGTTAATTTGCTTCCTTTCCTTGCTTGCAGAACAACCCAATTAAAGTGAAATCACTTTAAATATGCTCCATTCCATACTTATTACTTTATTTGATCATTAGGTATTAATAAGATGAGTGCTTTACTTTAAAAGGAAGTGTCACCCCCCCAGCCCTCCAAGTGTTTCTCATCACGCTCTTTGCCATTTCATAACTGATTATTAGCAATACAGAATGAATGTCATTGCACAGTTGTTCAGACACTGAAATCATTGACAAAGGGATGTCATTGAGGGTCCATCTCTTGTTATTCAAGGTAGACTCTTAGCACTTAGCAGATTAGAGCAAGAGAAAGTCAGGAACTAGGGCCTCTCTATAGCAAGATATTTAAGTATGGGTCTAACTTTAAGTACACAAATAAAGCTTCAAGTTAGGCACATGCTTACATAGCTTGCTGGATCAAAGCCTAATGCCAGGGAATGAGGTAGCACAGCCAAAAGTGACTTTCCAGACTGGACTCTCTCATGCTATGGAAAAACGGTCCCTTCCTCTAGGCCGCAATCCAACAAAGCACTTGGCAAATGCTTGACTTTAAGCACATGAGTAATTCCATCGGCATCAAGGGTTACTCAGTGCTTATGTGTTTTGCAGGATTGAGACCTATATCACCGCATGTATTTTCTCATACAGCCACAGGAAAATCCAAGACATAATACAGAATAGTCTCCATGATTTCTTTGGAATTATTTTTGTGCTGGATCACAATTAAAAAGGATTTTCTTAAAATAAATAGTGTTTTTTCTATTAAAAATACTTTTGTCAGGGGTAGGAGATATAAAATCAGGCTTAGCTCTTCTTGACACTCACAATATGTGTGCACATGCATATGCAAAGTATAACACAACACTTAAATATAGTTTTACACATATATTTTTCTAAACAGAACATAAAATATTTTTGTTACTTGCTTGTTTAGAGGCTGACGCTGAGCTGATGGCAGAGGATACCTCATCCCAAGCAGCTTGCCAAATTTTGGAGATGAAGGTCGGGAATGCCTGCCGTATCACGGTTAGTCCTGAATGGGGCACTGGAGAGGCGGCCCATCCTCCCACACACCCCCTTGCAACAAGAATTCATTGTTAAGCATGTTTCAGTTTTCAAAATCTTTCTGTGACGCCCTCAGCAGCATTTCTCCCGGTTTTCAGGAGCTATTCTGACATTGGAAAAAGTTTCAAACATAACAAAAGGGGGAAGGGGCTTTGGCGTGTGCGAACTTCCATGCCAGTCCCCTGTCGACCCCTTTCAGTTACTCTCCTTGACACCACTGAACATACTCTAAGGCTCGATCACGGCTTAATCAATTATTTACCTGCTAAAGGTCTGATGAATGAAGAGGGGAAAATGAAGAATACGGCGCAGTGAGATCTTGCATTATTGACAAGTGAAAGAAGCTAATCACCTAGTCACAGCAATCGCCAGGTGAATGTGCCAAGCTACTTTCGTGTCTTATTTGGAATGTCTCTTTCCCTTAAAAATTAATACAATAAGGAGGGATGTGGGGTCTTAACTCTGGACCAGCTTTTCTTTGGGGGGGGGGGGGCGTATTCTTCCTCTTCTTGAAAATAAATATATAAGAACTAAGTTTTTGTCCCGGGTACCTAAAGCTAGGTGATTGAAAACTGCAGGCAGCATTAATATTCTAATGCTGGAATCCCACATAATGAGCTCCCAGCAAGAACAGAAACTGGCACAAATTCAATTTCAATTCATTTTTCTGACTAGGGCTGAAAGAAGAATGGGAAATACCTTCACCCTAATTCATGACTATTTCACCATGTGAACTGTAATCTTGGAGTTATTCTTTACAACACCTATAAGACAACAATGTTCTCTAGGGAATATTGAGAATTTCTATTTATGGAGCAATGCTGGAAATACATGTTAAATATTGGTGCATCTACCAATGTAATACAATTATTAAGGGCGCACAATCTTATTTAAAATCCACTGGGGCACCTTTACATGAATTAAGGTGTTATTTTCATTATGCCGCTTGGCAACTGCTAATATTGTCTTTACACACATGTTTATTAGAGTAAACTGTTTGTTCGTTCCTTGATGTATTTCCTTAGTAATCATAAATATGCACATAGAATGCTCTAGAGATACTAGCAGGCCATAAGATAATATTGCAATGTACTTCATTACCACCAGCTGGGATTGAAATAAAGGGCCTTGGTGGGTAATTTAGAAACCTACTGGACCAAATAAAATTGAATGTTGGGACCTAGTGTATGTGGAACACAGAAATTTTGGAAAGTTTCTTAGAAACTTTTGCTCCCATCTCTTTAACCCTGATTCAGGAAAGCACATCATAACCTCATGCTTAAGTCCTATTGACTTCAGTGGGAATGAAACAAACACTTAAGCGCTGTCCAGAAAAAGATGCTTTCCTGATTTTGGGGCCTAAGTCTCCCCTCCACTGTGCCCCTTGAGAATCCCAACCAGCAAACGCATGGAAGCTTTGTTCCGTATTTTCATGTGTTTGACAGTAGCACACGGGTTCTGAACAAGTTCTGGCCCTATTGTGTGTGGTGCTGCAGTATGCATCATAAAAGGCCATTTGAATTAATAAGAGCAGTTAATTACAATTAAAGATGGGCAAAAATGGGGAAATTTTTCATAAACATCTTAGGAAAAAATGTGCCCCCTTGTCACTGAAAATTGTCAACATTTGATTTTTTTCTACAAGTCCCACTTCCCATTGCAAGCTCGACAAGAAAGGCCCAGAGTGGGAGAACGGAAGTGTTGCCCAGCTGGGGAACAAAGGCACGGAGAAATGAGATGACCCGCACACAGGGAGTCTGTGGCAGAGCCTAGAACTGAACCCCCATCTCTTGAGTCTTAGCCCGGTGCCAGATCTACAAAACTGTCCTTGAGGAGCAAAACTAGAAATCCAAGCACTTTCTTCTTGAGCCTGGCATGAGATTTCTGCTGAGTGACACAAGCAGGCAGTGAAGTTTCATAGTGTCCAAAGCATCTGCACCCCACGCAAAGGTCATTTAATTTTCCCGGTATCACCCTTCTCCTCTCCTCTTGTTGCTGTTCTTCGGTAGCTGGCCCTGCTGGAGAGTAGCAGCCCACCAAGAATAAAGCTGCGGGAACGGCAGGGGTGGTACAGGCCGCTCTGCCGACATTACAGAAGTTAGCTGCAGAGGATGACGGAACAGGACTCGAGGCCGGTATCTGTCTCTTTCTTGCCATTTTCATCACATTTGACCGTTTTGTCCCAGCCTAGAGGGCTGAGGCGGGAGTCTGACAGTGTGATGAAGAGCACGCCCCAGCGTCTAGGACAAATTGCAACGGCAAAGCTGTGGGGATGGAATGCAGAGGGAAAGTAGAACGAATACTGCTGGAAAGCACACGCAGTCCTGGTGCTGCTGGTACCATGGTCTGTCCTGCAGGGACCTCAGGGATCCACATTCCCGAGTCCTGCACCAATGCTCCCACCAACTAGCCCTTCTGGCAAAGAAGGAACATGATGTATCTGTAGAGGATCTATGATGGGTGATATGTGAAATGGCATCAATCTTCATGAGTCAGGAGAGGATGGAGTGGTGTAGTCACAACTGAGTTCTCCTGTCTCGCCTGACAAATGAAGATAAATGGCATGACATCAGCTATTTATTTATACAGTTTACAGCGTATGCGTGAGTGTATGAGTGAGAGAGACAGCATGTGTGTGTCCTTACATACAGAATACAGACTGGTGCAGCCTAGCGGCTTTGTACCAGCATGAGCTTTGGAGAGCTAGTTCAGCGTAGCTGTCCTCTTCTTTAGTATGCATCCTACGTCGGTATCTCGATTGTTCAGCCATCTGGCTGCTGCTGCATCATCCAGAGTAGCAAGGTGTTGCAGTCCACCCTCCCTCCTTCTAATTGTGAACTCCTCTTCCACGTGCATGGCCACTGGCACCACTGCCCTGCAGCCGCACTGTGACTAAACCACATTTCTGCCTTGTGACCCTCACTCCCGCTGTTCCAGTCAGCAGCCGAGGCCAGTTGCAAACAGTGGATGGAAATCAGGGCTTCTTCTGAGCAGAGATGTTCACAAATCAACCCGGGAATCTTGGTAGCTTCTGATGGCTAAGTCCTAATTGGTGTGGTTGGGAGGTGAAGCCAGAGCTCGGGATGGAAATAAACCTCTGATCTGCAGTATACTGGAAGGCTGGTTCTCCAGACTATTGGAGAAATTCATGGCCATATAGAGACCAGTACAGGGTCTTTGTGCCCTCTGCACAGGGCTGAGTTTAGTAGCTGTGGGCATGAAACCACTGTCTTTGGGGTCATTTGAAGAAACTTTTGAAACATGCTTATTAGAGCTGGCTGGAAAAAAAAAATCCAATGTTGAAATTTTTTGAATAAAAAGGGGATAGATTTCTCCCAGGGATTTGGGTGGAAAATGTTCCTGTTTTTCAACCAGCTGGGATGCACCTTGCTCTGTGTTAATGTGCAATTAACCAACCTCTTTGAAAAACAAGGCACATTTTTTAAATATCTACTTTGGTGCCCCTCAATACTACATCCTCCATTTCACAGAGACTCTGCTTCCTACCACGTGGGCCTGGTCCATTACTTTCGCTTTGGGAGGAAAAACACCCCCTTCTCTCAATAGACAGTCTGTAAACAAGGAGAGGGAATTTATGAATACAGACAACATCAGTATTTCAGCAGCAAGAATTCAGTCTCGGTGACTCTCCCGTGATATTAGAGAGGGGAGTTGATGTTTGGGTCTCCTCCATTTCACTGCATATTCAGTCTAATATTATGCTATGCCTAAATGATACAACAGTGATTCTCTGCCAAGATTTGATATGATGCCCTAGAACAGTATTCTGCAATGGTGGGTGGTGGTTAGGGAGGAATCTGCTCTCTGTGCTGGAGTGACACTCTCATCTGAATAACTTGGTAGAGCCAAACTGCTACTATCTGACAACTGAACACAAAGGGAACTTGTTTTTGCAGGTGCAGTTTGCACTTCCAAAATAAATTGTGGATGCAAACAACAACCCTTGTCTGCCTTGTTACCTGACTTGCTCTGGCAGCTGGGTAGCTAGGAGTTGTGAGCACAAAATGAGGGCACAAATAGGCATGTGTCAATTTTTAAAAATCTGGCCCCAAATGTCATTCAGCATCCTCTGTGCTTCAGCAAACTGCATCCTGCTTGAGTGAGAGCTTTGTCCAGTTCTGCGGTAATGAGATTGATTTGCTAATATTCGCTCTTCAGCATCAGCCGTCCCTGTCAAATCTCTGGACGGCCTCCCATTTTCTTTGGTAACCTTGCCCTCTGCACGCAGGAGCCAATACGCTGTATTCTGCCTACTGGTGAATGTTTCAGCAACCTTCCATCAGAAGGCAATGCCGTAAGAAAGCAGTGTTTAGCCGGTGAGCAGATTCCAAATGAGATCAGTCACAGTACTTGCCCTCTGCTTTTTCTGGAATATTATTCTCCTAACTTATCTCCTTCAGCAATCAGGGACTCCAGAGCCTACCTGGCTCCACCCATTTCCCTGTGACCTGTGTCTGACACACTTTCCATTTCAGCCTTCATTAAGTCAGGCAATTCACAGTGAAGATCTACAAGCCTTGCAATGGAGCTACCTGCAGTAGTTTGTCTCTCCAGATGGAAGGAGCTATCAGTCATGCAGCAGTACCTGATGCTAGGTGCAGCGAAGGCCTCTTACGTGGGCACATCAATCATACGTTGCTGGTTTCGGTTGTTTTCTGTATGTCATTTACTATCACCACAGTTAAACAACAAAAGCTTGGTGGTTCACGAGCCATTTAACTGTTTGTTCCTTGCAGTTTTATTTGCACCAACTGACCCCTCTTTTAGCACTGCTAGCCATTAATCATCTGTTTCCCGTGGCACTCGGGGATTTGAGTCACACCTGGCAGGTCACAGAACATATGGATTCTGTTTGAACAATAATATATTAGCATTACAGCCGAGCTTCCCAAGAGGGGCATATTAGCTGTGAAGGGGATACCTGACAGGAATTGGCTGAGAGATCTCCAGCTCATCATATATAGACTACTGAGCCGCCATTACATAGTAAATACAGACCTTGGATGGTTTTCTGGTTGAGGCACCGGATTAGGACTCAAGAAAAATGGATTAAAATCTCAGCTCTGCCACTGGCTTCCTGTGTGACCTTGGGCAACTCCCATAATATTAGAGCGGGTTGAGAATTTTTTTCATTTTAAAACATTCCAGTGAAACCAACCAGCCATCCAAAACATTCATTTTTGTCAAACTTTTCCTATTTTCATTTAAAAATATTTTTGATGAACGCTTGAAAGCTTTTAATGGAAACAGGGTTTTTTCCCCAGGGAAATGTTTGTTTATCAAAAAGTTATTTTTTCTGAGCACCACTTCTTAATCTCTCTGGGTCTCTGTTTTCCATGTATCAAGTGGGGGTAACAATACAACCTTTGCCTGTCTTGTCTCTGAAGCTTGGTGTGTCTCATAAGATGACATCTACTTTAGGAGCTGGGGAAGTGGTTGTCTGGCTCAGGTCTCACTGAGCTAGTGTGAGTTTAAGAAGCCATATAGCTGCAGGGTTGGTAGTGGAGGACAGCACAATGTACACAAGCAGGGAAATCACACCCCTAACTCATAGTAGCCTCACAATGCAATTATCCCACCTCACACGGTGGGCCTGGATCTCAGCTGGGGACTTTAGGTCCTTCCCTATTAGGAACAAGAGTGGGTTAGATTTGAACCAGTGACTTGAGGTGAACAGCTCTGTAGTCCCTAACCAGCCCGTCTGAGTCTGATTCCTGAAAAGAGCAAGGCTGGGGAACGATTACTTGCCTGAGCTAACAGCCTCGCTTCAGCAACGCAAAGTAAAAACAAATCTAATTATTCCCAGTCACTGCTTTGGTGAGCAATTGACCTGCTTTGTTTATTATGCAAGACATCACGAAACCAGGGCTCCATCTTATTTATGCTAATAAAAAGCAGTCGGCAATACATTTAGATTTGGGTTGTTGGCAGAACTGCTGGCAGCGGTCACCAGCTCTGCTCAGGGAGCTGCGTCTTTCACATACCTGTCCTGAGTGGCTCCCTGGAGAGCAGGTTCTGCTCCATGGGAGAAAATTGCAGTCTTCAGCGGAGGTGAGTTACCAGAGGGGCGTCTCTGCACTGCTGAGGAAATGGCCTCGAGGTGAAATTCACCACTGGACAGAGGGCTCACAAGTAGTGTAGTGTAAACCCATCTTATTTGGGAAATATGGACTTCGGTTTCAGTCTGCTGACCCACTTCTTTTTTCACCATTATGCCCCACGCACAAGTGGTTACGGGGATGAATTTCACAGCTAAAGTGAGACAACAGTTCTACAGATAATGAATCACAATACTTGTGCAGAGTGTACAGGCACATTGGAATGGTATCCAGATACTCTCGCATCCTGGGATGGTTTACTGTAACCGGCACCTCCTTATTTTCAGGAAATAAATATCCAACCTCATTTATATTCCTACTTCCAAAGTGAATCCAGATAGGAGCTAGGCAGAAAGCCAGTTTTCTTCATGGGAAAAAAAATCATAGCTTTGTGCCAGGCCATAAAAGTGAGTCCTGGATAGTATTGGCCGATTTTTTAAAAAATCAAAATGCTTTTTTTCAGAGAAAAATGGGTTTTTGAATGCTCTGAAAATTTCTGCAAAAATGTTGTTTGGTATGGTGTTACATTTTTCTGGCTGTTTGATTAAACAATTCACAACAGAAAATTTTTGATTTGGTTCACATAAAATCTAAATGGAAATTGTTTGGTTTTCTGGTTTCATGTTTCCCTTTTGCCTCCTGGAAGAGGTGGGAATAAAGGAGAAAGAGGCTGGAAGACAAAACAAATTTCCTTTTAGGTTCTAATTGTTCTGTCAAAAATCTTATAATTCTGAAAAAAATTGGACCAATTTTTTTTTCATTTAATTAAAAAATGTTGTGGAAAATAATTCCCTTTCTTGGACCAGACCTTGCCTTGGACCCGATTTAGGGTCGTTTTAAATTGTGAGACTGCAGATTTTTGGGTTGAACTGGGTTCCTCTCCAATCCTGTCCAATGTTACAGTTTTTCTGGGTCCTGTAGTACAATTACCCATCTCTCTCTCTCATGCCATTGCTTGGAAAGGAGTTAATGCTAATTGCTCTCTCTGTGTGTGTATTTGTGTGTGTGTGTGTGTGCACTGATGATCCTTAGTTATGTTCCGTTTTTATAGAGACAACAGTAACATAGGAAGACTGTAAACCATATTCTGAGAAATCTGGATTCCAGGAACAGAGCAGCTATGTGGCAAGACTATATCAATATTTAGCAGTGCTCATAGCGTACATTTAATGGAAGCAGTCAAAGGATATAAGGAGCAGAGGACTGGAGAAGAATAATTCTCTTGGTCTTTATAGATGCAAATTTATATTCAAATGAACCCCCAGCTCACTGGAGTCCCACTAATCCTTTTACAAAGGCTTGATGTGTTCATTCCAGCCCAGCACTAGTCTAGTGGCTGTTTAAATAGTTACCTAGATTAGTTTTCATATTTACAAATAAATCCCGTCTGAAGTGCAGTTTAACTTGGGGCTGACTTCTTGCCACCTTTAAGAAGCAAACACTTCACAAGGGATGAGCAAAGGGTAAATCTGTGCATTGGACTTCAAGGTACAACCTTGCTAACAGGCTAAGAATTGCTTAATGAAAACCAGGAAGCCAACTCTGAGGTTGGCTCTCTAGCCACGGAGCACAATGTAGCATTTCACAACCTTGTTTAGTGCCATGCTGCTTACACAGTCCATCCCATAATACAGCTCTCTTGTGTAACACTCTTTCACTTGACGTCCTTTCACTTTCCAGAAGATCAATAAAATGTATTTAAAACATATTTTGTCCCCTTTAAACAAGATATTAAAATTCTACGGCAGTTGCAGGTATCGTCTGCAGGATCTATACCGGGGATGACATAAAGGTAGTGGTTTTAAGACATGAAGATGGGAGGTTTTAAGAGGGAAGAGTGGACGTGTCTGTGGGAGGAGCTGACTGCTAAGTGATAGTATCGTTTGCAGTGTTGTGGTAGCCATGTAGGTCCTAGGAGAGGAGAGGGATGATGCAGGGCGGTAATATCTTATATTGGCCCAGCTCCTGTAGGTGAGAGAGACCAGCTGTCAAGCTGACACCCACCTGGAGGAGAGCTCTGTGTAAGCTCCAAAACTTGTCTCTCTCAATAAGTGATATTATTTTCATTCTTTGCATAGTGCCTAGGAGCCCTGGTCTTAGGTCAGGAGCCCAAGGTGTCAGGCACTGGACAAACACAGAGTAAACCCTGGTCCCTCCCTGAAGAGCTTCCATTCTTAATGGCCTTTGGGAGTTTTCCTTGGCGAGGGGACATTCTGGAAGATATGGCCTAGGCGAGTGGCTGGGAGCCAGAGTTCCTGGGAATTAACCCCACCACGGAGCCCAGAGGTACTGATGGCACAGCAGCTGCTACCTCGGGATCCATGGTAGGAAGTAGCCCAGGAAAGTAGGGGAGCAAGGTCAGCATGTTGCGGTGAGAGTCCCCGCTGACTGAGTGACGACTACACTCATTGCCAACAGGGCCCTGGGCTGGCACCCCGTGGAGAGGGAGGGCCTGGGTCCCCCACTTGTTTTTGAATGGACTCCTCCAGTATAAATGGTGGATGTGATGAAGTGGGGGCGATGTTTGTAGGGGTTCAGGCTTTGGCTGGGCTCGCCCTAGGGTGCATGACAGCAGGCACATTCCAATATATTCAAGTGGATACACTGGAGGTTTCCCTGCCCAGCAGTTACCTAAGAGCCTAAATTCCAAACAGCCTTGTAATAAAAAGCTACAGTGCATTCCCTCCTCCCCCCAAGCCAACCTGCCCATTAGAGTCCCAGTACATGGATTGCTAATAGGCTATCATCATTTTAAATAGGGATCAAAGCAAGGAAGAGTGAGTGAGAGAATGCAGTGGCGTTAGCCAGTAATAGCTCACAAGTGAAGTGGTGAAAGAGGCATCCAGATAGACAGTGCTTCGTCCGTTGATTACCCATTATCTTCCATCAATACATTGCTAAACCGTTATCACTAAATTATCCTGTCTAATACAAGGCTTTACATCAGGCTGCTATGAAATCCATTCCTGTCTGTCAAATCACTTGGCTAATGGGAAAAAAAAAACCTATTATCTCCATTAGATTTTGGTCAGATCCCTTTATCTGTTACTTTTACTAACTCCTTGTAATGGAATCGGACTAATATAAAATGACAAAGAATCAATTAAAGTGACATTCAAATGGATGAGCTGAATAACACCCCTATGTCACCCAATTGTTGGGCTTGTTAATGAATATGAACTCTAAATTATTTAGAGGGGTTGTTTATTATACTTTCAACAACCCGTTGATTGTGTTTTTGTTTAAAAGTAGCTTCCTTTTCCAATGATTTTTCTATACATACAGCTCAGGAGACCTGGGATCATTAACCTCAAGACTGGGAATGGGTGGTAGGGGATGGATCACACGATCATTCCCTGTTCTGTTCATTCCCTCTGGGGCACCTGGCATTGGCCACTGTCGGCAGACAGGACACTGGGATAGATGGACCTTTGGTCTGACCCAGTCTGACTGTTCTTATGTTCTAACAGTCACATTCTCTCTCCTATTAGCCCGTGGGCGGTTTACAGGAAACAACTTCAAAGCATCTGCTATATGATATCAGACCATTGGTGCATCTAATCCCTAACCTGGCCTCTCCAAGCAACCAAGGCAGGTTCATGCCGAAGAAATGTTTTAGGAGGCTATCTTTAGCGATCACATCGACTCTTTTTCCCGCACTGTGGCATGGGTTTGCCGCTCAGTGATTCCTCGAATCACCTCTAGCTCCCTGGTATCAATTCCTGCGCTCATGTGGCTACGTGGACTGCTAGTGGTCGGGCCATACAATTAGCCCGTCCATCTTGGCGTTTGTTAACTTCCTGCTCCAGCGTCAGTGGGTCTGCTCGCGGTGTAAGGTGATGAAAAGGGACAGAATCCAGCCCTGTGCAGAGAACCTGCATTTCCTTATACGGGTTCTAAATATTAATGCCATGAAGGAAAGCAGGCCTGTCACCAACCTCAATAACAGACTGATGGGCAGGGCCTCCCTTGAGCCCTCGGTAGAGTATGGGAAGAGGGTTCCCTAAACTGAGCAGGAAACATGGCTGAGCAATGTCCTGGGATATTAGTGGCTTAATTCCGGGGCATGGGAACTATCACAGCAGAGCTTCTGGTAGGCAGCTGCTAGAAAGAAACAAGGCTAATAAAAGCCTGTGTGCATTAGCCACATCACTAGGATAACTGGCATGGGTGGCGGGTGGACCCCCCCCCCCCCTTCGAGGAGGTTAGCCCCATGGCCTTGCTCCTTCTGCACCAAGTCTTGGGGCTTGTCTTCACTTGAGCCGGCAGGGATCGATCTTTTGGTGATCGATTTATCGCGTCTCATTAAGACGTGATAAATCGACCACCCGCGGCTCCCCCGTCGACTCCGGAAGTCCAGCTCGTGAAGAGGCGCAAGCTGGAGTCGACAGGGGACCGCGCCGCCGACCGCCACCGTTGTGAGGATGGGAGGTAAGTCGGCTGTAGAGACGTCTGTTATTAACATAGCTGAAATTGCTTTATCTACAGTCGATTTCCCCCCCTAGTGGAGACCAGCCCTCCACAGCAGGAAACCTGGGCCCCTTTGCTCCTCCTGTGTCTGGAGAAGTCCAGGCTGGCCAGAACCCTGAGCCACCCCCACTGGCCCCTGCTGCCAGAGGAGCCCTGGGCCAGCCTGGCCCCAGTCCCGGGCTGGCCCCAGCTGGCCGACTGACCCGAGCCCTGGGCTGGCTGCCCAAGGAGCCCCAGCTATGCCGGGCAGGCCGGAGCTACCTCAGCCCAGTGTCCCAGAGCAACAGCTCCCTGGTCTATTCTACCCACAGCCAGGATAACTGGACTCTTTAAATCCCCATTTATTGCTGTGATTGTTTCTTTCCTGCAGGAGACAAAAGCCGTCAAACCCAATGGGCATTCTAGCTTTGGACGTCTCCTCCCAGATCCAAATCCCTGCCCCCCAGGCTGCCCCCCTTCCCTATTTCAACTCCAGGAATGTTTGGTCTTCTCTGAGCCTTGGATTTCTCTCCTTGGACACTCATGTGCTCCAGCAATTCCTGTGGACAGTGGGTTCCTCAGAGGCAATGTTACAGCCTTTCCCCCCTCTCGTCTGATTTGCTATTTGCACGAAAAAGAGATTCCCCCCCATACCCCCCAAAAAGACTTGGCCAAAAGCCAAAACAAGGGTAGCTGTAAGGAACAGCGGCTAAGGGAGAAGAAGCTGTTTCCTAATCACAGAACTGCCCCTGGGTTTCTGCTGCTCAGTCTCTTCTGACTTCAATTTCTGAACGTTGTCAGCACTCTGGGCTTTTTTCTTCTTGTGCATTTCTAAGAAATCACAACTTCCCCAGCAGAAACTTCATCCAGATCAAAGTGTGCTCATTGGCTGCCACAGCAATGTACGAAGAATGGCAAGAACAGTTTAGGATGGAAAGCAAAGAATAGCATATTCAGTTCACGCCGCAGGAGCCTTTAATTCCCAGTGCATCCTCAGGTCGTCCCACGCCTGTCTCAGCGGGAAATCCTTGACTGTGCCTGAGCTGCTGAAGTCTGAGTCATCCTTTCCTGATGAGCTTTAGGATTAAATATAAATAAGTGAATGAAATGTCTGAGTGTCTCATTGGTAATGGAAGGATCAGCACAGATCACGCGGGTCAGTTGCTTCTTTCTAAACATCTTTGTCTGGTTTCTCGCTAAGCCCCAGACTAGCCACCACTGCATTAGCTGCCTCTTCTTTTTTTTAACATCCATCTCCCAAGGGGCCAGTGGATCGCCACTGCTGTAACCAGTTGTGTACGCTCTCCCACTGGAGATATTAATTTTTTGTTTATAGAAAAATCAATAAAGCTTGAGTTATCAAAAGCTGTGTGTCAGTTGGAAAGGCAGAAAATCAATACTGAAATATTGTGTTATTTAATGGCCGCTGTAAATAGTTCTGTTATGATTCTTTAGTAGAGGTAAATTATGAAAGCATTGGAGAGGTGAGTTTAACTGTATGTGTTTCTAGCACATACCATAGCAAGCCCATACCTTCATTGCCCTGCTAGAGATCAGTTGATGGAGCTTTGTGATATCTCACTTCCCTGTTGTGTTGTCATCTGATTTTACCACATTTGGGAAAAACAAGCAGGTGGATTGGATATTTTTGAGTGGTTATTTCAGGTGTCGAATTTATTAATACGCTCTTGGATTGTTGCAGTCCTTTGCATCTCAGGTTCTCAGAGCCAGACTCATTCCAAATGTAACAGCACTCCAGCCCAGCATGTCTCATTCTGGTGGTGTTTTTCACCCGTTTCTAAATCTCAAGTAGCAAAGAGAAGAAGTTGCCAGTGCACTGAGTGATTGCTATTGTAGGCGCACCTGATAATAGCAGCCTTTTTGAAGCAGTTTTTACTCTCCTAGATGGTTAAAATACAGCCTCTGACAAGGGGAAGGAATTAAACTTATTGATTCTTCTCCATTTTTCCTTTCAAGTCACATTTTCGAAAATGTTGAGGTCTTCACTGATGTATACAAATGTGTCTTTTTAAAGGTTTTGACAACCTGTCACACTTGAATGGTTTATTTATATTTTTATTGCATGAAATTACCCCACTAAAAGGTCTTTCCAAAACATATTTTGGTGTTTGGAAAATACTGGTATTTCCTCCACACTCCCAGAATGTCTATCATGTCTGGGTTGGATGTTACCATGGTAATGCATCTTTGTTTGCACTAGCATCGGTAATTGTTGAGAAAAAATAATCCAGAATTATGGCTGGATTAAAAGTCGTGTGAAGTTAGGAAATTCCTACTGCGAGCACTTCCTTGAAGGTCAAACTGTGCTCATCTGGAAGCAATATTAATTGATCGGATTACATATGCTAACTTTGGAGTCTGAAGGCTCATCAGAAATGTATGTGTTTTCCCCGAAGTCCTGCGGCAGCTGATCAGATAATGCATCTGTAGCCTCGGTCACTATTTAACCATAGGTCAATACATCAGAAGTTAATATCTGCTTAGTCTTAGCACAGTTCTAGGAATAATATCTCTTCCCTCATTACTTGGGGGAAGAGGTTTCTTTATCATTGAGCTAATGAAGCATGGAGCATCCCAAGTTCTCATTTGATTTGGAGGAACCACAGAGACCAGGATATTCATTAATATTCATGATACACACAAATTAGCAAAGAGGCAATTGTCCCAGTTTATACCAAGTCATCTTCCCCCCCCCCCCACATCTCTTCCAATTTGATGCTTCTGCTTCTCTCATAAAAAGTTTACTAGTGAAACTACCTCAGACCTCGAGTTCATGCAAGAGCCCGCTGAGCTTCTGTAATTAAGCTGTGATGAGCCAGCTATAAATACACTTTTTGAAGCCAGCATTGCACTCTTAGGGCAACTGGAAGTAATAAAGTGCAGTGATCAGTGAACGCCAAAGTGGTAAAACACTACTGGTGAGGTATAACCATAGCAGTGAAAAGCAAATCAATTGTAGGGCTTTAATTCCCATAGCCTGGTTTTTATAAACAGGTCAGTCTACGAAGTTGCATCCACTTGCTGCTGTTATTAAAAAGGTTCCATTAATGTTGCTCCTTTCAGGCTAAGGGAGCATAGTGGGTGACATCTCTGTGGAGATTCTGTATCACTTGGTTCCCGTGATGGGGTGGGATGAGTGGAGGAATCTGCATGTAAGAACATAAGAGCAGTCAGACTGGGTCAGCCCGAAGATCCATCTAGCCCAGTCTCCTGTCTTCCAACAGCGGCCAATACCAAGCGTCCCAGAGGGAATGAACAGAACAGGGAATCATCAAGTGATCCATCCCCTGTCACTCATTCCCAGCTTCTGGCAACAGAGGCTACGGACACCGTCCCTGCCCATCCTGGCATGTACGATTTATGAATTCTGTGTGCTAATGAGGGCTCTGTATATGTCTGTCTCAGACAGCAGACTCCATTTTGGATGGGGGGTAGGGAGTCTTTACTATTTCTTTTGTGCTACTACCTGCTGGGGACAAAGGGCTAGTGACAGAAGGGCATTGTGACACATGAAACGTTCATGAATACACTTACCTCTGGAGTTAGAAGTTCTGTCAAGTTCTGTTTGTGGAGAATTCAGATAAGCTGGTAATTTTTACCTGCCTGTGTGTCAAGTACATTCATTTTATTTTGGTTGTAACTTGTTGTTATTTCAGTTTTTAAACATTTCAAGTAAAACTGCTGGGGATTATCTAGTTAATGGGCTGTTTGGAGAGCTGTCAGAGTGAGAATTTTCCTCCCACCAGGCTCTCTTCACTGCACTACTCTTACTTCTGTGTGTGTGCCCGCCCGGGTCCCGCCCAGGTCTCGCCAGCGGGCGGGCTGGCTGTCGGCTCCCGGGTCCCAGTGTCACGTCGTTGGCTTTTGCTGACAACGTGGCAATTTTAAGTACGTCCTATAATGGAATGAAGGAGAATTTGGGAATCTTAGAAGAGTTTTGTAGATCGACAAATCTTAGAATCAATGTGAAGAAAACTAAAAGATTTCATATTTTAGTGAAGGGAAAAACATACGTGGTAAACCCAAAAGATAATTGGAGTATTGGCCAAGAAAAATTAGAATATGTAGAGCCTGGGAATTTTGAGAAATATTTAGGTGCAAAAATTGATCCCTGGATTGGAATAGGAGGATTAACATTGAAAGAGAAGTTGGTTGAATGGAGTGAGTATTTGGAAAAAGCCCCATTAAAGCCGGCCCAAAATTATTAATTTTAAGAATGTATATTTTACCAAGATTATTTTATAATTTATTGTTAGTAGAACCCCCTATGTATATTTTAAACCAATTAGATATTTTAACTAGAAAAATTGTTAAAGAAATTTTACATTTGCCCCAATGCACAACTGATGGAGTGTTTTATTCTAGAAGTAGGGATGGGGGATTGGCATTAACAAAATTTGCAGTCCAGATCCCTAACATGATAGTTAGAAAATGGAGAAGACCTATAAGCTCCAGGGATGATTGTATAGATTTGTCATATATTTATGTTGGAGAAAATTTAATCGAAAAGATTTTAGTGGTCAGTGCGTCTGTACCATTGCCAAATAAATGGAGGGAGGAAGAATTTTTAAAACGGGGAGATCTTAGATGTCAGGGGGTGGGGGCTCACTATTTTAGAAATGATCCCATAAGTAATTCATTTTTTAATGAAGTCAGGATCTTTTTATTGCAGCCCTTCAATTGAGAACCAATGTGTATCCAACAAGGGAGATGTTAGCTAGAGGGAGGGTAGGAGTTAATGCCCAATGTAGATGGTGAGGTAAGGTGAAAGAAACTGTGCCGCACATCTCTGGACAGTGCTATAAGACCAAGAGATGAGAATTAGAAGGCATATTAGAGTGGTCCAAGGGGTTGCAGATAAAGTTGGGAAAATGGGATGGAAAGTTATAGTGGAACCACATCTAAGGAATAGGAGGGGAGAATTGAGAAAACCTGTCTTGATATGTGTTAAGAACAATATGGCAGTGGTGGTCAATGTAACAGTGAGGTGGGAGCACAATGCTGGGAGTTTGGAGGTGGCCCACGAGGAGAAGGTGGCCTATTATAGTGAATTGGAGGAGGAGATTAAGAAACTAACGGGAGTTAATAATATCCACTTCTCTGAACTTGTAATTGGGGCTCGTGGCAAGTGGAGTGAAACTAATAATGGACTTTTACAGATTTTAGAAATTGAGAAAGCTAAAAATTTTAAAGAAAATATCTATAGAATTGCATTTTATTCCACTATAGACATGATGGCTATATTCAGTGACAAGTGAAGATCCCGGATATCCCATTCCGAGTATTTCACTAAAACTAAATTTTAGCTCTTTTTGTCTCCATATATTAACTTTGGATTGGGTTGTCTTAGTACCCAAAATCCTTGGTTATTTATTACTATCTGTCCCTTGGTTTTAAATTTAATAATAATAAATACGTATTTTATGGATTTATCCCATTCTTAAAGTATTTTTAATTGATTGGATTGGATAGCGGACTGGCCACTTAAAGTAACCAGGAAAGGGCAGGTCGTCACGCCTGTACATAAATAGCCCTGCTCTCAAGTGGGGTCACGTCATTGAAATGTTCCTGTAACGCACGAGCTGCGATTCTGCCCTGGCCGGTGCTGCCCAGTTTGTATTGGGTGTAGTGGTTTGATGCTTTCATGGGTTTCAAAAATGAACTAGCTGCTGCAGACTGGCTGGAGATCATGGAGTTCTCAATCCATTTAGTGCAAGTTCCCCTCCCAGTCGAGAAGCTGCCTGTTCTCACATGTATTTCGTTAGAACAATTTGGGCTGATATTTGGCTCTGTCTCGATAATGCTGGCCTCGTCTCCTCAGAAAGTCTCTTGGACCGTGGCAGTACAAGCTCCTCCTAGGCCACAACGTGGCACTACCCAGGGTTGTGGGTTCCCATGCCCATGAACCATAGTAATAAGGGTCAGTGTCTGTGCCTCTCCTTACTGATCCTCTGCGGAGCTTGAATCAACAGTCTGCCTCAGTGGGTCAGAAACACACTGGCTAAGTGAGTCTGTGCCCCCGTCTATGGCCAATCCATGAGGTACTTACCACTCCAGAACAGCTCTTGGGTTCAGGCTCTGCTAGTAACTCAACAAGGTCACTGTTCAAGGTTGTGGCTGCATTACAAATATGCTTCTGGGAATATTAACCGATAAAGCTTTGCTGTTAGATATGGGCCCGTGCTACACAGTTTGAATCTTAACTTTCCCAGATTGTTCTGATTTGTTTCTCTATTTTGAGGCCCATCATCTGCTTCCTACATGGGCTACTTAAAATGCCTGTTGTGATGCCAATCCAATCGTGTATCTATAAGTGCTCCCTGGAGATTTCAGATGGATCTGATCTGGTTAGAGGATCCACTCTGCAATGAGACATGTGCAGCATGCTCATGTAAAGATAAAATATTGATATTGGGTGCATTTGACTACATGCAGATGCTGTTTTATCCCAGTCACCACACATTACAGCACACTTACTGACCAGAAACCCATGTAATTGCTGGAGAGCAAGATAAACACACAGGTGGATAAGCATGAACAAAGCAAGTGGAATCTGAAAGAATCCTCAACATCCTCATTGCAAACTGTGAACTTGCCAGGTCCCATACGTTTAGAGTGACCAGATGTCCTGATTTTATAGGGACAGTCCCAATATTTGGGATATTGTCTAGACACAGCAGTACTGGGCCATCTGTACTCACTGAAAGTCCCATGGGACTTTTCACTAATAGGGGTGTTTGACCATTAACCCTGATGCTCTTGCCAAATTCTGTCACTGGTAAAGTATGGATGCATGGTAAAGGTGGATGCATTTTGATTCCTGAACCGTCGTTATACCAGTTGAAACACCCATCACTAGAGGCTTGATTATGGAAAAGAGAAAACAGTTTGTAACAAATAATGTTTGTGATTATTTTAGCCTCTCTCTCGGTTCTGAAATTGTATGCCAGCAACCTGCAATCTTCTCAAACACACCAGTTGTTTGAAAGGTTGTAGTGAAGAGTTTGTAAATAATTCTTTGTCTATAGCTTGTTCCCGCTCCCAGATATTTGTGAGCTTTCAGTAAGGGAAATTCAGGTTGTGCTGGCTGGTTTGGATCGTATATGCAAGTCACCTGGAATTGTTTCTGTTTCCTGGTTGGATGAGTGAAACCTCTCTGATACTAGACACCTTAGAATTAAGTTTTTCATGCAAATATTCATAAGTGCATGCTCAGATTTCACTTCTCACAAATGTCCTCCTAATGTTCCTTTAAAATTTGCTGGTTTTTGTGAATATTCTGCCAGGATTCGCAGGTGCTCGAAGATTTATGGGACATGGACAAAAAAAGAGGGAGAAATCAAGTGATCCAAATGCACCTTTTATTTGGTCAAATAGCGGGCCAAATTTTGCCTACCTCTCTACCACTTGCACTCATTAGACTAGTCAAATAGCCAACAATATTCCCATTGAATAGACCCACACCATTCAGTGGAGGAGAGAAGGTGGCTGAGTTGCTAAAGCCAGCAAGTTATCATGATGGTATTTGACCCCAAGAAGAAATCTTGCTAAAATAAACCTAGAACCATTTGGGGACTTTGTAAAAGGTGACCTTGCCCCTCTGAGGGAATGTTAGAATACAGGATTGCAGGTGAAGCAGAAACAAAGAGGCAAATATGAGGTTAGATATAGGTTCTATATAGGGGCCAAATCCAGCCTGTAATGGGGTACAGCTCTCGTACACATCTCAGGAACCAATTCAGTGGGGGCAGGAGGTACGTTATTCAGGTGCCCTGCTTTTGAAGCAGTGAGGCGAAGCGAACAGGGCATTAGACTCAGAGTGAGGAGATCTGTGCCACTGAGCTGCTTGGTGACCTTGGCCAAATCCCTGTGTTTTCCCTCCCACCCTTTGTCTGCCTCGTCTGTTTAGACTGTAAACTCATCCTGCGGGGGACTGGCTCTGGAATTTGTGCTGCAGTGCTCAGTGGGGACCCACACTCTGTCGCGACGGTAACACAAATGATGCCAGTCACTCAGATCCTTGCAGAACTTGATTCCCTCTGTGTGCATTGTGGAAAACCAGAAGCACGGAGCAATTTCTGTCTCTGCATTCCCTATCTCAGTACCAGGCTCCAGCACTGGTCACCTCACTTTACCATAGTGGCCCCTGGCAATCCAGGCTCAGACATTGGGTGGACACAGATCAAGTCAGGACACGTATTAAAAGCACAAAGGATGTCCCAGTGCCCAGTCCTCCTTTGCCATTTTCAGTCACATCAGCCCTAGTTTCATCTTCTCAGTCCAGTCCCACCCACCCTAAAATTAGCCCTTAATTTTTCTTGTCAGATCACAGATTTCAGGAGAGGAATTAGTCATTAGGAACTCCACTCTCATCAAGGAAAGTAATTAGCGAGAATGCATGTAGTTTACAAAAGCCAGTTCAATTAAAAAGAATAACAAGCTTTTTACAGCAACAAAGAAACGACTAAGTAGACCTCAGTGAGTAAATAAAGCTGTAATCAGTGTGATTAATTTAAAATCTCAGGAAGGAATGCATTGGATTGATATTCTAAAAAGTCTAATGGATCCTATGGGACAACAGAAGAAATCATTTCACTAAAGAAGAGAATGGGGCCTCATTAATCGTGAATAACGAGAAAAAATATAAAACTGACAAATGTTCTTTTGCCACAAATTCCTTTTCTTTGTACACACAATGGTTTCTTTCTTTCTCTAAGGCTCATGCATAAATCTACATGCATCACCTGGTTAAAATAAACTAATATGAAGGTTTAGGAATAAATTGGCCTGAATTTTATCTGAGCACTTTAAAGAGCTTTTCCATCTGGGCCTTTAATTTAAAGAACATTTCACCATAGAGGATATTTTTATCACAAACACAGATGGAATTACAAATGTGTCTCATAACACGAGGCTAAAAATAGGAGTTAATTTTAGATGCATTGTATTGCTACAGGGGAGAAGCATGCATGCATTTGTGAACAGGAAAGGAGCCAACTGTTTATGCTGAAAGGATTTTTGGGGAATAAAAAAGATACCCACACAGTAGGGTGCAACTGATGCTACATGGGTGTTTTTCCCTGGTGAGACATGGGATGTCCCATCACTGCAGTATGTGCTTTTATAATCAGCTGCCTTGGTACTGGCTGCTGGTAATGCAGCTGTGTGGCACTCTGGAGTTTGCTGCAGCAGAGGATTTAGCGTAGTAACAGAAGCACTAGCAAGCAATTGGAGACTGCAGAGGCTGCTCTGTCCCTCACGTCACTCTTCCAGCCTCCGGACAATGGCAGGAGCAGTACTGACATGCTACAGATGGAGGAAGTTACAGCCAACCTTCCTCATATGAAACAGCCATGATAGTAATCCTTGGAGACAAGGAGAAGTAAATCGGGTTGGTTTGTCCTCTTGAGCCTCTGCCTGAAAGACTTAAAGAGGAAAAACAGTATATTGTTATTTCACTGTCTTTATTTTTGATGCTGTCCTGCTTTCTGTCATGTATCTGATGGATTCACTAATCTAGAGCTACTGCTAAAAAAGCAGCAATAAAATAAAATAAAAATGAAAATTAAATTCACGAAGGCTTCTCTTAAATCTGAAACTGCCAGATTGTGTTGTAAACTGGAATGTGCCTCTGCTTCCCTGTATATTTAACCTTGGGCTGTAACACGCTACACAAGAACTGGGATTGTAAATTGTAACTAACTTTTATTTAGCTCATCTTCTGGGGAAAATTGATGATTTTATGGCATTTTATTAGACTTCATAATTTAAAGTGCAAGTTCAGTATATCAATAAAACCTATTTTGCAATAAGATGGTTATGGGGCAGAAAATATACAGTCATCTGACTTTTGCTTAGGTTGTAAAATTTAGATAGATAATTAAGAAAAATTGCTCTCTTTTTTTAAAGGGGAAGGAAAACAGGCTTTCCCTCTTCCCGGCGTTCTTTCTTTCTTTCTTCGGGCACAGTACTTTTGGAGTCTCTCTTCCCAGCAACGAGTAAGAGGCAGAGTAAAGACAACTCCAGGCTTTAGTAGATTTAGAACATTTTTTCCCCAGTCATAAAAAAGTGTTTCTCCACCACAGACGTTGGTTGACTTTTTTTTTTTTAATTGAAAATTTGTTGGAAAGAAAAATGGGTTTTGAACCAAAACAAAAATTTTCATTTTCATCAAATATTTTGGTGGGTTTTTTTGTGAGGTTTTGTTGTTGTTGTTGTTTTTCCCCAACAAACAAAACCAGAAACTTAAAACTATTATTTTTTCATTTTTTGATAAACAAAATCATTTTTGACAATCTATTTTGTTTAGTTAGTTTTCTTTTGGGGTGTGGATCGGATTTGGTGAAAAGACACAAATTTGACAGGACATTTTTGTAAATGAAAATGTTAATGAAATTTTCCCTTGCAAAATAATTGGTATTTTTGCTCAGCCCTATATAGCACAAATATCTCTCTGACTATTTATTCAGCCCTCGTCACTGTAGATCTGAGCACTTCATGACCATTGTTGAACGTTATCCTATGAGCATGCCCAGTGACTCAGGAGAATATCATGATAACCACTTTATATGTGAGGAACTGAGGCACAAAGAAACCAAAGGTTTGACCGTGCAAACTGCTGGACACTCTGACCCCCCATTCAGCAAAGCACTTAAGCATATTAGTAAAGTTCCACCCAAAATGGTCTGGCCAGTAAAGCAGATTTTGATTTGACCAAGTGATCAGTGTCCGGAAATGGCATATTTAGTATGTGCAGGTGGGTCATTTGTTTCTAGAACTTGAGATACTCACCCTTTCTTGGGTGACTACAAGCTTTGTGAAGAAAAAACTTCAACAAACAGGTTACAATATAGTTATATTTGAAGTCAGAATATGTGATCCTGTAGTTAAATGGAATGGCTCAAATTCCCAAGGCTTATCCACCATATCTCCTGAAACTTTTCGCAGTTTGCTTTTTACTTGGCTTGTGTCTGAAGGCTACTCCATGCCTGTGGTTAGCAATCAAATTGCAAAGCAGCAGCGCCTCTGTCCTGTAGTTGGGGAAAGACGTGCACAACTCTCCCGCTCAAACACCTTCCGCTAGAAACAGGTCATTCTGTAACCTTGACTTTACATGACAGAAAGCCCAACTGCTTGTAAAGATAAGGCCATAAGAAATTACTGTACAAGAAAAAGCCACTCAGCTCCAGAAGCCTGTCCTTTTAAAATTAATCTCAGTCCCCACCTCTGCTTTTATCTCTCCCTCCTTAATCCTCTGACTATTCCCCTCCTTCTATTTCTTACTATAAAAATGTCCAGCTGACTCCTAAACCCATGCGTACTAGCTGTTCTTTGACCTTATCTGGCAGCTTTTCCCAAAGGTTTGTTTCTCTTTTAACCAAAAAATCAACAACCCACAAAGCCCCAGGAGTGATTTGCCTGTTTAGGGTGGTTTTGAAGGTCTCAGCATCTGGAGGGATTTGTTATGTTCCACTTTATTGAACCCATTTGCAACCGTGACCTCTTCCATCTGGTGACTTCAGAATCTTTTCTGACTTGGTGCAACTAAGACAACATCTGTCCTCAAGAGAAATATCCTTGAAGCAAGGAAATATCCTGTTTGCCGTACAAGATACCCAATCCAGAGCAATAATATTTATCCTAAGAGAAAACCCACAGCCTTACCTGCTGCAGGGTGCACAATGACCCATTCACGTCCTTTGATTCATGTGGCACCCTTCTTTCAAAGCATCCCTGCATCCTGGTTGCATGAAGAGCACCATGCAAAAAGCTGCACACAGCAAATCATTTGCAGCCTGGCAAAACAACAACTTGTATTGTTTCTCACTCTGCTTCCTTCCACAGACCTGAGGAAGAGCTGAATAGCTCGAAATCTTCTACCTCCCAGCACCAGCAGCTGGTCATTTACCTTGTCTCTCTCATCTCTTGGGACCAACCCTGCTACAACAACACTACCATTAACATTGCTGTAAATTCTTGAATGGCGCACCGTCTCACTATCTGCATCCATCTCTTTTGTGGGACACTCTCGGAACAGTTTACTTTATATGATGTAGATAGCTTGAAGGATTCCTTCACAAGATCCGTATGCTGGACCGTCATTCCATTTCTTATGTGCTCTGTATTTTCCTCCAGATCTCTTCCTTTGTGTTGGTTTATCTTAAACAGACACTGCCAAGATATTTTTCTAAATTTGAAAAAAATAATCACCTTGGTATTGTCTAAAGTAACACCCCAGAGATGGTTGAAATCGATACTGGGTTGTTTTTTTTAGTTTATTCCCCAAGTCATCGTGTTAAGAGCACTCTAGTTTGTTATTGCAGACTCATTCATGAGTACTGGAGCACACACTCCAGTCTGTTATGTTTAGGGTCCCGCATGACAGAGGTTATTATTATTCTTTCATATAGAAAATCAAAAGTGAAGCATTAAATTGAAAACACGCACAAAGAAGATTTTACAGAAAAAATTAGAAAAATCTATGCCACAGTTTTGGCTGAGCACTAAAGATGGTAAATACTGTAATTGCATTTTAATTTATTACCCTGTCATGAGAAAGGCCTATAGAAAATGAGATCCTTTCTTTTTTTACCAATCTAAAAATTTTTATTAAAAGGGTAATTTGTTGTATAGGACTTTTCCATAAAGGCCATGCATAATCCAAAACTTTCAAAATCATTTTTTTTCTTCATTATTTTTCCAATGTAGTCAATGAAGAACCTTGCATTTGATATTTTTTATAATGGAAAAACCCAGGCATCTGCCACAAGAATGAAACCCCCAAAGTGACATATCTCCCAATAAGTGCTCCAGCAACTATTTCCTGATACATGACCTCTTTTCTTAGACATAACAATATATCATGGTACATTTTGAAACAGCTACATATACGAATATAATGGCCCATTCTAGTTCCCTTGTCTTGCAAAGCAGTGAAATCTTGGAACACATCCAACGAGTTAGTTAAGCAAGACCTCCCTCTTGAAAATACAAGTTGGCCGCCTCTCATCGAATTATGTTTCTCAAGGTCTTCCCTCTCTAAGTACCACAAAGCTGTTTCTCAAATAAACACAGCACATAACCTGCCATTGTATTTTGTGTGTTGTGCTCAGGGCGGACATCCGAGAGAGCTGTGCAATATGAAACAAGTAGCCAAGAAAACAAACCTGAATTAAAATGCAGCTGAATAAACAGAAACCTGATGCAGTACTGAAATCCACTGGTGACACTGCAAAATTAAGGCTCACCTCTAGGAGATTCCACAGTCAAAGGGCTTTATACATTAGGGGTACCACAACAGCAGTTCACATCAGTGCCCATTGGAAGGGCTCTCATTTTCTTCAATGAAAGTTGGATCAAGACCAGCCCCCCACAAGGAACTCTGTATAAAGCTGCAGCATCATAAAGCGTGTGAGGCAAACAGCTTGCTAAAGTGAACTGGACATAACCCTAAGGAATGCATTGCACGTGCAATTCTGTATTGGTGCGGGAGTGGGCTAGATGTCTTCGCACTGGCCACTGCTACCTCCAGGGTGTATGAATTTATGCTAAATTAGCAAGAACCCTTTCAAGCCTTTATAGACATTGGGAAATCCTGGTAACCAATGAAGTGACAAAGAGTCCTGTGGCACCTTAAAGACTAACTAAAGCATTGAAGCATAAGCTTTCGAGGGCTAATACCCACGGAAGCTTATGCTTCAATGCTTTAGTTAGTCTTTAAGGTGCCACAGGACTCTTTGTCACTTCTGCAATTCCAGACTAACACAGCTACCTCTCTGATTCCTGTTAACCAATGATATTCAACTAAACTCAATTGAATACATCTAAACCACCTAACAGCTACGTCAGCTAAATTCTGTGAGAGCTGGAGACAGGGCAGGGAAGAAAGCTGGGTAAAAGAGAAATATTAATTTCTATAAAGCAAAGCAGAAGAGACTAACACTTGGACTAGAATCTCCATATCCTGCTGATTAAGTGTTTTATGTCAAAGTGGTGTGTAAAAATCAGCTAATTAATCCTCAAAACACCCCTGGGTGGTGAGTAGGCAAATATCATTATCTCTTAGTTACACAGGTGGGGAAAGTGAAACAGAAAGTCCTATGTGACTTGCACAAGGCCAGGCAATGAAACAGTGGCAGAGCTGGGATTAAAACACAGAAGTCTGAGCTGAGTTAAAACCCTGTGTAGCCTGGAACCAACGTCCAGTGGAGTGAATGGGAGTTTTTTCTGTGACCTCAGCATGCACTGGATGAATCTCTTCTTGCACAAAACCACATTTCTCCCTATAATACTTGCCAACCTTCTAGCCTGCACTGTTTGGACCCATCAAAGTTTCAGTGAAGACATCTTTGAGTATCTACCATGTGCCTTTCCCAGCACATAGAATTATAGGAATCAGAGATAGGAGAGGCTTCTTAAGCTATTTCATCCATCTCCTTTCCAGTTCAGAACTGTGGCATTATAGAGGTGCATCTCCACAGGAACACGGAAGGATACTATAGACAGCAACACAACGTTCATCAGTGAATAGTGTTTGGTATGAAAAAATGTGTTTCATAGCCTGTTAATCTGGCCCACATCACCTCACTATCTGAGCAGCTCACCATTTTCAATGAACATGGGCTGTAACAGAGTCAAGGGGAGCACTGCAGGTCATCATCTGCTTCTAAGCTGATTCTGTAACATGCCAGCCACGTTCTCTGTAACATACACAGTGTAATTGTAGCCAGTCAATATTTAATGCAGCTTGAAATGAAAATTTTAGCTTAGCCTGTTACATGATTCCCCCCCCCCCCAAGGAGCTTGAGATCTCTTCATTAATGATCTTCCTAATCTAAACATACCATTTTTATAAACCTTGGCTGTGACCCCTTCGGTAACTTGCACCATCATTCTTAAGGGCACAATGAAAATATTCTTTCCCTAAATAAATGCCGAAGTCCAGGGAGAATCTGCAGTGTGTAGGAAAACTCAGAAGAGAGATGACTATTTCAGCAAGTTCAGGATCCAACTAACCTCTTTCCAGCAAAGGGAAATGTTGCACTGTTATCTCTGTGTCCTGTTTATTTCCACCGGAGAAAGATCAAAGTGTTTGCATTAAGTTTCCTAAACTTTTAATAACATAATTTTGCCCAGGAGAATTTTCCAGCAGGATAATATATGGTCCAGCTTTTATGTTACCTAATTCCATTTGCCTGAGATCAGTGTTTTATTGCCATATCAGTGTTTTCAAATTGCTCTATATTTTCTTAGCTTGATGGGAATTTACGGCACCCAGAGTGGAATGAAATGGAGCTTTTCAGTGCGGCTGGGAAATTATTTTTGTCAATTATTTCTGACTGGAATCTTTACCCCGTTGATTAATTTTGCTAATTAGTTATAAAAGAAGTGGTTACTGCAAATACCCAAATAATTATGCAGGTTATTAAGTGACTATGAGCCCCCAGACTGCCTGTTGGACTTTGCTGTGATTTTTTCCCCCTTGGGTCAAGAAGAAGCAAATAGATACATAAATAGGGCTGTACAGAGATGACTACTTGTTAGAACAGCAGAAGGGCATTGGAAGATCTTACAGTTTGCACTGAGCTGAAGGGAGATCTGTGGTGCACAGCACTTGTGTTTCTGGCCCTCTGCACAGGGAAGAATTGAATAGGTTATATACACCCAGTTTCTACCTGCGGGATGTGCTGCTATCCCGTGTCCCCAAAAATTAAATAAAATAAAAATTGGTGAGGCTTGAAATACTGAAAGCATAATCTTGCTAAGGATGAGTTTTCCAGCCTCCCCCGCTTGTTCTGTTTTGGAGCCCCGTGTTTCAGGCTTGCTCCCCCCTCCCCCAACTCTGTTCTCACTGGGGTTCATGTGTGGAATCATGCAGGGCGATTTCTGTTCCTTTATAATTGTATTTTGGGGAATTAGGTTGCTCATTTGTTGGCTCCTGGAATTAATATCATCATGATGTTGACATTTATGTTTCTTTTTCTACGTTGGTTGGCAGCTTATTCTATCTCTGATTCCTATAATTCTATGTGCTGGGAAAGGCACATGGTAGATACTCAAAGATGTCTTCACTGAAACTTTGATGGGTTAGGGTTAGGGTGAGGGTTAACCCTAATCCAGCATGAATCACTTTAAAGAGGACCAAGTTCCAGAGGGTAGATGCTCGGCCCTTTTGAAAACCAGACCCTTTTAAAAGTGTGTTTTAAGTTGGGCATCCAAAATCACGAGTCGTTTTGGAAGGCCCTATAATATCTTGCAGATAGGGAATGACCCATTCATTTGTGCTTCATCGAGTTTTCCAGTGGTCCCTTACTGAAATATTCCTTTGTAAATATCAGGCTTGTATGGGACATTCTGCTCCCACAGAAATCAATCAAATCCCATTGGCTGATCACTTTCAGGATCAAGACCTTGAGCAGAAGATAAGGCTATTCCTGGGACATTGACCCAAAGCAAGTGCAGCCAGCCCAATTATATGTGCCATTCTAACATGAGTACCCATTATAGATCATGTTCTGTGATCCCTTAGATATATGGGTTCATTTTCTAGGTCATTAACAGAGATAATCACTGTACCAGATAATTGCTGCTAATTATTACTGTGTATTGTTTATCACATTTATGTGCAGATAAAGAATAACTTTTTCTCTCCTCACCAACTTGAGAGCTATTAAGCCTCTTGTATCACTTATTATATTGCTGGATGTTTTCAAACCGTACAATTAGTGAAAAACATAATAATTTGCTCATTGTGCTTGATTATAAGTGTTTGGGGTTTTGGGGGCTTTTGCCCCTCTGAGTATTTTTATGTCTTATTTCCATATGGTAAATTAGTTCCATTTTGCATTCAAGATTTGCCTTTCAACTTGGGCCCAGCTCCCTCTGTCTCGTCACACACGGGCAGCCAGGCAGCGCAAAAACATTTTACAGTGGGCAGAAGCATGTCCCTGGGATCAGTTCTCTGTGCAGGAAGCCTCCCTAGCCAGAGTAGACGTGGATTGGGGCGGCGGGCAAGGGGACACATGGCACTAAGTTTATCTCACTTTATCTAAACCCAGAGGGCCGCCTGAGGCCTGCAAAGTACAGAAATACCAATCCCCGGGGTTCAACAATCCGTGCCTCAGACCCCAACGTCACGGAGTGGGCTTAAAAATCATGAGTTTTTTTTAAAAAGGAACAATGGGGTCTTCTGGCTTTTGAGTTTTTAGAGGTCATATTTTCAAGCTTTTCTCTGCTGCCACGAGGGCTAGGAACTTGTTTTTAATGGAAGCTGTGATCCCTGTCGTAATAACAGTCCCTCGGGCTTTAAAAAACAACACCAAATACTATAAGACTCCTGATAAAATCATGAGAACTGGCGACCTTGGGAGCAGGAAGACACCTTAAAGGCAACACTGGTCCTTGCTGCAAGCCCAGAAATGGAGTGACTGGGAATCTGATCCAGTCTTCTCACTTCTTTCTGCTCCTTCCCACAAAGTGCTGGCCTGTTCATCTCATTGGTACCTAACTGTACCACTGCAGGGGGCTGCTGTGATCTCGCTGCCTGGAGATCTTACAGATGGCACTGCTGTTCTCTCACCATTCGAATCCCAACGTGACACTCCCTTGCTGATTTCAGTCCTATCACATGAGCCAGCAGTTGCAGGCTATATTATTTATTACTTTAATTGTACATTGTTTGTAAAATGCCTTAAGATGCCTCCACTCATCTTTACAGCTCATTGCAAAGAGTAGCTTTTCTGAAGGGCTGAAAGGTTTGTGTAGTTTTAAAAACCAAACCAAACTGCTCGTTGTACCTGTGACTGTTCATCTGGATTCTGGCTGGGACCAGACCTAGAGGTGCTGGGAATCTCCTGGGGGGGAAAAAAAGGCTGCCCCCAGAGACTTTCCCTGCACAGATCTGCAAGGATCAGGGATGCATCCAGACTTCTGGATGCTGATCTGAAACAAAGCTCATCACTAATACATGTACGGTACATAAATTATTTTCAGTTAGCATTTTATGACCTTAAACTTGCTGCCTGCCTGAAAGAAAAATCCCTTTAAAAAATGACTTTAAAGAAACCCCAGGCATCTCTTTGTACAGCATACTGATGGACTCTGCAGCAGCCCTCAGACCTGTCACTTTTCAGTAGCAATATTAAGGGAGATAAAGGGCTCCTCCTTTCTCTTTGGGGGTGATGACAGTTTAAAAAATGCCTTGTCCTGTCTGCACTCTTTTCATTTGGCACAATTCGGTAGTTTATATAATTTGGCAGTGATCCTCTATCTAAACCATGTCCAACATTTTATGCAATAAAGTTAATGGACTTTTCCATCTTTGAACAGCTGAATTCTTTCTGAGCAGCTGCTCTGGGTTATTGATGAACTAATTAGGATGCTGCCTTAGGCATGCCACTAGACTATGAAAGACAATTTTACATATTCCAGTTTACACCAGAAGAAAAATGTTTCTAAATGTTCCTGCTTAAAGGAATGTAGCTCCAAATGTTTGGGTTCACCACCCCAATTCCCCCAGGAAGACAAGGGGAAGTGCATGCAAGCAATAGAATTTGAAAATGGGACCAACCAGTTGCTCACATACATTAAAACCCTGTTGATTTTTTTTGTTTGATTTTACATTTTTTTTTAATGAAAAATGAATTTTTGCACAAATTGAAAGTTTTAACAGGAAAAAAAATTCATTTTTCTGACTCTTGGTTTTCTTCTTCCCCCATCCCTTTCTGGTGGTAAATAAAGGGAAACAAAAGAGAAGGGAGGTAGACTCAAAAAATTGGAACCCAAACATTTTGCTTTCAATTTGCTTTGTTGAAAATCCCTAAAATTTCCAACAAAATGAAAGCAGAAAATATTTATAATTTCCCAGCCAATTCTTCTTACCATCCATTTACCCTTCAGCTTCTTACATTTATTTTGCTTTCTAGAGATGATTGGCCAGATGTTGCACCGGATTCAAACAGCATCTTATGGACGCAACATCCTAAAGGCCTTGATCATCCGGATCTTGTCAGGACCAGGATGTGTTGTATGGTTCACCTCTTCATTGAAAGCATTTACTTCCATTGCGAATGCAGGTGGTGCCAGTGTTGCTCTTTGTTTCTGTCTTCACAACACCACTCCAGTTTCTCCTGATGTGTCTGTTTTTACTGGAATAGGTCTCAGACAGATGTTGTAATTCCCCTTGTGAAGAGAGAGGAGTTGGGGAGTTAACGTTGCATTCCATATGCTTTATGAAAATATGCTTTTGAATGTGAATAGGATGTAACTGGAATATGCTTTATGCAAAAGGTCTCTTGTAAGGTATCTTTACAAACCTTGTAATCTACCAAGTGTGTTTGTCCCGTTTGCATGTATTATTTCCATGTCTGGAGTTAGGAGAATAAGATAGAAACTCGTATTGCTGATGTAAACATATTAAGTGGAAGTCATTAAGGATGTTCCAGAAACAATCAATTGTAAATGGCCCTACTTACTTGAAAGTCTTCCTGTATACGTGTGGGGCCAATCCTTGGGGAATGGAGACTAGGGGTCTTACAGTGACATATGACCAGGTCACCTGATAATGAAATCAATCTTAAATCTGGTACTTTTCCATTTAGAAGGAGGGTGGGGACCCAGAGAGACAAAAGATTCCCACCTTGTCCCAAAGCTATAAAAGGGTGTGGAGCAGAAAAAAGGGGGCTGTTAGTCATGAGAAAACCCCTGCTTACCACCTGAGATGTCTGCTGGAACTAACAAGGACTATACCAGGGGAAAGGATTGAGCCCAGACTAGGAAGGAGTCTAGTATGTGAAAGAAGCTTATTGGAACATCTCTTAGGGTGAGCTATTACCTCTAATCAGTTTCTTAATGTATTAGGCTTAAACGTGTGTGTTTTTGCTCTATTTTTCTTGGTGATTTGTTACTTGACACCACTTAAATCCCACTTTTTGTACTTAATAAAAACACTTTTGTTTATTAATAAACCCAGAGTATGTGATGAATACCTGGGGGAAGAAACAGCTGTGAATATCTCTCTATCAGTGTTATAGAGGGTGGGCTATTTATGAGTTTACTCTGTATAAGCTATATACAGAGTAAAACAGATTTATTTGGGGTTCAGGCTCCCAGAAAGGGGCACTGGGAAAATCCCTGTTAACTGAGATGCCCCAGGACTGAGTGATTCTCAGTTCCAGTGAACTGAAGGGGGGCGCGGCCCAACTTCTGGGTCTGTGATGGAGCTGACTGAAATGTCTAAGTCAGCAAGACAGGAGCAGAGAAGTGCCTGTTCTGGCAGGAGGGTTGTTCTCAGTGGCATCCCGGCTTATCGAGTAACAGTCTTGAGGGGAGTGTCTGTGACTGAACTGGTCACAGGTAGCATGTGTGGGTTGCTACTAAACATGGATACCAGCCACTATTATATCAGCCCTGAATAGCAGGATTTTAGTTACGTGTGGGGCTTTCCCCACGTTTCATGGAGCAAAACAAGGGGAAATTCACTGGAAGTAAGTCTGAAATGGGACTTTCATTTTATTTCAAATGCCCTCTCAGCATGTGCTGGAGGGATTTTAGCTTCAGGATTCTCCACTCTTATAAAGCGGTGGCTAACAGTAGAATCCAAAACCCCATCAAAATCAATTAATTAAAGAGAGCAATAATTATACCTACCTGAGCTGATACTGGAACCAAACTGGCTTCCCTGCAGTTGTAGGAGAGAAGGGACAGATTCTCCTTCCATTCTCTCTCTGCCTGTCACCCCCCAGCCAGGGTGTGGGCTACCAACCACAGATCATTCCATCTCTGTTGTTGGTGTTTCAGTAGCAATTTGGTTCCCTGCGGGGTGGAGTTGCTAGCCCCACACCCATGTTAAGCCTATAGCACCTAGTATTCCTAGGAGGTCTCCTATCCAAGTACTAGCCAGGCCCAACTCTGCTTAGCTTCCAAGATCAGACAGGATCGGGCGTGTTCAGGGTGGTTTAGCCGTATCTCCTTTCATTCACCCAGCTATAAATCAGTAATAACCAGTCACGGTAGCATGAGTCAGCCCCTCTGTGTCCTAGAATGTCAGTCTTGCAGAGGTGGCTGAGTCCTGTTCATTGTGCAGGCATTTGGGAAATGACGTTAGGACCTGATCCAAAACCCAGTGAACTCAACAAGAATCTTCCCGCTGCTTTCAAGGGGCTTTGGACCAGGCTCTTAGACAGGTGATCCGTGTGGAGTCAGTCTGCCCATTCCTGTAAGCTTGCTAATAGACTGTGCCCACGTGATGATTTCTGAGGATGTTCTCCTCCATCCTCCCCACGTGGGACACTCCAGAAGTTCCTGTCCCTAGATGTCACCTGTTTACAGAAGCTTGAGAGGCACAGCTAAGGCATTAGCAGCTTCGGTCAGATGAATTAGTCTTCCAGCCAGTCACATCAATCACACTGCATACACATTTGGTGCACTCTCTACCCTCCCCACCCACTTTCAGGATCTGTGTCAATGCCCTGGTGTGCCTGGCCCTTGTTATGCCTGGCTGGATATGTTTTATGAGGAAATATCAACTCAGAAGGTAGAAAACTGGCCCACAGTCAACTCTTACTGTATCATCTGCTTCTGAAATGCCCCTGGACACCCTTTAGTTACGTTTGCAAAAGTAAAGGGCGAAGGAAAGTCTTTGTTCCAATCTCTCAGGCAAATCAGGCTCACCTGCTGGATATTGCAATCTGGGTTAGCAGGTGGGCACCTTTAGGCAATGTGGCATAGTACCATACCTCAGAGCGGACAGGGTTTTTGTGATATGCTTGGTTTACTTACTGGCATGTATCCGTCTCACTGCTTATTTTGCAGACAGAGAGAGGAGACTTACAAGGGCAACAATAGACGATCAAGATCTCTCTTTCAGTGCTGGTTGTGCATTGCGTTTTCCATCCCAAGATGGGCTACTTCAAGGCAGGGGGCTCCCGTAAACCTCATGCTAATTAAACTTAGAGGAAATAAAGTACAAAGTTTATTTTATGTCCAGTCTTTCAGGTTTTTAACTGTGCAATGAATTCATGTTGCGGAATTTGTGGTTTCATAATGTGGATACAAACAGGTCAATACCATAATACATGAAATATGGACTCAACTAAATGTTTAATCCTAAATACTCAAAGAGTTGCACAGGTTTTATTAGCCACCCAACTCACATTAAAGTTAGTGGGAAGGCAGCCGGCCCATTAAAATTAACAGGATAATTAAATCAGTGGGAGCAAGCGAGTTCCATTCCATGAAGCTCTGGAAAGGTGGGGGATAATCCTTATGTGAAGACTCACCTACAATTTCTTTCGAGTTTAAATAGTACATTTATATAGCACCTTCCATACTGAAAAGCTCCAGAGCAAAACTATCTGAGTACATGTGTACAGCAATTCCTTCACCTAGCAAAGAAATGCAGCCACCTCTGACATGGAACATGGCAGCTGTTCAACAGCAAACATCAACACTGTAACATTTAAAGTAGGTAGTGAAGGCTATCTTATCCAATGGAACAAACGTAGTTAGCTAGAATGCATTTAAACAACATGTCATGTGGCCAAGACTCTAAGGCTAGCTCCCTTAATCTGAAAGACAGGGAAGTAGTGTTTTGGGATATTTAAAGTCTAGATGTAGTTAGAGTCTTGATTTTATAGCTCATACAAAAGATGCCTCTGTTTAGGATGACGCTGAGACATTAAAACCCCGATTCAGGAATGCATCCACATATGCTTCAGTGTTTTCCTGATTTGGGATCTTAAATCATTCCTGACTCACAGGAAGCCCACTGAATACTGAATCAGTAAAGTAACTCCTCTTGCTTTTTAACTTTCTCTTGTTAATTGATCAAAAGTAACACAGAGCAACACTTGCACTTTTCTAGTGGTGAATTTTTTTTAAAAGGGAGCAAAAGTAGGGTTTCCCCCCGCTCCATTTTGTCTCGGGTTCATCCTCCCCATGCTCTATGTCCAACAGAAGTAAGAGGGAAGATTTTAAAAGAATGGAAAAGTCAGATTTTTTTTCTCACCAAAACAAACGAACATTTTTAAAACAAGAGAGAAAAGTTTTAAAATTAATTTTTAAATTTTTAATTGAGAATTTTTTTGCAAAATAAATTGGATGAAATAATTTGTAATGAAAAAATAACAGACCACTTTCAACCAGCTTTCTCTGAACCAGCTTCATGCAATTAATTGTGCTTTGTGGCATATTCAAAACAGTTCACTGAGAGTTGTTTCAGTATGAACATTGAAATTTGAGCTATTTTTCTTGAACACAGAAGTCACATGAGACATTTTGTTTCCCTGATTGTAGCTTGTTGATTCTGGTGTGCACACAAATTCTAAATTTACTTGTCAGAACTCTTCTGCAGCATTCACTTGAATAATGCTGTTACAGCAAACATTCCTGCTAGTAAACCGGCTGGACGGACTCTTCTAGCTAGCAGCATACACTGGAAAAAAATCTTGGTTTTGTTTTTGCTTATTTTTTAAAAAAAGATTAAAGAAAAATTCCAAAGGTTTCCAAATCTCATCTTTACAATCCATGGCCATTAAATAGCTCTGAGTGGCAATGCTTAAAGCTTACCGAACATGCCTGCAATTTTGTGTGCGAAGTCAAAATAGATAAGAGGGAGCAAGAGATGTATTCAAATAATATAGAAGAGCCTTGGCCCTCCAAGAAGCCATTTGCTGTACAATGTTTAAGATAATCACTGGTTAGTGTTGCATAAACTGATGCCAGAGGGCCCTTGTACCAAACTGCTTGTAAGCCCAGAGAATCTATGGTATGCACTGTAAATCCTATGAGAAATAACTATATAAAACCCCAACAAGCAATTCAGCCATAAGATTTTCAGTAATTTTTGTTTTTGTTATTTTCATTTGCCTGGATAAATGGAATTTGCAGGAATTAGGGGTCTGGATAATAACATTTTCTAAACCTCTAGAACACACGAGAGCTGTGGAGAACGTCGATGTGAAGAGAGTGCTATATTGATTGGGATAAACTGGCCCCAGATAGCATCAATTACCCACTTCTGATGGATGTTTGCTTGCTGGCTGCCAAGTTTAGATTGCATAGCATTATCCGCCATTTCAGTGTGTTTCTAGTGTTCCAATAGCTTTACCTTACATCGAGTTTCTTTGAGTGCATGGCATATGAAGAAGAACACCTCAGTATCACCGGAGCTGACAGGAGAGAGTGGCTTTATGAGATTAGTATTAAAAGAAGCACTGAGACTTTACAATGCCCACCTGTCAGACCACTATGTTCATTCAAGGCCTGACTGACTGTGGCCGGTCTACTCAGCTAATTATTTTTCTGCTAATGGCCCTGGGTGAATACTAAAGTCTGGTGCTGGGATGTTTGCTTTATGGGAGCAAGGGCATGTGGGACGGATCTTCCCCTGTGCAATCAGGGCCACTCACTCTGTGTGAGTCTTCAAGGCACCAAGAAACTTACAATCATCAGATATTTGCTATAAATTGTAAATGCTACGTGCAGATAATAATATACTCAGCTCTCATATATATATTCCCTCATATATTCATATATATCTCATATATTCCCTCCCTTCTGCCTTAGGGTGGCCAATGCTCCAGGACTGGCCTGGAGTCTCCAGGAATTAAAGATTAATTTTCATTAAAGATTGTCATGGGATGAAACCTCCAGGAATACAGCCAACCAAAACTGGCAACCCTACTGCTGCTGTTCCAGGCTCCCAATTATTGGGGTTCCTAGTCTTCCCCCCTCCCCCATCATTCAGCAGTATATCACTTTAGTCACATCCTACAGCCCAGCAGAAAAGCTGGGAGGCTGCTATGGAGCAGGTGGTGGGATGCACAGTCTTTGAGGCTGAACATTGGTTTCAAAACAGAGCCTTCCTGTGAAATAGTGAGATGCTCAGATACCAGGGTGATAGGCACCGCATAAGGCCTGAGACAGAGAGCACCTACAGGGCCATATCCTAGCCATACATTGAATGGCTACCTGGTATTTAAGGCAGCTTGGAACCACCAAATCCAGTACATAAAAGTGAACTGTGGAGAGAGAGAGAGAATCCAAGCAAAGCGTGTCTCAGTGTGCGTGGGCGGGGGGGGGGGGATTTAGAGTGGAGAGAAAGGACAGTCATTCAAGCTAAATTACAAAGAAATTCGGACTGAATTATCCGCTGCAGCTGCACGACCACCCAAAGGAGGTGTCGGGATTAGCGGGTTTATAGCAGTGCACCCCCTTAGCATAAAGGCTTCATCCCACAGCTGTTTAATACTTTCTATGCGCTGGGTGGGAGCACGTGAACTGGGGATGTGTCTGGCCAGCCCACCCCAGAATGCCGAGCCGCTGAGCCACTAACCAGGTGTGCAGGGTTATGTGGCATGAGTAGCTCAAGAAGATTCATTTACCATCCTTCACTGGCAGCTGATAATCTCAAGAGTATGGGGCTGGCAAGCAATGTTCTAGCGGGGACTCGTATCGCCGGGCAGCCCGCTCCGCGGCAGGGACTACGTTGCTCATTTACATAAGATAATAGAAACGGCAGCAACATAATAAAATTGCAAATCCCCTTTTTCTTAATAATGACAAATGCTTTTTAAACACTTTAATTATGCCTCACGGTGCTACTTCAGCTGGGCCAGAAAAAGGGATAGCAACATGGCTAAAATATTCACCACAAAAAGAGCTCTCTTCCTACACTATGAAGTTGTCCCCAAGCAACATTATCCAGAGTTCCCCGACTCCAGAGCTGTCATGGTTGTGGGCGCGCAGGGTTTGGGGGATTGAGAGTCCCTCTCTTCTAGCTCATTGCCCTGACTCAGGGCAGGCTGGGTTGGATGGTAGAAGTGGGACACAGAACTGTTGGGGGTCATTTCATGGCAGTGGTGTGAGAGTGACTGTTCATGGGACATCATTTTTATGTCTGGTGCCTAGTGGTCAAAAAAGAAAGAGGGGGATTAATTCCCCCTTTCCTGGTGGGTGGTCTCTGCACAGAAGTAGAAAATTGACGGGGTCATTGGGATTGAACTCCTCTGTTGTCCTGAGTGGGGATCCCTTCATCTCCAGATCGGGGGGGGAGGAAGTTTTCACAGCTGCTGTTCGTGCTCCATCCTTGCAGGTGGTGAAAATGACTCCAAACTCAAGGATGGTGAAAAATAGCACTGGCAAGAATTCAAACCAAGAATTCCCCTACACCACTCTGGTGTCTGAGGCCGTGTTTGTGTATCGGATGCCTCATGCTCTTCTCCCAAAATATTCTGGGATGCTCTGAGCAAAGTTTGGGCAGGGATGGATTTTCACTGTCTGTTTCGTAAGCCCGGCCTAGTGGAGAGAACACTGGGCTGGGAGTTGGGCTCTGACGCCGACTCATTGTCTGACCTTGACAAGTCACTTGCCTCCTTCCCAGCCTTTGTGTGTCTGATCTGTTTAGACTGGAAGATCTGTCCGACAGGGACTGTCTCGTACCATGTGGCTGTTCAGAGCCTGGCTCAGTGAGGCCCTGATCTTGGGTGCTACTGTGAGACAAACAGTAAATAAAATTGTTAACGGGGAAGAGTCTATACTTCCCTGAGCAATGAACATTGTCATGGGAGAGCTGGCGCTTGGCAGCAGTCAGTTTTGCAAATGAAATCTTTAAAAATGGATCTTCGGATCTGCAGAACATGGGGAGAAAAAGAACATAAAGACAATCGGTGCTTGAAGTCATAGAAAAAGACACCGTGTGCTTGGAATTGAGTGCAGCAAATGTTTTGCGATGGTTCATCTGACTCCTATAACTGCCAGGGTCACCAAGACCCCCACTGAGATGCTGGAGTAAGTGCTGGAAGCTTGCATTAAAGTGGCACAAGGCAGCTTAAATTCAGCAAGATCACAGGGGATTTTAGAAAGGAGAATATCTGTGAGTTGGCTTTGTGGAGATTCACCCATTCCCTGCCACCCGCTATGGCTGGCCTAGGTCATATTGTGATGCAGACCAAATTCTAGAAAGATGCTGCATTAGTTCCAATAATAGTAATAACTCGTAGCATGAATACTGTTCTCTGGTAGCTCACCTGCATTACTTCAGCTTTCCTGATACCAGTAATTTACAGTAATAACCAGTGAAGAAAAGCCAGGCGTGGTGAGAGAAATACATTTGAGTTTCATATGGCAACAGCTAAGAGCTCCCCTGATGTGACTGAATGTGGAGGCCCGTTGCACCTATCGTTCGTTCCAAGTTCTCAGAAAGACCCTCGGCGCTAGGTAAAGTGCAGTTAAGGGACACTAAAAGGGATGTAAGAGGAAGACATTTCTTGATGACCGTGTTCTGCCACGCTCAACTTGGTCTGATTTCCGGTGCCTTTAGTCATGGCGCGTTGTACCTCACAGAGCAAACGCCCCTGTTGATGTCCACAGAACCACTGGAGGAGTGACAACTTTGATAGAATCAGGCCATACATAATTACTACTAATGCCCCGCTCCAGAAAACTGTAGAGTTCTTCACTTGGGAAATGAGCAAGTCTTGTGGTGCCAAATCAAAGCTGATTCTTTGACACATACCCTGCTAATTACAGGCTTTATCCCAGTATGATTACGCATCCTTTATCACAAGGTGGTATTTTGTAGAGCTGCACCAAGCCACACCCAGGATGGGTACTAGAACAAGGGGTGCAGGGGGGGGGCTGAGGCACCCCCTGGCTTGAAGGGGTTTCCATTATATTTTTACAGTTTATTTCAATGGCTCTCAGCACCTCTATTATACAAGTTGTTCCCACACTCCTGGCTACAAGCTCTGTTCACTCAAGATCCCATTCCCAGACTTGATTCCCATTAAGTCGGGTTCCTATTTTGATACTGTGCTTTCACTCTTTGGAATAGAGGAAGAATATTGCTTTTAACATGGCGTTCATCCTGTCAAGGGGCAAGTCCCCAGGACAGACAAAGCCTATGAGAATTATTGTCTTGGCAAAATCCCATTCTTTCCAAAAGGTTGGAAAAGTGTTTGTCTCCAGATAGAAACTAAAGAAAACTTTCTATGTTCTCTGCAAGAGATGAAGTCAGTATAGTTCAGTGACCTGAGCAAAGAGACTGCAAATCCAGATTGCTCCTGCCTTTGCCACTCATTTTCTATTTCCCTTTCAGCAAGTCATTTAACCTCTTAGTATTTCAATGTCCTCCTCTGTAAAATTAGGGCAGGAATGTTGGTCTGCCCCACAAAGCTAGTATGAATACTAACTCCTACTCGCCAAACACCTTGAGGTGAAAGACACTGGGTCGATACAAAGTATTATTATTGTGGTTTATTTTTACCATTATTCTTTATTATTAAACATTGATGTGAACGAGCTCATTAGCTGTTGGTGTCAGAATGAAAACAGAAGCCTCTTCCTTCGGGAAGGATCCCGGCTCTCTTTTCATGCCCAGAGGACAGGGCATCTTTGCTCCACCTCTTTCCCCCAGTCAGCACAGAGCTGGCCTTGTTTTTCTTCTAGTGCAGGACTTCTCAGCTGCTGCTGTGCAATATGAGCTGTATCCCAAAGTCACTTTGCTAACCCACCAAAGCTATTTCAAGGCGCATTATGCACGGAGCCCATATGTTACTCAAGTGCTGCCAAAGGAATTCTTGTTTACTAACATCCTGCTTCACCTTATTTCCAGAGAACGCTAAATGGCCCCATTGACACCTTTTATCCTAAGTGATATTAAAGCATTGGCTGTTGTATATAAACTCCCCTGCAGACAGTTACACATTGAAAGGCCTGGTTTTCAGAGGGTGCAAACACTAATGCCTCCAATGAGAGCTACAGATGCTCAGCACCTCAGATACATCAGGCCCAAACTTTTTAATAGTCCGGACCACGTCTATTAATCCCCTCTCTCACTGCAAGGTAATGAATTTTCCCTTTTTTGAGTGAAATCTATTGTCAGAGTAATTATTCATGCCTGACATGACTGGGAGTTTTGAGGTGGCAGGTTCATGGCCAGTGAAAGGTGATTCATTGAATGATAAGGTTAATTGCTCTCCCTCGTTACAGGCCTTCTCCGACTAACAATTTATGCTGAGAATTTTTCATATTATTAACGTGTACATAAGTCTGCGTTGCTGGCTCAGACAAGGTCTGCCTGGTCTAGCCTGACGTAAACAGCCTCCTCCCTGATGCAACCTGCACTATGTGTGAGTGGATTTAACTGTTGTACACGCCACTATCGTGCTGGGTTATGTAGCAGGAGCCTTGCAAAAACATCTGCTGCTTTCTCCCTTTTTTTTTGACACATTCTCTGCATATTGATCAGAGTTCAGAACATCAAAGTGAATCTCTGCCATCCTCTTCTGGGCACAAATTTCAAGGCTACCGTTTTCCAGGTGCTGGTAGAGAATGAAAATGAGAGAAATTTCTGAGGGTGCCCCTTCAAAATAATTAATAGGGAAAGGATTTTTTTGTGCATTTCCAGCATATGATAAATGAAGGCTTTGTGTGGGGGTGGGGTTTAATGCATATTGTGGCAGGGCGGGGCCTGACCCAGCCCTGCTGCCCCTTTAAGAGAGCAGGGAAGCCTCTGCAAACCTCCGAGTGAGGGAAGGCTAATCAGCCACCTGGGCTGCAGAGGGCTCAGGGTTATGTGTTGCACCTGGCAGCCTCTCCAGGGGATAAAAGCCTGTCAGGGTGGAAGCCCAGTGTGGAGAGAGAAGGAGACAGAGAAGGTACAGGGAAGGGAGTAGAGCTGAGCAAGGCAGCTGAGCTAACTGTTCCTGAGGCCAGCCAAGTGAGGGCTGGGCCTGAGCTAAAACCTGAGCTTACTTGAAACCTGTAAAGCTGTATTTAGGTGGTGGGGCTTGCACTGTAAATAAAGAACATTGTTGGAAGCCACAAAAGAGTCTCCTGCCTGTTGTGATGTGGGGGAAGAGCGGATCTCCTACAATATGCATTAAAAATTCCAGTGTGTATAAATTATTGAACTTATGCCGCAAAGAAAACCATGTTGGGCAACATTTTCAAAGGTGTGTAAACAATGTAGCCTAAATCCCGTTTTCAATAGTGACCTCGGGCGCATTTGAGCAAGTCCCATTATCTTTCAATGAGCCCCGGACTCCTGAGAACCTAAGTAACATTTGAAAATGGGACTTAGGCTCCCAAGTCGCTTATGTGCTTTTGAAAATTTGACCCTGTACCTACTCATGAGAGAGTGGAGTCATCCTCGGTGAAATGGCTCTGCAGAGAACTTCTCAATAATGTGGTCTAGCTTTTCAAATGCAGCCATTCGTTTTATGTGAGCAATTTGAGACCCTTTGGGCCTGACCTTTGTTGGAGAGAAGAATGGCCTAGTAGTTAAAGCACTGGATGGGGCCTCAGGAGGTCTGGATTCCACGGCTGACTTTACTGCATTTATACCCCAAGTAACTTTGCATAAATGACTGACTCGCTCTTTGCCTCAGTTTACCCATCTGTAAATTGGGGTAATTTTTTTTTGCATACTCTTTTCTCTTTAGACCATAGGCTTTTGGGGGGAAGGGACGGCCTCCCACTATGTGTTTGTGAAGTGCTTCGTACAATGGTGCTCAGATCTCAGCTGGAACTGTTAGGGGTTAATTGAAGTGAGAGTAATCTTGCCTCCAATATTTTCCTCAGCCTACACATGCAGGGTTTCCTGTGGCACAATTCACTCAAAATGTCAGAACTGAGATTCAAGGTACAGATACGAGAGTAGAATTTCCCCCTTAAATGCCGAAATCTAAGCTCCCTGGCTTAATATAATAAAGCAGAACTGTAAAGAGTTCATGCTAATAAACATTGGCCTTTTGAGTCCTTTAAGCTTTTACCAGGCTAATAAGATTTTTAATTGCCATTAGACTCACATCAAAGAGGGAAAGATGTAAACAAAGGTTTTCTAAGACTTGGAGCCCACGGGGAATCTGTGAGCCTTTCCTGGAGTCGGTGAATCTAGCATCCGTTCATAATGAAAAGCACATCTTCAGTCTGCGTGCTATGTAATATAGGGAGGAAATGTTTACAGACAGTTCCTTGTGAAGCATCAGGATTTTATTACCCAACCTACACAGAACTTTCTCTAAGGAAGGGCGGTCAGACCAGGTAAGTCCTGTCACCAGTTCATGTCTCAGCAAACAGAGGACAAAGGTGGGAGTCTTTCCGTTGACTTCAATGGGTTTTGCAATCAGGCCTAGATACCCAGTTCTTTGGGCTTTTCATTAGAGCACAAACCTCTTTGATAACTTGAAGAGGAATCATAAGGAACATTCATGGGCTGAATTCAAGCTTTTTATGACAGGGGCCATGGTTGCTGCTTCTTTCTTCCGGAGTCCAAAGCACAGTGCGCCACGCTTAACAAATACTGATATAAAATGCTGAAATAAACTGGTTAGTCTCTAAGGTGCTACAAGTATTCCTCACTTTTTTTACTGGTATAAAAGCGCAGAGCGGCAGAGCCAGCTGGAAAACTTCCAAAGAAATACAAAATTTTCCTCTTTTGAGGAAACTTTTTGCAGATTTTTTTCTGATAGTGAAACAAAAACTGCAGAAAAACAAATAAACCCTGTTTTCAGTTTCCTCACTCCCAACTTCCTTCTTTTCCTTATTGGAAAATGGAGAGAAAAAGGCGAGAGAAAAAAGTGTTGATTTGGGGGTTTTCATTGGAAAAAAATCAGAAAAATGTGGCCAAAATGAAAATGTGCCACTGAAATTTTCATTTCAGGGTAAAAAAGCCATTTTTGGTCTCTCTCTCTCTCTCGAATTAATTAGGGAAGGCATTAAACAATATAGTTGCTTTTAAGATGCAGATTCCAGCAAGGTTAAAGAGGCACCTTTAATACAAACTGGCACAAACTTTTTTTTTCCTAGAAATTATTTTTTATTTAAAATTTAAAACCATATTACCTCATACAGCAAACTGTGCACTTTGATATATCACAGTGTCTTAAAAAGGAAAATAATCAGAATTTTTTTCTTTGTTTTTCCTGGAAATTTATTTACATCAGCCTAGAATGATCAGCAAGTAACACAGTTACTATGAAACCAAAATTGTTACAAAATGTTTACAAAAAACTATATTCATAGAAATTCTGCATGTCCACAAAGGAAAATCCCCTGAATGTCACAGAGACCAGTTTTTCTGAGAAACATGTCAAAGAAAATTATAGACAGCAAAGGGCATTCTACAACAATGCTCAGAAATCCATATCATCTAGGCAGACTGGCTTTCACTTGCAAGGCCCAGTCATAACTTTCCAGAGCAAGGGAGCAGGGATTAAACCAAACAACGTGTTGAGTATGTTTCCACCTGGTCTCTCACAGCAGGTTGGCACATAGCACATGGCTCCTTTTTGTGAGACCACAACTGCTGCATAATGACTTCCAGGGCTGGAATTCAGCTGCCAGAACTGGGCTGATGTCTGCTATAGGGAAAAATACAGGAACCTCTACCATGGAAACATCCTATAACATTTCTGACCCAACCCCCATACCTCTGAGAGAACAATAGCTATCGTGAAACACATTCCCTCCCCTCCCATTTGCATATTCAGTCTATTGACGTATTGTGTGCCGGAAATTTACACTAGAAATTAGCCAAAAACATTTTCAAAAATGACCCAACTTTTATCATAGTGAGAGTTTGGAAGATTTTTAACCATGGACAAAACCCCAAAGCAACCCATCCTTGTGTTACTTCATTAGTCTTACTAAGAAGGAGACATCGAATACTGTAAGAGTGACAGTGAACTGAAACAGCTGCATTTTATATCAATGTTTCATTCCACGCCTCCCCTCCATATTTCTGTGATTGATTTATATGCAGTGGAAGTTAATTACTTCGTGACAGGTATGTGCTGTGTGTGACAAAATGAGTTGCAAAGGATTTTTCGTTTGTATTCAATTTTCTACCCACCCCAACGTCTCCTTTCAAATGTATGTGTAGCTTCTAGTTCACCACTTCTCCACAATCAGGGACTGCATGGTGCACGTCACCTCTGCTAGCCACTCCAAAGGCCTGATGTACCCCAAGGATGAGTGGCGGCCGGGGGATAGAGTCTGATCTCAGTTATTCCAATGCAAAGACAGCATAGCTGGAAAGCAACTTTAGTCAGATTGATACCAGTATAACAGAGATCAGAAATTGTATTGCCCCACCCCTACATTTTGGTTGAAATGAACCATTTTAACTGGGGGGACCCCCACCCCCCAAATAAAAGCAATGGACCAGATCCTCAGCTGGTATAAATTGGTGAAGTCAATGGAGTGAAGTTGGTTTACACTGGCTGGGAATCTGGACCAATGTACGTAACTCAACGAAGGGAATGGGATTAATGGGTAACGATGAGGTGCAGCCAGGAAATTCAGAGGAGTCTGAAATTGCAAGCTGCTAAACTGAATGAGCAGAGCAGGGTTTATATGGCCACCTGGAACAAGAGAGGTCACCATCCAGGCTCCACAAACAGCCTCCAGTCCTACCCAAGATCCCTTTGTGTGAGGCAAGGGGAGGCGACACAGATTTCTAACCTGCCCACTCTTCCTGTGGATTTTGTGGATCATTGCAAGACGGCATTAGAAAAATATGATGGCATTCTGATAATATATACAGATAGTATTTAAAAACCTTTGCATGTGTATCATATACTTTTAACTATATATACTCTTAGGCATGTGTGCATGTCTGTCTCTCTATCTGAATGAGAGCAGAGCTTCCGGGATGGTAGTTGCAGTGAGGAGCTGACTGCAGAGATGTGGATGGGTATGAAAGGCCTCACTGTGAGGAAACCTATTTGGCGTCTCAGTAAAGCCCCAGGAGAATCTGTGTTTGAGGCGGGGAAGAGCCCGTGAGGTGAGGCCCGACTGCTGCTGCTCACGCTGTGGATTACATGAGAGCTGTCGCCCCCACTTTTCAACAGTTACAGTTCCCTCGTCTATAGTAAATGCCCTTCTCCTGGCTTTGAGCCTCCCACCTCCCCCTCTATCATTCCACGGCGCCCCTTTGCTATTTACACCCCTGGGTCCATACGCCCCCCTGGCTCCTGCTGGATACACATACCAGCACCCTTACAGCTTCTGGTCTTGCGGTCCACTCTGTCACTAACCTCTGCACCCATGTGTCTCTGGCTTCTGGCTGTTTCCTCCACATTCCAGCAGGAACAGAACAGTTGCTTGCTGCTGAATATGGAGAAAGGTTTAACACTCCGGATTTTAAACATTTAGAAGTATGAAATGGGCTATTCTTTCATGGCCAATTTACTGTAATTGTGGAGATAGAAGAGAAAAGGTTAATCTGCAGGGATTTTTCTTGCTGGTCACAAGCACTGGTAATTCCACATCGTCTCCTGTGCATTTGGGACAACAGTGACAGAAACTCACTCATCACATTGTTCGTGATAAGTAAAGGTTGATGGTTAAATTTTATTCTTTAAAATAATCTTCTAAGGAGTGAAATGGATGCTGTTTTGTACAGTGTTGTTACTACTCTCCCTGTTGGAGCATTTAAAGAGAGAGAGGGCACCTTTTTTTTTAAAAAAATGTCTAGCAGGGTTTTGGCTTTGCTTTTAACTCTCCCTTGATTGTGAAATCTATTTCTAAGAGCTTGGAAAGCCCAGAAGACAGTTTGAAAACTGCCTGTCTGAAATGCCGCCAGATGTGCAAAGAGATGGAGAAGGAAAATAATTAGTTTTGGGGGAGGAAGGAACTATTTCCAACCCACTTTCTGCTCTTGGTACATTTCTTCATGTATTGTTTTAGTGACAGAGATGATGTTGCAGTTGGGATCCAACCTCTTTGGATCTAACACTGAATTTGAAGTCAGATAGTTTTTTGGAAGTCAAACAAAAGAGGTCTAAATTCAGCTTGAGTGAGGCTGGGAATGGAGACAGATATGAGGGTATGAGGTGGCAGGGCAAAAAAATTACCTACCTTGTCACAGTTAAAGGGAGTTGCTTTCTGCGAGTCAGCAATCAAACTGGTGTCTATTGCTCTCAGAATGCTGTTCCCCCTCTGAAGGAGGCTGAACAAAGCCTACAACCCACTTACGTTCCACTTCAATCCCCTTCTGCCTGGTTTGAGGGACGAAGAGGGATTTAAGTGGGGCATGGCCCACTGCACTGGGGTCAATTTCACCCTTGGTCCCCAAACTCGGAGGAGTCTGACTCACAAAGTGAATTGGCAAGTTTCACCTCTAACTATGACAAGAAAAGTTGAGAATAGTGGTAAATTCTCTGCCAAATGGCTAATATTTATCAGGGTCATATGGAAGAAAAGCTACCATTTTATTTCCGAATAAAACATTGCCTTTTTTCATTGTGGGAAGAAACCAAACCAAAGTTCGCTCTCGGGTGAAAAACAGCCACCGCTCTCCCTGGAGCAAATGTGCTAATTCAGCCCAAACCCCACCATGCTAAAATCTAAAACTGAACAAAGAAAAGAAAGAGAAGGGACAAAAATTGCAGTGTGTCTCTTCTGCAACTGCAAACGGATTTGTTCTTTTGGGGTCAGGCGAAGTCTCTAAAAATGTTTCTAAATAAGAACATGAAAAATTGGATTAGTTTAGCAGCTGACTCCTGCAGTAGCCATAAAACCTTCCTAAATTCACACTATGTAGGGTGAGATTTACCCCGGGAAGAGACCAAGCACAAGGCATTACTTAAAGCCCCGCTAAAGCCCTCAAAATGGGACTTATGTGGTGTATAAGCTTCGTGTTGGCCCTGTATGTGGGAGGGAACAGCAGCCTTGAGGATTAGCCTCTGTTCTGATGGGAGAGAATGGGAAGTGCAGTGAATCCCCATGGCAGAGATCTAGTGATGTTGCGTTAAAAGAGGAAGCTGAGCATCATTTTCCTTCACACTAAATCCTCCCCATAATCAGGCAGCGTCAAATCCCTGGACTCATTTTTTCAGCACATTCCCCATGTTTTAGAAAAGCATCTCTGCACGTGGCAGCCTCCTACTGGTTCTGCAATGGGCCAGGAAGGAAATGGACCAGTGAAAAGTCCCGTTGGATGCTGGAGTGTGATGCTCCGACGGGCCGAATGCAAAAAACCCCCACACCAAACAAACAAGCAAACCCGACTCAAAGATTCCCTCTACATCATCACACCTCTTTGGTAATTCTGACTGAATGCATCGGCAGGACCAGCCTTTTGGGACAAGCAACCTCGGTCGCTGCTGAAAATCTGAGCGCCATTCGTGGAGAATGTTTTAAATAGGCATTTGTTTGTTTAAGTTTTTGGTAGTGTTAAACTGGCACTGCAGTTGTGTGGTAGGACAGTGAGTGCACTGGGAGAGCAACAGTGAGATGTTATGGCTCCTTCAGGGTGCTGTTTGACCCAAGACTATTTGAACCAAGATCTTCTTTGCAAGTCTTGGATGTCCCCCAAATCAAACATTATTTTTAAACCAAACAACAACCCAGCTCTCACTGCCTGTCAGGAATATGAAACCAATGCAGCCATCATTCACCGCCATCACACGTGCTAGAGTTAGTAACATTTGGTGTGCCTACAGTGCAATGTAAACCCAGGGGTTGAACTCAGGCTTCAAGCCTAACCCCTTTCAGTCTACACACAAAGCACACTAACCCAGGACTTGGACCGAGGGTTTCAGGACCCCCTGGAGGTGGACGGTCCAAGCCTGAATCCGGCCGGGACCCAGAGTCCAAGCCCTGTTGCTCTGCAATTTAGATGCAGCCCCACTGGACTCGTGATCTAGGAGCCTGTCAGAAATATCCCACAATCCCATAGGCCGACTTTCTTTGTCCTCTGGACAGTCGAGTTTTCCCACACTGCACCACGAACAAATGGCTGGAGTGGCTCCATTTTTGGAGGGCGCTAGGAGGCCTGGGATATGAGTGGTTGGACTCGATCCCACGTAATGCCGTGTAGATGCTGGAGCCCCATGTTGGGGGGACCCAGAGTTCAACAATGCCTAACCTGGGGTTACAAATGAGTGTAGAGACGCTCAAGCCGTAGGTTAACAAACTTGAATTCTATTAATCCTGGGCTTTCATTCCAGAGTCGACTTACCTATTCGCTTCTCAGAAACCGCTCCCTCACTTTCCCTTCGTGTTAATGGTGAAGTCTATAGATTTTCCTAAGGGGAACATGACCTTTCCACAGGCTGTGAAGGAGCTGGTGAGTGAAGATCACAATCCCGCCCTGGCCTTGAGGGGAATTGGCACAGGAGGATTTTGGTTTTTGTTTTCAGATGGCAGCAGTTTCCAGTGCACGCCCCTAACCCTATGCCCCGTGTCTGGGAGTCCATTAAAGATCACTTGCCCCTTCTCAGCCGCTGTCTGACTCCGATGTATTTCCACACGCCTTTTTGCATCACACGCGCACGTGGCCTTCCCGCTCTCGACGACAAGAAGCCAGCACGGCATTGAGGTAAAAGGTCACGGTGGACTGCTTCGAGAGAAGGCAGCAGCTTTGACAATCGTTTGATTTATTTATACCCCCTCCCCCCCTTTTCCCGGTCATTCTATCCTAAATGTGCTGTGTACGTCAGTTCGGAACAGGCTCATGTGGACTGTCATTCGCTCCACATCTCTACCGTACTCACAAAATGTTTCGTTTTTATTGCCATGCTAAAGGAAGCCTGGAGTTTCGGGGGGGCTCCGCGTTCTCCACTGAGGGTCAGTCCGGCTTGTTTCTTGTGTGTTCAATATGTAAACATCAGACTCCTGGATGTGTACTGTGTTCGGACTCCATGAGGCCTATAGGATTTAAGCTTTTTTTTTTAAGATAAAGCCAGGTTACGGTCCATGCTCTGAAGTTCCTGTTCCGATGGAGTTGTGTTAAAGGCCTTGTTCTTGAAACTGAACCAAACCAGGATTTTGATCCCTTCCTCCCTAATGGAGAGAGCATCCAATCCTGTCTCCAGCAGGCCCCTCCCTCCGCCCCAACCCCGGTTCCCTATGGAAACACAGGCGTCAGCCCAGTATTGCAGGTCATGCTGTCCTTCCCGGGGAGCCGTCTGTCGTTGAACGTGTGCATGTTGATCACGGCGTCCGTCTTCACCAGGATGGGGGGCTGGGCTTTGTGCTTGACCCTCCGCTGGCAGGTGAGCGACAGGCGGATCTCGTCAGCCATGGCGCTGCAGAAGGAGCGCTGGGGAAGAGAGGAGGCAAAGGGTGTTGTTACGCCCAGGAAGGTGTGCCGAGAACTGTCTGCGCAGAGGGCCAGCATGCGTCCTATGCACCCCTCTGAGCAGGAATGTGGAGGCATTTGTGGGCTCCTCTGCACAGGGGTGAGATTTCCCCTTCAGTGTATTGAGACTGGCTAAAGACCAAGCATAGGTTACCGTCAGAAAGTGCAGGGGGTGCAGGAGGCATGCTGAGTGTCACAGGACTGCTGCAGCCCGACCTGGGCTCGCTGGTTTACTGGGGTTTTGCTCATGCCAACTTATTTCAGTCTCTGGTTCTAGAAGTGATACGATTATTATGTTATGCGCGGCGTCGCTGAATACGCAGCACGAGGTAAAACTGTCTGAGGGGCACGAACCCTCTGCCCTCAAGGGCATAAAGCAGCCACGGGAGGGAGGCCTGGCCATGCTTTCTGTTCAGATCCCATTTATAAACAGTGTCCAAAGGGTTAACAAATGAGGACTAGTGCATGGAAGACTAGGCCCGTTCCCTGGTTTTGCCAAGGCAATTGCCACAGCGGGGCAGGACAGCGCTGAGTGGCTCCTTTATTGCTCTCGGGGCTGCAGCTCTCCAAGCCCCTTTGAGTGACTGGGTGTCTTGTTTCCCTGGGAGATGCATATGGCATTGGCTACGGGGCTGCCCCCTGCAAGTCACTGGCCTTCTCTTCCCCCCTGTTTTCTGTCCACCTTCTTCAACCCCAGGCCATAGCTAACCCAAGGCAGGTAGAGTCCATCATCTCCTCCCTGGAGGCAACATCCTTCCAGATGGGGGATTTGGTTTGGGCACCCAAGCCATACGGCCTGGGAGGGGGAGCTGTGTGTCCCACCCCAGCTGATGAGGCTGCGTGGAGCTCAAGCCCTGACACAGTCAGAGTCCTCACGCTACCAGCTTTTCAGCTTTCCACGACTCCTGCGAGACCCCGGGACTCGAGCGAGGCTCCGAGGCCGGCGGGGCAAGGGCTAAGAGACCGAGGGTACCGATACCTGCTCACGCTCCGCTGTTTTGCGCAGCTTGTAGATGAACTCGACCATCGCCACGAAGACCGACAGCACCAAGCCTGCGGCTAGGACAATGAAAATCCCCCCGATGTTCTGTATCCCCAGAGCGCTGGCCTCTTTGTTCTCCTCCTCGGGGCAGCCGTTCCCCCGCCACCATTTCTCTTTCATGATATGCAGCTTGTCTTCCTCCTGGAGCTGGAGGATGGCGATGGTGATCTTATCCCGGTACGGGGAACCTGCGGGGGAGGGAGAGCGGATGCAGTTACACATGCCGTGGGGAAGGAGGACAAAGGCCACCGTGTGCAGGCAGCATGTCTGGTTAAGCAGGGCTGTGCATCCTCCCATTCACCCGGCCGATACTCTGGGTGCTTTATTCAGAAACACGTGGCTGGGAGTGATTAGCTCAATGCCAGCTGTTCTGTTTATGCCAAACCAGCCCCTCTCTGGGCCGTGTACACAAACTGCACCATATTCACTTACCCATGGGAGTTCCAATCCCATAGCCTTTGGAATCAATCAGCCCTCCAATCTGGGTCAGGTTGCAGTTCCTTTGTGTGATATATTCAATCGTGGTGGACTCCATGAGGAGGGCGTATTCTGCAGTGAGGGCTCGCTGGATTCCTTCCTCGTTATTTTTAACGAGTGCTGACGGCTTGCTGCTCATGAACGCCCACATCTTTTCGAAGGTGGAAATTTTGGATTTCTGGAACAACAATAACAAGCCGTCCCACCCCCCGCCCCCAGAAATGAATTAGCCTTTTATTCCTTTGCTGCTAAACTGTGTCTGGAAGCTTCCAAATTGTGACAAGGATGCCAATAAAGTTAAAGCCACAGGAGAGAGCCAAAATGTACGAGAATGCCAGTGGCGGATGTGGGAAAGCCAACTGGTTAATGTTGGCTTCCCTCTCGTTAAAGGAAAACCATAGTAACTTTGAGGCTGTCTGACACCAGATGTAATCACAGCTATTACTAGCAACGATGATGCTTTGCACTTAATTAATGACTGCACAATACCTGGAGATCCTCAGATGAAAAATCCTATTAACAAACCGCTAGCCCCATGAGTGTCCCCAATGCCTCTTTTACCAAATAGGTAAACTGAGGCACAGAGGAGCTAAATAGTTTTCCCATGTCCTAACTATCAGTATCCTGAAAGACAACAACACTACAGGAATTCCCTCGCACTATTTCCCATTTGTACTGAGGTAGCGCCTGGGAGCCCCAGTCACAGACCATGACCCTATTGAGCCAGGTGCTGCACGAAACACACACCAAATAGAGCATCTTTGTCCCAAAGAGCTTCCAATCTAAGTATAAAAAAAATTGTACATTTCAACAATGCACAATCACACCTTGCAGAAGTTGCTATTATGATAGACTCCCAATGTCTGTTAAATTATTCTGAATAATAATAACCTGAATTATGCTTATCCCCCTTTATCTTTCTACCCAATGACAGAGGAGAGAGTGTTTTAGAGAATATGTTTCACTCTCTCCAACTTTCAAGCACCACAGGCAATCTGTGTCCCTTCTGAGATATGTTTAACTGTCAAACAGGCTTTACATTTCTACATAAACAGATGCACAGAGACATTAGAGATGCATCTACTATATTTTGCTGTAGCTAAGGAATGGGGACTTTTTTTTTACTATTGGCAGATATTCCACTGGAATGGCGACATCACATTTTCTGGACTGGCATATGATGTGAACTTTTGTCTTCATTTGCTCATTCAAAAATCTGTTAGGATGGAAGAAGTAATTTTGTGTTCTTTATACAACATGATCCCAGCTGGCTTAAGATCACCTTTGGAAGTGTCTTTTACACATGCTGTAACTAAAATTGGTTAAGCATTTGCATTGGTTTAGGAAGGTCCCACAGAAACAGATGCACATATAAGTCCTCTTAAAACAGCTGGCTGGTTAATCTTTGTTTCATAGCCAGGCACTCTGTGGAAGGAGTAAATTGCAGCCACGAATGTGTATTTAAAAGTCAGCTATTTCTTCCGTGAATGATGAAACCTCACTCAGGAATGTCTTAGTGGAGGAACGAATTAACCCACCACAGCGAACAGCCACCTTGCCAAATGCGGTAGCAAAAGAAACAGAAATATCTGACCCGGCAAAGCCACACCGGCAGCCCCTTCACTTCAGAACGATTGCAGGAAGTGAAGTGTGATGACTGGAACTGGAGAACCTGGGTCAGGTTTCCGGGTTGGATTTAATCAGGTGGGGCCCCAAAGAGCTCAGAAATCCAAGATGAACTAGGTTTCTACCAAACAAACTAGAGCCTCGGCACATAACAATTATCTCTTTGCATGTGCATTACAGATCTAGTTCCTACAACTGTGTGCTAAGGGGAATTATTCCCCCTTTGGGAATGGATCACTGAGGACTGTAGCTCTTTTAATAACGGAAGGGATGGAAGGAAACTCCCAAGCTCTCCAAAGGGAGAGCTCTTTTGAAGAGGCATGTAAGGGGCCAGTGCTTGCTCAGTCTTGTCATTTATTTTTTCCATGACAAGCCGTTGGAGAATCTCTCTCCTCAATCTCCCGTCCCATATGTTTGCACAAGATAGCAGCATGCATCATCCAGGCAGATACCATCAGCCGAGCAAGAAGGAGCGGATTTGGAGAACACATCACAGGCTCGGTCTGTTTCTTTGATGAAATTTGCCATGTGTTGGAGAAGATGAGGATGGAGGGTGTAAAAAAATTCTGTCCTCCCGCTGGATGTGACAGGAATATAAATTTGTTGAGCAGGCAGCGCATGAAACAAGTCCACAATCCTGTTCAAGCCAGACCTGGGTTTTTTGTGCTTCTGGCTCCTTGTTGCACAGGATGCATGAGCTGGCTCAGCACTCTGGGACTGAGGAGAAAACACTGTGCTTGCGGTGCTGAGCACTCCCTCGCTATACATGTCATCTAAATTCTTCCATGGACTAGGCCAGTCCCTTACTCGCAGGCAAGACAGCAGACGTGGGGGTCTCAGGAAGAGATGGACCGAAGGGAAGGCGGTGGGGGCTGCAATCGTTCTGAAGTGAAGGGTCTGCCGGTGTGGCTTTGCCGGGTCAGATATTTCTGTTTCTTTTGCTACCGCATTTGGCAAGGTGGCTGTTCGCTGCAGTGGGTTAATTCGTGCCTCCACTAAGAAGATAACTAGATGAACTTGGACATCCCTGAGTGAGGTCTCATCGGTCACAGAAGACATGGCTGCCTTTTAAATACACATTCGTGGCTGCAATTTACTCCTTCCATAGAGTGCCTGGCCATGAAACGAAGATTAACCAACCCGCTGTTTAAGAGGATTCGTATGTGCCCCAGAGCCAAGTTCCTCCCACCTTAGGTACCTCTATGGGCCACATTGCCATAGGACCTGCGCACTCTCGTTGATGTGCTCATCCCCACAGCACCCCTAGGAGGAAGGTAAATACCTGCCCTTAGGGAGCTGAGGCAGAGTCTAAATGACACAGGGACTCCATGCCAGAGGGGGAACTGAACACCTATCTCCTATGCCCCAGGCTCGCACCCTAACCCATTCGTCCTCTCCAGCAAAAACTGTCCTTTGAGCAATCCTGTTGCAATAGGGAAGATCCTTAACAAATATCGCTCACCACAGCATTCAGTGGCGGTATGGAAATTTACACCTGCTGAGGATCAGACCCAGGCCTTGAAGTAGATTTGGGACAGCTAAGTGGAGCTCAAAAAAGCAGCAAGACTGTTAAACATTGCAATGCATAAGTGGCGTGAATAACACACTTTCCTCCCCAACAACGACTTGTTTAACACTTACATGGTTCACATCAGAGACCTTTGAGTTCCCTAGCATTCCCTTTCTCCCTCTCTCTCTCTCTGCGTTTACTGCTCTCTGGGTGCTGACACAGAGCTCTTTGACAACACTAGCGCTCTCCCAGTTTAAAGCACAGAGTGAAGTAAACTGGCAAAAAATCGATCGGCTGCATTTAGGGACGCTAATAGGACTTGCATGAGGCAGTGTAGCTCTTCAGGCAACTTAAATTACATGCGACAAGCCTCTCCTCTGCAGAAAAGCTACTTTTCTCCTCCTTAAATCACTCCCTTTGACTGAATGAAAAAATGGAATAGTAGTTTGAAATGCTAGGGAGCCCATTTCCCCCCCACCTTGGTGACACCTCCCCCCCATTCTCATCACATGATCTCATTTGGTGCAGGGGGGAATGTGTGCTAGAGCAGCAATGTATCTCCTGGCTCGTCACTCTGCATTGCGAAGTGTGAACCTGGGTCAATGGCAAATGCTCCAGTCTCTTTAGATCACACTTTGATGAGTGCACTTCACTTTGCAACAGCTACTTACAGTCACTCAGGCATGCCTAATGAACCAACAGAATTAAAGACCCAGCAACACTTGCTGAGCCACTTAACAGAGCAAATGTGGCAATATGATCCCCCAAACGGAGCCATAGATTGAAATTCATTAACACAAGCTACTTCTGCCTCTTCTGCTCTCCTCTAATCCATGCTTTTAGCGACCTCACAATGTCTCAAGGCCAAGATGCCACTAGGCATATTGGCCTTACCTTCACGAGGGTAAAAGGTGTGTTAGCTAACACCAGGTACCTAAGAGGAGGTAAAATGCTGGTGAAAACAAGGCAGAGTTTAATATAAGGTACTGCTACCTTGTACAATATTATCTTTTTTCTAATGAAAAGGGGGGAAAACCCAAATCTGTGCATCTCTAACTACCTAGTTACTTGCTTGCACCTGTCCAATCACAGATATAGGGCAATGTAAGAGGGGAAAAATAAGGGCACTGGATTGTAAAAAGTGCAAGTGGTAGCCACTCCCCTCCACTGGTATGCAGTCAACACTGCAGATGGGAAGGTGTACAATCTTGGCCTTCCATTGAAAAGCACTGAGTTCCTGTGACGATGGTACTCTCTCATCCTGCAAGGCTGGAGGAATTGTAAAGGTCCAGAGAAATCTTTCATGGGCTCATGCTCTTAATCCTCCCTCCCTGTGACTGAAAAGTCTCCATTCCCACTTCAAAGAAAAATGTTCCAGTTAGGATTAGATTGTGATTAGAAGCAAATTAACTCCCACTTAAATTGTAATATCACCTCAGAGAGCGTGTTCTTAGCAATCAAAGAGTTCTCGAACATGCACAATAATTGCCTGGAATGAAACTGACAGTCAATAAAGAAAGCAGTTAATTGTGCCTGCTTCAGAGATAACCGGATATGTATCACCTATTGATTTAAAGGCTAAATGATTATTATTTAAAAAATTACTGGAATTCATCAACTATGCTAAATGGACATTTGTAACACGGTGGTTGGATGTTAGTAACATATTCTTACTAATTAATTGCCATTTAATTTTAATAGGGTATTTTGATCAAATTAATGGAAGTGTCTGAATACAGAGTCAATCAGAAGTGATGTCCACCTGCTACCTGGATATTCAGTCCCATTGGTAACATGTGCCATCTGGGCAGGTGGGAATAATGGCAGATTTTTGACACATGGTGTTGCCCCAAATCATACCTGATGCAAAAGGGCAGTGAAGAGAAACTGCTCAGTTGCTCTGGAGCAGTAAGAGCTGGTATTAAATGACCATCTTCTGGCTGTGAACTGCCGGGGAATGCTGGATTGTCAGAAGAGCCCGACTGGAAAGATAGGGATCGCTTATGGTATCTCTAGGTAAAGAAACGCATTGGCCAGACCACACCAAATGTAGCTCTGTTTAAATCAGTGCAGCACCATTGAGGGTAAACGGACAGGTCTGTTTCTCAGTTTAACCCGACCTTGTGTTCTGAACCAAATGTATTTCCAAAAAAGAGCTGAACAACAAGCACCCTGAATGAAGCAAATGCTGTGAACACTGCGAATGAATCCGACTCCGTTCTTTATAGTCAGAGCTCAGGAGCTGCCTAGAATAACCAGTGTTTCAAGACCAGCCACCCAAATAAATTAATGGCATAGTGTAGAGGAGGCAAAATAAAGGTGCCTTGCCAGATATATGTGCTTTTTTATCAGTGAAATTGGCAAGAAAGTATCTTTCAGGCTTATGCTTTTCAATTCCAGGCCATGTAAAGAAATAAATTGATTTTCACAAACTGAAGATACTTAATCTTGAGAATTTAACATTTCTGTACAAGGAAATATATATGAATGCTGCAAGAGGCACATTAAAACCCTCATTTTTGTTCCGAGAGAGATAACATCCTTCTTAACACAGTATTTCTGCTATTTCCTATAATGGAAACAGATATGGCTCCTAAATTAACTGATCTCTTCCTGGAACCCTCATCTTCCAGCTTATCTGGCCTGCATTCCCTGGCAGCAAATGGCTTCTCATAAGCTCTTTCCACGACGATGAACCCCACCAATGACGTTAGCAAAACTCTTCCTTTGCTGTGCATGGGCAGCAGCTAACCAGGTTGGCCACAGTTGGGCCTGGCTGATAGAAGCATTACTGACCTGAGCCAATGGGACATCTTTCTAGTGTTTCCAGTGGGCTTTCCATCATGCCCTGCAAGAGCCGTGCCCCACATTTTTCAAGCTACTTACTCAGCGTTAAGTCATGCGCCTAAATCCCCTTTGGAAATGTAAGATTTAGGCTCTTCACTCAATTAGGTGTTATGATGCTGAATGCAGCGACACCTAAAGACCTTTCAAAGTCTGGACTGAGGTTCCCCTGCCTACAGCCAGGGACATCAGCTGGCAGGTGAGCAGTCTTCTCAGGTAACTGTGGGAGGAGGTTTTACCTTCCATTCCCCTCCCCCCCCAAGTGACAGTGCCTCGATCGTGCTTTCCTTGCAGCTGCAGATCTTCCTGTCCTGGCCCTCATCAGCAATTCTCTGTGACATTCCTACAGGCTAGAGAAGCTGCAAACCAAAGTGACATATTGTGTTTTCATAATACAGCTAGCAAACGATGATCAGAGGAGCTGGGACTACAGATTCCCAGGCGGAGCGGGAGGGAACTTTAAAGCTAGTCACGGAGAAGGGAGGGGGCGGATAATCTCATGGGGGAATCCCCTATCCGTCAACCATGGGGCATTTTTCCTGCAGTGAGCAGGATGCGGTGTCTGGTTCCCGTCAAGGCCGGCACGCCATAAAATAGACACCAGAGGCTGCACTTCCCTATTTGTCCAGAAGACGATCTGCATCACACAACCCGGGTGCACTTGGGCTCCAACTGCCCAGGAACTTTGTTACGCAGGACCCTGTGTCTGGAGAACGGCTGCCACAGCATCCTCCCCAAAGAACAGAACAAAGGGCGGCAGATTGCCAGCTGCTGTACGCAGGCAGAGCTGTACTGAAGTACACGGTGGGGGCTGCGGAATTACACTCACTGAGGGTCTGGGCCAGAGTTTGGGGTGGGAGCATTTGGATGACAATTAAGGAAACTGAACCTGGTTTCTCTTTCCAGGGAGGACAAACACACAGCGTCCGACAGGAGCATTTCGGCTGCTCCACCAAACAAAGCCCATGTCAGAGGGGAACAGCCCTGAGAATTCATCTCTTTCCAGTAGTAACACAGGAAAAGACAATATGTGGTGGAACAGGAACCAAAGAATGGGTGGGATGGAGACCGCTAAGAAGCTATAAAGATACTGTACACACACACACACACACACACACACACACACACACACACACTCTTCTAAACTTTTATTGCCTAAGAAGGTAACCCGATATGGCTGTTAATGCTAAAGAGGAGACTGCATATGCAGACTCTGCTGCAAAAAGCAGACTGACACCGAGTGGCTGGAGTTTGAAATTCTATGCAATGTTTGTACTGAAAAAAAAAAAATCCTATTTCCTTCTGAAGGCACATCTGCTGCCTGTCACACTAAGCATGGGCTTTGGAAGTGTAACGTCTGGCCGCCATTGTCACAGCCAACAGCAGGCTGTGAATCTGCAGAGAAACGTTCTGCTCTTTCTTCTTGTTAAAATTCAGAGCACCAACTCCCTTTAATGAGTCTTGGCTATTAAACTGCTGACTGGCTAATCTAAATGCTATTATATTACACCCATTCAGCATCTTACAGTATTCCAGGCACAACCTGGCTTCTAAGATGTGAACTATTTTGTCACGTTTTGGTTCATATATTTCCAGCTGAATTGAAATGCTAGGAAGGTATAGAGGGGTTGGGGAAAGGTACATTTCTCAGTACCGTTAGCCTGCAAACCAGATCAGAAAAGCAGCCACATTTTCACCATCCAAAGTTTCCACTTCTCTGAATCCTGGCATCTCCCTTCTAGCAGGGAGTTAATGGTTTACCCACACAGAGCACTCACCCTTTACCTTACATGTAATGTTAATAGGGAGATAGTGTGTCGAGATCCTTGGATGGAAATCTTGAAACCAGGGCAAAACCAGGTGATATTTGTCATTCCCTCTTCCAGGCTCTAATTCTGTGCTTGGCTATATAACAACAATCACAAATTTGGTTCTTTGCCACATGCTTTAATGGGCAGCTGTGTGGTATTAACAACACCTCCACCGGGGTCCCTGCAAATGGTCTGTAATGTGATTGGAACCAGCTGGAGCACTAGACTGAGGAGACCTGGTTTAAATTCCCAGGTCAGCCATAAACATTGTCGTTTCACCTATGCTGGGCCTCAGGTGCCCCCTCTGTGAAAATGGAGACAAGGTTACCCCCTCTGATGGGGGTGTTATGAGGATAACATTAATTAATGATGGCGAGGTATTCAAACACGATGTGATGGGGGTTCAGTAAGTGTCGGTGTGATCCCATCCCTAGTGATGCTGGATTGAAATCTCCTTTTACACTGGCCACCTGACAGACAGTCGTCAGAACTAACAACTTTCCCTTTCTAAGCTCCGATGTGCTTTGGTGAATCGGGGTCTAACATACCCCCAGTTTGTGACTGTTACCAGGGGCACAGGGTAAAAGCTGCATTCTCCGGTCTCAATCTCTTTCTTGCAAGGGAATATTAAAAATTCATCCTCAAAACATAAAACTCGAGGTCATGTTCGCAAAGGAGGCTAATTCCTAGATAAGTTCCTCCCCATTTCCCACTCTCTTTTATCTTCTCCCTCTCTCATTTTTAACACATACTTTTACAACCCAATTGTGGTTTCAAAGGCTTTTTTAAATCTCTTAATTAATTTTCATATTCTAAGCAGCAGTAAAATGCAACAGCTCTTTGCATGTTCTCTGCTGTGTCGGACAACTTCTAAAATTAATTTCCTTTTAAATGGAAGGAATTTGTGTAATTTGCCTTTCATGACGTGGTTGCAATGTGTTTGTGGCATTGCACTGCAAGGACTTTCATAGGTGTGGTCTATTGAGCAGGAGGAGGAGGGAGGAACTAGGAGAGTTGTGAAGGTCTGGAAGATGTTTGGGGAAAATAAGACTTTCCGGAGGAGTTTAGTATAAATTGCAGAGAAGCCCTGCCTTGATGTGGGAATACACCTTCCATCTGGAGTGTCTGAGCTGGCATTATCCAGTGTCTTTGTATCTCTGAAGCTGTAAAATCAATGCCATTTAAAATTTCTAACCCCAATTAGCATCTGGCAGAAGTGAGCGATGGATGTTCCATAGCCTGGGTGAGTTATAATGGGGTTGGACAAAGTCCTAGCAAAGATGCAAGAGGGAACAATCTTCCGTTAAGAGAAGGGGAAATGGACTACGTGACATAAGTTTTTCTCTGCTCTTACTCCCTCTGATCTAAGAACATTGCTTTGGTACCACTCCTTGTGTGTGTTTGCATTTCTGCCTCCAGGGTGGAATGCATATGTTTGATCTCACCTTGAAGAAGGTCATGGTAGCGCCATCCTTCACAGCTCCATACTCTATTTTCGTTTGCTTTGCCAGATCATCTGCCGAGTCGATGGGGGATTCCATTCTCTCCACAGTCAGGAAGGCAGCAAGGTTGGCTGTGTAGGACGAGATGATGATGAGTGTGAAGAACCACCAGATGCCGCCAATGATCCGTGTAGACAGAGCTTTGGGCATCAGCTCAGACCCTGGGAGAGTAGGAAAAGCAGTTTAAAGGAATCAGAAAAGAAAGAGAGACAAGAAACAAAAAGAAAACAGTACATATTTCAAGCACTGGGTCATGTTGCTGAACTGTAACAACCGCACAAATTAAGCCAATTGTTTTTAATGCAAATTACCCAGACGTCTTGCATGCAAGGAAATCTGCATTCTTTTCTGTAGCATTTGCAGAATTTTCTCTCTTTATTGCTGACCTTGGGTACAGTGCACAATTTACAGGAAACCTTCAAAACTAAAGTAATTAACTAGGCTGCTTTTATGAGATTTAAATAGCAAGCCATTTATGAACTTTTATGAGTGTTTTGCTCTGCCATTTAAAAACCGCTTTGCTTTTATATGAATTACATCTCAAAGGCCTCATTCTCTGGGGGAGTATTCAAATACACAAGGCTGAAAAAAAATCAAACAGTGAAAGAAAGAAATGATGAGGATCCATTACTTTGAATAGCTGCTGGAGGTAGAAAAGTAGGAGACATTATACAGCATGAAAGGTGTAACATGTCTGGAATGACTTTGACTGAACGGAGATGAAGGACTAAACGGGCTGTGCTATTTTTGCAATCCCGTGAGGCACTGATTAAAAATGGGGAAAGGGGTTGGGTTGGAAACAGCTGCAGTCAGAAGACATTTCTGATGTGGAATTTGTGTGGAAAGTTGGATTCTGCAAGGTAATTTACGGAGTCTGGCATTAAAGTGGGGCACATAATGCAGCATTTCCCTCAAATTAGGTGCCCGAGGAAGAGAGGTTGGCGCCTCAAGAACTTATTCCTGCTCCATCGCATCTCATCCTTTGGTGCAGCTGAAGGTGTGGCTTTCGAGATAATTTTTGAATTAGATGCAGAATGGAGTTAAAAGCAACCCAGGGGACCTCTAATTTAACTGCTTCCAGCAAGGGAAGGATTCATCCTACTACAATGTCTCCCTGGATACAGGCTTTGTCCAACTCTGGGAAGAATCTTTACTATTGCTGCAGTGCCAGCAGGGGGGACACAGAACAATATTTCTCGTGAGTGTCGCTGAACTAATGCTTTGGGTTCTTGTGGTTTCCCTACTGTGACTATAAGTGGATCATAATTAATCACGTGAGTGATACATTTCATTTCTCCATTTCTCAATTGTCTGCAACCACGTCGCAATTTTCTTGAATATTGTTCCGGACTTAAAAATTACTCACCAAATAAATCCTTGCCCTGGGACTCCCTGGTGCACAGTTCACAGCCTGTATGCCATATTTGAAATTCAAACTTTTGATTGGTCAGCCAATTCACATGGTATGTCCTCGCTTGGGCAAGTGCAACTCATAGGAACAAGCTTCTGGTGCAAATGGTTATGACTGTGAATCCAATTGGAGCCTTTTCATTGGCTCTGGTGGGCTTTGGACCCGGTCCTATTGGTGGGACAAGTTTCAGCTTAGCATGAAGTTTTCTCTCTGCAGAAGAGCTGGCAGGGTTTATAGCCCTAGTAAGTCACACAGCCATCCACAGCACCTCTCACAACCTGAATCCTTCCAGCTCCATCCTCTCGCAAACAGACTGTCTGCTCCAATCTGGGCAAACGTTAAAACCAGATGGTGCTTGACAAGCGACCGAAGAGCCCAAATGGAACAGCAGAGGCTGTAAAGGAGCTGAGTCCAGCCAAGTGAGCTGTACCAAGAAAAACACCTTGCGCGGAAACATGTGGGATGGGAGTGAGTTTCCCTGGCTCTTCCACGGCACCAGGGGCCTATGGAGCGGTGCCTGTTTGCACTAGACTGTGTGCAGGCAGGGAGGACTGTAGGATTCAGCAATGCAGATACAGCCCAAGGTTGCTCCCAAGGTAACAGCCCTTTTGTCAGTGGTGGTTCAGAGTCTTGAAGAAAGCACTAGACAGACACGTCCTGTACAAACCGACTTCTCTTTTCAGCTGGTTGGCGTAACATTTTTTTTCCAGAATCCACAAACGTGTCTTTTTTCTCTCACCTACTCTCCCCCTTCCCCCATAAGTCTTTTTTCTGACAGTCAGATATTGTTCTTCCACTGGCCCAGTGTGACTCTCATTCCTGGATATGCGACCAGACAAATGACACCCATGTAAGGCAGGATACCGCTGACCGCTGAGCTCCAAACCCTGCTCCGCACAGACACGTACCTGTGTATTTCTAACCCATGTAAGTCATCCCTCTCAAACAGCCCCCATTTCAGTCCCAAAGTTGCATGGTGGCCTCTCGCTTCAACTGCAGAAAATTATTCACAGCAAAGAATAAAGCATCCTAAGCCTGAGGCTATAAACAGAGTTGGTCTCACTAAGCGAAGGGATCCTTCGTTTCCTGCATGGGTAATTCTTTTATGTCCCACATTCTGGGTCTCTGCCGCGTACTGTGCTCCACTGCTGGGCCTTGGCAAATCATCAGTCCTGGTTTACTTACTTTTAAAGTTTGTTTTTGAAATTTGGAAGACTCTATCCAAGAGAAGTCTCCTACTGCGCCTCCGCTCTCCTTGAAATAATTCTGCTCTAATCCATCCGTCCTATTTCTAAGGTTCCTGTCACCATGGGATCAAAGAACCCCTCAGACATTCACTCACGCAGACAGCATTGAAGGATGTTTTGGGAAAGTGCCCTATACATTTTGTCAAATGGTGCATGGCTTCCTCAAGACTGGGGCACAGATGGGATGTGGAGAAGACGTGGGAGAGGAAAGAGACTATGGACCAGAGAGGGGCAAACTATGGCCCACGGGCGGGATGTGGCCCACAAGCCTTTTTAAGCTGGCCTGTGAGTTCCCCTGAGGCGCTGGGATAGGGACACACCACGTGGCTCCTGGAAGTCGTGGCATGGCCCTGCTCCGACGGTCGGGAGCTGCTCCCTGCATAGGAGCCAGAGAAGGGACATGCCACTGCTTCCAGGAGCCGCTTGAGGTAAGCACTATTTGGAGCCTGCACCCCGGAGCCTCTCCCCACACCCCAACCCCCTCCTCCAGCCGTGATCCCCCTCTCGATCTCCAAACCCTTCGATCCCAGCACAGAGCACCCTCCTGCACCCCAAACTCCTCCCCAGGAGGTCAACGGGTCCAGGCGATTTCAGAACCTGGAGGGTAGGAAGAACATGGCGATGGAAAGGGGCCTTTTTTATAACGAGAAGGATGAAGCTGGAGATCTCTGCTGATGGCACAGTGGGCTGATAATCCTTGCGGAAGCGCTAATTCCATTTTGCGCTGGCGCAGCCTATCCTACCGCCGGACAGACACTTCCCCAAATAAATTACAGCAACTTCTACAGTGGGAAAAATCTCTGTTCTCCATAATTGAGAGCAGGAGGTGAGCACTCTCCTGCCTCCACCCTCCTGAGGAGATAAGATGAAAAAGAATGTGCCGGTCTCTGTTGAGGGAGCAAAGAAGAGTCCTCCAACCCCAGCCTCCTGTGACAGATGAGGATCTGTTTAGGCTTTCTGGAGTCTCTCACTACCAGCGCCTCAGGGTGAGGCATCTGGATTCATACCTCAGGCTGAGTTAGTTCTTTGCCATACCGCTTTTAATGTCCTTTCTTCCCTATTTCCCGCCAGCTGCCCAAAGCAGTGAATAGAGTCTACAGACGAAAGGAAAATCATGGCAGGTGAATTATTCCCTACATAGTCCCCAGGATCCTCCTGAGCTCCAAGTCATGGCTGATTTCCATTGATCAGATTAATTCCACTTAGGCATTTATCTAATTAGCCCCTTTCTGATCTTGTTTGCACTAGGCTGACTGGCACATGAGCAGCTGGGTAATGCAAAGCCCTGGACTGTATACAACACACACAAATCCAACCAACTCTCCGGAGAGTTGCTTCTATTGGAGGTAGCCACATGCGTATGTTACATCTCAATCAGAAAGAGTAACAGGAGAGACAAATATTTCATCCCACGGTGGAGACCATGAGCAGTAAAACTGTCAGCGGAGAGCTATCTCCCAGTTCCTGCAGCTAACTGCCTACCCAGCGTGGAGACAAAAACCCGATGTTGACAAGCACTTCTGTAATTGTTAAGAGACAAACTCCACGATTTCAAACCCAGTGTCTGCGCTTGTCAGCGTGCAGTGACATAGCTCCTCTCCGCGGCTCTGGCGCTGCGTGACAACCAAGGCCCAGCGCTGCCACATTATTCTTTTTGCTACAGACGGTTGTTTTTGACAAGCACAACTATGTTTTCACTTGTTCCTGTCAAAAAACAGGCACCAAACAAAAGCTCTCTCGGTCCCAGAAAATAGCAGGGTGTGTGTGTGTGTGTGGTGGGGGTCGGAGGGAGCCAGCCGTACCTTGCTGCATTAGCGCTCCCATTCCAAACCAGAAGCTGTTGAGCAGGGTGAAGTTATTCTCCACGATGTCTGATCCCGGGTTGCAGGGGTGAGCGTCGTACCACTCGTATGGGCTGAACCTGTGGAAAGCAAGAGCCTGTTATTTGGGAGGTTGCATGAGAAGGGCCTCATGGACCAGGAAAGGCAGGGCTGTCATGCACGTGGAGCTGCTCCAGGGTGCCCGCTGACCCCTGACATGTCTCCAGCTCTTGAGCCAAAGGAGAAGCTTGGCCAAGAATTTCCGAAGTGATTAGTGGTTTGGGGAACCTCAAGTTTTGGGAGCCCAACTATAAAGAGGGCTGCATTTCAGATAGTGGGTGCTCGGCACCAGGCCCCTTTACGGCATCTTAGGTTGGGCCCCAAAGACACCGGCCCCTTTTGAAAAGCATGGCAGAGGACTTCCCAGTCAGACACAGTCACCAGAAGCATGAAGCTGATGGAATGGAATGAGGCACAAACATAGGAGCTTCTCTCGCACCTAGGATGAAGAAAGGACTCTTCTGTGTCCACTGGGCAGACTGTGCAACAATTATTCAGCATCATCTCATGCACAATATCGTACTTCAGAGGATGCTAGGGAGCTGCTCCCCCTAGGAGGATCGGTTTGTGTTTTAATTGCTGTTGGAAGAGGAGTAATTTGCTGAAACGCAAGTATTTTGCAGTGGACACAACAGCACATTCAGTGGAACCCTGCACAGCCTTGCAGGGGAAGTAGAAATCCCCTCCGTCTCTCCCACTGGAGGGACCCCTTTTCCCCCTAAAATAACTTTGCTGTCAAGACTTGCCCACGCTACTGAAATACGCCAGGCTAACTGCTATTGTGCCCCTAAAGCAATTATAGCGCCCTTTGTACCCAAGCAGAGATGTGCTCAGGCAGGTTTGCGAGTCTGCTAACTGCCATTGGGAGAAGAACATGCTTCTCCAGGGTTAAATCCTGACTCGTTCAGAACTTTTTTCGTGCCAGTGGGTGGTAGATGAAACCATTGAACTACCTGGTGACTCAGTGACCCACAATGCATCAGTGGCCTTGCAAAATCTCCCAGAATGTTCGGTATCGGACAGATTTACTAGGAACTGTGGGAGAGGTACTCCAGGTAAGGGTATAAGGAAGGAATATACAAGATGCTCCATTTCAGCACCGAGCAACCTGGGGAAGTATAACCCCTCTTCCAATCATAGAATCTCAGGGTTGGAAGGGACCTCAGGAGATCATCTAGTTCAACCCGCTGCTCAAAGCAGGACCAATCCCTATTTTTACCCCCATATCCCAACTGGCCCTCTCAAGGATTGAACTCACAACCCTTTAGTAGGCCAATGCTCAAACCACTGAGCTATTCCCCATCACTGGAGAAGCTCTGCAAAGATTTACTTGCAGCTGAGATGAGCTTAACACAGCAAATACCTGCTGAGCCTGGGGAGACTCTAGTGGGCAACTTAACAGAAGCACTGCCTACAGACCCCACACGTATCGGTTTGCAGCTTGGCTTCCGCAACGTGCAGACCTAGTGCAGGTGGTGAGTGGAGGAGTCTGTTCATTGCACAGGTCTGTTCTCATGCCCCTAGCCCATCCGTTTACAGACAAAATCAACAGCATGTTGCACCGGAGCCTCTCTGCACAGCAGTCACAGCTGAAAGCCCTGCCTAAGATGGATGGGTAAATACAGCTTTGAATATAGCTCACTCAGCCAGGATCCGGAGGGGACTCTCGTCAGGAGAGATGCTAATATTTTTAACGCTGTTTATTCACATTTGCTAAGAGTTCCAAATTTTGCAGTGATTAAATTAAAGACATAATTGGCATAATTGCTTTTGAACCAGACATATTAATTATTATCAGCTCGGCTTCCTTCAGAAATCCCTGTAGCTTCTGCCTCCAATCCTGCAGCCCACCGTTTGTATTAGGAGAGGTGTTCTAAAATAATGTGTAGTTCTCCCCAGGTGCAGTGTTCTTCAGGGAGATGTCCTGTTTAGTTTCATGGGGCTTTCTCAGTCGGAGTGGGACAGATGTCTTGGGGGGGGGAGGGAGGATTCAGACACTGCTTTTGCAGGAATGGGCACACCTTCACCTTTGCACCTACAGAACATCAACTATTAAAATTGGAAAATTAAAAACTAGACTGAACAAAGCCCTAGAAAAATACCCTGGAGGGAACAATCCTGAATTGCCAGGGGTATGGATGAAACGGGGCATAACAGGACTTTATACTTCACAAAATCTTGCGAATTAATTTTGAGTATATTTGTGCCATGCAAGGGATCTGATAGATAAATCTATTCATTCCTCCATGTTGGGAAATAATTTTTTCTCCCTGCTAATTACATTTATAGTTTTCATCAGGACATTTCTTTGACATTTTGGGGTACTAATTTTGAAAAACTGGCAACTGAAAATGAATGATTTTCCCCCAATGAAAACCCTCTGAAGATCGATGCAAATGGAATTATTAGTATTAGTATTATTTGTTTGGTGTGATGAAGAGCTTTGTCCATCTCTGTTCTCCATGTGCCGGTCCGTGCAGTACGTGAGTTCCTATCCCAGAGACCACATTCCTCCCGGCATTTTCACTCAGGTGCAGGACCCTAGGCTTCCCCCAGCTCTGTCCTACTGAAGTGTCTCAATCCCAACCTGCTGGAGCCATCCTCGGGGGGACACATGTCTCCATGACCCATTGAATCGCAGACATCTCCGTGACATCTCACCAACGGGACCAGTGGGAGATTCTTGGTGACATGGACCCCAAGTTACTTCACCCAATGTTACTGAACTCTGTCGCTGCTGGGTCACACTTGAGAGGATGGAGGATCTTGACTCTGGAGGTCTGTGTTCAATTCCTGGCTCAGCCACAGATCTAGGCAAGTGACCCTGGGCAAGTTACTTCCTCTCTCTGTGCCTCAGTTTCTTATCTGTCAGATGGGGATAATATTCCATCCTTCCTCTCATTGTTTGCCTGATCTGTTTTGATTGTGAGCCCCATTGGGGCAGGGACTATCTCTTACCAGTGTTTGCCCGGCACCCAGAATCCTGCTTTAGTTTGAGCACTACAGGAATACTGGTCTGTCTAGGTATTGATTGGTCTATCCCTTTAGCCATCCTTCTGCTTTGAAAAAAATTAGAAAGGAAGAAAAAATTTACTGAAATCAAAGTCGGCTTTAAATACTGCCCATTTCTTTAATGGCCTGCGCTCCTGTGTGCCAATGCTTTAAACGGAGAGTACATAGAATATAACAAGCCAGCCAGGCCTATTGACTAACGCCAGAGTTGAAGAATTAGATAAAAACTTTCTCCGGCTGCCAACTGAGAGAATACAAAATGGAAGAGGAATTGGGAAGATCAAATGAGCCCAACAAGATGACACGCTGAAGAACTTCAAGGTCTCTGAGTGAGACCCTCATAGCATTGCTCAAATGACAGAGAAATATTCAGGAGACTGCAAAGCAGGGGCAGCGACTTCAGTGCCTGAAAAGGCTCATGGGACCATTAAAGCAAGAGCAACATAATGAAGGCATTGAGGGGTTCAATCCTTCCCTCTCACTGGAGTCATAATAAATGGGGGCTGCTGAGGATTCATGGGAGCAGACTCCCCCTCCTCGCCATGTGAGGACCAGGTTTCAAGTGAAATGGTTCATGAGAAATTACAATTAGTTTTTGGTTTCTCTTTGCAGGGGAAGCGGGGAAGCATTTCAAAGAAGGCTCAAGTAGAAAGCAAGGATCTATCCCAAAGTACTTTGAGGCTAAATTGCATCTCCGGAGAAGTCTCTCATGGGGGGCATGGCCCTTGTTAGAATTAAAATATTTAAAAACCTCTGTGCATGGCGCCCTGATTAGTAGTAATTTGGGGATCACATCACTGAGAGCAACAGGTGACAATTAGAAGGGAACAGCCGGCTGCACTGCTGGCTTGGCTCATTGTACAAGTGTCACCAGACAAATTACCACCATGAAGCCATTCTGTATCTCTCGCATTTATGGCTCTTTGGGGAGCAGGGCGGTTAGAGATAGTGGCCCCATCTAGAAGCAGGAAAGACTGATTAAAAGTGATGATGGATCTAATCCATCTTCGCCTGCCTCTAAATAGTCCCTGAGTTGGTTTTAAGTGTCATTGACCTCCTATGATAGCTTTGACAGAGGCCCCTGGTGCCTAGTCTGGGAGGCGCGTATCTTTGAATTACAGCTTGACTATTTTGACTGTGTTTTTCTTCTGAGGAGAGAACTTCCAGAGGCTTTGTGGGGGGTCAAGAGCAGGTATTGTTTCCATTATGTCTGGGAACCATAAATAAATCCAGCATTTTCCCCGTGATATCTCTCGCTCTCCATCCTCGTGCGTTAAAGGATCATTCCTGTACAACTTTAATCACACTGGATGCTAGAAATTCCTTAAAAGGGCACTAGGGCAGAAGAAAATGGCAGAAGCAGAACCTATTAGTTAGAAAGAGGAGGAAAGAAAGAAACTGTAAGTGCAAAGGGGCCTTTAAATTGTGAGTAACCGGGTAGGGAAAATGCCATATTACACTGCAGGCTTCATGACGTGACTTAGGCACTGCCTTTGCTACAGATCTGTACATTTTATCAGTGCAAACTAGACCAAAGGAAGCTGGATGGAAAGCAAGGGAATGACAAATGATAAATGACAAGGAAGAAATGAATGTTAACCCTTTTCAACACCCAGACTTGGGCTATGCAAAGTGGGACCAAACCGCCACTTCACAATGGAGCCAGGCTTCAAACTCTTCTGGGTGGAGACCCTCATCCCTAAGGAGATATGGACAGTCTGACAGGGAGCAGACAGGGTCCTTGGAGACTTCAAGAATTCCAGGTGCTCTGGCACAATCCGGCTGATGGGCCGCGCTAAACTGAAGGAGTTCCCTCCTCGTTCTGGCCCTGGGTTTGCAGTGCACCGGGAATACCACCCATGGGAATCACCGGGGAGAGTTTAAGAAGGAGCAAACTACAGCTTGAATTGTGAACGCGCGTCACTCCTGTAATCTCAGCCACCAGACCAGTGACATCAGTCAACGCCGAACAGAGACGTTACTGGAAATGAAGCAGCACTGACGGCCCTGTGCTAATTAACTCTGGTAATTAGGCTACTGATCCTTGCCATTCAGTGACACACGTTGTTATTCCGTTCATGCAGTAGGAGATGACGGGGTGATAGGAATAATATTAACAGCCGCCGGGGCTATTTCATGTGTAGGTTCAGTTCTGAAGGCAGCCCATCCCAGGCAGGAACCAGCCCCAGGAGCAATCCTGGGGGCTGTTTTAGCTCGTTCAAAGGCAAAGCTATTTTTATGGGTTCCTGAGACAAAAAGGTACCCCAGCCATTTCCCCCTGTAACAGGGGGCTGGCGATAAAGCGCTGAGTCAGCCCCTCTTCCCTCTGTTAGCTGGGGTAGCGAAGGTTCTGCTAGCTCAGCTCCCACAGCTGGGGGAGCTAATTGGCTGGAAGGGTGTGGCCCCAGGGTGAGTGGGGCTTGAGGCAAACCACCTGGGAGCCTTCCAGGCCAGAGCATAAAGCTGGCAGGAAGGAAGTCACAGCGGGGGAAGAGAACAGGGGGGAACAAGGTGTTGTTGTTCCTAGCTAGCTGTCCCCCAAGACAGCCAAGTCAGGGGCTATCTTGTATACAACTGTATATAGGTGACGGTGGGGTTTGCACAAGGGAATAAAGGGACACTGGTGTGTACAACAAAGGGCTCCCAGCTCATTTTTGCAGTGAGCGGGCAAAGGCTCGCTCACACCCCCGTAACAGACAGACCACACTCAGCCACCCCTGCAGCTTTCCAGTCCCCGAGCCCAGAGTCCACAGCCCTATGAGCACTCTGCAGCAACCCTTTAATCCACGGCAGCTATGCAATGTCGGGTAGTAGCTGAACTTGGCTTAGGGCAGGGTAGCGCCAGGGGTGGTTCTGCTCTCCGATGCGCTTGTTCCGCAGATGCCAAGAGCTGCAGAAGAGTTCACTCTGCAAAGCGGGGTTTGCCCAGGGAACTGAAGGGCAGTCGTCAAAGCCATTCTTCTCTCCCGTTTGTCAAAGAGGCAGAAAAAACAGGAGTTAACCCCGCTAGCCGCTTCCATTGCAGGAGCTCAGACTGCGTCACACACACGCTGTTATCTCTTGTGCTCGGTATCCATAGCCCACAGTGCCACACCGGGAAAACAGGCCTGAGAGGCGCAAACGGCCTGCCCAGATCCCAAAGCAGAGCCACAGAGAACACAGCTCTTCGGAGTCCCCCTCTGGTGCTCCGGACACAAGTCCCAACAGATGGGAGAGTTCCGATCCCTTCCTATCTCGACGTGTCAGAAAATGAGAGAGAAGCTGAGAGCGAACTCCCCACTTTGGAGTGGGGGCACATGCGTGTTTGTGGGTAGCAGACACTGCAGCCCAAATCCCCCATCCGGAGGGTGAACAATTCCCCCTCTAGTGGCAAGCAGCAGCCAGTGCATGTCGCCGGATAATGGCGCTCTCAAAACTTTATTCTGCCTGGGACTCCTATAAGCCTCGGTTCTTCAGTGTGCAGCTGGTTCTGCAGATTGCTAGCACGTTTTTCTGTAGCTCTGCAGCCCCCATCCATTATGCAATACACCATTTGGCCCAGTGCAAGGATCATTCCGAATTTCCTCTGTATAAGGGTCAACTCCCTAATTCCATTCCCCCTGTGGGCGATCTGGCAGTCCATTTCCAGTTGCCTTTGTACCTTTCATCACTATTCATTGAAAAGGTTTTTCTGTTTTAGGTTTAACATGCCTAACTTTTGAAATGCCTGGAAAGGAAAATCAGGAAGAGTTTTAGGGATTTTTTGGTCCCCCTGTGAAGAAGAAAATGTAAACTCATAAATCTAAAAATGTATTAGAATTCTAATTTCAAACCACACAAGAAATCAAACAGAGTCATTATGTCAACAGAGTCCATCTAGCAATGTTCTGCATTGTTAGCAGAGACAGAGAGCAGAGATAATGCTATTACTCATCACAGCGACTACTTCGCTAATCATAATTAGCCTGTGTTCATCTTCCCAGATGAACATCTCATTCCCTGCTAAGTGTCTGGTAGCTTCTCTCTCTGGCACTGCAAAACTGCTAAGGAGCTGATCCTGCTCCCAACAGGATCAATGGCAAAACACCCACTGACATCAGGAGTTCCGGGATAGAGCTGTCAGAGCAAAATTCTGCAGATCGCTAGCATGTTTTTCTGTAGCTCTGCAGCCGTGCCACCTCGGTGAGGCTACCAGTTCCCCAAAGCTAAGGACTGAAATGCTTTGGTCTAATTAAAGTCTGTGGGCTCAATGTTCGGGGTATATAGGTGAAAATTAATAGACTGTGATATACAGGAGGTCAGGCTAGATGATCTAATGGTCGCTTTTGGTCTTAAACTATGAAGCTATAAAAGCAGGATGGGTAATTCAGCAGCTGGTGTTCTCTTCTCTGGCTCTACCTTCGCAGCTCCCCTGCAGTTTCACTGAGATACAGTATTGAATGGAAGATATTCCTGGAAGTGAATGACTGGTTCAGTTTTGCTATGTGATATGTACAAGAATCCCAGTTGTACAAATGATATACAGAGATCCTCATCCTCCCATGATTCGCAGCTACCTATGGGATGAAATTCACCAGCTGTTGATTAATTCTCTATAGGGGTTGGCTCAGAATATCACCTTGGGATCTGGACCCAAATGTTGTGGCTGGATCCATGTCTGCATTGTAAATTCCTTCGGTATTGTTGAGGGTGGATGGTGTTCTACAAATGTTTAGCCATTATCATTTGTGATCTCATGGGCAAGGTTCCCATTGAAGTCAACTGGAGCTCAACATATGGCGTTTGCATGGAGTAGTAGCCAGAAACTACTGAGTCCCGAACCCACCTCGGTCAACCTGGGAGACCTCGGACAGGTCTGGAAAATGGTTGGAAAATGGCATTAAATTTTCATGAAAAAAATGTGGCTCTCCATCCCCACCAAAAATAAATAAATCTGAATTTCATTTTTTTTAAACCAGCTCTTCCTGTTGCCTGATCCGCAAAACGGGGATTGAATTATGGATAATTATTAGATTTTGTTATTTGTATTGCAGTAGCTCTAGGGGTCATTGGTCATGGACCAGCACCCAATGTTCTAGATGCTATACAGACAGACAGTCCCTTTCCTACTGAGCTATAGTTAATGTCTGCAGAGTGTCAGGAAGCTGGGAAGGGTTAGAGATACTCTAAGTGCTGTCACTTGCTAGAGATTCACTCTGAAGACTGGTAAGGAGAATACTTCTCATTGTCAGAGTAAACCTTTGACTTACCCTCCAGACACCCTGGGCCTAGTTATGTCTTTTGATGTTAGTGGAGTTACTCCTGATTTACAGAAGTGTACAAAGAATCAGCTGCTTCGCCAGCCCAGATGTTCTGGAGAAAACAAATATTCTGCCTGCTAAGCCGAGTTTACTTTGTCAACTACTGTACGTGTAATTAGGGTATTACACGCTAAACCCAGGTAATAGTGTCTAAATGCTGCAGAGAACCCAGGAGGGCTGCAAACGGGGTTAATGGATTCTGGATCCTGCCGTTTGATAATTAATCTCTGCTTTGAATATTTGATTGAAATGTCAGTGGATTAGAGGCAGGCTGCTCTTTCTGAAGGACGCTTTAAGGAAAAAAAACACTCCACCCATCCTAGTAAGAAATTGGGCACTGAGGCTGCCGAGAGAGCTGGTGCGGTCCGGGGGGCTGGAGATTTCTCAAGGCACAAATGGGAGTGATGTACCTAACTCGCAATGGGAATCAGGCACCAAACTGCTATTTGTGCCCGTAGGCATAGCCCGTCTCAGGCTGGGCTCTGGGACACAGATGGTCAATGGCTTGCAAAGGAAATGTAGCCCATCAGGATAATATTGAGAGCTCTTCTAGGGACTGGGGAAAAAACCACAGCAAACTCCAGCCGCATAGCACCAGGCAGAGAGGCACTTCAAAAGCACAGCCACAATGGAGCAGGCTGCTCTCCACGCTCCCAATTGATGAGCTTTGAAATGATAAACAGCAAAGCGTGGCCATAATAGCTCATTTATGTGCTGCATTAAGCACCCCTGAGGACCCCTTCAGACAACCAAAACAAGGCTGTCTCTGTGTCCCATAAATATGGATGAGTGGCAGGCAGAATGGAAGCAAAGCCATTACAAAATGGCTCAATTAAGGATACTAATCAAAAGGCGAGGGAGGGCTAATGGGGACTCGTGCCTCCAAGAAAGACCTTCCTGGTGCAAGGCCCACAAGCTTATGTATGGGCCCATTGTCCGCATATCTCCCATTGGACACTTTGCCTGTGCACATTCGGCAGTATCCCCAGCCTGTGTATCTCATCAAACAAAGACTGTATGAAATTAATAACGCATGCAAATGTATGCAAATGTTGCTGCTTTTAAAGCTAGGAATGGGTTTTAAACATGAAGATTAGCGGCATGTTAATTTTGTAAACAGACATGTTGCCAGACCCATGGCAACAGGCTTCCCAGTGTTTTGCTGGAGAGGCGCTTTGGGGGATCGTTTGCAGAGGGTTCAGCGAGAGAAGGCGAAAGTGATTGAGGCTATCGGGGGAGCTGTGTCTCCAGAGAGTGGGACTGGTGAGAGATGAACGAGAGGTGATATGAAAAAGGCATGTTCAGTAATGGACGGCACAGAGAAGATAAATCAGGTGTTCCCATTACCCTTCATCACAGCTAGGGCCCAGTCAATGAATGGAAAGGCAACAGGCTTTAGAATGACAAAAGGAAATACCTAAAAAACAAAAACAAGGAGTCTGGTGGCACCTTAAAGACAAACAGATTTATTTGGGGATAAGCTTTCGTGGGTAAATAACCCACTTCTTTGTACAGCTGAAGAAGTGGGGGGTTTACCCACTATTATGCCCAAATAAATCTGTCTTTAAGGTGCCACTGGACTCCTTGTTGTTTTTGTGGATACAGACTAACACGGCCACCCCTCTGATACTTAAAAACAAACAACCCCAAAACACATCATTGGCCTGGGGAACTCATTGCCACAGCACAGCATTGGGGGCCAACAGATTCAAAAGTGTGATTCAAAAAGAGGCTTACACCTGAGAACACCCACAGCTACTTTTAGTAGGGTAAAAAAGATCTCTGAAAGGTTATAAACCAGTCTCTCTCTAATGGGGGGAGGCAGTAAAGCGGAGAGAAGGAACTTCTGCTATGGGGAGCTAACCCAGCATTTTAACTACAAAGTTTCTGGCACCTCCAAGCAGCTGGTACCGGCCAACTGTTGAGACAGGATACTGGGCTAAATGGGCTGATCCAGTCTGCCAGTTCCTGTGTGCTGTGGCTGTTTATCTCCACTGAGAAAAGCAGCAGCCGCTGCTAGGGACCCGATAATAGCAAAGCAGCGTGATGCCACTGCTAAGAAATCCACCTTAACTGCATGGCATGGTCAGCCTAACGCTGACAGGGCCTGTGACTGCATAATAACAAACCACTGTGCCTATGAATGAATGACCCTAGAATAACAAACCAGCATATAGAGAGGTAATCACCAACCCTACAATAACAAAGCCTGCTTATCCAGTGAGTGATCCTGCAGTAAATAAATAAACCCCATCCCCCAAACAGCAGGCCTGATTATCATTTCCCTCACAGAGTAAACCAGGAGTAAATTCATTGATTTCACTGGAGCTGCAATGGTGTGAAATCTGGGTAAGTGAGATCAGCATCAGGTCCTATGAAGTAACCCACCCATACAATAACAAAGCACATACATTCTCTGAATCATGAGCAGCCCTACAATACAATGGATGCTGAGCCTGGTGCTCCAGTTATCCGACAGCAAGGAAGGGGAAATAAACAGTGCATGCAGTCTGACCATCATGAGCAACCCTGGAATAACAAACCAGCCTGTCTCTGTGGAGTGGAGGAAATGGAATTGAATTAAGGGAAGAACAGGTTTAATTTGCAGGCTCTCGGGAGTGGGGCACCGAGCAGTTAAATGATTCTGAACTCGGCAAAGGGCAGCAAGCGGGATTGTAATGGCATTCTGCATCCGTGACTTCGGAGCGCCCCTTACCTGGCTATGACAAACAGCACACAGCTGACCCCCAAGTAGGCGAGGAGAATGTACATCCAAATGTCAGGAGACAAGGGGTTGAGGAAGGAAAACACACTGGGATTGGTCCCGTTGGGCTTCCGGTACAGAATGCTGACCCCCAGTGTCATGAAAGGCTTGGAGAAGTCTATCGCTTTCTCCCGGACGTGGGTGATCGTGAGAGGAGCAACGGCCAGATCAGCTTTCTGTGCGGCAACACAGAGGGAGAGAGAGACAGAGGGAGAGAGAGAGAGAGAGAGAGAAGCCATTAGAAAGCAAGGCACTTCCATCCCTGTCTAAGAACGCTGCCTCCTCAGGCCGGCCGCCCTCCTGCTCAGGGAGAAGCCCACTGGACGCAGGAGGCAGCAGAAAGTGTTCGGTAAATTCACTCTGATGTTTATTCCAACTTGGAGCAGGTTTGGCCTCACCCAAAGCAGAAACAACCAGCCCCTCCTTGGCTTCCCCCTCCCCAGCCTGAAGACAATGATACCAGGATCTCAGGAAGCAGTTTGGGTCTCAGCAGGTGGTGTTTGGGTTAGCGCCCCAGATATCCGTATCGGGGGGTGGGGAGTAATAGGCACCTATATAAGACAAAATCCCAAATATTGGGATTGTCCCTATAAAATCAGGACACTTGGTCACTCTAATTGGACCCAAGGGTTGCAGAGTCAGGGAAGTATCAGAACTGACGGGATGCGAAACATTTAGAGATTTGTTCTTCACGCTTTGACTCCGTTCGCCATGAAACTCACGGGGGCCAGTCCACAGGGTCCCACGCCCACCCTGCTCAGTTACCCATCCCGTGGCGGGTGGGAGGAGGGATTCACACACATCACCAGCACTCAAAGCACAGTCAGCAGAAGGGCTCAAGGCTCAGGGGGTGACCAGGTTTGCCTGGTGACAAGGGGGAGAGATGGAAGGGGGCGGGGCGAGGAGATGGAAAAAAGCACATAAACAGAAGGCGGAGATGCTCTTTCCCCCAGTTCATGTACACACTGGTCATTAGTTTATTACTGTTCATTTGTATTGTAGTAGCACCTTGAGGACCTGACTGAAACCAGCGTGAGAGAGTTCCTGCCCCGAAGGGTGTGCAAGATAAACAGCCACAGATGGGTGGGGAAACTGAGGCACCAAGACTTGCAGTGACTTGCCCGGGTTGTCACAGAAGGTCAGTGGGAGAGGCAGGAATAGAGCCCATGTCTCCCCACTCGAGCCCAGGGCTCTAGCCACCAGACCACACAGCCCCTCTGCTAGGGTCACTTGGGTTCGCAGCATATGTTGCCTGGAGACTAGAACCTAAAGCTTGCTAGCTCCACAACAAACCAACCCTGAGCAGGCTCCTTCTCGTGGGGGTCTGATCCTGTGTAGTGCTGCCAGTCCCACTGCAGTTGCCATGCTGAACTGGGCCCAAACCACAGGCTCCAGGCTTTTCTTCTTCTTTTGCGTGAAGGATCTGTCATGAGTACGCAGCTGCTGGAGCAAGAGGAGAAATCTGCCCCCCTCTCCACCTCCTCAATGCACCTTTTTACCCAGGGGAGCCTGCCCTGCCCTCTGGGTGTGTCTCCGTCCATCCATCACCTACATCTGTCCTGGTTTTCACACCAGTGCCCGGGGAGGCCACACACTAATCATCATCAATAATAATCCCCAGGGCATCTGGGTCTTGCAGTGCTCAGCACTTGGCGTGGCAAGCAGCTCGTGCAGAGAGATGTATTTGTGATGCAGCTTCAGTTTATTATGCTTCTATTAATCTCAACAAGGCCATGGGGAACGTCTTCCTTTTAATTCTTCGGTTTACCCCCTTCCCTCCCCCCACCTCTGCGCTCCCTCCCTGGGTCCTGCTTCGGGATATCTTTCTTCGGCCCGTTTTCCCCCTTACGATGTTGAGAACCACCATCTTCAGGGAACCACCATCTGCTGCTGCTCAGAAGCCCCCGGGATCCTGGTTCTTCCTCCTGGCTGGGTGTAGACAGGGCATGATGCTCACAGGATGGCTCGTTATAACTTCCCTGAGCGGGGTCCCCTCTGAGCCTGCAAAGTGTGTGGGGCTGGACATGGGGGCAGAGATGGGGGGGCTCCCTTTATGCTGGCACCCCATGAGTTTTAAGGCCTCCTAGGGCGTCTAGCTGGGGCTGAGACGATTGACCCAGGCCCTTAATGCAGATTAAGGGGCCGATATCTTCGGGGGGAAGTCCCTTGAAGTCATTGAGATTCCTTCTACTTACAACAGGGTTTGCATCAGGCATCCAGATCGCAGGGCTTGGTCCAGATGTTAACCATGCAGATCCCAGGCGGCAGGCGGAGGGTGAGGGGGCAGGTGTTGTGGTAATTATAAAAACCTTCCATGGATTAAAAGAAATGCAGTCGGGTGGTGCAGAACCTACTGGCTGCATTGGGCCAGGGTCTGGATGAGGTGACCACTGGTCTAAATGCATTACCTTCAAGGAAGTGGCTTCAGATATAGGCCAGCGTATCAGCAGGCAGAATTTGGTCCACCTTGTTTAATAATTACACTCTGTAACTTTACTGCGTAGCTCTTCTGTTGAGCCTAAGTGTAGAAACACCGTGCTTACCAGCAGGAGATGTTCTGTTCTGCGGGGTTTTGACCCAGCTGTGATCTGCCCAGGAATGAGTTTGCATTTTTAATAGACTTCATTACAGATCCAGAGACATTGTATTTTAAAATGTCCTAACCAGTGGCCGTGGCCTCCTGCAGCAACACTTAACAACCAGTGATTTCAGCGGGCTGCAAGCCTACATAGAGGGCATATTTTTTGGCTTTCATTTCAATGTTGCTTCAAATACAGAATGTCACAGAGGGAGGCCATCCCAGAAATTAAGTAGCAGGAAGTAATATTCTAGCAGCATGAGGTAGAGTGTTCATTTTCTTTCCCCACAGTCGACTTCATGAGGAAACTTGATAGGTTCTCTGTGGAAACCCCAGAGAGTCAAAGCGGTAACAGAGCTGGAGGATGCTGGTGGGTGTGTTGCAGCGCCGAGTGTCAGTGAAAGATGGGACATTTTGCACTATGCTTTTGTTCCTCACGTCTCATGTCTTACCGCAAACACTCCCAGTGATAGGCTAGATTTAAAACAAATATCAATAAATACAGTTAAGCAGATGAATGGCAGCTAGGGAACGGCAAATCCGTTCAAATCAAATACAAACCAGCCCTGAAGCTCAAACCAACGGAAATGGAAGCATTGGCCAGGGCTCAGAGTAGTCCCTTACTGATTTTTTTGGGGTGCTGTCCATCTCCCTCTTTCCTGGGGTTTGACTTGAAGCAGAAATACCAAGATGCTACACAAAAGGCCATTCCTGTGATGTCTCCAGCTTGTCTGAGGCTGCAAGCTTTGTGGTCAGGGCCTCTCTCTCTATACATGTACCTAACACAATGGGGCCCCAGTAGGCCTCTAGGCACTACTGTCATACAAATAACGGTAATAAACAATGAGAAGAGAGATTTTCAGAAGTACCTAAGGGGCTCGGAGCACAAATTGCACTGAATAATAGTCTAGCTGAACTCAAAGGTCAGGAGGCCCCATGGCAAACAGGCCAACGTGAAGCCAGAGAAGTATTTAGCTCAACATCTCAAAAGTCCCCAAAACTCTGAACCTGTCGAGGTTCGTCTGTCACAAGTTCTGTTTCCTTCAGACTCCTTTTGTCTCAGCTTCAAAAAGAGTTAAAAATCCTTATCCATCCACCAAGAAAGACCAAGGATGAAGCCAACAAATTCCACCTGCTACTTACACAAGACTTGAACTCTGGTTCCTGGCTGTTTAAGGAAATCTGTTGCCATGTCAACAACCCAGATCACTCAGCAGAAGTAAATGCATGATGTGCCCAAGATACACATGGATCCTTTCCCTAGTCTAGTCTATCTAGGTTCCAAGACCACACTCATCACCCCAGCCTCTGAGCACCTTCCACTATTGCATTACGCAATATCACTAACATCGGTCACACCAATGTGGAAACTCGGGCACATTGGAGCAACAAGGCACTGCCAGAACCACCTCAAAGTGTTGGTGGAAAGTCAGTTTACTTTCCTGGATGCACTTGAGGGGAATTTGTAACAGCTGAAAGTAGTGTTTGTGTCGGAGTATAAAATATCATTTCTCCAACATTTCCACAGCTTCTGACAGAGCTCACAAAAATCTAAAGCTTTTACAGCCTATTTTTTCACTCATGTGGAAAACCTGCTACAACCCCAGCTGCCCATGTAACCCAGGTCACTTAGGCACACATGGTCACATTTGTCCTCATCCTTCACACAAGTTCTTGATTCAGTCTGGCATTGCCCTGGATTTTCATGTCTTTTCCCTGTCAGACTAGGTAGAACGGCCCCAGTGTGCATCCTTAAAACCACTCTCATGCACAGCTTTGCTGGCCAGTTTTAAAAGACATTCCAGCAGTGAACAGGTGCCTGGCAACAAGAAATTCACCTAGCAAGTTTAAGCCCTGCAGGTGCAAACCATTCAGCTGCTCTAGATGACTAATTGATAGTATTTCAAGGGTGCGCCAGACACCACAATCCTTGAGGCAGCTATGTCATGTAGAAACTGAGCACAGACGCTGCTCTAAAAGCCACCAATGGGAAACACCTCACTGAACAAGTGCTTCAGCTGTAAAAGACCACCCAGGGCAACAGCAGGTAGAAAGTCTTATACATGCAATCACAAATCAACAGGTGGCGTGGTTCGTATGCATGTTACACTGCACACCCCTCGGGACAAGTGCTCTGGCTGTGACTTGACTTCAGTCTTGTTCAGTGTCAAGCACACTTGGTGTTTAAGACACACATGAGATATCTGTCCTATTTACTCTTATTGTTTACCTAGCATTTGCTTTTAGAAATTATGAAACCATATTAACCCTTAACTCTCCTAAGTATGCTGTGGATTCCCAGCATTTGAAATCTTTAAATCACGTAGGATGTCTATCTGACCCAGATGTTATGGGCTAAAAGCAGGCACCACAGGAAGGGGGGGGGGGGATTTTATGGCCAGTGTTATCAGGAGGTCAGAATAATAATCCTTTCTGGCCTTAAAAGAAACCCTATGAAAATTCCCAATGAAATATTTTAATATATGGGGATGTAGGAAATTATTTCTCTCTAGATGGGGGCTCCCTCATGATCCTCTAAGAGTAACATAGAAATAATCAGGTCCCTGCTCCAAACCACAGAGGTGCTAGAGTTGTTAGAATTTTTTAATATGGGCAAAACAACATTCCCCCCCCCCCAACCCTGTTACTAGCGATGACTGAACCATTTTTGCAGAAGTGTCCTGTGACAGGGTCCTAAGCAGAAAAACTGCTTAGCCAACCCTCTGTCACTCCAGCGCCAATTAAGGGAGGTGAATGGGAGCTGGGTAGATCACCTGGCCCTGACTGGGGAAGCTGGAACAGCTGCTGCCTGTTCAGGCTGGGGCTGGATAAAAGCCCCAGGGGAAGGCAGCCATGGGGGAAAAGAGGGAAGCTGCAGTAGAGGAAAGGCAGTGAGGGGAAGCATAGAGCAATAGTGCGGCCCTTCTCCCTTGCTGGTGGACTATAAGGGGCATATGTAGATCAGGGAAAGGTGGTGGGAACACAACCTGTAAATAAAAGCGCTAGGTGATCACTGTAACAAGGACCTCTGTGGGGCTTTCTCAGCACAGTGGGGGCAGGAGCTAGGAGGGCCCTGCAGAGACCCTGTTACATTTCCCCAGAAATGCCAGCCTGAAGCAGACAACCAGCATGGAAGTGCAAGTTGGTAATGCTGGCAATGGTAACACAGACCTGTGAGATCCTTTCTCATGGAGGCAGGTTTTTCAGAAGGTGGCATCTCATTAAGGATTTGCTGACCGCCAGGGTCTAAGGCAAAGACTAGCCAGGGCTAAGCTTTCATTTGTCAAGTTCTGACATTGCAAACCGGGAAGTCGCTTCCAGCCTGCAAATGTTTCCTCCACTCACCCCAGAATTTTACATTGCTGAAGAGCAAAAAGGCTTTTTATTACAGCTGTAGAATTATTGCAAGTGCCAGCGGCACAGGGACCTTGACTCAGCAAAACCACATCAAGACAGGCTCCTGTTTCATTGGGGACTTGCGCAGCTGCTTAAAGTTAAGCAGAGACCTAAGTGCCTGGCTGAATCGGAGCCAAAAGTAGAATGTTGTCTAGCAGACTGAATGCCAAATGAGGAACCTCCCAACAGTCTTTAAAGGGGTGTGAGTCTGCTTTCCCTTACAGGGATTCTATCCCACTGTAAGCTCAGTGGAGTTAATCCTCGGTGGATGGAGAACCAGACTCTGAGCAGAGATGTTCGACTCCTATTAAAAACCTTTGGGACCATGCAGATCTCTCAGCTGTGCAAGGGAATGGGGTCAGAGCAGCTCCCAAACAGCCACTGCCCCCTTGCAAGGGTCAGCGCAGTCAATGCTTATTAGTCCAAAGCTGAGGCATGTCGCAGCCATTCACAGCCAGTCTGGCAAATGTGGGCCCCAAGATACATATTTATTCAGGAGACAAGAACACCTCCATGCTTATTATTTTGCTAACCGGCGCTAGGTATTTGCATAAGCTAATTATGTGTGCATTGCCTGAGAGAGAGGTAAATAATGCATATTTTATTTAATGAATTAATTGTTCTTTGGTGCCTAACTGACAATGCCAGAGAGCACAGCTCTCGATGCTTCCTACCAAGGACACACACAACACGGCCACAACAATGCTCATCCTCTCTTGCAGCTCTGACCCGGTCAATTCTCTTGCCTGGCTCCCTCACTGGCTTCTTCTCTCCTCCCATGGCAAGCTTGAGTTGTGCCTTCCCCATCTGTGCCCTGCCTACATCTCCGACCTAGCTTCCTCTCACACGTCCTTGCTGTCTATGCTGCCCAAAGCCTCCCTCTCCTGTTTGTTCCTTCCTGCTTCCTCCATGCTTGATGCCATCTCCTTCCTGCCCTTCCTCCACAACCTGCTTCTTCCATGGGGGGGATGAGCCCCTTAAGACAGCTGTCCTGTTCCAAGACTGCTCCTGTTGCCAGGGCATTAAGTGCCTTGGTCTGATTCATGCCATGAATTCCCTGGGCCAGGGACTGCAGCTTTTTCTTTTAGTGAGCACCAAAAGCATTGAGGGTCACAGCATGGGCAGTTGCTGCGTAAGATACTCACCCCTATGCACCCCTCTGCCAATGAGATTCAGCTCTGACCTTGGGGAACCAGCCCCAGGGGTAAGTGGAGAGTTCTTCTCCCTGCATGGGCTGATCTCACAGGACTAAGACAACCGGCTCATTTCGCAGAGGCCAGCAAAGAACTGAGAGATGATACGCATGGCTGCAGCCTACTGAGCCGGCCAGCAGCCTGGAGATGGAAGGGGTCATGATGCCTTTGAGGCCCCACTCCCCTGACTGCCCAGTGCAGAGCCCCTGTGAGCGACTGCTCCTTCGGCGTGTCTAATCCCTCAGCGCCAGAGCTGACGTTTGAATAACGGCGAGGTTGTGACTTGAGCCGCCCAGAATGCTTCCCGCTCCCTGACCTCATGTGAGTCTCCGACCCCTCTGGCTCTTAATGGCTGTTCTTACAGCTTCATTTACATGTCGTGTTTGGCCAATGAACTTATTGAACCTCAGCGGTGAAGCAAACACAGCCGGGGGGAACTCGGCAATGTGCTGTACATGGGAAATGAGCCTCATCACATCCTACTGGGCGCCTTGCCCCTGCAATGGCTCCCTGCTCTGTTTCCTTAATGGACATGCCCTATTCTGCAGTGTTCATGGTTTCTAGGGAAGTACAGCCGAGAGCCCCACCTGAGAGGAGGGCCCCGTGGCGCTCGGCGCTGTACACACGTATAGAAAGAGACTGTCCCTCCCCTGGAGAGTTTACAATCGAACTAGGCTTTACGGACGAGGGAACCAGAGGGGAAGAGCTTTGCGTAAAGTTCCACAGCAACGTGGTGCTAGCGGCCGGAATAGAACCTGGGTCTCCAGTCCGTAGCCCCATCCACGGGGCCCTGCTGCCTTTCCATTGTGCTCCCTGAGTTTAAAAAGATGAATCCACCTGATAAATGAGGCTCCAGCACACACAAGTGGCAGAAGCGCGGTCAGCCAGCTGGAAGCCCAGCATTTCCTCCTATTTTATGCCTCCTCCTTAATGCTGAATCCCTGCAGTGCAGAAATAAATATGAAATACACCTCGGGACCAAACAAATGGGTTCTTTCCATTCCTGAGGCAATGGCTTCCGAATGAATTCCCAGCTAACAGGCACTTGAAATAAACAGCCCCCTGGTGCCCCGCGCAAAAGCATTAATCAGGACGTGGCCACGTGGTCATAATATGTAATTCCGCCAGAATTTACTGTCAATAAATGTCCATTTATTGTGAAAGTGTTAAATCAACTGTCATAAATCATCCCTGCGGACAGATATTATGGCTCCACTACACTTACCGGTCAGCAGGAATTTCCATTAGAAACTCTATTATTTTTCATGCCATTCTATTTCCCACATGTAATTTCACACCAAGTGGAAATTTGGCACTCAGTTTCAGCACAAAAGACGTTTTATTTTTTTGTATATGCGTGTGCAAAATTTCAAGAACAACCCATTTTTCTGCTGCTTTTATGTCCTAACAACACCTCGCCCCACACTCTAGCAACAAGAGATTTGAAGGTGCAGTTGTCAGACAGCTTGAATTTGTAAATGAAATTTTATGGCTAACTAATCCATAATGTGGGTTTAATTGCATTTGTTGTCGTTGGTGTCTGAGGAGAGAGAAAGAGAGAAAGCACGCGAGAGCACGCACAAATGGTGGTGAAAGGAGGTGGATTTGACAGCCATACAGTTCTCTGTTTATCCGTGGAGCCACAGCATTGCAGCAGTCACCCCTGCACCATCAGTGCACCCCAAACCTTCCCAACATGACTTTGCTTAAGGTCTGAGACCAAGTTCAGTCTCCAGGGGCCAAGCCATTCATGGCATCTCTGCTGAAGCTGCCAACCACGGGGCGGGGTTGGGGAGGTTGGGGGGAGGGGGTTAGTAGCAATTGTGGTGGTGCTTTAATGTGAGGAGAGTCTTGTCAGCTTGGAAATGGCCCCAGGGCCACCAAACTCCTCTTCCACAGTCCCTGCTTTTTGTTGTTAGGAGGGACGAAGATCACAGCAAACCCAGCGGGACAGGATGTACAATTTGCACCTCACCGCAGTAGGCTGTTCACTCCAGACCCTCCTCTGGGAGATGGAAGGTAGGGTCATGCCACTTAGGCTACTCAGGCTACTGTTGCTAAGGCCAGACTAGAACCAAGCTAAGTTTACAAAGGTTTTCAGACTAAGCCTTTACCACCTGTGGACAGACCTGTCTGGCTCAGGGATTTCACATTACTTGATGGAGTTAAAAGCCAGAGCTCTGTCAGACTCTGAAGTTTGCACCATATTGTATATAAAGCCCGACATATCTATAATTCTATGATGGTAGTGGGGGCTCGTGCACATTCCTTCATTACAGATTTACTGCAGCGAGTATCCTAACCCCGTCCTCTGAGCATCATGGTCTACGGCCGCAGCCCTAAATGAGCTAATTTCCTCAGTTCCAGGCCTTGCCCTCCTCCCTTTCCTGAATTACCTGGGTCGCTTCTAGTTCCTGCCCTATGCTCAGCCCCATAGTATCTGGGCACCTTCCATTAGTGCCTTAAGCAACATGACTAACATCTCTCTTCTCCTTGGATACATTTCCCAACACACATGGTAGCTCAGCCTGGGTGTGGCTTCTCCCATGCGCTTTCCCCCAAAACCAAGCAAGCTGAATCCCGTCTCTCTGCCTCAGACATTTCTAAGGCAACAGCATGGTCCTCCCTGACTCATGGCTTCTCCCTTGCTGGGCCCGCTTCACTGAGAAGGAGGCGGATGTCTGAGATACACTTTGGCCAATCCAAGCCCAGGTGTCTCACAAGCCTTCACCCAACTGGCTTTCAGTGAACATGGATTCCTAACCTTAGGGTCCCCCCCGGTGCCAATCAACTGCTGTTCCTTCTGTGTGTGATTTGCGGATGTTTCTCCGCGGAAGATAGGCCCCATCTGGTTGCACTCAAAGAGGTTCCTTGTTTAATGTTTTACATAAACAGTTCTATAAAACGTAACGACCCGCGGATAAAATAAATAATGGCTTTAGATTGGCTTTGGGTAATATTGATAAATCACTCTAAGCCAAGCATCCGCCAACCCATGTCTGCTAGAAAGGAGGATTCAGAGAGCCCACGGTGCTGCAGTTAAGACATCCCAGAGATCAGCAACTATGCTTTGCTTCCCTTCTATTTGTCTTCCAAACGCCTCTGCCCTTAGGCCCAAGTCTTAATTTAAGGCCTGCCAGGCCATGGGACTAGTCAGTGGAAGAGTGCTGCTCAATGAATGTCATGCAACAGATGTGAGATTTGAAAATGATTCAATGGGATATTTTCCCTTCATTGTGGGGCCATCTCCGTCAATCATGCCGCGGGGCAGCCTGTATGGTTCAGAACCCTAGAGTGACTGCATATCAGAAGAGGGGTCGCTAGGGCTGGTCTTCCATTAGAACGGTGCCTGCAGCGTCAATATCACACAGACACAAACTGGGCCAGTGCAGACACACAGGCTTTGTGTCTCTTGCTCCTTCAGAGGGAATTATGGGAGCTAGAGTGAGGCAGCATGACGTGTTCACACCCTAGACAGCAAAACTCAGCTCTCACCAGGAGAATTAACATGGTGAGAGAAACAGCCAAAAGCCGGTGCGCTCCAAGTAGTGCCTGACATGCTCTGTTCTTTATTCAGCCTAGAGGGTCAAGCCTGCAACATTAGGGCAGAGTGGCCACTTATCTTCATGTTTCCTGCCTCTTACCCAGCTCCTGCACTCTCCCACCTCACTCTAATGCCGTTAATTACTGTGTTGTTCTGTTTTGCAAGGTCTGTTCCAGGAGGTCCCTGAAGTGAAATTAGCATGAAAGACACTTCAGTGAGTTGGCAAATTAGCATGTCAGATTATTGCTTTTTTTTTTTTTTTTTTTTTTTTGGTGGGGGTGTCAAAGGCACAAAGTTACCATATTCCAAAGCACTACACTCCTTTCTGCACATTGGGGAGCAGATTAATGAGCTGGTGGCTGAAATAAATTATGAATGATGATGATCCTTTTAATAAATGCTTTGTACCTGGTTCAACTGACCCTATCTGTATTAGTTAATCAAGGATAACAAGGTCTCCCATATCATCTCCTATTATTATTATTTATTTGTATTACCATAGGGCCTCAGAGCTGTGCCCGCTTGCCTGGAGGCTATCATACTCTCCAAGATAACGATAAAGTCAGTGGTGGAAAAAAGGCATTAAAATCTCCCAATACTAACCGAGAGGAAATTGTGTCTAGTGCAGAATAAGAGACTGGGAGTCAGGATTTTGTGTCCATTTCTTGGCTCTGCCACACACCCGCTGTGTAAATTTGGGCAAGTCGTTTCATGTTTCCATTAAAAAGTACCTTGCAGGGATGCTAATTAATGTTTGCATATTTATAGCTTCTCAGAACTTCAAATGGTGGGGTACGCATAGCGAGCACTGAGGCCCAAAACACTTAGAATAGTGCTAGTGCAAATACAGGGCAAATGTGCAATGGTCCTTAAACCAGTTCGGCTGCTGGTGCTCAGTCTGGTTCAATACTCTAATGTAGATGAAGTCTTTCAGAGCAGTAACCAGAAGTATCCTGCTAAGAAGACCAAGAGCACTTTTTGCCTTGTTGAGCGCCCATGGCCTATGCCTTGTCCTGCCATTCTGAGTTGGAAGGGCCGATGTGTGTCAATACCTACTGTAGAAGGCCAAGGATGGTCTCTTTTCCCATTCTCTGTACTGACTTCAGTGGATTCACTCTGGATTCACTCCAGTGTAAGTGAGAGCAGAACCTCTCCCAATGTGCTTCAAGTCACAATGCTTCCATGTGAACGTTAAGCAGAGTATATACTGAACTCGGAGGCAAACAGCACTTCTCTTGTGAAATACAGTGTCAGGAAGCTGTCTGTCCCCAGGGCAACATTCCTCCTTCCTCATAGGAAAGCCAGTCACTTTTTATGGCAGGTATATAAACAGACAGAGATCAGACGGAGTTCTAATTATGAGCCACATTACCCCAACTCTTGGATCCTTGCAGAAGAAAAGCTATTTTCAGATCATTTCAGTGAATAGTTTTTCCAAGGGACCACTAGATTTTTTTCTGGGAAAGGCTGAAGACAATTAGTCAGACCATTATTTAGTTATGGATATTTTCAAGTGACACTTAACTCTGTATCTAAATATGCTACACATTCAAATTATGTTTCATTATCCAATCCCCCTTATCTCCTACCCCACGGCCTGACCGTCTCCAGAAATGTATGTAATACACACACACACACACACACAAAAAGCCTCAGAACACCTGCTCAGCCGTGTGTGTTGCATTTCAAAGACTGAGGAACCAGACAATTCCATTAGGGTATCATGCAGGACATGCAAAGAGGAAAAGGCTACAGAACTAGACATCTTGGGTTTGGAGGCACAGATGAAAATAACTGCATCAAAGCCCAAGGAGCTGGGCGCGGTTAGAAAGCCAAGGCATTGTCATTTCTTTTGTATTTAAGGACTTAACTCATTTGCCAGCCACAAAGAAACAGGATTTTAGTTTCTCTAGCAAAATGAGGCTCTGTCATGTAGAGTAGACCACCCGGCAAATGGAGGCTACTGTCACCTCCCAAACACTAGCCACATAGGAAGCCATCATAATAAGACGGTTCATGTTTTGTCCTCTTGTGGACTTCATGGGGAGCACAAATATGAAGGCCAGATTTGAATTCAAGAGTTGTCTTCTTTCCTGGTAAGACACATTCCCTACTGCAGCTACCTTGACATGTCCCTGCTCTATTTCTCATCTCTCCAGTGCTTTCCAGCTGAGGCCCTTGAAGCACCTGGTAGCACCCGTGTGAAGCAGGTAATTGTTACCATCTCCATTTTACAGGTGGGGGAACTGAAGCGCACACAATGTGGACAGTGTCACCCAGGGAGGCTGAGGCGGATCCAGGAACAGGACCCAGATCTCTTGACTCCCAATCCTGTGATTAACAACAAGGCAAGAGCCTATTAGCTATTCATAGGGAAGCTAATTTACTGACGTGAGTCACCGAGCAAATACATTCCCCCCACATAAGCTACAAGAGTATCGCAGCTGCTATCAAAGTTATTTTGCTTAGGCAATGATTTCATATTGGCGCCAGGAACTTCAGAGGCAGTCTAGGAGGCTGAATCACTTGAAATGTCTCACTGCCCGCACTGCGAGACGCTAGACCCCTTTGTCAACACTGCTTCTCCTAGAGACCCGATTCTGGGAATAAGAGCTTCACAAAAACACAAGCCACCCCAGGGACGTGCTTCCTCGTCTGGTACCTGGAGCCGGCCCTGGTTTCCTTCCCTTTCCAATCTGGCTGCAGAGATCACAGCAGGGTCTGGAAGCAACAGGTCTAATTAGGAAGTCAAGTGACCTCTGGCCATGCGTGGAGGGGTCAGACAATTTGCCTTCCTGGCTGCTTTGGGACTCAGGGAAGCTGCCACTGGAAATGCAGTGTTTAAAGGTCTTTTAAATGGCAGTGGAAGCAAGAACGCAGCTGCTCTAGTTGGTGACGCAGGTTGCTTCCCCCCCCCCCTTCTGCGAGTCAGATGATTTTAGAAAATAAGCTGAATTTATAAATAAATTAAATTGTCCCCCGCACACCTGCTCTCGCCCTCTGTTCCACCGCAGGGTCACTCCATACAGCAGGAGAGCAGATCATTAGAAGCAGGTAATGCCCCTGGGATTCAAGCCTAGAGAAGAGTCTAATCATTCACAACGGCCGGTTTGTTACACATGCTAGACAGAGCTGTGATACTGTGCAAGATTCATCGGTAGCAGACACTTGGCAGCTCTTACGCGGAGTAGCACTTATTCACCCCCATGAAAGCAGTAGGCGTTACTCACAGGAGTAAAGCTGGCAGGGTTCCGATCCTTTGCTTTCCTCCCTATGTATGTCCCCTCAGATCCCAGGGCAGCAAAACCATAATGACATTCTCTATTGCAAAGCATCTTTCACTCCAAAGTATCCCAGGTGGCTGTATTACTTGGGGGACACCCAGCACACAAAGTTCTCTACAGATGTTTTAGGCTCTGCATGAAAATGGAGTCTGCTGGGACTGCTAATGGTGGGGTGGATGATTAGCTAGAAGAGAGGAAAGTCCCAGCGAGCACAATATATACCCACCCCACCAGAGCTCATCACGTCTCTACAAATACATACCCCTCTAGCTACCTATCCTGCAGTTATCCCAATGTTATTTGTATTACCAGAGCAACAGGAACTCCAGCCAGGGACACCGTTGTGCTAGGCACTGTCTGAACTCAGAAGGTACCCACCGGTCTGCCTGTCTTTCAAGGACACACACGGATTCTCCACCAGCGAATGTAACAGGTTCCAGGGATGGGTGATCACCCTCCTTTTGGGGGGAGGGAGAGTCCAACAGTTTCTCTCTCCTGGGGGCGGAGGGAGGCGGAGACCCTTTGCCGTGATATATCTCAAGTGCCAACCAACATTGCATTCAGACACAAATTCCTAAACAAGGGGCTCATCTCAGGATGGGACTCAGATCAAATGCCCCCGACACACACCTGCCCTGAGCACTGCTCCATTTACAGCCCCCAGTCCAAACCCGGCCCTTACTGCAGGTATTGAGCGGCGGCTTTTATTCTTTCCCTCATCATCATCTGTGTCCCGGGGCTGTGGCTGAAGCACTCCCTGGAAAAAAGCTACTGGCAGGGAGCTCCCAGTCTGGAGTCCCTGGGATCTCCCAAGAAAGCCTGCTCCTGTGAGAATGCGGCTCCACACAGTGCAGGTGCCAGACTGATTCGGCCTGCCCGGATGTTGACGTGGCTGGGTTTTCCCAGAGGCCGCTAGCTCTCCCTTTCAATGGGAGTTGAGAACATGACCCCTCTCTTTGCAAATCCCCAACAGTGTCCAGACCATTCCCTGGAGCCTTTCCCACAGAAGGCTGTGAAGGGTGTAAGAGAGCAGGGTAACCACACACAAGAGCTTAGGACGGGAAGTGAGGCAGAATACTGTCTAAAAAGCCCTCTGTGAAGTTAAATACCAGCACTGGAATCGAGTCAGGACACTGAGGTTAATGCTTCCCCAGTCTTGCAAAAAAGTGCCGTGGGATTTATTTCATGTCTACAAATGGGCCTAAAATTAAGCCTTCTCTGGAAGATCAGTGTAGACGAGCCCTTCACCGCTCGTCTCAGGAATGAGCCAAGACGACGCAGTTTTTCACAGCAGTGCCCCTTTTATTCCCTCGTGCACAGTCCACCACCACCGATATACAGTTCTATGCACAAAGCTATATACAAGTCTGCCTCCTGAGTTACTTGGGGGACAGCTAGCTCCTGCAGCTAGCCAGGAACACCAGCCAGTTGCTCCTCCCCTTCCTATTACCCCCTGTGCACTCCCTGCCTGCCAGCTTTATCCCGCTGGCTCCAGAGGCGCACAGGTGCTTTGCCTTAAGCCCTCCCGATTGAGGGCCACACCCTGCCAGCTCCAATTACTCCCCTGCCTAGGGCCTGAGCTAGCAGGAACTCAGCTAACAGGGGCTGGCTCAGGGCTTCTCAGCCAGCACCCTGTTACAATCAGATTCATGGGGAATTTGATTGTTTTCCCCTCTTCTGCACTGCTGGGCTGCCTGGCAAACAGTCGTTAAGAGCAAAAGCAGGACCTGTATCTAACCATTTCCCACCCTGTTACCGTGCCCGCACAATTATCAATCACCCAATGGCAGAGCCACCTTCTGAAAGGCTCCCCCATCACCCTGATCACAGGCATGGAAGAGGCCTCTTTGTATGAAGACTGATGACTACAGCATCACAATTGTTAACATGCATTACAGGATTTTCCCTAGGAGCTGTGATCAACTAAGACTTTCAAATTACTGGCAGCAGCACAAGGACAACTGTCGTGAGTTCTGAGTGGCAGGAATGCTGGGTGGAAAAAAAAACCCAGGAAAGTTTTGGGGGTATAATCAAAGATTAAAGCAGGCTGAATGGACTCCCTTCTGCTTCATAGCTGGTAGCATGGTCAGCGCAGCCAGTAGCATGTAGTGCTTTAGTGAAATGCAAATCGTTTGTTTGGGCTCTTTCAGCCAGGGGTTGGAAAACACATTTGTTTGTTTCTCACCTAGGCTCTGATGCACAAAGCCTTCAGGATGTGTTAACTTCAGGCGCATGCCTGAGTCCCATTGAGGGTTGGGGGATGGAAGCACATGCCCACAGATACACAGTTGCTCTGTTGAACAGGAGTCCTCGCGAAGTGATCCCACCACTGTAGGGGATACACAGGGGATGATGGAGGGAGTGTTGCCCATCGCCAGCCTGGGACATTCTGTGGCACATGACGAAGCAGGTCTCTGCATACGGGGATCTGCCTTCTTTGCGGCTGTGCTCTTTGCACCCTTTGAGACGCGGCACAGTTAAATGATGGAGCCAAGAGTGCAGGACGCTTGTCCGCACTATCCCAGGCTGGTGAAACGCTGCCCCCGCACTAGGGACCATCTGCCCCATTCGGTGATTGGTGGAAAGGGAATAGCTCTATGCCATCCTGTCAGCAGTCGGTGATATTTCAGAACTGAAGACACCGGGCGTCGTGGGCTACTCCCCGCCACATCTTCGAGAACCCTCGGCTCGAGGTCAGGGTGTCACCGGGGGCTTGGAGGGAAAAGGGACATAGCCAAGTATGTCTGCCACTGACTGTGCAGAGAGAAAGCCAGCAAATGAACTCCACCAAGCAGGCTCCACTCAGCTGTGACTAAATATCAGGAGATGCTGTAGGACCCCTCCCTCAGGCAGGTGTCTTAGAATGGGTGGGGTTGGACTAGAGGACCTCATATGGGTCCTGCGAGTCGTATGACTCCCTCCCCTTGGGAAGCACATTTTCTGAACCATGCATTTAAATACGCTTGGCCAGAATCCAGCTCCCATTCAAACTCAGCTTTACACTAGACACTGAACACGAAATGTGTGTGAATGGAAGGCTGAGGTTCCGATTTCCATCACCCAGAGGTGTTGGAATCTCCTGGGAACCCTATGGCCCATATCGGGGGCTTACCGCTCCTCCCACTGACGTTGGTGGCAGAGCTCCCTTTTAGTTCAATGGGAGAAGGACAGGGCCCTGTTCAGTCCTCCCACACCTCTAGAGAGTTCTCCTGGACTCCAGCTGCGGTTGCTGGTGCATACCCGAGGGAGTGACCGCCCTGTATAGTGACTATATTTAACAGCATGACATATATTCAAAACACTTGATAGCCATGATCCTCAAGTCTGCTCGAGCTGTGCTTTGTGGAAGACTGGGGGCGCGGAGTCTAAGGCAGCTGGTTGTCTCCTTTATGCTGTGCCCCGGCCTGCCCCATCCACTCCCCCCACTCCCACCCATCCCAGGAGCTGCTGAGGGACTTGACAGCCACCAGGAGTTTCAGCAGCACTGAGGCAAGTAACGGACTCATGGATCATTGCAGTTCAGAGATGTCCAGAACACTGCTGCACTCTGGCAAAACCCCTGGCACTGGGCATGCTCCCTTTGCCAGCAGCTGGAATTAGCAGGGGTGGTTTAGAGCCAGGATGTCACCCGGCTGGGGCAATGGTGTCCCTGGTCCTACACAGATGCAAAGGAAGACATCGGTGGGTGTGGCTAATTTATTTCTTCTCTCAAGGACCGTGGAAAAGCTGGAAGAGGCCCCTGGCAGCAGTCAAGAATATTTGTACTCTAGAGTATGTTCGGTAGACATCGGGGAAGATACAGAGCTCAAACGGGCTGGGATGCCAGAGCAGGGGGGGATGTGAACCCACTCCAGGGGTCCTGACCCACAGTGCTGCAGCCTGGTTTATCCCTAGTTACCGGGAGCGTTACACACACGTCGTACTCACATGGTCGATGAGTTCCTTCATCATGCCGTTCCACTGCCCCTTCTCATCCTGTGCTCCGTACTTCCCGTCCTCCACCAGCCGGATATCGTAGGTAAAGCCCAGGATGTGGGATAGCTCCTTCAGAAGGTCGATGCAGTACCCTTCGAAGCGGTCGTTCCCGAAGAGGGCTGCATCTGACTTGCGAAACATGACGAAGGGTTCTTCCTGCACAGACAGGAGAGAGCAGAGCAAAGAGCCAGGGCTGAGGGCAGGTTGCCAGTCCCGTTTCCAGCCAACAAGCGATGGAAGCAGGTGGCTGTTCCTGCAGGTAACCCTGCGCAATGTGACACGCATTATGCAGGCAAGGTTGGCACTGCAACATGTTCGGAATAAATTAACTTTGCATGGTGCATCAGCTAATTAGCAACCTTGTTTATCCCACTAAATTTAATTTTGTCTCTTCTGAGCAGCCAACTGTTTTCCATTCAGTGGGATTTCAGAGAGAGAGAGAGAGAGAGAGAGAGAGAGAGAGAAAATAACCATTTCATGCTCTGCAAATGAAAACAAAAATAAAATAAATAAAAATAAAAATACGCTGGGGGAAAGAATTCAGCCACAAATCCCAGACACTAGAAACACAAATGAACCGATCCCTGGGGACTGTTGTGGACTCACCACCATGAGGGGTTCTTAAGAGCATTTGAGCTGGGTGTCTTGCAGGACACCATGCCTGGCTGGTGGCCGGTACAAGGTTGGCTTTACTTCCTTATCCCCCCGGGATAGGTGAACAAGCAAAGAATGGGGCAGGGATTCTAGTGCTGGCCAGAGGTAGGTCAAAAGGAGACCGGCACGTGTCATAGACCTTTTCCTTTGTAACACACCAGCACCCACTCCCCTAGCAGGTGCCCCTGGGAGCACAGGTCTGTACTGAGAGGAGGGGGTGCCTGAAAGCAGATGGTTCCCAAGCAGGTTTCCTGCTAGCTGGGTCAAAGGGCAGGTTTTCCACGTACACCTGGATCTGATCAGGCCCTAGAGTATCCCAGGAACATCCCCTCCAGTTCTGACCCAGAGCTTGATTCTGGCCAAATGGCAGCTGAATTGACTGGCAGAGGAATTGCTCTGTTCGCTGGCATAGTGCCCAACATGCCCCCATCCCCACTTTGGCCGTCGGTGCAGAGAGTATGCCCAAGAGCTAGGGGGCACTTCGCCACCAGGGTCAGAGGCAGCAGGTATAATTTACAGCAGCTCCAGGGTGGCTCTAACTTATGCTGGTGACTTTGGGCAGCTTTTCCCACTCCCGTGTCGCACTGAGATCAGTTCAGACATAGCCCAGGATCAAGGCCCAGGACTTTTCGATAGCCAGACAACACCCTGGCCTCTCAAGCAACTAACCCGTGGGTCCGAGCCTGGGCAGTTGTAGCTAGTGTGGGGTAGATGCCCATGCACTGTGGGCACATTGCACGGAGCGGATGGTTTCTAACAAGCTATGGCTCATTACTTCAGGAAGGACACAGGGAGCTGGGGTAAGTAGCCCCGCCATGCTATCTTGGGGCCTTTTCTCCCGCTCCTGAGCTGTTCCCATTACTTTCGTATTCAGAAAAGCCTCTGAAAATTTAACAAGCTGCAGCAAAGTGCTGCCTTATTAGCTAGCAGAATGCGGGCAGAGCCAGGAAACACTGTAAGTTACAGCACATCTAAAAGGAATGTTCTCCAGCGAACTTTCTGAAACACTCCGAGGGCTGCTCTCCTCTGAGTCCAAATGCTCGCACCTCCGCTAAGCCTCAAAAATAGCCATTCTTTCTAGATTAAGGATGTCCAGGGCGGCTGCCTTGAAAGGTTCGGAGATGTCAGACTGATCACCCAGCTCCTGTCTGAATCCTGCACCGGCCGTTACTTTTCTGAGAAAATCGTGTCCAGATGCAGAAAGCAATCGATGTATTTTTAATCAATTATTATTATTCCGTTCCACGCTGAAGCACTGATTAATGCCCAAGATATATGGCACACCAGGAGAGCCCAGATTGCCTGTCAAATACAGAGCCACTGTTTATTAGGATAATCAAATTGTCTCGTTGTTATCTTGTTCTTCCTTCATTTGTTTCAACTAGTCTCTCTCATCCTACTCTCAGTTTTGGGGCCAGGACCCTCTTTTCATTATATGTGGGTACAATTCCCAGCACAATGGGGCCTTGATGTATAATGGGGGGCACTAGGTACTACCACGATCCAAATAATAATGTACTGATATGAGCAAGCCTATAACAGGCTTCTACACTGGAAGGTTCCCTCTTTCTTCTCATCTCCTTTGATGAATGAGGTCATCATATGCATGTGAGGACAGTAAAGTATGCAATACACATCACAGCCTTTCACAAAGCAACACATTTGGGCTGCCAGTCATGGCAACAGAAAGGGACCAGGAAGATGTGGGGATGGCCGGAGAGAGAAGATATGTAGGGGGAGTGCTGAGAAGTTAAAGGTCTGCTATCCTGCAGGGGAGCACAAGGCGGCACAGGCAGGACAGGAGACCGAGCTGAGGAAAAGATGATTTATTAGACTGAACCATTGGGTAATGTTTACACAGTCCTAGCTTGGAGGTACCCCAGACCTCGCCCTAGCACCTGGAGGCTTTGCTGGAATTCCAGCAATATCCCTGCCTATGCCTCCTGCCTTGAGAGATCCACACTCCTCTAGCACCCACGGTGGACAGAGCCAGGCCATTCCCGTAGGGCTGTGCAGACGGCAGTCCGTCCTGCTCTGGGTGTTGGTGGGGAGCGGATGAGAGAGAGCTCCGGGAGCTGGGTCTGCTGGGTGAGAGAGGCTGATAACAGCATGCCTATGGCATTAGCATGGTGACTGCAAGCCCGTTCAACTCCTTCCATCTCCTCCACAGCCCGCTCCCCTGGAATTAGCGCTTTGTTTGTGAACCAGCTGAGTCTATGGATCTTGGTATGAATACACCAGCTCCAAAGCAGCCATAAAACGCTATTAATTTTGGGAAGCACTATGGGGATAACATACATATTTAACAGCCAAAGCACTGAGCATTAGGATGCCACTCGCTCCGTAATGTATCTCCGGGTCTCAAACGTTTCCTAGGGGGTAATTCTGATCTCTATGAACCACTTATTCACAGACTATTTCACAATTTATTACTGAAAATGGCCAGACATCCAATTCACAAGCTCCCTCGGCTTGCTAATCGATTTCTCAGTGAAGGTGCCCTCAATTTCATAACTTCACAGTTCCCGTATTGCTCAGGGAGAGTGGCGCTGGCTGCTGGGGTAATATTTCTCTTCCAACAAGTCACCGTAATATGAGCAAAAGGCAGAGGGGGGAGAAACAACCTTTCCTGCTTTTCCTTTTAAAGATCCCTCCTCTGCTTTTCTACTGTCATTTACACCTACGGAAGAGGCACAAAGGGCAGCAGCAAATGTTGATAAAGTTAGGGTTGTATTTTACTTCTTAGGAGCCAATGAAAATGCATTTCTTGCACAACTCAGTGCAGCAATCCCACCATGTTCCTCACGACCTAGGGCATAAGGCTGCAGGTGGCTTTGCATTAGGCACGCAGGCGCCCATTCCAGCACACAGAGCTGAACAATTAGAGGATGGTGATTTGCTCTATTGATACTTTCGAATTGGAGTGTGAGCATAAAGTTTAGGGACCTTTGCTAAAGTGGAGAGATTAAAGTTCTAGCGAGAAACCCCCAGGGGCTCCCTTCAAACCCTGAGTTCTGCTGATGCACCTCACTCCGGACTTGCGCCACTCCCACTACATAGATATTCCAGATCCAGACCCCGTCTCAGCTCTGCCAATGTAGCTCGCTTCTGAGCTGCAGTATTCCTGCTTCCAGCATTCCTCAGTCCCGGCCCTGTTCCAGCCCTCAGCCCTCCACACCCCCTTCATTCATCCCAACCCTTCATTCCAGTGTTACCAGCTACCCCCTGCTGGCACCGTGCTACGTTTTAATTAGATACAGCTGGACAAGGGCAGTGGGGGAAAGGAGTCTCTTGAGAGTTGAAATAACCTCGGGTCACTCCCCCACCGCTGACCCCTGGCCTCCGTCTCGGGTTCCTATCGCTCTGCATGGCATTTATTTCATTCACCCGGCTCCGGCTCCCACTTACGGGAGCCTTGCAGCTGGTCCTGCTTCAAATTCCTCAGGCCCAAACTTTCAGAACAAGCAAAGAAAGTGTAAATTCAACAGAACGAACAGAAAAGAAAACAGCTGCCGCCGCCCCCTCCCCTGCCCGATGGCCAGAGGAAGCCCTGCAGCACCCTGCCTCTACCTCCCCCCCTCCAATTCAGGGATCCTGAAGAACTACACAGCTCACAGCATTTCAGACATACCCCATCTGGGGTCCAATTTATTCAGGCCTGAGGTCAACACACCAGGTCAGTGTCTCCCTCCCTGACGTCGGGAGTCCCCCGTCCTTCGTCCCTGCGCTGGGTCTGCACCAAGGCCAGGCTGGAGTCCAGCTTTCTGGCTCTGACTTCTCAATTCCCCGGGGGTCGGATCCTTCCCAGCAGGAGCTTTTCTCACTCACTGCAGTTTCCTGAATTTCCCTCCTCCCTACAGCTTCCTGCTGCCCTTGATAGGGGAACGAGCTGGGCTCCAGCAGGCCCCGTCCAGTCTCGTGGCACGGGTGGGCAGGAGCCTTTCCATCAGTAATGGGGCTTTTCTGCCTGAGGCCTCCAGCCCATAAGACCAGAGCCACCCCGTAAAACTGACCCTGTTCCAGGAGCCTGAGCAGAGCGTCCAGAATTGGAGTGAGCAAGAACTGCCAAAGTGCTTTTTGTTCCAGCATTTCCCCTAAGGCCAGGGGTGGGTAATCCGCTGGGGGGCTGCCAGGCAGTGTTTACATTGGCACAGCTGCCCCCATGGTTCACCGTTCCCAGCCAATGGGAGCTACGGGCGGCCATGCTTGCAGATGGTCAATGTAAACACTGACTTGCGTCCTGCCGGTGCATTACCCTGGCAGGTCCCGGGTTGCTCACTACTGGCCCAAGGGCTCTGACGCGACCATTCTTTTGAACAACTGCAGCCAGTGGGATGCATTGTTGCTGCTCCTGATGCTAATGCAAACTGCACCGTGGGGCTATATCTGTGCAGAGGTATCTCTACCAGGAGAGTGTGTGTGAATGAAACTCCCGAACAGCTTGGGGGGGAAGTAAAGGAGAGAACGGCCAGCTATTTTAACTCTGCAATCTTCCTTGCAAAGGGAGGCATGAAAGCAGCATGTTACAGGCTAAAATAAGACAACCAGAGGCTCCTGCAGCACACTCACACCCGGGCGTTTCGGCAGAGCAACTCAGCTGGGAAAAATGTTTTGTGACAACGAGCACAGGGAAGATGGAGCAGCTGTGTGTCAGGTTTGGGTTATTTTTAGACTGGGTGGTGGTTTCATTTTAGGAAGTCAGGCCTCATTACCCAAATGGTCCATCTAATTCCATTATCCAACCTCCTAACATGACAGACCAGATCATTGCTCTGTCAAGTCCAGTATCTCCCATCCTTTCTGATGCACTGGATCAGGTTACATAGCTACCTTGTCCAACCTCTGTCCAGAGATGTGATTACACAGGCGTGTTACTGGATAGCAATGTCACAGCACGGATGCATCATTTGCAAGATAACGATGGAACAAACTTTTTTTTAATCGCTCCCTTCCTTAGTTTCTATCATTCTTGGAAGGAGAGGGCTATCCCCCTGCTGGAGAGCCCAGCACAGCAAAAGTCAAACATGAAGCACCCCCAAATTATCTGTTGTGCCTGGGTCAGAATGATGTTTCAGGGACTGGAATAGTAGGAGCTGGAGGCTGGGAGCGAGGTGCATTGGCAAAACTGTGTGCGAGCTCCAGACCTGGAATGGAAAGGGGTTCTTCGGGTGAGACTCGAGGCACATGAACAAAGAGATGGGAAGAGGATACATTTCACACTGCTTGTAACAGGACACTGAGCCAAACACTTGTTCTTCTCTTTTGAGAATAGGCCTACATTCTTTTAGGAGCCCGAGACAATATGTCATAAAAGACGATCTTCTCTAAACCCTACGCGACCAAGCAGTTCTTTCCCCTCTCTAACATCCCTGATTCTTGACAGAAGCGGCTCCTTGAAAGTCACTGCTTGGAGATTGGCCAGAAAAAATATTGCCATAAACAGACTTTGAAACCTGATCTATGCAACCTGCCCAAGTTTCGTTAGAGTTTATCTGTTCTAGGTACAGCGTTATTTACTGTTGCCGATTGGCACAGCCTCACCCAGCATTGTGCAACACAGCCAAATACAAACCAATGCGACTAGTCATAATTCATTAGATGTTAAATAAAAATTCATTCTGATCTGATGCCTGCTATCAAATCCAATAGTGAAGGCGAGAACTAAATACAGTGTGACAGGTGGAGACAGAGATCGGTTAAGTATCCATGGTTTGCTGGATAACTCAATTACTTTTGGCTAGGTTGTCACCTACGTACTTATGAGGGGAAAGAAACACAAGCGCTCCAGTTATAACCCGTGTGTATAAATGAATTCCGGGACAGTGAGAATCGGCAGCGCTGAAGCATGAAGTACCCACACAGCAGATACAACGCAGGCAGTGGCAGGACAAGGACCCTGCTGGTTCCCACCCCACCGCCTGGCACGGAGCTTCAACTCTGACCTGGAAGGGTCTTACCTAGAAGCAAGAGGAGGGTTCAGTCTCTAGGGCCCATGAAGCCACTGGTCTCTCCGCTAAGATTACCAGCAGGGCAGCTAATTTGGGGCTTTTGTGCCCTTGGAGTTATGGTAGGGTGACCAGATAGCAAGTGTGAAAAATCGGGACACGGGATGGGGGTAATGGGCACCTATTTAAGGAAAAGCTCTGAATATTGGGACTGTCTCTATGAAATCGGGATATCTGGTCACCCTACGTTATGGGGTCATTTGTCCAATAGTGATAGAGAGAGGGAGAGACCCTCTAGCCTCTTCTTAATCCCCTGAGCCCCCACGGGCCCAGAAGGGAGGATACTGAGGCATGTGCTTGATCTTGTTTTTTTGCTGTAATGAGAATAGTCAGATCTGAAGCAGCATTGTAAAGCACCAGAGAAGTCACACATTTCCAGCCATGTATAGATGGATGAGAAATACAAGTCTGCAGCCTCCTACCAGGACAGTGGTGACAATAAGAGATCTGTTGGTTAGTGAGTCTGTGACGTTGGGCCCTCGCCCCTTGGAAATTTCCGTGATGTTCAAACCATCCAAAGGGTTCCACACGCCAACCTGAAAGGAAGGAAAGAAACAAATGACTAGACACTTGACGGGTGTTATTCAGACTCTTCCAGGATCCCCCAGGCCTGGCTGAATGGCAGCTATTTCCGTCTTCTGCTGCACAGGCAGGCAAAGCTGAACATACCGTGTTCACTGACCTCAACAGAGGAGAAAGTTACACTAATTCTGCCGTCACAGACCACTCCAACAGTCACCCATGCAGAGCAGACATTACGACTACCTAATGCTTTTCCTTTCTGCTGCCCTCTGAATGGGGCACTGACACCTGTGGACAAATGAGGAGGTTCACGATGTCTACAATTCAGGAATTCACTCAATAGTGGACAATAACACCATGCACAGAATACACTGAGAAGTGAACTCAGTGATTCAAGATATTCCTGAATCAAAGATTCCCCAATGCAAATGTCTTAAGCTTTGGTGAACAGCGGGTGGGAGGGGAAGCCCAGGCAGTGAATTTCCCATCATCACAGAGGAGCATAAGAACACAGCTGGGACTGGAATCCAAATGTCCTGGATCCCAATCCCGCGCCCTATCCACTCAACCACACTGCCCTCCGATTGTAGAGTCTTTCAGGCCGGGATCTCACATCACTTGACCAATGCTAACGATTGTCCGGTGAGACAGCATTTTACCACTGGGCAAGCTGAAGGTCTGGGAGGGGAAAGGCCTGGCGACAGCCGTGCACAAGGCCCACTGAAGAGTTTGACTCCTGGGCCTAGCTGGCATAAAGGAGTATTGCTCCAGTGACGCCACTGTGCTGCGTACATTCACACCAAAAGATGATCTGGCCCCTCCTCGTCCGGCTGCAACCGCTACTCTTCACTCTCTCCTAGACTTCGAGAAGGCAGGTTTAAAATCTCCTGGCATATTCAAACCTTGTGGCTGGTTGTCTAAAGCTGCCCCTTTGTAGCTTGTTATGCCCCCAAATAAAGACAGAGACACAGCAAACAGGAACCGCAGAATATACCGGTCAATCCATCTACAAGGCTCCATGAGCAATGGAAACTTGAAAACAGAGAGTCCACAGCCCAATCCCATTGCGGGGCTAGGAGCTTCCGATTATTTATTTATTTATGTTTTTGGTTTCCTTGATTGTTTTTCTTTCTTTTCTATTTTTTTTTCTTTAAATAATTCAATCTTCCCAGCAACCTCTGGTGAGAGCCTGGTTTTACTGCATTCACAGAAAAGGTTTTTGAACAATGAATTCTGTTTGGCATGAACAATATACATTTTAAAAGAGTTTCTGTGAACTTTCTGAGAATCCCTAAATATTTTACAAAAGCCAGACGCTCCTCTGTCCCTCCTTCCAATCACGCAGCAGTTAAAATGTCAGACGATTATTATTGTTACAGGGAAGAGAAGCAATAATATAAAGAGCTTTTGGCAGAGCTACCTACTCAGCTAAGAATCTCTTGCTAAGTTTTCCTTAAGAAAGATGAAATACATGGAACTCAAGTCTGCATTAATTAATTTTAAAATTAAAATAAAGAAAAATGCAAATATTCCATTAAGAGAACTGTGCAAGTCAGATAGTCAAACTACATGTAATTATGTTTGGGTAATACTGCTTTAATCCTCAGAACATCCAGGCGGCAGCCGGATCAGAAGCACAATCCTAAAGCTCAACAAATATAAGCTATTATACATAATGCAAAGTACATATTGGGATTCACTCCGTTTGGCATTTCATTATTTCAGATTAGCCATTAACAGAATCTTTGTGTCCACAGAGATTTGACATTGATACTTTAAACCTTTCTAGAGTTGACAAAAAGCTTTTTTCTTTTTTTAAAAGAAAAAAAAGCAGAGAGCTACAAAATCTCTTGACAAGATGGAGATTAAACCAAAAAGCTGAACATCCTTGAGGAATACACTTCAGGGTTTGGCAATTTCCTGTGAGCATTATGTGACCCACGGTAGTAAGAAATACCACTGGGGTCAGCAATGGGGAGTACTGCGCTGATTGATAGATATTTTGGCAGTACCGTAAGGTTCGGATTCACCCGATATCCAGAATCTCTGCCATTTTTGCCTATTACCGGGATCATTACTGGTAAGCAGTCCACTGGCACGGACTGCACCCTGCTTCATGACCAGCACCTGTGAATAGGAGACTATTGGTATGCATTGTCCACAGTGCAGATCTTTGTGTATTCTGGCAACTTGCTGCTCTGTTTTGTCCACTGAATGATCTGCTCTCCCCTTGAAAATGATGTTTTCAGCATTTTAATGCTTTGAGTGTTCTTTGTTTTTTTTAAGTGGTCCATGAAACAGGAATGAAATCCCCATGAGCACCTGCGAATCAGACCTGCACCTCAGTGGCGTTACCTCCCTGTATCCAGCAGGGATCTGTGCTAATTAGTAGGATTCTACACCGTAGGGTTTGTGCTGCTGCTTTGTTGCTGCGGCAGACACTCCGCAGCCAAATGGGAAATTTCCAGTCAGGTCAGGAAACTAACCTGCCCTCATTTTGTTTGTACCCTCTCTTGGATATCGAAAAACCAACCAAGCCGCACATGATCATCTCCTCCAAGACTCAGGCTGCAAGAGGGCCACTCAGGGCTGGAACAAACCAGGGATATTTCAGGCCTTAGGTAATTTCCATAGCAGGAGATCACACCGAGAGGGAGGCTTTAAAGAGCTGCTGTTGTGGAAAACACTTCATAAACAAACTATGGCGTGTAGGCAGCACTTGGGTTGGACTTTTTCTCCCTCCCATCATTGGCATGGGGGGCAAAAAACCCAGGCTCCTGACTGCTCAGGAAGTCTCTTCTGCTTCTGTGGCTCTACCATTTCCCAAGTGTGTTACCACACCAATCTCACTAATTGTGACAACGTGGGCTGAGGGCTGTGGGTTTAGGTGTGTGAACGAGTGTGTGCATGTACATCAGGGAACAGGAGCAGAGCAACTCCAAGGCAGCAGATAACCTTAGGTCCAAACACAGAGGCAAATATAGGAGTGATGAGGCTGATGCATTGTTTTCCAGGCAGCCTGAGTGAATCTTTTGAAGGTTTCATAAACTCTTTAGCTAGCAGAAAGGACAAACTTCACTGACCTTTTCGAGACCATCTTCTTTGAGGCTGATGATGTCCAAGTCAAAATCTGTCCTTAAGCCACTGGTTTTGTTGAAGACAATACGCCCAGTTAATCCTTCCCATTGGGCCTGTGGAAGGAAGAAAAGGCAGCACAGCAGTTACGCGGCTTCATAAATCATCGTTTGCTACTGCTGTACAGTGCTTCATTTTAATTACTCCTTACACTGATACTCTCTCCCCGACGAGCATGATTAATTAATAATCACCTCCATCATTGCTCACGCTGCAGCAAGGGCTGGAGCTTTCCATAAATTCTATTATAGTCCTTGCCTTGATTTACATTTGCACCTTTTGTGTACCACATCCATCTCCGGACGTCTCCCTGGCACGCTGGGTTGGTGGAAAACTAGCCACGTTTCTCCTCCTGTCTTTGCAGCACTGACAACGTCTGGGGGAGGGTGTGTGGTGGGGGAGAGGAAGGATCTTTCAGCATTGGACAAAGCCACTCAAACACATAAACAAATACTCCTCCCCTGCCTCGGAGTGTTTACTCACTCTTTGCAAGGCGCTTTGGAGCTGGAAAATGATGAGTATTTTCCCCTCTGTTTTTCAGATGGGGAAAGTGAAGCACAAAGAGGAGAAGACCTTCCGGATGCTTAGAAGGAGCTGGGCACAGACGTGCCATGACTGGGGCCTGGGAACTGAAGTCAGGCACTGTGAATTGCAGTGATCTTCCCGGTGCCTAAAAGTCAGGTGTTATGAGGCTGAGCATCACAACTCCCAACCCATTTTGAGCATTTGGCCCTTTGCCACGTTTACCATGCCTGTGTTTTTACTGCAGCCACCCTGCACACCAGTGGAGACACATAAAAGTGCTCATGCTTCTTCCACTTTGGCAGAGAAAAATGAGCCTTTTTGATACAAAGCCACACCTTGTACCCTAAAACTTTTGAAGTGTATGCCAGGCCTCAGTGACTAGTCCAGGTGGGGATTAGACCTCATTTGCTCCTGGCTCCCAATCCTGTGCTCAAGCCAGTCGAATTTGTTTTTCTCTGAGACCTGCTGGTGGTAGCACCAGCCAAATGAATCCGTAAATAACACCCTTACAAAACCCTCCCGCTTAGGGTGACCAGACAGCAAGTGTGAAAAATCAGGACACGGGGTGGGGGGTAATAGAAGCCTATATAAGAAAAAGACCCCAAAATCAGGACTGTCCCTATAAAATCAGGACATCTGGTCACCCTACTCCCGCTGCTCCCCACAAATTGCTGATTTCTTCTTTTAAAAAATAAACATAAATAACTTTGGACCTGGGAGGTCAGTCACTGAACTTCTCAGCCCCAGTTCCAAAGTCCATCCCTGTTCAGCAAAGCCCCTGCACACCTGTTTAAGGGTTTGCACTGGCCCCATGGGCACGTAGCTCTCTTGAACTGCAGCCCCCTTCTGGGAAGGGGGATCGCATGGCATGGCAAGGAAGGGGGATTTGCAAATGGATTTGGAGGCAATCCCACTTTGATGAAAAGTGCAATGATACTGTCACTGCCTTTCTGTCTCCCAGCAACTCTCCTGGTGTTTGAATAAAGAACAGCGCAGAAATTAACCTCCCTGGTTTAAGGGGCAAGGGAGCCCGGAAGAACGGTTGCTGCTCCTGTAGGGCTAAGCGGTGATTAATGTCACTGCGGCGTGCAGTGCTGGCCCTGGGACAGCGAGGAGCAATTCTTCTGCTGTTTCTTGTGACACTTCCCTGAATGCAGGACACCCGGGTACCATCCCTCGCTACACGCCAAGTGAAGTCTGCTTGCCACGCTCTGAACTGTAGGCTGGTATTTTCCCGTTCCCTTTCCGAAATGACAGACTGTTAGCCTGCTCTACCGGCTTGACTCATTCCACTTGCGGAGTTCAGCAGCAGCATCTCCCTGGGGGATGAGCCAGAAATATCCCCCGGTGATGAAGGTGGCACAAGGAGACTAGCATGAAGGAACGCTGGCCCCCAGCTCACAGGCCTATTGTCTGGCGTGTTCGGGGACGGCTGCACTCAATATGCCAGGTTAAGCATGCAGGTGGGAACTGCTGCTGGGAAGTTCTCCGGGACGCAGTGAACACACCCAGTGCTTGAAGTACTGAGTCGGAAACGAACACAGATGTGGCTGGACTGCGTCACCTCCTCGCTGGGGCTCTAACTCTCCCGCTTCGCCCACTGCAGGCAGTGGACGGAGCTGGCAGAGCAGGGAGGAGGCGTCCCATTAATTTAGTGGCACAAGGGAAACAGAGCACAGGCAGGGGCAGCTAGAGCCCAGGAGAGCCCCCCTCCTTTCCCTGGTGACCGCAGACAGCCCTGCCCGCATCTCCCCCTCTTCCTAGGGTGGTGCAGTGAGCTCCCCCGCCCTTCCCCAGTCTGCTTGACCCCTGAGCCGAGACACGTCTCCAGCTGATGAGACACCACCTGTGCCTGTCACCCAGGAGGGTCTGTCTCCCCTTTGCTGTCTCATTTCCAAAATACACTGGGACCTCCCTCTGCCTGGCCCATTGGTCCTACGAGACTCTTGAGCAGACGCTGGTAGGTGAGAGCAGCCTGCTAGCCAACAAGGCAACCTGCCAGGCCTCCCCCAATACTTCAGCAGGGTGCTCAGCTACCCTAGTCTCATCCCCGGGCCTGTTTGGCTGCTGCTGCAGTGGGAAGAGTCCAAACCACCCCCCACCCCCACCCCGACACTCTCAGGGGGGCAGTTCCCACGCAGGACGGGATGCCCTTGATGAGTGATAACAAGCCAGGCTGTGCCCCTAACGAATCACAGCTCGGAAAACATCCTGCTGAAGACAAGGTCTCAGCGTGTGTTTGCTGGTGGGGCGTGAACAAACATTGGCACAGTTCTGTACATGAGGACTGTGGGGTGTGGGGGCCTGGTCTCTGCAGCAGGACATCCCTCAGCATTTGCTGTTTTGTCCTTCCCGGCACTCAGAGAGCACAGTTATGATGTGTTTTGACTGCAACGCAGGAAGCTTATCCCTGCAAGTCGCTGACAGAGTGCCAGGAAGGGGAACAACAGGCTGCCACTGGAGTGCAGGGCTCAGAGTAATTTGCCAAAGAAGGCAACGAATGTAATTATTAAACACTCTCTTCTGGCAGCCGGCAGGAGCAGCTCCTTGCAGAAGGGAACAAACCGAGAGAAAGAAGAGGAGATTTTCAGAGCCTGGAAACCGGCAGTTCAATGTCCCTGTAAAATGGGGATAATCCTTCCTTCCTCCCACCCTTGGTCTGTCTTGTCTATTTAGATTGTAAACTCTTCCGGGTAGGGACTTTCTCCCACGCTGTGTGTAACCTGTCCACTGAACAGCTGTTCCCCACCCCCACGTTGCCGACGGAAGGTTGCATCAATAGGAAGGAAGCAGTTATTGCTGCAAATCCTGCTTTTACCTCTTTTATAAAATTCATGAAGCGGCCCCCGAACCTCCAGGCTTTGTGGCGATGGCACTGCAGGGAGTTAACAGTCATCTGAGGGGCTCGCTGGTAGCACACGGAGACAATGTGAACGGCGTCGTACAACAGGGCAGCATCTGTCTAAAATAAAGGGGAACCGCATTTGGGTTGATAACCGTTCCAAAGCAAAAAGGCAATAATGCGGCAGAGCAGTTTGGTGCCGGTTCCATTTGGAAAACCCATGGGCCATCTCCTGCAAAGCTGCAGATGTTCCTCCTGTAAAATGTCCCCCGCCCGCCCAAAGAACATTTCCTCCCTCCTCCCTCTTGCTCACACGTCTCGCAGAGAAATGAAAGCGGTCGCCTCTGTCTTCTCGCCTGTACCCTGACATCTTTCCTCCTGGCGCCTGAAACACACTTGCACGCAGCTTCCCTGAGGGCAGGGCTTTCTGCACTGAGGGGCTGCATCTGCATCCTGCCGGCAGATCATCCCGATGCTGCTGATCGGTTCAACCCCAGGGGAATTGCAGGCCAGGCACCCTCCAGTACAGGCACGGCTGCCAGCAGCGGGGGGCTGTGAGCATTTAGGAGGAAGACTGGGTACGATGGTTTCATTGTGGAGAGGTGAATTTTCCCCCTCATTTAAAAACTAAAAAAGTTGTCAAACATTAAAAACTTTGGTGAAAAAAACATTTTTCGTGATACCCCTTTAAAAAGGCTGAAAACAATTTGAACGATTCCTAACCCTAATTGGAGAGCAGATGGATGGCACAATTTGCACCACTGGTAAAACAGGGGCTGGGGGCCTCTGGATAAATAAAAAACAAAGCCCAATGCAAGAACCAGCTGACCACTGCAAGGACGCCTACAGTCACACTGACTCCTGGCTAATTGAGGGATCTCATTGTTCAGCCCTAAATGAGTGTAATCAAAGGCCTCATGTCTGGCTCCCATTGAAGTCAACTGTAAAACTCCCATGGACTGAAAGGGAGCAGAACATAGCTGTATTCTCTGCATCGTTACAGTGGTACACACAACAAACTTCTAGAGAGTCGTGGGTTTCATGGTCAGATAATTGAGTCTGACCTCCTGTATAACACAGGCCATGGGAAACCTTGCGCCATGATTCCTCCATAAAGCCCATAATGTCTGTTTGAATTACAGCGTATCTTGAAAAAACCCAGCACTGTAACCAGACAAGCAGGTGCCCAATTCCCCAGATTTGGAATAGTCCATTCTTTATCCAAACAAGAGCTGATGTAAAAAAAGCAAAAATGTTACATGACCTGTGAGGGGAGGCAGAATCAGAGAAGGGGGGAGATTTTTTGTTTCATTTGGAATTATTCCTGAATTATTTCTGGATTTTGGACAAAAAGTTTCTGGACAACTCTTTTTGTTTTTTAAATTTTCATTTCATCTTGTTGGGGAAAATCCCACTCCACATTTTTACGTTTTTGGTTCAAAATTGTGGAAGAAAAGCCACCACCTCACCCTTTTTTATTCTTCCCTCCATCTTGGTTTTAAAAAAGGGGGTAAAAATAAATGGTGGGGAGGTGAATTTTCCCCCTAATTTAAAAACTAAAAAAGTTGTTAAACATTAAAAACTTTGGTGTAAAAAACATTTTTTGTGATACCCCTTTAAAAAGGCTGAAAACAATTTCAACCATTCCTAACCCTAACCGGCTTGCTCATCAGGACAGAAAATATGACTTCTCAGGCTGAAATTCAGACTTCAACAGAACTTTGAAAAAGCTACAGCTACGGAACAGCAAATAGATTTGCTTTTGGGGCAGAACTTGTGTTTTCTTGTTCTTTTCATTTTCTAAATGGGTAGTTATGTACACAACAAAGACATTCTTCAGAACAGGAGGTTTTTTCCAGTATGTGGTAGTTTACTCCGAAAGGCCATAGTCATCTCTTTAAATCACAGCCTACGAGAATGCCATCTCTCTATCTACATCTTTGATAGTCATCACTAGTACACCTACCACTGTACTGTCTACATGTCACACAGAGAAGATTGCTAGTCCTTTCTAATGAAATGTCAGACAAATCTGGGATATAAAAAGATTTTTTTTAATGTAGCCCCTTTTCTTTGAGGATCTCAAAGCACTGGCACCCACGAAAGCTTATGCTTCAAAACTTTATAGTTAGTCTTTAAGATGCCACAGGACTTTGTTACCTCTGCTATTCCAGACTAACACGGCTACCTCTCTGATTCTCAAAAAATAGTGGTATCTCTATTTTATAGCTGGGAAAAATGAGGAACAGAAAAGTTAAGTGACCAAGGTCATGCAGCAAGTCAAGTCCAGAGCTCTGTTCTCCTGACTCTTAGTCCCTGTTAGAACCACTAGACAACAGAGAGAAGTCAGAGCTGCTGTCATGAGAAAACTAAAGCAAAGCATCCCCATTTCAAGACGAAGTCTCAAGGTCAGGAGTTGGACTCTGAATAAATATTCCCCCGCCACCCTGGTAGTTTTTCTTGGGCACTGTTGTGGTGAAATCTTCACCCAGGTGGCGATGCCTGACAGTCCTGCATCCATGAAATATCCATGATGAAATGAGAAATTTCAGGCAATGGGGACCGGGGGTGGTTATTGCTGTACAATGTGACAGTGAGTGGGGTGGGGGTTTGGAATGGTTTTGCAACACTGCCCCCCACCTCCAGACAAAGTGGGATTTATTTTTCCCTTCTAAAAGAGGGCTGGGGAAAAACCCCACTGGTGAAAAACACATTACTCGCTGGTTTCACCTTTGTATAAAAAATAAATCAAACAATCTAGCAAACTACAGCTCAGAAATCTAACAGTGGAGTGTGGCAGGGGAGGAAAATGCTCCGTCTCATGACCTTATTCCTCCCAAGTGTGAAGGGCAGGAACCTGGCCTATATCCCGCTGGCATCTCTTTACACCTCGAAGGGGCAGGATGCTGGGTCTTGTAAGTCTGGGGGATGCTGGAACGCGTTTAAACACACATATGGTGTATAATTATTATTTGTTTTATGGTGGCGTGTACAGGCCCCAGCTGAGAGCCCATTGTGTTACAAACACATAGGGAGAGACAGGTCTCATCTCCAAGAGCTAAACAGACAAGAGAGGCATAGGGCAGGAGAGAAACATAGCCACACATCTGGAAAGAGACTTGCCTAAGGTCCCACTGTAGCTCCATGGAAGAGCTGGGAAGAAAGCCAGTGCCCTCTGCACTGGGTATTGCTGCCTTTCTGTTCTATTGCACTGTACTGGAATACTAGAGAGGAGTAGGAGACAGCACAATATTCTCTCCAAGCAAGCGGGCTGAGTTCATAGGTGCTCACAGCTAATGTGCACGAGCCGTGAATTCTCATGTGGAGCCCTCAGGGAGTTCTAGTCACCATGTCGCACCAGCATGGAGAGCACAGTGTAAGCTAACCAAAAAGTCACCGCGGTAAAGAACCTGCACTACAAGAAAGGATGACGGGATCTGGGCTTTGTTCTCCTAGGAGAGGAGTGAGCCCCCAGGTGCCATGGTAAAGGTTTCCAAAATTAGAAGGCAGAGCCAAGGGGGCCTGGGGATAAACTCCCCGCAAACGTGAGTAACATCACTCACAGGTGCCCTGTTTGCTTCCAGAGCTTGGGGTCCCCACTTCTGAAAGCCTGGCCCCCCATTTTGATGTTTGATATTGACGGAAGGAATCAAAAAGGGAGAGAATTCGAGTGTGGGTCTGGCTGCTTTCTCGGTTTAGCAAGTGCTAACGATGCAGGAGGTGGGGGGAAGGGAGGGGTCAGCTGTCTTGGACAGAGAGTCTGGTGTTAGAAGGAGGATGCTCCTTGCTGCAGAGAGAAACTTTCAGCTCTGCTGGAAGGAGGCTTTATAAAAAATGTATTAGAAAGCAGGCGGCGTGCTGGGTCAGTCTTTGCTGGCAAGGAGAGAGGCTGGAAATCACAGCCAGCGTGCAGACATTACGGCAGAGTAGCATTTTATCACCATGCCCCATACGTGACAGGCAGGGCAGAGGATTAACAAGCCGTACAGGGGAGCGGGAAGGTCATGACAGTGCCTCTGGTTATGTCCAGCTGTCTTGCCGCAATGGTAGAAGTGCTGCTGCTGTCCTCATTTCTGCCAGTCGCCAGGCCGCAGGCTCCACCGTTGCCCCAGACGCTTGGCTCCCGACGTGCAGAGAGAGAGGGAGAGGTTTCTCACGAGGAAATGCAGCTCTCTGGAGATGGGACTAAGGAAGCAGACTCCTTGTGGCCAGAAATTAAGGCCTGGTCCTAATGCATCCTTCCCTCTAGTGCTGGGAAATCCTCCAAACCAGCCACCGGATGTCTGATCTGCCCTTGCTGGCCATTTCTCTCCCACATCCTGAGCAGACACGGACAGGGTGTTCCGGGGGGATTTCTCAAACTGCCTTTTCCTCACTGTCGCTCCCCTGGAGGGCTCCATATGCAGAAATCAGAGTCTCTCTCTCTGTGTTTTTCTCACCCCTCCTCGATGTGCAAGCTGAGTCATATGACCCAAGCAGTGAGCCGTCTCTGGGTGCCCCTTGGAACACTGGTGCACGTCCTCCTCCGCTTGCCCATCCCTAGTGAGTAGCACCATCCTGAAATCCACACTGGGACTAAGGGACCTTCTAGCCCCTCTGGAGTCCTGGGGCCCCTGAGAAGCCAGAAGCCCAGAATGTGTCCAGTTGGGGGCGTTGCATGCTGTGGGCCAAAGGCAGAAGGAGAATGGTGGAAGCCTCCACTCAGGAGGGCATTCAGCATATCACGCCGCTGTCCTGAATCCAGCCCAACCCTCTGGTGAGTTCGGTGTAAGAGCTGGTCACAGCAGCAGGCATGTCCCGGGGGATGTGGCTCACACTGACTGGCACGAGCATTTCGAATTCCCAGAGCCTATTCTCAGAAGCAGGGGCCTTATGGGTGGTGAGCCCCTGGGGGCACCCGCCTGCCCCAACCTGAAACACGGCTTGTGCAGAGCAATGAGGAGAGAGTTCCCCCCTCAGCCTGGGAGCGCCAGGGTTGGTAGCACATGCATCATGTCCCTTTCCAGTTCAGCGAGCCGTGTGCATCGGGCCGGCGCAGAGAAATCCAGGCGTGTTCCAACGCGGAATACAATATCTATCTGACTAAAGAAACAGCTACCTTCCTTTGCCCCTCGCTCCCTGTGCAGGGCACTTCCCCAGGTTACACTGTACCTAGTCGTGGCCACTGTATGGCCCAGCCTCGCAACAGCCTGAGCTAACAGCTTCAAATCAGGCTATCGGCATCCCGATTTTGGGGAGGAGACAGGGGTTGCACCATCCAGACAAGTCATAGCTGCATGGAAGCTGCAGCCCCTGGGCATGCTGGCCAACACAGAAGGACTCTAATAAGAGTAGTACCGTACTGGGACTGAAGAGGTTAAACCATGGGGCGCTTTGTTGTATTTAAGAGGCAATTACAAGAGAGAGCAACTAAGTAGAGGAGGAAGGATCCCTGGAACGGGTTGTCTTGGGACAAGCTGACTGAGTTGTGGACCAATGAGTCTTTTATTGTATGTTTGTAAAGCACCTCGCTGGAGCCTCTGGGTGCTAGGGAAAGGCAAAGAATTACTATGACCAATAAGAAATAATCACAATAACAATTAGAGCTGGTCAAAATGTTTCCAAATTTCAGAATTAAAAACAATAAAGGAACAATTTTCTTGATATTTACATAATTTTCTTCCAGTTTTTCCTCCACGTTATAGGGCTGGTGGAAATGCTTACAATTTGAAAATATCGACACAAATATTTGTGGGGGTTTTCCTGACTGGCTCCGATAGTAATAAACAATGCTCAGCACCATGAATGGACTTCTGCATGTTTAGCAAAGGCTTTCAGGGGCTTATCTGCAGCACCAGTTAGAAGGGGCAGCTGCAAAACCCTCACAACATCAAACGTGCATTTCTCTGGTACTCAAATCCGTGGTCGCTTCGCGCTACTCACACACCCGCTGGTGAATAACTACCTCCCACAGGGAGATCATGTGTAGCAAAATGGAAGTGCATAGATGCTTTTTTGATTTTTAAAGTTGCATGAAACCTAAAAAGGGTCTCCCCCCCCCACCCCCCATTGGGTCACCTATCCATCCGCTTTGGGATTTTAACTAAATGCTGCAGCAATCAGCACTGAACTGCTGTATTTATAAAAGATCAGCAGCGGTCTTCACACATCAGACTTTTATGGATGATGGGCCAAGGAGCTGTAGATCCCCTGCGATGGATACACCAGGGTGAATATGTCCCGGTGCATCTATGACGGGGACGTCCAGCTACGATCCTTTGTTAAGTTTCAAAAGCAGAGAAATAATCAGCAGGAAAGAAATGCCAACTATTCAGTAAAATCCTAGTGCAATCACACCCGGCATGCAGAACCTAGAGCAGATATAAGGGGAGTGGCGTTTGTCCCCGGGGCCCTCTCTGCACAGCCAAGGACAACACACCCACATGCCAAAGGGATTTTAAAGTGATCATCGTACCATCATGATCCCGTCGAGCAAGCCTGACTCCGCCCTGGGTGCGGCCTGCAGCCGCTCCATGGACCATTTCTCGGTGATGGCAGACACGTGAGGGTTCTCCACGTTCAGGATCCGGAAGCCGGTCAGGTTCACTCCGGAGTAGCGGTATGGTTCTAGGTCTAATGCATAAAGATCCTTAAAAGAGAGAAATCAGTTTTAACGTTTTGTGACTTTCTTTTATATGTCTCATTTCCTCTGTTTCGTGTGGTGTCTTTGTATTAAGCTGGAGAGTTCAGGGGTCACAGAAAGTGGGATACAGGATGCTGTCATACTGAATGCAGGGTGTGTAGAGCTCTATCCATTATCATCATTCTGAGTAGCATGATAGTACCAATGGAATCAGGGCTCCATTGTGCTACATACATCTAGGAAAAGCCAACATCCTTTCCAAAGACTTTCTAATCTAAACACACAAGACAAACAAACAACTAAATGTTTTGTTCAAACCAAAATGAAATGTCTAGTTTTCAAGTTTTTTTAAATCAAAAGACAGTCATATTAAATTGAAAAAAATCTTTTTTTTCCCTTCAAAATATTGAAATGAAACATTTCCATTTTGCTCTGATTTTTGTTATTTGGCAAATTCAACAAGAATTTTCAAAATGTTTTGTCAAGAATCAGAGAGGTAGCCGTGTTAGTCTGGAATACCAGAGGTAACAAAGAGTCCAGTGGCACCTTAAAGACTAACTAAAGTATTGAAGCATAAGCTTTCGTGGGCTAATATACCCACTTCGTCGGATGCAAGCCAGCCGATGAAGTGGGTATTAGCCCACGAAAGCTTATGCTTCAATACTTTAGTTAGTTTTTAAGGTGCCACAGGACTCTTTGTTACCTCTACAAAATGTTTTGGTTGACCCAAATCTGCATTTTTCAGTGAAAAAAGCTGACTGAAAAATTTCATCTAACCCTAGACCTGAGACTGGTGCCTGGCCACTACACCCTTAAGAATGTGGTCCTAAAAGTCATTGTTTCTGCATTTGAGTTTAATCCTATAAATGTTCCCTGAGGATTTTCCTGGAGAATTTGCTTTGAGTGCTGAGTCCTGGATAGTGCCACGGCTGACGGAATAACTCCAAATTTGGAATGTCAATTTTCAGATCACTGTGGAAGAGGAGCTAAGATGAATTTCTTGACATTACGACCAGTCTACACAGTCTGCACATGAATGAGTGTGCCCTTTATACTATAAAAAAAGAGAGAGAGACAGAGAAGTCAGGCAGTCTTTAGCTCCACTGGCAACCAGCCCAAAGCTGTCACTTGGCTGGCAGGGAGAGGGGGGCATTTTCAGTCCTTCGTTAGCGCACTTCCTTAATGCATCTCTTGGCTCTGCTACATTTGAATATTAACTTCAGTACGAGGAGGTCTGTAGCTCTAACCTCAGAAACAAATCTGAATGGGTTTGGATCCGAGACATGCCAGACACACACCACAGCTGTTCAGCTCGGCAAAAAACAAGAACAGCTCACCCAAGGGAAATGGAAGCTGCCTGGATGATGGAGCTGAACAAGGTTTCCTGGGAGTTCACAAATGAGGGGACCGTGAATGAGCGTGGCAGAGAATGGCAAGCAGGAGGGGGCTTCGGTCCTGGAATAATCTGCTTAATGAGGCGCTTTAACCATATTTTAAACAGTTTCTGCAACTGTTATTGATTTTGTAATCCCTGATCATCCCATTCCTACCCTCTCTCTGCTGATTCATTCTCTAAAACAGATGAGAGGCAATAAAAAAGTAGTTTGCATGCAACACATTCTCCCGGGCCAAGTTCTAGGAAGTGCTGAGTTTCTGGTTTGACTTTTTGTTTCAAAATGGCATTGTTTAGAAATTAAACTAGATTAACTAAAACCCCCACAAAAACCGATGAAAAGCACCACAAAAGGAAACAAAATGTTTTATTTTGTCCAGGTCATGAATGGGACCCTCTTTGGGGCTGGGGCTTGTCTCTTGGTTCTGTGGTTGTACAGCCCCTAGCACAACAGGGACCTGGGACAGTGCTGGGGCTCCTAGGTGCTCCTCTAAGACAAATCCATTGGTTTCCCTGCCGGATTTGATACAATCCCATCAAAGTCAGTGTTGAACTACCACCCTGACGCGTCCCACCGCTCGACCTGGGGTGAAATATGAGCCATGAAAGGGATCCCTCCAGGGAAATCAAAATGCCGCAGGGTTGCTTCCTTTATGGCAAATGACACTTCCTGGAACCTCAGCCCCATGATTCTTTATTACTGGAGGCACCAGGGCAGCTTGTCCCGGTGGGGCTGCAGGGTGGAGGCCAGCCAACCCTGCTCATAAACCCTCCCTTTAGCTGCACTGACAGGGGCTGTCTAAGGAGAGAGCATTGCCAAAGCGTGGAGTGAATGGCTGAGGCTGGGATCAATAGGGTGGAAATCCCCCCATGAACAGTGTCCACCCGCATGGGCCAGTGCCTTCTTTTCTAGCAACACGTTGTCCTTGCGGGTAGTAATGAGGTCTCCCTGCTACGGCTCCCGGGGGCTGACGCGATAAGGATGGGGAGATGTTCATTGTTCTCAGAAGGGATTTGCAAAAGTTGGGTTATATTTTACCCTTTAATCGATCCCCTGCTGGTGAGGTCCTGTTTTCCTGTCTGATATTCTCTGGCAGTCCCTGGTTGAGTCCGCTGGCCCAGATTGCTCGTGCAAAGAGGCAGGGATCACTGGGCGCATGTCTCAACACAGGAGAGAGATGGTCCATGCAATATGCCACTTCAGCCACACAGCTGCTTGACAATCAGTTCAATCGGCCCAGGGGTGAGTTAAAAAACAGACCATCACATTTCCTGCATTGGACAGTGTGCCTGTATAGGCAGCATCAGGCGCAACTTGGGAGGTCACTGAGCGATGTTACTAGTTACTGCCTGCCCCAAGCCCTCCGCTGTGCAATTTCCCACTCAGGTTCAGAGTAAGAGTCCGAGGTGCTGAACTCGGCCTTAGCCGTACACACGGCTACAGACTGCTTCAGCGTTAAGTCTTAGCCCTCTTTGGTGCAGCACAATGTGCAGCGGAGATCCCGAGCTCAGCTGGGTGAGTGGAGGAAGAACATCAGCCCACTTCCCCCTTTATTCTAGCTCCTCTGCTGGCATAGCCTGCCCTGGACACGTTCTTTCACTCTGAACTTGGTGCACGGATGCGAAGGACAGGCTGTAGTTTGAGTCCCTGGCTTTCCTTAACTACCCTCACACAACTGTGTCCGGGAGACGTCTCTCTATGCGGCCGCCCCACAACCCTACAAGCTGCTGAGCCACTTCTAGAGATGCCCAGTTCCACTGACCCCAACGGGAGCTGAGGGTGCTGAGTACCTGGCAGGATCAAACCCGAAATCACATGGAACCAGGGGCTACGCCTGACACCAACCAATGGCCTCGCAGGGCATCTTGCTGGATCCCGACTCCCATTTTGATTCAGAGGAAGATCAAGAGGGGGCCCTACATGTTGAACTCAGCTTTGCTGTTCGGCAAAAGGTTGAAGCATTCCATGCCAAATGCTGATACAGTGCACTCAGCACCGACTAGGGACCTTTCAGAAACATTGCCTGTAACATAATAGACTAATTCATTAGCACCCCATGGGTCTAGTACGGTCGAAGCCGGAGAATGTGCATTGCAAGCTAGGAAAACATTGCCTTCAGGAATAATAGATTAAAACATCTTTCCCATGGTATAACCGTTATTTTAGGAAAGTGGCATTAATTGTGATTGCTTATCTATTAATTTATTATCATTTTTCCCGCACCTCCAGGCTTTACATACACACAAGATGTACTATAGGCTCAGCTGGGACTGATTAATAGGAGGTTATCTGGGAACTGCTTAAAGCTGCCTGGAATAGATAATGGCAGTAGGAGTAATTAAAATGTCTTTTGTATTTGAAAAATAAGTTTTGCAAATTGTAAGGGTTAGTTTATTATGTTTATTTCCTAAAGGGAAAAGTACAGGAGGTTTTTTAGCATCATATCAAATTCAGGAGAGTTCCCAACAATAACACCCTAAATTAAAAAAAAAACAAAACACATGCCAAGAAAAAAGGTGCCTGGTGTCAGAGGGGAACTAGCCCCCGTTTAATGAGACTGAAGATCGTTTCCAGCGGACTTTTTCTCATGCAAAATAAATCTGCAGTGTCAAAATATCAACGAGGGCAAGGAGGGCTTGGCTTCGGCTCTCCAAAGAGCCTCAGGAAGAGGGGTTCCCAATGCCTGTTGTATTTCAGCGCCCACAAATGCCAAGGCCTTTGTCACGTGCTCAGCTTTCAGTGTGTGAGCAGTCGCACCCAGATCAAAATCACGGGGGAAAAGAAGTTGAATAAATATTGTGGGCCTGATTCCCTTCTTGCGTTCACTCGTGTGTGTGTGTGTGGAGTAACTCCAGAGAAGTAAATGCAGTTACACGGATGAAAAGCAGTGTATGCGAGAGGAGAATCGGCACGTATGTGAACATCAGTAGTTATGTGATGCATAAAAAAATATCTGATTTTAGACCAAAGCGAAGTAAAACCTCCTGGTCACTGTTCCGTTCACACAGGTCCACCCTGCCCCTCTGGGGTTCTGGGGCTGTATGATGCATCCAGAAAAAAGCATTCTGTGCAGCTCCCTGACTACATGCAGTCCCAGCTCACATTTCATTCCCGGAAGGAGTTGCATTGATTTGATACTTTACCAGAGTGGTGAAGATGAAGTGGTAGTATTCCGTCATCATCCCCATTGCCATGGCCTTAAGAAGAGTGGGGGGGAAAGAGGGTTAGTGATATGTAGGGTAAAACAGTCCAGAAAAAACAGTGACAGAAAAACACCTGAAGGGCTGATACATGCAGAGAGAGATGACCCAGGAGACACATTTGGATTCTGGACTGATACATCAAAGTACTTCATCATGTGCTTAACTTTAAGTTCAGGGGACATAAGCATATGCTTACATGCTTTGCTGAATCAAAGTCTAAGACCCTTGTGGTCTGTTTTAAACAGGTACTGAGCACATCCAAAGCGGATTGACATTAATGGGGCAGGGCGCTCCACCAGTGAGAAAAATCCGGAGATTTTACTACAATACCTGGACATTCCCACACGTCCTATGCCACATGAAACCCCAACACTGACTATCAGCTGGCCTGGCTGGGACAGAGGGAGAACAATATGCCTTTGTTTACTTCTTGGGGAAGGTACTCTGGATACCATGGTGACGGGCAGCATTATAGAAATCTAGGCAGATAAACAGCCCACCAACAGAGTAATGCTGCCTTGTGTTGATCTTAAAGTGTAGAGCTTTTTAGTCCTTAAATTTGTACTTGCATTGCTGTGTATTTCCATCGGTCGCTGTTAGTGTGGGTCTTCGGTGCCTACCACATTCATACAACTAACTTTTTAAAAATGACTGTGCCCCTTTTTTCTGAACATAATCAATGGAGGATTATAATTAGCATTTGGGACTTTAATTAGAAATATTTTGAGGGTCAGGAAAAGTCCAGGGGGGAAGGAGAATGGAGGGAAGCCACTCAGTCATTCTGTATGAAGTCTAATCAATTAGTATAAATTTAAACCTGCTTGATGGATTGAAAGGACCGCTCCAGAAATAGGCAGAACAAAGTCTGGCACCCAGGGCAATGTTTACTATTTCCAGGAAGCATTGCAGTAGATTTTAATAGTTGGATGGAATGAAGGGCGAGATGCTTCTGGCAGGAAGCATAAGCTGCAGACATCCAGAGAAATAAATAGCTATTTTTTTTTCATAGCTGCCTTAGCTCCTTTGGTCTGGGGGAAATGGCATGTCAGTCATCTTTGAAGCACAGGGTGGAAAGCAGTGCCCAGTTAATGGATGCAATATTTTAGTGTTTCCTTCTACAGCTAATCTTTGAGATGCAAAAGGGATCAGGGTAGACCAAGAAGCAGGAGTCCATGTAAACAATGACTTGCACACATCATTGCCGTGATGGATATCAATACAACTAGACTGAATGCACAATTCTACCATCCGTATCACTGAATCTTTGGACCAGGAAGAACCTGGAGTAAATCACCAAATCCATTCCCCTTGTGGCAGGGCCTAGCCCTAGCGTATCTAGGAAAGGAACCCTCCTGGGGATGTTTTCAACCAGAAGGGAGGTTTGGGTTTTTGGACAGGGTTTTGAGTGGTTCAGTGTGTTTTGGGGGAAAGCAGGTCTAAGGGCTGGGCTACATTTGGGGGTGGGATCGACCTAACATATACGAGGATTGCGTAGCTGAAGTCACAGTATCTTAGGTCGATTTACCTGGCTGTCCTCACGGTGGCAAGTCAACCACTGCCGCTCCCCGTCGACTCCGCTTCCTCCGCTTGCCGAGATGGAGTTCCAGAGACGACGGGGAGCACGTTCGGGGATCGACTTATGTCGTCTAGATGAGACGCGATAAATCGATCCCCAATACATCAAACACTACCCGCCGATCCGGCGGGTAGTATAAACGTAGCCTTCAAACTCTTTAATGACGGCCATCCTGCCTCCTCTGACCTCGGGGGATGTTTGCTTCTTTCTGCTTTCTGTTGGGTTCTGCTACAATTACTAGGACAGAGTTTAGCTCAGGGGGAAAGAATGACAGTTTGAAAAGAAGCAGGGAGTTAGGAAACGTGAAGAGGATGAGCAAATCCAGATCACAGGGCCTAGAAACCCAGAGTCTGAAGTTTTCTCTTAATTCCTTTCCTTGTCCTGGGTGTCTTTAAAAAACACAATGAAATTAATGCAAAAATAATCAGGTCTCTGCCTTCTGGGTTCAAATCTTCTGCTGATGCCAGTGAGGCTGTAATTCTATGAGTCATCCATGCTGGAAATGTTAACCCACTGGGGCCCAGTCCTGCCATCGGATGCTGGTGTGATGCATGAGACTGAACGCAGAAAATGCCTCTGCTTTTGTAAAGAAATAAACATTCACAAACAGCCGCCAAGGGAGAGGAGAGAGAAAGTTGGGAGTTCAGAGAACGGATGTGATTGTAAACCCACGACCAGGAAAGCTGAGACCAGAGATACCTGGCAACAAAGACTTTTCTCACGTGACATTATGGTGCAAGAGGAGAAAACAGAAAATACTTTAACTCCCTGGTACTATCTCCTCCTCCCTCTCCCCTCCCCCCATAGGAGCACTTGTGGCAGAACCCATGGGGCAAGCTTGGTACGCAGCAGGGAGCTGTGCAAAACCACACAGAAACCCATTGAGGCGTAGGTGGAGGGGGTTTGTATCATTCCTCCAGCACCACTCAGGTCCTTTGGTGCCCGATCCTGAACAGCCAGCAGTTCTCAATTTCAGTGGTTCATTTATTTAAACAATATGTTGGGTCTCCCTGGGCTGGGATTTGCTGAGTATTTTTCCCAGGGCCAACATTTCAACATAGGGGCATGTACCGGCAGGGGAAGTGGAAGGGGTGAAATCCAGGCCTGCTGCCATGTGAGAGACACAAATCAAATAGCAGAAAAAAAGCTCGCCAAGGCTCACACTCAGAGAATTACCCAACATAGCAATAAAAAAAAACCCCCAAAATGTGGTAATCTTGGACTTTCCATTTGGACCAAATTTGTGGCTCTGTGTGTGTGTGTGTGTGTGTACAGGCGTGCATGCGCACATGTGTACATCACAGACCTCCACCAAAATGTAGCTTTCTACAGAATGTTCATAGATGTATGTGTACGCGCATACCTCGCAGCTGTCCCTCCCAAATGTAGCATCTCATATAATGTCCCCATGTGCACGCGCCTATGGGGCCCGAGGCAGGACAGATGGGAAAGATGACATGAAACCAGGAAGTAATACAACATTCGTGCAGGGACAGGGTGAAATGAACAATGACAGACGTGGCCAAGAGCAGAATTCTATTTGATACATTGGCTGACAAAGGGAGAAACAAGTAATACACTCGCGCACTGCGGGCTGGAGAGCCACTCGAGTGACAACAGAGGAAATGGTATGTGATGTTACAGTTAAAGACTGAAGTCACTGCAGCTGCACCCCCTGTTACCCGCTGAAGATCTGGCCTTGTATCCTAACTAGAGCTGGTCGGATTTTCTTTCCTCCCTGAAGTGGAAAAGTTTTATTTTTTTCCATGGATAATTTTTACTTGGGTTTTTTTTTCCAAAGGAAAGTTGAAATTTCCTGCAGAAATCAGACACTGTCCTGAAAATTTTCATTTAGTCAAAAACCTAATTTTGCAACAAAAGAGTGTTTACAACAATTGTCTGGCCAGTCTGAATGCTGATACCGATGCACAAGGGAGTCAAGTTGGGGTTACCAATGCAGCCCTAACTTTGGTGTTCTCTGAGTGCTCTGCAGTACAACCTGACCCTTGTAGCACAGTCCTTTGTACAAAACCTGTATTTTCAGATGTAAAAACCAAGTGTAGAGGAAGTAGTTTTAACTATAGCCTCAGAACATTGCCCTAAAGAGTCTAAGCAAAGCATTTGCATTTGCAAAAATGCCGTATTTATTGTAAAGGACGTCACCTGCCGGGGAACGCCGGAGATGTCTCCGCCGGATTCTCATGAGCATGAATTCCCTAGAGGCGTCCCACTTTCCAAAAGACCCCCTCCTGCTGCAGCCCCTCCGGAGCTCACCTGTTTGAGGATATGAGCTGCCATCAGGTGGTTGCAGTCGAAGATGATGCGGAACTCCCGGCCTCTCTTCATTTCCTTCAGCAGCGGCCTGGCATCCTCCGTGTCGATGGGCAGCTGGCGGATCTTCAGTCGAATGTTGTACCTTGACGGGGCCATGATAAGCTCCTGCAGCCGGATCAGGCCTTAGAGAGCAGCATTTCAAAAAGACAAAACCCACAGCATTATCGGGATGGGCTGCTCGTGCCCGTCCACATCCACTGGCCTCCGGGTTCCTCCGCAAACGTTTACTGGGCGACTGTTAATTTTCAGTCATAATTTGATTTCACAAAGTCATTTCCCCTCCCCCCACCCACAACATTTAGCATTTTTTAAATGTCTACAGAAACAAAGGATGCAGCTGGGCTGCGGTTTTAAATTTCAACCACATCCAGGGCAATTGTTTCCCAAGTTTTACCATATCAGAAACCCCGTTCCTGATAACCCACCTTCCATCTAGCTGAGCTTAACCAGGATGTGCCCTTCTCCCCTCCCCCCACCATTTGGCCATATGGGATTGGCAGGACAGATATGACCCCCTACAGCTTTGGGGTTATTCCCCTATAAGTTAAGTGCCCGTGTTCCAAGGAAAAGAGAGAGCATGACAACCAGCCAGCTATCAGCTCAGAAATCTGTTTCATTCATTGAGTAGAGATTAAAAAAGAAAAAAAATCCAATGAACTGAGACTTGAGTCAAACTCAGTCTTTAGGGGTAATGAATTCCAATCTGAGAAGAATCTCCTCTCTATCATATTATATTATTATGGCCATAACTGTGGGCAGAGAAAGAAAATAAATGGAAACTTTCTTTCTACCCGGGCACTCATTTCTTCCCACAATGCCGTGCTGGCCACAGCTGGTGAAAGTTAGTGGGATGCAGCATTGCAAGAAGAAACCCAATAGAAGGCCATTGCAAAGGAGGAAGAGACAATGGCAAGTGTCCTTATGCAAAATGGAAGAAGGACATTGGAACATGTCACGGAGGGGAATATACAGGGAGCCACACTAGCCAACAGCAGTGTCACATGGCATTCCCCTCAGCACTTCCCCTAGGGAAAGTAGCTGGTCTTGAATAAGCGACCCAACATGCTTTTCTCTTTAGAGCAGGTGCCTTGTTGGGCTATGTTCTGCTATCAACAGCTCCCGCTACCTGAAAATGCTTGTAAAGTGCATTTTATGGTGTGAGCCCGACAACAAAGGCTTTGTAGGCTCAGTTATGCCATTAGCAGGAGCTTTGTGCCCCCAGTGGCAAACCTACCTGCCAAATTCTCTGCTCATGTAAATTGACACTGAGCCGCTGCCTTCAGTGATGTGGCCCCAATTTACACGGGCAGAGAACTTCATCCATCATCTGGCCCTGGTTGGCAGACGTGGTGATGGAGGCTAGCTGACTGGTGAGTCTCTAGACCCATTCCAAAGAACCCTGTGCACTTCTGCTGTGAGGTCACGAGGAATTTGGGTCTGTCCCTGTGGGCTCGTCTCACTGCACCGAACATGATTTTACTCCACCAGGGTGCATTGAAAAGTCCCGAAATGGAACCCCCAATAGATGAGCTGCCTCATTCCCCCTTCACCTACCTGTACTGTCATCATAAACAACGGTAGCTGACCTCCATTTCAAATACTGTACAAGGTCCAGAATGGCATGGCTGAGAGAAGCATAGTCGGGGTAAAGGTTGACATAGAAAGTGTCCTTGTTATCCAAAGGGTGATGCTTCCACCGAAGTTGGATATGGGGGACTTCCAGTGCATTGCAAATAGACTGAACAGCATTGGTACAGGAGCCTTGGGAAGGCCCGAATATTGCTACAACCCCCAGGGCGAGCTGGTCACAGGCTGGAATAGAAAGGGATCGAAGTTGTCAATACACCAGACAATATCCCTCCAGGGACTGATTAACGCTGGGGGAGGCAAGTCCATCCAGCGCGTGTGGCTAATTCAGTCACAAACAGCACAACTCTGGTGCTTTATCCTGGCACATGGAGAGACAGAGAGAGAGAGACACAGAGAGAGAAAGAGAGAGATGGGGATGGATGGGCAGACAGACAGACAAGCCTCTGGGTACCAACCAAAATATAAATATTAAAAAATAAAGGAATAGAGAGGAGAGGCAGGCAAGGTTCTAGATCAACAGTGAGACAGAGGAGACATGACAGCTCAGGTTCCTGATCAAGGAATGATTATCCAACCCTGATACAGCTGAGGGAGATGTACAAAGTCTTGAGAGTTTCAGAATTTTTTCCCCTTACACACAAGTATTTCTTTGTTTAATCCCGGCTCGGCATGGTGATAACAATGATGGCACTAGCCTATCAACATGCTGAGACACTATCGCATAAAGAGTGACCATAAAGCCAAACTCCATGGATGAGACATTTTCCAAGGCCTGACCCTGCCACCTTCACCTACTCCAAGCAGACCTTATGCAAGAAGTTCCATTGGTCTTTGCAGAATTACTTGCAGAAGTAATTACTACTAAAGGCAATTAAGAACAGAATTAGGCCCTGCAGTGATGGTTACTTGGGCAGTGACCAGTATAAATATAGAGCTGGGGGAAAAAAAGTCCCATTGAATTGTTTTGAAAATTAAATATGGCTTTTTACTAAATGGAAATTTTCATTAAAATGTCCATTTTCTTCTAAATTTTGCATTAAAAATTTGAAAACCTAAGATATGGGAGTTTGGGATTTTTAAGGAAAAACCAGGAATTTTCACAGAAAAAGAAACCAATTATTTCCCAATCAGCTCAAGATGACTGGGGCTCTGACTATTTCATTACATTAAATACCATACACATTCTTTCATTCTGAAATGCACACCGTGATGACTTTTTAAAAATAAAATATATGTATTTGTGTGAAGCTCCGCAATGACCATGGTTTAGACTAAGAGACGTCCGAACGCTCACAGGATTAACCCTCTCGCTCTTACATATGTCAACGGCCCCGTCTATTGGGATTCCAGCTGACACAGAGCTCAGTGAGGCCAGTCACCCCACTGGAATATCAGGCCCTTGTTTGCATGCTTTGCCACATGGAGACCAGAGCGAGGATAGAGCCCCATAGCAGGATATTTGACTCCTCCATGCCGCTCTGCTCAGAGAGTTGTCACATGTATGGTGACATCCTGGCCCCACTGAAGCCAGTGAGTTTTGCCACAATGGGGCTAGAAATTCAATATTATTGGTTATGGAATGACACCGTAGGCCACCAGAGGGGACAGAACCATAAGGCTCAAAGGACTAGGTTGGCTGGCTGTTGGCAGTAATAGGTTCTTATCCTCTAGGTGGGGAAGCCACTAGATCACTTACCAAATGAAATAATCTGACCTTTATGGGCCTGGTCCACTACTAGCAGCTCAGACAAAAGGCTCTCTGAAGTCAGTGGAAGTTCTCTCTGATATAAAGAGAGCAGGATTGAGGTGCTAATGAATTGAATGTCATCACCTGTGTTATAAACATAGAACTGACACTGCATGGAAGCTTGCATCTTGTGACTTACAAGCGGCATTCCATTTGGTAAGGCAGGAATCACACCGCACCCTGTCAGGTAGGAAGTGTGCGCACCTACATGTTTGCTTGCACACTCACATCTGCACACGCACGAGTGCCCCTCCATTGGTTCCTGTGTGGTTTAACATCTAGCAAAAAATGAATGCTTCAGTGAAGATAAACATGATACTTACACTTCAGCCTAGCACAGTGCAGGGGTCACAAAACCTAGGGGAACTTCCAAGATAAAACCCCCTGAAAAAAGCAAATATCAGCCTTGATTCCTGGTAGACTGTGTGACAATCACTTATCAGCTTTATCTATTGATGCCTCTCTGGTCTGTGAATTCGGACGGTCATATTTTTGCTGAGCAGGTTTCCCCCCCAGCTGAAGCTAATTCATCACCCTCACAAGCTGACAGGTAAACCACAACCAGAACACTTCCTGTGCCATCCAGCTTTTCCCTCCCACCCTCCGGATCTCACTCACTAGCAGCTCAAATCAATTGGCATCCACTAACAATAATGACGTGCGGCGGTGGGGAGAAGGGAGGTGCAATCCCGCTATACTAGGAATATGGGGGGGGGGCAGCCAAGCTCTTGCATGTTTATCCAATTTCTAAGCTTTTTAGAGTCCACCGTTACTATTCCACACTTCTGTGCTTTTAAAAAGTTCACCAAACCATCACCTCAAACACTCTACAACATCCACACAAACCACCACAGGCAAGAAGCATATAATAACGGCAGCACCCATCATTTCAGTGCTCATGTTTTACCCTTCTTTTAATGTGTGTGTGTGTGTGGCAGGGGTGGATAGGGGGGCTCTATCCAATGAAACTGACCTCCCAGTCTTTAACTAGCAATGCAAATATACCAGGAAGTGGCACATTAATTAAACATGAAGGAGAGGCTTAAAAACATAACTTTATTTGCTTGTCATATTCCATTCCTATCATGTCTAAGTGGAGCTGCTCGAGAACCTTGCACACGTGAGAGTTGGAAGAGAAATAAGTTAGCTGTGTAGGGTTAGCGGGTGAAGGAGTTGTATAGTCTAGTGACTGGCATAGGAGAAGGAGCTGGGAAATGCATGGTTGAGCATCTGATTGACAAGGTTTCTGATCTGGGATTCACTTGACCCCTTGGTGCTTCAGTCAAGTCAGCTGTAGAAACCGGCAACATACCTGCACAGACTGGGTGCTACAATGGTCCTGAGAATTCCAGGAAAATATATTCATAAAATCTAATAAAGTGGCAGCTGCTTTCCACCTAAAGTGAGAGAATCCCGACGAGTAAGAGTCAGGATTATTTTAATTTCTGCCACCAACACCTTTGGTGGCATCTTGGAATTTCCTATTGCATGAAGTTCAATGAAATGGAAACATCTGTATGAAAAATACAGTGGGCTTCAAAACCTGGTCCTTTGTTTGTTTGTTTTAATAAGGAAACTATTGCACAGGCTACAGAAGACAAGGAAACTCCAGTCTGGCTGGCTTGAGGTTCCTGCAGCTGTCTCCCTTTTCTCACTGTAGTCAGGTTATTTCCAAACTATATACCTGTGTGTAAGGCCCAATTCAGGGAAAGCAATGTGAGCAGCTCTGATTGCAGTGGTTACTCAGATTCCTTTGGGAGATGCAGGGCCAAGATTTTATGGGGTCTACCTGTATCAGAGGAGCACAGTGTTGTTAACCTTTGACACACTGTTATAGCTTTCCAGGTAGGTTCTAATCTCCCTCCCTGCCGAGCACACCAGGTGATGTACTTCCAGGAAGGATGCTGCCAAAGGTGTCATCCAAGTGGAAATATGCATGATCTATCCAGCAGTGCATTGATATCGTCACTGATCACAATATTCTTATGCTATTTATTTTTGCTACATGCATATATCAGTCACTTGTAGGTGATCTGAGCGTTAGCATCTTCAGCTGACATGGAGTAAAATGGAAATGGGTAGAAGAGATGACATTTTTCAACTAAATAATAAAATTAAGCCATTAAAGACCTTTAAGCTCCTGGCTACATGTCCAACAGGTGAGCAGAGAGCAGTATGCCCCTAGTCAAGTCAAACGGTAATTCTTCACCAAATGAAGAAACATGCTATCTACTTACCTTTCTTAGTGGCTTCAAAACTGTCATGGAAGTGTATCCTCTGAATGTCATAGGTTAATGTTGTGTTAGGCAACAAAGTTCTATTTCTATTAATAATATTGGCAGAAAATCTAAAGGCTTGCTCCTCAGCATTCATCACCTGGGAGTTGGGGCCATCTGCATACTCGAAAATTCCTCCTGCAAGACAGGACCGAAATAGAGTTACTAACAACAGGACAGGTCGGGAGCACCCTCTCCCATAGGGTGTCCAGAGGCAAACACCTGGGGAAAGCTTGCACATTTCAAAGCTACATTAGGGTTACAGCCAGTGGTAAAAACAAAAAAGAAGTAGGTAAACTAAGCTCCTTTTACCCACATTTATGCTCAACTGCACTATTGGCTGCAGCCACATCTCCCCTGGGTTTATCAGCGAGTGGGAGATTCCATGTCTTCCAAACTGCATGGAGGGGCCTCTCTCACTTTCCCTAGGAAGCTATGGGGAGTTTGGGAAGCCAGCCGCCTACTGCTGTGTACATGATTGTGCACATTCTGTTTTGACTTGAACACCCAGCCCAGAGACGGCAAGCAGGGAAGCCAAGTCAGATTCCTCTCTGTTTATGGCGACACCTAAAAAAAAGAAATGGGGCCTCTCTGAGAAGGGGCTGCTGGGGAGATGCTGAAACCAGGGCCACTCAGAGATAGTAACGATTTTGTCCTAAATTTCTCTCCTCTTCCTGCCCTGTTTTGCCATCCCCCACTTTCCATCTCCTTCCCCCAGCTATCTGAGATTAGAGGTGACAGAGCCTCAATCAACATCAGAGAGAAAGTGATACAGAGGCCAGGTTAGAGTGGGTTGAAATTTCTTTCCATTAAAAAAGACATTTTGACGACTATAACAACTTTTGTTTTGGTCAAAATATTTGTTTTTTCACGAAAAACTGGAAACTGAAACATTTTCAGTATTTTTTTTCAGTTTTTGATTTAAATGTGGTTTTCACAATCAAACAATTACAAATGAAAAAAAATTGTTTGTGATTTGAGTTTTCAAAAATCTGCTGAAAATTGAAACATTTTCAAAGGAAATTAAGAAAAACACTTAAGAAATCATCCCATCAAACATAAGTGGTATTTTCCAATGAGCTGTTGCTAGAAGGTTAAGAATAAAGTAGGCGTGGAGTGTAAGGAATGCTGGTCAGAAATTTTCCAACAAAACTTTTTTCTGCTGGAAAACACCAATTTGTCCAAACCAAAACTGCTCACAGGAAAGGTTCAGTTTCGGTGAATCTCCAAATTTGAAAATAAAATAAAATAATGGAAAACAAAGTTTCAAAGTCATCAAAATAGGAAATGTTGACATTGTCAATAATAATTTTTTGCTTTTCAAGCTCTTTTGAAACAACATTTTGTACTGAAATTTATACTAAACAAGAGTAAACTTTTTTAAAAGGTCAAAATTAAACCAAAATGAACATTATTGGTTCACATTATTTTTGGGAAATTTTTTAAATTTTTGTCCTCATTTGGAACAGATTTTTTTTTGTTTAATCTTGAAAATTCTCCTGCAGCAGTGAAATTGTTTCCCATCCTGTTCTAGTGCAGAGTTCTGGGAACAAAATCTGGAGCCTGACAGTCACCAGGAATTGTTGCCTTGGCTTCCCCTTCTATACCCTCCCTCCTGCCATGCTGTGATGTCTTCTTCATGTCTTAGAGTCTCCACCAATGAGACAATCAGTGTGTTGACTTTTACCATGCAGAGTCATTGTGCTGTGTGAATAATGCAGAATGATAATTAATATAAGAATTGGGAATGAAATCTCCAGCTGCTTTATGCTCACCCTTAAGTTCCCTCTTTGTCATTCCTTATTTTTAGTTCCCTCATCTTTTTTTTTTTTTTCCTCCTTGAATTTGGCTCTCCAAGTCCTTAGTTCAGACAGGCAGAAACGTCTGCATTTGTCTACAACTATAGCCAGCACTGCTCAATAATGCACGGCTTGAACGCATGCTTTCCCATGTTTGGAAGTTGTTAATGCCATTAAATTTCCCCAAGGGCAGCGAGCTCATGTCATGGTATCGCTAGCTTTCTTGGCTCTGCATTTGCAAGTCTTGTCCTCAATTCCCCACTGGCAGCCTCTCTAATTGGAGAGACTGAGTGAGGGCGTAAATTATGTAATTGTATATCCTTGTCTCAGAGATGTAGGAACAATCTTTTGCCCCTAAAGAGCCCTGGTAAGACACACAAACCTGACTGTCTGATAACACGCAAATCAAAACACTTAATGAATGAATGAGCTCAGCAAATGCAGCTGGTAACAGATGGTCTCTAGGTTCATTAGCTGGAAGCAAGCCTTCCTCTTCGATTTAGGAAAGCCTTTACAATGTTTGGTTATAGATGGTACATGCCGTCTCAGCTCTATTGGTATTTAAGAAACTACGTCTCCTCCTCCTAGGTCCAAACCACACTGCCTACACACGTTTATCTTCATTTGGCGCTGGTCAAAAGTGCTAGTCTGCTGGCAACTGGGACTGGCACCCCTAGGAGGATGTATATACAGCAAGTACAGAGCCTCTTAGCCTGAGTCATAGAATGACAGAATATCACGGTTGGAAGGGACCTCAGGAGGTATCTAGCCCAATCCCCTGCTCAAAGCAGGACCAGGCCAGCAGACACAGGCCAGCCCCGGGTGTTTAATTGCAAAGTAGACATTCCCTAATTCATCCGCAGGTAGGTAATGTAACCGGTCAAGCTTCCCCCACGCCATGTTTAAAATGCACCAAAGGAAATACTTTTCTGCACAATAGAAATTCTGCTTGCAGACGTCATGGCCACAAGATGTCACTGAGGCCAAGAGCTTAGTGGGATGCAAAAAAAGATGGAGCATTTATATGGATAGCAATGCTGTCTGGAGTTGATATAGTAAGGATTCAAAAATCAAACCGTCACAGCCCACCTCCAGCTTTAGAAGGGCTCTTAACACTCCTGCTTCAGGGCATAACCAGCTTCTAAAGACTGGGGGACAGGAAGGAAATTACACTAAGAGCAGGTTATCAGTTTCTTATACCTTCCTTTTTGACAGTGGCCAGCACCAGCTGCTAGAGACAGGATCCTGAACTAGGTGGACCCATGATTTTATTGAGTTTAGGGAAGATAATTCTTATGCTTTACAGATGACATAAAAATTGGTACCAAGTATCAGAGATGTAGCCATGTTAGTCTGTATCCACAGAACAACGTGGAGTCCGGTGGCACCTTAAAGACTAACAGATTTATTTGGGCAGAAGCTTTCATGGATTAAAAAACCCCACTTCTGCATACATGCATCTGAAGAAGTGGGTTTTTTTACCCATGAAAGCTTATGCCCAAATAAATCTGTTAGTCTTTAAAGTGCCATAAAAATTGGGGTAGTGGTAAACAATGAAGAAGACTGGTCACTGTTACACATGGGAATAATAATACTTTGAATGTACATATATGAGGATCCCAGAAACTCTTTATACCCACATGGAATTACTTTCTACATACTCCAGTGTGGTAAATAAGTATTACTAGGCTCAGTACAAACATGGGCAAGAATGAAATGGTGGTTAGGGGCCCAGTCTTGTGCTCAGAAGTCCTGGGTTCGAGTCACTTAGGGCCATATCAGATCGGTTCCTGGTAGGACTTTCAAAAGTGCCCAGGTGCCTAGATCCCATAGGGTGATCGCAATGAACTCAAGTGGATCCCTTGAGCATGCAAAATTACTCCCATGCATAAGCATTTGCAGAACTGGGGCTTAAATTTGTGCTTCTGAAGTCAGGGACTTACCTACATAAAAGTCTGCACTCCTCCAAAAGCACAGATATTACTGTGGAAATTTTTTAAAAAACATCGGTGAGGCTCATCCCTTTCCCTCCACACAAAGGTTTTCAACCCAGCACATATCAGCAACAGGATTTTGTTCTCTAGCATTATGCTGAAATGAACTGGCTTCATGTTGCATTGATTAGCAAATGGCTGACATTGTGTTTTCTCCCAGCTCAGAGCTTTCAGAGTTGGTTTTGAGTGTGTCTTATTGTGATAAAATACAGTAGGATTCGGTATGCGGATTATCAGTGTTTGATCCCAAATAAATTAACACTCCAGACATCCATTTGGCTATAATAGGCTTTACTTCAAGAAAGGATTTTGTGTGCAACCACCCAGCAACTTGAATTTAGTGCCAGGTGATGAGAAAGGAGACCGGCACAGCTAGTATATTTCTGATTACGGTGCTGGCTGAAGAACGCACTGGGACCGATGCAATGTGAAATATACCTGCATTTGCTAAGATGTTAGAGAGAGCCAACAGATAGTAATATATGACAGAATAATCTTTTACACAGAGCCCCTGGAGGGGAAAAAACCCCACAACTGGCAGCAAATCTCTTCAGTCTAATCAAATGTTCTGAAAATACAACATCCATTTGGAAATTCCCTGTTGCCTTTTCCCCTGGATCTGTGTGGTTTCCTCTCTTAGCTCGTGTGTCTTTTCTTCACATACGTTCTTCACAATCATTATGTACAGAGTCTAATAGCTAGCTTGGAAGGGTTGATTAATGCATAATCTTCATCATGATTACACAGAGTAATGGGCATTAATTTGGAGAGCCAGCTAATTATGAAAATAATTGCCACAGCTTTTCCATTTTAATAAAATGGGAGAAAATGGGCTTGAACTCTTGAGCCAAGTGGGGGTACAGTAATAGCGTGTGGAGCCCAGGGGTACGGAGATCTGCTTCGTTCCATGGATACCTGGCACTTGAGTGGCGTGGGGGCAAAAACAATCTCTCAGGGTTGCAATAAGAAAAACTAACAACAGAAAAGAAATCACCTCAGAAAAATATCTGAAACCAGCCTTCACTTGCCATTCCCATGAGTAGCACAGCCACACTGAGGTCAGCACCAGCTCAGCAAACAGCTCAGCCTCCCCCAGAACAAACAGCTTGTTAACATTTCAAAGCAGAGTTTTCCACCTTGTTCCCGTGGTGTGAAACAATCCTTCTCACCACCAGGGAAACAGGGAGAACTGAGGCTTTCCCAAGCGCCCAGAAAAGCCAAACAGTTTTCATTCCTGACCGGGCTGTGATTTTATTTTTAAAAGTAAACACACAAGGCTGGGGGGGAGGTACGCACATTGTTTTTTCTTTTGCTGGAGATGGATATTTGCCAATTTTGCAGTAAATAAGACTAACATGTGGAGGACAAATTTGGCATTTTTACTCAAAAGTCAGTAAAAATGGTGAAATGTTGCTTGTGAGATGCACATTTGCACATGAAAATATCAGCTTATACGCATGAATACTCCAGGAGAGTTAATTAGCATGTTCACGGGGTGCTAGTGTTAACTGGATAGGCCGGGACAAACACTGCCCTAGCTATCAGAGTGGTCTAAATCCTGATCTCTGTAATAGCTGGTGCAACCCACTTAGTTTTATTATTAATTATGTGTACTCCAGTGGCCCCTCTAGGCTTTAGTTGAGATCTGCCAGGATCTGCACAGACACACAGTAAGAGACAAATTCTGCCTCAAGTTTCTAGTGATGGATGTTGTAATACAATGAGTGAAGGCTCTCTCCATGCTGGAGATGGAGAACCAAGGCCCAGACACCAACCTCACAGGCACAGCCTGTGGCGGAGACAGGAACAGAATACAGCTCCAGACCAGTCCCTTCACCCCAGGCCATCTTTATCCTGACTTAGTTAGCTCTTTGAGGCCGCCCATATTCAGAGGAATGCACATAAAAATGGCCAGACTGGGTCAGACCAGTGGCCCATCTAGCTCAGTATCCTGTTTTCCGAAAGTGGCCCCTGCTAGACACTCCAGAGGGAATGAATGGTGCTAATAGGAGCAAATCGTCAATCATATTAATAACTCCAGTGGGGCTGTGCTCCAAGGTCTTTCTGAAATAAAGTTCTTGTACTAACACGAATGTAACCATTACAACAGCGTCCAGCAGCGTGAGGGGAGCAGAAATGCAGTCAGCTGTCTGCGTTCCCGTGGGTGTCCTTCTTGGTCTTTTGACAAGAACTTCAGCATGACTTTGCTCAGATGAAAAAAAAAATTGAAGTCAATGGACTGTAAAAGAATCAGCAATAAAAAGGCATCCACTTTTATGCATTGTCTATAAATAAATGTCATCTGAAACACCAAAACTAAGGGTCCTTTAGTGGTGATGTATTTCTCTATAGCATTTCCCACCGCCACCCTGTTTTAAAAAGTGTTCTAGATGTCTTGGAGATTAATTGAGTTACTGTTCACTTGATTTAGTGCTAACAGCCTTTTCGCAGTGTTACCTCCTTGTCTATTCAGATCACAGCCGCTCATCTTCCCCCTTCCTTTGCCTCCTATGGCTTTGCAGGCAGATAAAAGATGGCTGGGATGAGGTCTCTCACCCACTCAGCTTGATTTCAGGCCTATGGGGATGCTTTGCAACATCTTACTGATAAGCGTGAGAATACTGGCTGCCTGACTCCTGGAAGGGACCATGCCATTGCCCTGAGTAGTCAGTGGTGCTCACAGATCTCGTGCTGTAATGCAGTGGATTGGTTCATGTTTATGAAGGTTGAACGGCCACAGGCAGAGAGTTGTAAGCGATTCTACTTGTAAGCAATTTTGAGGTAGGAGCCCTCTTTTAGCTCTGTTTGTACAGCACATAGAACAATGAAGTCCTGACTGGAACTCGTGGGCATCACAAGAACACAGATAATAATAGTAACAATGAAAACCTTTGGAGGCACAGTATGGTGCTGAACACGGTCTTCCACCCCGGTAACCCTGGCTCAAATCCCATTGCCAGTGGGCAGTTGGTAAAATCACACCAGGCTTTGCTGACACTGGTTCTGATCACCAAACCTACACCCGTCTCTGCCCAAGAAAGGCCCAGGGTAAGGGCTGACGGGGGAGGTGCATTTGCAGCAGAGGAGAACAGAGGGTTGGTGGTTTTGACTTTGCAAAACATAATCAGTCTGGTTTTTCCATGACTAAAGCAATGGCTCTGGGTAATTTGAATGCAAAGCTCCAGACTGGCCCATGTCCTGTGACCAACTCCACTTCTGCTTCATCTCAATTTCAAAGGAACAAACCATTTTAAGCCGAAAGAGGGCAGATATAGTTCTTTTGCCAAACTGTAGCTAGGCATGATTTGGCTCTGGGGTTCATTTCACCCACACTCATAACGTGCAAGTCCAACGAGGATGCAACAGCCTCAGATTCCTGCCTGTCCCACCTCCTTAATCCACCTTCCTTCTGGCAGCAAGGGCATTGGTCCTCCTATTTCTGACATCCGAACCACGGCTGTAAAACCACACCCCAATCAAGAAGCCTCACTCATGCACAAGGGTGAAGGTAACTCATTGTACATGTGGCCAGGCAGACTGCACGTATGCACATTGTTACTCCGGAATCTGACGGATCTCATCATATTTAGGAACTGCGGATCGTCACACACACCTATTAGAACAGGCCGCTGCAGCCAAAGGATCCGACAGCCTGCTGCCGAACGGCGGGGTTTTCTAAACACAAACAAACATAGCGGAAGTTGTCCCCGATAAGGATATTGGAGGAAATGACTTTACAGTACTCTGAAAGCCGTGCATTTAATGTCTTCCAGTGCACAATAATGCACCCTCTGTCTCATACCACTACCCTGCCTCACTAGTCTGTGCCAACAGCTAGTAAGCAAATCACCATATTCCTAGTTAATTCCACTAGGCTATGGATGGTAAGTCTATGAGGTGTGAGACTTAGAATTCATACTCATTAGGGAAATATTGAGACCCCAGTGTTACCTGATGAATAATTGTGCCAATAGCGACAACAGTTTTCCTCCAAGTCACTGCTGGATATGATCTGCTCAGTGTTCTTCAAACAGAAATGTCAAGGCATAAAAGCAACGGCATTTGCTAAAATATGGGTTGGGAGGAAGGAGAACCTGGATCATCAAATATTAAAAATGGGAAACAATGCATGTTGTGCCTTATTACATCTGCCTTTTGTATTTTAAATATCAATCATCAGGCAGGTTAAATACTTATTCAGTTTGGAGGTTTGTTTTTGTTGTTTGTTTGTTTTTCCGCTTTAAAGCAAGCTAATAGCTCTCCAGAGAGTGTCAATCTGCAAATAAGAAAATGCAAACTCAACTTCCCATCTTTTTTATCTTATTTTCTGACCATTGAAAGTGCTGCTGGAATTGGGAAGTTCCAAAAGTGACAAAACTCAAACTGAGAAACAAAAATGAATGTTTAAAATCTTGGATCAGAAGGGAGAGATGGGGCAGGCATTTCACAGGGACAGGGAGCTGGCATTAGACACACAAGAAGGTTTGGATGCAAAGTGGCGGCAGGCTCTAGCTCTCGCTAAATCACTGAAAATCAGTCCCTCCTTTCAGAGCAAAATCCCGATTCCATGAAACAGCAAAGTCCCGCTGCATCAAAAAGAGCAGGATTGGATCCAGACACAGCTGGCATGACTGATTCTATTTCCCCCATTTCCTGGCTCATGACAAGACCCCCACAACCTCAAAACAGACCAAGCACCCAGTCAGAATGTGGCTATGGACAACCCAGATAGGATTTTAGAAGTTCTAGGAGAATTAAGAACTCAGCTCCCATTGAGAAAGGCCATAAACTAATGCAAAGCAAAAAGATCTCGTTAGCAACTTTCAATGCTTACAGTGTTCTACAGAATGTCTCTCTATACCATTTATTACATAGCTGTGTTTGTATCCATATAAGAGAAATCATATGTATATCTCAGGACAGGACCTTGTTAATCATATAGGTGTGAGTTACTTTGAGCTTCCCAGGCTAAAACTCCTTTTCTGTGCTTTCTATCCCTCTAGTTTAATTCTTGTCTAGTCAAAACCTGCCAGCCATGTTTTCTGGCTAAATGCCATTTTCCTTAAATGGCTGGTTATTTTTAGCTTCACAGCAGCTAAGTGTACAAGAAAGTCAAAGTGTTTCAGGTGTTTTCCAATTTAACAAAACAAACCAGCTTCCTTCTAGGAAAGGGAATTTCAGCAGCACTTAGTCGGTCTTGTAATCACATACCTTTCCCTCCTTATCAAATCGCGGTGTTATTTAGCTTTGAAAAACAGCTACATTTGCTCACACTTTTCCCTCCCCTGCTGACAGTGTTGCTGACACACTTAGACAGTGTTGCTGACGGTCCCCTTCCATTGATGGCGTTCTGGAACACACACTTGTTTCGAAAAGGATCTGTCTGAGGACGCAGAGAGCATTACTTCCTGCAGAGACAACAGGAGATGCCCCTGAAGAATTTCTTACACATCCCATCTGCCCATCAGCACCAAATTTTGTGTGTTTTCTCAAACGTAGGATACCCTTCCCTTGCAAGTGTTTTCTTTCCTTCTGAGTGCTGGCCTGCTTATTTTGTCTTTTTCAGGTTTGTTCGATTTTTGTTCACCCCTTCTCCCCCGGGCAGTGAGTAGAATCCAGTGCCATCGGTGCAATGTGGTATCTCCCCAAAGCCACACAGAGCGATTCTGTGGACGCCTCTTTATGAAGCAAGAGGGGAAGATAGAGTCCAGCAGAAGCTGGAAACTCCATCCTACACCTCACATTTTACTGAGGAATCCTTTGTGCTGAGTGGGAGTTATTAGCAGGCAGGAGATGCACAAAAAGGATCTTTTCCCTGCCTTGCGCTCCCAGACCCCTCACTCTCAGCCCCATTGCTCACACCTCCTGCACCAATGGATAGGATGGAAAGAAGTCCCCTGCAGTAATGTTAACCCAGAGTTTACTTCCTGGGGCAGTCAGAGATCTGCTCAGCAGCAGCAAAGATCCAGTCTCTTCTATATGCAAGAACTGGAACTTGCACATTGTAATTCCTCCACGACAGGAATTGAAAATGATTTCGAAGGGCAGGGATGGGTTTCTTGCTCTGACAGAACAGAAAAGGAACCGAATTCCTGCCCCTGCACACTGTCAGTGATGATGCATTGGCCCTGTCACGTCAGCTTGGCAGGGCCTAATGTGATGCAACATGCTCATGTAGCTGATGCAATTTGAGGCATGGACTGAATGAAACAGAAACCCGGGAAATCAGCTGCCTGTTACTTACAGGACTGAGCCATCCGAAGGGGATTCTCTGTGTGGATATGAACTGTCCCCAAACAGCCCCAGTGTCACAGACCCCGTGTCACAACTGTACCGTCAGCAGCACAGTTCTGGTCAGTGTTTTCTTTCTTTTCTAAAGGAAAAAGGGCGGGACTTGGCTCTTTCCCTGGACCGTCCTACATTCTTCTCTCTGGGGTGTGTCTCCGGGCACTTCTACCTGCTCTTCCGAAGGGACCAGGGCTTCTTTCCATTACGACCCCTTCATGCCACATCAAGGAAGCCAGGGAGGAATGCAGCAGGTCTGGCCAGCTTGGAATTTCCCCTATCCCAGCGAAAGATTCGTTTTGCTTCTGTTCAGCTTGTAGCCATGGGGAAAACAAGAGCTTGTGTCTGGGTTCCAATCCCAAGGGCGCTTAGAAGTGTCAGACTGAAAATCAAATCTTCCATGCTGACAAAAGGTCTCCCGCCAAGCCTGAGAAGCGAAGGGCTTGTTGTTGGAAACCCTCCACTGGGCTCAGAGCAGAATATCTCTAAGGGTCGTCGCGGTGGGTGCATTTTAAAAGCCATTCCATGTCAGAGCCAAGTTCAGCACAACGCTGAAGATCAGGCTGGCCATAGAGGTGTTGGCAGCGGCCTGGGGGAAAAGTCTCCATTTAGCAGGCGCTGCTTTGCCGCCACACAAGGCCGACCGGAGGAAGGAGCGATCTTCTTAACAGAGTCTCTTGTCCTTCAGGGGGTGCAGGGTTTTCCCTTCCCGGGCCAGGGCGTGACACCAAGGCTGTTGCACAGTGGGATGTGTCTCATCACTGCTGCCCGTAGTGCCAGGGATGCAGTGAAAAGATGCTGAAGATTGTGATCGCAAACTGCAAAATTCCAAGGATTCCCAGCCACTGGCTCCCCCTCCGTGCTGAGACTCCCCAGGGCAGAGCCGTGAGGGGCTGGGATAGCGGCTCCCTGCTAGGCTTCAGGACAAACTGCCAACACTTTCAAATGTGGGTGGATAAAATGGGGGCTTACCTCCCAATGTGGGCACTGAAATAGGGGGGCTGATTTCCAGAGGTGCTGAGCAATGGAGATCAGTGGGCTCTGCTCCTCTGCAATTTGGGTCTCCTGCCCACGTCTGCAGTTAAGGGACCTGACTTTAAAAAAATCAGCCTAGCTGAGGTTACCGGATTCACCAGCTAAAAATGAATAAATAGATACAAACTGTCTGGCCCCGTTGGGAGTTGCTCTTTCAAGGGGACCAGGAGAGGCGCTGAGAAGGACGTTTCTGCTGCATATAGGCCTGGGGACCACGTGCCACTAAAGTCCTGTTTCAGCCTGATTTTGAGGCTCTTTGTGGTTCATGGATGGAACTGAAGCTAGGAAGTTCACCTCAGGGTGGCCTGGATTTAACCATGTCTTCCAGCAGAACAAAAATCTGCTGAGACATGCCCAGACACTGAATCCAAGCGGAAAATGAAGCACAGAAACCGTGTGTCCTTTCTGGAAGGATTTGCTTGGCTGCTAGGAAAGACAAGTCCTTTGCAGTGGTTTTATTCATCCCGTAATACCCGTTCCCAGGAGACAGTATCTTCCTCTTTGTTCACTTTGGCATTAAACATGCAAAATCTTATTCCATTCGCACTGTATTAGATACTTCATGTCACAGGGGGTGACATTATTCTCCCATGTATAAGCTGTTTAACAGATGAGCAGTCAAGGGGCAAAGAAATACATTATTAATGTTTCTGGTTAAATTAACTGATTAAAAACACCCTGGGTAAAAAGTACGTATCAGCGTTTTACACACACTAAATGAGAAACTAATGGAATATGGTGGCTTGTTTTTTAATGAAAAACAGATAGGGAGCGTCTGAAAAGGTGAGCCACCTTTAATGGAAATTGCATGTTATGGATAGTAGAACCCATCAGATGAGAAGGTGGGGGGTTGATAATGGATTGGAGGATTCGAAGAGTTCTGCGCTCATTACGGGCTTTGCTTTCCTGCTTACGTTTTCTGGAGGTGGCTTTGAATTGATACCGCCTTTGACTAATGCTGCAGTCTAGCTCTCTTGGGCTTTGCCTGGCAAAAGGCAGGGGACTTGCTTTCAGGTAGTGGTTTGGGACTGCAGACTTGATTCAACAGCCCAGGGATTTGGGGTCCAGGTCACCTATGAAAGACACCAGCTCTGCAGTGACCTCCCAGCTGGTACCACCTCTATAGTGCCACCGAACGTCCCATCTCATCTGCTAAGATGCCATGCTGATGAATGCAGAAGGAGCATCTAGAACATCTCGTAACTGGGGTCAGACCATATGCGGAGCAGCATGGTGTGCCTTCATAAGGATGATGTAGGGGAGGGCATGAGCTCTGGGCTTGTCTTGCCATCACTGTGATTGTCTCTGGTCTGTACCTATATGTTTGCCATGCTCAGGGGCTGCTCCTGGCAGTCTAGTGTTTGTAACAGGTGAATCACAGACCCCAGAGCTGTGCGTTCCTCCCCTCCACACACACACACATGCTTGGCACTCAGCCCCAGGTGTGACTCCTCATGTGGAGAGAAGTAATTATTAAGCTTCTTCCCAGTGTTAGTTTGCTCCTTCCCCCAAGAGCAGCTCGGTCAGGATAGGGTGCATAAGGCAGTATTAGCAGCCAGGGTAAGGTCAGTAAGAGCTGGGAGATACTCCCCAAACCCGACCAACAGAGACAGGAATGGCCCAACAGACCCAGCTCATCTCCCTGGCATGAGACAGACGGACTGACCCCTTTCTATGTATCACAGTAACTGGGAAGGTGCTGTACGTACATAGTAAGAGCTAATCTCAGCCTTGACAGAGCTTGCAACTTAAATAAACCCAACAAAGGAAGGGTTCTTGTCCCCGCTCTGCAGCTGGGGAACTGGGGCACAAATAGACGAAGGGTCTCAGCAAAAGTCACACACCCAATTCCCACCACATAGGCATTGTGCAATAATCAGAGACAGGACAGGACCAGACACAGCAGAGGACAACACATGAAACCCCCAGGAACATGTGGGATAATCTAACTGCTACGGAAGTCCGATCCAAGCCCTCACCTTAACTCACGGGCGTCACTTCTGATGTTCGTTATGACAGGAGGAGAATCGGGCCACAGGCTTTTTCCCCGGGACTTTGCCAGCTTCCCTACAGGGCTTGCCATCCAAAGGCTCTAACTGCTTTTCTACAAAGCCACTTGCCTACATTTTACGTCCTGCTAAACTAACCGGTAGCCCTAGATAAAGATCAGACTTTGTAGGGGATTAAATCCAGGTGCTGCATAGAAACAAACACACTAGCCAAATCTCTCGCTGCATTTTCCCGACTCCAGAGGGCATCCAGGCAGGAGGCCGGTGCTTCTTAACTCTCCTTCCCATCTCTCTTCCACCAGCTATTCAGCTCTGCAGCAGCTGCGCTGGCCTGACAGGAAGATGCATGTTCGTTGAGTGCCACTCCCACGCACAGGACGGACTCCCCGGGGACACAGGGAGATGCCAAAGGGCCCCATCTCTGCCCTTTGACAGAGGGGAAAACGTATGTTCCTCATCTGGTCTCTCCTGTTTCCTCCCTCGCTCTGTCTTGTTGTGGTAATGGGATGAAGAACCCCTGTCCTTGCCAGCTGTGCGCAGTGGTTGGGTAGCAGTGGGTGTGGGGGACAGCTGGGGAAGAACCCCAAACACAGGGCCAGAGCCGGGTTGTTCCATGGATGTCGGCAGGGCCTCACACAGCGTGGGTGCTACTGGAAGTGAACAGTGCGTATTGGAGAGCATTACTTCCCCCCCCCATCCTAACCCAAATGTTAGAATCTTGTAAGTCACTAACTGGACTATTGACCCAGTTCTCAACTGAGTATAAATTGGGCATGGCTCCAAAGACTTCAGTGGAGGGTGCCAATTTACAGCCCCTGGGAATCTCCCTCTGGGAGTTAACTTTCAGTCGTTTGCACCTCATGTTTGCTCAGCCTAATTGGCAACATTTATTGTGATATTTCTTTGAACGAGCCATTCAGATATTATTATTTTTACATCTAAGAAAGAGCATCTACTACAAACAGCATGTGCAGAACCCTGATCAAGGGAGCAGATCAAAGCGCTAATTTGAGATCAAAGGCCTTCAACAGCGCTACAGCGGAAACAAATTAAGTTAGCAACAGATTTCTTCATGATATTTACATTTCTAATTTGCATGAAACATGATTAAAATGAAACAGGCTTTTTTTTTTTTTTTAGCATGGTCTATTAATTACAAAAAGAACTACAATCTCCTGGGATTAGGGCACTATCAAGATAAGGGCAATGAAAATGCCAAGAAACTTTTAATTTACCAGATAAGCGGACTTTAGAACAGTCAAGATTTCCAGAAACACCCCAAAAGGCACAGGCTTAAAAGAATTAAATGATTATACTCACAGTACAGCTAATCAGAAATATAAGAAGAAAATAGAACCATCTTTATAGCCAAAGATGGTCTAGGACCCTTGCCAAGCTCCATGGCAAGCCAGAAACGAACTGAACTGAAAAAACTCCTCCCACCCTCATGGCAGGAAGCTCTTACGTCACTTGTTTTAGATAACATAGTCCCACCCAGGCAAGGCACACTCCACACGTATGACAATCTACAATACTGTTTTTAGGCAACACGGCCACAAATATATATTTTCAGTGTGTTTTATTAGTCTGTGCTGCAGTCTTGTATTACATGTGTTGTCCATCTGAAGCACAGTCCACCCAAAATCTGGAGCAAAAAAACAACGCAACAACTGAAATCAATCCAGGCCTGTGTGTGCGATTGACTGGGCTTGTAACAAAGACTGCAGCATGTAAAAGTACTTTGTATTTGTCTTTATTAGGAGCTACAAAGCTCAGTGTTAGATTTCCCAGCATCTCTCTCTACCCATCACCCCCCAGGCGGGGTATGGGCCACCAACCACAGAGCACTCCATCTCTGTTGTTGGCATTTCAGTAGTTGGTTCCCTAGGGGGTGGAGTTGCTAGCCCCATGCCCATGTTAAGCCTACAGCACCTGGTATTCCTAGGAGGTCTCCCATCCAAGTACTAGCCAGGCCCAACCCTGCTTAGCTGCCAAGATCAGGCATGTTCAGGGTAGATTAGCCGTACAATTTCCCACCATACCCTCTCTATATTTGCCAGTTCACCTGCTGCTATCTAATTAACAGGGCCATTCAATTGCATCCCTGCAGTGGTTTTAAGCACCGCCCATTAAGCCACCAACCCCTCTACATTACAGGTCTGATTCTCCTCTCACGTCTGCCAATGTAAGTCAGGTGTGACTTCGTTTCAGTCAATGAAGTCACACTAGTAGAAATTTATTGGGAGAATAAGAGAGTGGTTCAAAATCATGAACATCTTTTACAGAGACTTAGGATGGCCCAGGGGTTAAGGTACTGGTCTGGGACATGGGAGTCCTAAATCCAATTCCCTGCTCCGCCATAGATTTCCTGTGTGACCCTGGGCAAGTTCCTTAGCCTCTCTGTGCCTCAGTTCCCCATCTGTAGAACGCACTCAGAGGATGGCTGGCTGCACATGGCTTTGAAAGGCTCTGGCAGCATGAAGGCAGCCGGGAAAAGCTCCAGCAGCACCCGTGTGTCTGAGCCTTTCGCTGCGGTGAAGAACAACTCTGGCAGCAGGACACTGCAGTGCTAAAAATAGCAGTGTAGCTGTGGGAGTGTGTAGAGATCCCTGAAGGGTATAGACCCTAAGGTTCTGGCAGTGTCTCACTATCTGAACCGCTCTTTATACCTGAGCTGGTGGGGTGCGGGGCATGCAGTTGTGCACTCTACACTCTTCCAGAGGTGTAGACATAACATCAGTCTAGTGCCCTTGTGCCAGCCTTCTGCACATGGGTGAATTTGTCCCATGTGAACAAAACACTTCAGTCAACCATACCATTCATGACCACTACAATTCCAAAGAGAACTTCTTTTCAGGTGTGACCCTGAAAAGCAATAAAATAAAAAGATGCCATATATGAAAATTCAAATGAAGTGCAAATAAAGATTTTACCTACATTAAATTAGCATTATTGTATGTGAACTGAATGCCTGTTAATTATGCATTGCTAAACCTCTGCTAATTAAAATTAATTTCCACCTGGTATTTAGCATGCAATATTAGTTTTATGAAGTCTAAATTAAATCGCACACTCATAACCAAATACTGGCAGTCAACTGATTTGTTTTTTATTCTTCTGTTGCTGCCTGCAAAAGTCAGGGCTTTAAGTGAGATGATGCATCAAATAGCAAATGCAATTCAACAAATATTATGACATGCTGTTCATCATCTGCCCTAAATATTTAACAGTTCAGCTTTATGTGATTTTGATGCCACATGCTTTGAATTTGCTCTTAATAGATACTGAATTTTCAGGCTGACTCTGTTTCACCATTTATAAAATGAATACAATGAATTCCACTCAAGAGCTAATGACCTCAAAACTCAGCCTGGTTGGGTCTTTTTTATAAGTGTTCTTCTTGTCACATGAAGGTTTCTTTAAAAAGGAAAGAAAGAGAGAGAAAAGAAAGCCCCATGGAAAATGTGTTTCTGTTTAATGCTATCCACTCTCCCCAGAATGCCCTTTATGTAGGAAAAGATCAAAGGTCTGTAATAGATTTTAAGAGGTTTCAAAGGGTCATGTGGTGTAGACTCCAATGCCTGGTGCTGGGTGAGTGATTAAATTGCTCGCTGCTGCTGCTGCTGCTAAGGGGCAGGTGAAAGACATAACTGGGAGATTTAGAGACCTACTTTAGCCTCCTTATCTTCCAGTCTCATGTCATTAAAGGGGGGGGAGGGGGTTGCCATCCTAGAAGCTGGAGTGTGGGGACATGTGCAAGAAGGGGAGAACATGCCAGTGGAATAAGGGAGCTATGCCCAGCGCACACAGTTGGAGAACATGCTGTGAATGCCTTGAGGACACATGAACACTCATGGGGCGAGGCTGCAATCTGCCCGCTGTGTGTGACAGCGGCTTTGCTCCAGGAGCAGGCCGGAGAATAAACTGCTGCTCAGCCCCTCTTGCTTGCTGTGTGCTCTGGGCAGGGAGGAAGTGACTTCAGCCCATTCCTGGCACAGTTCACGTTCCCCTCTGCACCCAGCCAGCTCCCCTGGCCACTGAGCAGGGAGGGCACGGCCAGGAAACCTGCCCCTTGACTGCAACTTGCTGGCAGCAGCAATACGGGGTGAGCAGCCCTGCTCTCCCCATCACCGCCCGAGCGCCAGTCTGAGCAGGGAAGTCAGGTGGAGCCTCGTCCTGCGGGTGTGGCCGAGGACAATCCAATCTGTGGGGATACCCCTCCCCCACGAGAAACGGGGACTTTTTCCATAAAAAACATTTTCCCCCAAAATGTAGCTTGCTTTTTTTTTTTTTTAAAGAAAACTTCATTTTTTTGCCAACCCGTCTTGCTGGGAGTCTGGCTAGGCACTAGACTAGACAATCCTGCCTCTTTTCAAAAGCTTCCCGTGGAAACTGGTAAGGAATTTTTTTTTTTTTTTAGCCTTTGTACTCTTCCCCTCCCCCCCCCACCAAAAACAAAACAAAGCTCCCCAACCCCCCTGCATTGCTCATTTGGCCTGCTCAACATAGTTATACGTGGGAGCGTCCCCCACCCTAAAAGAGAATTTAAAAGAAAGGCTGAACATTTGGGCTAAGAAGCCAGAATTCCCAGGACCCTTTTTCTGTTTTCCCTCCATCTCCATTTTCAAGCGGACAGAGGTGGGACTCTGCTAAACCCAGAGAAAGCAGCAGGCAGGAAAGCACTGGAAGGTGCCAATGTTCAAAGCAACTGCACCATAAAACTAAAAGAGGAGTTGAGCAAGTTCTTCCCTCAAAAACGTTCTGATCTCTTGTAAAAACGGGACGCTGGAGAGAGCAACAGGGAGCTGTAGCCTGTGCAGTTGGCACAACCCACAGGTCTCTTTGGGTCTGAGTGACTTGGCAGTAATACAGGGTCGTCTTCACCCTGATGAACAATTTACCCAGTTCATGAATCATTCTTTCAGGTGCTTTGCAGACCTGAGTCCTGTCTGGCTCCCTGCTGGCCCCATTTCATGCCCCGAACACAGCTCATCCGAAGAGCCTTCCAGGCCAGGAGGGAAGAGGTGGGAAATGAAAACTGTGTGCATGGAGGCAGCTACCGGGGACAAGTTGACGGTTTGACACAGCTGTAGGCTTGATTTTGGGCTGCAAGGAGTCATGATTTGAGGCCTCAGTGTTCCCTCCTGAGGGACTTGCACATATGTAAACAAAGCTGGGATTTGGCCTGTGTTGGTTGTAAGTACAAAGACACTGTCTGAGTTCATTGTCAGGGTGTGGGGGTGTGCGCGCTTGCTCGCTCGCTCTCCTCATTCTCTGTTGGCACAATAGAGACTTTTGCTGGCTAATAACACAAGGGAGACTGTTATCTCTAAGACTGACTGTTCACTGAGGGTGAAATCCATCCTAGCCCAGCAGCCAGTGCATCACTGATCGCCTAAAAAGGAGGCTCACATGGGCCCCATCAGTGTGACCTTCCCCTTGTGCTGGCCCAAAGCAGGGAGGGGAGGGGAGGGGAGGGGAGGGGACGGGATGACTTTCACAGGGAATTAATGAATCACATAAGGACAGTGCAAGAGAGAGGGAGAAACACAGGGGTTGGAAAGTGCATGTGGCTCTAGGGAAGCGTCCAGAATTGGTTCGTGGGTGAAGAACTGAGCCTATCTGGAAAGGGACCTGGGAGCTTACACCTCCCTACAGGCAGAGAAGCCCATTTCTAGTTTACTGTGCTACTGTCTACACAGCAAGATTTGCAGGGGGCAGCAAACCCTGGAGAACTGAAGCAGGACAAGAAAACGTCCTCCGACTTCTCTGAGCAGCCAGTTGCTCCACACACATCCGTGTCGGAGGCCGGTAAAGGGTGTGTTGGAGGCACCATCCCCATATCAACCCTGCTACCCCCTTTTGGAAAGGAGGGGAGGGAGAGACTAACCAGGACTACGCAAGGTTTTAAAGAAAAAACCCTTTTCTGAGGCAGGATCGCTAATGTTAAGCTGACAACATTTAAATATGAATTGAACCCAAGATATGCTAATGAAGCTGCACATTCACTCTCTTCTGAATAGAGCAAACGAAGTACCAGTCAGGAAATAAAGTGGGTAAATTACTAGTTTGGCGGCTCAAAGAGTTGGAAATCTCTAGCACCATTCCAATTACCGAGTGGGGAAACTTATTAATAGGTTCAAATCCAATCGAAGTGGTTCATCCATCTCCAAATCACTTAGGATTGAGATGCAGGAATCTTACCTCCAGCAATGAACTGAGCTCTTATCCCTCACACCCTGAAACCTGAGGCAACGTCAAAATTCTGACTCCTCAGGAGAGATTAAAAGGTAAAGCCCCATTGCGGCTTATACTGCAGAGCTGGTTATCCTGCTCCCAGCTGTGGGGTTGGGAGGGGCTGCACTACTTGTGGCTGGCTGTGTGAGTCCATTTAGGATCAGGTGGAGGGGGCTGAGTGGTCTGAGACTATTAGGGGTGGTGCTAGGGGACTATAAAACTGGCCTCAAAGCCCCCCCCCCCCTCTGCTTTGGGAGCGCAGGATAGATGGAAGTCGAGTCTAGCTCTGACACACCTGTTTGGAGGGGTTAGCTCAGTTCCGAAGTGAATTTCAGGCTGGGACTGGGGCACAGCTCAGAAACTTGATGTAGGTTGGAATTTAATTGGGCTCCAGAGCTTATGCTTGCGATCCTATGCCAGTTCCAGAGGCACATCATGAGTTAAGAACTCAGCCCAAGTATGACGTAGATCAGCTTCAGACAGAAACTTATTTACCTTAAAGAGACCTGTTTCGAAAGGATTGCTTGTTGTCTCAGAAGCTGCTACCTGGATTTTGTAAACTCTGTTTCCTATGGGATCTTTAATTAGTCCCTTACTTTCTTGAATGGACTCCTGGCTTCCTTTGCACTTTGTGTCTTTGCCTGGACTCACAGTGTGATAGTGACACAGTATGGGGTGAAGTGGGAGTTGCAAACTGAGAGTGTTACCATCCAACAAACAATTTGAAACTCTCCCTGCTGCAAAGTGCAGCTAAACTCACAACTACATGGGCCAGTGAGGCTCAGTGGGTGGTGTACTTGTGACTAATGGTTATGAAAGGGGCTGCGGACACAGCTGAATCCAGTTTGCTCTACCTAGAACCCTGGGCTCTCGCTAGGAGAGAACAGGGGAAAGACCTGATCTTTTTACCATCTTCCTTGTCGATCCAGGAATCTGGGCTGGGTATGAGTAACCACACCAGGTTGTGTGGGGCAGAACCCTTTCCCCTAATCCATAGGCAGGATATGGTGTTGCTCGAATAGGGACTGCTGGGCTCTGCACAGTTCATGTGGCTTCTAGGTCTATCATGTAGCACCCCCGAATGTGGGGTGGGGCTTCCATGGTTCTTAATATACACTTGAATTTCACCCCCATGCATCAAAAGCACTTGCTTGGGGGGCTGTGTGGAGATGCAGGCCTTGGGGGAGCTCTGGGAAGGGTGGTGACTCCAGGAGGTTCCTCCATCCTTGGAGCTGCAGGAAGTAGGGATTTTGCAGTCTGATCCCTGCTGCAGCCAGTACAGGAGGAGCGCAGGGCTATGGTCCTGACACCTCTCTGCTCCCTTCTGGGTGGTGTGTGTCTCGTGGAGAAATAAGAGGGAGCAATTCATATGTTTGGCTTGCTCCTTGTGACCATCTCTTCTGCACACGTTCTCCAGGGCCAGAACCACATGTGGTGCTCTAGAAGTAGATGAGCAAGGGATACTGTGGATCAGGACTGAGGCAGATTTGTGTGGCAGCCCAGGAATGCATTAGCAGATGACACTGCGGGCCTGTTGCCAGCTTCCCTTTGAAAACATTCTAGCATTCAATAATAGTCTTTGGAAACTAGCTTTAAAACTCCGCGGCTCTCCAAGGAGCGACTGGACCGTGTGCTGAAATGAATTGATTTAATTAAAAAGTCGCTAATTCATACACATATCTAAGGGCCATAATAATTAAAGTATATGACTTTGGTGTTGAAAATCCATAAGAATTCCTTCTGGTTATGCCGTGAGCATTGTGCAGACGCTGTACTGCACCGAAGGCTCTGCATGGAACCCGTCCCTAGCTGCATTTCAGATTTTTAAGCTAACTTTCCAGTGAAGTTACAAGAGTTAATTATAAAGTGTAAATCCTTTGCTGCGTGCTGGGAACGGATTCTGGGAAGAAGCTGCCATGCCAGGTGATATTTCACAGCTAGTGTGCACATCTGAATCGGCCAGATCCCCAAGCACATGCTAGAAAGCCCACTGTCTGCCTCTTCTTTATAAGCCACCACACTCCAAATGTGATAGAACTTAAACTCCTTTCTGCTACTATATCCTGGTGTTCTGGCCAAGGAGTCAATTTGTGACTGGGGGGAGAGGGGAAGGGGTTAAACAACTTTCAAATGTTTTTTTAAAATTAACTTCCCCACCCCCATTCCCCAAGTAGAATGAGTTTTTTGGTGCTATTGCTTTCTCCTTCCTGTGGTGGAAGTGTGGATCATTTGGCCGGACCTATTTGATCTGTGTAGTCCAGAGCTCCTTGCCGTGTTATCCTCATGCTGTCTCTGCTCCTTGGTACTGTGTAGGCTGCGTCTCATTCGTTGCTTGGCCTGACTGCATTACACCATAGTACATTTACAGCCTGCTTCCTAAGGGATGACTTTCCAGGGCGAGCAAGTCACTGCCCCTGTTTATTCCAGAGAGGGGCTTGCGTCTACTGCGGAATGAGAGGAGGGTGAGCACCTTCCTACTTCCATGAAACCGACGTTTTCTCCAGACTGGACAGTCTCCCACGGCACTGGAAGATCTGGGGGTCGTCTTGCTTTGCCTTTGCTGCTGGTGCCTTGTTGGGAGTGGCTGATCTCTGCGGGAGAATAGGGAGGCAGGCACTAGAGACGGGCTCAGAGCCTCAACATTTGGCTCCAGATCTCCGCTTCCCCCAGCCTGGCTGTATTTAGGCCTCTGGGCTTTGGTCTGGGCCTATCTCAAGCAGTAACATGCAGGGAAAGTGGCCTCGGTCATGATTTCACTTTTTAAATATCACTTATAAAAACACTGCCTGGAATGACCTCAATTACAACTCTCCAGATGGCTCCTGGGCTCATATTTTCCAAATCCCTTATTAAGACAATGAATATCCATAACCCTGTTTAAGTAAAGCCTATTGCTCATCATTGCACCCATGGTAGATTAACTTCCACTGACGAGACATGCCCTCTTCAGCAGGAAGAATATACTGTTATCCAATTAGTATTTAACCAATATTTCATCCGTGGTGGCAGACCCAGGCTTAGGGAAAAAGCTGCCATTCCTCCCTCCCCCCAAATATCTAATTTTGGACGGCTTCCCTCATGGCTCCGAGGCTGTAGAGAAAAGCCCGGTCTTTGGAAACAATCGCTCCTGCTAAGCGAACGCTTGGTGTCAGCCACAGGCCTTCTAGATCCATGTCTGCTGGCCCCTTGCTGTCAGACATGAAGATGGTCACCCAGTGGGGAGCAGCAAATAGTTCCCCACTCACGTTGTTGCCTCTTTGTGGACTCAGGCTGAATGGCTCCTATTTTTATTTGCTTTATGGCTCTCCTAGAGACCCCAACAGAGACCAGAGCCCCCTAGTGCCAGGCACTGTGTGTACATCCGTATATGTACACGGACACACCAGCGAGGGCTTTGCTTTTGGGGATGAACAATGGGGCTGGATAGAAAGTCTGGGCTGGAAAGAGGGCTGGAGCCCAAGGCAGGGAAACAACTGAGAGAATTGCAGGATGGTTCCTAGTCTCTCTCAAGTTCTCTGCTGCATCCTCTCCTCCCCTGCCTTGGATCTGATCTCTCTTCTCCCTCCCCAGCAGCACCTTCCTGTTAGATCTGCGGTACCCACAGGCAGCTCCGGCAGCTGCTCCCAGTCAGTGTCTGTGTCACTGAACCCGCCCCCAACCGCCATTGCCAGCCGCAGACGCATTGATGTGCAGGGTCCCCCTGCTTCCTGCTTCCCTCGTTTTCCCTCAGAACTCCCCGGTAATTACTGAGGTTGCAGTTGGGGATCTGCCAGACGTACCACTCCCTCTCTGCCTTTGCCCCACCGGTTTCCACTGTGCCATTTCCCCAAAAGCTGAGAAGAGGCAGGTTTGGGGATACTTCACAAAACCAAAACCTCCCACTTTATCAATGGGGGGGGGGGGAGGGGAATCCTCATTTTACATTTAAAAAAGAAAAGAAAAATGATCTTGTGAAACCACCCCCTGAAAAGCTGGGGGAGCAGTAAGTACAGATACAGCCCCGTATTCTGCAGGAGGTCAGATCAGCTGACCCAAGGGGTCCCTTTTGACCTTCAAAGGAATGATGATTCTTTGCAAGCCAGGAAAGGGCTGGAAGATCGTTCGTTCTTTCGCCAGAGAGGGGCCCAGGGATACATGATCCAGCATTTCACCACCAAGGGAGTCGCTTGACCTGTGAAAATGTTGGGGGGCAAAGTCACACATTTACTCTTTGGGGTTCCTAAATTTTACACACGACTCCTGAATATGGGGGGGGGGGAGCTTCTGCCATGCAGAGCCCTGTTCTCCCGAGGAAAGGAACAAAACGAGTCCCATCCACTTGAGTAATCCCAGGGTTCTCCTCGCTGCAGTCCCCGAACACCTTTCCGGTGATCCTGCCTGTGTTCCCTCCCGCTGCCTTAGGAGGTGTCCGCGCTGGGGACGGTCTGCCCAGAGATGTGCCCTCTGCACTTCCTCACAAGGGGATGTGGCACCTTCCTCAACAGAGCGCAGCTGTTTGATCAGGGGAGAGATGGAGTGGACGTGTTCTCCAGGACGACAAGAGCAGCGAGGCGGGGAGATTCGCAGCTATAATTGCTTTTCTCAGATAAAACAGCAATGGAATCTGGGAACAAAACTGGTGTCGTGTTAACATATTCAGCGGGAGGGGGAGAAAAAAAATCTCTCCACACTCCGAGTACAGAGCAAGACGTTCCAGGGGCCGTTCCCCTGGCGGTGTGGGAAAAGCTTTCCATTCTCACAGCCTCCAGAGGACAGCTCTGGCCCAGGGAAAGCTGCCTCACACCTACTCTAACACGCCTATTTTTAGCTGGCCGTTTCTTCCAGTGAATCAGGGCTCTGTCCTACATTTGGGGCCAAATGGTGGGGGAGGAGAAGCCTATGCTTGAGGTGAGCAGTACAGCTGAGCTGGCATTTGGGGTGGATGCAATCATAAGCTGAGCTGAAGAGTGAGAAGCGGAGCCCATTTGTGTAAAGCAAAGAGCAGCAGAACCTTCGCTCAGCAGTCAAACCAGGCAGGCCATGCGCCTATTCCCAGGCACAGTCAAACCAGGCACCCATTCCCATGCATGGCTGCGCCCGCTCTCTCCAGCTCCTATCAGACTGGTTTGGAGGCCCGGAAACATTCACTTTCTTTTAATATGCAGTTTCCAGACACTTGTGCAATACATGGGCTGGAACCAGATGCAGCCCTGTGACTCCTGCCATCACCTTATAACAGTTCTTATTTCTCGTGGCCCTGTTTATTTGTTTAGCTACAACAGCACAATTGGAGCTGTACAGCACATAAAATAAAGGCTCCATCCGCTGATGAGGCCCAAACCACTGACTGCACTGGAAATCCCATGGGCAGTGGATGTAATGCACTTCTGAGGGGTCTTGCTGAATATGGGGGTGCAGAAAGGGGTCAGGGTGAAGCAAGGCTGGTGATCTAGTGCATTGGGATACATATTCTACAGCACCTAGATATTGGGCTGATACATGCTTTTGCAAAATCCCGGCGTAGGTCGACAGGGGTCTTGTTTCCATAACCAGCTTCAGAAAAAGCGTCAGATGTTCATATTTGGAGGCTCATCCAAACTGAAATCCAGAGTCGGCGATCCAGAGGAGATGCAAAAGAATGTGCAAATTCAGACCCCCTTACGCTCTGACTCCCTTAGATCTCCTGCCACCTCTCTAGCCAGGTGCACGCTAGTCTACGTTGAAGTAACGTACCTGTCGAGGAGCTAGGAGCAAGTGTAAGTTAAAGCAGATCTGGGAACTGCAGTCTGGTTCCATACAATTTCCTATTTTCACATAGCACAGGTCTGCTCTCCTCACCCAAAACCTGAGCTCCGTCGAGCCGTTCTCTCTCACTCCTCGCTGGTCATGACTTGATACAGCTGCAGTGCTGAATGCCGCAGCTGGAATCCTGATGCATGATGGCTCCAGCTTTGCTCCCTCCTCTTCCTACCCCAGACCTGGATGCAATAAATAATTCACAACCCTGCCTGCAAAAAGCATTCGGTGTCTCTGACCCTTGGCTCTCGCGCTCCCTTCAGAGACTTTCAATTGCCATAATCCCTTTCAGCCACACAATTTAAAAAGTTCTTATTTCCATAATAAACATGAATGAATGTGGCTGTGTTCAAGCCCCATGTTGAGTATTCAGATGTGGGAGACACTTCCTGAAGCATTCATGTTGAACTAACAAATCTTGATAAATGCTCTCAGACATAAAGGAACTCCTGCCTAATGGACATGAAGATGCTGCATTATCTAGACAGCAGGCTGGGTCAGACCAAGAACCCCACTGGTCCAACCGCTGCCCTGCCTGTATTGCATAGCTGAGACTTAATGCAATTAGGATATTGCTACATCCTATCAGAGAGGAATATGGAACCCTAAACCAGATTAGCATGCCAAATTCTCATTCAGCTGCTGATTCCTGCTGGAGTTCTCTGAGCTCAAGTGATCTGCCTGAACTTTATTGGTTAACACACCATCAAAATACATGCACAGAGCTTAACTGAAACGGGGTCTTGAGTTTTTTCCCTCCAAACACCTGACTGCTTAGTTCTCCCCCCCGTCTAGTTGTCCAGAGACAATTCTGCAAAGTTCCAGACTGGTGTCTGCAGCAGCTGGAGCGGGAACACACACCGTGGCTGAGGTCACAGTGTGGGGGATCATACTGGGGCATTCGCTCGCACACCCTGGGAATCTTAAACAGATGGTGCAGCAGGAGAGATTTCAGCTTCCCATCAGCAATTTCCCACTCAGCTGGCTTGAGAAGGTTGCTGGTATGTTGCTGCTGGTACAGCTGTAAGTGTCACTCTAGATACCTTGTTCGGGTTCTTCCCTCGGCACTGAGACCCCTCCACTGATATTCCCCTGGGGCGGCAGAACAGTCAGCAGAAATCACCAAGTGACCTTTGTACCCTACTCACTCACAAGCAGTTTTGGCATCTCACTCTGATCACCTTTCTGCATTACAGCAGTGCCTAGAGATCACAGCCAAGATCAAAGGTCCCACTGTGCAAGATGCTGTACAAATACATAAGTCAGTCCCTGCCCTGAAGAGCTTACAGCGTGAACAGAGGCAACAAAAAGAGCAACAAAAATCGGGAGAGTGGTAAGTAGCGAAGAGGACAGGTCACTGATTCCGAGTGAGCTGCATGGCTTGGTGAGCTGGGCACAAGCAAATGCTATGTATAAATGTATGTATCTGGGACCAGAGAATGCAGGCCACACGTACAGGATGAGGGACTCTGGAAAAGATTTAGGGGTCGTGGTGGATAATCAGCTGAACGCGAGCTCCCTGTGTGACGCGGTGGCCAAGAAAGCAAATGGGATTTGTATATGGGAATCTCGGCCAGGAGTAGAGAGGTTATTTCACAGCAAGTCTGTGGCAGAGGAAGGATTGGAACCCAGATCTCCTGAATCCAATCTGATGCCTTAATTGGCAGGCCCTCCTTCTGCTACCCAGCCATCTTTAACTCTCCTCACCTGTGTTAGCAGCAGCACTAGGGTTATAGCATTCTAGTAGGGGAATAAGAGCGATGCATCCATTATTTTTTGTAACGGGAAGAGTATGAACATATTGGTGTCATGCATTGGTGTATGCAACAAGCCCAGAGCTCCCAGGGTCCAGCCAATAGGAGGCGTTGTTCATTCATGCGGCTTCGCTCACCCATCATTAAGCAAATGGCCCATAATGGCTAGCAATCCCTGCCACAGAGGAACGTGTTGCTAGTAGAACTCTGTTTTAATCAAAGTATTGAAGGGTCTCATTCTAATTCTACCTCTAATTCTAATTCTCTGTGTATGTGTATATATAATATATAGATACATATAATATCTGTCTATCTTCCTAGCATATGTTCCACTCTGTGCATCCAATAAAGTGGGTCCTAGCCCACGACGCTTATGCCCAAATGACTGTGTTAGTCTCTAAGGCATCATTAGTACTCTGTGTTCTTTTCACAGAGTGCAGGGAGCGCTCATAGAGTGGAACACAACCAATAGCCAGAATGCACTGCCTCTCACCGTGTTTTACCCATCTCTTGGGGATGCCTGGGGGACCGTCTGTGTTCAGGTTGGCAGAGCTTCTCTGCTGCCTTATCAGACTCCTGCAGCAGCTTCCCTCTGCTTGAGCAGGTGATACTGCCCAAAGACAATGAATAGATTCAGTTTCTGCCATTTTATAACTTTCCTGATCCTCTGTCAGTCTTGTCTGGTGATCCCAGATTCCTACCAGGTGACCTCTCCTCTTACAAACCAGTTTTCTTGGGAGGGGAGAGCCAGTCTATCACCTAGGGTGTTTCTAGTAGAAAAGAGGACCATCCCAAGTTAACAAACCTCTGTTGTCGGCCTTGTATCACTCTCGCATGAAATTTGAGTCCAACATGGAGATGAAAGCACACCAGAGCAGCCAAAGGGCTGCATCTTCAGCATGGTAGAGCTACACAGAGAATTCATCATCTCACAGAAAATTCATAAGTTATGTAGATGGATTCCCCAGATCCTCACCCCCTTCACCAATGTCTCCTTGTGAGGTACAAGAGGAATACAAAGAGAGACCTTGCAGCATCACCACTGAAAACAGCATGTCTTTGGATTAATGGCCGCCCTTACTCTGTAGTCCTGTGGCTAAAAAAAATCCTTTTTACCATGGACACACTTACTGATGCAGTGAATGCACTGGAAGCAAGGACAAGAGTGAATTAAATAAAGACATTCCCTAACCCCACGTCTCTAATTCAGAACCAGCTCGACCTGAGGAAATGAACGTAGGTGAGTGTAGAAGAGAGCCAGTCACATGCTTTGTGCTTAGACAATATCCTTCACAAACCTTGATGACAATTAGGCAGCTGGTGCACTGATACCACTGCCTCTCATGTTGACCAATTGTTTTGTGATGTTGTTTCTTTATGCTACCCCTGACTGTCTGTATCCACTGAGTCATACACTGGTTATAAGCTTTTGGGTGCAAGGACTGTTTTTGTTATGTGTTTGTAGATAGCACAGTGGGATCTTGGTCCATGATTTGAGCTTCTAGCTGCTAGAATACAGTAATACACATAATTAATAATAAGTATCTTCTAAAAGGATGGTTTGACCCACTCTTGGCCAGAGTTAGATGTGAAGGTGCCAGATTCCATCCCACCAGCATTTACGAGCAAATCATGTGAATTCAGGAATTTCATCCTGAATGAAATCTCATCATTTCTACTAGTGAAGGTGGCTTTGTGTGAGGAGGGGTTCTACCAACCGCTCTGTGAATTTGTTCCTGGTGAAAGTTCACGACAGTAGACGTGGAATCAGCTTTTCTCACCGAAACAATTTTCCTTTTTCAAAACCAGCTTTTTTTTTTTACTACTCCCCCTCGCTCCAGCACTTGCATGAAAACTGCTTGTAAATGGGGATTTTCTGCTCAGTTTTGTTAGTGAGGATACATTTGTGGTGGTGTGTGTGAAGTTCTAAGGCCATCCTACAGAAAGACACGAGGCTCTGTGTGTGTGCATGTGTGTGTTTGTACATACAACACATTGCTTTTCTCTCCCATGCTCAACACTCATTCATTCTTGGCCCCCACTGCTTGAAATCTTGAGCCTATGCAAATAGGTATTTTATCCTTTTTTTAATGTATCTCACTAGCACATCAATAATAAATCCACATTAGGGTGAGCACGCTCTGTACGCATACGGGAAGCTTGTTGTCTCCTCAACACCCCAAAGAAGCCATAGCTCAAGAGCTCTTCAAAGAACCTTGGTGAATGGGCGAGTCCAAAGTAAAGACAGTATAAACCCCGAAGCCAGCAGGAGAAATGGAAGATAGAGGAACACAGGGGAGCCCATAGGAAGCCTATATAAGGAGCTAAGGGGGTAGATAAATGTGAGAGGACTGCATTCAGATGTTCTGAACCTTTGGATGCTTCTTCTGACTCTTTCTTCCTCTTGATGCTCACCGTTCGTTAATGGAAATAATGCTTTCTTAATAAGCCAACAAAGAGAAGGACCTCTCCCCTTCTGCATAGTGGAGTCCTGCTTTCTGGAGCTGTATCAGTGCGGGGCTGCCACACCCAAGGAGTCACAGGAACGTGTATCTACTGGGCCAAAGGAAAGGAAAATTGCACGTTTCACAGTAACTAAAGGAGTCAAAATGCTTTTCTGATGGAAAAGGGCCATCTCAGTGAGACCAGCTTCCTGTGGAAACCGGCCCACAGTTCTCCTTTTCTTGTTGTTCTGTGAACCGTTAATATACAAGCACGTAGCTCCCATTCACTGTGAAAAACCAAACACGAGTGTTAGGCCTATTTTATGTGAATTATTTATTCCCTGACAGTAAAATGTAATATTTTAGAATAGATCTTTCCAAATATTAGACACATAAATGAGAATAGATAAACACACCCAATATATATGTATGCATATGTAGAGATATTCAGTCTGATTTCTGATTTTCGGGGAAGTACTCAGATGCTAATTAAGCAAAGCCTCTTTCTGAGTTAATATGGCATTCAGGTCATCTCTTCCCTCTGTCAAAAGATGCATTAGAATCTACTTAAAGCACCAAATAACTCTCCAGGTTTTCTGGTGACCTTTGCAGCCTGTGCTGAGACACAATTTGTATAAATTGGCTAAAACAATATTGAAGGACGGCGCTTCCTTCAGTGCAATAACGAATAGGGCTTTCCGAAAACAAACACGGGAACTGCGTGTGGAAAGGTCAGGACATTGAAAGTCAAGTACCAGCCACTAAGAGGCTGATATTTAAAACTCTGTGTCCCTGCATGTGGCTGTGGGCGTTTTCCTTTGGGAAGAGGAAGCAAGGACACATACCCAACCACAACTGCATAAATATATATCTCCAGCATCTGACAAATCACCCCCTACAATTATCTGCAAGTGCAAATGGGGAAGGTCAGATTTAAAGGCCCCTTTTGGAAAAAAAACCAGGGCTTGTGGGCTGAAGAGTTCAATGTGCCTGCGGTAATGCCTGGGCCAAGCCAGCACTTTGCCCTGTTGGTGTACACGAGTCTTTTCAGTTTGCATCCTCTGCTCAGACACCAGCGCTGACTGCTGCGATAAACATTCTTCCCCCTTTGATGTTGTTTCTTGTGGGAATGCTGCTGTTCCTTAGTGGGATGGCTGGTCTGTCTAGCTAACAAATGCATTTATAAAATGTCCATCACCACGGTATCTGGGCCTGATATCTACTTAAATACGATTACCCAGGATGTTTTGCCAGCTGGCAGATACCGCACAGCAGTGCTGGGCATACTAGTTCTATGAAAAGACTGAAAGGTTTGGGGTCAGACGTCCACACATGCATCAAATTCCTTTCCGGGTGTTGTGCAAACAAGAGCAACTGCTGAGTATTTTCCACTTTTCACCTCCAGCTATTCACTACATCACAGACTCTACACAGTCTGCTGAGAGATTTCCCAGGCGTGCGGAGGAAAAAAGGATGTTTCTGTGGTTAGAGCAACCACCTGTCACATGGAAATCTGGGTTCCACCCTGAGCTCTGCTATCACCCATGACCACGGATAAGTCAATCTTCTCGGTGTGTGAAACGGGGATTCCTTTTCCCCACCATTTCCCTGTGTGAGTCTTTACACTGGAAGTTCTTTGTGGGAAGGGCTGTCTTTGACTATGTTTGTTCAGCGCCCATCACAACAGGGCCCCACTCTTGGTTGGAGCCTCTAAAGGTCTGTCTACACAGCAAAGAAAAACCTGCAGCTGGCCCGTGAGAGCCGCCTCGGTTTGTGGGGTTCAGGCTGGGGGTTGTTTCATTGCTGTGTAGACGTCTAGGCTCAGGGTCCAGCCCGACCTCTGGCACCCTCTCACCCGGCAGGGTCCTTCAGCCCTGGCTGCAGCCCGAGCCCAAACGTCTACACAGCAGCGTCTACCACAATACAAAGAATAAAGAACAAGTTTGGGGGTTAATACAGAGAGACCCTCCACAAGGAAACACGTCACTTTCTTTGTATCAGAGTGTGTAGAACAGTGCAAAGTTCTACTTCATGGCATTTTTTCAGATGTCCTTGACTGGCTAGTTTACTTTGTACAGCTGAACGTCGAGGTTTCTTCAGCCATCTGGATGGCTAATATACCCCAGAGTTGATCCAGACAGTGTGTCATAAACAAAGACACCCTGAGCTCCATCTCAGCATTGCTATTGTCCCACTTATGCCATAGCTGCATATGTGCTGCTCACACAGATTAATGAGAGGTGTTTTCGGGCACAGCTTTAGGGACCTGCTTAATCTCCATGTTACACGTTATTTAAGTCTAAATTGACTTTATTCCCACTCTCCTCCTATTTCCCAAAGATGGATACAACGCCACGCACCAATGCAGAGTTCTAGTGGTTTCTCTAATAATCTGAAGGAGCTTCATCTACTGATTGGAACGAAGGGCAGAGGTGATTACATTGTGTGCCAGTGTATTATAAGAAACACACTTGTGCCTCCCCTTTGGTATTTCTGTGGCACATTGTTTCGAGGCATAAACACAGATATAAAAACATCATCACATCACACAGTGCAATGACAAGGCATTGTCTAATTATGGAAACCACAAAGACACCTGCAGGCTACATATAAAGCAGAAACGCAGCTCTAGGAATGACTCTCAAGATAAGTCCCAAAGAGAGTAGGAGAGGAAAATAAACCTGGATTTGCTGAAGAGAAAGGAGACCTGAGTAAATGTGGAAGCAGGATGGAGGTTTGCTCGAGCAGTGGCACCTGCCAGGGAAGCTATGACGTAAGATTTGGGATGTTATCCTCTGCCCATAGAGACCTGACAGCATCACTAATCTCGTGGGGAAATTGCTGGCTGCTGTATTCCCAGACCTTCCTCTCTCAAATGAGCCATACAGATGAGAGAGAGAGAGTCAAGAGTCCCCGCCGAGCAGAAAAGTGCTTCAATGGAAAAATAAAAGAAAATGCATCCAAGGCAAAGGGGAAAGGAAAAAGCAAACACCGTTATTATCACAAATCCATTGAAACACACTGGGCAGCCTTCACACGAACAACAAAAGCCGGGTGAGAAGCACAGGCCATCTGGAGCTCCCCGTGGGAATTCGATGAAGTTCTTCAACTTGCGTTGGCGATTTTCTCAGCTCATTTCAGCCCAGAGTTTGGTGATGCACCATTTCCTGGTCGGATGCTGCTTGTCACTTCAGCTCTGTGCCAGCACGTTACCCTTTTGGCTTCAAATCTTTAATTTCCTTCCTGAAGCCAGGTGTTCACCCGGAAGTTGTGGGAGCCTGGAGACCCAGCACAGATGTGGCCAGCTGCCACTGCCCTTGTGTCCTGTAGACCCGGCAGCCCCCACCTGGATTTCCTTAATAAAACGTGCTTTGGTTTGATGCAAGAGAGAGAAACGAGGCCAAGGGGGTCAGAGAGGACAAGCGGTAGCTGCTTAGCAGTTAGGAAGTAGCTTTCTGACAACATCTTTCTCTGCACAGCAAGGACTACAAATGTAGACACAGGTATAGGCTAGAACATTCGCTGCAATGATGCACCAATCCAGAGTGTTTCAAGGCACCTCTAGGAACCTAGGCACCTTGTAGCTAATGGCATCACCACCTCCCTAAGGACACAATAAGGAGAAAGGCAGCATCTTAGTCCATGTAGACTCTGAACTTATGACACAGGCAGCCTGGGGCTCGACTGGGCTCTGAGGCGCAGAGCACAACCAGCGGGGGCTGGAAAGGCTAGTGGGCTATCTCGTCAGGGAGACGGGTAAAGGATTCGCAGTGGGAATGACACAGGAGTTACCCAGTGTGGCTGGGAAGAAATGCAAGTCTGGTGATGGGGAGAGAAGTGAGAGGACACAACTGGAAGGCCCATGCTCAGTTTAGCCCCCATCACCCCGGTGTTTGTGAAAGACACTGGTCTGGCAAACCTGGAGCCTGGAGTTCTCTGTTTATCACAGGGGCTCCCGGGCTGCCCAAGCTGTGTTTGAACAGCCAGGACTGCCAACAAGGACATGAACTGTCTGACAGCGAGAAACTAGGCCATGCCCACCGGCTCTGTCACTGCCCAGCTGGGCTGGGTTTGAAGCAGTGGCCTAGGGGTGAAACACTGTGTCGCCTATTAGCCCTCCAGCCAGGTGACCCATTCTCCACTCTCTTCACTGGGCAGCACCCTACATAGCTCTTGCTATGACTGGAGACCGGTGCCAGCTCTGGGCATTTCAACCTAGGACAAGCTATTACCCAAGGGCCAGTCTGACCCTTTCATGAGCTCACCTCCCTTCAGCAAAACCCTCCGGAGTCTCCTTTGAGACTGAGGGGATTTGAGGCCATTCTCTTTAGGGATTTAGCTTTCCTCTGGCTTTCCCATGTAGAAAACAGATTTCATGGAAAATTAGAAGCCACCATGGTGCTAGGAGCCTTTGAGGTTGTTAGCTAAGTAGGTGGAGAAAGAGAAAAACAGGATTCCGCTGTCTGCTCCTTCACTTCATTTGAAACAGAATTGCTGTATTTTTAAAAAGCACTTCTTCCACACTCCAGTTCCACACTGCAGTGCAGAAGACGGTGCCAGCAGCAACAGCTGGTAACCATGTTTTTATCTGTCTGCTGCTTATCAGGAGCCGAGCCACAGACTTTCCACACTCCAGCCATGAATTATGATATAAAAAATAAGCATAGACCTGATTATTGGCCCTTTGTCCGCTTTCTGCAAACAGATGCTCCATTGTTTGCTGAGCTTGTTCACGCAATCCACTGACATGTACACAGTGCGTGCTATTTGAACTGGGAGGTTCTGTCTTGTATCTTATTTCTTGAAATGCACAGTAAGAAAAATACCTCAGGCATCATCTCCTCTCTAACATGACTCCCTTCATAACATCTCCTCTCTAACATGACTCCCTTCATAACATCTCCTCTCTAACATGACTCCCTTCAACATCTGTCTTCCAAGCAGTCTGCAAAGGAGGCTACAGTCTATCTAGCAGCTTGCCAAATTGCAAAGATCTTTGTTTATACACTCCATTTAAAAAATAATCCAGCTCTGGGCTGGATGCGAAGAAAAATAATCTATCACAGGCTTGGAAGGTGAATTGACTGATGCTTTTATAGGAAGGAGTAACTGAAGATTTGTTACATGAGCCTGGGGTCATCTCCAATATCATCTGCTCTCCATAAAACATGATGAGGTCCAGCCCACTCTTAATCCCTAATGTTTGTCACGTGAGGTATGCAGAGCCAGGAACTCCATCTGGAACGTGTGCACTCGGAGGTGAGCACTTCTGGCACCAATGCTCACATGGTGGTGCTCAAAAGTCAGTGTCCATTGAATATAGGTGATTGTGAGAGTGAAATTAGCTTGCTTCAAAAATTCATTGCAATAAAACTCCTTCGGTCTTTATGTACTTGCAGGCCTTGAACACACAAATGTGCTGAGTGCATTCATTTAAAAATCCAAACAAGAATACACAGTGTGACACATCAAAGAGCAATGGCTTTTGGCGGCTCATGGTATGAAATCTTAAAATCCTATCCCTGCCCTGTTCTGTGAGCTTAGAGAAGTGTTAGGTGTGGTGGGTTGTGCGTTACTCAGCAGTTTTCATTCCCATGGATACATCTGAGCACTTTTTCCCCTTGCACTTCTGGTTATTAAAAGTCTCAGCTTTGAATGCACCCCAAAAACTCAAAGCAAAATTCAGCCCAAACCAACACGTTTTGCTCTTTTTAAGGCAAAATAATACAAAACTTCTGACTTCCACTTGACATCTTAAGTCTGATGTATTATCTGGTGTTATGTATGTTTATGGTGCTAAATACGTGGTTCTGGACCAGTCAAAACCCAGCCTGAAATCATCTAAAATGCAGAGAACCTTTCTGCAAATTTGGCCTAAGTTTCAGATTTGCAGCCAAAGCTGACTCGAGATGGGGACTTCTGCGTGCAGTGCCCTGCTGCACCAAATGTTGAACCCTTCTGGTTTTTAGGACTGGTCATTCCATGCAACACTTTCCTGTAGCCTTTCAAGAGTCTGAGCTTTGACGTGTTCAGCTCCCCGTATCGTCCTGAGGCGCTGTCAGAAAGGGTTGGGGATGGTAGATTTTTCAATAGAATGGCCCAAGTACTGTACCTGACTGTACCTCTCACCTTTCCAGTCACATGCCGGAGAGGCCACTGTCTCCTTCCTAGTTGTTTTGGGGGTGTTGATTAAAGCTTTCAGATCTAAGAAGCTCTCCAGTGACTAACCCCACCTAGCCCCTGTCCACTCTAATCAGCGCTGAGTTTGAGTGAGACTAAATCCGACCTCTCCAGATTATTTTTCCCTACAGTGTCCTAAGCAGAACAACAGTGTTCTAGTACAAAGTCATTTGTACTAGCAGCTGGGCTGTGAATATCCAAGACACTTCAGTTCTCCAAGGACACTCCAGAAGAGGCAACAATTATCTATTAATCTGGGGCTAGATTTTCAACACTGGTTAGTAAGAATGGGTGCCCCATTTGGTACTCGTTAAAGATGCTGATTTTCAGAAGGTGGGTACTGAGCTACAATTTATTATGTGTATTACAATCAAGCCTAGATGAGATCGGGGCCCTAGAAGCCTAGGAGCTGTATTAAGAGACAGGCCCTGCACCAAAAAGTTTACAATCAAAATAAACAATAAACACAATCAAAATAAACCACTACGTTTAAGTTTATGCGTGCTACTATTCTCCAGCCTACCCAGAACAATACTGTGTCTCAGTTCAGATATTTGGTTCTAGTGTCTGAAAGCTACATGGCGGTCTCCAAAAATCATCATTAGACCTGGCTGAAAAATCCCATTTTATTGCAGTGACATTTCAAACTATTCCACAAAAGAATTCTAAATGAAACAAACTTTTGTTTAGAAATCCTTTCAACCAAAAATCCAAAGTTTTGCAGAAAAATCAAACTTTTTTTACCCAAAACATTTGTGAATTTGACAAAACTGCATTTTTTCAATGGAAAAAAAGTGTTGGTTGAAAAAGGTTATCACCATCTCTGATTATGCTGCTTTTTTCTAATGCTATTGTAAACTGCAGAAATGCAGGTTGGAATAACCACATGTGGGGCAGCACAAGGCCTTATCTGAGGGTTTAAGTGATGCACAGACCTGGTGCTGTTCTTCAGCACAGGGGTGAATTTTTCCCATAGACAATGCAAGAGGGAACAAATTCATTCTCAGGTTGGAAAGTGATTAACTTAGAGTTAAGGAACAGGCTCCATAAGGCAGAATATTTCTGGCTTCTCCAAGCAGAAATAAATCAGAGTGATTTTGCAGTCTTTTGTTGCTTTTGGTAGCCAGGAAATCCCCCTTGTCAACACAAACTCAATAGAGACTAAAGTTTGGGAGTCACATACTAGATTTACGTTGTGGAAAAGCACATAAAGCAAAGTAACCTTTACTGAATGTCCCTACAGTGCAGACCATTTGAGAGAGAATTCATGTGGCTGATCCAATTGGAAATAATGCTTTCAAAACCGGGATGCATCTTTCCTCACATTCCCTAATGAAATTATTTAGTGACTGACAGTTATCCAGCTAGAAGATAGATGATCCGCTAGAAGATAAAAATGACATAGAAAATTGATTGGCGTGCAGGAAGGACGTCGTGTACAATGCAAGAGATAACCTAAGTGGCTGTGCTGTACACTTGCAAATTTATATCTACTTCTGTTTAGAGCAGAATAATTAAGTGCTTCAAAACTGTGCAGTGTTGTTTGTTTTGCAGTTAGAGCTGGCAAGTCCCTGTTGTTTTTCATTCAAGAACGCATAGACCAAGTTAATTTCTACTGAAGATTAAAACACATTAAAAAACACAGTGGGGAGAGAGGAAGAGAGGGGAAGAAGAAAGAATAAAGCAAACTAACTACAGTAAAAAAAAAATAACCATTCATCCCATTCATTGCTTGTACCAAGAATGCAATTCTTATGCTCATAAATTCACTGGCCATGGATTTTAAAATGTATTTAATATCAAAGTTGGGAGACTATTCCTCTCAAATCATGCCTGTAAACCCCATTACAACCCTTGGAGGGCAAGAGAATGTCCACTCTCCTCAAGGTGTTTTAAAATTTGCTATTATTTCTTTTATTGCTACAGAGAAAGGGAAGCATCCATTCCATCTCCAACACGCAACTGCCCCCTGTGAAACTCCCCTAGTCCCAATGCACCAACTATTCAAGTATTTATCTTTCCTCCAAGTTCTTTGGCTGTTCATTATTTCATTCACTTCTGCTCCACAAACAGTAGATGTGCTTCTTCCACTCCTACTCACCCTCTTTCTTTATCAGTCAGTATTATTCAGGTTATTCCATTCCATTCCAAAGAGACTGAATGGTGTGAGAGAAAAGGGTTGTCCCCACAGCTATCACCATTCATGTATGTGTCATGAACTTTATTCGAATGGGCCCAGAGCAATCCAGACCAGATGACTCCAGATGACTGATCCTTATTTACCATTCTGCCAATCTATGTGTCAGCAGCGATTTTACATCCGCTTCCAGATCATTGATTAAATTGTTGAAGAGCGTTGGGCCCAAGAAACAACATTGGAAACACTGACATTTGAGGACAATTCCCCATTAATGATGACTTTTGTGATCTGTCAGTCAGTTCTTAATCCATTCGATACGTGCTCTGTTGATATTATATAGTGCTACTGTTTTAATCAGAATGTTCCATGGTACTAAGTCCCATGCCATACAAAACTCTAAGTATATTACCTCTATGCACTGACCTTTATCAACCAAATTTGTAATCCCATCACAGAATGAAATCAGGTTGTTTGACAAGACCGATTTCCAATAAAACCCATGCTGACTCACATTGACTATATTCCTTTCATTTTATTCTTTATGAATTAAATCCTGTACCAGCTTTTCATTCTCTACCCAGGACTGATGTCTGGCTCCACTGGTTTATAGTAACCCCGGTCATCCCACTTGCCCTTTCTGAACATTCCCCAGTATTCCAAGATTTATTAAAAATTAACATCAGTGAGCCAGAGATCTCCCCAGCTAACTCTTTTTAGGATTCATGGGTGCAAGTCATCTGGGGGCTGCTGATTTCACAATGTTTATCCTGAGTAGATACTGTAAAAGCACCTCCTTGGTTACTAATGGCCGGGAAAGTACTTCATCATCCTCAAGTACACAATTCTGCTTCTTTCCAAATTCCGAACAGAAATATTTATGGAACACATCTGCCTTTTCTGCTTCATTATTAACAGTTCTACCATCTTCATCTGATAATGGGCCTATGCCATTATAGGAACAGCTTTTGTTCCTAATATACACAAAAACCTCCTGTGTTGTTCATTGTCCCAACAGCCATGGAGTCTCCCCTGAAGTCTTTAGCTTCCCTTATCATTTTTCTATATTTCATAACTTCTGATTTATATGGATTGCTTCCTATTTCCCCTTTTTCCATCTCATATATAATAAATATTATTATATAATATATATAAAATATACTCTAATTGCTGCTTTTGCTTTGCCACTGAGCCAGAATGGACTTTTACCCAAAGTTGTCCTCTTTCTTGATTGTGGAATCGTGGCTGTTTGGCCATCTAATAAACTCTTCTTGAACTCACAATTTTCATTCACATTCTTCTGTCTTAATTTTTCATCCCGGTCAATGTCACTCATCATTTTCCTTAGCTTTGGGCAGCAAGAGATTTATGAGAGCATCCTGTTCTCAGATTCAGAGTTAGACGCCAATGCAGTGTAAGCAGAGGCCCAGAACAGGAAAGTTACTTAGAGAGATTAAATGACTCAATGTCCAGCAATGACTTAGAGTCTCAGATGTGAAACAACTCCGTTTGAAATGGACAGACTCCCAAATGCTGCACTTCAATGACATGATTTCATTCATCCTGGGCCAGATCTTTGACAACAGAGGCAATCCACGCTCCTTAACTTCACAGCCCCAGGGCAGCGCAGGGAGAGGGTAATGCACCTAGAGAAGGATGTTCCCTTGGTGATGTGTAAATCTAAAGGGAACTTGATTCAGTGACTTTCCAACCTTTTGAGGGAACTATTCCATCACCAGGCTCCATGACCTCAGCTGAGTCCGCTAACCCCCATCTCTCGTGGGTTCTGAGTGCTGAGTCAGCAGAGCAGATCAGAACTCTAAATCCAGACACGGTGCATCCTATGAGACTCCAAAATATGCTCAGAGAGACCCTCTGTTCCTCCTCTTTAAATTTCCACCAAGCCCCCAGCAATATTTGCTGTGGATTATTGTGAGCTGTAGGGATCAGTTCATCCATCAGCCAAGGTGCATTCACCGGGGTTCTGGGGAATCTGAAGGTCAGCAGCATCTTCCTGAGAGAAGGCCCTGCTTTCTCTGCTCTCCCCCAAGTCCACTCCAATGATGCTGTTTGAGTTCATAGACTCATAGAATATCCAGGTTGGAAGGGACCTCTGGAGGTATCTAGTCCAACCCCAGGCTCAAAGCAGGACCAACCCCAACTAAATCATCCCAGCCGGGGCTTTGTCAAGCCTGACCTTAAAAACCTCGAAGGAAGGTAATTCTACCACCTCCCTAGGTAGCCCATTCCAGTGCTTCACCACCCTCCTAGTGAAAATGTTTCCCTAATATCCAATCTAAACCTTCCCAACTGCAACGTGAGACCATTACTCCTTGTTCGGTCATCTGCTACCACTGAGAACAGTCTAGATCCATCCTCTTTGGAACCCCCTTTCAAGGAGTTGAAAGCAGCTATCAAATCTCCCCTCAGTCTTCTCTTCTGAAGTCTAAACAATCCCAGTTCTCTCAGCCTCTCCTCATAAGTCATGCGCTCCAGGCCCCTAATCATTTTTGTTGCCCTTCTCTGGACTCTTTCCAATTTTTCCACATCCTTTACTCTTTACAAGAGTTACACATCTTCAGCCATTTCCGTGCATCGAAGACAGCCCAAGACTGCAATCTTTTAAAAAAGGTAATGGGCCTGGGGTAATTTCCCCAGCCTCCCTGCAATCTTTATCACTGAGGAGGTATTATGTGCAATTTTCAGTTCTAAGTATAATCTTGCTCCCAAAGATGACTCTGGACTGTTGCATTGCTTGGGATCCTGTGAATCCAGCTCTGCTTTGGCCCTCCCAAGTGGAGGAAAGAAAAAGGGAATATAACTATGTAGGTTCTGTCTCCAGCTATAATTATCCAGATATAGAGCACACGCCTTCAGAATACACCACATGTAATCTAGGCAAAACCTGCTCCAGTGGCAAGAATCCTTATGAGAGAGATGAAAAGCTGTAGAGATTTCAGCAAATAGAACAAGACGTGAGCGAAACCCTTAAATGTGTTACCACATAGAACATATGTTCTGTGAAAAGGGTCCCTGGCAGGTCCCTGGAGACATATTATACCATAGCCTGTCATTTTTCTGCAGTGTTGTCACTGGGAACAAAAATCCACAGCACTGAAATGTAGAGTCATCATATTAATTGGGCTGGGATTAATTGCTGTTGGGTGGAAGGGAACAAAAGGTTCCCATCCTGTCCAATACATTACCACTCAGAAAAACTCTCTGAGTACGAGGGGATTGTGCCACTCGCTCTGGTTGACCAGGGTTCAATGAGGTCAGGGACAGAAGTGGCAGGGAATGGGGGCTATGGGCCAATGGGATTTATGTTGCCCAGTCAGAAGAGGGAAGGACTCAGACTCTAGATTATTCACTCACTGGCCAGACGGTTCCAGCTCTGGACCAAGGTGCTGGGGGAGGCTAGAATGATGTGGGACATGAACTGGAGAGGGCTGGGAGGATTAAGTAGCTAACATGCGAATATTCTACGCCCTAGGTACGTGCTAAGTATTATGAACAGGCTGGCATTTCCAACAGCCGCTCTTTATCTGGAGAGCTCCCAGCAATGAGCCTGGTTGAAATGAGCTCCATCTACTGACCCAGCCGCGCAGCGCTGCTCTGTTATACAGTCACGGGCAGGACTTGCTTCAAGGAGGTTGTGTTTCACTCTCCAAATGGATTGTACCAGATGAGTGGCTGTACGGAGGGGCAGCATTCAATGGCGCTGCCAGCCCTATAATGCTCTTAGCAGAGCAGCGGATGGAGAGGAAGTGCAAAGTTGTGTTAGCAGCAAAATGGAACAGAAAAATCTGGGCAACGCAGCCTCCACAGTGCTCATAAAATAAAAAAGTGCCTCTCGCGCTACATGCCAGAAGCTATTATCCAGAAAGCAAATCATCCGCAGGAAGGGATGTGACCAGAGCACGGCTCGTAGGCACAGGGGCCTGCAGCAGCTAATATACCATCATTCACTTAAGCAGAATGCCTGTGTCACAGACAGCCCCGCTGTCTCGTGTGGATTTGGAAATACATTTGCAGGCTGGAGAATGCAAACAAGCCTTAATGCTCAATCAGAGGATGTTGAGGAAAACAGAAATGAACATGTCAAGCCAGTTAAGCTTTGGAACACTTTCCCTAGAAGATGGGCAGAGTGGACTCCGGGAAGCTGTTTAAAAATAGAAGCGAGAGAGAAATCACTTTCCTATTGGTGATATTCTGTTGCTGATATGCTGTTGGGGGACTTTCACTTTGCTTTTTATAGAATACACTAGAGGAAAGCAAATTCATGTTTCCTCCATTTCAAACCCACTCAACATTTTATAGTCTATGAAAATTCAGGGGCTCAAAAGATTGACAATACATTATTGAATTTCTGTCCCAGCTGCGAGGGGCTGCGAATAAAGGAGCAGAGAGAGGGTGAGGGAGAGATTCTAACGAAAAGAGAAATACAGCGCCTGATTCGCAACTGCTGATCGCCTGAATCCTAGAATCATAGAATATCAGGTTGGAAGGGACCTCAGGAGGTATCTAGTCCAACCCCCTGCTCAAAGCAGGACTAATCCCAACTAAATCATCCCAGCCAGGGCTTTGTCAAGACCTTAAAAACCTCTAAGGAAGGAGATTCCACCACCTCCCTAGGGAACCCATTCCAGTGCTTCACCACCCTCCTACTGAACAAGTTTTTCCTAATATCCAACCTAAACCTCCCCCAAATACTAGCCTCACTCCACACCAGGAATTTCTACGCTTATTTTATCACCAAAATCTAATTATCGACATGGGCCAAGGCGCCGTTTGGCAGGGCTGCATCTGAAAGTTCTGCCAAGAGATCTCTGGCAAACCCAGTGTTGATTCATTCACAGAGCAGATACTGGATACACAATATGGCCTAGGACAGACAGCAAGCAAGCAAACCACTGCGCCCACGAGCTCCCCCTCCGCTCACTGATTTGTTCTTCCCACCCTCCTTCCTGGTCTCTGTATCTTGGGAGGGGGCTTTTGCTTCCCCCCACCCAGTGCCTATCTCGTCTGTCTAGACCATGGGCCCTTCATAGCAGAGACTGTCCTTCACCACAAGTTTGTACAGCGCACAGCACAACAGGGCCCTCCCTAATGCTGGTTGAGCCTTTGGTGTGGTACTGTAGTCGTAGTAATGATAATCTGATGCAGCATAGGGACAGGCGAGCAGCCCCACTGTATAGATGCCCCATCATCTCCCTTCCCTGAAGTCTCCCAGCTTTGCTCTGCAGCGGGGACATGCCAATAGGAGAATGCTGCAAGCGGCAGCACAAGGTGTATGCCACAAATGGAACCTGAAATGAGACGGGAAGAGCTAAACCTGAAGAATAGAAAGGGCAAGGGGAAAAATGATTAAGCCTCAGATCCAGCGATTCAGGTCTCAGATGACAAAACATGAGCAGCCCCCAGTGCCTATAAATGAATTACAATTCAGTAGCCAGGCTAGCAGAGCTGACGGGGAGAATCATCGTTCTCTTATCATTTCAATTACCTGCTGAAAAGTGGATCTCACAAAGACAGCGGAAGAGTCACAGGCCCTGTAATATAAAGAGACCAGCTGTCCCTTTACTCAGAAAAGGTGAGGGATAAAGACTAAACTTGCAGGCTCTCGGAACACAAATCAACTCCCGCGGTATTATTGATTGTTCTCCTATTTCAAGCAGGGTGGGAGAGAATATTGGTGTAAAGCAATGTCACCCTGTCAAATATGGAGTTTTCTGCCTTGATGCAGTTGGCTTTATGCAGACACAGTACTGTCCCCAAACCGACAGAGGGAGTAGCTCCATGGTGCGATCAACACATGCATTGTTGCCATTATACAAAGGAAAAATTAATGCACAAGTAGGGATGGCGTCATCGGAGTTGCTTTCATGCTGTCTTTGGAAGGACAATAAGCCCAACCTGAATGCAATAATTTGAGCCGACCCAATGCTCTGAGTCTGGGCCTGGGGTGCACACAGAGTCTGGGCTCAGATGAAGAGCACCTTCCTTTTGCAGAAATCTGAGAGATTCCCTCATTCCCTTCCCCATATGGAAAGCTTTGGCTTCAGAAATGATCACACCCAGCATTTTTTGACCAGGGTAAGGTAAGATCTTTGAGGCCTGCAGGGAGTAGGGAGGTGTTAGGAGATGGGGAAAAGGGAAGTGAGAGGACTCCAGAGGAGGAAATTCCTCACTAATTAAAATAAAATAAAATACACGTCATGACTCTTATTTTTATTTTACATAAGCTGTAGAGTTAGCAATTTATAGGGGGAAAAATACACTTTATTTTTCAAATGTACCAGCAATAATGCATAATTGAGGGCCCTGTCTACTTTCTGTATAGACTGCACTATAATTTAAAGGACAATAAAGTTTGGGCCATAATACCATTGCCACAATAAATTAAATAGGGCTGTCGCTACTCAGAACAGGAATGATTATTCTGGGTTCCTAATGAGATGCCTGCATATTGCTTATTTGAGCTGTTGATGCAGCCAGCTGAGATAGCACTTCCCCCCTAGCCCTTGGTTTTTTGTTTACTTTTGCAATGAAATACTTTCTGCTCCTGCCAAAGGGGCATCTATTACCCCGTATCTACGTGGGTAGCATAGTAGGCTGTGCAGACAAACCATTCTAATACCAGGAGACTTGACAGCACACCACAGAACTACTGCTGTCTAGGCTGTACTCAACAAGGCATACACAGACTCCTTCCCCGCTGGCCGACTGCAGTGAAGGCAAAGGGACAGGAGGGTTCATGCACTTCTGAAAAAGGAAACTGCCCTGGAAGAAACCAGGGGACAGTGCAGCCCAGAGAGCTCACTCCTCAGGAGCCAGACAGTATTAGCTCCAGCCGGACATGCTGGTCACTTTATGCCACTGTTCTGTGACATCTTCCTCTTTCATATGGAGCCCACAGAATCCCTGCTGGCTCCCCAGGTGCTCTTGAAGTCTCACTGATTCCTTGGGAGTTGCATTCCTCTTTCCTCCTGCTTTGTAGAGCCAGGAGAACCTGATTTCCTGGCCTCTGCTCCCACTGGCTGGATTGCCCACTCTGGGACCTGTGCTGTCCTGCCCCCAATTCTCTGGGCTAAATCCACAGCCCATCTGGGAGTGCAAGAATGCAGACCCAGGATAGGGGCACATTTCACAGAGGATCCATATGGGAATGAGCCTCAGGAAGTTATTATTTAAACACACACACACTTGCCAAAGCACATAACATGGAAAGAGGAGCAGATTGGAATAAACCTCACATCAGGAAGCCTAGCGGAAGTTTCCAATGCATTGCTGGAAAGGACAGCTGCTTGGATATTAGTAGGAGCTTGGGTTTTAAACAGGATTAGGGTCCAGATTTATAAAGGTATTTAGGTGCCTAAATAGATCATGTGATCAGGAAAGATACAGAGTCTGGAACAAAGAGTGGAATAGATGTTTTGAAATGATATTAATGTTCCCCCTTTTCTATTTACATTTCTCAAATGAAACCCGTCTCATTAAAATTCCTTGGCTATGTAACCTCAGATGTATTCACTGCTCCTCTCTCTCTATTCCATTAGCATCTTATCTGCTTCTGAACACCATGACCACTCTGTGTTCACTCAACCAACTTCGCGTTCTCATGACAGTATCCACAGACAGAGGCAGCCCTGATGGAAATAAGGCATTTAAATCACCACAGAACCATAAAGTTAATGGCAGCAACCCCAAATTTATTAACCTTCTACCCATTTCTCAGCAGGCTCAAAATCTGTTTCCCTGTGGTGTCAGCAATGCTGGTAATTATTGAATTACAAGGAGACTTCCTCCAAACATCTTTGTTTTGTATTTCTTTGCCCTTTTATCCTTTTACTTCCTTTCCTGGATACTAGAAATGTGAAGACTCTTCTCCGAGAGAGCTGACTATTACAGGTTTGTATTTGCTGAGGCAGTATTACATCTGATTTTTTTTAAAGTGGATGTTCTATGCGGAATGAGTCCCTCTTTCCCACACAGAATACAATATGATAAATGCCTGCAACAGAAGAAGTATCCTTCAGATTTCAAGAGGTCAGTAAACCAATGACAAAGCCCTCACTAGAATTATATATTGACACAATCTCAATTTGCAGAGAAGCTAGTGGGGCCTTAAAGAGATGCTGTTAAATGAAAATTCATATATTTTAAAAACTAGTCTTTACATGCATTACTGATCATTTCCATTTTTAACAATCTTAATTTTAATCATTTATTCTGATTGAAAATAGAGATGATAAAAAATAGATACAAACTTTTGCAGGAATTTGGGCAAATTGAAAAACATCTTCAGGAGTAAATGGGATAGAGAATCCATGGATTGGACTCATCTTCCCAAGTGCTCTGCTGGTGAATAAACTACACAGGGAAACCAATGGCTGTTACTAGCTAATCTCATTTAGATTGTAAACCTTTAAATGAAGGGATACGGTATTCTTGTGTTTTCTGTGCTGTGCCTAACTCACTTCTGAAGCCACAAACAACATCCATACACATGTACAAAGCTTTACCCAGGTATTTGCATGGTTCCCATCCCTTCCCTCAGAATGTCTCTAAACGATTTATGGCCTTAGCCTCATGCAGGGAACGATCCCATTTTACAGATGGGGAAATAGAAGTCCAGAGAACATGAGAGACTTGTCCAAGGAACCTTAAGGAGTCTTTGGGAGAACTGGGAATTGAAGCCAACACCTGAGTTTAGTGTCCAGCCCCTGACCCACCAGACAAATTCTGTCTGTAGAAAATAGTTCAAAATAAACTTACTCTAGACTTAAAATGTAAAAGTGCATTGTACGGAATAAGTGACCAAACAGCCGGACTTACAGGATGTTACACCATGTGCAGCCACAGAAATAAAACGGCCACTATAGAAGAAGAAGAAAAAAAAACAGGTGTGTTTTCTCAGCAAAATCATGAGTGACAAATGCCTGAAAATGTGGCTAATTTGCCTCAGTGGAGAGAGGAAAGAGAATAATCTTCTGAAGCAATGCTCAGGGCACAAACTGGGGTGAAGGGGTTTGTTCTCAGGGGTTTGGTGCTACTTTCCATTTTGTAAACGAAGATCATTCAGGATATGTATAAAAGCCCCTGTACCATCTATCAGTTGTAAGAAGCCACCTATGTCAGTAATTAGCATCTCCCTCTTGTAATGATGATGTTAGTGTTCCACTGTAACACACAGCATTAACAAGATATAGAGCACAGTGACAGGGTCAGGTAATTGTGCCTCTTATTAGTGGAAGCAAATAGGGCCCTGCTATTGCAGATCGCAGGAGCATTGTTAAAGTAACACATATTGCAAGGAAAAGCAGAAAGAAATCTGTTACCATAAATTACATTTCAAATTCCTTAGTGCCAGTTTGAATAAGAAAGTCAAACATGCTGGTGCATTTGTGAACAGCTTTTCATAAAAGCACTTTTATTGTTAAAAATAATATGAGAGCGAGACAGAGAGACATTTCATCATTTCCTTCACTGTTTTGACTAGGAAACGTAGAGGTGCTTATGTGTTGGCTAATACAAAGGTTTCCTGGTATGCTGAAGGTTTCCTTGGTGAACGCTTGGTGTCAAATGCTGGCTCTGTCTCTGCTGTACCCAGCCAGAGAAGACGGTGCACCCCTCCTTTTGAGATTAGGACTCTTCTTTGAGAATGAAGACAGTGGAGAGGGCTGGTTGCCACAGTACAAAGGCCCGTGTTGGTGTTAAATACCTTTCATTACTCGCTATGGGAGAAGCGAGTGTTAACACTCAGCAAGGAGTTAAGATGGACACACACACAATCCTGCTGTGTGAGCTTTGTGTCTCTTCAGTGCCTTGAAGAGTACATGCGCCTGGTATAACAGAACTTCCTCCTAAGCATGCCAGAAACTCACCCTGCCTCCCCCAGAATCTTTATCAACCACTCAGAAATGGCCACCATATCACAGTCCTATTTCTGCCTTAGCCCCTCCATATACACAGCAAATCTTGTCTTGAGTGACCACTCCAGAGAGACGCACTCCCTGGTTGCTTAGCAGAGAGGTGAGCTTCCTGAGCGCGTCATGGAATCATACTCAGCAAGTTGGGGGACACTTTGGGGTGCCCTCACATATGGCTTCAGGGGCACAGGAGGAAAATCCAGAGACCAAATGCCTGGCAGTCACATTCCCTGGAATTCATGTCCAGGCCAGGCGGTTGCACATGGTGAAATTCTGGGCACATTTTGCAGAGTAGATTTAATGTTTGCTTTTGTTTTAGTGGGCAGAAAACCCCTTATGGGAAATCAAATAGAAAACCCGTAACTTTTCTATAGGGTTTTTAAAACAAATCTGCAGACATCTATAAAGAGGATATAATGCTCTGCAAAAGGTAGGGGGCGGGATGGAGATGCATGACAGTATGGCTTAACAATTCTATAGAAAAGTCATCACACTATACTCTGGCTGGTGGAAGTCTCACTGATTTCCTTCCTATCCGTTCCATAGGAATGTTCCAAAAAAGAATGCAAATGCCAAAAACCAGGATGAGGAAGAGAGCATAGTAATGAAGTTGACTTCTCCTTCCATCTTTCTGGATGTGAAGAAGGTGAACTCCATGCACATGGTTTGCTATAAAGGAGGCTTTCAAATGAGATCTTAAAATGCCAATGGTCTGTGAATTCCTCAGCAAGACTGCAGGGCTGGTAGTTCTGTTTGGGAGACTCTGCTTTTGCCCCTTTGCCCTGGACAAAAAGTTTCCTCCCTTCTCTGTTCTTTAGCCTTCTGGCTGCTGTTCCTGAGGCAGAGGTGGAGGTTTTTCAGCGCTGCTGGATGTCTGCAATGTGTTTGAAATGCTTTGGGATTCTTCAGCAGGAAAGGTACATGTGTGTAACTGATCCTGTTCGGTTCTCATCTGGGTCACGATTGAGCTAGAACTTTTCTTCTCTAAGGCAGGAATTTTTTATTCCCCCTCACATCTGTTTTCCCCAATTAGATCCCAGCAATGATGGAATTAGCATACAGAATGGCAGACAAAACCCGGCTCAGAACGCTTTTAACCGTCCTTTCAAGAGATTCAGCTCTGTCCCTTTCAATTAGCTTTTTGGTTTTCTCTACGTTAATTGTGAAGTTGTTTGCCTGGCAGTGTTGTAAAAACCAAGAAAGAAAAGAATGAGGCAGAAGCCAAAGCATGTAAATTATTTGGGATGCTGCACATGTCCACAGGGAACCCAGGAGAAAGCTGTTAACATCAAAGAACTCAGGACCCAGAGAAAACTTTGGAGTAAATTCGAACCCAGCCTAATTCTCACAAATCCTGGTCACATCCCCTTAACTCCAGATACCTCCTCATTCCTGCCCATTAATACTCCAGCCTGCATGTTCATAATCTGCCATCACATTCTAGCAATCAGGGCCAGCTCAGAAATGGTTCCAGTGTTCCCCTGCTCTCTCTCGCTCATCCTTCTCCCAATCCCAGAGGATCTTCCTCTGCTCCCAACACCCACTGTTTTACTCAGTTCCTTCCCTTCCCATAGACCCTCCCCAAATCCATTTCCCTCATCCCTCTTGGCTCCCAGCAGGGCCTGCAACCGTACCAGGATACATTAGGCCCCGTCCTCTCTCTTCTCAGTTCTGGCCATCTGCTCTGTTGGAATCTAACCTACTTTAGGACTTCCCCCAGGTCAGTTGGCACTGACCCACAGAGGGTCATGAAGTCTGAAGGCAGCAGCAGCAAGTTCCCAAGATGAAATTCAGCAGAGATGAATGAGTCACGCAGGAGGAAGAAGGGGAAGCTAATCAATCAAATGGTTTCCAACCCAATAATTGGGGGTCGGGTTCAGTTATCACTACTGGAGCACCCTGCTTTGCAATTCTTTATACAAACAGCAAGAGACAATCTCTGCCCTCCAAACCTTAGTATACAAGACAGGCAGAGAAAGAGGCATGGTAACTTGTCCAGAGTCCCACCATAGGTCATTGGCAGAGCAGGAATTAGAACCCTGCTGTTCTTTGCGCCATGTGCTAACTGACTAAGCAGTTCTTAGTGAACGAGTCACAGAAATGTCTACTGGAAAGGATTCAAACACTCTTCTATCCTGATAGACTGATAATGTAGTAAAGCAAAACAACTAAGAGATCCTGGAAAGTGAGGGGAAGGAAGCACAGATGTGAGGGTGAGTCACAGAAACGCAGTTTGAGATTAATCGCTCCACACTGCAACAGCTAGGAAAATGAAAATGGCCATACTGGGTCAGACCAATGGTCCATTTAGCTGAGTGTCTCTGACAGTGGCTTAAGGGGGAGAATACAGAATAGGGCACTTGGAGTGATCCATCCCCATCTTCCCCTCACGGTTTCTGTCAGAAATTTAGGGTCACCCTGAGCATGAGGTTGCCTACCTGATCATCTTGGCTAAGAACCATTTATGGAACTATCCTCCCATGAACTTATCTAGTTCTTTTTAAAAACCAGTTATATTTTGACCTTTACAACATCCTCTGACAATGAGTTCCACAGATTAGTTATGTGTCGTGTGAAAAAGTACTTCCTCTTGTTTCTGTTACAATTGTCTATTGTACAATTTCTGTTGTACAATTTCTATTGTACAATGTTTCTGTTACCATTGTAAATTGTCTATTAATTTCATCAGGTGAGCCCTAGTTATTGTGGTGTGGGACGGGGTAAATAACACTTCTTCAGTCACTTTTTCCATGCCATTCATGATTTTATAGACTCTATAATATCTCATCCTTAATTGTCTCTTTTCTAAGATGAACAACCCTAGTCTTTTTAGTCTCTCCTTGTATGGAAGCTGTTTCATACCCTTGAACATCTTTGTTGCCCTTCTCTGAACCTTTTCCAGTTCTACTATATCCTTTTTGAGATGGGGGGACCAAAACTAGCTACAGTATTCAAACTGTGGGAGCACCAAGGACTTACATAGTGATATTTTCTGTCTTATTTTCTATCCCTTTCCTAAGTTTCCAGCATTCTGTTAGTCTTTTGGACCACAGTCACACACCCAGCTGAAGTTTTCAGAGAACTATCCAGGATGATGGGAGAACTCTCTAGCCCTCTATCCTTTATGGGTCAGCTGATTAAGTGACTGTATGGCAGTGTTCCCTATTATAGCCTAAACTAATGCATTATGTCTTTGTTATGTTAATGTCATACCACTGCACAATTTAAATAGCACTTCCAGAAAAATTAAGTATGTTCATTGACACAATGAAATGTTTTCACCCTCCATGTAACCTTCACAGTTTCTGTACAAAATCTATCAGTCAGTAAACTATTCATCTGCGAATGCTTACCAATTATTATGCTAATGCATTACAATACATTACAGTGAATTCTTTTTAAATGCCAGGAAATGCAGCTGTCTGGCAATCTACCTCACCATATTATGGAGCTATCAATAAACAACATAATATTTGCAACTGGATTTTGACTGCATTGTTAGAGTTATGCAGATTTTTTTTTATAATTTGATATTATGAAGTAGTCCAGAACACACAGGAAACAAGACAGATATCTACATACAGAGTACAGTAAGCATTGTCATAGGGAACTTCATTGTGACTGTAGCACAGTGTACCTACCATATGAAGGGTATTGTGTATCCATATGAATGAATACACACAAATACTCCCGCACAACATATGACAAATCACCTTTATGGAACTGGATGATACCAAGTCTTAGCTACTATTTCTCACTGGATATAGTCTATAAGCCCAGAGAATCATCTAAACTATGCTATCTAGAGTATCAATAGTTCAGAATAATGAGATTCCTTACACAATGCACCATGATTGCTTCCAGCTATAAAAGGGGACCATCTATTTCATCACTTGTTTTAGGAGCTGCTTGGTGTTCAGATGATTTTTGTCATACCATATGTAGTTGGATAATGAGATTGAAAACTGATTAATTATCCAGAATTAATATTTTTGGTTGGGACAAAGAATATCTGAATTCAAATATTTGGAATTGGAGTGGATTGTTAATAAATTGACTCTCAGGGGAAGATTCACCACATCTAAATACCCACAAATGTTTAAATATACTATGCAGATTTTATGAGCAGCATACCTGTGTCTGTGCACAGACGCATAACACCTCGCAGCTACACAGAGATATACTAGTTTGTAGTTTACATAAATTTACATACAGTGAGATATTTTTAAACATTTGCAGCTGCACAATACTTCATTGAAACCATTTATTCCCCTGTAGCATGGTGCAGAATATAGAAAAGAAAATATGCATACATTAGAGCAGCTCAGCCCCCAGGAAAACTTTGACAGTCGCAAAGCTGGGAATCTGTAGGGTACCCTTGCTCTCCCCCACCGGCCTGGCTGTGCACAGAGCACTGGGCATGCAGCAAACATATAAACACAAAAAAGCCCACCCCTGACGCAAAGGAAAATGCCAGTGTCTCAAAGGAGGAAATGTCGAGGGCTGGATCATGGTACCATCATAGCACGGGTCACTCGGGAATCGAAGTGGGTGACTTTAAATTCAGGACTGAAATGGCACCTTTTAAGCCTCACAGACACTGGAGACATGAAGTGATGTCCCTCGAAACACATTTTGCCAGTTATGTTAAAACAAAGAACTGATTCCGGAGACAGAGGTGGCGGATCTGAGGGTGTGTGATCTCTGATGGGTGCTTCAGCATCACTGCAGTACAAGAAATAATCGATCAAGTGGCCCTACCGTGGCCCACCACAAGGGCGGGTGGGGAAAACGGCTTTCCCGTCCTGAGCAAATTTTCAGCACTTCAAAAACTTTTATCAGGACAAAAAGTAAAAGGTCCGATTTGTATGAACTGAAAATGAAACACTTCAGGTCAATGTTTCATTTTGATGTTCAGCTCTTCCTCCTCCTCCCCGCCCCAGGTAATCTTTTTCGTTGTAAATTTCCTAAAATTTCCAAACAAAATGTGCCGACTTTTCAACAAAGCTTCTATTATTTCAACAATCCCCAAACTTTTTTACTCCAATTTTTGATCTGGGTATATCGTGAACAGTGTGTGTGTGTGTGTGGGGGGGGGATATCGTGAACAGTGTGTGTGGGGGGGAGTTTATCGTGAACAGTGGGGGGGTAATATCGTGAACAGTGTGTGTGTGTGTGGGGGTATATCGTGAACAGTGGGGGGGTTAATATCGTGAACAGTGTGTGTGTGTGGGGGGGGTATATCGTGAACAGTGTGTGTGTGTGGGGGGGTATATCGTGAACAGTGTGTGTGGGGGGGGTATATCGTGAACTCAGTGTGTGTGTGTGGGGGGGTATATCGTGAACAGTGTGGGTGGGGGGGTATATCGTGAACAGTGTGTGGGGGGGGATAATATTGTGAATAGTGTGTGTGTGGGGGGGGTATATCGTGAACTGTGGGGGGGGGGTATACCGTGAACAGTGTGTGTGTGGGGGGGTATATTGTGAACAATGTGTGGGGGGGTATATCGTGAACAGTGTGTGTGTGGGGGGGTAATATCGTGAACAGTGTGTGTGTGGGGGGGGTGTATATCGTGAACAGTGTGGGGGGGTAATATCGTGAACAGTGTGTGTGTGGGGGGGGGTATATCGTGAACAGTGTGTGTGTGTGGGGGGGTATATCGTGAACAGTGTGTGGGGTTTTCTTCAGCAAAACAATTTTCATCGAAAGATTCACAACCAGATCTCTCCACTCAGCTTCATGCAGCTCTGCCACCCCCTCCCAGGGCCTTCCCAAATGTTCAAACTAAGGTGGCTTTTCCTAACACCCACCATTGCAGATGTGTTATAAAAAGATGCAAGAGTGGAACCGGGCATCCTCCAAGGGGCTCTCCTGTGATGTGGTGCTACAGTGCCTGTGTCTTCCGTGAATCCATCCAGCCGCCAACACTTGAGTGAAGTGACTTTGCCACTAGCTAGGTCATACCAGAGTCCCAGCCTTCACGCAGTGCCCAGAGTCCGCATAAATACCAAGAGACATTAACTCCTCCTCCTGTCCAGGGCACAGGCCTTGACAGACTCTCTGCCCCTTCCAGGCTTCTCAAAATGCCAAGAAAACCAACTCTTCCACCCTGTCTGGGCTTATCTGAAGTTGTCAGTCAATGGCCACCAAACAGGGGCAGGGCAGGGCAGGCCAACCTACCCTCAGGAACTGGCAAGAGGTTTCCTCAGTTCCTGACCTCAGTCTGCCACCAGCTGAGCTGGGCTCTCCTCTTTGAACTCCCCCTCAAAGCCTGGCACCTGCTTCCGGTGTCTCTGGGTGGGGCTGATTGGCCCCCAATAGCCCACCACCCCCTCACCAGGAGACCAAGAGATGCAGCCAAGGCATCCCTCAGAGCTTGTCTGCTTCTGTATTTTCCTTTTCTTGGACGTTAACATGCATGAATTTGCTTATTAGAGCCATCGTTATAATTAGAGTATTAAATGAAATAATTATCACTTGTGATTAATCCTGGCCACGGCAGATATGTCTGGGAGTCTGGAAGGCATGTTTCAATGAGTTCTGAATTATGAATGTTTAATTCAAGTTAACAAGCACAATAGCTAGAGGTGAAGACACTGGAGACTGGGAAGCTTTCCAGCTTCTGAGCAAACACTGGGCCTTTTCATGCCTGTTTCTTCCCATAACTGGCCCTCTGGGCCAAACGCTCAGTGGATATCAGTCCTGCGACTGCAGTGGAGAATTTGGCCCACGCTTTGGAAAGTGTGCGCCGTTCAAAGCCGTGATGCTCAGCCGGTGGCTGGCCCCTCATTGCTGATCCCCTGCCCTAGTGCTACATTAGTACTGGAAATGCTTCTCACACCGCCCACTGCACTTTGCACAAGCGCACTGGAGTGGGACTCCGTCTTCTGGCCAAATTCCAACTCAGTAAGTGTCCACCCTGCCAGCCTGTCTTTCCCTCGCAGTCCCAGCTATCCTGGCAGCAGTTCGCACGCTGGGGCCAGAGGACGAGCCGTGGGGAGCTCAGCACTTGCTGATGTCTCTATCTGGTCACGTGAGGCTCGCGCCACTTCCTTGTTCCCAACTGCCGAATCACATTAAAGGAAGCTAAAAATGCTTCAAACACTTAATTGTGCTGTGGAAGCGACTGCTGTTTGTAGCCATGGGGATGTATTATAAAATCACAAACGAGCGAGGAGAGGCTGCCCCCGAGTATCTCTCTTAAGATGTGCTCTGCACTGCAAAAAACATGGGTGCACGGCATGAAGCATCGTTATACTGGATAACTTATTCCTGCCTAAGTGCAGGGGACTAGACCAGAAGAGGCCCCCTTCCAGTTAAACTCTATCCTTTGTTAAGAAGCAGCTGAATTTCACCCCAGCCGTGCCTACATTTCAATGGTGGATGAAGTGATTCACCATTTCCACTTAGGTGCTGGGGCTTCATTAATTTGTAAATAATGTTACGTGTATCTTGCGCTCTTCAGCCGATGATCTCAAAGTATAATAATACCCATCGTGGCAGGATGCTATTCACAAAGGTGCCAGTATCATGGCCTACTGATAAAAGGCTACATGAGTTTTGGACTTTTACATAGACCCAGGTGTTTGTAAACAGATTTCTTCACCGGCACAGTCTTCATGCACCCTCAAGTTTTAATGATCATTCTGTATGGCATATTTTTCTGTGAAGATTAGAAGTGCTCTAGGGCAAAGACCTTGTCGTCTGGGTTCTGTAACTCTGTTACATAGACACTAGAGTTGGGGCCGAGCGGAAAAGTTTGTATCCGAGTCCTCACCAAAGATCTGGTGATGTTTGAGACTGGAGTTTTGATTATTCCGTACTACAGTCACGCAGAAGGCGACAAAATTCAGCTCCAGCTTCACCCACATATATCCATCCCCCCCCAAACTTTGGAGAGCTCAGCTTTAGGGAGTGTATTTAACACACACACACTAACATTTATACACAGAGAGAAGAAACATTTGGACAGGGACTGACTATGCAACTGACAGGATCCTCTCCAGGCAAACAGCTCGGAGCTTTACAAAGCGGTGTTTCTATAAGGCAGGAGATTACAATGGTGTTTAACATCCCACGTCAAAGAGCCATAGCTACAGGCACTCCACAGGCTCTGATACTGTCTGTAAACACAAGTGTCAGGAACAGGGTTGTGAGAATTCTGACATATCTCTGCACAAACAAAAAGAGCAGGTAGAGCCATGTCTGCACATTGTTCCATGCTCTTTAACTGTTACTGTAATTAATCATCAGGGACTCTCAATCCAGCCTCTATGGGGCCAATGCAAACACTTCATAATCTTTTGTCTTTACATATAAAAGTTATGAAGCTGCAGAAGGTAGCCTGTCAAGTTCAGGAATTATATGTTGGCTCCTGGCTTCTCTGTCCATCTATCAACATAAGTACTGGTCACTCAGCTAAAATATAAACTGAGGCTGTCTCACCTGACAAAATGTGGAGTCTGGCTGTGTGTGCATTGAAAGATTGTGAGCAAGATAAATACAATCTCTTTATACTACACTTCATCGCACAGAGCTATTTTTGCAGCCTCTGCATTTCCCTCACTACAACAGTGAGCCTTAAAAAACAAACCAAAACAAACCAGGAGAATTACGGTGAGTGTTCAGATCTGATTCCTACTGAGGATGTACAAATCTCTTTGAAGAAAGATCCATTATGAACCTCTTTAACCCAATATCCAAATCAAAGCAGTTTGAAGGTCCAAGTTTTCTGAGGCTCATGACGCAAAACTTTTACAAGAAATAGGCCTGGATTATGTAACTAACTGTCACAAGAGAGAACAACCATGGATCTGACAAAACTAACTTCAAAACTCATTTCTTCACCCTAGCTTCAATACATTTTTACACACACAACTAACAGCTTCTGGCTGCAAAGGAAGAAAGCAAGGTTACTATTTCAATTTTTAAATTCTGTGTATGCCACTTGCCAGACCCTCTCCAGTTAAAGGCCTAAAGATGATGGAGCAGCATGTGTCTTACCCTGCCACATTCTCTGTATACAATGATGAATAGGAAGCTGCTGCAAATCATACTTGTGACCCAGAGGTGTCCTCAGACAGCCAATGGTCAGCCATTCCTAGTGCTAGTTTTCCACCTACTGCTCCATTTCCCACATCACAGGCTGATCAGACTCACAGCATTGTAAAGACAGACTCTTCCCCAACATGACTAGGACCGAGCTGTGCTTGGGTTTCTCTCTCTTGTGGGCTGCTGCCGAGAGCACATGGCAACTGGAGAAATGGCTTAGGGGAGTGACTGTTTGGCTATAAATCCTTCCTTCGTCTCAGCATCTTGTCTCCCTGAGATAAACAATACCTTTTGGGGCCTGCTCCAAACCAAGGCCTCCTTTGTAGGATTTCCCCAGTGCTTTGCTGCAGCCAACAATCAGATGAAGAATGGGGAGACTTTCTGAGCAGGCGGGACGACTGACTCCTGATTAACAAGGAAAGAACCATCAGGAGCCCTAAAGAACCTCAGATGTTGATCTTGTTTCTCCTTTCCATAGGCACAGCTGGAGAGGTAGCAGCAGGCATAGGATAGAAGAGGAAGAGGCCTGATGGTGAGAGTTTCTCCCCCTTTCCTCTTTGAATTGGGATGCATATCCAAACAAGGACTCCAGCCATGCAGCTATACGGTGGCCTTATGTGGTCAAAAGTAGCAGCTGAATCCCACGACGAAGTCCCATTTGGGTGAAATGTACGATCCCCTGTCTTGGAGTCACAGAAATGCTGTAAAGAATCCAGGATGCAAGGCCAATTGGAGACAGTAGCTGTTTCCTTAGAAAGTCCACATGGTCATAGTTCTCAGATGCAACACCGCAGCCTCCCTCAAGTCACAGACCTCCCACCATATTTCCTTGAATCAGTATTGATCTCGGTGACTCCTGAAAACCCAGGAGATTTTAATAGGATATTTTAAGAAAATGACATTATCTTGGGGATGGGGGGGGGGGGGAGAGAATCTTCCAGACAGTCAGAGTTGGCAACCCTATGGGGGGGGCGGGGGGGGGGGGGGGGGGGAGGCCATGTGCTAATTACCAACAGCAACGGAAAACATAAACACCCGTAGACTGTGTGAGTATCGGCCCAGAGCATTAAGATCCTTCCGGCAGCCAGTCCCCACTTGGCTGTTTCTACCCAAATTTGATTGATAGTGTCATTGACTTCACAGCCCCTTTTACAGAGCAGTGCATCTCATTAAAGCCAGGACAAACCCCCTCTCTTTGATTTTGGCAGCCATGTATTCATTTCCAAGATGGCAGGTGGTTTTATTCGGGGTGAAAATAATACGGGAACATTCTCCTAGGAGGATACCATAAAACATTCTCCTAAGAGAAAGTGGTAACTTAATGGTGAGAAAGCAACCTCTATGGCAGGTTGCCACAACCCAAGTTTGAAGTGGTGGCTATTAATACTTGATCAACAATCAATGACACGACTATTTCAAAAGATTGTTTTTTTATAAAAGCCTCAGTGATGTGATTGTACAATGTGCTAAGAATTTGTTTGATAAAGGATCTAATTCTACTGGAGGAACACTAGATAGGGAGGGAGGTATCTATAGCGGTAGAAACATTTCGGAGGTGTTTGAAGTATTGCTTTTACTGCAATGCACTTTTCTGCTACAAAGTGAAACCCAGTACAATGCAGGGCAACAGAAAATGCAGAGATCCTCAGCACATGGAATAACGTGGCAATAAAACCCAACTATAAAGTTAAATAATTTACCATAAATATCTAAAGCTCTTGAATTATTCCCTACGTTAACTGCCTATGTTTAAAATGATCTTTGCATTCACTATGTCACAGATGGCAACATCAGACAAGAGAGTCCTTGACAAAATCTAGCTGTAATTATTCCTTCCACAGCTGCGGTTATTTTAATGCCTTTTCAGTTAAACTGAAAGGGACGCACGCATTTTATAAATAAGGGCTTTTAGCCAGTTTGACAATGAAGCATTTGAAATGTACAGAAAACCCCCCCACAAACTTTCCCTACATTCTGAAACCTGGACAAGCGCGGGCACACAAACCCATGCACATGCAGAGCAGCAAAACAACTATTCTAGAGCAACAAGTAGCAATTAAAGCTAAAGTGATACTGACTGTAATGGCTTTAGAGGAGTGTAACCGGGGGCTTTCTGAGTGGCAGAGACACAGTCTAATAATTGCTGTTATTTTGGTGACGAGCTATTCCTGTGCTTAGAAGTTGCCCTTTAAGTGCAGAAAAGTCTGTTGGAGACTGACTTGCAGGAGAAGAGTGGTGCTTAAATGTGCTCAAGGCGAGACTGATTTCATCTGAACACTCCTCTCCTGAGCAGAGGGTTATTTTTAATTGTTTCATTACCATGGAGACAAGTGACTCCCTGTTTAAAGAAGAAACTCTCCCACCACAAGTGTGCTGTTTGGTCATCATTACCAGTGCGCTATATTCCCAAAGCCTGAAAACTGCACACACGTCACCTCTGGCCCAAGAAGTCTGAGTCAGAGGATGGGTAAGAGAATCTAATCCAGTGTCACCCCCTCACTCCTAGACACACGCTGCACCTAGAAGTATTATTTGTATCACAGTGGCACCTAGAGGACACACTGCACATGCACAGGAAGAGAGAGTCCCTGCTCCAGAGAGTTTACAATCTAACGGAGCGGGAAGCACAACCAGGGTAAATTGACCTGCCGAAGATCCTCCAGCAGAGCTGGGGATAGAACTTCCGTCTCCCCGCCCAATACTTTTTCCCCTAGACCACACCGTCCCCCACCTTCTTAGAGACTCTCTTAGAGTCCAGACAGCTTGTGAGTATGTAATGCTAGGTACCACTTTACTCCGGGGCTGGTTCTATTCATGTCAGTGGGATTACTCATGCAGTGAAGTGCTATTCAGCATGAATGAGGGCCCTTTGGCTCCCTGAGACTCACACCCACTTTCCAACAGATCATTTACAACCCTGTCTGCACATCTTGTCTCTGAATCAAGGAGCGCCATCCTTCTCTGAGCCTTTGCGCTGAAGGAAGCTTTGCCTCTCCCGTGACACCCTGTTTAAAAATAACCCCAGGAAGCTCTGCAAGAACTCAGCACTGTGCAGCCTTTATTTTCCTGCCTTGTTTAAGCCAGGTTAGCGAGGCTACTTCAAAATGGGTGTCTTTGTACATGTCCTTGATAGGATAGTCTTTAAGGAACTGATTGTTCACAGCTGGGGCTTTAATCTCACTTCCAGAGATGCCACAGGAAGAATGCATAGCTATTCTGAGCATAAATTACACTACGTGCATGCTTGTCACTTTGGTTCTGGTGGATGATGAGGCCAGTACCGCACCCGGAACAAGCTGTTTCTCAGATCACATGAATGCTGACTCAGGATTGTAAAAATGCCCTTTGTCGACTTGAGAAATCATCCCATGATTGAAGACCCAGGGTGCTCTGTCAGTCTGTATGTACATGACTATCCAAATACAAATTAGAGTGGTAACAATAAAGATACAATAGAAGACATTCTAAAACTAGGCTTGGCAGATTAGATCTTTATCTGTAAATGTTGGTAAACATCGATTTCATGAGCCAACGAAAAAATATTTCCATTGGCAATAATCAAAATGTACAGATAGGCAATGTAAGAAAATGCTGCTGGAGAATTTATTAGAGAAAAAAAATCCAGTGATCTAGATAGACTTTAGAAGTAATCTTGTTACAAACAAGCTAGCGAATGAATAGCGAAAATAAGTAGGACTTGATTTAATGATATTTATTTTCTATATTCTGAAATGTGATGGCTTGTGTTGCTTTAACTTTTTGAACCTCAATGTCTACTATTTAATAATTATCTGACACCCTCTATAATTCCCACAACCGTGAAAAATTACACCAGTAAAAATTTTAAAAGCTTAAAAATAAACATTGATATCTGACAAAATTATTTTAAAAATATTGAATTCTGCCAACCTTCTCTAAAATCAATCGCCATGTTTTTAAAAATGGCCAGAATAGCAGACCTGTCCTGGGGTGGTCTTTATGCTTTATGTACCTCAAAATACCAAACTCTTATTTAAGGTGCATTTCCAAACCTGCCTTCCCAAAATTAGGGTCTTAGCTCCATCTTTAGGTAGCTAAACAAAAGTGGTCCTTGTGTTTCAAAGACTTTGTGCACCGGGAGCCGCCCTCAAAGTCCGTGATTTCTGAAATCCAGCCACGTTCATTTAGGGGCCGGTAGGTGGATGAAGAACGTGATGTCGGGATCCTAAAGTTAGGGCACTTCTGAGAATTAACCCCAAGAACCCAAGGGACTTCAGAGCAGAATTCCCATTGACCTTCAGTGGGACTTGTGCTTCTAAACTCATTAGGCACCTTTGAAAATCTCCCCCCAAATCCATATTTTGGGCTTCTGAATAAATGGCCTGATTTTTAAAATGACTGAGTGCTCAGCAGCTCTATTTCAGTCAAAGAGGGTAACATTTTCCAACACATCCACGTGACATTGGAATCTAATTGGACATTGGAACCTCAGGCATTTTTGAAAATTTTACCCAGAGTAGGCTGCTCTTGTCAGTTACCAAGGAGGCTAATTTAAGGGTCCTAATTTTGAAAATCTCAGGCCGAGGATTAGAAATAAATGAAGTTCAATCCCTTTTGAGTGGCGCCCTTTCACACCAAGTCTTAGCTCCATGTGAACACGGCGGTGACACCACCTAAAAGATTGCAGTACCAGGATGCCTTTCTACCCTTTCAACAAAACACCTACAATCCAAGGAATGGGGGCTCAACTGGAGCGTTTTCAAAGTGGCCTTCCTAGGAAGCTTTGGCACCAAAAGAAGACATCATGGTCATAGATGCTTCCAAATGAGAGACGGCTGATTAATGAAGGTTATTGTTGGGGAAGTCTGGCTTTCATGGATAACACTGAAAGGCACCAACCCTCCAAGTGTTCGGTGCCACACAATAACAGATTGTGTGCAGTTGGCCTTAGAAAACAAATGTGCTCTCTCTTACATAAGATTACGGAGCATCCATCACTAGCCAGCATTAAATAACAGACAACACAAGTGTGCATAATCAGCAACACATGAAATCTGAACAATGAAACGGCAGCTTTGTTTTATGGGGCCTGGGGTAAAGTGTTTCCATTTTTTTCCCTTCAAAGCACTTTACTCCCCCCCCCCCCCCATCTTTTCCTTCCCCCCTCCCCCCCCAAACAAGGAGTTCTCCTCCCACCAATGGATTTCTTTGAGATCAGACAATCCAAGACTCAGCTACTCTACTTTGGGAAAGTGGGTTTGTAACTGAAGGTAACGTTTCGCCTCGTTTCTGTCTCAAATCTCTGCAGCTCCCACTTTGCTGGGCTAAAAGAGTGTAGCTGTTTTGACTTCCCACTCCCAGGACTAGAAAAGGCTCTTCTGTCAAGATCTATGCGGATGCTCTGATTAGATGTAGACTGTAAATGAAATGTAACTGTAGCGCTGAAATGGGGAAAACAGGATTTTGATAAGATACTGTTTGCATTATCTTAATGGGATGCCCAGAAACCGCTGCTTGCCATACAATCCTCTGCAAAAGCCAAGTAGCTGCTACATCACAGATCTGTGCTTATTTTTATCCGCCTGCCAAAGGAAACAAGGACATCCATTGCCTTTTGGAAAACTGACACTGCATTTGTAAATCCGTTTGGTTTGTCCTGCAATTCACCACCACTGAGCAACTGCAACAAATGGAAAATGGAGGTATCAGATACTGACTTGGGAAAACAGTCTGTGCTATGTTAGACCTGCGAATGGTCCATAGACCACCTCACAAGGCGCTGTTTGGGAGATCACTGCTGAGACAGGTTGCTGCGGTCCAACTAAGTCCTTTCCTCTCTGCTTCAAAGTTCCCCTCAGTTACCCCCGTGCCACTGCAATGCAGTGACTTGAGAGGGGTTACACTGGTGAGCCATAAGGCCATTCCATAGGTTTTATTTGCCTTGCAAGTTCCTTTGCTCTCCGGAAGGGTTTTGTGCAGTGTGATGGGCGGCTCATTAGACTGAACAAGCAGGTTTAAAATGTCACTTTTCCCACTGTGGTGGTGTGTAGTATTATCACAGTACTGCCAAGAGGCCCCAGCCAACGTCCATTGTACCGGGTGCTGCACGTACACAGCGTAAGCGAGTGCCTGCCTGGTAGAGCGTGTAACCAAAATAAATGGGAGAGATGAGGAGAAAGAGAGTATTGTTAGCTCCATTTCACAACTGGAAGGACTGATGCTCAGAGAGATTCAGGGCCTGATCCAATGGCCACTGAAGCCATTGGGAATCTTTCCATCCAATTCAATGGGCTTTGGACTAGACCCATTAAACTCTCCCTGCACCGGTTCCCACAGCTGTAACATGGGAATAGGAGTTCTCCTAAAGGGCCGGGCCCACGGCCATACAGGGAGTCGGTTTCAGAGCTGGGAAGTGAACTCAGATCTCCTGGATCCCAGCCCAGTGCTGTAACCCTCTAACTTTCCCCCCCTAAAAAGTATTTATATAAACAAATTGCTGTATTTTAAACATGCAAATAAACAAATACATTGATTGGTGTGTCTGGCAGAGAGTCTCTCTCCCCCCAGTGCCTGAATTTTTAATCTCAGACTGAAAATCGACAGGGAATCTTCACTAACATGAATTAAAATCTCTGGCACATGGTCTAATGTGAAAGCTTTTTATGTTTAAATTAAATTCAAGTTTAAAGAAGAAAAGTCACCTGGCCAGATGACAAGCCACTGGTCTCACACAGGGGACCCCAAGGATCAATTCAGCCTGTCCGACGAAGGCTGGTAGAAGACACAATACTAAGCAGAGGATCCCATTGTTATAATTATTCACTGAAGGAGTGACCTGTGCAGTGCTGCCCCAAAGCGGGGACTGGAGATGATGATGCGGGTTCAGGATTCTCAAGGTTCTCTCATTGGACATGCAATATTTTGGCCCCAATTCCAACCTCCTCGGTGGCCCCTTTGCACCGGTTACTACTGGCACAAGGGGCTGCACAGCTGGTGAGAGAACCACCTTGAGAAATGGCCTCACCCATCCTCCGATCAGAGCCTCAGCACTGCAGCACACCCGGGGTGCTGCCCACCCCTAACCCTAACAGGTACCAGTGTCTGCGCCACACCTGGGGATCTCCACAATTTGGAAGGTGTAAAGTAGCAGGAAGTGCCCCTGGCCACCTCCTCTATTCCCAGTCCCTGCGCTGACTTCCGCCCTCCCAAGACCAAAAACTGAAGTCTGAGGAGCTCACCGCTGAGGAAAGTGCCAGCACACATCACAATCAGAGTTGTGTCTCCCTGTAATATCCCAGCACAAAAGCTCCAAGTCCTGACTAAAAGCCCAGCCGTAATGGAGTAATATATTAGATCTATGCAGCCTCCGTAGGATCGTAACAAACATGCAGTGTGGTAGAGATAGATCATGGGGATCTAACTAGAAATGTAAATGCTCTGGAGCTTTTAATTAAGTCACCTTCTAATTAAGTGTCTCAAATAGGATTTAATTGGGATATAACAGAACACACTATGTTAGTTAAATACCAAGGGATTATTAAGAGCATATTTTTAAGGTTTTATAGCCCTGCGTCTAGTATGCAGTTGTTCAAGCTCAATAAATACCCTTGAAAATCAAAATTAAACATGCAGTTAAGTATAGTTAAGGCACTTGATTCTCAAAATGCCTGTAGTCAAAGCATCTTGGGGCATAAACTCAGTGTCTCACTAGTTTAACAGGTGGCTATTGAAGGTAGTTGTATGGCCTCAGTCACCATAGGAGCTGAGCCCCTCACAATGTTTAACACATTTATTCTCCCACCACCCCGTCTGCTAGTACAGTGCCACTATCCCCATTACACAGACAAGAAAGTAAAGACCGAGGGTACATCTCCAAAGCCTGCAGCAGCAAGCCTCTCAGCTCAGGTCCATGGGCTCTAGCTTTCAGGGCGCATAAGGCAGCATGGGCTGGAGCCTAGAGAGGGGTACACATCCGAGCCCCCCCAGCTCCAGCCCACGCCACAGCTTAAAAGCACTGTCTACACAGCTATTTTTAGCAGTCGCATGAGCCCAAGTCTGTTGACCTGGGCTGGCAGACTCCCTGCCACGGGGTGCCACATGCTGTGTAGATGCACTGAGAGAGATTAAGTGACTTGCCTAAGGTCCCAGGGAACCTGTGGCAGAGCTGGGAATGGAATCCAGGAAAGGTGGGAAAGTACTTTTAAGGAAAGCGAGAGGTACAAAGCAGAGACAACAGTAACAAATTGTAACATTCCTCTGACAGAAAACTCCATTGACTAATTCACCCTATGCTGGCATTAGCTATTGATACACCAGTGGCCCAGAATTCCTCCCAGATTTAATGAACACTTAGAAGCGTTTTGTCTCTTGCACTCAGCAAAGCACAAGGCAGGAGCCCGCGACCCCAGGAAGGGCAGGGATTAGCTGAGCTGCCATCAGGGTCTGGACCTCCAGAAAGGCAGCTCTCGCCTGCATCTTAGCTGGGAGGGGTTTTGCAAGGTGGCCCTTGGAGAACAACAAGCCAAATGGAGGCTGGTAACCATGACAATGAATAATTTAGGAACCACTTAACCTTTCTGTTAAGGTCGATCTGAGCTGCCTGTTGTTTATTGAAACCCTGGTCTTATTCCAAAGAGCGATCGTCCTGCCCTGGAAACCCCGCACCCCCACTGATGGCTTACGGCTGGCTGCGTTTGCTACCCAGAGACCTAGGTCTCCAGCAAAGGCAGGGGCAAGCCAATGGGGAAGATTTTGATACGTGCCCTTCTGAGTCCAGCTGCTCGCAGTCCATGAAGGAAAGAACATGTGCAGGACAGCTCATTCGGCTCAAATGGACATGTGCCCCCTAGTCCCGTTCAGGGCAGGGAGACCAAACTATGCTCTCTCTTTACAGCTGTGCTAGGTGAAAGTCACTGGCAGGGAGGGGCAGTTTGCCGAGATTACAGAACGAGGGCTGATCCCTACTCATGGAACAGGGAGCACCCTGGAAGTGATGCCCCCACGAGCCTCTCCCACTCCACCCACCCCTACTCCTGTGCCATGCGAGCTGGACGGGGTGGAATCAGGAATCGCTGTGCGCATGCATGTTCTAGAGGAAGTCTGGATGGAGATTCCCAATCAGACAGGGGGAAAGAAACACCTGTGACAGGCGGCAGAGCTGTGATAAAGGGAACGATCTCCCAAGGCTCCCAAGTCCTCACCGCCCATCACTTGATGCAATTCACGCACCATCTTCCAGGGTTGAGCCGCATAGTGCATGTAACTTGATACTCACTGCATGCACCCAACAATCGGGACTGTCCCTATAAAATCAGGACACCGGGTCACCCGAGGTTAGTCTAGCATGAGCTGGGCTGGGTCAATGGGGCTGGAACAGACTCACTTCCTCTGTGGATACCGGTGCCATAATGCGCACACTGCCCAGGGAGCTGCAGTCCCAGGAGCATGCACTGATAGAGCCTCTGAGGTGGGCCTGTGTAGAGTTGACGCCATGGAACTGGAAGAATCCATTCCAAGGATCAAGGCAACGCAAGGGAGAAAATGCAAATCGTTTTCCGTTTCTGCTGGGAGGGAAAGCAGAGACTAAAAGCCTTTAAATTCTAGCACATGCATCTCTCTGACTCCTCCTAAAGGGTACTGCCCATCATTTACATGCACTCTCTCCTGTATGAAAAGATCCACAGGTAATTTCAAAGGGCATTCTATTATTAACTTATATTTGTCTGTGACATGCATAATTATCTCTGGGAGGCTGCCACCACGTCGCACCTCTACAAACAATTTAACGGAAAATTCAATTTGCAGAAATACAGGAAATGTGACATTTCGGGGAAAGCTCACCCTGAGCTGTTTTGCTTGCCAGACTCGCTCCCATCACGGCTGAGAAGGAAGCGCCTGAGGTGGTCAGCTAAAAGGGAAAGATCAGGAGAAGCGAGCTGATCTTAGAATCCAGGGCTGCTTCGGGCAGCCTTTCACACACTTTCTCTTCTTTGCAAAATCACATGCAAGCTGGCAGCAAGAGCCACAGGTTTCTGGGGGCAGCTTTTAGCGTGGCAGGCCCCAGCAGAGTGAGGGCTCATGAGGAAGGGTCAGGCCCTCCAAAAGCAGTTCTGTGTAACCAGAAGTGATGTAAAGCATGCGGGACACAATCCCAACCCATGGGCTCCACTTCCGGACACATCCTATTCTTGTCTTATTAGAGTCCAATCCCCATCGCTTTAGTCTGCCAGCTCCCACAAACTCCTCCAATGCTGTGTCTCTGCCCTGGACACTGAGCCTGTGTTCTCGCTAGATAAGCAGACTCCATTATTGACGTTCCTATTATTATTTATTTGTATTACAGCAACATCTCAAGCCCTTCTTATGCTCTGCACTGTTCAGTCACATAGTAAGAGACCGTTCCTGCCCCAGACCTCTTAGTCTAAGTAGATCAGACAGACAAAGGGTAGGCAGAGTACAGTATAAGGTTGTTATGCCTGCAGTATGGATGGAAAAAGACAGACCAGGGGACTTGCCCAGGGCCACATGGGGATTCTGATGTAGACCTGGAACTTGAATGAGATCACTTGTTGAGCCCAATGATCTAGCCAGCTTTCTATCCACCTTATAGTCCGTTCATCCAGCCCATACTTCCTTAGCTTGCTGGCAAGAATATTGTGAGAGACTGTATCAAAAGCTTTGCTAAAGTCAAGGAATAACACCTCCACTGCTTTCCCCTCATGCACAGAGCCAGTTATCTCATCAGAGAAGGCAATTAGGTTAGTCAGGCATGACTTGCCCTTGGTGAATCCATGCTGACTGTTCCTGATCACTTTCCTGTCTTCCAGAGTGCCACGGCCCAGCCATTCAGTCAAATGCATCATCCAACAGAGAAGTGCAAAAATGGGAGACTTTTAGGTTCCATCTTGAGCTGACAAGAAAACAGCGCCACGTCTTATGGTAGCATTCAAAAGCCAGCCAGAGAAAAAGCCATCGCTGGACTTTCCAAAGTTCCTTCTACTCCTTCATTAAAAAAATTAATCAGCCCAGCTCAGTTGCATTATTTGGCAAGTAGTGCTTGTAAAGACACTCAGAAATCTGACTCTGCAGTATGCAGTTATGCTGTAAAATTAATGAGAGAGTGTTTAGGAACATGAGTGAACAGTGTTCTCCATTAGAGTCCGTACGCAGCAGTTATTGCTGCCCAAGGAAAAACTGCACACACGCCCCCCCCCCCACGATGATCCCTTTGCAATGAGTCATTGCTACTGTCCAGTTTTTGTCAATGAAAGCCCAGAGGTTAACCCTTTAACATACTGATTGTTCTCAATGATAATGACTGATTTCGAAGTAATTATTGCTATTATAAATTGAATGTAATGGTATAGATCAGCCACAAAAATGTAAAAAAACCTCTCAAGTAGCATGGGCTGTGGAGGAAAAATCATTAGTTCCCTTGTGAGTTTACAAGCAATTTGCAACCAATAAAAATGCAAAACCACATTTTGTTGGGTAATAATCATAAATAATCCTTGGGCAAGAAATTTTTCCAAGACTCACAAGTCCACTCCCTCGATGGCAAGGTTTATTACCCTGGTTTCTCAGTGTTTCCTTTCAAAATGCAGCTGTCGTAACAATTTATGAATTACAGTCCTGTTGCCATAAACATTCATTATTCATATGGAAATAGGTTTCCCACCAACACTCGCAAGGCACAAAAAGCCATCTAGCCACACAAAGTGACCTTAATAATAATGCGGTCAAAAATATATATCTCAAAGCAGTGGACAAACACTAAATATAGATGGTCAAACTGTTGGGGGGAGGGGAAACAACCCAAGCCAAATCTATCTGAGAGGCAGGTAGGTGTAGTTTATGCTGGGTAGCCAATATGGCATTGTTTTAAAATGATCAGTAGCCTCGTCCAAACTGAAGTGACCTTTTGAGTTCTTTAAAATACAAGGAAACCTACTAACTGCTTTGCTTCCCAACACAGCTACAGAGCGATACACAGAAAAGCCAGAGGGAAGGAGGCACCTGAGGACAGACATTTTAGTGGCTTTGGTGAGAATTAATTTGTTTAAAAATAGCAAAAATCTCTGGCCATTTCAGGCATGATGGCAACTCTGCCATGCATGTGTGCAAAGGACTGCTGCTCTCAACAAACAACACTGGCCTCTTGCAACTCACAGCAAGGTCAAAATGAAAGCTGTATTGGTGAGGAATTTTACAACTGAAAACTGGCCAAATAAAACTTTGCTATAGTGCTAGCCCAGCCCACCAGCCTGCCTGTCCACCCTACTGAGTCACTCCTGTCTGTTACAGAACATCTTGTCTAATTCCTGTTCTTTACCTTCAGGGCCAGAGCCCTGGAGGGTTCCCACAGATAAAACTCCCACTGAAGAGATGTGAGTTTCCCCTGAGCAGTGCAGGGTTTCAGTTGGCCTGCTTGCTAAATATGTCTAATAATAGTAAATGGATTTTTCTCACCCATCTCCATTTCTAAGAGTGAGATTTGTCCTACTTAGAGTCGGTTGAAAAAATTTGTGAATTATTTTGGAAACTGTTCACAAAAATGGCTTTGCTGTTTTTCAACCAGCTAGAGCAGTCACGGGCTTTTTTTGAAAATTTAGAATTTCAGGACATTTCTTGTGAAACTTTTTCCTGCAATTTCTAAAAAGCCTACTTTTCTCCCATATATTATATGCTGTGCCCCAGGAACTACATCTCAACATTAAACAGGCTGTATGTTTAGATGCCAGAATAACAGGCACTTCAGTGCCAAGGATAGATACAGTGATAGATAATTTAATACATGTACGGAATGGGGCCAAAATGGATACATGGTGCCTTGTTTAGAGTTGGGGCCTGTTTACATTAGGGAACTTTTCATTGATGTACTTATACTGATGCATTATATGGCCACAAACCATTAATGAAGGTGCATGCGGATTTATCCAAAAGCCTTGTTAATTATCCTTTCTGCACTGGTGCAACACACTCTAGTAAGTTACCCACTTTGCACTAGTGCAGCACACTCTAGTAAATTACTGATTTTGCACTAGAACCACACTCCCATGTTAGGGGTTTGGACTGGTGTCACTCCACCAAGGGGGGGACAGCAGATAAGCCCTTTTTCCTTCAGATTCCAATCAAGCGTCATACCAGATAATTCACTTGGGTAAAAGGGCTGGCTGTTCCCAACTCACCCCAGCCCCTGCAACCAGGGCCAGGCACAGTGACAGTCCTTAGCATCAGAGGTCATGAAAACTGAAGGTCATTGCCAGGGAAACTGGAGGATTGTCATTTGCTACTGTCCATGGTGCTGACCAGACCTACTGCTTACCCAAACCAGCACTCTAGTGTACGGGTAGTGCATGATTAGAACCATTGCTGTAAGGATTACTGTGCTTTGTATTAGTGATCTCCTGAAGAAAAATGATCTCATACACCTTGCACTGTCATCTCCAGTCTTTGCACTCGCACCATTGATAACTGATATTGCAGTTATTAGCCCCGTTCTTGTCCATGTTAGTTGCTTGTCTCAGAAAATAGTAATACTGTATCAACATGGCTACTTTAAGCCTATTCTATTTGCCCTACTTCCATGAACACAAATCTTGACCAGCTGCTAAGAAAGCAAATGGATCCAATTTATTCCTTCAACAGGAAAAAGGAGAGATTGTCCAAGACTTAAGCTGTATTAATTTCTTCTCTCCACTTTTGAGGCGTGAGGCTGATGAATAGAGTTTGGGTAATTTGCAAAATGAGGATTTGAATGGATGGCGTTCGGGGAATTATAGTGGAAGCAAAGTGAGGCTAATATTTAAGCAAGACTAGATGGCAAACCACATCTGCCAAGACTTAAATCCCAGCAACTGTCACGTAGCTTTCCTATGGCTCATTTGTGTGGCTCAGCTGATGTCTCAAGCAGGAAGGGGAAAAGGTGTCAGATTCTTGGAGAAAGAGAGAGAGAAATTTAATTAGGTTAGATTTCCCTCCAAAAAGTACTAAAATTAAATGTGAATTCATAATGCAAAGCATTATGGATGATGGCATGCAAATTAGGTTGGGTTAGAGATTTTAGTATGCCATTGCTCTCCCTCTAATTGGGAGAAATAGATCCAGCCCCAGAAGCCTCGGCACTCAAAATGTAAAACAGTATTGCAGAAAAGAAAGTATTTCAAGTTCCTCTGCTCCAAACTCAACTAACCAAAATTATATTAATATTTTAAAAACAAAACAAATACTGGGCTTATTTTAACTAATCATTAACCAAACAGGATATAAATTAATGGGCATGTGTACAAAACCAATGTTGCCTAATGAGAAACATCATTGGGAAGGAATTCCCGGGAGGCCAGAGGAATGCTGAGATGACAGGTTCTGTTTGGGATTTTTATTTATAATTCCCCTTAATTTAAAGGCAAGTGAGATCTGACAGTTCATCAACTACATCTTCACCTGAGATCCTAATCCCCTGTTTGGATCACATTCATCCCAAGCAGAGGGCCAGCAAAAACCTCAATTTGGGTGTTTACATGGTGCTAAAGAGGTTCAAAAGTTTGGTTGCTAGCCCCCTGCCCAGGGGTGAATTTTACCTTTCTGAGAGACATGATGGTCCTTTCCATTGCAATGAACTACAAAGTCAGAAGCAGAGGATTCAGCCTCAGGTGAGGGATAAGCACCAAAATACTAAAAGAAACAAAACATCCTATTTCCATTCACATATTTATGGGCTAAAACTTGGAGCCTTCCTCAAGCAAAATACCCACTGACCTCATTTGGAGTTTTGTCAAACGAAGCGCTGCAGGATTTGGTCTTACAGAAATAAATTATGTTGGAAGGGAAATACAGAAAATATGGTGGAGGGAATTAAAATGGGCTCTACTTTCCCTATGAGGCACGAATGGGTCTTTGAGATATCAAGTGCCACTAGCAGTATGTGTGTGCATGCAAAGGAGACTGAGGGATAGCATATGCAGCCAACACATAATTCATAAATCTTCAAAGCTTCTAAGAACAGGGAATGTCTTTAACAGATTTGAGTAGGAAAAGTGAAACATGTTGCAGCCCGTAGAGATCAGATTTGACTTGCATTTAAATACATCACAGCCATACAATGGCTTTAAAGGGTATCTCATAGCTGGGGGAGAGGGGTTTGAATTATTATTTTGATTTGTATTGTGGTAGTTCCTGGGCGCCCCAGGCATAGACCAAGGTGCCATTGTGCTAGATGCTCTACAGACACAAAACACAGAGAGGGTCCCTGCCCCAAGGAGCTTACATGATACCAGCTGGCTGGAGCCCACAAAGGGGCTGAAGGAAGTGTTGGTGGTGACTAGAGAGATGTTCTCTCCTCCCCGTCCACCATACCACGGGGGCAGTGTCTTCGCCAGGTGCTAGGAGGCTCTGTAAAGTCCTTTGGATTAATCATAACTTGGAGGCATTGCCCACTTGGGCTCATTAAATCCACCTAGCTTGATTGCAAGCACTTGGAAGCAGAATTCATTCAGGTCCCACACGAGGGCAATTTTCTTGCAAGGGTTTCTAAACCAACTCTAGGCTCAAGCCCAGCTGATGTCAGATGCTTGTGTGTCCTCATGCACTGCTTCCACCACGCTGGCTGTCTCCAGTCTCCGGCTGCTGCTTGGATTTAGAACCAGCCATCTTACCCTTCCCATCAATGGGCTTGTTTTTGAAGCCTATGCAGGGGAAAGGAGAAGCACTCAAACCTTTACCAAGCCTTGGGTTGGCCATTGTTCCCCCATTGATTATATTATTGCCCAATGTAGTGTCCTGCAGCCCTGACAGGAGTGTGAGTGTGGGGGCATTAGAGCAATGAACACACACATCTGTGCTAGCCGGCAGGGTTCCAGAAGACTCTCATTTTCTCCCTGAGTCCCTGGTGCATGGATCTCGGTTTGCTGGAAGGGGTTATGTCCTGGGTATGTTTGCACAAGGGTTGGGGAGATACTCAGGAAATAGTATATATAGTATTTTCCCTCCTTAACAGACATAAAATGGGATTCATGGACTGGCATCCTCTACTGCATGTGCGTAGTCTTTTCAGAAATGAGTCTTTGTCAGTAACACTCCTGAGCAAATGGGTTCTGAACTTTGCCCCTGAAATCACCTCGCCATCCTCAGGCCCAGAGTTTAACAAATCATCCGACCCATCTGACCCACTAAGGACGGAAGAGAGGAATAATGGCCCAGCAATTAGAGTGCTAGTCTGGGCCATGGCAGCCCTGGTTTAAATTCCCTGCTCTGCCCCAGACGTCTGTCCCAAATCTGCCCCAGACTTCTGTCCCAAATCTGTCCCAAAGCCTCACGGTGCCTCAATTCCCCCATCTGTACAATGGGATCGCAACACAGCCCTGCTTCAGAAGGGGTGGTGAGGATAAACATGCTAAAGATTGTGAGGTGTTCAGTTACTATAGTGACGGAGGCCTTTTGAATACCTGAGATAGGTGGATGGCATCCTGCCCCCGTTGAAGTCAATGGGAGTTTTGACAATTGGCCAGGATTTCCCCTGAAAACTCTACCTACGCTCAGAGAGGGCAGAATTCTACTTCACTTGTCCCCGCTAAGCGGAGTGCTATCTCCTGGGTGACGCTTTTAATTGTGGGTGTGAAAAATGAATATTGTCCATCCCTCTGCCTGAGGATGTTGGAAAATTAAAAAGTGGCAATTCTGCTGGGTTTTCAAATTTAAAAAAAGTGCAAAAGAGAACAAAATACACATCCTGTGGATGGGTCCAATCTGCTGCAGGGAGTTTCGCTCTACAGAGAGCTTCTACTTTTAAGTTTTAATCAGGTTCTGACAAGGAATAAGAATGTTTCCAATAGCATTTGGCAAAAATAAATACTACACGGTGCCAGTAATTCTTAGCATTTATTTAGTGCTTTGCATTTTTCAAGGCACTGTATGAATCTGAGTTCTTCCCCGGAGAGACACTGTGTGGCTCACAGCAGTGGGAGCTGGCGTGGTAGTCAGCAGACCTGGGTTGTTCTATTTTCCTGGCTCTGACCTGCCTTGGGATGTTGGACAAGTCCTTTCCTCTGGCTTGCCTATTTAGACTGTAAGGTCTTTTGGGGCAGGGACTGTCTCTTACTACGCCCAGCACAGTGGTGCCTCAAATCCCCACAGCTATGCAAATAGACCATCAAGCCCTCTTGTGAGGTAGTATCCCTGTTCCGTTAGTAGGAAAACGGAGACACAAGGGACATTAAGTGCCTTGCCCAAGGACATCTACCAGGTGAGTGGCAGGGGTGGGATTAGACACGAGAATCCATATGTATGGGCCAGTATTCAGTTAACTGCATTAGAATATGCTGTCTCTGAATATGCTGTCTCTGGATTCCTCCTTCCGTTAGACACAGGGAGCCAGGCTGTCTTTATCCATAAAAGTCCTACAAGGGCGAAGAAGCGGGTCAGTTCCTGTCCACTGACTGCAATCGCAGGCTTTGGCAAGATCAAGTCACCCCCTAAGTGATGTGGACTTGTGGTAGCCCTTCTGCACAGGGGTCAATTCGACACGGTCAGCACACGGCATAGCAGACCCTCTGGAGAACGGGATACGGTGTCAGGGCAGAGGACACAGGTCAGGCAAAGAAAAATGTAAGTGGCCCAGAATGCAAAGCAGATTCAGAGAGTGCAGCTGATGACCTGGAACATGAGTTACACCCAATATCTTCTCTCTCCATAAACAGGAATGGAACCTGAGGATGGTAATCTGCCTAGATTTATCTCCGTACCTTCCTGTGTATCCTTCTGTGTTTAAAAAGAATGTCTCACTGCCCTTTGCATTATAGCATTGCCCTTTATATTCATACTGCATAAACCTCTCCTGCCCTGTAAAACTTGTAAGGCGTAATATAACATTGTGATGTTCCTTTATGCACCATAAACAAAACCCACAGGGGGGAAAAAAGGAATAACATGAAAATGAAAACTTCATTTGCCCTGACAAAGATACACCAAGACACACAGGACAAACACACACACACACACTCACAGGCTAGATTGATTATCTGGCGTTGATGGATTGTTTCAAAGTATTAGGCAGATAAGGAAATTGATTATTCAATAAATCATTGTCTACACTAAGAATCCAGTGTTTTTTTTCTTTTAAAGAGAGAGAGAGAAATATTACAAATCTGTCCCAGGGCTTGTCTATACTTGAAATGCTACCGTGTGTTCTCCAATCCACATCGGGAATCCACCTCCTTGAGAGGCAGCAGCAAGGTCAGTGGAAGAATTCCTCCATGGACCTCGCATTGTCTATACCAGGCATAGGTTGGCTTAACTACACTGCTTCCCTGCATGACTTAGTTGGGCTGACCTAATCGTTTAATGTAGACCCGTCCTCTGTGCTGCCGGAGCTGGATTGGTCCCAGGATATGGGCGAGACAAGCTAGGTGAGGCAAAATCTTTTATGGGACCAACTTCTGTTAATGAAAGGTACACGTTTTTGAGCTACACAGAGCTCTTCTTCAGCACTGTCTCAGGCAGGCAAGGAAAAGCCTCGGCTTATAAGGTTAATCGCTATGTATCTTTGGCTCCGTGTTGAATGGACGAATACCGCCATGGATCTCTGCAGCGTTAACTCACCTTCCTGAAGCAGTGTGGCCAGCGGAGGGGTTTCAGTGGAAGAACCTGATGGGGCAGCAGGTATCTGGCAGGCGCGTGGTTACACAGATGCTGCTCTGTCATTACACAGGAAGGGCGTCAGGGTCACGGAGGCTGAACCCTGGGGTCTCTAGTCAGGACTCGGTGCTGCAGCACTTCCCAGCCTCCGAGGCCTGGTCAGGGAGGTCAGCAAGGACCAACCAGGTGTCACGGAGTGTGGGGAGTCCGGTCCCTGCACCCCCGCTCCCTGGGATTCACAGTGACTCTCAGCCAGCCAGCAGATTAGAAGGTTTATTGAGATGACAGGAACACCATCCAACTCAGTCAGGCCCTTCTGGGGGGCCGGGAGATGAGGCCCAGGGTTTTGGGGCTCCCGGCCTTGTTCCCAGTCTTCTTTCTCCCTCCTAACCTGAACAAAAGCCCAGCCAAACTGTTTCCCTGCCTCCTTCCTGCCCCCTCCCCCCAAGCCTTTGTTAGAAACACACAGACATCCAGCTGCCCATCACCTGGCTGGGGTCAGGTTACATCCCAGCATCACCTTTTCCCGTCACACCAGGACACACAAAGCTGTCCTACTTCCCGCAGTAAATGTGACACTGCAGAGGGCCTGATCCGCAGCCCATTGAAGCCAATGGAAAGGACTGTAGGGCAGAGGCCCCAGGCTCTCACCGAACTTGGCTAGGAGAATGACAGCCCACCCCAGGGGCATGTAGCCCTTCAACGAGGAATGGGGGAAGGGCAGCAAACAGCAAGAGCAGCACTGAAAGAGGGCAAAACCCAGGCCAGACAGAGAGTAGATGGGTGCCCGGTGTGTGGAGCTGGGGGAGGAACTCTGTTTGCCAGAAGCTGGGGATGGATCACTTAATGATCCCCTGTTCTGTGCATTCCCTCTGGGGCACCTGGCCTTGACCACTGTCACAAGACAGGAGACTGGGCTCGATGGACCTTTGATCTGACCCAATAGGGCCGTTATTATGTTCTCCACATCAGAGAATACGGAACCTTGCACCTGCACACATAGACTATTAACCACAAAGCTTCTTTCAGTGTCTTGTTGCATTTTCCAAAATGATCTCAAGTTACATACTAGATACAAATAGTTCTAGAAACAAGAATACATTTCTTCTGGTTTAATATTTATTGGAGGAATTACCGGCCTGTCTAGGGGTGAATAATTTACCCCCAGGTGAGACTTAAACCAAAGACTTTCAGATTTCACACTAGCATCTGTGCACCTTACAAGAGAAGCTTTTTCTGGCAGTGGGAAGACTTACATTTCCCCTTTCAAATACCACAGAGAGGGGCACATGTTGCCCTTGTCTGGCAGAGTTAAAAGCCAGATTTTCAAAAGACCAGCTTCCTTTTTGCAAGGACAGTTTTACACCAGCAAGAGAGAGAAATCAGTCAGCTGTCACTGAAAGTTACTCTGTTTTGCACCTGAAATTCATTTTGCAAATGCAAAAATGCAGGTGCAAATTTTCCACATGCAACATGCACTTGCAGAAACAGAGGCTGGGCCTCAGTCTTTCTGAAAATCTATCCTGAAATCCTTTGCTGAACATGTGCTGTGAGCATTCCTTCCATTCATCCCTAAATCAGCCCAGTTTATAACGTACTACTTCTGTTGCAGCCATTGGGAAAATTACATAAGATATGTACCCAAACAGCTGTAGCTTCTAGCAAAGGAAGTTTCTATTTCACAACCAGATGGTGGATTTTAAAACTACTACTCCGACTTACTTCTGAGTGTTCTGAATTTACTGCAAAAAGTAACTGACAAGTCAACACTCAATCCCAACAGAGACTATAACTCAGCTAAATTTGTGGGTTATTCCATATTTTACTGACTGTTTCCTTGTAAGAGACAAGTAAGAAACGACAGCCATTTAACAACCTACAACAGACTACAACATGTTCTCTCATCATGCTGCACTCCTGGGTCTTTAAAAGTGTTAGGATTTCATTCTACCGTGTTTCCCTGAAAATAAGACAGTGTCTTATATTAATTTTTGCTCCCAAAATTACATTACATTATATTACAGCGAGAGGCAAAACTGGAAGTACGTCTTATTTTCAGGGGATGTCTTACTTTCGGGGAAACAGGGTACAACTGGCGTTTTTAGAATGACACATTCCTGTGCCTCTCAGGACTGGCTGGTTCAGAGGCTTGGGCCTTTCATCTCTGACTCCCCTGTTTGATAGAGTCCATGCTATAGTGATCAGATATCATTACCGCCCAAGGACCAGTCAATACCCCAATACAGTCTCAGTCCAGTTCTTATTGGACATCACAAACCACCATCATGGCATGAATTGACAATCTTTATTCAGGCTGACCAGTTATCCAGGACTGAAGGCTTATTCCAGCTGAACAGTCTCAACAAGCATCTGTGGTGTGCCCGGTGCCACCATAAATCAGGAGACTGGACATCCCTAAAGGTGGTTCATCCAGCCATGCATGGTACTTAGATCCCATAGCGCTGAGTGGAATATAAAGCCCAGAATAAGGAAAGCACATAAGCAAATGCTTGAAATTATGTAGTACAGAAGTTCCACTGCCGTCAGGTGAGTTGAGCATGTGTTAAAATGGGGGTGCTTTCCTGAATCAGGGCCTAAATAACCAGAAGAGAAAAGAAGCGAATAAAGCTAAAGTATGTTGCCCGCAGGCAGAGATACCACACCATCGCCCCTGGACTTCTTCTGAGAGGGCACAGACGTCCTCGGTCTCCAGGGACAGTAACCTGGCACTTTTCACTAGCAATAAATTAACTTCTACCAATATTTTTCATCCAGCTAATCTAAGATGCAAATATCCCATGTTTGGTGTTGGGGTGAAACAGTCAGACACAGGCAAGTAGGAGACACAAAACTTTTGAAAGGGGCCTATTTTTATTTTGGGGAGTTGTTGGGGGGTTGGTTGGTTTTTGTTCCAAGTGTTCACTGTGATACCAAATCATCCCAGCAGAAATAAAACTTGGATTAATACATCTCACGAGAAGAGCATCCACCTCTCTGGAGCTGATAGAACAGCTGATCTGACAAACCTCCCTGTTCGTTAGACCATAAAAAAAGAAGGAAGTTTGTAATAAGTAACGGCCTAGGTTCTTTTCCTGATCTAATGAGCTCGAGTGTACTGCACTGCTGCCAGACAGTGACATCTTGTTCCCCCCGTCAAAGAGTTACATAAAGATGATCCTCATAAACCACTAGGAATACAAACAAGGAGAGGCTGCGTGAAGCCCTCTCTAATTTCATGTAGCATTTCTTCATGCCGATTATTCTGTGCTAGTGATATCGCAGCGGTGCCCAGATGTCCCAGGTGGGATCAGGGCCCCATTGTCCTAGGGGTCGTATGAGCACCTTGGAAAACGTGGTCTCAGCCCATAAATGCTCCCAGTCTAGGCATATTCTTCAGTCTCCATGTTTTAACCCTGGGCTGGGTCCAGCATCTGCCCCACTGAGTTTCCCACAGAACTGTATGTAGTTATTTCGATAACCAGGTGACTGGAGCCTTATAAATCTGTGGGCTAGATTCTTCCATGAACCGCCCATAAATCCTCCCCCTCTAGATCTCAAAGTGAGCAAAGTAGACTGATGGCTTGACACTGTCTCAATCAGTGGGGACAAGAACAGGGGCTGGATTCTGAGCTGTGCCCCTCAGGAGACATGGCACAGCAGAGTGGGAAGCTAAAGGAACTTTAACCACCTTTGCACCTCCCAAATTCTGGGCCTGGGGTAGGGGATGGCTGGAGCCCTGGGGGCTGCTGTACTTTACACCTGCCTTAGACAATCAGAAGAGCCAAAGTTCAAAGCACCATTGGCCTGGAGTCTCCCGAATCAGCACTGATCGCCCAGTGGCTATTGAAAGCCAGCCAGGAGATTTGAACTGGAGATCTGAAGAAAATGACACTGTTCTGTTGGAGAAAAAATTCTCCCAGGATAGCTTCAGTCTGAGATGGCAACCCTGTGTGGCTGTACCCCCTCTCACCCCAACTAGCCACCTCCTGTCCCCAGCCACACCCTCCCATTGGGGCTGGCATAGAGCCATTCACACCCTCATTACACTGGCTGGCGGAGGGTTCCTGGGGCTGTCCCTGCCAGCCGTCTGTCCCCTGGATGCTCCCTGGATGCTCCAGGAGTAAAGGGAACAAATCATAACTGGGAACCAGAGTCCAGGTTTCTCCAGCATTTCTGTGTAACAAAGATCCTTGCAGCTTTTCTCAGTTGTGCTGCCCCTTCACCTTTGCCCGCATGGTCTTTTCAACTCCGCAGTCACTTTGCAGTCGGCTCTTTATGATGCCAGACGGCATCGCCTCCCACTCATTGGGAACCTCTATTCAGGCAGCCAGGAATCTTGTCTCTCCCTCCTTTCCCTTTACTTTAGCTCGATTAAGCATTGTGCCAACGGCTTCAGGATTTCATTCACTACTCCCACAGGAGCCTTCTCCAGCTCATTATTTTAAACTGGATGATCACCAGAGGAACATTCACTTCCCAGGCTTTTGCCCAAAGCCTCATTACCTGACAGTTCTCTGAACAGAACTGCATAAACCTCTCTTCTTCCCTGTGCTCACAGTCCCCCCAGTCCTTTCAGAATGACTCTGCCCCCCCCCCCACTTTTGTGTGTGTTTTTAGCATCCTTGGCAAATTTGATCCCCCACTCCCCCCAGCTGAGCACTCCCCTGCCGGGTGCCCGGATTCACATGGGATGGCAGAAAACAATTCAATAAAGCTCAGTAACTGATAGGCTTCCAGCATCAGGCACCAGATAAAAGATTCCAGGTGAATTAACATAATCCCAATTTTCCATTTAGCATCTGAAAGCACTCAGATGTGAACTGTGCATCCTTAATGCGTAATAATTCATCTGTAATGTGACTCTCAGAAGTATTCTGTGACAATGGCCTACAGTGTAATATATACAGTAGTGTATGCCTAATGGTATAGATCATAGCACGTTTCCTCTGCAGATCTCAAAGCACTTTATAAAGGTGGTCAGTATCATTATCCCTGTTTTACAGATGGGGAACACTGAGTCACAGAGCCATGAAGCAACTCACCCAAGGTCACTCGGTGGCAAAGCCAAGTATTGAATGCAGGTCGCCTGAGCTCAAGTCTAGTGCCCTACCCATTATGCAACACTGCCTCCCTGAAAGTTCAAAATCAAATGAGCGAAGCCTTAAGCAACAACTGACAATCTTTTCTTTCCCCCTTTGTAACTCCAGATTTTGATGTCATTTCAGGGATTCCGGAGCAGATTTTCTTGAGCGTGGTGGGGGCCTGTGAGCAGAGTAGAAAAGTCCCAGTTGCCCAGGAAGACTGGAATAAATGTTCCCAAGCCCTTTGCAACTAAAGCACCAACGCTTGAACCCAGCAAGAACACACGGGTCTCATTCTTGCTGTTAGCAGAATGGATATGGGGTGAAATTCATCCCGGGCACAAGACCTAGGCACGACTTCAGCCCTCAGGATATAAGGGGGAACCAGCTGGTGTCTGAAGCCTTGTGCTGGCACTCAGCCAGGAGGAGTAGGATCCCTTTACCAACTTCATTTTCCCAGCAATCCCAGCCAGGAGACAGAAAATGAGGAAACTTCAGCCCAGCAAGAAGCTCGGCTTCGTATCACAAGTACATGGCCTATTCCGTGTGTGCTGCCGTTCACCGTGTCGGGCCGAAGGAGCGAGAGGACAATGCTCAGAGCAGATGCAGAGAGCTGGTCAGTCAAAGGGAAGTAGGTAAATGCCATTAGATAAATGGCACAGACTGGAAAGGAACTGCTGGAGGAAAGTTGAACAGCACTGTGCTGCAGTGGCTGCATTTGAATGTCACCGTGAACTAAAGAACAAAGAGGGAGGGTTGTTCTCTGCACAGTATGCTGTGCCTAAGGGCTTATTCTTCATATGTGATATGAACTAAGCAAGCATCTCTCTTAGCATGGCATTCAGATCCCAGACAGACACTGCATCATTAAACTCAGGAACATGGGAATTGCCAGACTGGATCAACACAGGGGTCCATCTAGTGCCCTGTCCTGTCTTTGACAGTGGCCAACATCAGCTACTTCAGAGGAAGGTGCAGGAAACTGAAACCCCACAGCAGCTGTTATGGGATAATCTGCTCCTGGGATGAGTGCCTTCTTAATGCCATACCAAATCATACCAAAAGTTGGCTCATACTCTGAAGCAGGAGAATTTATGGCACTTCCAAAACTTGTCGCTCCCTTTGTAGCCCATGCTTGGTTGGCGCTCGAGCACTCAGAAGCACTAGAAAAGAGACTTGTGACTGTAAGCTCTTTGGGACAGTGGGCGTGTCTTTGTGTGTCTACAGCTTAGCACTAGAGGACCAGGGCATAGGCATGCTAGTGTAATAGACGTGTTTCATAATGATACGGTGGTGTAACCTTTTATCACTGCTGATTGTTGTTTGCTTTAGTATCTCTTTAAATTATATTTCAAAGGAAGAACAATTGGGCATATCATTGAAGAAAATCTGAGCTGAGTCATGGAATTATTCATGCCACAGCTCTATTAGGCAACGTGTAAAAATCCTGCATTTTATTGATCACAGCCACCTTCTCTCCTTGTTGGAACAAAGCAGCTCTGTCCACGGCAATATATTTGTGCCGTAAAATTATCAAGTTGTAGCAGAATATATAGCGTCTCCCTGGGCCTGAGGATTTCGATGCACCAGAGATGATTAAACATCTCAGGTTACACTTGGCATGTGAAACTTCCCTGTCTGCAATGAAAGCTAAAGAAATAAAATTGGACTGTAAAGGAGAATGCTCCTAGCTCCACCGTGTAGCGTGTTGAGGCTCTGGACAATGCTGACATGGGACTGACATAGTAACTGTTGCACATAAATAGTGAGGACAGAGGGTTTGGAAAGGGGGTTAGAACAGAAACCCCCAATAGAATGAATGCAGAATGCTGTCACTAGAACAAAGTTGCAGTAGAGAACTGGGCCGACCCGTTGCGTAAAGCTCTCCTGATTGTGATGTCACCTTTGGATTTGATTTCATGTTCCGATAACAAATGCCCCCTCGTTGTGGTTATTAAACATTGCAGTCGTGTTCAGAAGTCCCATCAGGCCAGGCTCTCTCGTGGCATGTGCTGCACCAATACAAGCAAAGGTGAAGTCCTAGCTCAACGAGCCAACGCTCTTGTGTGTTTGAAGACAGAGAGCACCCCACAATGTGTAATGATGGATCACCCAAATCCCTCAAAGGCAGCACAAACAGACGCATACACAGAGTCTCAGCAAACTTAGATACAAAGAGCTTTAGGACCAAACTCAGCCTATCTGCTTCAGCAAAAATCCCTTATTCCTGACTCCACATTTATTCCATTTGGCAACACTGCCAGGAGCACAAATTTTTAACCTTGTTTTCAGCTGCTGAATTCCTCCTGGGTTTGTCTGTTTTTTTAAAGTAGGCTCTGATGCTTTCTAGCTGTTATCTGTGTTGCACAGAGATTCTGACCACTCCATGTTCTGAGAATGCAAAGAAAAAAAGCGGTCTAGACTGCATTACATTAAACCGTTAGCCAAGAAAAGAGAGAGAGAAGAATGTATAGCATTACAGGAGAGGGAAAACACAGTTCATTGGATTAATAGACTTAACGCTCACAACCAAGGGTCTGTGCAATCTGGGGTTTTATTTCATATTATGTTTCCATCAGAGACACTAGTAGTCTAGCTAGGTTGGAGAACCCCTTCCTTGCAAATGGTTGTAAGTTAGCTACGATGGGCTAATGTGAAGGAGCTACATTCAACAGCTAGAAGGAGAGAAGTGGCTGAAAATATGATTTTTCCCTATACCAACAAAAAACTTGAATTGTAAATGAAAAACACTGCCCTCTGCTGAAACGAGAGAATAAACACTCCACAAACATTGCCGGCTTTTCAGTGTCTTGGCAATATTGCAATAACAGATTATCCTGGGGCAAGCCCACATTGTATTTAGCATGGTTAATTTAATGCAATTCCTTATCCCTGTTAAAGAAGTACTCAGTTTACAAAAAGAAGGGAGAGAGACAGCTTTGCTGTAGATTGGCTGGGTTTTACTAGTGCTCTGTGCATTACAGAATCAAAAAGGCTTTTTTCAAAGTCTTCTCGGAAGCAGGCTGAAGGTTTAAAATCAACCCTCCTTTGGTTCTTTAAACAGAAAGGATCCAGAGAAGGGGAAATCAAGATAAGAAGGAGGGGTTTGCACAGCAGGTAGAAAAGAGTAGATGGCAAGGCACGGAATTAACAATCCAGCCTTTATTACAGGACGTTCATGACGGACCATATGGAACCTGGTATCAGAGTTAATGGCCCTATTACCATTAAGGATTGAGTGGTGAAACTCACCCCATGCAGAGTCCATCCAAGGCCTGTGCATCATTTCAGTTCTACATAAACCTACAGAATTTCACTTTGTGCAAAGATGTCTCGGATCAGTGCACACCGAGTCTTGGGAAAGTGTCTGTTTCATTCGAGGAAGCAGCAGCAGCTGCTGCACACAAGAGGTTATATTTATTTCAGCTGTATTCCTATTCCTCCGTCTAACTAGGGTCAGTTTTCATGTTTCATCTTAATAGCCCCTGTGAGTTTCTCAAGAGGAAGCTGAGATGAAACAATTAGAAGTAATGGTGTTATTCAAATGCATTGAGAATTAATATGCCACCAAGAGTTTACTCTGACACACGAACAGTCGGCTGAAATCACTAAAATATGCTATCTGACACAAAGAATCTTGTGCCCTGAAATAACATCTGCAGTTATAAAAAGCTGGAGCAAAGGCTGCATGGTGTTGGAAATACACAAAGAGCCACAAAAGCAGCAACGTGATTGGGGGAAAAAAAAGACAACTTTAAAAAATGCAACATGCAAACAAGCAGAGAATCCCACGGAAATCAATTTGCCTGTGAGAGCTTGTGTTTCCCATCGATACAAGAGGGGGCTGGATTCTGATCTCACTTACCCCTTTCTAAATTGGAAGTAACTCCACTGACTTCTACAGAGTCACTCCATATTTACACCAGTTGTGTACATGGGTCAGAATCTAGCTGGCATTGACTAACTCATGCGAACTCAGCCCAGTGGAATTCAAGCTTCTGTTCTTTCTGTTTACACCTCCCCTTAAAGAATAAAATGGCTGGAATGTGTGCAGTCAGCTCGGCTGGAAGGGAAGATTCCTCAAGTTAATGTTCTCTAAGTCTGTATGCTGATCCCAGGTGGCAGGAAGCCACTTGTCTAAAGCTATTTGCTTCCAGGGGGGGGAAAAAAACATATTGATCTTCATTCAGCTTCTGCCTGTTCCTACACACCAACCTTTCATCACATCACCAGCCACTGAAAGAAATTTCTCATTGTTTTACACTCAGTATTTCCCAAACTCCAAGACGAGCGTTCAGGCCCATTCGGCTGTAGTGACACACTGAGTCGCAGCAGACCCGGGAGAGTTGCTGCAAACCATGTGGGACTCAGTCGGATCTCACTCACCCCAATGTAAATCCGGCACCGCTCAAGCCAGCAGGGCTCCACTGGCAGAAAACTGGAGTTAATTGGAGTCTGGCCCTCTGTCTGTGTAGGATTAGGAGAGGCTTATACAAAATAACTATGTAAATATGATGTTAGAGTCTTTCATGACAGAAGGATGAATAGGGTTGGTCTCTATCCCATGTTCACCCTGGATTAAGAGTCAGGAACTCCCCTGAACACAAACCATTACACCATTACCTACTGGCTTGGGGCCAGCAACGACACTATTTATGAAAAGGCAAAACCTAGCAACCGCTCCCACCTGTGAACTCCTGTTTTACGGCCCTGCAATCATTCCGTCTGACCCTTCCCCTCACCCTCTCCCTGAAACAAGAATTTCTCCAAACTATGAATCAAGCCTGAGCCCAATCGAATAATACTAGACTAGCCTTTCTGAGAATTACCTCCTGCAGCCTTCACAAATCCCAGAGCATCCAGTGCAGACCCAGGCTGGAAGACATCTCTCCCGCCTAGGGAAATCTGGGTTTTTAAAAAATAAAACGTCCTTTGCTGAAACTAGAAATCTGGTTTTTAAAATATCCCAGACACACAATAAGAAGCCAGGAAAAAGGTGGGAAAGATAATTATGCTCCAAATTTATTTTCTATGTATTTATATAAAATAATCAATGATCATTTTCCACGGCCGACTAGAATCCAATTGTTTCTCTCTCTCCTGCATTACTTGCAAATCACCCAAACAATCGATGCCCTGACCTCTTCCCTTACCCGACACAATTTAAAAAGAGAAAATAAGGCACAAAGCCCCATTCAGCTATCCATGACCGTTGCTTTAAAAAAGTTCACTCAGCCCGATCCTGTTATTAGTGACGTAGCTGACAAAATTCCCATTGACTTCAGTGACACAGGATCGGGCCCTTCTATCACACTTGAAGTATAACACTCTATGGAAATAAATAAAAAGAAAAATGTAATCTTAGTAACAAAAAAAAATTAAGCTGAAGAAAAATTAAGGGGAAAGTGAATCCTTTCAAATATTCAGAAAACATGATGAAATTCACTCCAGACAATAGCTCCCTTGTATCCAGAGAGGAGGACATGTATGTGTTTACTGAGGGTTTTGGTGACAATGTAAAAAATGAAAGCACAAGTTCAAGTAATTTGCACCTACATATCGCTGTGCACTTCAGATAAAGGTATAGTCCTGCAGCCCTTATTCACTGCAGTAATCCACGAAAGCCAGTAGGATAACCCATGTACATTATGACAGTTGGACTGGGCTCAGAACATGTATAGTGCTGGTGCTACAGAACAAAAGACCACACAACCAAAAACTGCAGACATTAAAACAGTGGATTACCGGTACATTCTGCCACTCCCTCTATTTATTATTAGTCTTGTGTTCATATTGTCTGCTCCATATCTACATAGCTTGTGCATTCTGGTCTTGCATTGACATAATTCTGAGTAGTTTCTGAAGCAACTAAAATTCATTTGTTAAAAACAGTGCATGCTTGAAATCCTACATGTGACGTCATCTCCAGTAATGACCCTTTGCATCGTTACGGTTAGTAACTTCAGACCTTACAAGATGGTATCAAGGTCTTGTGTATCACCCTGGAAGAGTGCTGCTGCTGCTTTTTTAATCTAAAAGAACGGCCAGATAAATATGCAGTTTAAAATAGCTTAATCATACACGTTCAGAGCAGCAGCTTTTACTACATATCGGGCATGACGCTGCAAATACTTATTATCAAGTGCAGCACTTACTACCAAGAGTAGTTCCATTGATTACATTCACATCCAGAGGCTGACTATTACAAAGCACTGGGAGCTAAATTCTCTTCAGTGGCATGGATGTAAATCTGGAGTAATTCTACTTAAATCCATGGAGTTACTCTGGATTTACCCTAGTATAACTGGAAGCTGAATCAGCCACTTGACTGTATAGAAGATCTATTCCGAGGTTTCTGTGTAATATTTGAAAATGTTTGATGGATCACATAAAATTCAAATAGATACTGAAAAAGCTGGGGAAAGTCCCATTTAATAATAAATAAAGGCATGTATTTTCTGTATTATTGATCTCTTCCCTCCCTCCTTCCCCCCATTATGAGGATCTGAGAGAGAGCACACACTTTCTGGCTCTACCCTTCCTCGTCCTGGACGCCTTCCCTCGAATTCAAATGACACATATTCAATTGTCAGTTTCGTTTCAAACCAAACTAGCCTTTGAAACGTGACTGTTTTGAAAGCCCAAAGGCCACCTCTTCTGGAGTTTGCCATGTTCCAACGTACTCTAGTCACGAAAAGTGGAATTTGGAATCAGTGTAGCTGGGCACAAACTGACAGGCACAGAAAGAAAAATCTGCATTTTTCAACTGAACCCAAGGGGAGGAAAACATGATGCCAATTTTAAACAAACGGCGCTAAGGCATCTGTAGCTTTCCTTAGATCCCCAGTCACCTCTCTGCATTGTAACTTTCTTATTTCATTGACCAAAACCAAGTGATGCTCTGCCAGAGGTAGGCGTTTGGCTTTTTGAAGTTTAGAAATTAAAAGCAGCCCTTTCCGATCAACCCTTAACACCACTGATGAGAGCTGTGGGCAGAGGAGTTTGCAGGGAGGGAAGGCCAGACTGCCCACTGTGGATTCATTTAAACCAGGCTATTGTGAGAGTAACACCCTGCCCGTCTGACTCGCAGCCGTGGGCACTGGTGGAGGCGAAGGAAAGGCAATGGCAAATCAGACCTACAGTGCCTCCACCAGGGAGAACGATGCAGGTGGAATGATGATTATTTTTAATAGCACCTGAATGTCGTGTCCTTTTCTCCCCTGCTCCTTCTCAAGGGCCCGGAGCCTTCTCAAGCTCCAGCAGAACATACTTTTTTTGCATGGTGGAGGCCACGCGGCCTTGGAGTCTGTTGCTGAACGAGTCCATTGAGCCCCAGGGAGGTCCCAAGAAGACAGGCCTAATCCTCTAGGGTGCTGAGCACCCTCCCCTGTCCAGTGACTCCAATACGCTTCCCTTCAAGTGTCTGCTTAAGTATCTCAGAAGGCCGGGCAAATCACGGGGATGCGTGCAGCTGTGGTGAGCCAGGCAGATGCCAGTGCATGCTGTCCGTCAGGTGACTGAGCCTGATTCTCCGCTGCCCTACGCCTTGTGCGGTCCTTAAAGCACTACCCAGTCAGAATGGCAGCGTCTGGCAGCCCCTAGGTTCAGAACGACCCGACTGCACCAGGTGCCTGGCAGTGGAGAAGTTGGGTCCCAAGGTGCACCTCCCAATGCCCCAGGCTTGCAGTGGGCTCCGCTGATGTTGGACCCCTGCACTCCTGCGCAAGCGTATCCAGCTGCAGGACTGGAACCCGAGATGCCTGGACCCTCCCAGACAAAACTTCCATGGACTTCGGTGGGAGTTTCGCCCGAGTAAGGACCGCCAGGCTAGCTCCAGCGGGGTTCAGCTCCACAGTGCCGACAGAGACGCGCAGAATCATGGAGCCCACGCAGGGGTCTGCACCCTCCCTGTGCTACAGTTTCCACCCCCCTAGAGGGAGGAGCATTTCCGAGCCCTAGAGCTGAACTCCACAATGGCGCGGTGGTAGTGGTGCAGCCCTTCCCTTCTTTGCTCACACAGCCTAGGCTGGGGAGCTCCCTGGCACGTGGGCCGGTTGTGCACTGAGACCAGGGATGTCGCCCTTGGAGAACCCCAGACAGACTGGATTTAGGAAGCACACAAAGCTGTGAGAGTCCCTGCCCCTGGCCCTGGATCCATGTACCTGTCTCCTGAGCCTTCCTCCTCTGAATCCACAATGCTCTGCACAGGCCGCTGGGCCCTGGTACCTTGTCCCTGCATCAGCCATTAGTCCGCAGGGCAGGCTAGGGCCTAGGTGAGAGAGCGCCTCTCTGGCAATGGCAGGATTTGAGGTGGTCCAACTACCTTGGGTCCCTCCGGGAGACACTGCTGAGGGCTGGTCAAGGTGCATTGGGATAACTCAGGTCCTGCCCCGCTCTGGTTTCCTCCCCACACTCCTTCCCCGGGCATCTGCTCAGCCCCAAGAATTAGGTCCAGAGGGTCCCTTTGTAAAACTCTAATGTCAGGGGCAGAGCGCAACCTCCTGGGTTTGTGCCCCACACAACACAACACACACACCCCTTGCAAGTGCGGGGTGGACCTAGACAGACACATACTTCAGACCTGCCTCGCTCATCGGGACTCTCCCCTGCATCCCGGCTGTGCAGTGACTCCCGGTCACATTGTCCAAGGGGTAACCCCCCCCCCCAGCCCCCGTTATTCCACCGGACAAACTTGGCCGCCATGTGCGAAGAGTCCGCGGGAGTCGCAGCATCTGATCACTGGCCCCCTCCCCCTTCACACCTCAGCCTCAAGAAGATCCACTTACAAGCTCCATTCAATCCAATGCACCCGGGGGTCTGCGGCACCCCCCCGCCCCCCAGCAGCTGAAAGGGCCCCGCGGAGCGCTTCGGCCCAGCCGGAGCTCAGGGGACCCCGCGAGCGCCACTCGGGGTGCACCCAGCCCCTCTCCTGCTCCGGGGCGCCCCCGGCCCTGCCCCCCCTCCTCCAAACACCGAGCCGCTGCCCAAACTTTCCCTTCTGCAAAGCCCCCTTCCCGGGCGCGCCGCTCCCTGGGACGCCCGCGGGGCACCGGCCGCCCCCCCCCGTTTGCAGAACTGGGAAGCAGGGAGCGGAGTCCCCGGCGGCCCCTCTGCCTCCTGCCCCAGCCCCCGACCCATCCTGCCGAGCTGGTGTCTCGCCAGCTCCCCGAACTGCCCCCGCCTCCCGCGGCAGCCTCCCGGAGCAGCCCGGCGCGTCGGGGGGTCTCTGCCCCTGCCCCGCCGAGGGGGACCCGCGGGCTCCTCTCCTCCGGGGCGGGCGGGCGCCGGGGGGTCGGAGCGAGCCCCCCGGGAGCGAAGCGCCCCCCGCCGCTCTTACCGATCCGGATGACATGCGGCATCCCGTGCGAGTCCGGACTCCAGCAGAGGCAAACCAGGAGCCCTGCCCAGTATTCCACCAGCGCGCTCCGCAGAGCCAGCCAGAAATGGGGCATCGTTGGGGGAAAGCGCCGCCCGCGGGGGTCCCCTGGCGCCCCTGAGACTTCGGGGCTAGCCCGAGAGCGAGCGGGTCCCGGCGGCGCCGGGGTCTAGGCGGAGCGCGCAGCCCGGGGTGCGGGGAGGCGGCTCATGGCGCATCTTACGGGGCGCCGCAGCCCGAGCCGGGTCGGTCCCCCCGAGGCGTCGCTGGCTCAGCCCCGCCGGCGGGGCGCCTGGGCCGGGCAGGGCTTCACCTGCAGACAGCCTCAGACTGCTCAGCCCCAGCCTGCCGGAGTCTCTCTGTCCCCTCCTACCGCTGATGCTATCGCTGGTGAGCGCAAAGCCCTGGAGTGGAGTCGCGCACACGCGCGGGGGGGGGGGGGCAGAGTTTGGAGGGGGAAGGGAAACCCCCAGACCCCAAGGGCAGCCCCCGGGGGAGGCGGAGGGGCGGGCAGCCCCGAGCTCCAGCCGCCAGGGCCCCCGGGAGCTGCCCGTCGGGGGGGGCGCAGGTCCGGGGACACGCGCAGCCCTGCGCGCTGGGGGTGAGGGGGGCGGGGCTGTTCCGCGGCTGCGGAGCCCGCACAGCCTGGGACCCGCGGGAGGGGGCGCGAGCCTGCCCCCCTCCCTCGAGCCCTGCACTGAGGTGGGCGGGGCGGTGGCTGCAGGAGCACTGGGAGGGGGGCACAGGCCGGTCCCCCCCCCCCCGCAGCCAGCCCGGACAGTGACCGTTGGAAACTTCTCCGGGGGGGACCGGCCAGGCTGGGGGCGCTTTGCAGGGAGGGGCCGTGGGTACCGCCTGGCATCACTTCAGCCTGGAGGGGGGAGACCCGTCTGGGCAGTGCCTCCTGCCCCGGCTATTGGTGAAGGCATTGAGAGGGGCTGGAGGGAAGGGGAAGGGCAGAGAGGAGCCACCCGGGTTAATTTGCAGGGAGGAGCTGGCAAGTAAGGGAATGGGAGTGAGGAGATCAAAATAACCTTTCAAAATCATCTGGCGGAGGGGCCAGGAACGGCAGCCTGGGAATGACCTGGGGACAGAGACAAAGATTCACCCCATACGCGGCTGGTCTGTCAGCGGGCTGGGGCGCGTTTATTTTTCTCTTTTCAAGAGTTTGATCAGTTCCATCATCCCCAGTCGCTCTCATTTGCCAGCTGTCGGCAGCTGCATGGCCTGGAATATCGGAGGAACAAATCTCTCGTTTTCTTCCACACGCACTAATAGCCTATAACTCTTCCCCCCGCTTCATTTTCCTTGTTCCTGGTGGTAGGCTCCAAACCCGCTCGTCTCTCTGATCTAGCTCTGAGCAATTAGCATAGTCCTGGCCCTCATTCATGTCCCTGGAGAGAGAGGAAAAGCCAACCCCAGCCCTATCAGCTTCAAGTCCAAAAGGCAAGATTCCGATTTTTAGGTTTTACAGCAGTTAGTGAACACATCCCTGGAGCAGGGCAGATTAGCCAGGTGTCCATATGTGCCCACCACGGGGTATCTAATCATCTGGCTGTGTCTCTAGCCTATCGCATTATAGCTATATAATGTTCCTATAGCTGGTGTGGACAGCAGTGTAATAAAACTCCCACACCCCAATCTGGATCTATGCTGGATATGTGATATGCATGTGCCTTGAAAACCCTGTACTTACTACCTACAATCGCCCATAACCCCAGCCTGACTCCAGATGTCCAGTACCTTACCTCTCAATCTGTGTATGTTTCCATGTTTAACATTAGCTTTAATAAACATTTTAAATCTATTGCTCGGGCTACAGACAAGTTACCAACATTCTGACACTGGCTTTGGGCCTCATTTTACATGGGGGGGAGGGGCTTTTTCTCAGTCTGGCCCCATTGAGTGATCAGCTCATTTATCAAGCAGTGGGGGCAGGGCTCTCCAGCTGCCATTTGCAGAGGTGTTAAACCCTAGAGAAATGCTAAGCTGGTAGCACTGTGGGCTTGCAGGGGCCTTAAGCTCCTGGGGGAATTCCATTACCGACATCAGGTATACATATGTCTTTCTGTCATCTCCTGACAGTGCTTTGGTGGTACATAGAGGGTTAAAGTTGCAGGGAAAGGGCAGGGAGGAAAAGTCTCCCTGCTAATGGCTGATATGGGGGACAGCTGTAGCTCTTTATAAAGGGCAGGAGCTGGGGGCTGCTTGTAGTGAGACACAGTCAGTCCTGCCTGGGGAAGGAAGAGGCTCTCTTCTTAGAGTGACAGCCAGTCCTTGTGTCTGGGCAGGCTGTAGAGAAGGGGGGTTGATCTTATTTAAGACAGGCCAGTGGGTTCTGTCTCTGTGAATCCTTAGGCGTAAAAGCCAGCTGCAGGGTTCTGTATTGGGGTGAATTGATTACGGATCAGGAGTGTCTCTTATTCTGGGTGTGTGCATCACCTAACACTTCGGACTGCCTGATCCTGACCTGGGTTTGGGGACGGGTGCAGTGCTAGAACAGAGATGGGTGTAGCTTATCTTTTGTTGTTTGATTGGGGTTGGATGGTATGCAGAGGCCATGGATGGTGCAAGCTTTCATGTTGAGAGCTCTGCATTGCTAGCTGAGGCAGAGAAAGAGAGAGAGAGAAGAAAACAACAACAGAAACAACTTAACCAAAGCAAACAAAAATGCCTGCAATGTCAAGCAGCAGAAAATGTGGGGTATAGGTGCGGGAATACAATTGTAATACAATTGATTGTATACATATGAATCTTAATGTTCTCTCACCCACAGCCAAGTCTAAAGATTAAGTTCTAAATGGCATTAATTTTAATGCAAAGCTTTTTCTCTTCAGGTATAATAGGACCTGCTTACAAAAAAGGACAAACTGTTAAAATATTTTATTAATATCTAGAAAAAAAACTGCTGATCAGTGAAGGACACTTTCAAATAAGATTAATGTTTCAGACAACCTAAGAAGGATGAAACTCGCACAAAGAGACCTGATATAAGCCCTTCTACCTTCAGGACATTTTCCCCACAATATTGTAGAAGGGGGAAAAAAAGACCATTAAAAAACCCCGAAACAACGGCTGTCTAAACTGGCTCATGTGAATTAGCCACGTGCACGTGGATTTTGTTTAGATTTATCTGTAGCGGGTATAATATAACCACAACCACTGTGAGCTATGGGGCCCGGTACTCACATTACTGAGATTCATGTGCTAAAGTCTTGTCAATGTGCAGGATTAGGCAAGTACAGATTCCTAGGTCTTGAGTGCCCTCTACTGAAATATTTTCAGCTATCCTTTAAGTTTGACAGTTAGCAGCTTGATTGATAGGTTTGCCAAATTAAATTCATTTTAATGGTTCACATGTTCACCGGTTATGGAAGATTCTTCCTTCCTTTCTCCCACCCCAATTAAACACACACTTTTTTTTAACTCTGTTTTTCATCCTCTCCCTCCAGCTTCCTGTATGCCACAATATAGGGGGTGGAGTGAGAGAGCCATTTGTCTCTAAACCCACACTCCCTTCCCCCTGGCTAAATCTGGCAATTGTTATTGCACTGATTAGCATCAGGAGGGCTCCAGGATGGTAGACACTCTGCAAACCTGTAAGAGAGATCCTTGCCCCAAAGAACTTTAATAAGAATAATCAAGTTTGTTAACATTTATGTTATGGGAGCACTCAGAAGACAGACAAAATGAACTGAGTCAGGGCACCATAAGAACACATAAAAGAAAGAGCTTACAGCCTAGATTTGTACTTTGTTGATTCAAAGAGAGAAAAGGACAGAGGGGGAAAAATCCACTCATGTCTCAGCACATCGTCCCTAATGGGAGAAACAATTTTTTTCATGCATCACTAGGAGCCAGAACAGGAGTTTATTTTACTGTCTCTTGTAAACTATAGCGATACTGCAAACACCACAAGACTCAGAGCGCTCAATGCTTTCATCAGTTAGTGCATTTTACAAAGTCTTCCTCACTGCCCCCTCTCCCCTGCCAACACACACACGTACAAACAATAGAGTTACAGACTTCTGCAGATGCCATAAACCTCTCATACATTTGTAAAGGGTTGCAAGATAGTGAAAGTGGTTCCTGCTTCATTAGAATATCACATAGGCAGTATCATCTGAAAGTCAAAAGCAGACTTCCTTGCATCTTAGATTTTTGTCAAGTTTATTCTCACTAGACACATTCCTGTAGATTTGCCAGGAAAGCATGTTTTGCAGCTAAACCTACTGTATAAAGGCATTACTGTGCGGCTTTATAGACAAATAGACTAGCCAGTAAAGTGGGAGGCAAAATATGATTTTCCTGCAGTCAGTGTTCCAGGAGTCCAGTATACTACTACTAGAAGAAATGTTGCTACACTACACTTTGTAAATTTCTGTCCATCCATACTGTAGTGTAATTAATGAGTCTGAAATGTATTCATGTCTGCCCAATGCATTATTGCGAAAATAAGGCAAACACATGGAAAGAAAGGAAGTTGCTGTGCAAACGGGAGAGCAAACTCCCTCTGTGAAGACTTGAAGGATGTTCATATCTCCTGCTGCCCTCCTGTTAATTTTACATGAATGTTTCCGTGGGAGGGTGGCAATGCTGTGGGGGAAGAACTCTTATCAGAGCCTTGTATGCGGCCCATGTGTCTAAATGGGTCAAACAGCCTCCTCCCTTGCATTCTGTGAGACAGTTTGCACCATCTGGGGTTGTGAGAACCACCTTCTAGCAAGGAGCTGTTGATTTGACTAGGGCAGGGAGCCTGAGTGACCTCACTTGACACCAGTGCAGACTGGGGGAAATTCCAGTGCAGTCAGTGCCTTTGCACAGTGCAAACCCAGGGTGAGTGACTTGGGAGTCTGGCCCAGAGCATTTTGATTGAGGTGGGAAGAATCAAAGGAACCAGGTTCTCATCTCGGTGTCCTTAGTTTTAAGACACGTCCTCTGCTACCATCCTGCTGCTTCCCCAACCCTGCACCATCGGCCTTCTGGGAACAGAACAAGAGGCACCGGCTGACCCAAAGCTGCAAAAACCCAAATGACAAGCGATGATCAAATTAGGAAAGTTTGCCAGTTTTTCCCATCTGGGGCTGGCTTCATTAAAGCTGATGGAGAATTTTAGACTGAGGAAATAATTAGGGCAACAAGAACAAATGTCTTGATTGTTTGTTTGTTATTAATTGCCTCTGGCATGGACCTCTTTCCAAACTCACACCTAGTGTGACACACCTGGCAGGCAGCATGCTGGGCTGATGGATGAGCAGCAGCACATGTTCACCTGTGAATATCTGGCATGCAGGGGTCCCTTTGTTTCAGCCAGTGAGGCAGGCAGCCCCCTGGAAGTTCAGTAGGTGCAGCTTTTGGGAAGAGAGGCAGGGTGTAGGAAGGAAGCAGTGATGCAGAGCTAATTTGGGAAGCAGTTCTGCCACATAACTGTTACGACACGTGCATTGGAGTCATGACCTGCTGGAGAGTGAATCACAGCTAAGTGACAAAGAGTCCTGGGGCACTTTAAAGATGAACTAAAGTATTGAAGCATAAGCTTTCGTGGGCTAATACCCACTTGGTTGGATGCTGTGTTCTTTATGCTCACCTCAAGTAAGGTTGAAGTGGCCTATTCTCAACAGTTGACAAGAAGGGTGAATGTCAACAGAGGGAAAATGACTTTTGTAGTGCTAAGGAGGCCAAAGCAATCAAGGTGGATGTTGCCCATTTCCAACAGTTGAAAAGAAGGTGTGGGTATCAGCAGAGGGAAAATTACTTTTTGTAGTGACACATCCACTCCTCGTCTAACCACATCAGCCACACCATCAGGAGTGTTCACCTGCACATCTAGCAATGTGATAGATGCCATCATGTGCCAGCAATGCCCCTCTGCCATGTACATTGGACAAACCAGACAGTCTCTATGCAAAAGAATAAATGGACACAAATCAGACATCAAGAATTGTAATTCAAAAACCAGGAGGAGAACACTTCAATCGACCTGGACACTCAATAATAGACTTAAAAGTGGCAATTGTTCAACAACAAAACTTCAAAACCAGACTTCAATAAGAAACTGCAAAACAGTAATTAATTTTCAAACTGTACACCAGCAAATTAGGTCTGAATAAAGACTGGGAGTGGCTGGGCCACTACAAAAAGTAATTTTCCCTGTGATGATACTCACACCGTCTTGTCAACTGTTGAAAATTGGCCACTTCCACCTTAATTTAATTGGTCTTGTTAGCACTGACCTCCCTCACTCGGTAAGACAACTCCCATCTTTTGTGTGTGTGTGTGTGTGTGTGTGTGTGTGTGTGTGTGTGTATATATATACTGCTTACTGTATTTTTCACTCCATGCATCTGATGAAGTGGGTTTTAGCCCATGAAAGCTTATGCCCAAATAAATTTGTTAATCTTTAAGGTGCCACAAGGACATCTTGTTGTTTTTGCTGATACAGACTAACACGGCCACCCCTCTGAAGCCTTTGGTACATGGAGCCTTATCTTGCAGACCTCCTGAGCCCTCTACTCAGCATAAACTAGTGAAGTGGAGCTGGGGCACCCTTCAGAAGAATCCATTGCAAGATTCACTGAACTACCTTGGGGTGCTCTGGGTTTGAACTTAGTTCTTCAAGGTGAAAGTATTGGCAGGTCCAGGGTTGAGAAAATGGGCCATTCTCTCTACTAGTGTAAAGTCATGCATCTCCACCAAAGTGACCAGTTTATACCAGCAGAGAATTTGTCCCGGCATTTGCACACATTGGCTGGAATTTATCCATCCTTATATCTGAGCTGGATGTACATCGCTGACAAGCAAGGAACAAAAGTAGATAATGTTAGCACCCAGAGAGTCAAACCATCAGGCCTCGTATGCAAAACAGGTTTGTTGTGTGCCATGTGTCAGCTAATCAATGGTATACAACAGCAGGCGAACTTGTAAAATTGTAGCATGTCTTGTACTCTGAAAAGGGCAACAGGGAGCAAATGAGTAAGTAAGGCCGGCTTAAATTATTATCTTTATCCCAGCACATGTTTGTCATCTGACAAGTGAACCCATTTTGGCCAATCAGTTCCATCCTGTGTTCCCTACCCTGTGCTACGCTATAATCTTTTGAGCTTCACAGGGAGGGAACAAGGAATGGAGTCATACAGGCTTTCAGACATAGTCACTCCCTTTCTGTAGCCATAGGAAGCCATCTTTCTTCCTTTTTTAAAAAAAATTCAAGCCACTTCTTCCCTTGGGATTGGTGGGATAACCTGTTTGCAGCTGATGGGTAAACTACACCTGCTTTGTCAGGCAAGAAAATTAGAGGCCACAGAATCAGACTCTGCTTGCAATTGTCTTTACATGAAACCAGGTTATGAAAATATTTAGGCTGCTTCTTGGCATTTTGATCACTTCTCAAGTACTTTGTTTCCTCCCCTGGCAGCTACAAAGCATGATCCATTGTGTGAAACTGAGAAAGGGGGTTCTTATTCCTGGAGATATGCACCAAATGGCTGAGCAGAAGGTTGGGCACCTGCCAACCTGGAGATACACAGGGTAATTTACTACCCACATGGCTAATTGCCCATGCAAAGACTTGGAGTGAGTCTTTCATACCTATTTTTGTCCACACACAAAGGGCAAGCAAAGAGCACATTATTTCAGATGCTTGTTAAACTCGGACGTCAGTGGAATTATACCACAAATTAATTTGGCCGGCTTCATCTTATGGTTCTTTTGCATCACCTCTCAAACGCAGTCCTGCTTCCATTGAAGGGTAAATGTGGTGTGGGACCAGCCCCGTGCAGAGAGGGTATAATATAAAATATCATGTGGGAAGGCTGTTCCACATAATTGTTATACAAAAAGGCTTGGACCGTGGGACACAAGGCAACCTTCACGCTTTGTGATGATCTCTGTACAAACTGTGCTTTGCAAGGTATCGTCTGAAAACTAATGACATACCGGTCAATAATATCACTGGAAAATATGGGATAAAACACTGTCTGTGAAATCATGGATACTCACTAATGTTATGCTTTGCCGACTGTGACTAAAAAGTGTTTAAACCAGGCATGGCAGAGGGAGTTGATACACAGGCTTTCTCCAGACAAAGGAAAGATGTGTCCACCTCATATCAGGTGTGACCCAAATTCAATGGGAGATTCTGTATGTTTCCCAGGCTTGCAGCAGGAAATGATCATTTGCAGCTTAGCACCCACCACTGGGTGGGGATAGGGAGGAACCAGCAGGGAGCCTTAATTTGCAGACTTCCTGGCTCCTCTACTCTGCATAGACTGGGGCAGAAGAATCAATTTCCAAAGTTCACTGAGTTAGAAAGAGAGGGGGAGCAAACTCCTGAGTTATCCTTGACTTTAAGAAGACTAAGAAACCCAGCGATTTGATCTCTGGGATGGATCCTGGCCAGGCCAGCCAGTGAAAAGCTGGAAAGGAGACTGTGGGTGAGAGAAAAAACAATTTTGAACAAAGACGGTGTCTTGCCACATGAAATTTTAGACTATGTCTACACTGCGCGCCTTACAACAGCCCAGTTGTGCCACTACAGCCACACCATTGGAAGGTGAGCTATGTAGCTAGTCTTTATCACCCCCTGAACAATCAATATTTTAACGACGAATGTGCCAGTGTAGACGCAGCCTTAGAGGGTTAATGTGTGTTTTCACTCTGATTTCCTTGCCACCCTCCCTCCCTATCTTTTTGACCTGTTATTCTACACCAAGCCTCTTAGCTAAAGATTTTAAGTTGTTTTATTCTGACTTGATCTAGTATTCCTTTTTAAGCGGGTGCTAACCAGAGCAATGCACCACTTAAATACTTGTTATTCATACCGATCAGTGCCGGGGCACAAGGTTAATTTGCGTGCTTTTCAGCTTAGCGAGCAATAAACAATTTGATGTTTTATCCTGTTGAAAAAGAATCATGCAGCGTGTAGTGTTTATAGATTGAAAGGCGAGGTGTGGGAGGATGTGTGCATATATTGCGATTCCATTGCACAGTGAGACAGGGACACTTTTGGGGGTTAATTGCCATTTTTTTAATCTGGTTTTATTTGATATTTCGAAGGTCCTAAAAGGAATTTTTGAAGCTGGACATGTATCCTGTCTCTCCAATTCTTGTGAATACTCCAGTGGGTCTGGTAACAGGACTTGCCATGCACAAATCAGACAAGTCTCCCATCTAGTACAGGACTCTGTCTCTGACTAGCTGTTTCAGGGGAAGGAACAAGAAATGAAGCATTAGGCAGTTATGGAAGCACCCGCCCATAGGGAAGCGCATTCTCCACCCCCTCAGAGAGAGAGGTTGGTTAGGCTCTGAAGTGTAAGCAGGGTGGGATGCGCCAAGGTTTTGCAATCTTTGCAATATGCAGTTTTATAAAGTGCCACTGACTCAGGAAGTGCCTGGCTTAGGAGACGGATTCCGTGGCCTGTTGAAATGAATTAATTATTGGGTCTCCATGCAATTGCCAGGTGGAAAAGTCTCCACATCACAAAGAAACAAAAACATCTTTAAAAACCCACCGCAGCTGGCCCCATTGCTGTCTTGGGAAAGAGGCCAAGAACTGGGTACAAACTTGCCTCTTGCTCCCGTAGGTATTCCATCTGGGTCGGCTGACACGGGCGGTCCATAGAGAGCAGCACGCTGGATCTGCGCTGCCCATGGACAAGGGCTCCCAGTGCCCAGGGCCTCCAACTTGTCAACTTTCCCCAATGCCAACTCCACCTTAAAAGAGATTGTAAACCTCGTTGTGCCATGGCTAGTCCTCATTTGCCTTTCCTCCTGCAGTTAAGACCAGTGTGCTTATGAACCAGTGGTTCTGCTATTGCTAAAACGGATCTGTTACCATCTTGGAAAATATCCCTGGATAGAAATTGCCTCCTGTGTTTCCATATGCACATCGCTTCTATTGGTAACACTGACTGGTATTGTGGGATACAGATGCGTTAAAAGAACATGCTGCTGCCTCGTGCATAGACAGTCCTAGGGATTGAGGCTAGACACTCACTGTATTTTGGTATTTTAGGGTTGTTCCTGAATTTGAGGGGGGAAGAGGTTCAGATAAAAAATGGGGCCATACAAGCCACCACTGTGCATAGGTTGCACCCAGAGTTTTCCAGGCCTATCTCTACCAAGGACCCTGAAATTAATAATAATAATTAATTAATAATGTATGTGAATGAAAGCAGACAGTCAACTGTAACCCATGCAAATGTTGCTTCCTTTGCAGGTGGAGAGAGTTCCCCCACATCCCACCCACAGCATATATTGAACAAACATAAGGGCAACTTCCTCCTTTGAATACATTTACATCTGTGATCCAAGTTCCTTTCTTATACTTAATGCTTGTGGGGGAAAAAATCTAGATAAAACCCCAGCTATTTTATTTACTGGATTTCCCAGGGCAGATCCCATTCCACAGAGCAGATGGGGAACTGCATAGATATTTTTGGGGTGCTTATGTGTTTTTAGCTAATACTGAGCTAACAGAACTCCAGCAATTAAAATGGTACAGGGGAAAAGGTCATGAAGTCTTGTGTGAATTTTCAACTTGTTTGATTTCCTGGGCCCCTGTTGCTCAAGTGGTGTCTTGGAGAGATCAAGGTGGCTTCTACCGTAGCTATTTACTTTTTCAGTTAGACAAAGAGAGAGGCTCAAACTCACATGCCTTACAGGGAGGGGGAGTTTAGTCTAAATTTGGATATGAACTCCCTGTTCTGGCCCCATTTCTACTATTTGCACATATCACTTCAAGCTTTGAGCTAGGACATAAAAATTCTGGCTGAAAATACATCAAAGCACCAGTGTGTTTTGTGCTGGGGAATCAGCCAACATGCTAATTCCCTAAAGGTATCTATAAAATGCCAATTGTTTTTTAAGGGGATTTTTTTTTAAAATTGAGTTTTTCCTAATGTATCATGAAAAAGAATGGGTTTTTGTTTGATGAAAAACTGAATCAGAAAACTGTTTTTGGTAAACACTTTCAGTTTTAGGTAAATGTTTTTGAAAAATAAAACCAAACTTTTTCACATGAAACTGATTTTTTCCCCCACTGACCTCCTTAATTTCACTGAAAAATGCTGGTTCCTACTTTTTGTATTTCAGAAAAAAACCTGAAAAATTCTACCAAGATGAAAATTTTCTGACAAATTCTGACAAATGAAAATGTTCTGACAAATTTTCATTTTGGTTAAAAAGCCATTTTTGACAAAGTATTTCAGTAAAAAATAATATTTAACTACTTCAGTTCACACCTACGTTGTTCCCAGTATGTGGGGACATTGGCTGCTGCTGTATATGCCGTTGTATTATTGCTTTTATTGGCAAAAACCTAAGAGCTCATAAAATCAATCTGTTAACCTCCAGCTACAGGGTATATGTAACAGTGGTGAGGTCAAGTGGTGATTGGTTTTGATGGGAAGAGGAACCTGTACTTAGTCCTGACAGTCATTCCAATGCTAATGCAATAGCCTTGCACATGTTTCAGAAAGAGACAGTATGGAAATGAGCAAGAGAGAGAAATGTTAGCACTATCTCACCAAAGCCTATTCCATTTAGTCTGTGCACAGCGCTGAATGATGTGACTACGGAGAAGACACAATTACACAGCCTCATGTTTAACAGTTTAAAGACCAAGTAAGGAGCAGTTTGACTAGAGATTAAACATAAAGATACTCATTTATGTATTTTAAAAAAACCCTCTGAGTAGATTAAAGTCTTACAGAACTGACTAATAAATCAACTGCCGGCAAAGTGTGACAGCCTCATCTGCCACTGTGAAACTGCTAAGGCCAAGTTTAATAACATTTTACAGTTCAGAAGCTAAATGAAGAGCAAGCAAAGAGAGAGCAGCTCACCCTCGAACACTGCAACACTGATCAAAAGCCAGTCAGAGCCCAGAGCCAGGGTGTTCTAATGGTTACAGCAAAGAACTTGCAATAAGAAGAGTCTCATTCGAATCTTGTCTTAATCACTTGTGAGTCTGGTATGGCTCAGTCATATCTGGTGGAAGGGAGGGAGCTTCCAGGATGTGTTGTATCTAAGCTGAGGTCTCCAGGGTGAAGAAAGAATGTGCCATAGGACTTTAGAAGTCAGGAGAAAACTCTTGAGCCCAGCCTGTTTGACGGTTTATATTGCAGTAACGTTTGTGGAGCCCAAGCAGAGACCGATTGTCCTAGGTGCAGAATCTGTATACTGTATAACACAAAGGTGCTCCCTGCCCACTAAGGATAAGATGAGAGACAGCAGGTGTGTACGATGAACCAACAGAGGGAACTGGAACCAGTGTGACAAAGCTGTTGTAAGCATCTGGGTCGCTTCAGGCAGCGATGCCAAACCGTTTAGATTTAAGTTCTTTATTTGAGCCTGTGAGCTCTGTGGGGCAGGCACTGGGTTTCCATGTTAGGTATGGGAAGCACCTATTACCGTGAGATTTCGATCCCTCTGAGTGCACCTGCAATGCGAACAATAAACAGTGCTAATATCTTCTGTAAACAAGCACTGGGCTACTGTGGTGCTGGCAGCTCGATAAGCAAACAGTGAAGGTATTTCTGAGCCAGGGACCACAGAGTATTTCTGGTGACTCCTGATGTGACTCACTAACCCTGAGACATGTTGTGGTCCCTGCTCCTGCCCTGTTAGAACATCCAGAGGCAACAGAGGAGACTAACTGATGGGTCTCCCGTTGGTTTCTTCTGTTCACACATGGTGGGGCCACAAAGATTCATAGAGTCTAAGGCTAGAAGGGTTCGTTCTGAGAGTCTAGTCTGATAGCCTGTGTAAAAATAGGTCACAGAACTTCCCCAAAACAATTCCTAGAGCAGATGTGGTAGAAAAATGTTCAATGTTGATTTACAAATGGGCAGAGATGGAGAACCACCACAACCCTTGGTTTGTTGTTCCAGTGGTGAATTACTCTGACCATTGAAAACATCCACCTTATTTCCACTCTGAATTTGCCTAGCTTCAACTTCCAGCCATTGGAAGCCATGTTATCGCTTTCTCTGGAAGATGGAAGAGATCATTATGAAATATTTGTTCGCCATAATCAAGTAACCCCATCAGCTTATCTTTGTTAAACTGAACTGATTGAGCTCCCGGAGTCTACCACGGTCAGACATGTTTTCTAACCCTTTCATCATTCTTGTGGATCATCTCCGAATACCCCTCAATTTATCAACATCCTTCTGTAGTTGCGGGTACCAGGACTGGACAAACTATTCCAGCAGCACTTGCAACCCTGTGGCTTTTAGCTCATGCAGTAGCGACTCATGAACTGAGGTTCCAGTTTCAATCCTACCTGCCGATGACTGGGGCCTGTCAGGGTTGCACAATTTGGGAAATAATAAGAAATATTTAGGGATGTCTCAAACCCAAGAGGGAAAATAACTAATGCTAGGTTGCTCAAAGCATAATTCTCTGCAGTGCTTGGATATGCTTTGGGGCATTTAACTAAATGAAAATTACACTGCTTTTTTTTTCTCCTTTCACCAGGTGATGCATAATGACCACATTAACTATTGGTAAATTGCACTGGAAATGGCTGTTCATCATTTGGAGGCTTAGAAATTGTTTTTGAATTAGGCCACAGTGAGCTTTGTGTAGTGTGTTGAGAGGGATTGTGGGCATGGACGTATTATCCACACTATACGTTCATATAACCCCCGTTCACATGTAGGGGAGTCATTGTGGCAAAACCAAGCCCTTCTCTGGGGTGCAGTCCTGCAAGGGGTCGAGCCCACTGGACCTGATCCATCAAGACACTTTTGCATGTGTTTGACTTTCACATTGATTGCAGTGAGACTACAGCGTGGAAGTGAAGAGGAAGACCAGATGGTTCATTTTTCAAATTAGGTATTTTTCATGGTTGATTTTCTTTGATTCATTTTTTCCCCACCGATTTTAAGGCCCAGCGGAATCATTCTGATCATAGGATCATAGAATTGGAAGGGACCTCAAGAGGTCACCTAGTGCAATCCCCTGCACTTGAGGCAGGACTAAGTATTATCCTGACAGGTGTTTGTCCAACCTGCTCTTAAAAATCTCCAATCCTCTGCTCTGACCTCCTGCATCACACAGGACAGAGAACCTCTCCTGGTGATTCCTGCACCCAACAGTTGCTTGTGGCCCTAAAATATATATACATTTCATTTCCTTAGTCTTTAACTTCCCCTTTAAACACCCAAGACTATATAAATATAAGACAAACTCAGAGGGAAAGCCTTGTTTAATACTGACAGAATGGTTTTAATCCAGTCTGTCATGTTCTAAGAGAAGAATGTTTCTTACATCCTATTTACCAACTAAAATAAAAATAAAATCTGTTTGCGAACAGAAATGCATGTTGTCAGTTTTATCTAGTCCAATCTGTGGTACTAGGACGTAGTGATTAAACTCAAAAATGGTTGACTCTCCTCTTAATTCAGTATCATCTTTAATCATTTCAACATGAAGGCAAAAGCGTGTTTTGTTAGGGTTATGCCTGTTAAGCAGTTGTGTTATGTAACAGATTTGTATTTCATAAGAAATAGTGTTTATTATTGGCAAGCAAACTACATTTAGTGGGATTTTAAGGTTGCTGCAGGACACATCCCAGCCGCTCAAACCATTAAAAGCACGGACATGCATTAAGGGGGGGAAATTGTGCATTTGTTTTCACCTTCCTCCAGCGCTCTTGAGGACCTACTCCAGTGCTCTGAAGGCTTTCGCTTCCACCTCTTGAACATACCTGTCAGCCAAATGTCCCCCAGTTTCAGCAAGTTCAGCAAGTCTAGCACGAAACCTTACCAGTAACCCAATATGGTTTTCATATCAACACTTCTGTGCTATGCATGGCCGTGGGAAATTGTTTTGCCTTAACACAGCGGAGGTCACCTGTTAAGGTTTTGTATTCGCATGCATGTTTGAGAAAGAAAGGGGCGGAGCAGTGTCTGAGTGTCCCAATCTCTCAGGGAGGGGGAGTTTGGGGTGTTCATGTGTCCCCTCCAGGGTCTTGGAGATTTACATGAATGGTGGCAGCGTGGTCCCATTATACCCATTCGACAATTGCGGAACTAAGGAGATTATCCTGAGTCCATTGAAGGCGGTGGAAATTTTTCCATTGACTTCACTGGGTTTGGATCAGGCCTTAGGTGACATTCCTAGGGTCCCAAAATGAGATGCCAGCCATGCTTTTCCAATGCCATGGGCAGGAGCAAGGCCAAAAGGCTTTTGGTTCTACAGTGACTTGAAGGAGTCTGAGAGGGTGTTGGTGAGAGTCAGACCCAGTTGAGAAATGCCCTGTATTTCTCTAAAGCATGGAAGGAACCGCACTAGTACAATGCAAACAAAGACTGAAAGAGAAGATTTCGTAATTTGAAAAAAATCAAATCACATTTAAAGAAGCACTTAAAAGACAGTTTTGTCCCCATTACCCACAAAAGGACGTTATTGTGTTGGAATTACATTATCATCTCTTGCTGTTCTAAAAATCAAGTCTTCCCTCCTGATGACAGGAGTTCTGTGTGTTCCCTTGAATACACAACACCACAAGGATGGATTTTTTGATCAATGGGGCTCATAGGTAATGGATCAGAAAAGTTAAGAAGCCAATTTCAAACTGAAGGCATTAATAACTGTTGCATTCAGTCGACGAAATTGATCAGCAAATTCAGTTTATTTCTGACCGATCATTGTGGAAAAGTGGAAAGGAAGCCAATATTTAAAAATGTACCTGCAAGCAATAATACATGATTGCAGGCTCCGGCAGGCTGGGTAGCAGGAGATTGGCTGGATGAGATAACTGATCACTCATAATTGTCAGTCAAATTGCACTGTTGGTATTGAACTTAGAAATGAACAATAAGAAGCATTTCTTATATTGTTTCTAACACAACAAAATCAATAAACCTTCTCTATAGGACTGAGAACAGACTGCAATTGATTCTGTTTCCTTTTGAACTACTTCCAGTGGAATTTGAGATCTGACTTTAATTTAGGTAGGATTTATTAATGTTTTTTTTCCCTCTTCACTCCCCCTCTCTCCCCCCTCACTAGAGGTTATGAGGAATGAAAGTTGAAATGAAAACTTGAGTCTTTATGCCAGGAGGTGAGCATACGCTGTGAAGTTGAGCCCCTTTGCAGACACACTGGAGAGCAAAGGAGAATCTGAGCCATAGTTTGAATTTTACAGGGGCAGCTTTAACTATTTTTGGCAGGTGTGTGTATGGGTGGTTAGGGGGAATCTCTAGAGCACACAGGTGTGCTGTTGCTGGAACTGTTCCTGTCACCAGGTTAATAAAACCTGCTGTAGATGAGATCTAACAAAGAACAGAAATGACAAAACTGAATAAATAGCGGCAGCAATCCTCCTCTGCACATCAGAGATGCCTCACATAATGGACGGCCAAGTGCTGTGAGCCTCTCCCTGACCACATGGGTATTTCTACATTTGGGCACGGGAGGCTTTATTCACTTTAAAATTGAAATGTTCAGAAATGATGCTCATCCTTCTGCTCAGGGATTGTCTTAAAGTCCTGATGGGGGTGTGTGTGTGCGTGCTGAGGACCTCATGCGTCACTGTGAGAGAGGATCTTCCCCCCACTCTAAACTCTAGGGTAAAAAAGGGGGGTCTCTCATTGACCACTTAACTGTAAGCTACTTTCCCAGCCTAAGTTAAATCTTTCCCCCCCAAAACCCACACTCTACCAGTTGGGGATTGGGACCACGCTGCCACCATTCATGTAAATCTCCAAGACCCTGGAGGGGGCACATGAACACCCCAAACTCCCCCTCCCTCTCCCTGAGAGATTGGGACACTCAGACACTGCTCCACCCCTCCCTTTCCAGCCTAGGAGAGTGAGAGAGAACGCAGCACACCGGCTCACTAGCTGTGAGCCTGCCAAATCCAAAGCTAGGACAACTTTAAGGGAATAACCAAACACTTTTTATAACAAAAAAGGTTTAATAAAGAAAAGAGAAAACTTACAACTAATACAACTTCACAGATATAAAGCTTTCTAACCCCTCCCTCAAGATTTCTCCCCCTGAGGAGGGTAGTGACACTTTAAATCAGGTACAAAGCTTATTAAATCAATAGCTCTACTTACTGTTCATCTAACTAATGGATATATGAGGGAAAAGGAGGAGATGGGGTTCCATAGCTGGAAAAAAGATCGAGTCAGCCCGAAATCCTCCGGACGAACTAACTAACTTCCTGGTTTTGTCTTCAGGTCTGCTACTCTGATGTCACCCTTCTCTCTTGTTCAGTTAACCCCTAACAGGTAAAACAGCACTCCAAGGCACTTCACACTCATGACAGTCATGGACTGAAAAGACTTGTTAAGATGTCCAGTTCCAGATGTCCAGATGACATCCCCCCTTCACAGATGCACAACGTTGCACTTATGCACCCCTAAGCCCTGTTTTGAGAACTTAGGTGGGGTGAGACTTAAATTGTGTAGAATCCTTGTTCTGGTCCTGAGAACAGGGAGAAACCTGCCGCTGGAAGGATTAAACCCAGCAGTAAACTCAGAGGGATTTGAATTAGATGGAGATTTCCCTCTGCCTGTTGTTCTAATAAGACGGTTATTGCTTCCATTTGCATCTGAGTCATTTTACATACCTCCTTTCTAAACATATCTACGTGTTTCTGCTTCCTTCCACTGCCGAATAATGACAAAGATACAACACCTCACCCATGAAGGGGACACATTTATGTCGCAACCCCCCTGAATGAGATGCCCGTAAGACCCATCATTCTTTAAGGTCTTTCTTACATGTGGAAGAAAGGTAATCACCCTTCATGGGTGAGAGATTCTACGGGGATTCATTTCACGTTATTCTAAATTAAAGTGGTTCACTTTCCATTTCGAGTGCCTCTGTTAAAAAGGGACGGCAGACGAGAGGGAGCAAGAATTACCGAGCTACTCCTGCATGGTGATGAGATCTGATTTCTGTTTGGGAGACTTCTGGACATTGGCGGTGGGCAGAGCGGAGCTGATTTTCACACCCCACAGAATAGTCACTGTTGCTAGTTAGATTTAAATGATCTCATTGAGGTTTGTAAGAGAAGTCTGTCCAAGTCAGGCCCAGCTCATTTTCCAGAATCCCATCATCTGCAAAACCCTGTCCATGAAACAGATCAGTAGGATGGGCGCTGACCTATCTAATGTGCTACAGAGGCCTGCTCGGGTCTTAGAATAGATGGGGAAAGATCTCATCCAAAGCCTACTGGAGTCAGTGGAAAGACTCCCCGTCACTTTTTTTTTAACCCAAACTCCCCATTACTTGAGCAGACTTTGGATCAGAGCCGGGTTGTAAGTCCGGAGGGACGTCAGTGGAGTCACAGCAATGGGGGAGCCAAAGCGGATGAGTGAGAACAGCCAGGCCCAGCAGTGTCTCTGCAGGAGGGATGAACGGATGCATGATCTGAGGCATTGCACACCTTAGCTATTCCTCCACATTGATCATGCATGGTCCCCAGCAGTGATCCTGCCTGCGGGATTGAACTCACCTGGCTGCATTGCCATAGAGAAGGAGACATTGGCCTGTGAGATAAGAAAGCACTAATTAGTTCGGACCCAGTGCCTGATCATGGATTCTCCCAGGCGTATGTAGACGTTTGGACCCCGATCTTGAACTGAATCTAAACTTGGAACCAAATACAGACTTTGTAGCTACCCAGAGCACATGGATGGTTAAGACATCAAGTCTGGATGACGTCTGGTGATACTGTCAATCCAGAGGCATTGACAGGGGAGGTTTACTCATTACTATTTGGAAGAGAAGATGGTGTGTTGTTCTGTAAATAGCCGATGTTCTTTGAATAAGACTTTGGAAGAGAATCCAGATCCAGGAGGCCAAATGTACCCTGGAGAAGTTAAGAAGGAGAATAAAAGTCCCAATCAGGGTATGATAAGAATTAATGGGAACCACTCCAGAGGAGGGGGTATAAATGAAACATCTGTTGGGCACTTAATCAGTGACCAAGTACTGACCAGCTTTTTCTTGAGAAGTTACCTTGTGCCTTACAGAGCAACTGAGGAATTAACAGAGGAAGGAGAAACAGCTCTTCTGCATCTCTGGCCATCTATGCCAGATTGGTCTTTGAGCGGGCAGAAGACTCTCAAGTGTCACTCCCCTCCCCCATCTCCAAACACAAGATAAAGCCTTCAGAGGCTCTTGAGTAAATAATTAAAACCACAGGCAACATTTTTCAAACTTGTCTGCCCAATTTTAGGCCCCTGAATCCATATCTGCACCCCAAAAAAATTCAGAGGTGATGAGTGTCTACAGCTCCTGTTGAAGTCACTGAGCTCAGCACTTCTTAAAAACAGGCCACTAATTTAGACATCTCGCCTTGGGGTCCAGCTTTGAAAATCTGGATCCAAAATCAGGCTCAGTCACTTGTAATCAGAGCTGGTTAAAGAATGCCCCCAAAACACTGCAGAAAGAATTTTGAAACTTTTTTGAACATTCCTTTACAATTTTGGAATGTTGTGAGAGGTCTTGATGACTCTGCAAAAGAGCAAAAGGCACAAAGCAGTTTCATGAGAATTTTTTTGCAAAAACTTTTTACGTTCTTAAAATGTCGCCGAATTTTGGTTTCCCTATAGTTGTCCTGGGCACTGGGCACCACAACTCTTCCACTTCTGACTGAGCATGGACACTGGTAGGGCAAACGTTTCTACCTCATCCAGCCTGTCTGTCGCCTCCTACCTTAAACCTATTACAACTGCTCAGGGTGTTTGAAGAGAGGTGCAGAATGACCATGACTCAGATGAACTAAAGCAAATTCCTCCACACAATGATTTTAGCCTCACTTTTAAAATGTTTGTTTTAGCCTTATCCTTTGTTTATCTGCACCCTGGAAGCAGGATGTTAAACCTGCCTCTGGCATTGCCTGAAGAATGGTTTGGCCATAGTTAGGAGAAACCAGATTGCATCAGTCACAATGTTCTTGTTTCATCAATCTGAGGGAGCCATTTTGATCTGATGATAAACACTGTATTTGGAATAACCCTGAGCAATAGAGGGCTTTGGCAATTCACAGCAGTCTATTTGTCTCAGCTAAGAAGAAAGTGGATTGCAGAGTTAAAAGGGGTATGAATTTGGAGATACACATCTGCATAAAGCAGACCAGCTAGTGACCCCCGGGACGGGGGATCTAAAGAGCAATAATGGGCTATGAAATCCTCACTACGCCTTCAGGGGTTTTCCCATCAAATATTAATTGAAGGAGATCAAACATTATCCCCGACATTTTCTAAAGGATTGAATGGAGTTTTAGCTGCTTAATTTCCATTGACTTCCCTACTTTGAAAACACGCTTGGCCCTGCCTTCGGAAGGGAACGAGTTTATTGCTTAGCACGGTTTATTCTTTCTGCCCTTTTAAAGTTGGCAGCATCTACCTGGGTTTTTATCATGTTCTCTGCTGTCCTCGATGATAGAAAACCTATATCAGGAAGGCTTGTATGAAAGAGACACCACAACCAGTTCCTGCCAGCATGTGGAATGAGAACTTGTGTTGCAGTTTAGGCCATTCTGGGAATAGGCCATTGCAAACTTTAAGTGCTTTGCAGACCTAGCTGGCCTCCGTGGGTGCAGCATTAATACCAGACTTCTCCCATACACCTCTCCACAACTTTCCAGCCACAGCCTTGGGTGCGAGTGGCTGCTCCCACTCAGAGGGAATGGTCACATGATGGCAGCAGGGAGGAACAGATCTGAGGTGAGAGATCTGCACAGTGTTTAGGCACTTTGCAGGAGAGCGTGTGGTTAAGAAACAGGGCTGCGACACAGGAGTCCATTCCTCACTCCGCCACACACACTCTGTGTGACCTTGGCCATGTCACTTAACCTCTGTGCCTCACTTCCCCATTTGGAAAGTGGAATAAGAATCCTTCCTTGCTCCCACCTGCTGTCTGGTCTGTTTAGATTGAAAGCTCTCTGAGGCAGGGAGGGACTGTTTCTCATTGTGTGTCTGTCCAGCACCCAATACTATGGGGCCCCAGCTCAAGGGCTACAGTCACACAGACAATAGGGAAAAACCATAATTGCAGCTCATCCCTGTTTTCGTGCTCTTAAGCGCCTCAGGGGAGACATTTGTTTAAAGCACTGTTGTGTGCATGGCTTTTTTATGGAGCGCCTCAGATTAAGTTACCAGTAAAGATTCAAAATTGCAAAATAATTGTGGTATCAAAATTATTCACAGACATTTCAAGGCCTGGAGCGGCTGCCGACTGGTCAGGTTTAGGTAGATCATAAGGCTGAATAATTCAAGCTAAACAGATTAACTTGTGACGCTCCTGACAGGAACGGTCCTTGAAGGTTCCATTGCCTAGCACTGGGGCAATTCTGAAAGCACAATGTCCTTGTTTGTTTCTCAGCTGACAGTGACATTCGAGTGGCAATGAAAGCAGAAAAGCACCTGGGGGTGGGAGGGGGAGGGGGAGGATTTGCTTCTATAGACACAAAGAAAAATGAACGATGCCAGAAGCTCAAGATGAGCCGAGGAAGTAAGAGCAAAGACAAGCGCCCCTCTGTTCTCAGGCTTAACTTCTCTGACTTTAGGACTCAGCCCGGGATGCTCAGGCTTTGATCGGATCTTGTTCTCAATCTGACATTAGCAGATCAGTGGGGTTTGCTGACACCAGGTCCACCGTCTCTTCGGGGAGGGATGTACAGTGGCCATTAAATGATAACGATTGTGCTGCGTGATTTACTCAGACTTTCCCCCAAAAAATCACCTTTGATGTCTAAAAATGTCAAAACTGCCCATTGCAAAGCGTCGGCGCAGCCCAGCGTTGTGTGTTTATAACATGCACTCTGAGGCGTGTGGCTCTGGGCCTAAAACAGCATTTGCCTTGGCACTTTTTACATGGCGAGTATCCGGGCTGATGAAGGTATCCGAGTGGCCTCTATTTGTCCACAAACAGGTGCCAGCCAGAGAGCTCAACAATTGAAGAGACAGCTGGGGGACTCTGGGATGGGGTCCTCATGCCCCCATCTCGCTCCACAGGCAGCTGAGGTGGCTCTTGAGATAGAGGGAGAGAAAAACGAGAAAGATGCTGAGAGCAAGCCAGGAAGCTGCTGAGTGCTGCACATCCCTGGCGTGGGGCACTGAGTTCCTCGCTCCCTGCCATGCTCCTCTCCTGGCAGTTCTGAGCTCTGCGGCCGGGAGGCAGGGAAAGAATGCAGGGTCTCAGACTGCAACCCCGTCACGCTCAGAGCCCTCTGTCCAGGTTGGGTGAATTTTCCACTCGGTGAATGTTGAAAGCCCTTGAATGGCAAAATGGCCAAAAAAAAAAACCCCAATCATGTATAACAACCCCAGCCAGATCATCAGCAGAGACAGAATTCTGATTCTCTAGCTCTGAAGTGCTGACCTCAACCATTTGAGCTAAAGGAGTAACTCCCTCAGCTCGAAGCAATAGTAGGCTCTGATCCTCTATGAGGACCAGCCAATAGCAGGGTGCATGATGTGCTTGGCCAGTGTGTTACATGCATATTTTTAAAAGATTTAAAAACAAGCAAACAGTAACTTTCAGGAGCAACCAAACTTAGACTCAAAAACGTCTCCCGGCAGCTTGTCTTTGCATCTGAAAACCCAGCCTTTCCCTAGAGCGAGCAGGTTATTTTTTTTTTAAGTCTTGTCCCCCTCCGTTACTTTTCTTTCATATGCTCAATCACAGAGAAGGGAAGATCAATGCTTTTCGTGTCAAAGCGAGACAATATCTGTGTATTGTTGAAGTGATATTGGCAGCTTAGTTTCTTTTCTTGTATCCTCCATACTTCATTTGTGAAAAGCACTGTAATTATCCCTTAGTAGTCATTTGAGAAACGGTGTGCAAATTGAAAAGGAATCAAAATGGGTACACCTGATTGCAAAGAAAAGACTTTAAATATTGAACAATTCTTCTAGAGGTCTAAATTTTCCATTTGCCTTGGCACTTAGCATTTGTACTGCAAACTCCTGGCTGTACTGCATTTGTAGAGCCTTCCAATGAACATTTGACACAGAGGACATTCAGATGAATAAAAGTGGATTATTTTTTCCTTCCCAAACTACTTTGCATCTTTTCTTCCATGTACTGCCCGACAATTAATAAAGCCCTTAGATCTGTTCTGCCCTCCCCACAAATCCACTCAGACTTCCCTAATCAAATTGTCAGGCAATCTTGTTTATTAAATGTACCGTAGGCTTTTGATCACTTCTGTGGAAGGGCTTTTGGGTTTAGCATTCGAAGAAACAAGTCCCCTGTTTACAAGACTTACATCAAAATACAGTTGCTGGAAAAGGAAATCCTGTTTAGCAAAATAAAAATTGTGCGAAGCCCCCAGAGAACCAATTCATATGCATTTTAGGAAAGGCGGGGGGAGTAGCATAAGGAAGACTGGCTTAGCTTTGGGGAGATGTGATGGCTATGCAGATATTTCCACCTTACAGTCACAGGTGGAGTCACCCAAAATTTAACTATCTGACTATTTGGTGATCCTGTGTGAGTTGGGGTCTTGGTTCAGTTCTTAGTAGGCAGCCATCCACATAACTATCCATGGCACCTTACTAGGAGTTTTAGTAGAGGAGCTAAAGATTAAATTTGCCAAGGCATCTGAGCTCCTCTCTCATCCCCCTCAGGGCAGTGTGAAGGCGCAGTAATTGGGGAATCTTACACGGCTGCTGCCCGGTGCTGTAGCTGTCCTGCTGATAAATGAAGAACATCTCTCTCCAGAGCTGTCGCTCTGTTTCCTTTCAATTTGGCTAACTTCCTTTTAAAACGATCTGCCGCATTCAAGAGCATTTATCTAGAAAGGTCTTTAAAAAAGCTTGGCGGTGCAACTCTGTGCTTTTGTGCAGACATCTCCTAACTGTCATATCTCTCTCCCAGGTTAACCAGGCTCAGAACCTTTATTAGGATCATCTACATTGTCTGTCCTTAAGCCATCCTTTACCTATTAATGCACCGGCACACACATTCCATTCCCTGCTTGCAGGTGAAACAGTCTTCTCGATGAACAAGATGGCAATAGGGGAATGAAATGATGTGCTTCCTTCTCCAATACTGCACGCCAGCAGGATGCTCGCCACCCCTCCTCAAACAAGGTTCTATCTGTAAAGAAGAGAGCTGCTGAAATATTCATTAAATAAATTATTCAGTGCAAAACGTCTATTTGCTGAATAACATGGTCATCTACTAGCATCCCACTGGCTCCAGTTTCCCATTCCTCTTTTTTATTATGATGACTCCATGTTACCATCATTGTAGAGACTCCAATGTGTGACATGCTTTGCAGACACACTGTAAGAGACAGTCCCTGCCCCGAAGAGTTTACAATCCCAAGAGGCAAGGCAGACCAGATGGGGAAAGGAGATATCAGTCTTATTTTACAGCTGAGAGAGACCGAGATTAGGTGAGAGGGGGCTGCGCAGAACAAGGGCCTTCAACCCAGGTCTCTCAAGTCCCCAACTGGTGCCCTAATGCTGGGGCCATCCTGGGAGATTTATCGGGAGTCTGTAGCGGAGTCAGAATTCGTCTGCTCTCCTTGCAGACAGACCTGGCCCCCGGTGCTGTAGGATGAGACCCACGTGTTTGCATGAGAACCCCAGCTCTGTATGGTGTAAATCTTATCCGCTCAGGATGCTGGGGTAAATCCTAGGAATGATTGTTTGTTTTCCTTCAGGATCAAATCCCCCCCCCCCCCTCCCAGGGAGCTGGCCCAAGAACTGGGCACCACTTCCATGCTCAAGATGAGGGGTAAGTGGGACTTTCATGGTGCCTAGGCCTTGTGCCAGCATGGGATTGGTGGGGGAATTGCCTGTAAGGCTACAGCTCCACTTGGAGCTGAGGGTGTGAGTCTCAGCTCACACCCATGTCCTCGCAGACGCGCTCACGGAGATGGAGTGCTGAAAGTGGCACTGAGCTGGGGTCAAGGTGCAGCAACAAGGGATGGCCTGGGCTCCCCCCCCCCCCCCGAGAACATACCTGCCTGGACCTTGTGGGTAGATCCTGAGGGCAGCTCCCCCCGCCGCTACTCGCCACTGCCCAGGCTACCACAGCTACGCTACTACTCATAGAGAGCTAGGAAGAGTATGCCTAGGTGAGCCGGGAATCAGTCTCCCAGCTCCAAGGGTAGCTGTTGCCTTAGGGTGGACTCTTTTCATGCTCCATGATAACACTCTGATGTGCCTTTGCCTCCGCTCCCCTTAGCTTCATGCAAACACCCAACAGCTTTTGTAAAGAAAACCGCGTAGCAGCTGACAACAGCTGAAGAAACAACTCTTCTGGTTAATTAAAAAGGGTAGTGGCTTGTACAGTAACTTGGCTCCGACTGAAGACATAGCATAGCTAATTGGGAAGTCAATCCAGATTTAATCCTACAGAACATATTAATGAAAACATAAAATAACTTCTTTAGTCGGGGTAGTTCTTATATCATTTCCAGTGCCTTATTTGACTTAGTAAGTCAGCTCTTCTTGAACTATCAAAACTTTCCATGTGCAGCTTTGTAACAGGGAACATAAATATGCCATTAAAAACGAACCCAGCTTGATCTTGATGCTGGCAAAGCATCTTCAAAAAGAATCCAGATCATTTGTTTTGGGGGAAAGGAGCCATGTTCTCTCAGGGAGGGAATGAGGCTTGAAGAATCCTCCATAATATGAAACATCAAAAGAGATCTGAGTTAGGATTTTCCAAAACCGTGTAAATAACCACTATGTGCAGGACCAAAACTCACAGGGCCCCAAGCAAAGAGAGTGAACAGCTTCCAGCACAGAGGAAAGTTCAGGGCTGTAATACATGCCATTGTGCCTTCTAGTAAGAGGGAATCCTGTAAAACAGGGGCCGGCAACCTTTCAGCAGTGATGTGCCGAGTCTTCATTTATTCACTCTCATTTAAGGTTTCGGGTGCCAGTAATACATTTTAGCATTTTTAGAAGGTCTCTTATTCTATAAATCTACAATATAGAACTAAACTATTGTTGTATGTAAGTAAATAAGGTTTTTAAAATGGTTAAGAAGCTCCATTTAAAATTAAATTATAATGCAGAACTGCCCGGACCTGTGGCCAGGACCTGGGCAGTGTGAGTGCCACTGAAAATCAGCTCATGTGCCGCCTTTGGCACGCATGCCACAAGTTGCCTACCCCTGTTGTAAAATAATACAAGGCAGGCCCCGTCTGCAGTGACACTCAGAAACCCAAGTTAGCCTCCCAATCATGGACTCAGAGATTATCTAACCTGACCGCCTGGGAATTTCACCCCGTGATTCCAGCATTGCGTGTTTCTCTGCAGTGTGTGCGTCTCGTTCCCTGGGCTATCAGGAGCTGTGTAGGCAGCACGTCTACACTTATGAGAGAGAAGAGAAAGTGAACCAGTGGCATTAAGCAGTCATCTTCACCTCAGGGGGAGACCCTTTGACTTCAGCAGGGCTCATTGACTTGAGTGGGGCTCCTCTGCAGAGGAAGACCAGCCCAGCGAAAATTATTTTCAACCAGGCTAATCCCAGGAAATCTCTCCCCAGAGAGCCCTATTCTCATTGGATTTCTGGTGAGAAGAGTTTAAATAACTATGGATGAAGCTTCTGGACTCTGAGAAACTTGCCTCCATACTGTCCATTATCCTAGACATCAGGGTAGCTATGAAGTTACTCTCTCTCTCCCACCAACCAGCTTCTTTCAAAGTTAAAAACGACCTAATATTGCCTCATTTCCATGACTAAATGCTCCTCAGTTTTAGGATTTAGGCAGTAAAAGCAGGACAACTTGAAATGCTTTGTAGGTTAATAGTATCTTCATTTATGAACAAGTGGAGAAAAACCCCAGAGGCTTGCAAATCAATATGGCATCTGTATTTTCCCCTCTTTTTTTAGAATTTCCGAGACCTCGTCTGGATCAATCGTAAAGGCTTGTGCGGTTTTCCCAGAGGGTCCCTGTGCACTGAGCATGCTGTACACCTCCATTCCTGCTCAGCTTAAAAAAATAAAATAAAGAGTATTTTCCCTTTGCATGCAATAGTTAAGAAATGGAGAGCAGAGAGTCATAAAGTTTCCTTTTATAGCTGTGGAAGACAGCAGCCGAGTGTGCTAAAGTGAGCGAGGAAAACCCAAGGTGACATTTAATTTTAGCGATAATAAGCTATGGCAAAATTCCTTTTATTAAAGACCTAAGGCAAAAACGTTCAGCGGGTGTATTCCAGAGGAGAAGACATTGCAAGGAGCAGAGGGAGGCAGGATAAGACACCTTCAGCAAGATGAGAAGAGTCAGGCAATAATTTTATGGAGGAGGAATTTGAACACCTTTACATAAGCAAGAAACGGCTAATGCCCATTGCAGTGAGACGAGCATTTTCATTACCTCTCTTCTGGCACTCTCAGCTCTTGGGATTTTTTTCAGTGGATCGATATCTATATAGGCCTAGGACATTCCAGTGAGGCCCCAGGCAGGAGTGGGACAGAGGAGAGTTGTAGCCCCTCCAAGGACTGGGGAAGGAAGGTGTATCTTTCAGCTCACAAAATGGCCCTCCCATGGGTCAGCATCCAGATGACAAGATGGGGAAAGTGGCCGGCCACCTTTGGGGTGATATTCAGCCATGGGGACACATGGAAGGAGCAGATTATGTATCTGCATGACAAGGCAGAGGGCAGACGCCCACTCAGGGAGCCATGTGCCACTCCCAACGTCGAATTGGGTCTGCAAAGCACAATCCAGTTCAGTATGTTCTGCGGGCGGAGGGGTGGGGGTATAAATCCTTCACTCTTGGGTTTAATGCTTCAGAGCCCATAAATGTGGGGGCTAAGGTGAATGAAGGGATTTGGGCCGGGAGGTTATGGAGTGAAATTCTCCGCTGTGTAGGTCAGGACTATGTCCTGCTTATTTTGAGAAGTGCCTCTGAATCCTAAACTAGCGGGCCCTGGGTCAAAGGGGTGAGTGGAAGGATGAAGCTGTTTTTCATTTCACAGCATAATAATGAAGACACCCTTTGTTTGCCATAATTTTCCCCTGCGGATTCTCACCCGGTGTGATTGCTGCATAGAGGCAGTATGTGGGAGCAGCCTACGAATTACAGCCAGCTCTTAAAGTGCTCCAGCCAGCTCTGACCGCAAGCTTTCCTTCGGCTCCTCTGCAGCCCCTCACTGGATTCATTGCTCTTGTTGGAAATTCTCATGACTGAATTCTTTCACGACAATGAGGATTTTTTTTCTCCATAGGCCAATTTTATTTTTCTCCATTTTGCCAATGTTTATTTCACATGACAGCTATGTCTGCAGATAATTCACAACATCTAGTTTGGCAGCAGTTTCTGGAAAATCTAATAAACCACTTGGTAAATCATGCCCTTCCCTGAGTTGGCTGCACACACAAGCCAGTAACACAACACGGTATTAAATGTTCCTCTGTTTTCTGAAAGGACTCGCCCCTGAGAACAGCAGGAGCAGGGGAGCACAAGTGTCATCTTTCCAGTGCCTCAGATCACCAGCCCGTGAGCTGCCCCCAGACACTCAGCAGAGAAAGGGTCCATCGCAATTTCTCACTACCAAGGCTTCTCTTGTTCCTTCTTGTGTTGGCCCTGGGAGACCCAGAATGTAGCCAATATGCTCACGTGCCATTGCCTGCAGGTATGGAGTGACCCCAGCAGATGGGGTGAGATGGCTGAAGCTTCTTAGGAGGGGAGGGCCGCCTGTGTTGAGGTGTTAAAAGAAAAGGAAACCAATGGCCAAGATCTGAGATTTTTGGCGTCACTAGAAATGTGCTAGGTTGCCACATGGCACCCACGCTGACTACACATGATTCGGGGGATGGGGAGGAGTGTGTTATAAGGTGCCTGCAATGGGAACAAGTGGAATGATACTTGCAGAAGGAAAGACGTTCCTGTGATTAAGGGAGAGGAGTAACCCAGCCCAGCATGTGTACCTGGCCAAACTGACTGAGAATGGGAGGTAAACCGGCTAAGAGACAAACCAGGTGTTCCAGCCCTTTTGGTCTGTTCTTTCTACCTTGCATCAATTTCATTCCATCCTGGGCTGGGACTCAGGAGTAGGTGCAAGTGTTAGGAAAGGTTCATTGTCCTTTGAATGCAGATGGCGGGGAGGTTCCTATGCCCAGCTAATTAGACAAGATAGAAAATAGGCAATGGCATGTGATTAATTCTGAAAAAAGAAATGAAAAACTGGAACAAACTTCTCCAATTCCTCAAACGTTTCACTGGGTCAGCTACAAACACCCTTCTCCAGCCCCTTCCAGTAGGCATCCATCCATATCTTTTCACTCCCTAGGACCTGCTAGTGGGGATTTCGGGCCCCCTTGGACTGTTACATGGGAGCTGACTAGAGGGGAATACTGGAGAAGAACAGAGGGAGAAGATTAGGGAACACCAAAATTTGGATGAGCATCAGATGCCTCAGAATATGGTTATTCCCAGAGTGGTCAAACCAGGGCTCCATCTAACACAGGCTCTGGTTTCGGACAGTGGCAAAAGGCAACTGCTTTCCAGGAGGGTGCAAGAAACCCCAGGGAAGGCAGTTGTGGGGTGGCCTTGTCACAAGGAAGTTTTTTCGTACCCCATGGCCTCTTGTAGAATCAAACCGTTATCGAGCTGCGTAGAAGTAAGGATCGAATGATAAACCGCAGTACAATGTGTGCACTCCATACTGCAGGTCGGCGCTGGTGGATTCTCAGAAATCCCAATAAGGACAACGGGCAGTTGAAATGCTATTTACAGAATGAAGCTAATGGCCAAAAATTGCTGTCACATTAACATAATTCCTGCCGTAAAATGAAGCAGGCCATTCTGCCAGCATAGGCACTTACACTGAAGTGTTCAGCCAATGGCAGCCTCTCTAAAGTATTTTGCATTTGTTGTTCCCTTTCCAGTGCTTGCTTTCATGGCCGTGCGAAGGCTCTGCAGACTGATGCTTTGTCTGCCTGAGGACAGGGGCATAGCTCAGCTGACAAAATGTCCTGGTGCTTTGTAGAATTAGATCTCGGGTCAACGTTGTTTCCTGCCTGCATACTGCACCGCTCGGAGCACCCGGCGTGGTTGTCAGAGAGAGACTCCAGGAGTATATTTCACTACCACTCACTGCACTGTCGCAGAACAATAAAGGCCAGGCAGGATTTTCCAATAATTCCCCAGGAGGAGGCGAGAAAAAGCCGTTTTGTAAAATGCTCCAATTTAGTCTATCATATTCACCTGGCTCTTTCATTCTGAATGGCCATTGTATTAAAAGCCAACAGCCGAGCTTGCTCCATCTATGCAGTCTAAAAGTCAGCGAGGAATGGAAACTTTTGTGCAGGATTCTTCTGCCCACACAGAGACGTGAGCTTTTTATCTAGGGGTAAATGTAACTGTGGCTATATGCACAAAAGGAAGGATCTCCATGTGGTTAAAGCACCTGACTGGGATTTGGGAAACTGGGGTCTAATTCCTGCCTCTGTCATAGGCTCCCTCTCTGGCTTTGAGCCTGAATCTCTCTGTGGCTCAGTCCCCACATCTGTAAACTGGGGATAATAAATCTGTTTTGATTATGTAGGTTATAAACTCTTTGGGGCAGGGACTGTCTCTCATGAGGTAGTTGTCTAGCACCCAGCATAATGGATGCGGGATCCATCCATGTATGCACTGCGTGTGAAGTGGTGTGGTTTCACTGAAGTGACTAGAGCTATGCTTATTCATATATGAGGAGCTGCCTCATATATCTGTAGAATGTCAGAGGCTTTCATAGCCATTTATTGGTTTAAAAAGTACGAACATTTAGGAAGATTCAAGTAGCCACTTAAGTAATGAACAGCTTCATTTATTGCTTTCTTGAGATTTTGATTCAATTGTTACATACATTATTTCCCTTTTCTTCTTTTAGTGACAAGAAAGGTCTTGGGTCAGGAGACTTTCAGTCTATATTACTGAGACGTTGCCGTGTCTGTCAAGGGATCGTTGTAAATGACTTCATTAGTCTGTCCTCACCAACCTCCCCATAATCTATTAGACTACAGCTTTACTTACAAACCGCTGCAAGGGACGCTTTGCATATCGCTGCGTAGCGACAGTTCGTTTAACCTTCGTGGTTTTCTCTGGCAGTAGATCCTTTACAAAGGCGGGGACTCGCAAGCTGTCATGTAAGAGGGCACCAGCCGTGTAGCAGAGATCCCCTTGGACAGAGGAGAAAATGTAGAGTTGCTCATATTGTGGAGGTTTGAGCAGCTCAGGACATTAGAAATAGACTATGGACCACTTCACCTCCAAGAATATGTCTGCATTCGAGCTGAGAGGCGTGATTCTCAGCCCATGTAGACATTCCCACTCCCGCTGTACTCAGCCTAGCACCTAAAAGAGCAGTGTGTCTGCAGCAGCATGGCCGGGGGTCAGGCCAGCTACCCGCAGATGTTCCCAAAGTGCCGGGCAAGATCGTCCTCTGGGCAGCTAGCCTGAGCAGCCATGGCTAGGCTACACGTCTGCTGTAGGTGCTAGCTTGAGCCTAGCTAGTGCGGGTATGTCTATGCACGCTGGGAATCACAGCCCCCAGCCTCCTAAGCGCCTGCTGTGAATTAATCTAACCGGTCAGCCCTGGAGAGTCCTCGCTACCTGACAACCGTTCAGTGCAGACTGTGAACTTTTCGAGTGGCCGCAGTCAAGTTACAATCAGAGTTGTTGGGTTTTTTTACATTTCCTTGTTTGTTTCAAATAGGTGAAGATATGAGAATCAGGTGGGGGGTCAGGTGAGAACCTGAGCTGTGACCCAGACTCTCTAAGGCAAAGGGATCCCTCCAAGGAATGGCAGAGGAGACACTAGAAGCCCCATATTCAGTGAATGATCTCATGGCCAGGGAGCCAAGGAAACCTGAGAGGAAGGACGGCCTGCTGGTTCAGACACTTGCCTGGGATCTGGGACACCAAAGTACAGATCCCTGCTCTGTCACAGACTTTGTGTGACTTTGGGCAAGTCACTTAGCCTCTTTGCGCCTCTGTTCTGTACCAGGGAGTAACGGCCCTTCCCTACTTCAATGGAGTGTTGTGAGAATAATTACATTAAAAATAGGAGGTGCTGAGATAATCCAGTAGTGGGAGCTACTAAGTATCTACTCCAGATACAGAGGCATGAGTCCTCCCTACCGAGCAGCACTGACAGTTAGTCCGGCCCAAACTCCGCCGTCCTTTGTTGAGCAAATCTCTCGGGTAATTAAGAATCACAGAACGTGAACCACTGATTTGAAAGACGATCCAGCATTCACGCAGGGGGAGGAGGGACTAAGAGAGTGAATCGGACGGATACAGCCATCTGGTTTTCATGCATGTTGCTCATTAGATTTATGTCTCCCTCCGACTCCACTCCAAATCATGTCAGCCAATCAGAGTTCACACTCTGTGGGTCAGATCCTCATCCAGTGCAAATCAATGTTGCCAACTGACTTTGGTGCCATGTGTGTATATTGACTTCCATGGAGCTATGCTGATTTACACCAGCCGGCCCCAGAATACCTTTGACTAAACTCAGGTGCTGATCTAGTGCTCTGAGCCAGAGGCTGGCATGGGATTTCCTGGGTATAAGCTGGGAGGTGCTGTGATTACAGGGCACAGTATATGAAAGAAGGCACTAGAGATAGCGGTTAGGGCAAGTGAGCTTTGGGCCCCGGGGGTCCTGCCTGTGAGGTTCTGTGGTTTGGGACCAGTTAACATTTCCAGCATCACTTTGCTGACATTTTCTGAAAGTTTGTCACTAATATAATCGCTGAATAATTCATTTCCTGAAAACTGCCTCTGGGCCCAACCTGCATGTAAACAGTTTGCAAACTGCTGCTGATGACATTCGCCTCCTAACAGCCCCAGCCGGAGAGTTCCAGGCAGCCCGGCCCCACGGTTGCTGGTGAGCTATAGAGAGTCTTGCTGGAAAATGTAGCATCTCACAGATGGCTTCTGGAGGCTTTGCCTCGAGCCATTTTTGCTAACAGTAAGGGGTGAATGTTTTTTTTCTGAATCTAATATCCTAAGGCCCTTTAATGTTACAGTTAAACTGAGTTATTAAAGTTGTCAGACCAGCGTAAGTAAAGCAAACCTTTGCAGCACGTTTAGATGCACATGCAAAAAGCAGTCAACCTGATGACTGTTGGAAGGGTCTGGAAAGAGAACAGACAACGGAGAACCTAGTGCACTTCAAACAGTTACGGTCTTTTATCACTCCAAGCTGCATATTTAATGAGTGTTGGGTGCTTGGAACCCACTAGGAATACAATGTATGTATAAAGTGCAGCGAACAATAACTACAAGGAGGGAACATGCTGCCTTTTTGAGAATAGCTTGTTGCACACTTAGTCTGTCCTGTGTATTAGAATTGTCAGTTCTTTCAGGCAGGGCTGCCTCTCTGATTCTGTACAGCATCCAGCACACCGGGGCTCTGATCTCAGTTGATCTCACCATAACTATAACTGGGGTCAGAAAGCAACAACATTATTCAGGTCACCCTCTAAGAATGGGCTTTCTTTTCTCTAAAACAAATATTATAATAAAGCAGTGGAGTGGTGTGGGCACATGCAAATAAAACAACAACAACAACAAAAAAAACACCAAATATTTTTAACAAGCTTTCTATATGGCAAGGGCAATTCTGGAAAACATCTGTGCCAAGTGAAAAATGTGGAGGCATGAAATTGTGCAGAACAGCAAAAGCAGCCCCAAAGCTGAGCAGAATGTATCGTGCTAGCTGCTCAGGTAGTGGATACAGTTATTTCTGAATGAATTATTTACAAATGAAAGAAAAAAACAACATGAATCATTTATTTGACAAATGTTCTTTGATTCAACTCTATTGATGGACAGTGGAAAAACAGATCTACAGATGAATTTTTCTCTCAATTGCTAGACAAAATTAATTGAATAAAAATTCATTAATCTGATTCAGCCAACCCAATACGAAAACCAATCCAGGGCGGAGTGTCAGCCGGAGACGCCGGCCACCCATAATTCCCACTTCATCCCTGCAGCACCAAACTCCTATTGAACCCTGGCTGGCCCAGAGTGCAGAGGGTTTTGTGCTGGCTTTCTGCAGGGGGTGAATTGTCACACATCTCTTTTTGGTCCCGTAGCAGCCCTTACCCTACGCGATGGGCATTAGTAGTTCTATAAATACAGGATGTCACTAGAGCAAGATCCCAAAGGTGGCAGAACTTTCCTGTCTTCTTAATGATCAATAGTTGTGTTCATTGCACCGTTGGTGAGGATGGCGCTTTACCAGACAAGCGTGAAGGCAAGGGCTCTTCCCTAAGGAGTTTATAATCTAAGTGAGAGAGATAACAACATGAGAAATACCATGGGGTTGAGGGCAGGGCTCAGAGATGACTTACAGCTCTTTGCTAGCTAGCTTCAGGCGGGGGGAAACCTCATTTCTCTCTCTCTCTCAAAGCAACAAGGAGGTTTATGACTCTCACTCAGGGGAAATCATGGAAAGATTCAGGTGGCTGAACTTGACAGGCTCTCAGGGAAGCCATCTTGTGTCTCTGTGCAGGTGTGGCAGAGCAGAGCCAACCCAGTGTTCAACCCAAATCTCTCTTGTTGTAGTTAGGTTGCTTCAGCTTCGATCAAACCAGGGAAGACCTGGGACAAGTCACTTAATCTATCTGGGCCTCAGCTTTCCATCTGTAAAATGACAATCATAATACTCCCTTTCTTTCTCACATGCCATCTCTTGCCTTCATAGTCTGTAAGCTCTTTGGGGCAGGGACCGTCTTACTATGGTGTGTTTACCATCCCCAAGGCCAGAGGGAGAGAGGAGAAAAGCAGCTTTGCTGGAGTCCTCCTCAGTGTTGGTTTTTCATAACAATCCATGCAAAGCACACAGTGATAACTGTCTTGGGGAAGTCCACTAGTTAAAGATTTTAACCAACCAAAAGGAAGATTTTTTACCAACATGCCAACATCTTCCCAAGCTGTTTTGACTGCTTTGTTTGTCCAAGAATGTTTTCAGAATCCATTGCAACGAGGCTCTGTAGACTGTGGGTTTTGGCTGCTAGACACTGAAATCTCTCAAGGCTGAAAATGTCAATATTTGGCCAGCAACCAGAGCTGGAAACAGTTCATGCTGCAGAAGAACCTGTGGGTCTGGAATGACTGAGAAACGTGTTCAAGACCATTTTAGTCTTTGTGGGTTTGAAATGTCCTCTGAGGGCACTGCATTCTTACCATCATATCGGACCTAAGATTAGAGCAAAGTGTTTAGCCATGAGTTCCTGTCGATGGGACTACAGCTTAGAATTAAGCCTGGGTTTAAGGGGGGAAGGGAGAAGTCCTTTCTAGTGCTCTTTGAGAGCCTGACCCAGCCCAGTAAGGTGAATGGGAGTCTTTCACTGACTGCTGGGTCTGTAGATCAGTTCTCTAGTGACAGTCACCAAATCTAGTCCGGAAGGTCCAATTCCCGTGAAGCTAACAGAATTGTGCCTGCTCCTCTCTGGAGATAGCAAAGTGAATAATGCAGGATGTTATGCTACCTCTCAAACCTGCTTAAGCAGCTTCAGAGGAAGGTCCAGTTGTGGACGGGAGACCTTGCTAAGTGGCAGCTAAGCAGCTAGAGCGTACCAGTTAATTATCCACCTCCCTCTGTCTCTCTCAGTTTTGGTTTCTTTAGTACACTGTCTGAAAAGGTTCCAGACTGCACTGTGCCATAGATCAGGATCCACTCCAAAATCTCCACGGTGTGTGACTGATGCATCTTTACACGGGCAGTTAAATGCTGGAAATGCCTGGGAATAAAAGTGTTTGGAAGAAAACAAAAATTGACAACTGGAATGGAAGGAATTTCACATCCACAGCTATCATGATGATAACGACACTGGTGCCAATAACGTTAATGGCTTGTCATCAAAAGAGAAGGGTAAGGACACTGGAAGCACTGTTGTCTGATCCATTGAAGTCAATGGCAAAACTCTCACTGATTTCAAAGGGACTAGGATTTCTCTCCAAGTTTTCTTCAGAAACAAGTAATTAGTATGTGAGGACATGAAACTGAAGCCAGACCACGTTTAAAGAGACGCAGCTCCATTAATTCAAATAGTTACACTTACACTAGGTGTGAATTTGTCCCATACTATTTACCAGGTGAAACCAATGTACTTTGTAACTACAAAATGTTGACATAATATTTGTGTCTTGTAAAATAAGGCAATGACAAAATAAAACATTGGACTCATATTTCATTGATCTGCCTCCATTACTGCAAAAAAACCTCCTCATCCTTCAGAATGAAATAGGAACACATCATGTTTAGGTATTGTGTAGCATAAACTACAATGCATTTTATCCCTATCACATGCATCATGTTGAAGTAGTTAGGGAACTAGGAGAACAAACACTTTTCAAAAAACAAAGGCAGTTTTTCCCTTTTAATTTTTCTGCCTCTGGTTATATGTAGACAGATCTCTTGGGAGCAGGATGTCCATTTCTGCTCTTCTGTCCCATAATATTACTAAAAGTAATGAGCGAGTGGCCCAGTCAACACTTAAAAAACAATCTGCTAGGAATATGAAAACATGCTATCGATACAATACAAGGCACAAATCAAAAGGAGCGGACCACCCATACTTTTGTTCTGCCTATCGCTACATGAACCGATTTTTGGCAAAGCTAAATAATATCAAAAGGGTGCCTCCTCTAAATTATGAACCTGGAACATTAATTTTCTTGAAGGGGAGTCATAAAGGCTGTCAGAGACAAACTGCCTGTTGCTGAGATGGAGAAGCTACATTTACCTGCAGAAGCAGATTAACAAGGCAATTTTTAAAAGGACATTTGTGTTTGCAGTGTATGCCTGGGAAGTCTGTGTCCAGTGGTCATGTGTCAACACTCCAGCCCAAGGCTGGAAACATTCAGTCCTTTATTATCTCCTATGTTCCATGTAGCTACTTATCAATTCAGCTGTTCGGGAACAATGTTACTGGCAGCCTGGATGCTGAACTAGACCTACTCTACTCTAATTATATGAGTGATTCCTACATAAAAGATAATAAAGTCTTAAGTGACTAGTACTTATTAGGAGTACAGCTATACATGCATAACACCGTAATGCATCATCATGCTTCTATTCCTTGACTTCCCTGTATTGCTGTATAAGCCAGCTGCTTATGAGAACTAAGTTAAACTTACAGCAAGATGGGCTGGTTATCATAATTGTACTTACCCCGTAGACAGCCCTGGGGAGCTTCAAGGTCTTCTTCAAACACAATGTAATCCTCACTGTAATATACCCCCATGAGGTACATCAGGACTATCATCAAGCTAGGTCAGGGAAGCTGGAGCAGGAAGGTTAAATGACTTGCCCTAGGCCACTGTTGGAGTCATTGTCGGAGCTGGGAGTAGACCTCTGTGTTCCTGGTTTCTAGTGCTGGGCTGGGGCTCAGGCTCTACCTTTCTTACAAAGCCAAGAGGACGCAAACTTTGCTCAGCCAATGCCTGCCTTGGTCATTTCCCAGGGTCCCAGGGAGGAATGGAAGATATTGCGTGGAATGGAGTGCAGCCTCCAACACAGCTACTGCCCGTGGACACTACAGGTGTATGGTCTGAAAGGACCTGAGGGAGGGTGAACAAAAATGCATGGGAGCCCTTTGGCCTGTCAGCTGCACTTTAGAGCAGTTCTTAAAAACATGGCTTGCAGAGTCCGTGTGCTTGAGGTAAATGTTTAAGGCTCATGCAGGGACTTGACCAGGTGACTTTTGTTTGAGTAAACCAGATCCCCTCGTCACTGCTATTGAACCCCTCCTCCCGCCCTGTGACACGGAGACAAATCCCACATGCTGGGCGAATGACAGAAGAGAGGAATCTTCTCCGTGTGATGGAGGCCGAGGTATCTATTGCAGATTAATTGCACAATCTGTCCTCCAATTGACAAGGTTCGGGGTGGGTTTGGCATAATGACCGGGCCATCAGTGGACTTGACAAATTAGCTGAATGGTCCAGATGCAGTGAGTGGCGAGAGGTAGGGGATTTTTCATTTCTCAATGGCAGGAAATGGTTATTCCCGTCCCTAATGGCTTTGCTTTTGAATGGGAACAAATTTCTGTCTTTAAGAAAAACAAACAAAACCTTATTTTTAGAAAATTACCACTTCCTAATATTTTCCCATTAACCATGTATTGGCTGATTTCCTGTACCACAGGCCGAAAACTATATTAATGCCGTATATTTGGCTGAAACTTTATGCTCATTAAAGTCTGGACTTGCAAGGTTATGGTTCCCACAACAGCCACAGGTAACCATTATCCTCGTTCTGTCCATTTTTAGAACAGAAGGTCTCCCTCCCAAATACATAACTATGCCAAGGAATGGAGGGGGGGGGGAGTATGTGTGTAAACAAGAGCTTATCTATTTTTCTTTTTCTCTTTTCAGGTTTACCTCTTCTTACCTACAATTCTGAACCACTTCTTATGCTACTACAGAACGTGGAACCTCCTAAACACATCACATAATTATTTCCACTTAGCTCTACTCTTTGTAACAAACATAATTTATGGTACATCCTGCATTATCCTCTCCCTCTGTATATCACATATAATAAATATCACCACAGTAAAATTCATAGCTTGTGACACTCCTTATTAATGCCATCTTCTCATAGCAAAGAGAGATTACAGTGGCCATTATGAATTTACGCAGACCTCACTTCAGAGACAAACAAGGACATGCATCACTTTCGGAATAAAGCTCTTCATGTCTGCTGATGGAATGTCTGTCGGATGATGGAAACACACATGCAGTTTCCATGCATGCCCATTGCCTTCACCTTAGCAAAAATGGCAATCAATATTTTCAGCAAATCAATACACTCTAAAGGCAACATTCTCAGGAAAGCAGAGAGAGCAGAAAGGTGTCTGAGTATGTGTGTAAGGCTTCATCTGCAGTCAGAGCTGGGGGTGTGATTCCCAGCTCACCCGGCATGCTCACACTTGCGGAGAGTGAGGTAGTGTAGAGTTAAAGCTGGGTTACCCATGGGGTACTTGGGGCAGCTAGCCTGTGCACCAACTGGCCGCTCACTGCTGCCCTGGGTACATTACTAATTTTAGCGCACTAGCTTGATGACAGCGAGCTGGAGTATGTCTGCATGAGCTGTGAATCAAGACCCCGGCTCCAAGTGTGGATGTAGCCTGAGTATCAAGCAGCTCCCTGGCTCCTAAGCCGCTCCATCAGCCCCTCAGTGTGACTAGCGTACACACCAGCTGTTTGTTATTTTTCAAATTAGCCAGCCTCCACTAGTTAGCAGGGCCTTTATCTCCTGGGCGAGTGATTTATGAGTGCAGATCAGCTGTAGGAAATGCTAAACACAAACCCTGCAGATACTTGGCGAGGCTTGGAAGGGGATCTTTCATTTGGAAAAGTTCAGTAACAGTATAGCTGTTTGGAAAACACTCCTAGTTTTGTTTCCAGTTTGAGGTGTTTGCTCTGACTCTGCAAATTGCTTCTGTTTCCTTCTTCTTCCTACCATGCATTACTGTTTAGGTTATAAAGATGGAAGCTTGGTTTCTAATCTAATTTTGCTCTAAGTCTGTTAAAAGGAGCATATGTTTTCTGGGACTTCACTTGTAGGCCAACTCTTAAAACTATTTTGTGTTTAGAAGGCCCAGGTCTCTCTCCTGGAACATCAGCATTACACAAAATTCTAATAGTCTTTCATGTCCTACTGTAAGAGCTCAGCACAGATCTTCCTTCATGTAGTCTGGCTTGCTGGGAGAGCATGAATAATTAAAATATGTAGCACAGTGACTTGTTCATATTTAAATTGTATTAGTGTTGCAAACTGTCTTGAGCAGTTTAATATTCATACCTTACATGGTCCTCTTAGAGCTCATCTAGCACAGTACCTGATTTAAATTGCTGCTGTCAGTTTTGATTAAAATTTAAGTTGAATACAGTTGCAGGAAAATTAAATTAACATTCTTTCTGAGCAATACTACATAATTTAATGTAACAATTAATACAAGTGAATCATGTAACTGCTAAGGGAGGTTGCAATGTAACCCAGGATTGGAGGAAGGCAGGAAAACATTGCATTTTCCAACTCTAAAGGATTCCAGGACTGGGAAATGAGAAATCCAACATGTTGTCCTTGCCGCTAAGAAAATAAAATAAACAAAACTGAACATTTCTCAGAGGAAACTCATTTTGGTTTACAGAGGAAGGACTCAAGCTATCACTAAAAAGCTTGCAAGGTCTTTTCTAATTGGTATAATTTGACATCTTATGGAAGGAAAAAATAATGATTAAAACTATTCTTGATTTCTAGCCCCATTTGACTAGTGGAGTTTCCTGAGTTGACTTCTTCAGGGATGTTCTTGGGCCTCTTGTTTTTTGCTCTAAAGTGTCCAGACTAGAACTGGTGGGAAAAGGGGCTTTTTTTTTCTACAGACAGTGCTGGCTTTTTGTCAAAAATGGAAAGCTGTAAAAAAAATGATTTTTTTCATCTACAAACTCAATATTTTGGGTCAAAAACCACCAAAAAATGCTCAGTTTAAAACTGCCAAAAATGTTTTTTTCTTTTAGTTGAGACTTTCTGTTTTTCAGCTTTTCAGAGGGGAAAAACAGCAACAACCTGTAGTCATGTCAAAACCTGCAGATATATTTCCACTGCCAATGATCAATACCCCCCACAGCACACTGCTCAAGAGTCAGGGGTCCTACACATGCCCATCACAGCATGTGGTGTACCTCATCCAGTCTGTCAAATGCCCAATAACAACTAGGTGGGTTAAACCAGACAATCGCTATGCTCCTAAATGAATTCACACAGAAAAATGATAAAAGACATAAAACACCATATCACTCATAGGCAAACACTTTTCACAAAGCGACCACTCCATATCTGATCTTTCAATACTTGTCCTGAAAGAAAACCTGCACAATACCTTAAAAAGGTGAGCTTGAGAACTTAAATTCATAACTCTGCTAGACATAAACAGCCATGGACTTAACAGGGATCCCGGTTATTGGCTCATTTCAACAATTTGTAGCACGTCACATTGCCCGCTACCCTTATTGGCCCACTTGAAACCCTTTATGCATAAGAATCTAACCCCTCATTTCCCACTTCGAATGACTGCCTCCAACATGCTTCCCCTTCTGCTTAACAATCTATCAATCTGTGCTTAGCTCAGACACTCGGCTTCCTTCCCCAGTCCCGAAGAAGAACTCTAGCTCAAAAACTTGTACCTTCCACCAGCAAAAGTTGGTCCAGTAAAAGGTATTACCTCCCTTGCATTGTCTTTAACAACATCATCATTTTTGACACAGAGACTTTCCACAAACTGTTTTGTTCAGTTGAAAACCCAGTTTTCTGTTGGAAAAAAACGTCAACAGAAAATTTTCCACCCCCAACACAATTTTTTTTCCTGCCATGCCTGCCTGTCTCTCTCCCCCTCCAGGACCCTTTCACTGTCACTCATCAAGCGAGCTTGGAAATAGCCATAGGGCAGCTACGGGTCTCCTGAAAAAACACACACAACATGGCTAATGACTAGATTCTAAATGTTCATGTCCAAAATTGTGATCATAGGTTTTTACACATCCCAACACTCAGCTGTCTCCTGGAATTCCAGAGACTGGAGCGTGGTATTTTTGTTCATGGATATTGCCATATGCAAAGAATTGTTCATCCCAAATCCTGCCCTCCCAAACTTCCTTTTACCATTTACAATGGGTAAGCTGAGACCAGTTAGAAAATGTGGTCCTAATGATGACTGCCTCCCATAAAACTGGTGCTCTGGATTAGGAGGCAGCGAGCTCCTCTATTTCCCTGGCAACAGGTGATAAAATTGAATCAATTGGTCAGCACAGGCTCCATGGGATTCAGGAGTCCCAGCACAACATGTGTGCCCAGCAAAATAAACTATAACTGGATAATCAGATTTTATGTATATAAAATTTCACATGAAAAAGATCAACACATATCAAGCATAGAGACCTTTTACATAATTACCAGCAATTAAAAACAGTGAAAAAATTAGGTACATCAAATTATTCATGTTCAAAAAATTAACATACCGTAGCTGAATTAACACATAAGAAAAAAAATTACACATTTTTGCTGCCTCAGTTAAATGTTCGAGGGATAAACTAGAATCAGTGATTCTCAGTCGTTTTGATACCAGGGACAAGCTTGCTGTCTTCCTAAACTGTGTCAGGGAGATCACAGTGCTGGTCCATAGACCGGTCATTGAGAAACACCGCACCAGATGACCCATGAGCCGTTTCTTCAAACCCAAATTGTTCTGTGATTCATGTCATCTTCTTTCTATGGGGGAAATTAATTTCAGTGTCTCTCAATCCCCTAGGTTGCTTTGAAAATCACAGTCCAGTGGCGTATGTTCTCAGAGAGTGAAATTCTTACCTCTGAAGATGGTCAGCACAAGCCCTGGGCACCTCATAAGATCCAGTGATTCTCAGCCCATCTATGTTACAGACATGTTTCATGTGGTTGGTGGTCACATATGCAGATTCAGGGCTGAAAACATGATCATATTAAGCACTGTTCTCTAAACCAGGTTGTTAAAGCAGTTCCTAAATTTTCACATCAAAAGTTCTTTCCTTTCCATCTTCAGAACAAAGGATTTTTTTCACCTCAAAGTCACAAAAGTCTCCTCAAAGGATTGTTGCAAAGGTACTAAAAGGTTTAACAGACAGAGGAATAAAAAGGATCTTGTAGGCAAGACTATGCTTTTTACATCAAGTAGAGCATGGACCATTCACTTGTTTCAAATATGTCATAAAACTTTTATTTTAATTTACCCCCTTTCCAGATTTTTTATCACTTGAGCAAAACAAAAATCAAATCTAAGCCTTGTGAAGAGGTTTGGTCTATTTAACATACAGCACAGTCCTAGGTGTAACAGCTGTTTTAAACATTTAAAGTGACCTCCAACTAGAAATTTGCAGTGCAGAATGTATATTTGTTACCTTTCATTGTCTCTCACCCTTGACTAAATGACCTTTAAGGTCCAGAAACTTTATAGGACCATTATTTTATTAGCCTAATAAAAGGTAGCTCTAATACCAAAATTAATGTTTCTGTGGAAAGGACAGCTAACTACCCTGCCACCCCTGGGAAGAAAATATATGGTCTAAGCTGAGGTCAGAATTGGACTCTTCAGTCAGACATCTTGCTGGCTGGGTAGACTATGATCCATGTGGTTTATCCTCTGTCATCTCAGAGAAGGAGGAATTATAATTCCTGACTTTATTATTTCTTTTAACAGCTAACACAGAGCCTGAATAGCAAGTTTTAGAAATTTCTTGTTGAATAGATCTAGCTATCGGTAGTGTCTCTGCATGCTTAGAGCATCTATTCCCTTACAAAGTCTCTCTCTCTCCTTGGCCCTTGCTATGTGCAATGTCTAGGCCTGAGGCATGGTATTCAATCCAAAATTCACCCTATTAACTAGCATGTGCACACACACAAAAGAGAGAGAAAGTCTAACAGGTAGGCCCCGCCTAGCACAGGTTCTTCATAAGCTTCCATAAGTAGATGCTTACAGGACGGTGCAAGGATATTTTGCACTCTAGCTGAAACTTCCACCCCCCAACTCCTCCCCTCCCCCCAGAGCATCGCTTATTATAAACTTTCAAAATACTTTCAAATACACCCTTTTAGTCACGTATCCTTCCTTCCTTCCTTCTTTCATATCAAAATCCACATTTTATTCTACCTTTAGAATATCCAATTATTGCTATTAATAACATTTATAAAATTAGAATGGTGGATACTCCGTCATACAACAACTGATAATATCAACATGACGAATTTCAACAACCTACACATGCATATCACACACAAACATGTACACTCAAATACTTCACATACACACACAATTGACACAAAGTATTAGTGAAATGATGCAGCAGCACTTGCCAGAGTCTTAGATCTGAAACAACTCAACAGAAATAGTTCGCCTCAGTCGACAGCCTCCGAAAACTAGTCAACTTAGCATTATAAACAGCCCGTCAGAACGGGTAACGGCAGTGCGTGACAAGAAAAATGACGTCATTGCCACTTCATACCATAGTGAAGCAGTACGCTTGGGCGCGCAACGCAGAGCTGGCGTAGGCTATAGCTGGAATGTACGAGAGAACGACAAATTAAAAAGCACGTTCAACGACATTTCTCTTTTCTTTATTCATTCGTTTTCCAGCAATAGTGTAAAACATAAATTTTGGGCACTGCTTTTTGGTGCCCTCAAATTTTGGTGCCGTAGGTGGCCGCCTAGTTCACCTAGTGATGACACCGGCCCTGTATGCTTAACTGTAACATTAAAACCTGCAAGAGGAAAGTTGTCATGCAGGTGGGATACATTTCACAGTGAAACAGTAAACAGATCCCTTTGCTAGCCATTTCCAGGTTAGCTACAATACTAGAATCAGGTATACGTTTCCCACCATCTTCTATAGCTGACGTTCCAGATCAGCATGAGCCAGAAGGAGGGGAAGGAACTGTCCTGAAGTAACTGACGGCCAAACTGAACATCCATCTTTGCTCTGTATACTCCAGGAATGGAGTAAATATTCCTTGTACGTGGGGACAGCTCAAAGAAGAACACTGTGCTGGAGAACCGTGTAGGAAAACTCCATACAGAATGGCAAGTACTCAAACATTGCTCAACTGCTAAGAGCCACAGTAAGATGCACACAATGGAGCACACTGCAGCTGCTGCCATGTTTAATATGACAGTGTGTCCTGCAAAAACTACACATCCCAGCATGCCATGCTTCCTATTGAGTTGAGGGGGTCAAGCCACTTGTTGGGTCTGAGCATCTTTAGGTGCCATGCTAATGTATTAAAAAAAATGGAAGATGATGTGAGAGAAGGAGAAAGCCTTGGTACTCAAAGGAGCAGATAAACTGCAGTCCAGCCTGCGTGGACCGTTTGACATATTTGCACAGGGTGCATGGGTTTGGTGCAGCCTGTACCTTCAGGCTGGAGAGAAAATCAAATGCTTGTCCTGGGAAGGGCCACCATTCGTTTGTTTTTTTCCCAGGGAGCGAGTAATCAGGACAAAAGGCTTGATAGTAAATAATTCAGTGTGGGTGTCGGATGTGTTAGCATTTGTGCATTGATTGCTTGTGTTCACTGGGGTTTGCCTGCTTCCTCACAGAACTTCACCACACCTGCAGCTACCCGGGGAGGAGGGGGGGGGCACTTGATGGGCCCATGTGCAGGGGCACGGGGCCAGTCAGCATAACGAGTTCAACGTGAACTGCCAGATTCACCCGGGGAGGTCAGATGGCGATTCCAGCAGCACAACCCAATAGCTGCTTATTTGTGAAGGCAAAAAAAGTGTGTGTGTGTAAACAAAGACAATAAGCAAGAAAAAGCAAGTACTGGGGGGAGGGACACAACAGCCTGATGCCAGGCCCCAGTCAAAATCCTGAAAGGCATTTCACTGGCTGGAATAATCATCAAAAACTATTACCTGAACTGGGAGGCCCCAATGCTCTTCCAAAGGCAATGACAGTTCCAGCCTAGATACATCTGCAGTGATGTTTTATTGATTATTTAAGAGCCTCAAGGCAATTTAGCTGGAGCCTGTAGGAAAGGATTTTGTTTTTGTTCCACTGGATGTCATTGTTTCTGGGCTACCACGCTGCCTAGGAAACTTGCTTCTGATGTAGTTACTTTAGCTTTACAGTGGCAAGGAGAATTAAGTTTCAGGGAGAGGCTCTATGGGCTAGAGAACTGTGCCTCTTGCATCAACACTGTATCTACGTAAGGAGTTGGCTGGGGTTTTGCAGTAACTTGCAGAAACAGTCCAAATCCATAGCAATGTAGGATTTGTCATTAGCACTTTGTCTTAATAGCTGACTCTGAGTGATGCTTCAGAGGAAGGTAAAAAACAAACAAACAACCTGCCCTTGTACAAAGCTTTACCATGGAGCAGCTCTTCCTGACTGGGAGCAAAGACTAGAATCTGGGTCTGCCACCATCCCAGGTGAGTGAAAGAACAGTTAATTATTTGTACAAAGTGGAACAGCTCCAACAGGAGAGACTGAGAAAGAATGGCTTTGTAGCTGGTGACTGGTTCTTCTGCGGTGGGGCTCCTGAGTTGGTGTTTTGTCAGGAAATCATTTGAAATGTCTCATTTTCCTTCCTCCTCAGAACAACAACAACATTTGAAATCTCAGGTTTTTTCCCCTGAATTGGAATGGTGGTTTTCTGGCCAGCCCGATTCTTCACTGCTACAGGGGAATGCTTAATGACCTGGAGCACGGAGACTCCAGTGTATAACCAAGTGACAGATTACAGGGAACATGTAGCTCAGCCTGAAATTCAAATAGGGAATGTACAAAAAAGAATGACCTGATTCATTCAGAGGTAAACTGTGACAATCCCTGTATGGGTGTAGAAGGTGGGGGAGGTGCTGGAGTAGCGAGAGATGCATTTTGGTGCTGGATGCACATTTATGTTAATAGGCCTCACACACCAAGGAAAGAAATTAGGATTTTCGTTAACAAGCCATGCTGGCACAATTAGCCTCCTGATGCTGGAGAGCAAACCCTGAAAGGAGCATGCTGTCTTCTGATGGTGGCCAGTGCCAGATCCTTTGGAAGGAATGAACAGGGCAATTATTGAGTGATCCATCCCTGGCCATCTTAGCTAATAGCCATTGATGGATCAATCCTCCATGAAAAGCCTTCCCTGATACTGCCCCACGGCAGACCCATTTGGTCAATAAGGTCTTTATGCTCTATTCATCCACTTTCACCAGCATCAAATTCACTTTAAAATTCACTGGTGAATGTGGATTAACGGGCTTAGGGAATAAACACCTCCTTGACTAAATGGGTCTGTCATGGGGCCAGTTTTGCTATTTATATATATCTATCAAAAACGTGACGGTTCCCTGGCCTTGAATGTTTGCCCCTCTCAGTTGGGTACCACGTTGCATTTTTGAAAAAGCACTATTTTCCCTGCGATATTAGACATGCTTTTTATAACCATGCTGCTGCCATCATCCGCTCCATTTGATATCTCTTCACAATGGGGAATGGCAAAGAAAGAATGATTCTAAGAAGGATAAGAGGGCATCTGATGTCAGCTATGAAAACAATGATGGAGTGTGTAGGAACCTGCCTGATTTCTGTGCAGAAGAATATTTAGCAGTGCAATAAACCTGACTTAATAATTCTTGACTTAACAATCAGCTACTGAAGTGGCAACATCCAATAAGTAGTTCAACTGGAACATTTGAAAAAAAATCAATGCTCTTTGCCAGCATCTGATACTTGGACAGTGTCCTAAGCTAACAAGCAGTAAGCATGTTCCCACTTCAGGGAAAACCTCATTCATTCATGGGAATCATAGCAGTTAACTGTGGACCTACCAGAGTTAGATCACCTTGTACATTCTCTGCCCAGTGCAGGATTGTTCCCAACAGATGCTCAAAGACCACTGTAATGGGCAACCTTATGACAACCTAGACACATCAAGATGTGTTCTGTTGCTTTTGTATTTTTTAAAAGTCCAAACTAATGGGACTTCTTCCAGCTCCGCTGGGAGAGGACATTTTACAGAACTGGTCTTTGCACCCTCCTGACACACATATACAGATATATTTCACACCTTTGTTGCCTGCACATTGGGAGCCACGGATAGTCACCATCCGATGGCTGGGTGGTGTCTTGTATGGAATGATGTGATTGGTCCCAGACTGGTCCAGAACCGCTTGGCAATGTTGCCTTGGGTGATAAACAGAATATGAGAAAGTGGCATAAAACAAGGGCAGAGTGAACAGGATGGGCAACCCTTCAATTTGACAGCTGGTGAATTATGGATGTGTGATGGGTTGGATCACAGAAACCCCCTTGGGGCTGCCAACGGATGTTCCAGGACTACTTCCGCCCCAGCCTTCCCTGCCAGCTTGGGACTCCAGAGCCCTGCCTAGTTGTGCCAGACCCGCTTGCCGGCCACAAACACAGACCCAGGTCTGAACCAGGTCCCACAAACTGCAGGTTTAACTGAAAGCAGCTTAAGAAGTGTTCCCACCTCTGACACTCAGATGTCCAGCTCCCAATGGGGTCCAAACCCCAGATAAATAAAGAAACTATCCACTAGGAACTGGTCTGAGTCCATCTAACCTTTGGGTCAGACAATAATGGCCATCTGCCTAGAGTTGGTTAGGAAACTAAAATGTTACCAGCAAATCATTTCAACAGAAAAGTGTCCCTTAGATGCTTTTTGGTTGAAAAATGTCCGTTTTCTGCAGGAAAGTAGCATTTTCTCTCACTTTTTAAAAAACTTTCATGTTTCAGTTCAAAAAATGTCTTTAAAAGTGTGGGGAATGTCCTCCCCCTTACCGCCACCCCACACCACTTTCTCTCACTTTATAAATATTTTTCCACTGGAAAAAAATGAAGAGGGGAGAGTGAGGAAGTAGGAAAGATTGAACTCATTGTCTTAGGAACTGTGTAGGTCCTGGGAAATATAGAAAAGCTTATAGTAAAAAGCAAGGTAGCATAGGGAGTGAAACTGAGTTTTGACTCTATAGGAGACTGTGAATGAAGATGAATTCTTGTTTTCACAAACCTTGTCTGGCTGAAAGGAAACACAGGAGTAACAGCTCCAGAAAAAACCTTTACAAATGAACAGATGTGTTGCAAATATTAGAGGAAGCATTACCTCTAGCATTTTGAGTTTGGGGGACTGAACAGCACCAGCCAGAATTGGGGGCGGGCAGGAGGCATGGTAAGTGTGAAATACAGAATACACAGAAGAAAAAACTCTCTTTAGGAAGACATTAATTATGCAAATGATCTTTCCGGAAGGTTTAAAAATAAGTTATTTTTTAAAGGAGAACAGATGGGCTGAGGGGACCCAACAGACACATTTTCTGTCTTGGAATCCGTATTATGTAACAACGGCAAGAGCAAAGCTTAGGCGTTTGTGTGAGTCATGAAGGCAACAGGATGGAAGATGCTTCTAATGTAAACTTGCCTTCACAATGCAATATACTTCTACGGTAACTGAGCTGCAGGCCTAGGGGAAAAGCCGTCTCTTGCAATGTGTCCTAAAGGTGAGGAGGACGGGGGTCAGCCCCATATCAGCAAATTCCTCATTGTTGAAAAGCTCTGACTCACTCCTCTCCATTATTTCTGCTTTGAGGCCTATGAGCTGAACATTGTCCTTTCTAAAATGAAAAGATATCATCAGACCGAACTGCCCCACACGGGTTGTGAGCAGCGTACGAGTCCTGTAACAGTAGGTTCTGGACTGTACTTTTAGAATGATCACTCATAAAGGATAGCACTTAGAGCAAAGGATAGAACACCCCAAAAGAGTGCTGGAGAACAACTGAGAATCTGAGCTGCTCTCCACCCCGACCCCGTTTGGAAACATTCAAAAAAGGAATATTTTCTTAATGAACTAGAATGTACTCTTGCTCCAGGGCTGGGTATTCTGAGTGCATGGCTTGATTTGCGACAGTTGCCATGCAGTCTTGGTGCTGGAGATTTATCAATGGATGAGTTCAATTATTTGTATTTGTGCGGGATGACTGGATTACAAAATATTGGCAGAACTTCCCCTACATTCTGGAGCTCCTCTATTATCAGCTCCCATCATCTCACCCCACCTACTCTGGAACATGGGCTCAACTTAGTCATTCGTGTGTTGGACACCTCTACCTCATGCCCCCCATCTTTGACTGAGAGATCGATGGGTGCCCCCGACAATTAGTGTGTGAAGAAGAGGAGAACAGTCAATTGCCAAAAAACCCAATATCTGGATTTGTACATTCAGCCTTTAAAAGTAGGTTTGGCAGAATTTGATTCTTATTTCATTATAATATTAATATTTATTTTAAGCATTTTTTTAGATTTTTATAAATAAAATTCACAATTATGCAAAATTATGGATTTTACCCTATGATTATCTATTTAAGTTTACACTGGTGCAGAAAATTATGGGGGATACTGTAAAATACTTACAAACTATAAGTATTTAATGACAGACGCTGAGATTCAAAAAGTTAAAGCTTTATAATGGTTAAAACACAAATTGTCAAACGTCAAAATATACAAAGTAAATATCCTCAAGTCCAACTCTAATCAATTCTCAAGCAGCATTTGCATTACTTCACCTCTCTGACATTTTCTTTTATCAACCATGGAAATATTTTTCGTCAGTGTGGGTGTGTTCAGTGAAATTGACATTTACCAATAAAAATATAATTCTTCCCAAACCTACTTAGTAATGCAAGAAGTCCATAGAAGTCAGACAGACACGTCCCATTCTATTTCTCGACCCATGCAGTATGTACTTGTTAGTTAGTTAGTTAGTTATGCCCGTCATCCCAATCGGGATATGGGCCGCTTGTAGGTCACTATAATTACTTATCTTCACAGACTGTATTCAATCCCATGAGATAATCCCAACACCACTGAGTCAGTAGAACTTTGGAGGGGGAAAGTTACTGACCAACCCTTTGTTTCTCCGTCAGAACTAATCAGCATCAGAAAAGTTAATGGGGAACACAAAACCTATTAAACGATGCATTTACCACTTGGCTGATCCCATTACATTGTGTAATATCCAGGAGTCACATTTCCTCTCCAGATGTCTGTTTTGATGCTTTCCCGGGCTGCTTGGATTAGCTGGGCACAGCTGAGTGCCACGTGGGAGCGTGTGTAACCTGCCCAGCCTCACTCCCCAAGAACTTGAGGTTTCCAGGAAATGACAGTCTCCATGGGAGGATAATCAGGTTTCTGATGAAATAGAAAGTGAAACCAGGCAGGTTGGCAGAATCCAATTAAAGAGACCTGCCTGACCAAACCTGTGCAGAACTGCCCAGCATCCCGAATCAAGGACTCACTCTAGGATATACCTGGCTTTTTGCCTATTGCCATAGACTTTAATGGGAATGAAACACATGCGGAAAATTAAGCCCAGGTTGGAGTGCTTTCCTGAACAGGGGGCTCTGGAGGAGATCACTCACCCCAAGAGCACCTCCTTGGTGACCAGGCTTGATAGAATGACCCTCTCCCCCCGCTGAAGGTGGCTCCGACACTGCCGTCGTCTCTCTTCCCGTGATCTGGCTCTCCGGCCAAGTCACGATTTAGTCCACCCTTCTGAGTCACAGAAAGTCCAACATAAAACCATCTAGTGCCTTCAGACGGGTCTTCATCTCGACCTCTGGGCCCCATGGTCCTCACACCTTCCCACTGTCTTTATCTCTTTCTCAGGGACCGAGGTTCTCACAGCGCTTCCCTGCATCCGCTAACAAAACCCCCAAACTACAAGTATACAAACTCAGACCAATTTCTGCCCTCCTCAGCCTGAGCTCTCATCCCACTCTGCTGCTCCATTCCCCCAAGGGACGCCTCCCAGGGCTGTTTCCCTAGTAGTCCAAATCCTGCCTTTTTTAACATCCAGGTTTAGCACTAGGCCTGCTCCACTCCCAGCAGGTGTTGTATTGCTCTCCTGGCCCCTTGCCATACTCCCTCCCACAGGAGAGGATCCCAAGGCCAACTTTCTCCCCAGGGTTTTTTCCTCACAATCCTCCCACAGAGGGACTGCCGCATTTCCTGCACTCTACCCTTTCTTTCCTTTGTCTTCTCTTTTTGCTTTGTTATGAGCCCAGATGGGGGAGGGAATATCTTCTATTGGACCAACTTCAGTATGTGACAGAGATGAGCTCTCGAATCACACGGAGCTCTTCTTTGGGTCTGGGAAAGGGACTTTGGTATCATGGCTAAATGCCGGGGGAACAGACTATTCAGCATAAGTAGTTAGCACATATTCCCTGGAGCCATTCGAGGTAGAGTGGCCGGTTAACACCTCTGCAGCCAAAGGACAAAATGGGGGGGGGGCGGTCGGTGGGTTACAGATTGTTGTCATGAGCCATAAATCCAGGGTCTGTTCAGTCCGTGATTTTTAGTGTCTAGAAGAGTTATGAACTCGAGCTCCCAGGCTTGTCTTTTGAAGGCATTGTGCCGATTTCCTTTGGATGAGGCCCAATGGGTCAGCTATGGAGTGATCGCTCTGTGCTGAGGGACTGGTCGCTCCCCCACACCTGCGAGGCCGGTTTTGTCTTTTATCGTCTTCCTGGGTGAGTGCAGTCGAGAGCACAGGGATTGTCTCCTTTCACCCCATAGCGGTCAGTGCACTAGGTGAGGTACCCCAGGTGCTGCGATAGGCACATGTGGGGCCTTGACAGGTATGTTGGGGGCGGTGTTGAGCATTGGAAATATCACCTCACCCATCCTGTCCCTCTGATATTCTGGGACCGACATGGTACAACAACGCGGCTTTTTCATGGTGAAGCAGACTTGACTGGATAATCGACAGCCACCACCAACTATAATTCCTAAATACCAAGTGGCTTGTCTTCCTTCTGCTCTGTCTCCCAGGGCAACAAGGCCTTGCCAACCCGGCCCCATTTCCCTGGTAGTTTTGCTCAATAACATCATGTGACTTAAGCAATTCAGATTCCTCAGACAGCTTTCCCCTTTCCTTATCAACGCCGCCCCTACGTACCCATCAAAGGTGATCAATTGTTTCTTCTGCTTTACAGAGCACACATACTGTATCTTTGAAAGAGATTTCTGTTTAAACCACAATAGCCAGCTAGCACTCTAAACAAAATCGCTGCATTTTCCTCTCTGGGTCCTGGAAGTCATTATCCTGTGCTCTAAGGCACAATACAATAAACCTTCGTCCTCTCTTTGTATTGATCCAAATTTTCTGAGCCCCCTTTTTTCTCTCGTCTTCCTGCCTTTATAATCACTCCCCTGCTGGACTTCATCTCTAATTGCACCCAGTGCAGCCAGCTGCTGAAAGGATAGTCACCTGTTTTCTAGGTGAACCAAACTTGAACCAAAATTTCACAGAGCTCTGAACTGTTCAGATACGGGGGTTTTCTCTTCCAGCCATGGCCACAAATGCCAAATATCTGCATGAAAAATCTGTTTTTGTGGTGTTTGGAGCTAAGGTGACCAGAGGATGTGCCAGGAATTTTCTGTGGAAGGCCTTTCACAGGCATTTTCCAACCCGGTTTGCAGACTCAAAGGCTCCAACAGGCTTTGCGTGAACACTGCAGCTGGGATTTTCAAAGGGAGATAGGTGCTCAACTTCCTCTTTGAAGAATCCAACCCTGGGTGTGTATTTGAACCACCCCCAAACTTGGAATTGGTAGAGCTTGGCTCAGTGCTAATGACGATGGACTGAACCTGTGAGATGCTAAGTCTCCTCTGCACCCAGTGACACCACGGCAAGGTTGCTGTCAAGTCAGCTGGTCTTCACTTGGTATTCTACAACATGGGCTGCTCTGTTATGGCTACATCCAGGGGAGCCTAGCCCCAAATTCAGCAAACTGGTCGTCTTTTCATCTCTGTTACAGTGGTTTAAATCTGGAGCAACTACGTCAGCTGAACAGGATGACTCATTTAATCAGTGTAACAGATCCGAATTTAGCCCCAATTTACCAGTGATCACTCCTGACTCCTGACCTGGGAACAGACTCCTACAACAACATCCCTTAACTCCACTGCTCCAGCTCTGCTGCATAGAACAGAGTGCATCATTCCAAACCCACATGAGCCGTTTAATATTGGGAACCAGATTAAAACTATTGATATATTTATCCTTATTTTTTAAAAAAATAAGACTGTGCCTTTGGTCTGTGACCCATGAATAGACACTCTTCTTGCTTGACACTGTTACCTACTGACATTTCTCTGCTAAAGCAGGCACAAACAATCGAAATAGCAGCCAAGGAGCCTCAGAATAGGGTTTTGTTTTACTTCTCTATCCTCTGATTATGGGTTTGATATTTGGAATGCTTCTCTTTGTGTCTGAAGAAAGTCTGTGCAATTTGGAGCTTCACCAAGTCTCTTGCTCTGGCACTCATTTATTTCCCCCTGAGTCAGCCTGACATGGTCTGAGATCCCCACAGCTATATTTGATGGCCTCTTCACTTAAACTTGGCAGTTCGTTTTTCAGACACATCATGCGGCTGGAACCATCTGGAATAGCTCATTTCCACTTCACAAATATTCATGTTTAAAAATGGATATTTTTACGAGGATCCACACATTCACTGAGGAGTGAAATGTCATGTCCATTGCCAAATGCCGCTTTCTGCACCGGAAATTCACTGCAGGCTGAAATTCTTCCCTGTACACAGGGGAGCTCTGGCCAGCACAAGGCCTCTGTGGTGGGGTGGAGTCCCACCCCCTGAGGAAAAGGGCTGAACCAGGCCAGAAAGGGTGTGCAGACCAGCAGACATTCAGAGAAGGCCTGGGGAGAGCCAGTCAGGATGGGGGGAAGGGACAGCCAATCAGGACAGGGCTGGGTTCTATATAAAAGCTGCCCAGCTAGGGAGAAATTAGTTACTCCCTGGCCAGCAAGGGAGAAGGACTGGCTCCTGACGAAAGGAGCAGCACCTTGGACAGAGCAGTGCTGGGCAGGCTTGGGGGAGCAGAGCGGAACTCCAGCCCTTTACCTGCCAGGCTGCGGCCCATGCTAAAAAGGGTCAGGAAGGTGCATAGGGCCAAAGGGGAAGTGGCCCAGGGAAACTGAGCAGGCAAGAGGGGAAGGAAGAAGGGCAGGGAGAGGCTGCTGCTAGAGGGTCCCTGGGTCAGGACCCAGAGTTGTGGGTGAGCCTGGGTCCCCCTTGGCACTGCACCTGGCCATTGAGGAGAGGGGCCGAGACAGACTGCAACTTGCTCCTGAGACATGGGACTAGACTATAGGGTTGTGATTGTAAGTAAGGTGGAAGTAGATGGAGTGCTGTTAACAATCCCCCCAGAAGGGGGTGAGACCAGAGGAGTGGGCACTGCCAGAGGGCCGTGTCCTGAAACAGAGGAGGCTGACGAGGAGAGGGGAACACAGGTCCCAAGGCAGCAGAGCAAATGATGGGCCCGACATTGCACGTTGAGGGTGCTCTGCAGCAGTCGAGAGCTAATTCCCAGAGCAACCGGCAGGAGGTGTCAGCGATGGTCCCGTCACAGCCTCTATTCCATTCGGATCCTACCACTGGGGCACAGACCTTGGGGGGATGAAGTGGGACATAAGGGTGCCTAGACCTTTTGCTGCCTTTCTTCAAAACAGATAGTTTTTGCTGCAAAACTGCTGTTGGACAAGTGAGGGAATAATCACCCCCCATGCAAAGAATTTGACCTGAGGATGCTTTTTCTTCCCTATATCATTTGAATCTGGGACTTGCCTCCCCAGTTTTATCCTTGGGCTATGAAATCTCATAGAGCTGCAATCATATTTTTTTAAAACATAAAGTTGCTTCCCATTTTCGTGCTCTTTCAGTCCTTGCTAATGTTTTCAGCCAGGATTTCCAAAACTGACTAGCAACTTGAGATGCCTTCAAGGGGTCTGATTTTTCGGGAAGTGATGAGCATCCTCCCTCCAAAAGAAAAGCTTTTCAAGTTGGGTATCCAAAGTCCCTAGTCCCTGTTGGCTATCCTGATCCCTGCTCATACTCTGGTATATCCTGCCTCAGGTGAGCAGTTCGTCTTCGGTACAGTTTAATCTGTAGATCCAATTTTATAGCTCAAGATTAAGGGTGTAATTGCCTTTTTAGATTCTTAATGAGGTCAAACAAGAACAGGAGAAGGATCCTTGTAAAAGATCTAATAAAATGTTCAGTTAGGGTCTGGTGAAATATACTCTACGCTCAGCACTTTCAAAGAAACACCCTGATAAGGGTCTATTTTATTAAAATGGAGACAAGAAGGATCTTGAGCACTTGTTGCCAATGTACATACTTGATCCAAACACCCTCTTCTCTGGAGTGTTACTTTGTGGGTCAGAATGAAGTTGTTGTGCTTTCCGAGGCTTGGAAGGAGCAGCTGTGCACACCAAGAAACATTACCGTTGCTAGTGACTCATGTAGCATGAAGCCAACCCACTTAGAGAAGCAAGGTCAGTCTTCCTGGTTTTTAACTCAGATCAGAAATTCCAGTGATTGGGCCACTCCTGCTCTTCTCCCGAGGGCTGGAAGGCACCAGTGCACCTGTGTTCTGGCTGAATGTTCTCAGGTCCATCATCCAGTGTGGACCATCCGAAGGTCAGCAGATCCAGTCCCGAGAGGACCACCTCAGCATCAGGATGTCCTCTTGTGGCATAGAGGTGGCATGGAGACTCCTACACCCACTCCCTGCTGCCAGCCCAGGGGGCCTGACCAGAAGAAAGGGGGTGAGCTGTGAAGCTCTATCCTGCACCAAGTTCCAGGTGCAGTTTCAGTCTTGATGCTGCTAGCAGCTAGCGAAAATCACAGTAACGTGAGAAGATGAGATCTCCCCAACCCTGACCTGCACCAGGTACAGCTCATCTGGACCCCCGCCTCTGACTCGCTGGGTGTTATTGCGTCAAACACCTTTAGACTTATGGGTGGCAGGAGATAAATCAGCTGCTTATAATGAAATGAGTCCTGGACATCATCTCACTCAACTGTGTTGCCTGAAAATAGATTTGATTTACATCTATCTAATATAAAAGAGGCCAAGTAAATGCTAGAACACAGGGCTGCTCAAGCCAAATGCAAGGACAACAATGTGAGAGTATTTATGCACAATACAACTCATTTACAGTGTTCCGGGAGCTGTAATCTAAAACATACTCTATCCAATTATTCAAAATACTAGGTACACACATAGGCTGGCTAGTACATTGCTGTATAATTTAGCCCTGTGTTATGTTCCATTCCCTGGCGTTTAGGGTTTAGAAAAGAATCGTTTATGAGAAGCTCGTAGGCTGCAATTGGTAGGTGGATTTCAGTTGTGTGGTGTCAATAGGTGAGCCATGAATTCCACTGGGAGTCACCAAAAGATCATGACCTTGACACATGTCCCCAGGGAGATCCTGTGTCAATCCAGGCAGAGGGAAGAGGTTAGACACGTTCACATTGACAACTGTGCATGTAAATCTCCAACAGCCACAGTGAGAAGAATGAGTAAGAGCCAGAGCACAGGGTAGAACATGGTATCAGTGTCATGCTGTAAACTCAGCTTCACTCCGCAAAGGGAGTGTGGGGCTGCTTTTGCCTATGTGAGTGAACAGCAGATAAACGAAGACTGTAAGACCAGCCTCAAATGGCACTCGGCAGTGTTGCTTTGCAGGGCTCTGTGCAAATGTTGCCTTTGGTTTTCTTTCAACCCTATGCTTCTGGGACCAGCCCAGGGTGACCCATAAACTGACCATTGTGTGCTTCCTCACCCTTGTGCCAGATGGGAATTCACTCCAGCCTCTTTCAGTCTCTCCCCACTGCCTCTGTGTGTCCCAAGCCCGTCCACTGCACCTAGGGGAGTATTTGCTCATTATGTAACTCAGCACTGATATTCACAAGCTGAGGATCTGGCTCCAGGCATTGCAAGGGTTAAGTGTACCTGTGGGGTAGGGCACTTTTCCTCTTCCATTGGTTACAGCCCTTGGTGGGAGTGGCCACATTTCTACCGGGAAATATCCATTTCAATGACGTTTTTTGATTTTTCCAATTGGGAGAATTGAAACAAAAATAAATGGTTTCCTGTCAATATTAACAACATATTTTGTTTTGAAAAGTTAATTCAAGTGAAAAATCCCTTTTGATAACATCTAATTTGCTTTGAAAAATCATTTTTACATTGGCAATGCAAAACTTTTCTGAATTTTTTGCTCCACACATTTTCCAATATTTTGACTTTGTTAGCCAATAAATATGTTAGGTGTAGTACACACCACATTATTGGGTATTACATGCATGGTGTTAATATAATATACATTTTATATCTGTGTGTCTGGAAGTTATGTTAACTGAATGTGTAATGCTTTCCCCACAATTCTCTTCCCCCACATCAAGTACCCACAACACTTTGCAAAGCTGAAGTCAGCTACGGCATCAGAAAATAAGAAACTTTTCAAGGCAAAGCTGAATGAATACTTTGTACCAAGTACAGTTAGTGAGAGCTCTCACCGTTCATCAACACCTGGACAATAGTATTCAAAATAAGGTATGGGGAAGTACCAAGGACATGGTTGGAACAAACAAGTGGGTTAAACTTAAACTTAAAGTAATTAATAGGAGGCTTTTGGCTTGAAAACAACCATGGAGGAAATAGAAGTGGGGTTGGGGGCATGTCTTGGAAGCGCATCTTCTGCATAAGGTGAACATACTGTAAGATAAGAATTGCTTCCCAGAAGGAGCGTATGGCTGTCTCCTTTTCATAGTGCACTGCTTAGTCCTTAGACAACAAATTTGGCTACGTTCAATTATTTGGTCTCGTGAACATTAGGAACAAACCATGGGTGTGGTCAAACAATTGGCTCCACCTTTCAGTCAATAACTTTCTGTTCTGATTTGGACCAGAAACTAATTTCAAAATGTTGAAATTTCCCTCAGGATGAAAATTCCATTTCTCAATTGGCTCGATTTTGTATTTTTCACTGCAGGGGAGATGAGGTGAGGAGCTTATTAAGAGAGAGGAAGTTCTGATGAGAATAGGCAGGAGAGATTCTGTCAGACTGGCAGAACATGTCAGCCAGAGTAACAAGGGGCATGAGCTTAGCTTAAAAATAATGTAGCTAAAAGTTTTGTATCTGGGAATAGTTAATAAGTTGCAGGGCAAGTGCAAGAGCATCCCAGTAGATATAGTTTAAGCAAAAACAGACAAATATTTGGAGGGGAAAGTAGGGTATAACCGATAAACGGCGGGGTAAGAACAGCAGGATTCAGTTGCAGCGATGAACACAAGGGAATATGTATGATTTCTGGTCTTCTCTCTTCTGAAATCTCCTCTGTTCCTCTGAGAGATAGAAAGGATAAGTTTCTGAGAAAGAAAAATGTTCTTTTTGGTGACCTTATGGATTAAAGATCTATTTCTAAACCAAATTTTCATATAAAACTTGCCATCCAGAATCCTGAACTTAAACCTCACTTCATCTGTCGACAGACATGACCTTTCCTAGCTTTGTATATTAAATATCACAAAACCTGCTGCAATTTAAGCTAAAGCTTTTACGTTTAAATAAAGGCAACTTACAAGCAAACTCGGCTTCTGTGCAAAGCCCATGGCACAGGGGAAAACGGCGCTGGTTGGGACACAACACTTTTTCTCCCCTGTAGAATTAGCCACACAGCCCAAAGCCTCGCAGTTGGGCTTTGAGTCCCTTTATTAGGGCCAAACGGATGCTAATGTTTCCTTGACCTGGCAGCTTTGCAAAGAGGCCTGTGTAGTGGCATTATCATGCCCTGAATGTTTTATCTGAAAAGAAGCCGTTTTGGTCCCATATGCTTTTGATCGTTGAACTGATGTTTGAAACAGGACATTAGGTGCACTAATAAATCATGTCACAGGCCATTCAGCAACTCCCTGGCTGGCTCATTATCCAGTCCCCAAAATGATGACTATGGAAGGGCAGACACCATAAAATTGTGTTCACCTCAGTCCTTTCCATGCAGCTGGGTCTCTCCCAAGATGATTTGCCTGAAACTAGTCACCTAAAGTGAAAGGGTCCATGTCTCATGATTAACCCCCGGCCTGCTGGTATCATTTTACAGCTTGTTCCCATACAGCCCTCATCATTCATCATCTGGATTGCTCATTGCGTGCCTGGAGGCAATTTCCAGTCTCGGCCAAGCCAGGGCGAATTACTCCACTCCAAAAGTGTTTGGCTCTACGGGTTAGGGAGGTGTAAAAAGAACAACGGAACGGGCCTAAGGAAGATGTGTCAGCCTGCAGCCTGGCTGTGCTCTGCCTGAGAGAATCGCCAGGCTGGGCTGTTGTCAGTGGAGTGTGACTGTTCATTGGGAAACCAGGGAAGTGGCACAGTTACCTTTTGCACGTAAAACCCACGTGAGAGGAAACCGTGTTTCACTGCCTGAGTATTCCTGGGTGCAATTTGTGTGGCTCTTACACCAGCAGCCTTAGGGATTTCATGTGACTGCGTGATCCCCAATGAGCGTAAAGGCCACACACCCTCACCCAGAGTGATTCTCAGTCGGTTCCAAAATTAAACAGAAACACCCTTGCTTTCCTGCTCACCTCCAGGCAACTTCCTGTGCCCCATTGTCAGCCACTGGAGCCTGCAGTGCCCGGGAACAATATGAAATCACAATTGTTATGTGGCTGCAAATTCAGCCTTGCCTGTGTTCCTTCCTGTGAGCAGAGGTGGGGCTGAGTGTCTCATACGATCCATTCACACTGGCCGTGACAAGGGCAGCAGTTCCCAGCAGGGAGAAAATTTCAAATCCTTTCTCAGATGCACAGGACCATGGTTGGGCTATGGAGAGGATGGGAGATCGGCAGCCTCTTGTGTGCAGGTGCAGCCAGAAGCGGGAAATTGGTGAATGGCGTCACACCTGGTGATGTGAATTGCTTGATGTCAAGCACACACTAGCCTCAGAACTCAGTGAAGTCTCATCCCTCGGGCTTAGCTTTCCCAAAAGCAGGATGCTCAATCTATCCAGGCAGAGTGTGCAGGAAGAGAAGCCTATGTGCCTTTTTATGTCATACTGGTGAGTACAGAGCTGTGAAAATTCTTCAGGAAGAATCCTTCCTGATAAAACATCATCAAGATTTTGAAAATTAGAAAAAAATTCTTACCAGCCATATAGCCGTCCATTGGGTGCACAGATACTGTGATGATGGGTCAGTATGAAACCAGCACCGGTGGTGTTATTCTCAGAGACATTAGAGAAGACAATACACCTAACTCAGCAGGATCAGGAATGAGAAGTTATGGTGAGTTTATTAGATGCTTCCATGGTTCAGTTTTGGCCCATCATTAGCAATACTATCATCAGCACAATCATGTGCAATTAGACCCACAACTCATTAACAACTGTACAGGCTGTGGCCTTCACTGTTTCTGGAGCATGGACATGCGAAGCCATGATGTTTGTCCAATTTGCATTGACTCTACACTTCTGCAGCATTTCTCTCCCCATCCCCCATCTTCTTTGTTTCAGCTCAGAGATGCCTTTTTAGCTAACAGTTGCTTTGTGACAACAAATCAATGTGTTTCTATGTAACAGAATTAACTGAACTCACCCAGCTAAAGATCTGCTCTTTGATTATTGTCAATAACTAATCTCTTCGTGGATGAAATGAAGAATGCTGTCTCATTAGCACATGGTTTACTGAGCAGAAATTATCAACAGAGAGAATTTAAGGCCTCCAAAATGGGTTTAAGGCAGTGTAGCCAAAAGGGGAGTGTTAAACAAAGGCTAACAGTGGTGGAAAAATCCCAAGTCATGTGGATTGTCATTTGGAGGGAAACTGCTGGATGCTTCACCCAAACATTTTATCTCATGCTTTTTCATCTAGGAAATACACTTGGAATCTGATACGGAAAGATTGTTTCTTCTCATGGGTATTATTGTTGCTATAAAGCCAGAGATGGATAGGTACAAGCAATTTCAGGAAGGCATGGTCCCAAGAGCAGATCTTCATCTCTGGTGGAACAGGAGAGGAGCGGTGATAGTTACAGAGATTTTTCAGGGTAGAGCTATGACATGTGTTCTGTAGTGCTTGAATTGTTTCCCAATATTGTTTGAAGACCGGAGGCGTGGAGAGGATGATTAGTGGTGAAAGGCCAATTGAAATAAGTGTTTAAGGGGGATGGACTGGAGAAAAGTGAGGTGTTTAGACACACTGTGCGTCTGTGAGATTGTTCCAGGTATAGGAAACAGTAGGGGGAAAGTTGCAGAAATGTGAGTGAGGAAAGGAGATGAAAGGAAGTGGGGATGGGTAGGGAACAGAGAGTCTTTTTCACCAAAATCAAGCAATGCTGAGCTTGTGAACAAATGGCAAATAAAAACCAGCCAGATATTTGTGATGCTCTGTGATTTCAGGGTGGAGGCAAAGGTTCCATTCCCTTCCTATGTTATCCTAACCAGCGCATCCAACCTCAACACTGTGTCGGAGCCTCCAATTGTGGAGAGAGGCTGCTGATCGCTAAGTCCCAGATGTAACCATGAAGCCAGTTCTCTTCTCTCTGAACTTTCACGGATTCAGATCCTTCAACCCAGGTTTATTTGGGGAATTTAAGAAAAGTCTAGGGATCCGTTCTTCAGCTGGTGAAAATCAGCAAAGCTCTATTGAAGTCCTTGGATCTGTGCCAGCCAAGAAAAAAATGGGCACTTTGTATTTAAAGCATCCAGCTTTATTCTGAATGAATGTGCCCCGTGCTTCTCATTTGCAGTCAAAGCTGTTTGACAGTTCTTGGGAACACACAGCCCCCCACCCCTCATTCTCTTAGACAGTTGAGCCTATTAGTGCAGCCACATTTTGATTTTCATTTCATTGGTGTCTGATTTAAGTCAGACTTGAAATCCCCCAAAGAGACCCAGGTAGTTCACGAGTAACCCTAATTTCCTATCTCATCTATTCAGGCCACATAACAAGTTGCCATGGAGATCTGCTGTGCGCAGGCACGACTCACTGGTGATGGAGTCTCGCAGCCAGCGGCATCTGTTAATCTTATTTTTATCAATTTTTAAAGAGGGGATGAAGGTGAAAACTTTTTCTCTCCCCACCCCAACACCACTTGCAAAAGCTCAGCATTTGTACTTTATTGAGATCCCCGGCTCCAGTGACTTTGAAAATGAACCTCAGCAAACATGAAGCAGTAGCTTGGGAAATATGCACTATGAGGGATGGAATTTAGCAGCAGGGAGCTGCTAATATGCTGCTATCTTTGACATATTGCTCTGGCTTTAGTAAATGAATGATTGACAGCACAAGAGCGAGGTAAAAGGAAAACATACTGTAGCCTTCACCTCAGGTAGTCTCAGCCAAGTCAGGGCCTATAGTCAGGTCAGGCAGAGAAAACAGGGCTTTCATTTATGAATAGTTGACATATGCCATCTTCAAATTAATCTTTTGTTTTTTCCTCTTTTATAATGTGTGTGTTGAGCCTCTCTTCAGTTATAGATTTACATTTCATCAACATGTTTACTAAGTGGGAAATAAGTGCTTAGCTTTAGGCACTAGATAGATAAATAGCCATGTTTTAAGAAATAGAGATGCAAAAATGCTTTACTGACTAGTCTAGGCCATAGACTTGAATAGAAATACCCATTAACTGCCTACCCATATGGAATCTAGTTGCCTCTTACATCAGCTACTCAGTAATTGTGGCTCAGATGTCTGGTTCAAGGCCTATAGAATGGATCAGAAAATCAGCACCATGGACAGAGCGTGAAGGCAAAAAGAAGCCTCCAAAAAAGGGAAGGAATAAGTCAACTCTGATGGGTTGGGGGTTCTCACTCCCGCTCCCCTGCACCCACTGGGTAGGTGTTTTCCCCATCAAGCAACTCAATTCTAACATAAATAAAACAACAGCTCCTGTGGCTGATCGAGCCACTGTCTCAGGAGGGTACAGCCCAGCGGGAAGACTCTGCCCCAATGGCCATTGTACGCACTAGTTACTGGCTGTAGAAGTGCTGCGACTCATTCTTTAGTGCTGTTATTCTGGGGAAGCTGTTACAAAGAGACGGCTCTGTCATTTTGATCCCAGCCTGGTGGGGCTGGTGACATTCCAAGTCGCCAGGAAAGACCATTCTCCAGCCAAGGGCCAGCCACCAGGTTAACCCCACTCACTCAGCGCTGTCAGTTCCAGCATGGATCATGAAGTGACAAGTAGATCCTCCAGTTAATGGGACTAATCTCAGCAGAACATATGAGACTTATTTCATTAACATGTGTCAGTGCATTGAAATGGCAGCTTTTGTCCAAGCATTTCAAAGCAGAGTATTATTATTGCACTGATAAAGAGGCAATTTTTACATAAAGCAAAATAAGTAACGATTTTGGATTCAGTAATCTTTTAACCAAACACCATAGAAATCTAAACAAGTGGCAATTGTTTCTCGTATTTCAAATAAAAAAGGCATCTTTCCTCGAAGTAAATCATCACTAACTCCACAGAGACTGTTATAAGGGACTATAAAAATGATACAGAGCACCACACCGAGTGCAAGGCTAAGCTGGTATAAAGGTAAAATAAAGCAAAACTAGAGCCCTTATGACTCATCCCCTGCACTTTCAGCGTAGCCTCCTCCGAGGGAATAGCCACAAGCAGCCCTGGCGATCAGGCTCCACCAAAGAGGGGGTGGGTATTTACTCATGGATTTTTGCATTGTGGCATAGTATTGCCAATGCCCAGCAGAAGTTTTTTCAACTTTTTTGATTCACTGAACATTTCCTAAAAAATTGTTTTCAATTGGACTCACAACTGGGGTGGGTTTTGGGTTTTTTTGAGTTTGTTGGAATTGTCAGTAAGCCAAAAAGTCTGTCAAAGTCACATGACGAAGTCTTTTATCCACCCAGCTCTGCCCCTTGGGAAGCAAATCGTGGATTTTTAAGGTGATTAAAAAAAACTGAAGCCAAGATCTAAATATGTTTGTCTCCAACACTCTGAGCAAATCCTTGCATTAGTCTCCTCTTGTGTCACACCTAAGGCTGGAAGCCAGTGGTGACAGAACTGGACAGGTTGGCATTGGATAGGTGCCTTTGGAGAGTGAGTACCAGCATGGGGGGGGGGGGGCTGGTCTCTGCTAGGGTATCTCCTAACACAATTACATGCTTTCCCATGAACCCGTTCTGCCCTGTGGCAGAGCCAGGGAAGTCTGAGTTCTCTGGATACTGCTGTGATTTCCTCCCAGAACTTTTCATTCATGCAAGAACAAGCACTGGAAGGGCCCAGGTTTCCCCTTTGAATAGGTCTGAGGGTGCTGCTCCCACCAGGAACAGAGCAGAATCACAAGAGCCAGCGTGGGCCTTCATCACCCTCTACTGACTGCACCATGTAAAGTACATTATGAATCCATTGCTGACTTCAGCTAATGGGTATCGTGTCCCAAACGTGCCCCATTGAAATCAATGGGAGCTTTGCCATTGACTTAAATGGAACCCGGATTTAAGCACTGATGTTTTAATGAAGCAAGAGGCTTGTTCTATTTGACCCAGAAATTAAAACCTTGTAGAGGACACCACTAAGGGTGATGTTACATGTACAAAGAAGAATATTTAAATCATTAATACATTTGGAACCGTAGTGAGCTCCTATTTAGCCCAGGTACAATGATTAAAGTCACATAATGGACTATGACTAAAAATATTTTTCTCAAGACTGTATGTAAATTGTGTAGCAAAATGTGCTTGAAGCCAAAAAGTGGATCTATTCTATGATGGATAATGTTGAGATATAAATTAATTCACCTGAATTTCATCTAACAGCATAGTGACAGGATATTGATATATTTTTTTACATAATCTGCAAAGAAGATTCTCCATGCAGATGTTTTCTGACTTTGTTCTGATTTAATCCTCTTTATTTATGGCACCATTGTACAAGTGTATTATTTTCTCTGTTTCCTCCTGCCATTCTATCTCAATGCGCCTGATACTTCTGATCTTATCAGAACTTTTAAGAAAGGACAATGAAGTACATTTGTGTCATTTCCCACTTTGATATGAAAGGAGGAGAGAGAAAGGAAATAGCTGCTGAAGAACAAAATACTCAAATGATCTGTTTTAAAAATAACATTAAAGATCTTTAGGATGCCTCCTTCAAAACATTCTGTTAAGAGACAATTTTGTTTTGTGCCGCTTTCTTGTCTTTTCTCGTCCTTTGGTGTCATTGTGGAGGAGGTTTGCAAGGAAATCAGGACTCATTTCTTCAAGTAGAGCTGCCATTTTTATTTAATTATTTTTTTAGGAATAGTTTAGATGCCAAAAAGGCTGTTTGGGGTCAAATTCAGTGAATAGTTTCAGCTGAAAAAAAATGGTGAAAAAATTCCAGTAAACGCAAAACATTTTGCCTTTTTGTTTTGAAGAGTTTCAAACAAAAGGGTTAAACAATGTCCCAAAATGATCCCAAACATTCAGTTTTCAACCCAAAACAGTGTTTTGTTTGTGTTTTATTTCAATGAGAAAAAAAAATGTCATTTGGGGCCAGCCTGGAAGTAAATTTTCGGCAGGTTTTTCCATAGAACCAAAACAATCACTTGTTCACCCAGCTCGATCTCAATCTCCACATGAGCCTGCTGCTGATCCCAGCTTCATCCTAATGTCAGACCCTCTGTCCCAGCACCCATAGATCCCAGAGAGGTGGCAGAGGACTGGGGGTGTCAGTAGCTGGAGTCTGTCTCCTTTCAGGTGTCCTCGGTTGTCTCCTAGCTGCTTTGTTATTTCCTCTCCTCGTGTTTTACGCGAGTGGTGAGGGGAGAGGCTTGTTTCTTCCTCTGCTGGCAAGCTGCTGCAAGATTCCAATGTCACATCAGCCAGCCAATCAGAATGGGACCGAGGGAATAATAGTTGGCTAATGAATGTGAACTTTGTTGGGTAGCTGGTGGGATGGTTCAGCTTGTTGCTCCTGGGCATTTCCAGTGGAAGGAGCCATGCAAGGTCATTGCTCCTACCAGCCCCTGAACCATTTTTTCATGAGATGTTAGAGAACTGACAATAATCCTACCCAGGAGAGACGTCCGTGGGAGGCAGGGCTACCCGGGGCGCTCTCTCCTCAGGACATTCACAGCCTGATTTCACAGAGAAAATTGAGTAACTGCAGCTCCAGGAGCAGTGGGTGCCCACCAGGCTCCTGCCAGCCTTAGCAAGGGGCACCCTGTCTCCAGTGCAATGGCAAAGGCAGGGGGACAACGTGGAACTGGAGCTCGGTCCGAGAACGTCATGTCAGTTTGGGAGGAGCTTTCCATTCCTGCTCCAGTGCTCCCCAAGAGCCTCTAAGTGTCTTACATCCTAGTGCAGGTATCCCACTACAAAAGGGTCCATTGCCCAGAGACAAGCCCAGTCAGGGCCAACAGCCCCTGTGGATGCTCCGTGATCATTCCTCTCACACACAAACCAAATAAGGCAGCAGCTGGAGTCTCTGAATAGTTTCTTGCTCCACATGCAACTTTTTCTGTCATGATAGTGAGGCAATTCCACTGAGACACTTAGCACGTAGCACCGTGTCTCCCTTTCATGACATTCTGGGTGTGGTGTCATCTATCTATCTATCTATCTATCTATCTATCTATCTATCTATCTATCTATCTATCTATCTATCCATACACCCTCTATCTATCTATCTATCTATCTATCTATCTATCTATCTATCTATCTATCTATCTATCTATCTATCTATCTATCTATGTTTTCTCTAAAGCACCCCTCTCCCAGTATCTAACCCTTGTGTCCACTTTAACCCATGGGAATGACTTCATAATGTCAGAGGTTTCTACGCTGGAGGTAATTGGTGGACCAACTGAGGAGCTCTCTTTAAGGAACTGAACTTCAGTCATGATTCTTCTGCCTTCAAGGGCATTTAGAAAATTGCAAGGCTCCTTTCATCCATGGTCACTGTAGTTCCAACCCCAGTGACTATCTGTTCAGATACAAGGATGCTCCTTTCAGCCACATACACGGTTCTGTTCTAATCTATGCCTGCTATTCTGTAATCTATCTGATCTAATTATCCCAATTATCCTACACATGCAGCTCCAAGCCCAGATAGACTTTATGGCCTAACGATCTATCTGTACTGGGCAGACAAAGTATAAAACTTTTCTTCTGGTTAGTGCTAAACTAATCTGCCTCGCAGGTAAGTTTACAATTTGTCATGCAGCCCGGCACTTGGGTTATAAATGTTTCATTTTGCTGCTGTTTCGGTCACTCTGCTTTGCAGGATTGATATCAATCCTCATTCAAATCAAAGTTCTTCTCAAACATGCTCCAGTGAAGTGGAATTTGCTGCTAAATAAGGTGTTATTAACCTAGCTCTCCAGTTCCAGGCAAGGAATAAGCTTTGCCACTGAAACTGTTCTTCACTGATGAACTCTGCTTAAATAGCGATTAGCAGACATTCCAGTAGCAAGACAAATGCAAAGCCTGTGACCTTTCAAGCTGCAGACACACATTTAAAATCTAAATGCATTTTCTATTGCTTGTTCCAGGCATCCACCAAACAGTGATTTTTTACGGCTCTTCTCTTCAACATGTCATTTTTAATTGTTTCCATTTCTGTTTCCTTTGGTTTTACTCCCTCATCTGCATGAAGCTGTCTCAGCCCATTTTTGAAAATAGATGTATTCAGCCCTGGACAGTCCTATTCTTTAGGCCTAGTGTTGGTCACTGTCCAAGACATGAGAATGTCAACCTTGTTGTACAAGTCTGGATATTTCAATGGCATGATATACACTAGCCAGGATTGTGTAAACTGTTCAAAATAGAACCAGTTCTTTTAATGCCAAACCTTTTCTGATGGGTTTGCAAGCCCAACATTTCCCAAAGAGATGGTTTTGAATGAACCTGGGTTTCCACAGGTTGTATCTTCCTGGAAATCCACAGGCAGTTCTTGCATATGAGGCGTTTGCTCAAACTCGTTTAGGCACACATGGGTTGGGTGCAAACAGAAGCAGCAATAGTGCCCATACTGGAATATGTAGTGCCATCTGACGTGCCCTATGGGATGTTACCTATTGACATTTTTCCCCCTCAAACTGCATCTAACATCATTCATTCTAGTGCACTTTGGTAACCAAAAAGAAACATTTGGGAGGGGAGGGGGAGAGAGATCCAACATTTCAGATTTTGTGGGGAAACAATCAGTTTTCAAAAATCAAAACTGGGTGAAGATTCTATTTTTTGACAAAAAACTAAAACTTTAATCAAAACTAAAATTTCATCGTGAAAAATATTTTTTTTAACTGAGTGGGAAATTTTTGACTAGTTCTATGATATAACAAACAAAGAGAAAATACAACCATGATGCTGCTTTGTGTCCACATGTGGTAATATAAGAGAGGAACAGACGTATGCCACAAGCCAGCTTATCTGGCCAGCTGTGTGCAGCATGTGCTACAATCATGTGTTCCTCACCTGCCTCTTGTTCAGCCATGAAAGCTCAATGCAGAGGAGCAAACCTTACCAGTCAGAAAATCTAATGTCATTTTCCACACATGCAAGAATATGACTTTACAGACCATATTGCAGAGGCAAACTGTGCTTTTGTACAGTGATCACTAAAGTGAGATAATGCAAAGAGAACATATGCTGTCTTTGAAGGCTCCTGGGGAGACAATGGGGACGGGGGGAGGGGATGCTGGGCCTGTGTTTAGTCAGGCACAGCACAACCTTTACCTACTGCTGTAAATTTCCTCTGACAACATTTTTACGTTAGTTTTGTCTTTCCACTCTCAGACAGCACCAGCTTCTAATGCAAACCCTATGTCTATTCAGTCTGCACAGCAAAATAACAGAATTTCTCATGTAAAAGGGTGGATGAGGCAAATAGATGGAGTAGCCTGGAAGTAAGGCATAGGACAGGAAAGCAGAAGACATGAGTCTATTCCCAGCTCTGCATGTAGATGTGTTAATGCTTAAATACCACGGCAGTGAGGAAAGCCACAGAAATGTCTTTGTGAACAACTGAAATCTTGTACGTTATTTATTTGTACCATAAATTCTCTTGAACGATAACAATAACACTTCCAGTTGAACGGGCTTGTTACTACAATAGTATATTAACCATTAGCTGCACCTGGGCAGAGAACAGAAATTCCATTTCACAGAGCATTTTGAGATTTCAAAATTTGTTTTCATCCCAATTCAGAAGAAAACCTGAAAATTGTGAAATTTTCCATGAAAGAATTTTTTTAAAAAATCAGATCAATCAAAACGTTTCATTTCTAACAAACCAAAATGTTTCCTTTCTTTTTCAATGTTTTGAATTTATTATAATCTAAAATAATTTCAAAACAAAAAGTCATTTTGAAAGAACGAAATCAAAACGTTCCATTCCAAAAATGTCAGAATCGGATATTTCAACATTTGTCTAAACATTTTTCCATTTTTTCCCCTCTGAAATGAAATTTCAGCAATATTGACGTGGTTTCATGAAGCATTTTGATTTTGATGGAACTGCGCTTTCTGACAGAAAACTCTTCTATTGACATTTTTCTGAGCAGCTCCACTTTTGTCTATTTAAACAGACTAACTGTAGAAGATATTCTGTAACTTAAGGTAATAACCCAACAAAAACCAAGTCACTGACGAGCCCGGGTAATATTAAGCCGTAGGTGCATACCATGGGCCACAGAACTTCACAGGTGTCCTGAGCTTGGGCTCCTTACTCAGGAAAACTTACCAATGAGGTCAGTGGGAAACTTGCCTGATTATACAAAGTCAGATCAGTTCATGAATCTAAAGCTGATAAATATCTGTTTAATGCTATCATGATCAAGTGGTTTGAGCACCAGACAGTCAGTCAGGGCTGGGTTGCTCCTGGCTCTGCCGCTGAACTGTGTGACTTTGAATGAGTTCCTTCCCCTCACTGTCTCAGTTCCTCATCTGTGAAATGGGGATAATGATCCTTAGTGGTGAAGTATTTTCAGAAAGGATGAGGAGCAGTACAGCAGCCCTCTTCCCCCAGATATTGAGCCTAACTTTAAAATTAGGCTTTTGAATATGTGTCGCAAATTACTGGGCTTGTTATAGGCATAACTGGATAAAATTCTAAGGCCTGTGTTATTCAAGTCAGACTAAATGATCTAAAGGTTCGGCCTTAAAATGAATGACTCTATGAATATATCTTGCTGAAGAGCGGCCTATCTGAGAGCTAAAAGCTGTGATTATTAGTTTTTAAATTTATAAAACTTTAGAATGGCCAAACTGAACTGCAAGTTTCAGTGGAAATTAGGAGTCTTTAACAAAGATGTACATCTCTCCACTCTACCTTGTCACAAACAAGGACATGATAATTAGATATATCTTTAAAGGACAAAATGATTTTATTTGTTTCCCTGCCAGTTTTCATAAGACCATCAGTCATTCCTCACAGAGATAGCATTTTTATGTACATTGACAGGATAAATTATATGGTTCTCATTCCAGCAAATCAACATTACTATGACATTATCTTTTGCAAAATGATGCTTGCGCACATCATAAATTCCAATCAGGTTTATTAGATCTGGCTTTTCTTCACATATTTATTTTATCCAAAGTTGTGGTGTTTTTTTTCTAATATGGAATTGGGCGGGGGGGATTTTATGTAAAACAAAACCACTGAATTAATGCCTTTGATGTTCACAGACTTTTCATTATGGGGAGTTACTTGGTCTGACCATAATACACAGTGATAAATGCTAGATGAATGCTCACTCAGAGATATTATGACATTGATGATGAATGGAAGCCTCTGAGGGTGCTTTGTAAGACTGAGAAAAGAGACAATTTAATCTGAGCTTTTAGAGCTATTCAGGAAACAGGTTTTTTTCCTTTTTATTTTCGTCATTTTCCTGCATTGTTTGAAGGTTTCCATCAAAAAAATGAAAATTGAAAAATGTCAGTTTTAAACAACTGAAAGTGAAAATTTTCCTAATTTGGGGGGGGGGGGGAGGCTTGCAAGTGAAAACCAAAAAAAATTAGTGAATCAGACAGCTATTTTGGTTTTTGACAAACAACCTAAATTATTTAGTCAGAAACAGATGATTCCCATGGAAATTTCAGTTTTGATGAAAAGCCCATTTTTTGGTTAAAAAAAAATCAAATGTTGACCCTATCTAATAGTTTTAACTCAGCAAACTAGACTAACCACCTTGATTGATGTCGACAGCACAGCTTGAACCTGGAAGTCACGTTAAGCACATGAGATTCTATCATTCAGGCTAAAAGACTAATTCTATTAACTGAAGTCAACAAACACCTCATGAAACTCATCTTTAATTCCTCCATGATGAGGGAACAAAGACCCAAACCCATAGATTGCATTGGGAGGCAGTGTGGCCTAGTGGATAGCCTACTATGCTGTTGTACCAGAGAACTGCATTCTATTCCTAATTCTGCCACTAGGTGACCTTGGGCCCTTCATTTCTCCGTGCCTGAGTTTTTCAAGCTGTACAATGGGGATAATGATATTCACCTCCTTTGTAAAGTGCTTTGAGAACTATGGAAGAAAAGCACTATATAAAACAGGATATTGTATTCTATTATTTTTACTGTGTCAGCTTTCGAGGTTAAGTGGTAAGTGAGTAGAGACATCAGATAACCAGGCTCAGTCATTTTATCAATCAAAATTAAAGTGGCATTGTACAAAAGGTTAATAGATTATCAATCTGAGAACAATCTTGCAGCCATTTCATCTTTACTCCATTCCAAATTATACATATTTGTTTTCCTGTTGTTTATGACACATACAAAATTCCATACATTCAGCACCTTTTCATTTCTAGGTTTTGTACATAACATTCCAGATGTTGGTGGACTATAGAGACATCTGCAATAACTGTACCTTGCGCACTGTTCATATTGGGGGAACCTCAGTAACATACATCTTGCTTTTGGCAGAGTTTGTCAGTGGAAGATGCGGGTGTTCAGCACATCTCAGGACCGGTTATCAGCAAAAGAGCCCAGATAATTATTATCATTATTTTACGTACTGGTTTCCACAATGTGCTAGGCATTTTCTCAGACATTTTGTCAACAAATATTTGAAGAAAACCTTTGCAGTAGAGAAATTGTCCATCTTTGCACCATGCCTGGGCCCCCTGTTCTGTTGGAAAAATACAAATCCCCGAGATGATTCACTGAAACCACCAAATAAACTCATGTATAATGAAGACATGAAACCTCGGAGGGTTGTAAATGTCACTGCAAGTTAAGAGGGCTGCCGCAAGGCAAAATACCTGAAAATGAGATTTAGAAATGAACACTATCACTGGCATTTGGCAGGGCAGGGGCCAGTTTTAGAAGCCAAGTGACAGCATCAGAAGTCCTGGTAGTTCCTGGCCAGGGTTCTCCGCAAAGTATGACTCTCTTCAAGCAGAACCCAGGGGGCCACAGTATGTTAGTAAATTAACCAGTCTGAAATATTTCCATCACACAGTATGAACAGGTGCTACCCACGCTATCCCTACATTTCTCTTCATAACAAGGAGAGTCATTATCTCTTATTATGACATCTGGGTTAGTGAAAAGGAATAAAGAACATGCTAAGTGCAATGTGGCAGCAATATACAGTGGTTATTGAAAGAGCAGCCTTGTGCTATTGTAGCTGATTGGGGTGAATGGGGATTCTAAAGCATTTTTACATCACTGGTGTATAATATAGCCATAATAATATATAGAAACTCTCATTATAATATCAGATCAGTCAATATATGTTTTCATCAAAGGTTTTCATATTTGAGGCTAGAGATGTGGGGGATTGAATTGTTTTTAAAATTTATTTTTTCAGGAGAAAAAAGCAGAAAACATAGCATTTAGGGATGGATTTCCTTGTCCAGTACTAGAGCTGAAAGAAAACAAAGGTTTCTCAAGCCCCCGTTGCAGAAGGAAGGATGGGACAGCCAGTCTGGTGCTCTCAGTGTTGTTAACAGTTCCTGAGTCTCATCCAGGAGTGGCGATAGGTTCTCCTGCTCTGAGGGTGCACACATTCCAGTGGACTGGAGACCCTCCCAATTGGTGGAGAGTCTCCTTGCCATGTCTTACCAGCCTATTTAGAATATCTCATTTTCCCCAAAGTTTACCGTAGACTTGAAGAGTCACCAAACTGGTTCAGCATTTCTTCAGGGACAGCTATTGTTTTATGGGGATTCGAGGTTGAACAGTTTGGACAAGAGATTTCAAATGAGAATGATTTCACCAGCCTTTTTCTAATGCTGAAGGTTTTTGTTTTCCTTTCTCATTTCTCTCATATGCATGGCGCAGCTGTGGGTAACACCCAGCTAGGGAGAGCTGAGACATGGTCACAGATGAGTTAGAAGGGAGGTGATAAGTGGGTGCTGGAGTGATGCTCTGAGGAACAGAACCAAGCAGAGCTTTCTTGTCAAAGAGAAACTCTCCAAAGTTTCTGTGTTGTTGTCAAAAGAAAATCCGGGGAGGCTGAAGAAAGAACAGAATCCTTGGTGTGACCTAACCCCAGGAACCTGAATCACTGAGGCCCAATGTGAATGGATGTGTGAATGTGTACAAATGTGAATGGATGTGTTGTGACGGAGTAGGAATACTGGGTGGGTGCCTCAGTTTCCCCTATGCATTTCTTGAGCATCTATGTGAAGGGATAAGGATGTGTAGCTGATGCAAAGCAGAGCCTCTCTGCAGGTGTCCATACCTGAATCTGTAATCTGACTCCAAGTGAGGGAGGGAGGTCACCTGACCTGGCTGAGCCAGGGGGGAGGGAGGGGCTGGAGAGAGTGAGTTTCAGTTTGGGGTCGGAAGCTGGCTGGAGTCAGGCAGGAAAGAGGCAGGGAGCTTCAGGCAAGCTGGCCTAGCTCTTTGGCCCCAAAATGGATCCAGCTGAGGGGTCACACTCACTGTAGGGTCTGTGTTAGACCAGGTACAGGTCATCGAATAAACCTCTGCTTTACTGGCTGGCTGAGAGTCACCTCTGACTGTGGAGTGGGGTGCAGAATCCACGGGCTCCCCCAGGACCCCGCTTGGGCGGGCTCGTTGGGGGAAGCGCACGGAGGGGCCGAGGTGCTGAATGTACCGAGGTACACTTGTTACAGTGGAAACTAATTTCATTTTGCAATTAAACCTGGGCTTCAGGCCCCACATTGGCTTTCTGAGAACTTGGGTCACAAAAGACTTTCTCCCACCTGAATGTGCACAAAATGCGAATTGCTGGGCTGGTTGCTGGGATTCATTTAATCACAAAACAAACTTCACTTCTACTGTGCTGCCATCAACATGTTCACTAATTCCCCCCCCCCCAAAGATCAGTGTTTTCTCCTGATTGAAATATGGGGGTGTCAGGGTCCTGGCAGGGAATTCTCTCTCATTAAATGAGAGAGGGGTATTTTAAGGATACAAAAGTTATTGCAGATCAGGAAATTTTCTACAGAACAATGCAAGTCGAACCATGCTGGATCAATAGTGCTGCAAACTACAAACCATCTTCGGTCTGACAGTGCTGCCACCTGCCAGTCTTCTCATTCCTGTCGGGTTGTGACACGGTAGCTGTGTACAAAGCTGGATTAGCCCTGCTGATGCCTGCATGTAAAGTTAGTATCTCAACATTGTTTTATTTTATTTTATTTTCTGTGTTTATACCCTATAGGTTCCAGTTTGTTACACTCTCCCCTTTGCTATGTTAGTGGATTCTATTATCCAACATAGAGTAGGAATCTGGGAACGTAGCAGACTCAGATACACTGGAACTAATGCCCAGGAATGGGCTAGTGACATAGCTTTTCTGGGCCAGATCCTGAGTTGGTGTATATCCACTTAACTCCACTGAAGTCAACAGACTCACTCCAGCTTGCACCAGCTGCAGATCTGGCCTTATCTTCCAGATTTGTTAGTACATTACAGCCCCCTGGCCAAACTGTATTCTTGCCATCTTAGTCAAATAGCTTAAGTGCTGCTAATATGCTCCCCTGAAAGAGCTGTAATGTGTAATCTTGTTTTGGAAGAATAACGTGCTCAAAGGTTTCCCAGATATGGTGTAATCAGAGACAAAACTGGTTTTCAGAAAGATGAATATACAAAATGTGCCCGTAAGAGTAAATGGATGGTGGATTGGTGTTAACAAAGAGGAGCTTTTTGTTCTTATTAAGTTCCAGCTGGAATTTCTTTACTGCATTAATACCATGTACTGGCTAGAGAAATTCAATGTGACTGATACCTAGATACCACTAAGAGAGGAGCTCTAGGAATGTCTCCTTATGTATATCCCAAAGAGATGGCTAATAGCATTTTGCTTTTTGCTTAGATCATCAAACTTCTAGTGCATTTACCAAAAAGGACTAATACTGAATTTTTTAAAAGGAACAACAAATGTTGTGCACTTAGAGGATGCCGTGGGCCTGACACGCTTCTCCTTTTATTCCCATGTACCTCCCTTGGAACAGATCCTCAGCTGATGTAACAAGGTAGCTCCACTGAAGTCAACAGTGATTTCTGCCAGCTAGGGATCAGACCTAGACATTTTAGCTAAATTTCTCCTGCTTAGCATGAGGAGAATTAGACCTATTGTTTAGTGTACTTGTACCTGTTCCCTGTATTAGAAATGAGGCAACATGACACAGTGTATTTCTCTTTCAAAGCTACATAGTTCTGACACCAGTAACCTTTCGCCCTCCAATTGAAGGCAGCGCTGCAGATTCCACCGGTAGGTCTGGAGATGCGTTCGTTTCCCATGCATTTTTTTAAGGTACAAAAATATGTCATTCCACCTCTCATTATCCACTTCATCAGTCTCAAACTGTCGGGCTAATTGCCCTCACCCACTCTTCCTCCTCCTCTGACAAAGTTAAATAACAAACAGCTGCTGTCACCCTTTAGGGTACCTTTCTGCTGAGCTGTATAACTTATGGAAATGAACTCAATTAAAGAGGCTTTTAGAGCAGAACTTCTGATTACTCCAAACCATAACATTTTCCCCCCAACAATTTGGTCCTGTCATTGAGTCTGAGAAGTTGGATGCAATGTAAGTGTTTCGTGGCTTCCTCCTCCGTAGGTCTAGCTCGGAATATCAGGGAGGCCTTGGAAAAAGGAAATTTCCTTTCCACGGTGTCATGACTGAAAGCTGTTGTGTTTTGCAGTGGCACTGGTAACCCAACAGGATTTTGGTGTTTGCGAGGGAGCCAGACACTCCTGTATTCACACAATGGGTGAAATTCACCCTCATGCAGAGAACAAGTACAAGGGTTGTGCCTGGGATCCACTTAAACCCTATCTAAACCTTGCTCTGGCCTTTAGCACGGGGATGAATTTCAGCAATGTGACAATAGGGCCATGTTGCTTTCAGGCCCAAGTGTGAATCAAAACTCAGTAAAGACCTAAAGACAAAACGGAAAGGAAGATTTGCACCCTCCTGCCTTTTCTGCCTGGCCTAAATCATCCACACTTTTCCAGTACAAGAAACCGTCAGGTGCAGAATGTCCTTCACCAATGGTCATTTCACACGCCTAAATTCCAGTTTGCACATCCAAATGCAGGATTAGCAGGGCCTGCCTTGGAAAACTGGGACCCATGTTGTATGTACACACTTAGAGACCTGTGTGTGTGTGTGCGTGTGCATGCATGTGCATGCAGAGACCTAGGCAAATATTTGTAACATCCACAGTTATATAAGAAGGATTGTACAAATGTAGACATAATAAAACACACCTGCTCCAGGGCATAGGCCAACCACCATCTGCTAGGCAAAGAACAACTTGAATAAGGCACTAGACCGGAAATCAGGAAACAGTGACAGTGTCTGACTACAGGTATGTGCAACTCCCAGCACAATGGGGTCCTGATCTTGGTTGGTGCCTGTAGGCACTGCTGTCCTACAAATAATAACCTTGGAGAAGCACGCTGCTCCGTACTTGTGCACTCCAGGGTTTCTTGCACCTTCCTATGTAATATCTGGAAGTCAGAAACCAGTGTCAGAAACACAACACAATAAATAGCCCACTGGTCTGATCCAGTAAGTCCTTTCCAGCATATAACACACACACACACACACACACACACACACACACACAGAGCACTCATGCTACCTTTGACTGGGTAGAGTAACTCGACACAAAGGGAGTTTTTAGGAAGGGAAGAATATCTCCTCTGAGTCTACAGTGGAGAATTGCTAGGAAGGTAGATGGTCATCACCCAAGTGAGAATTTCTCCATGACCACAGCTGGAAAGGGCCCTAGGGTATTTACTGACCAGAAGGTATCAGGAAGGGCCTCACTTTTATGCTTCATCTGCCCCAGGGTTTAAATCCAGCCTGTACTCTAGCATAACATGAGAACAAGAGTAAGGGCAGAACAGTAGTTTGTTCCACAGTACAATGTATTTACTCCATTGAAGGGAGGGGCCCATTCCATAGCTCAGGAGTGAGCCATGAAGGTCATTGCCTTAGGTACAGAAATAAATTGTTATATATTATATCACTTCCCACACTTTGTTTATATTGTTATTACCAATGTGTGGTGGTGTATTATTAATACCAAGTATCCCATTACTTGATGCTTCATTATTTTGCTTGTTTTATATGAATGACAATAAAAATAAATATTTTAAAATAAGTAGCCAATCATGAAATTTCTCAGTACTAACAGTGCAGAATTAATTCAGCATTAATGCAAATGTGATGTGCCATTTATGCAGGATCGGAGGCGCATTGTAACTTACTAATGAATGAATGGGCTGTTAATAGAGAGGATACAGATTGAACACTTTTACATTAGTGGGACTATCTGGAAACAGAATTACAACAGGCACTACTGAGAGCTCCTCCGTTTGAAGGGTAGACGAGAGCATTTTCCAGAGCCTGAAGAGTCAGCCAATGTTAGATTTATACTGAACGGGCCAGATCTCCAGCTGCTGCAAATCTGCAGAGCTCCCATTCTTGGTCAGATCCTCAGCCGGTGTAAACCAATGCAGCCCCATGGAAGTCAACAGCACTATGCCGATTTGCACCAGCCGAGGCTGTGGCCGTGAATCTGCTCTCACTCACTCCAGTGCAAAGCAGGAGTCACTCCACTGGAATCACTTGTTATGCCCGTGTCAATGAGAGGAGAAGTGAGCCCCCGGGTTCTCATGTGGCACTGCAGCTTGTGCTTTGATTCTCAGCATTTTAGGTTTTCACGTAATAGCCACAGACCCCAACCTTTCCGGATTTCCGACACACCTTTCTCTACGTTCTACCCTCTTTTCTGCCTCTTTTCCGCAGGCGATGTTGTAATTGCTGCCGAAGGGCATCTTCCAATTCCCACTGAACACAGTGGGGAGGTTTCAGTTGGGAGGTGGATCAGAGCCGCAGCATTTAGTAGGAGTCGCAGGCAATTTAGAAAAATTGGTTTGCTGAAATATTAACACAGCTACAAGATGGACAAGTAAAGTGCTGGTTTATTCCAGATCTCCACCCACACCACCCCGAGCAGGTTAGAGACAACAGCTCACAGCCAGACCAGAACTCTGCAGCAAGAGTCTCTCTAGGAAGAAGATTTGGTGAACTTTTCAATCCTCCAAAATGATTCCATCTAAATTATGGACAAAGATCCAACCCAGACAGTTCTGATTTTATCTACCCAACTTCAGCCAGCCCTAGGCCTTTAACTCATGGAGGATGCAGATGTGCTGTATAAAAGCACAAGTTAGGCATGATTCAGGAGTGATTGACTTGGTCTAGCTAGGCATTAGATAGCCAAACACCGGTCCCCCTAGGATCTGAGCAACTCACAGACAGTAAAGAATTCAGCTTCATGAGCCTTTGGTGAGACAGGAAAGTGCAGGGAAGAGAACCCAGGTCTCCTGACTCCATTTAGTGGCTTCACTACAAGATCCTCCTTCCTCCCTAAAAGCACGAGCAGTTTTCTCTTAACCAAGGGAAAGCTGTGCTTTGAAGAATTGCCTGGCCCTGGACAGAGCACGGCTAAATATTTGTGACCTCGAGGCTGTCAATGGGGAGAGAATAGCCCTCTGCTATTTACAGGTAAAATCTTGGATTTTTTTCCTAATGAAATGTTCAGCTCTTGATTCTGTCCCCCATGATCATGCACTCCTCTCTGCACAAGAGCGCAATCACACATTTCAAAGGGCTCCAGTGAAGTTGATCGAAGATGGATGGGGAATGGTTTTTTTCCCCCAACAATAGCTGTTGTTAAAGCTTTTGTGCACGGCTCTCCAGCTTCGGAGAAATAAGTGTGTAATCTCCATTCCGGCTTGCAAAGGAAATAGAAAATCCATACGGGCCTTTTCAAACCTATAGATTTCCAAAGCTAATATATTGCTTTATTCACAAGGGGGACGCTGAGCAAAATGATAGGCCCCTATTGAAATCCAGGCCTGCTGCTTCCCCCTTTTACCTGGGGTCGGCAATAAAGAGTGCATTTAATTGGCATTTGCAATGAAGGAGCTCTGTGAATGGGAACATCAGTACTGAACGGTGGTGGTGTACAGGAGGTGTTAGGTGCCATTTCTTGTGCCGGGATAACCAGTTTACACAGGAGGTCAGACTAGAGGATCTAATGGTCCTGTCTGGCTTTAAAATCCATGACTCTGTTTGCATCCTGCAGGTTATTAGATCCCGATCTTTGAAGCCCGTGGAAAGACTCCTTTTGATTTGTGAAGCTGTATCAGGCCCAGGAGGTGAAAGTCCTGCAGAAAAAGCACTTATCCAAGGCTGGGTTAGAATCTCAGTTCCTGCGCACCTTCTTCAGGGGCACCGAATGTCCTTGATGAGTATCATTCTGGTTATTTACTTTACGTGTCCTTTAATGTTCTCTTCGGGGGAATAAATAAATACAATTTTCTAATAGAGTTGAAGATGTAAAATGAGGGATCCTCCCTAGTGTTGCAGAGGACGTGTGCTTTAGAAATGGGAAGGCTTTGAGATGAAATCTAGCTGAGTCACAAGAGTTAAAGGTGAACTCCACCCCACACTTCAATGAAGCGCTAGTTTCAGGGCTCTAAGAAGATTTAAGTGATGCATGGTCCCCATATCGAACGGACTATAAAGTGGGTCCCAGTTTAGATTGGATTAGTTACTGGAGCATTTAGATCAAGTAATAACATTGACACAGAAATCTCAGCCATGGAGTTACAGACAGTACAAGACGATCAATCTTCTTTTGTAGCTGAGAGTTAATCTTTTAAGAAGTAATTAAAATATGGTTGGCTAAGCCAATATATCTGAATAGGAAACCAGAGAGGAGGGAACAGGGGCTGTGGGGGCAGGGGTGTGGTGTGATGGCAGCTGTGACATATGAATCCTGTTTTGAGTTTGATTTGTGATGTGTAGTGGATAATGAAGGGCTAGAGGCCATGGTCTGACACATGCCTCATCCCTTAATGGGAGGTTGAAGACCCTAGCCAAAGAAGTTACCAACCAGCGAGAGCTTTTTTGAGCCTCAAGGTTCAAGGCAATGGTTTGTGCTCAACGGAAAACTGCCATTTGGCTTCATCGAGAACCTCTACCCAGGCTGTGGACTAGGACTTCAACCCGGCAAAGCATTTAAGTATATGCTTCATTTTCACCATGTGGGTGGTCCCATTGGAGTCCATTGGATTTAAAGTTAAGCAAATGTTTAAAAACGTCTCTGAACCCAGGCACTGGTACCTAGCCTGCAAATTAACTGTATCCTGAGAAATGCATTTCTGCCCAGATTGCAAGACTTCTTTCAAGGTTACTCAGATGCTTTCACTGTCTCTCCTGTTCAGTTTTGTATTTCGCGGCCTGTATTCACTTATTTGAGGAAATTCATTGGGACTTTACCTCATTTAAAATTCTGGGCACAATATACAAGAGTTAGCTTAATCAATGAGATACTACTTCTGAAAAACCTCCCTTTGCCCTGGTGACGCCCTGCAGGATACTAACATTTCAGGGCTTTCTCTGCTCATCAGATAAATGCGGGCGGCTGGCTATGGGCAGAAGCCTTGCCCTCTGTACCAAAATCAGCCAAGTGCCAGAGGGGTGGGCTCTGGGGGGGGCTTGATTTCTATCAACACCATCAGAAGCCATTTGTGGTTTTGGAGACATGTTTAAAAGATGAACTGGCTGTTTGCAGAGAACTGAAAAATGGTGCCGTTACATCTCACTGATTAGGAGCCATAGTAATTGTGCTGTATAAAAATTCAGGTCACCATTTTAAAAACATTATTTTTAGCAAAACAAAAGCTAGAGTGAAAAAAGAACTATTCTGAAATCCTAGTTGTTACAATAGAAGAGAATTATTTAATAACAATATTACACAGTAAAGTCCAAAGATTGTTTTTAAGACTTTTTATTCTTTAGGTAATTAATGGAGGAGATTTTCCTTTCTTCTCTGTTTATATTTAGCTCAGTCCTTTGCAACAGATGTAAAATCATTTGGGCTAAATTTAAATTCCCCTAATTTCCTTATTACTCTACTAGCATTTCTAACTAACTTTACAGGCTTTAACAGGACAAATTAGAATCAATGCTTCCTTTGTCTGCTTTAATAAGTAGTTGCCATTACTCCTGAGGTATTCTCAGGGCTGTGATCTTCTAAGTGCCTGTTTTCAATAGGAAAGATATAATTGTGGTTTTTAATGTTTAAAGATTAATTACACAGCAGTCCCTGCGCAAATCTGCAGCTTCCTTTCCCCTCTTGTTTGCAATTTAATGTTTTTAAATAGTTACAAGCGGGGCATCTAGAACTCTCCCATGCCAAGGGATTCAGGCCAGTTCCTCTCACTTCAGTGTTTTGGTTCTGTTGGTCTTTGGGGAACCAGGTATGTGGCTGGGTGAATAATCTATCCGTACTTCTTACTTGCTATGTGGGACATTTCTGCCATCCGTGTTAAACTTCCTGAGGGTGAAGCAAACCCTGTGGCCGAGTCAGTGAGTCCAGTTAAGTCTCATTTAGGCCTGCAAGTGTTGCATTCACCTGCTGTGGCTCCTCTCTACACACAGATGGATCTCACCCCATCAGAACAATTCCCACCCTTCCCTTCCCCAGCTGTTAAGCTATTGAGAGAGACGTCCTGCCAGCGTGTGCACAAACCTACAACACAGCAGAACAGTTTCTCGTAGACATTGGTCTGTTTATTGGAGGGGTCCCATCAAATGACTGAGAACAGAGTCCTGCTATCCCCTCGGTCATGGTCCCTCGGCAGGCTGGGATCCTCTTCCAGTCCTCCAAGTGTGCCCTTTTCAAATGGCAGCTCCGTACCTCCACTTCTCCCTGGGGTGGGAGCTTTCAATCCAGCCACTTTTCAACTGGGTGTCTGGCTTCCATCCTGTTTGCCAGATATGTTATTTGCAGGCCAGTGAGTTTGGCAAATGCAAGTTCGCCCCAGGAGCCTGTGACAGTGCAGTTTTGCAGGGAGGCAGAAGCAGTTTCTTCCAAACTCAGCCTGATTCATGTTGCCCAAAAGGTGCACAGAATTCAGAACAGCCAAAGAGACCTGCGCCCATGGGCCCTTCCTTGGCTTAGCCTCAACCTCTCTATCTATCCTTCAGTGGGGTCTGGCTTATTCCCCCAACTCTGGGAGGGGAGAACCAGCCCATGCTGCTTGCAGCGTGCTCTGGCAGTCGCTGAGAACGTCCTCCCAGCTTTTTCACTGGCACACCCTGGCCATCTCTCTCAACACATCCCAACCCCCCCCCACCCCCCCCCACCCCCCACACACACACTTTTAGCTCAAGGCACCTTGTGAGCCTGTTGACGGCTTTTGATCCTTGGGGAGAGTAAAACATCCTAGCCTGCTTAGCATCCCCCCGTCCAATGGTCCAGCCACTGAGATCTTAACTCCTTTGAAGGTTGTGAGGCTCTCTCATCTGTGCCATTGTTTTACTTTTCCTGCTCAGCTCTGAAACAACCCCTTTTACATCCTCCTTTGAATTAGCTCCATGCACTGACCTCAGGCAGCAATACACCACTGAACAGGGAAACTGAGTCACACACAAGAGTCATAAAATAATCCTACATTTTCCTCACTACATCACACGGTCCATGTGAGGGAATTCAGGAACATGCCTGCTCGGCTGTCACTAGGAAGAGCACACAAGACGCACACATGGTGCAAAGCAGGCACCTGTCCTCCAGAGGAGGTTAGAACATGATTTGATATTTGATAAACCGACAGCTTCCTGTGGGTTGGTGGAGGAATACCCGTGCAGATGGGAGTGCTAAATGCACACAGTAGTTTAAGCAGCTCTGGCTGAGACCCCCCACCCCCACCACCTCCCCCCGCCTTCTGCAACAGCCCCATTGAATTGAATAAAGAACAATAACTTTTTATATCTCTACATCCACCCTAGAGACCTGACTGGAGAATTCTATCCCTCCTTTCGAAATCTAGAGGATAAAATAAAACTACAGAAAGGTTCTCACCCTATCAAATTCAATAGGCTTTTGGAGTAATTGCTATTACATTTCTATAGAGCCCTATTAGTTTAATCTCTCTCAAAGCCCCTAGGACTTTTCCATACATAGCACAGACAAGAAGGTGGCATTTTTGTTCTCCAGATCTCAGGTTTGAGTGGATTTGTTGGCATCCTTCTTCTTCAAAACATCCCCTTGTTCTCGCTGGATGAACGGAGTCCAGCGAAGCCTATGTAACATGGAAAATGAGTGTAAGAAAGTTTATTTCCAGACAGGTCTTTGTGCAGTGGGCTATGAGGAAGCAGTGTGTATTCACACACCAATCCCCACAGGCGGGGAGCTCTCAGGGGCTTATTTTTTATCTTGTGATTTTCAAGGCATCTGAACACTCAATTCCCCCTCCTTTCTCCAGCTCCCTCTGCTCTGATCCTAGCAATACACTTCCTAAATGATACAGTCCCCAGCAGTTTAGGCTCCAGGCTTCTATGGACAGGAGGCATAAAACCCTCAGTATTAACAAATGTCAACATGATGTGTATTAACAGAGAGAGTTTTCACCTGTAAGATGCAAAGTAGGACATTTGCAATCATTTATTCATTGCATGGTTAAAGAATGAAAAAAGGCATCTCAGGTTTTTAAAATAACGTTAAGTATTCGTTTGTGACCAGAGAAATATTTGAAATCAAAATACGGAGGGAGATAAAGAATGGATTTGCTTTCTTACGCCACTGGTAAGAAACAATCAAGACACTTTTCTTACCTCTTTTTCCTCTCACTGTATAGTGTACAGTCACCTCACGCACGTGCAGCCCTCACCCTCTCCCACACCCAACTCCCTCCCAGAGCCCGCACCCCCTTAACATAAGAACATAAGAACGGCCATACTGGGTCAGACCAAAGGTCCATCTAGCCCAGCATCCTGTCTACTGACAGTGGCCAATGCCAGGTGCCCCGGAGTGAGTGAACCTAACAGGTATGATCGAGCGATCTCTCTCCTGCCATCCATCACCCCCCTCTGACAGACAGAGGCTAGGGACACCATTCATTACCCATCCCGGCTAATAGCCATTTATGGACTTAGCCTCCATGAATTTATCCAGCTCTCTTTTAAACCCTGTTATAGTCCTAGCCTTCACAGCCTCCTCTGGTAAGGAGTTCCACAGGTTGACTGTGCGCTGTGTGAAGAAGAACTTCCTTTTATTTGTTTTAAACCTGCTGCACGCCAATTTCATTGAGTGGCCCCTAGTTCTTCTATTTTGGGAACAAGTAAATAACTTTTCCTTATCTACTTCCTCCACACCACTCATAATTTTATATACCTCTATCATATCCCCCCTTAGTCTCCTCTTTTCCAAGCTAAAAAGTCCTAGCCTCTTTAATCTCTCTTCATATGGGACCCGTTCCAAACCCCTAATCATTTTAGTTGCCCTTCTCTGAACCTTTTCTAGTGCCAGTATATCCTTTTTGAGATGAGGAGACCACATTTGTACGCAGTATTCAAGATGTGGGCGCACCATGGATTTGTATAAGGGCAATAAGATATTCTCCGACTTATTCTCTATCCCTTTTTTAATGATTCCTAACATCCTGTTTGCTTTTTTGACTGCCGCTGCACACTGCGTGGATGCCTTCAGAGAACTATCCACAATGACTCCCAGGTCTTTTTCCTGATTGGTTGTAGCTAAATTAGCCCCCATCATATTGTATGTATAGTTGGGGTTATTTTTTCCAATGTGCATTACTTTACATTTATCCACATTAAATTTCATTTGCCATTTTGTTGCCCAATCACTTAGTTTAGTGAGATCTTTTTGAAGTTCTTCACAGTCTGCTTTGGTCCTTACTACTTTGAGCAGTTTAGTATCATCTGCAAACTTTGCCACATCACTTTGCCCTTCCTGTACTCCAGTTCCCTGACCCAGCCCTGATCCCCCTCCAGCACCCAAACTCCCACCCAGAGCTTGCACTCCTCACCCCCTCCTGTGCCACTTTGCTGGCAAAACCTCTTAAAGTTCAACTAAACTGTTTTCACTCCTGCCCCCAGTGATGGCCGGTCTGGAATATTCCTAGGGGAATGTGAGGGCCCCGTGTGATCCCCGGAGTGCAATGTCCCAGGTGGTATGGCGAAGAGTAGGCGTCGTGACACAGTTATTCAAAGGAAACCACAACATATAGCACAATGTGCTAAAAATAGGTAACATTTCTCCATCTGTTCTGCTTGCGTTATGGCACAGAAAGCAAACTAGGCATAAAACCAGTTCTGTCTGCTGCTGCTGCAGGTGAGGAGACTGGAGGAAAGGAGGAAGGGCAGAGATGCAAGGAAAGGCACAGGATGGGGAAGGGGAAGGGGAAGAAATGCACCAAAGGAAGTTAACCTCTTCTGAGCAGGCTCCAGGCCTTCTGGGTTAGTGCAGTGCCCAGCACATTGTAAGAGCAACAGGAAACTGGGTAACAATCCTCTTCCCCCTTCTGTCCTCCTGCCTGACAAGCCAGCCTCTTCCAAGCCGGGGTGGAGAGAATGGGGAGCCAGGACTGTATCACCTCTTCTCTGCAACCTGCAGGTGCTGCTAGACCGAGAGGCAACAGGCAGGTTTTCCACAACGCTAAGCAGCCAGTGGCTATCCTGGAAACTCTCCCTCCCAGCACTGAGGACAATGGGGTGCTGCCTGCTTGTCAATCCGGCCCTGCTGTCATAACGCACCCTGGGGATCGAATGGCAACATTGGGAGCACAGGGCCTGTGTGCCGTGCCACCAAGGGAGAAGGCCACCCAGGTACACTGTGAGAATTCTGGGCTGGATTCCCTGGTCCTCCGAGGAGAGCAAGAACTGCTGCAGCTGGGCTGAGAGAAGGAGAGACTCTTCCGGTGACAAAAGGGAGCCACTAAGCAAATTGTCTGGGGGAGATGGTACTGGGGATGGGGTGCAGATCAAAGAAACTATGTAGGAGGGCACCGGGGAGTAAGGAGAATCCCCCCCTTCTGGATTGATGGAAAGACCCTCCCCCCCCATCAGAAACACGCCTCTGCCAAGAAAGCCAGCCTCTTCCCAGGAACACGTCCCTTTCTCCCTGGGTCTGAGGCCGGTGCAGAATTGGGGTCAGTGTGCATGGAGGAGAAAAGGGGGGAGGAACCTGCAAGTAACTCTGAAAATGCCTGAGGAAGATGCGGGGAGTCAAACTTGTTTGAAGGACAGTTCTGGGTACACCAATCTGCATAAAATATCCCATCTAGCCATCTCCAGACCAAACAATACCCACACCCTGATCTCAAGGGCTTGTGAACTTCAGTAGGCGTCTGTTCAGCTGATGGGACAGTTCACGTAGGAGCTCCCCGGCTTTGCTGTTTGCAGTCAGATTTGAACATACAGCCATGGCGCTGGCGAGTGGAGTTAGTTTTACAAATATCTGGGGTAATGGGGAGAAGGGTTATAGATGGGATTATTTTCATGAATAATAGGCAGGCAGCTTGATTTCCATGGGAGACACTTGATAATTTTCCAATCTCCCCCCAAACCCACCAAATAAATCTAAATTCTGTATAAAACTTAATTTCAGCTTCATAGCTCAAACTTATGTGTTTACTTCGGGGAGTGAACACTATTTGTGGTTTCCAGTACAATGCAGCTCATAATTTTTTCACACCTCTCAGAGCAGGTGACAGCTTGCTTGCAAAGTCTAATTCATTCTTGCTCGGTGCACAAAGCTGTGTTTTTAATGTATGCGCAAATAACACATCAGAATAAGGTTATAGACAGAAGAATCCCTCCCTATGCCCAGAATATGCATTTTCTGGAAGCAACCATCCAAAAAGGAAAGCCATACAAAAGTAGACACCTCAAACTGGCTCAATATTGAAAGACAACAATGAGTGGGCCTCACTCTATAATTTCCTCTTGGACAGAGCCACTTTTTACTTAATTGCAGGAAGGATTGTTATGCTAATTGTCATTGTGCACTGAGTTAATTCAGCGGCACTGAACGTCTAAATTTAGCTTCCCATTTCCGAGAGGCTGATCCCTTCTGAGCCTCCCGAACGGGAGAATGGGATAAAAGGGTATTTCTGCATGAAGCTGGAGGCAGGTTTGCCTGCTCCTTTGCTGCCGAGCAGAGAGACCAGCAGGTCTCCCACTTACAGATTAGATTTGGTTTTAATTGTGGTGATTCTGTCAATCTTAGGGCTTCCAGGGACCTGCCTCGATAGAGCCTCTTCTGTTCAGGTTCTTACATCATGCACCATCGTCCTAGTAGCCCAATGTCCCTCGGATTCTTTGCATGTCCAAAGATCCCACCTGAGAAGCCAGGCCCACTGTGCCGTGTTCTGCACAGACGCACGGTAAGAGACAGTCCCTGCCCCAAACCGCTCGCAGGACAATGTGAAACTTTTCTCAGTGTTGTCTTATGATGAGGCTCTCCGGCATGGAGGGCAAGCTGGGGTTGAATGGATGGGAGAAGTGTGGAGCAAAGCAAAGACCACCCAGGGTCAAATTCAGGTCTACCGCATGCCCCTGCAGAATAATCATTCCTATCGCTGCCAAGAGCTGGACTCAGGTCTTCTCCGGGGCCCTGCTCTGGGTCACCCCTTCAGTCCCTGTTGGGAGCAAGAGCCTGGGATTTGAGGCTGTCGCTTAGCAGCCATGGAAACGCCTTGAGCAACAATATTCTTTGATGTGCTGTAATTGCGTTTAGTCAAGTTTTAGGTGTATTTTAACAGTATTGATTGCTAATAATAAAGCAGTTTAATGCCAATGGATGATTCACTGTCAGTGGGAGCAGAAAGTCTGGGGGCAAAGTTTCGTTTCTGACTTTCAGTAATGTCTTCTCTCAAGATTGTTCTGTACTGAAATCTGGGTATCGGGGACTGATTAGCCTTGGGGATTTCTTAGAATGTCGGGTTGCAGATTTCACCTGTAATGTGAGGTGCAGAAAGGGGGATTGGCAGTGAAGCTGCACTGTCAAGCACAACCTGCTTGTTTCCAAACAGAAGCTGAACTTTGGAATCAAATTGTCTGAAGCTGGAGCAAGTTTAAAAATAAAATCTGTTTGGAGAGGCGGCTGAACCTTGGTGGAACTGCATGGGACGGTAGGGCTGGGGGACACACCAGGCGGAGGCCACTAAGTGACATAGGCCATATTTCTTCTCTAGCTAGAGACTCTTCCAGGCATAAACCAAGCTGGAACGTCCTCTGCCTTCTCCTCACCACACCTCACCATCCTGCGTCAGCCCCTCTGAGGCCAGGCCTGCTCTAGAAAGTCACAGCTACACTGGCACAGTCAGTGGTCCAGACCCCATCCCATGGACACTGGTCGAAGATGTCTTTATACAGGTATAGCTGTTCCCACGCCAGAGGGAGAGAAGATATTCCACTGTAACTGCATCCACACTAGGGCTTGGACTAGTAAAAATTCACACCATAACTGGCATCATTATACCAGGATGACTTTCAAATATACACGAAGCCTCATTAGTCTAATTCTTGCTCGTAGACTCATGCAAGTGGTCGCACCTCCCCTCTTTGTCTTGTTAAAGGACTTGATTCAGCTAAGCACTTAAGCATGTGTTTAAATTCCATTGGCCTTCCTGGGACGCCTCACCCGGAAAATACGACTTCACTGAGTAAGGTGACAGAATCAGACCCAAGTTGGGTTTGCTGGAAAGTTTCACCTCCCCATCCTCACAACATCGTGAGAAAAACTGCAGTTCTGGCACCAAGCTCTGAGTCATATCCCAGAGCACCCCATTGCCTAGAGCTATGCAAAATATTCTCTCCACCAGCCATACCAGTGGAAAAATCTCTAGTCCAGCTCTTCAGCTGTGCAGTCTCCAAGGAATTGGCCCTCCTGAGAAACCAGCCTTCTGTTGCTTGGATCTGCAAAGTAGCCTGTGATTTTTAAATTCCGCTTCACATTTTTTATATACACACAAGGTGGCCGTTACAAGCAGACAGTCATTACTTTGCAACATTGCCACTGGTGCAAATAAAGGACAATTCCTAGCTTCACGCACCTCCTACCCCACCAAGATTAGACCTGTTTAATTATGGAAATGATGTTATTTTTTTTCACCCTGGGTCACATTCATAAATATGCAGGCTAGAGGGGGGGCACTGGGAGTAGGTGCTGGGATACTGAACCCTTTCACAAAGTGGATCTAACCCCGACAGACCTGAACATACTTTAAGTTTATTCCCATCCCATCCGTGGGCATCACAAAAGTTACACTGACCTTCAACAGTAGCAGATCTGGTCCCTCATCTTTTAGGCTCCTAAATAAAAGTGTTTGTTTTTCGGAGGAGCTGGGAACTTCCCGCTGCTGGGGAGTCAACAGGAGGGGAGAGTGTGCAGCACCTCTGAAAACCAGGCCCCCAGATTTCCAGCCTGTGATTTATGTACTGTATTCAGCTGTTAAGAGATGTGGGTAGCTGATGCGGAGGGGCAGTATGGTCTACAGCGTAGGGCTGTGATTGTGAATCAGGTAAATCTGGATTCAGATCCCAGCTCCCACTGACCTGAAGTACGACCCTGAGCAAGTCACTTCCTCTCTCTGGACAGCTGCTTTCCCTCTGCTTTTCATTGTCTTGTCTATTTGAGGGTGAGCTGACTGGGACTGTCCTTTTCAATGTGTTTATTCACTGTCTAGCTCTAGCACAATGGGGTCCTGCTCTTTGCCGGGTCACTGGGGGCCGTTGTCATACAAATGATAAGAAGAAAAAATTGTTATTTCTCTGATTCTACATTTCCCAGTCTCCTTCCTCGTTAATCCTCACCGTTAACAAAATCCATGTTTCTGGTCAGGTTTTAACTTGCAGATTATTTTCATGCAACAGAAAGTGTATTAAAACATAGTCTACTTCTTCAAATTAGATTTTTTTTCTTTTTTTTTTTCGTGATAAGCTATTCGTCAGCAAATGCATTTCAGTCACACTGAGAAGATGAAAGAGTTGAGCTACTGTATGACTTTAAGTAATCAGGCTGGAGGCTAAAGGTAGCTTTCTTTTTAGCTGACAAATAGAAGAAATAAATAACCCGGACACTAAAAGTTGCATTAGGCAAATAAACATTTCCACAAGAATTATATGTGACATTCAAGAGAAAGCAAATAAACCCTGACTTATGGAAAGCTATCAAACTTCTTGGAGAATTAAATAACTGAAAATCATTATGTAGCATTTGAGGGAAGCTATTAAAAACTGTCCTTCCTTTCAGGCATTATTTTAAAGAAAGAGTGTTTGTAATAGAGTCTCTAGTATTTTAATCTGATTTCTGATACACAGCAAAATGAACAATCCTATTTAAAAGGAATTTAAACTTCCTTTTAATGACGAGAGAAAGGGAGGGAGAGTCGCGCATTCCTTAACGCTCCTTGCAAATCTATCTGCGTCTTGGAGTTCTTCCGTTGAGTAACTACTCATTAGAGTCAGAGAGTGGTACAGGGCTCTGCAAGTTTCACCCACACAGCTTTGCTAACATACTTCAGTTCTGCCATGGGGCACTTCCTGCTAGTCTAGTCCACCCACACAAACATGTCCATCAATTCACCTCCGCCCTGGCCAGCCCCACGCCTGCTGGTCAACACCCTGGGCTTCTCCTGCAGAGCGGCTTCCACTTCCACTGAATTGTGCTATGCCCTTTCATGATGTAAAGTTCTGTTTGTAGCAGGGTCAAAACTTCAGGGGGAGAGAGGTCCGCTAAGCTCATTTTCACAAACACAAGCAAGATTTAACCCCTGCCCTAGGTGAAAGAAATGATTCCTGAACCTCACTGCACCATGACGTCCCTGTCCAATCTTTACCAAAGATATGGAAGATGTGCTTCACATGCAAAGTTCTGGGCCCGTGGTGTTAGTGTCCAGTTTTATTAACTACAGATCCAGATTCATAAACCCTCTGACGAAAGGCAGGAGAGCACTTTGTTTATAGCTCTGATGGAGGCTTGAAGGCCTTTGATAGCAAGGAGATTTTATTCAAGGACTTGGCATACAAACATATCAGATAACACCAATGCTTTTGACAAGAAATAGCGGTGTTCAGAGCTCATCTCTGTTGGTGCAGCTGAGTACACAATCAAAGTGTGATGCACGAAGAAAAAACAATTCCCGTTGGAAAGTAAAAGACCATTTTGGACACTGGCTTGCATGGTGCTAAGAAGTAGAGCTGAGCAGAGATTTTGGTTAAATAGTAAATTTTCCAAAATTGAAGTTTTGGGACAACCAAAATTCTTTGTGAATTTGGGTCAAATTCACGTTTTGGCTGAATAAAGAATGAGAGAGAAACTGAAAATGTCCGAACAGTTTCATTTCATTTTGAAAAGGTCATTTTGAATCAACATTTCATGTTGAAAATTTCATTCTGGAAATAACATTCAAATGGTTTTATCCAATCCAATAACAAAAAAAATGTTTTTTTTTTTGTTTTAGTAAAAGCAAACCACATTTTTGGGTCAAAACAAACTGATTTTTTTCTGATTTTTTCAGTTCCGCTACAATTATTCACTCGGCTCTACTGTAAACCCCAACAAACAACATGGCGTGTCACATAAATGACATCCAGAGGTGACTCTTAGCAGCCAATATGGGCCATGCAGGAATGAGGCATTTTCACAAACTTTTCTTCTAGTGAGAAGTGCTAGAACGAGACACTATGTGGATGTAACACCGCCAGCAGCAGCAGCATCTTTCCTCATGTATTGCTATGAGATCAGGCCTCAAACACGTTTTGGGGGAAACCTCATTTGGGGTTGAGAAGGGAGATCAGTCTCCATGTTCGGTTGCCCTCTTTTCTGACACTCCGCAAAGAGGCAATGTTCAGAGTGCCTGCGGCACTGCCCTCTTCCTGTTGGAAACCCGCCAGCATCTGGCCATTTCTAGATACCTGTTGGCTCCAGATTTTAGAATTTACAAAAAGTTTTAAAACCTCCTGGTTCATGGCATAAACCCATCACCTGCTGGGCCCAGGAAGGAGGGAGGTTTTTCTCTGCCAGTCAAGTCAGCTGTGACATCTGAGCTTCGTTAGAAGCTTCTGAAGTCAGACTCCTGGATAAGGTGGGCCCTGGAATGGTACTGAGGTGTCAGTACTTCCAGCGGGAGAGACTTCCCACAAGAACAGCTGTTTGGCTGGCCCTGTGTCAGAGCGATGTATTTATCTGGTGCCTGTGGACAGAGCGATCCTATCAGGGGCCTTGGAAATGAATCACTTTTCGAGGACTTGTTCCACATCCACAATCAGGAGGCTGCTCAGACAATGTAATAAAACAGCGGAAGGGTCAGGCTATCCATCTGAGGCCAAAGTCAGCCCCTGGGCACACTGAGTCCCCTGCCCTTCGGGCCAAAGGGAATAGCATGAGCACGTCTGAGGAAAGGATCCGGCCCTCAGTTATGTGGCTGTGATGGGGGAAGATGCACAGTCTGACCTCCACAGGAGAAAATGCAAGGAAGGTAATTGAGAGAGAGGCCATTAGGCACCAGGGTAGAGGGACTGAAGGGGATAGTTTCAAAGCATTAACGTCAATGGTTAAGCTGCTAAGGCCTTGTGAAATGCTTTGAAAATGTAAGGGGATTGTTTCAGCTCTATTAGAAGGGCTCAGAAGAACCAGCTCCCAGGGGGAGTTACTGATGTGTCTGCTCCATGCAGGAGTGGAGGGGACAAGGGGGACTGTGTAGCCCATTCAGCGGTCCCAGGGAGCACAATGTCCGAGGTAATGTGGGGAAGATTTTAGAGCTCTGTTCCCCTCGGTCTGGGGGCAGAGAATGGTGCCACCTTCCCCAGCTCTCTCCCTAGGGATTCATAACACCTGGAGCTTTGACTCATTTTGGAGCCACTCAGACTTGCCCTGTCCCATTGAAGTTATCAGCGTCCAGTTTGCAGTAAGAGGAGTGAGAAAGAAAAGAATTATAACAGCAGGAAAACTGCAAAGCCCAGAATCAAAACCCAGATGCAGGCTCTCTGGCAAACCAGAGGGGGGAAGGCCAGCTGTGTGTATTAGGTATAACAGCCGCCAGCATCAAAAGCCGAACATCTGAAAGAGAGAGTAGCATTAGGTAGATTAAAGCAAAATTCAAATGGAAATCAGACCCGACATAGGCCGCTGTGAAGGAGCCAGACAGCACAGTGTGTCAGCTGAGAGCATTAGACCAGAGTATGGGTTTGTGTTCTATCACAGAATCATAGAAATGTAGAATAAGACGAGGAAGACTTTGTAGCACCTTAGAGACTAACCAGTTTATTTCAGCATAAGCTTTCGTGGGCTATAGCCCACTTCATCAGATGCACAAAATGGAACAGAAGTAAGATGCATTTCTACACACACAAAGCAAAAAAAAGTTATACATTAGCATACCAATTCTAAGAGGCTGTTTAATATCGATGGGCCAGCAGGAGAAAAAAATACCTTTTGAAATGGATTCTGTGTCTGGCAGTAGATAACACCTATTGAAGGTAAATTAACTAGGGAAATGCGATCAATTAGTGTAATGAGAAAAGTAGAAGTGGAAGGGACGTGGAGGTGTCTAATCCAGTCCCCTGCACTCAAGGCAGGATGACAAAATTCTATCTCGACCATCCCTGCTGACAGGTGTTTGTCTAACCTGATCAGCCTTCCATTTTTATTGGCTGCTGTTTAACTCGGCTGGCCCACCCTTACCAAAGAGCCTCCTCGTTTTGGAGACTGAGACGGACCCATCTGAAATAAGTAACCAGGGATCTAGTGAGCAACAAGGAATTGGTGGGGGACGGGCACTGATTCCGTAGCTTTTCTTTTCCCTGTGCATTACTTTTTGAAAAACTATTCATTTCTTAATTCCCATTGTAAAAATTTAATCAAGTTACTTTAATATGATGGCGGCATCCAGCTAAGTAAGCATCCCCAAGAGTGTTATTGCAAATGAATACCCTGTTAATATTTAGTTTTAACAGCAAACATTATGACTTTCAATTTAGCAGATGATACTTCTGGTTAGCTATGTATCATATGTGCCATACCTTACTCTCTGGGTGGTTTCTCTCATCAGCAGAGATAGCATTTTGCCAGTTATATATTTAAAAAACAAACAAAAAAACCATTTTCTCTGAGAGCACTTTCTACTTACTGATCAAGTGAAGCAGCATTGGGATCAAAAGCAGATTCCAAAAAGTAATTGATGTGATCAGCTACAGAGAGCTCTGTGGTCCTGCTAAAACATTTTCTCTGGCAAGCCTTGGAAATGTGCATCAGAAGGATATTAGGAATTAACCAGAATGTCACCCAGTAGCAGGAAGGCCAGGGCTGCGAGATCCACAGCATCTGAGCAGTGCAGGGTTCCAACAGCAGCTGATGTATCTTGTGAATTCATCATTATTATAGAACCACAGAAATGCAGGGCTGGTTCTAGAGCTAAATCAAACAGAGGAGGAGAAAGAAGCAGCCCTGCCTCATTCCTGTCTGCAATGGGAAACGTGGCAGAATTAACGCCATTGGTAGCTACCCTGGAAGCTGGGTTAGTGTATAAAAGTTTAACCCAAGCAATAAATGGCTAACCTAATCCAAATTTTGCTCACAGAGGCTCCTTGGTCAACGGCCTTTTTGGCATCTAAAAAATGACAGCTAAGGGTTCCCCCAAATGTCTTGAAGTGGCAATAATATCAATCAGTTGTTGCAAATCCTGTAAGCCATGTCTATTACAAAGGCAGCCTATCTGAGTGAAGTGTATAATGTGTGAATGAACTTTATCCAATCGCAAAGCAAGTGCGTTAGCTAAAATCTGAGTGTCACAACTGATTAAAGAAATTAGCCTGTAATTACTATGTAGTCCAAGGTTTTTCCCAGGTTTAGGAATAACTGAAATTACAGTTTCTCTTGGAGTAAGTGGAGGAGTTTGCTCATTGTTGGCCTTATTGAACATATTCAATAAACTAGGTGTCAAAGTTTCAGAAAACTTTTTTTTTGTAAAATTCAGTTGGGAACCAGTCTGCACCAGCCATCCTTTCTTGTATAGCCTGAGTCAGTTCTGTGATTTCTAGAGTTCCTTCTGAGAGCCAGAGACAGTCCTCTAGAAAAGTTACCTAGGGCATCTTTATTGATTCCCTCTTCGGCTAAATACAGTTTTGAATAAAACTGTCAACATTGATTATTAATATCTGTGTTCTATACAATTTATTGCTACTGTCGTGAATAGCAGCAATCCTATTTCTGTTAGCCTCGTGCTTAAGTTGGTATTCCAACAGACTCTCTTGCCAGTTCCCTAGTAGTTTTGCTTCAAACAGAATTAAGAAAACTCAGCCTTTTGGGACAGACATTTCTTGATTTCATATCTTAGACTGATGTGAGTTCTGAGTTTCTCTGGGGAGGGAGCAGAAGCCTAGTCTACCATCCAAGGCCTTAATTTCCTTTGCAAGAGTACCAGTTCTATGTTATCTCCCTTTCTTTTCAAAAGTGGCATATAACAGATGATACAGCCTCTCATGAAGCCTTTAAAAGCTTCCCAAAATGTGGCAGTTGATGAAGCAGTGGGGATAGTTGCTCTGAGATGAGTAACATAAAACATACAGGAGGAAAATGAAAACAAAACACTGCACTCAAGTACCTCTCTATCTAGGGATGGGCCATTATTGCCTGGTAACCTGATTATACTGCTACCCATGCCGCCCCACAGTTGCCTCTGGATTCAATGCCAAGGCTTGTGCCAGGCTGAACTGTCATATTTATATCTACCAGGCACAATTCATCACTCACTGAGGTGCACCAAGGATGGAGTCCTCCCTCTGGGGTACTCTGGTAAGAAGAGCAGCCCCTCTCTCCTGCTTTCTGCCTTTATTCCAGCTGACTCCTGGGTAGTTAGTAAGAGGCTCTTGTAGGTTTTCATTTGGAACCTGAGCTGTGCAGAGCCCAAAGCAGCACTCAGTGCTGCTTAGCCTGTTTCCTATCAGCCAGGCTGTTCCTCCCCTTTCCCTTTCCTTTCCAACTCTTTGCCTTTCTCCTCCCTCTTTTTCCATCAGAACCAGGGACACACAAACTTTCCCTGATCAAGGGCCCTCATTGGCCAAGAGGCTGAGGGCCACACCTCATTGTATAATTAATGATCAAGACAGTTATTTATTTATCGGCAGAGCATGGCTGGCGTTCCTGGTGCTTTGCAGACAGGTTCCTACCAGTGCAAAACAGCTACTGCAATCATCCTCCATTTAACACACCCTCCCCCTTTGCAGGTCTGGACCCTCTGGGGTCACACCCTACTAGGTCCCTCCTGAAATCAGACTCTCTTTCTCTGGTACCACAGGCATGTGTTTGGATGAGGCCTGTAACCAGTGTAGGTTGCACCACTGTACCTATGGGCCAGGCCGACGAATTCCACAGGACATGCATAGTCCCAGACCGGGAACTGCCTGAGGGAAAACTGTCTCCTGAAGACGTTCCCATAATAAGAGCAAACAAGCTCCTTATACCTCTCTGCTTCGGGGCCCACAGCGTATCCTTGCTTAGCATGGCAGGAAAGGAAATTTAAGTGAGCAAATTGTCTGAGAAAGTAGTACAAAGAGAATGACTCAAGCTGCAATTATCACAGCACCCTGTTCTCACGGCAGCACAAAGCCCAGCTCCCATCCCTGCAGTGTCTGCCAGTAAATAACCATTACCCCAGGAGGCTAGGGCTAATACGGCTTGTATTTCTGAAGCTCGCTCTTCTTTGAAATGCTGCGGAAGTGCAAGGGAAAGGAGAGGAGCTGCGGGACAGAATGGGGTGGCTAATGAGATGAAATTGCCCTGTGGATAATCTAGATACACAGAGTACTCCGGCACGGCTAACAGTCACTACAACATGTTCTGACTCTGCGTACATCATGCCGCCGGTTTCACTCTGCTGGGGCTTGGTAACATGGTTTAGTAAGTACTTCAGCCAGCTGTTTCTTTTCCCTATGTGCCGGGTAGGAAGGTGCTGCTCTCCAAAGCCCTGCTCTAGAGAGTATTTTAAATTAATCCATTAGGATAAATTAGCTTTGTGATGTAAAATGTCCTTGCTCCATGCAAGTCTTTTGAACTGTAAGTTCTTTTGAGAAGATTAATTACTAGAGTACAGGGCTAATGCTGTTTTAATGGAATCTGTTATTTAAGTTTAAGGAGTTCCAGATACTGAGTGCATTGGAGTTAGATATTCATTATGTAGATTCCAAATCAAACAAGAGAGGATGAAACTACCAAGAAAAGGCTCTTTCGACAGGAAGAGAAACTGTGATTCATGCGTTGAGGCACAAGCTACGAATCACTTTAATTGTCTTCACTGTGCCTATGATTCCAGGAATTAGTTTTAATCTGGAGTTAAAAGGGTTGTTTACTATGCTCCAGGACTCTGATTGCCAGAGTTTGGGATGGTACCTCATTGCTCTTGTCTTGCAGGTGGATTTCTCCCAGCGCTTAGCCTAGTTTTGTGTGTTTCTTTTGGAGAGCAGTTATTTGGGGGTAGTTTCTCTCTGCAGTGTATGCCTGCAGCTTCCATCAATGCTAAAAGACTTAGGTGCATGTGTAAACTACTGGTGAGTGTGTGACGGATCCCTCTCTCCCTGCCCATCCACAGACAATAGGAGCTATTTCAGCCCCTAGCTACTCAGTCTTGCTCTCAGCTCTGGAGGTCCCTGGTTCATGTGCATAAAGCAAAGAAGATGGAGACACCTTCGTGCTGGAGGTTGCGGGTATTCTGATGTTTCCCCAGCTCATGCACATGTGGGAAGGGTGACTTGCTCCGGTGCAGTAGACCGAGTCGGCTCAGTTGGACATTTGGGCCCCAATGTTCAGACAGAGCCACAAGTTTACAGGGCTTCTGCTTTTGAGGGCTGAGTTTGTGCAGTTCCCACTATGCAGCTCCTCTAACCATGACTGAACTCTGCAGTGAAAACCCAAAACCTCGAACGGCTGCTGTACTGGAGGCGCTAAAAGAAAAACCAAGCACAGATAATGAATTATCTAGAAACTGTACACGTTTGTTCTCCTAGTTGATATAAAACACCAGGCCATAAATGGTGATGCCATAGTGGGGTTAACAGGTTCACTGGGATGTTAGTTTCTCCCCCAAGCTCAAAGACGTTTCCTTTGGTAGGGTTTTGGGAAGGAGAAAGGGTTGTCCACACAATGTTGCAGCAAGTTAATTTCCTTTTGCAAGTCATTAATTTGCCCCATACTGAGAAATCTGCCAGTCAAGAATATTTTCCTGACCTCTCACCTCATTTCCTGGGGTCTTTCCTGTAGTTTTGTCTAACAGCTCTCAGCTGACTAATTTTTGCATTATTAATCATGTGTATTATGGTCGTGGCTAGGAACCAACCAAGCCTGGGGCTCCAGTAGATAGGCACCGTACAAACACAGAATAGCAAAGAGTCCCTGCCCCAAAGAACTTGCAAACTAAAGATCTAAACAAAGAAGGCATACGAAGGGATGGGGAACTCATACATTCCCTTCCCATAGCCTCTTGGTAATTAGTGTATGACCAAAATTACCAGAACCAAACCCATTCTCCCAGAAGCAGTATGAAAATGAGAAGTTCTAGTCTTCTTGATGCTCCATTGCAATATCACAGGAGAGGATTTCTGGGTTGGAACAATTCCACCCATTCATGATATAAAGTAATTCTCTGATTATTCTAGATCTTCCAAGTCTCTCTAGAAAGGGATCCTTTTGGCAGGGAGACGGTGTCACTTGGAGCAAGTTGTAGGGGAAAGAATAGCTATTGCCTGGGACTCAGATAGAAGGAGAAACTTTATTTGAGCTGTGCCAGCCCCTAGAGCAGTTTTGGAGTCTGGCCCAGAGACTGGGTTTGTTTCAAGTCAGTCGATACTTTTCCAAGGACAGTTCATCCAATCCAGTAAATCACAGATCCAACTGCTAGTGAGGCTTTGCCTGCCTAAGCCAAATCTAGCTTCAGTGTTACTCTTTCTCCACTATGTTTTCTAAGCTGAAGCATGTTCATTAGCACAATATGGAAATGACCCAGTATTTTGGTTTTCCATTTGCCTAATTAGCTTTTTGCAGATTAGCAATTGGAACAGCTGAACAATCAATTGGATGTATTAATCAGGCCTATTTTGGAAGCCTTAAATAGAGAATATGTTTGAGCTCCTTTTCCATTAAGGAAATAATGGTTGATAAATGGACACACATAACATAAATTACCCCCTTTAATAAGATGAGAAAAGGAAATAGGGATGTATAAATAAGGAAAGCTTATTGGCGATTCATTGGGCTCCACTCTCAAACCGATGAGCAAGGAAAAAAACCAGCAAGCAGTATGTTGAAATATGGCCAGTTGGCTGTTTTTAAGCATAATCCAGGAGAACTGATTGTTTAAATTCTGGGATCATCTATCAAGTAGCATTTATTTGACTCGTCATAACAAATTTCTAAAGGGAATAAATATATCTCTCTAAAACAAATACTAATAACATGTACTAGTAATACAATATTAAGTATACAAATATTAATAATAGCATATTGAATGAAAAAAACAACCAATCTCAGACACTCATCTCAAATCCTTTGTGGAAACAAAAGTTTTCACAGATCGAAAACAAATTCTTCTATGAAAATGGCAAATCTTGAATAATTCTGTGTAGGTCTGGTTCTTATCTCACACCCACCAGTGTGGAATCGGAGTCCTTTCCTAACTTAGCATATTAGCATATCAGAATTTTGCCAAGAAAGCCAAATTCTATGCTTTGTATCATGACAAAGAGCTGATTACAATATTTCTCTCTCTCTCTCACACACACACACACAAAATCTTTTATTTTTACAGCAGAAACAGAGAGAATTCCAGCTGCAGAAATGTAACTCCTGCAGAAATTTACTTAATAATAAATAATAATATTGTTATCCTGGCCTAAGATCTCCAGTCAGGGACCAGGGCCCCATTGTACCAGAAGTAACCAACAAGACTGTCCCTACCTCAGAGTGTTGACAGTCTAGGTGTCAGGCAAGGTGTGCAGGAGAACAAAAGAGGCACACAGGGAGTGGGGTGGGTTGGAAAGCTGAGATAATAATGTAACATATAGAGTTTAGCAGAAAAGCAGAAGTCTTAGCATGTCTTTTGCCTGACCAAGTTTCTCGAATCAATCAACGTATCTGTGCAGGCTTGAATTTCACCCAGAAAGCATTCACGTCTAGATCTGTTCCCACCGCCGTGGCCAAACCTGGGGAATGAGCATACACGACTTGTATTTTTAAGCACACAATTCTTAGAAAAACAATTACTCTTACAGAATGTGATCCTAACCCTTCTGCTAGGTGGAGTGAGCAGCAGCAAGGGCCAGGTTCAATATCTCCGGGGTCCTTTTAACAACACAACACCCAGTAATCTGGGAAATTTACACATGACTCTTAGAGGCAATACTTCCCCTCTCACAAGCACTGAGTCTGTGCACAGAAAAGAGAACGTTTAATAAGAAGGAGAAAGGAACCTGGGATTCATTTGGGGAAACACCACAAGCATATGACCATGAGCAAAACACCCACCCCAGAACCGGGCAGTGTTCAGTTCAGAATGATCCCCCAAAAGCAGGGCCGGCCAACCACAGCCCTACCCCCCCTACACAGGGTAAGGGGGCAATCACCTTTCATCACCCCTAGACCCAACAACAAAGTGACTTGCAAGCCAACACCAGCCAAGGGTTTGGGGAAAGCAGGGTCGTCGTGCTGCAGGTGTAGGCGGAGCAGGCATGGCTTTGCACACAAGGTCTGCTTCTGAAGTCTTTTCCCCCCTGCGCCCCCCTGGAAGGGTCAGGGGAGAGCTCAGTCAGACTCTGCTTCCATCAGGCACCAGCAAGGAGACTTCTCAGGCTATTGTATTCTGCATGCCGAGCAGGGGGCCACATGGGGAATTATAACTGGTGGTGTTTGCAAAGACACACGATGGAGGGTCAACTTTAAAAGACAGAAGAAAGCTGATATCACGGTGCTCACTTCCCCCTCCCCCCGCCAAGTCTATGTGTAAGAATAAGATATTGAAATAGACGAGCAGCTATTGAATATGGCCAGATGCATCTGTAAACACCTGGAGACAGCTTTCAGGCCCAAGTTACCAAGCAAGGTCAGATAGTTTCTCGATCTTCTGTAACTGAAATGCTGCTTTAAGTAAGACTGACCCTGAACGGTGAAGCCTGATACGATCCAGACCTCTGGCAGATGGTATTCACTGTAGGTCTAAGGCAGATGGATAGGTGCGGTTGATCTAATATTCTTATTTGCAAAGGTTCAATAAACAAATATGAGGTTGTTGCAAATTATTTCTACCATCCCTTCTTGCAATGAAGTTAACAGTTGAATGAGTCCAAATACATCAGTTGTATAAATTCATAGGGCATTTTCATGTTTCAATCTCGTTATGTATTTCTAGTTGGCCAAACATGTTCAAATTACCATTAACTGCAATCCTATCACTTGGTTCACTGAGCAGAAAGGCAATATCTGGATTTTAACTGTTGAAGAACTATGGGAACAGGAGGAGGAGAAGGAGATGGAGTCAGGGAGGGCACACTGCAGCTCTTCTCGTTGACAAGTAACGAATGAGTGATTAGTTGTAGCTCAGCCCAGGTGCTTGTTCCAAGGTCTTGCCTTTGATCCCAGTCTGAAATGTCCCCTTAACATTTGTGTCGGATCACCTGGAACCAGGGCAGTGCAACCTGGTCTCGTGGTTTAGGGCCCGGACCCCCCTCCCCCACCAGCCTGTTGTGACATTTCACTTCCATCCCAGGATTGTGTTGAGATTCATATTAATTTCCAGGACATTACTAGGGTCCCTGATCCAGCTCCCTTTGCAATCAGTGGGAGTTTGCCATTGAGTTCAGTGGGAGCTGGATTGTGCCCTTAGTGAGCACAGTTCATAGGGTCTATGGGCAGGGGGGCCTTCCCCACAGAAATCTCCCCACAGCCACGCAGGTGGCCAGGCTTTCTCCCTGCCACTCTGCGGAGAGGACACCCCGGCTCAGAAACCCACATGCCTGAGGGAGACAGGAGGGCTGCAGGCTGTGGGCCGGTGACTTGCACCATCTCCCCACTGCTCCCCAGGCAGGGAATCCACTCAAAGGCTAACACCGTCCTTTTCTCCAGCCCCCATTCTGTGCTGGGGAACGCCCCAGGACAGCCAGGACAGAGGAAACCCTGGTGCTGGAGCTATGCTGCTCAGGCTCTGGAAGAGGACAGGAGCAGATGCAAAGGAATGGGGTCTCTAGCCCCGCTCCAGAATCCTCAGGTTCTGGGCATGGAGCCTTCTCTTTGCCTCAGTTTCCTCACGTGTATGTTGGGAATAATAATAAGAATCACACACCACACTGGGGCTCCATTTACATTTGTAAAGGGCTTTGGATTTCACAATGGGACAGCAAAGAAAGGAAAAGCTATTAATTAATTATTATTATTGCCACTTTTGCCTGCCTGCTGTCACCAGCCTGGAGGTGGAGGCTGGAACTTTTCATGTAAAATATAAATCCAAACCAATGTCTCTCTGCGCCCGATACCCAGTGCTCCGTATGTACAGAACACGTCGCCCCGGAGAGACCAGGCAGGGAGTTAAACCCTGGGGGAAAGTCGTCCCTACGCAAGAACAAGGTGGGAATGGTGCCTCCCGGATCTGGTGTCATGCCTAGCGGAGCTGCTAATGTTCCATGTTCTGGGCCGTAGATATCGGACTGGGGAGAAGGATCTTGTTAATGTTCGTCTAATGCAGTGGTTCTCAGCCGGGAGTACATGAACCTGTGGGGGTACACAGAGGTCTTCTAGGGGTACATCAACTCATCTAGATGTTTGCGCAATTTTACAACAGGCCATATTAAAAACACTAACGAAGTCAGTACAAACTAAAATTTCACACAGTTAATGACTTGTTTATACTGCTTTATATACTAGACACTGAAATGTAAGTATAGTATTTAGCTCCCAGTTGATTTATTTTATAATTATATAGTAAAAATGAGAAAGTCAGCCACTGTTCACTAATAGTGTGCTGTGATCCTTGTGTATTTTTATGGCTGATTTATTTCTATTGTGATTTATGTCACAAATAGTTTGTGAGGTGAAACGTGGGGGTACGCCAGACAAATCGGACTCCTGAAAGGGGTACAGGAATCTGGAAAGGTTGAGAGCTATGAGTCCTGGCTCACAGGCCTCCGTAACGCTGTGCTTCTTGATTATGGAGAGTAGCTTCTCGACTATGCTCAGCCAATGGCTTATTCTTCCTTCATTGGCCTCATAAGTGATCCCACAGCTCAGCCACTTGTTGTTGCATAAATTGGATTGGGCTGGATTTCTAAACCTCACTTCCTTAACCAATGAGTATGAGCTAAGGAAGGTACTTTGGTTTTTATAACACACTGGCCACTCAGACCCTCAGGGATTTGTGGCTCTGTCTCTTGAAGTACTGAAGTCCTCACGGTCTCTTTGCTGGCACGCCCAGAAAGCTGTAGTGGGAACAAAGCTCATCCATGTTTTTAAGCTCATTTAAGCATGTTTCACACTTTGATCTTGAAAATCAACTACCTCCCTTCAACTCCGATTTTGAGCCCTTTGGGGTAGAGATGGTCTTTGTATGTGTGGACAGTGTCCTGCACAATCTGCTTGAGCTGATATGTAATGCAAATAAATTATGTATGGCATGAACAAGCTGTGATAATCAAACAGAGTCTGATGAGTAACTTTTCCCCACCATTTCCCACCAGAAAACTGGCAAATTGTATCAAGCTGCCCACTGAATTTTCCCAAGTTTTTCTGACAATTCCTAACTATTGAAGCTCTGCCAAAGCGTTGGATGTAGAGATGGGTAGAAAACAATCTTTCTAGTAAAGATTAACATTCTCAGGAAATACACCCAGAAAAGTCACTTTAGAGGACAACATGGAAACACCAGCAAAGATCTATTAAATATAAAGAAATGAAATAATCGACACTGGGAATGAAACTCCCTTAAAATGGTTTTGGGTTTGGATTTAGATGACAAATTGCTGAACTGGCTCCAATTTCTAGCTGGCTCACCCCAGGCAGTACAGACTCTCCGAAGGTTCAATTATATGTCCAACCAAAACTAATCTGGGGACAAGTCTCAGTGTATTTATTTTGCTGTTTCTGGGACTGTGCTGACTGCCAGCTGACTCTGCTGCTGTTGCTGTTATGAAGTGTCTCCTTTTCTCTCTGAAAGACCTTCTGAGGGGTGCCTTTCAGTGCTCAGGGATTCTGTGAATTATTTAATATGCCAGTTAGATTTCTAGAGCTCCAGTATCTCATGTCAGTGGAATTTTAAGCCAGCCTCTCCTGTGGATAAATATATCTGCAGAGCTGAGATCGTAAGTGAAATCTCGGTCTGTGATTTTTGAAAAATTGCTTTTTTTCTATACAAATGTGGAAACTTACGTAACCCTAACCCACTGACCCCCTTCCAACTTCCTGTTTTACAAACTTAGGATTGTTTCATTAACTCCAAATGTTTTATTTACACTTACACTTGTATCCGCACATCAGCAGTCAAAATAAGGCTCCTTTGATAATACCCCTTGTAGATATCTATGTTCACAGCTCACCCCAACCCCAGTGCCCTGGACTGCTTGAATTAAAGGATGTATTATATGCAAGATTACAGTTCATTATCTCCTCTTCCAGTGGCAGCAACAAAACTAAATCCAGCTGCAAAACTACTGATTCATAGTGTGCAAATTTCCAAGTGTGAAAATCAGTGTTTTCATAGTAGATTCATGGATTCTAAGGCCAAAATGGACCATTGTGATGATCTAGTCTGACACCCTGTGTAGCACAGGCCAGAGACCATCCCAAGAATAATTCCTAGAGCAGATCTCTTAGAAAAACATCCCGTCTTAATTATAAAACTGTCAGTGATGGAGAATCCACCACGACCCTGGGTAAATTGTTCCATTGGTTAATCACCCTCACTCTCCAAAATTTATGCCTTATTTCCAGACTGAATTTATCTAGCTTCAACCTCCAGTCAATTAATCCTGCTATACCTTTGTCTGCCAGACTAAAGAGCTCATTATTAAATATTTGTTCCTCATCTAGCTATTTATAGACTGTAATCAAGTCACCCTTTGACCTTCTCTTTGTTAAGCTAAATATATTGTGCTCCTGGAGTCTATCACTGTAAGGCAGGTTTCCTAATCCTTTAATCAAGTGCTGTGGGGCCATGGCAAAGTCCAACATTCCCAAAAGGAAGAGCAGTTTTTCACAACAAAATCCTACTTGCTTGCTTGTTACCCATATTCTCCAGAGGAAAAATTCAAAGAGGAGAAACGGGGAGAAATGAACATTTTAAATTGTCCCTAAAAGTGTCAAGAAAATGTGTGAAGAAATGAGAAATTGTTCCAATTCAAAGCCTACGAAATGAAAACAATTTTGAAATTGTTTATGAAATTATGGGAGGTTGGTTTTTTTCATTTTACATCGTGTTCTGTCCAATTGAGCCCTAGCTATAAAATGCGATCTCACCACCTCTGGTGCACAACAAGAGTTCTGTAGTGGACATACTCTAGAGAGGGTAAATTGTGGGGAAATTATTCACTGTAGGAAATGGGTTTTTTTAATCATCAGTATTATCAGGAGCCAGGGTGAGAAAGGAATATAAAAAAACCCAAACACGAGAGAGACATACGCACACATAAATCCTGCAGCTGAAGAATAAGGTGGTAGGAGGGGAAGAGAGAGAGACAAGTTACTAATGCTGAACACAAGTAACTAGTGAACTGAGCACATGCTGGCCAGACTGTCCCTGAAGATGTGTGGCTGACTCCACCGCCTAAAGTAAAAGGATCTGGAAAACATATCCTTTGCAGGGAAATAAGCAGCAGCATCCAAACCAGATAAAAGCCCCCAAACTATTGCATGTATGAGTTAAGGCCTTCAAAAAGCTGGAGTAGTAAATAATAAATAACAGAAACATCCCAAAGTGCTTAAAACTCTTCAAAATGATCTCCTGACTTTGAACGCCCCATCAGCTGGCTGGTGCTAAAAATTTAATTTGGTACAGATGATAAGAAACCCCATTTCTGAGAGCGCATTATCCTGAGACTTCAGCTCCGAACGTGCAAACATTAAATGATACCCTGGCAAAGATCAGAGGAAATCGTTGTGGCTTTTTGTTCTGCAGTGGCTGGGGAAGCCCTGTATAATGTACTTAATACCCTTTGAGCACCCTGATGCTCAGAATTTCTTTCTGCCTGTGCTCATTATGTAGTCAGAACCAAGTAGCTACGGTTACAGAACAAGTTCAGTGCTCAGAGCACACGCTCTGCAGTGCAGAGCTCACCTCATGCATAGCCACAAGTGCCAGGAAGCCCAGGGAGGGATGATGAGTTTGTCGGGCACCAGTGGGAGAAGCTGCAGGAAGAGGAAGGAACGGCTACTCACCAGTGACAGGAGTTCTCCAAATGTATTGCTTCCGGAGATCCAAGAAAGGATAGAGTTGTGTGTATTGCTTGTGAGCTCTGGAACCTGCTCGCTATCTCTCTCCCTTGGTATCTAAGCACTTGCCACTCCATCCAGTGAAGTCCTGCAGGGGCAATTTGATGAGGGACAATCTTTCTCTCCTTTCTCCATGGGTTTCTTGTTCACGTGTTCCAACAAAGGGAACATGTAGTCCACTTGTACCACTGGCCTGAACGTCTTTGCCAAAGGGAGAGAGACCTTTGTTGCCAAAGCCATCTGGCAGCAGAGCTAGGGCGCGGGACACGCAGACCTGGAGAGGAAGAAGTAGCTCTGTGTAATGCTACGTTGGAAGTGCCCTGTCTGTTAATACAAGTCCCTGGGGGGAGGGAAACCTTTTGATGAATGTGCAGTTTGTTTGGAGTTAGCGGAGAGAAGAGGATCATGGGAAATCTGCATCCTAGGGCACCTGGCACATCTCAAAATCGGCTGGACCAATCAGGACACAGGAGGTAGTACGGGGTTCTCGCAATCCTGACCTTGATGGGATGTGTCAGCAGCAAGAAGGGGAACACACGGTTCCCGAGTGAGCCAGACAAATCTGATTCCTGGGGAAAGGAGTCCAGGTGGCTCCACAGTCATTACTGACTCCCTTTCCTGCTCATGTGGCCTTTTGGGGCAGTGTCTGTGAAGGAAACCGTATGGTCAGGCAGAAATCATAGAAATGTAGGACTGGAAGAGACCTTTGGAGGTCATCTACTCCAGCCCCCTGCACTCATGGCAGGACTAAGTATTATCTAGATCATCTCTGACAGGTGTTTGTCTAACCTGCTCTTTAAAATCTCCAATGATGGAGAGGCCACAACCTGCCTAGGCAATGTAATCCAGTGCTTAACCACCCTGACAATAAGGAAGTTTTTCCTAATGTCCAGCCTCAACTGGACAGGAAGGAGCCAGCCTGTATGGACGAGGGTGGCAAGGAAATTGCACAAGCCGGTTACTGCCCTGCTTGTGGTGTCAGGGTTTGCCCACATGGCTCTCAGGTTCCTCAAAAGCCCGGGATACAGAAATAATAGGCAGCCCCGATTATCAGCTGCCATTTATAGCTAGGGGGTGAGCACTCTTAAGTCCATGGATTCTTGCTCACATCAAGGTATTATTCCGGTGTCTGGCGAGAAGTAGAAATGAGCATGTGAACTGTGAACTGAAAGGGAATAAGAAGTAAGCGATTGCATGAGACAGCCAGCTAGCACTTTCCTCAAAGTACCTGCAGGTCTTCTGACACATGCTTCAGGGTGCTAAGAAAATGAAAAATGATTAATCAAGAAACATTTCCACTTGTATAATATTCCCTCGTCTCCTTGCTGATAACTGACTAGGAAGCATCATTAGAGTTACTGTGGTAAGTGGTTTCAATATGAGCTTTTCTCTTCTTTAAAGACAAGTGCATGCTCTCTTCTGAGCGCTGCAGCCTTCTACTTTGGGGACTTTTGTCAGCTACTTCATGTAGTAATAATTACCTGGGAAGAAGCTATAAAAGCAGAGAAGTCACATATTTCCTAAAGGTACCAGGAATTGTTTTCGGATAAATTCATTACATATTAAAACAATAATAATAAATGTGTTCCACTGGGATATTTCCTTCTATTCCTCCTTCCTTTCATCCCTTTGTTTTCATGAACGTTGCTTTGCCATCACACAATGCGGAACATGCACATTCAGAGCTACTCAGCTACAAATCTGTAGGTGTCCAGCAAACTAGAGCCGGTCAAGGCTTATATTTTGGTTCTGTGGGATACTCCAACCTTTTGAAATGTCCCTTGGTCCTGACTCAGAATGAAAAGTCAAAATTTCCCACAAAATGAAATTTCCCACAAAATTTGTTTGGGAAATATCGAAATGACCTTATTGAAATGCTTTGTACTGACTGTTTCATTTCAGCTTATGTATTATATTAGGGTATGTAGGTTATATTATATTATGGTAAATAGGCAAAAAATGTCAATGTTTATATTATATTAAGGGGAAATGAAGCATTTTGACTTTGCAGAAATAAAGTGGTTTGATAATTTTTCATCAAAAATGTAGACAGAATTGATAGGTTCCCAAGAAACATTTCATTTCTGTCAAATCAGCCTTTTCCAACAGAAGACTTGTTGGCTGGAATATTTTCAATTGGCTCTACTTCAAACCCAACCTGATTTTGTTTGCCGATCACCATTGGCTGGATTGTGTTTGCTTCTTGAAGCTCTTGTCAATGACACTCACCTTCCAAAATGGGAGGGGAGCCTGGCTGCTTTTATTTTAATTAGTGTCTAGTCACTGTTACGACTTGACATCTATATTTAATTTTGTTTGCAATATTTCTGTAGCAGGGAATGATAATGTAGCAAAGCAATGATCATTCTTGAAACAGTCGCTTACTCAAAATATTACTCCCGCTTAATCAATGTAGTTGAGTGATTTATTGACCTGCATAACCAATCTTCTCTAGCATGTTACTGTTATTAAAACAAATACATTTCTGGAGTACATCTGCATGTAATAAATTGTAAAAAAAATGATGGTAGTGTAGCCTTAATGCTGATGTTTTGCACAACAATCAAATCATCCTGCCCCCAGAGGAGAGGAAGGCCAGTCTTGTGGCAAAGGCACTGGAAAGGGACACAGGAGACCTACGTTCAGTTCCTAGGCTCCCTGTGTAAGATCACTCTAGTTGTGCACCAGTTCCTGGGAACCATAATCCTTCCTCCTCCATCCCTTTGTCTTGTCTAGTGTGGCAGGGTGCTGGCCAGGAGTGCCTGAGCCAGCCCTGCGGGCCCTTTAAGAGGAAGGAAAGTCTCTGCAAACCTCCCTGCAAGAGCAAGCCTAATCAGCCACCTGGGCTGCAGAGGGATCAGCCTGATGGGTTGCACCTGGCAGCCTCTCCAGGGGGATAAAAGCCTGCCAGGAAGGAAGCCCAGGGAGGTGGTGTGGAGAAGTGAGAGAGAGAGAAGGAGACAGAGAAAGGTACAGAGAGGTATAGAGCTGGGAAGTAGAGCTGAGGCTGGGAGCCTGCAGAGCTGACTGCTTCCAGGGACCAGCCAGATTGAGGGCTGGGGCCCAGGTGAACTGTATAGAGTTGTCTATCGGTGGTGGGGTTTGCACTATAAATAAAGAGCACTGTGTGGAGCCACAGAAGAGTCTCCTGCCTGTTTGTGACGTGGGAGAAGAGCGGATCCGTCACACTAGTTAGAGAAAGGTCTTTACTCCAAAGACAGTCTTTTGCTCTTACATACAGCACCTCGCACAACGGGGTCCCAATCTCAGTCTGGGCCTCTAGGCTGTACCATGATATGACCAGTATCATTATTGAGAATATTATATTATTATTCCAACTATTTTGACTCCTCCCCAAAAAGTTTGAGGGCGTAGCCTGGTGTATGAGAGGCGAGTCGGGGGAGATTTAGTTTAACCAGCTTCCCGCAGAAAGGCAGATGAAGAGGGGGGTAGTGTTCAGTACTGCTGACCCCACACACTCAAAATCTTAAGTCAGGCTCCAAAATCAGTGAGACTGGCTGAAAAATCATGAGATTTTTTAAAAAATACTCACTGTTGGGATCTTTTTCTTCGCCTCCTAGTATCTGAGCATTTTGGGTCATGTTTTTTTTAATGAAAGATGAGATGTTCACCTGGTCCAGGAGCCAGGGATTTAAGAAAAATACCAGCTACCATGAGACTTGGAATAACAGCTCTGCCATGTGGAGCGGAGCAGTGGCTGTTTCATTCCCTGCCTCCCAAACCCACCCCTCCATTTTCACGTTGGCCTGCCCAGCTGCTGTGGCAAGTGCTAAAGTCCCACAGCTACAGGAGAATCAGGGTCCCTGACACAAGACACAGGGAGCTATTTGCCATCCAGGACAGCATGGGGGGATGATTGCAAATCGGCATGAGGAACTCTGAGCCTTTTTAAAAAAGGTTTGAGAAGAGCTGACATGGGGATGGAGCTGAGGGAATTGTGGCCACTTGACCCCAAACTCCCAGTGCTGGCATCCCACGAGACACTTCCAAACTGTCCCAGAAGGCCGTGCGCTGGGAGTGGAGGAGGGCACACTGGGATGCCTAACCGCAGTGCAGTGCACCTCTTGCCGATACAGCATCTCTCTAGCAAAGGCAGCCAAACGTGCACATGCTCTAGTAACGTGACAATGTCGGCAGCTATCTGCTGGTAGAAATGTCCCAGAAAACCTTCTTACTGCAGAGTTAGGCCTGAATGTCCTCAGTTCAGAAGGACCAGACAGCTTCTTCCTTCTAGTGACTGCTTGATTGCTTAATTGTCTGCTGCTCCTAGTCCAGCCGGGTGGGACCCGGGTGGCAGAGAGGAAGCCCCTCGCCTAGGGCCAAGTCACTGCAGAGCAGTCAAATGCTTTCACTTCCAAAAGCAAAAGGTCGGCTACTATCCTGAAGGAATTGGGAGTGTCGGCTGAGCGGCATAGAATAACAAGTACTCAGACCGGAGTCTCCAACTTTACAACCCCCCAGCCTGAGCTCCGCATGCGCGAATCAGCTAACACTGTGTTATTGCAGTGTAGACGTACCCACAAGTGGGCTCTGGTTTAGTGCAGAGGAAAAGCAGTTGGTGGCTTCAGCCCCTCTTCTGGTGACTGTGATTTTCTGCCCTGAACAACAGGACGATGCAATAAAACAAAGGCTTTGAAGGATTATTAGTATCCCTGACTTTCCACGCTAGGCTGTAAAAGAGCGGAAATAAAAGTTAATACTCTGTCCCCTTCCTTCCCTTCCCCGTCAGTGAACATTACGGCAGGTGCTTATCACAGCCTGGCTGAGCTGCACCCATTCACTGCTGCTCTACAGCCCCGTTGGAGCCGAGCTGTTCTTGTCCTTGCTTGTGTCATCTCTTCCAGGCCTCCCTCTGGGAACCGTAGGGCCAGAGTTTCTGAGTTCCAGCATTTCTAGCCTCCCAGGGTTGCCAGGAACTGGAATGCAGAAGGGTCTGGTTCTCTGAAGTGCTGGGCATCCAAGTCCATCCAAGCATCTCTGGACACCGATAGCCTCTCTCCTGCACCGATATCCCTCCCCAGAGCTCGCCCGCTTCTCGTTCCTGTGGGGCGAGCGCTCTGAGGTCAGCGAGGGAGCCAGAAATGGCCCTTTTTTAAACCACACCCATTGTTTTACTATTCTGCAGATGCCGTGAATGTTCCTGGCAACTCTCCCAAGTGCGGTAAATGCTGACTGACGAGCAGCAGTGTAACAATCCCCAGCTCTATTACTCTCCGGCGGTCCAAGGGCAGGGCCTACAGCCTGCAAAGGATCAGCAGTAACACAGGATGGCGACATGGCCCAGCTCTCTCTCGTAGTTTCTTATCGTTCCATCGGTAACTTCACTTCCGTTATTAGGACTGTTTGCAAAATGGGTTGATTCCCAAGGAAAATTTTTGAAGAAAACAAAAAATTGTTCACGCTCAGCCAAATTTTCAGAGCTGAAAATGCTCATCCACTGAAAACTAAAAATTGGTTGGCTGAAAACCACCAAAAATCAAGAAATTGCCCCCCCCAAAAAATCAGTTTGGGCACTTTTGATTTTCCGTCAACTTTTTTAACAAGCGTAGACAGTTTCCACATTTCTTTTTTTGTCAAAAAACCCCATTTTCCATCAAAAATAAGTTCTGATAGAAAATGTTTGACCAGTCTATTTGTTATATCTGTTCTGAAGATTGAAATATTTCATCCCTATTCCTGGTTTTGGGACATTCCCACCAACTATGGATAAAGATCCCTGCGTGGTTACCTGTCAGGTAACACCGGTGACACCCTTACATGGGCTGCCGGCTGCTCTCAGCGCTGATGGTAGCAGCCAAACCTCCACAATAAAGAGACAGTAAGAGAAGCCCATTGTATGGATGGGCTGAGATTTCACTGTTCCTACTCCTTGTTCCCTTCTTTCGTGGGTGAAGGATTCCCCCTAATTCCAGGGACTGAGATGAAGTTTGGTGCAATGAAGATAGATTGCGTCCAGTGCCTCCTTAGCACCTTCGGGGATTTGAGCATAAACATGCTCACAGACACTCCTAGATCCCCACTACCACCACCACCAATACAGACCCTTCCCCACCGCCACTCTGCAGACAGACTCAGATCTTCCATCGGCGTAGCACCATTGACAGAAATGGAGTGATGCTGATCTATTCCAATGAAAGTCTCGCTCACAGAAGCAGCGCACTACCTGCATAAGAAAGACTATTATATAACGATTGCACCTTTTTTACCAGGTTCTGTCTGGGTTCTGGTTTTTCTTTTTTTCTTAACATTATAATTTTTTTCTCCTAATGCTATTTACCAAACAGTTGCTAAATTCAAATGCCTTGGAAAAATAAATAGTTGGGTATTTTTCGCTCTGAACCTCTGAGTTTAACAAAGCTAATGCAAAACAGTTGTACAGAACCTGAATGAATAGATTAGCATAAAATTGGATACAAATTAACAAATATCAACAAGTCAACATAATATAAAGCCATGAGCTTTATTCAGATATTGTGTTCTGCATGCAGCTTTGCTCTTGATTCCATTGCAGGTGACTGTGTGGTTGTCACAGTCTCTATCTATCTAGCATCTTGCCTCTGCTTAATGCTCGCATCAAGAGTCATATTCTGCGGCCTTATGGCAGTAGAAAGCCTGCCCCAGCTATCTGAGCAGCTGCCATGTGCATTATATTGGCAAAATGAGACTCTCAGACGGAGAGACGGACCTTTCACCCCGGATCAAAACTGGCCATCCCCTTCCAAAGGGAGGTAACGATTCCACAGACAGCATTGACGCATTCGGACTCTCCGCGTTCTCTCTGCTCCTCTCCCTGCTCTGCTCTGCTCTGTACAACTGCTCCAGGGAAGGGATGTGTATTTTAAATAAACAGGTTAGTGGGGGAAATCCCCAGCTGCCCGGCATGAGTCTGAGCAGCCCAAAGGAGCCAGCACTGAAAGGGCTCAGGGCAGAGACGGGGAGAGGCTGGCTACCAGGCCAGGGCCGCGGCAGGGCTGGAGGAGAGGGGAGTGCAGCTGAGCAGAGCGGGGTCCCCACAGGAGAGCTGCTTCAGAGCAGCGTGAATCCGAGGTTGGAGGACACTCCACTCTTGCCTGAGGGCCCTTGTCTGCACATGGGAGTGTCCTGGTGCTATTAAAATGCTGGGAAAGGCCTTAACCCCCTCCAGCACCATCGCCATTCCACACCGGGTCTGCGGATTTGTCACAGGTTGTGACAATCTGCAGTATAAGGGCCTCACTCCCCTCCTACACCAAACCCAGCATGCTCTGTGCACGGGGCTGCTTGTAATGCACAGGGGCCACTCGAAGGAGCAGAAGGGTCAGCGCAGGAGTCAGAAACATTTTCAGTGTGGGCAGAGACAGCTGTGCCGTGAGTGAGGGGGAGGCAAGTTAAGGGGTCTGTGTCCTAGAAGGAAGTGACCCCTCTCACAGGAAAGGGGACAGAATACAAGAGGGTGTGAGCGGGGGAAGCAGCTCCCAGCCTAGGAGAGTTTGCAGGCTGCAGGGTGAGAGCTCCTGGCCCGGGGAGAGTGTGCAGGTCTCTCCGTCGTGGGAGGACACGGTGTGAGCCCCCCTCTACTGCAGCCAGAGCTGCCGTCACCCAGTAATGCCATGAAATCTGCAGCTCCACAGGGTTACTCTCAGCCAGCCAATTCCTACAGTGCACCGAATGCCCTGACTCCCCCAGCGGGGTGAGCCAGCTCTCCTCTGCCACCAAAGCCCAGCGACTACCAGGCCAGCCGGGACCTGCCCTCCACAATCCCACTTTGTTGAGCTGCATCACCCCCAAATGGGGGCTCTGCTAGTGCGTGGGGGACCTCTGTCACAGAGGGCAGGCAGCAGTTAGACCTGAACTCTGCCCTCAGGCTGGAATCGGTTTGCTGAGAGACGGGATGAAAGCAGAATAAGGCAGAGGGCAGGAAGAAATTCCTCAGTCTATAGCCAGGGGAATGGGTTGTATCTGAGGAGCTGAGAGCCATACTCACGGAGGGGCTTTCAGCTGATAAACCTACTATTGTGTCCTTAGCACAAAGGCCTCTTAGCAGTTGGCGAAGGTCACCAGCGAGTGGCTTCATCTGTTTACCAATAAATTAACAGGTCAGACCTGAGCATGGGTTCGTTAGGGCAGAATCTTCCCAACATTACAGGGAAGTTCTGGTTTTCTCTCTTGCTGATATTGGATCGCTGTCTGCAGATGTCAACACCTGCTGGTTAGCCTCGCTTGCTCTCTATTTCTTTTTATTACAGCTGATCATTTTGCTGCTGTTTCTCACTCTGGTGCTGGAGGTTTTCCCCAGGTGCTTCTTCAATCCAATATTTTCCTTAGCAGCTTGCTCCAGCTCTGGCAGGCGCTAGGATTTCTTCTTCCTTTAGGTTGAATTTAGTTGTTCCCCCTGCAAGAGAAAGCAGTAGGAGAAAAAGTCTTGGAGTTTGTGTGATTTGATGGACAAGACTGGATTCTCTGTCTAGAGCTCATGCCCATGGAATGACTGTCATCTGCCAGAGCCTGCATTTCCACAGACTGAGCTAAAGGTATCTATAGGTATTTGGATGCCTTATTCCACTGATTTCAGTGCCTAAAAACCTTTAAAAACCTGGCCCTAAGCCCCTGAGCTAAAAACTGTAATAAATTCACATCATTTAGAGAAATTGTTGATAAACTGGAGAGGGGTTTTCAGAGAAGAGCCACAAGAATGAGTAACGGATTAGAAAACCTGCCTTATAGTGATAGATTCCAGGAGCTCCATCTATTCAGCTGAGCAAAGTTAAGGGGTGACTTGATTAGTCGATAAATACCTACATGGAGAACAAATATTTGATAATAGGCTCTTCAGTCCAGCGGAGAAAGACGTAACATGATCCCAGGGCTGGAAGTCGAAGCTAGATAAATCCAGACGTGAAATAAGGTGTACATCATAACAGGGAGGGTAATTAACCACTGGACCAATTTGCTCAAGGCCGGGGTGGATTCTCCATCACTAACATTTTTTAAATCGAGACTGGAAGTTTGTCGCTGGAAGATCTGCTCTAGAAATGACCCTGGGGCAGTTCTCTGGTCTGTGTTCGACAACAAGTCAGACTAGATCAGGGATGGGCAAACTTTTTGGCCCAAGGGCCACATTGGGGTTGAAAATTGTATGGAGGGCCGTGTGGGGAAGGCTGTGCCTCCCCAAACAGCCTGGTCCCACCCCCTATCCAACCCCCACCCACTTCCCACCCCCAACTGCCCCCCTCAGAACTCCCGACCCATCCAACCTCCCCTCTCCCCGTTCCCTGTCCCCTGATCGCCCCTTCCGGAGACCCTCCCACTCTAACTCCCCCCTCCAGGACTCCCCCCCCTACCTAAGCCCCCTGCTCTTTGTTCCCTGACTGCCTCCTTCCAAGACCCACCTTAACCACCACCACCGAGGACCCCACCACCTAAGCCCTCCCCTCCCCCCGCTTACCGTGCTCAGCCGGGCTCGGGCCTGGCTCGGGAGCACGGAGACCCGTGGCTCACCGCACTCGACCTGGCACCCCGGGCCGGGAGCACGGGGCCACTGGCACCACTCCCCCGGGCTGAGGTTGCAGGCCGGATAAAAATGGCCACCTATGGCCCATGGGCCATAGTTTGCCCACCCCTGAACTAGCGGCTGTGTTCCTCCTGACCTGCTTCTCACAAACAGGGAAGAATTGGGAGGGGAAGAAGAAGTGGGAGACAACCTGGGCAGGCCGGACCATGAGTTGGTTCACAATTACCTGTTAACTTTTTGGTGTCGCTGTGTGCAGAACTGTCACAAACTGGAAAACCTATAACAGAGACTCTTCAACAGAAACGAAGACGCACTATGCAAAAGGTGCTGTGAAGTTTAGTTTTACTTCTAACAAGAGTAGTTCAAAAATATTCACACTCGGGGTGATTTTTTTTAAGTTGATGTCCTTTTCAAGATAAATATTAGGTGATTCCAAGCTGGTGTTAGAGGGAGGTGCTCATATGACATTGACACATTTAAAAAGAATAATTTGACTTCCCAACTGAACAAATTTCCATTGGAAATAAGAGAAAATAAATATTGAACCCCACAGCGTCCTTTGTTTAAAGAGCAACTGTTCTGATGTTAACCACACTCAGATCATGAGGGGCAGCTGACTGGAGCCCCCCACTGCGTGAACTTTAAACTGAAATCCACAGATTATGACGGTGCTGATATAAACCTTCATCCTGGATCAGGACTGCTGGCTTCCTATGAGAATAAAATCAAAGAGGTTTAGAGGCAATTTGTTTAATGTGTCCTGTATCCCGGTCGCTTCAGAACCATTCCAGAGTATATGAGGCACAGATCAGTGGGAAATATCTGATTCAGGTCATAAAAACAACAACAAATGATGGCTTCGCTAAACTGGAAACTACTTTCTTCACCGGGGGAAAAAAACAGTTATGTGGCTCTCTCTCTAGCACTCCAAAGTAGTTACCTTACCTGCAGTCTGGTACTTTCGGACACTCTATGCACTGAACAGTTTGGTATAATTAGTGTTTAATCTTTCATTATACAGTGTAATAAAAACTAAAATAGATAGGCCGGGTTAATTTTTTGCAAAATATTGTGCTGAGGTTAGAGGAGGTGATTTACTTGGGCCCTCTCAGCTGCGGGGAGATATGATCATTTAGGCACCATTCCTGCAATGAGCTCCCTGTGGACGCAGCCCTACCCCTTTGCAGAACTCTGCTGAAGTCTGCTGAAGAGTGCTGTGTGGACTCAGGGGCCGCCCCAGGTATTCCTCATTTCAGGACCAGGGCCTCCGCACAGAGAAATTGTACATTTCTGTGCAAATAGTTTCCTTTTCACCCTGGTATGTTCCTCTCCTCCTGCTGCCATTATCTGCCCTTCTGCATGCCGTGTGTCCGGGGCACGGTACTCTGTCTATCTGGCGTCTCAGCAGACAGTCTTGGACGCAAGAGGCGGGAGCAGCCCTATTCCCAGCTGTGATAGTGAGTCAGCGCTGCAGCCGACTGTCAAATATTTTCTTTGCCTTCAGATACCTAAGTCTTATTTTTTTAATCTGCTTTTTGCTAGATGCTCCTGCTGCTGCCCTTTGCAGCTTATTTCACATATGATTTAGCTCTGCTTAAAGGAAATCTGCCTAATTTCATCCAGCCTCTGACCTTTTCATAGCTGGAATTCATGCCTCTGTGTCTGAAACATGACAGTGGCTCCCGCAGCCTTGTAGCTTCTTTCCCCCAGGATTTATATTCTACAACCAGGCCCCATCCTAATCTTCTTTTCTCAAACCCAGTTTCTTTTGCTAAGAATAACTAAGCTCCTTGAGTCCCCTGTTCCATCTCCATTACAGGCAGAGCTTTTCACCAATTTACACCCTGTGCAATCCCATCGAAGTTTGCAGGATTGCAGGATGGACATTTTTCTCCTGAATAGCCTGTTCACTGCACTGGCTGCATAGCCGCCTGAGCCGTATAGAAAGTCTGAAAGCCCCAAAATGGAAATTCTAGCTATGTCCAATACATCTTATAAACTAACAGGTGAGATAGTCGAGCTATTCACTCCCAGTAATGTCTGTGCTGAAATGGGTTTCATTTATGTTCATGAATAGTCCAGGGACTCTCTGTCATTGTTATGATTATATTTGATATTTGTATTGTTTGCTGGATGGTTTTTACAGTCATGTGTAGGCCTCTGGGTTTTCAGATACTGTCCATAGTGACTGGGGCTTGGAGTGTTTGATAGTCAGCATTCAGCCTGTGATTGGTCACCTAAGTCACACGGTGTGGTTTCTCTTCTCTGATTGGGTGACCTACCATTCATAAACAGGAATGGGGTTCAAAGAAAGCATTTGGGTGTTGACTTTCTCAGGGAGAGGGTGATGTGTTATGGACAGACAGGAGGTTAACAAGCCTAGATTATAGTGAATCCTTTCCTGTCCCCCTTGTGCAGGGGAAAGAGCACTCTGGTTGGTTATGTACCTGAGCCACAGGTTTAAAACTAGCTGCGATCTGGACTCAGGGAAAGAGAGAAAAGGTAGAGTTGTTTACTGGGCATGTAGCAAAAAGTCACTAGCTTTCTTGCCCTGCCATTCTAGCCTGGCCCCCCAAAACACACAGCCAGTATGTAGGGTAGGGTGGGGGAGCTCAGAAAGGGGGACCCTTATGGGGTAATATGTTTATTTTCTCATCCCCAGCAGAACTGTCATGATGGCTGCTGGGAGCAAACCCCAACCTCCCTAATGTTTTCAAAATAGCAGCCCAAGCTGGGTGCAAATGTTGCTAGGTTGAACTTCAAGTCAGTGAGCTGGCCCCTTTGGAACTGGTCTCACTGTTCACCCAGCTCCAGACATAAAGCCCTTAGTTTAGGCCCCCGAGCAGGAAAGTCACAGCATGAAATCAAGTCAGTTTTGTTAAAATGAGGATCCTCAGAACTCCAGGAGAAGGGCTGGGAGAAGCTCCCACAAGTCCAGCTGCTGCCAGGAATCCTCAGGGGGTCTTCAAGTCCCCTTGAAGTCTCAGTTGGATGCTTCCAGGAGGGGCAGGCACATGGAGAGAGGAGCCTTTCTGGTGCCTTGTGGACTTTTCCTCCTCTCATCCTGGCTGGAGTTTGTTAAAGTTCTGGGAAAATGAGAATGTATTGAGGGTAATTTCCCTCCCCGATCTTAGGAAAGTGTTGGGCAAGGGCTGGAGTCTGTTCCCTTTGTCTCTGTGCCAGCTTCCCCACCCCTTATTTAAACTGCAACAAGAAACAACAACTCAGACCTCCTCCCCATTGTACTTAATTACTGCTGAGCAAAAGTGTGGGAAATGCTAAGGCCCACACTTGTCACCAATGACCTTTCTTTAGTCCAGCTGGAGATAATTTTGCCCTCTTCCCTCCTTCTCTGTTCCTCTTACTTCTGTATAAATTGGAGCCAGCTATTAGCAATGTCCCTTGGAAGTGGTTTGAGACTGTGGAGAGGAATGCTCTCCTTTAACTACTGTCTTTACCCTTCGAGTTAATGAAACCCATGTGGGTTTAAATTGCTTGCTTTAAAAAAAAGATCCTTTTGCAGACCTCCCAAGGCAGCTGAGTACTTAGCTGCCTCTCGGGTGGCATCCCTACCTCTCTCCCTGTGATGTGCCATGTCATTCCACTGGTGGGTTGGCTGGAGAGATCTCAGATGTGTGTGGTTTGTGAAGCAATGGGCTATGTGTGTGCACACCCTTCACATGTTAACGCTCCCCTGAGGCTGGTGAGCATGCGGACTCCTCAGGGGCTCCCCCGAACAGGAAGAAGAAGAGAATCAGAAATGAACACTGCGTGCCACAGGTCGCCTCTGGAGCAGCTTGGTCAGGGCCGGAGTGAGGCCTTGCAAATGCTGCCGCTTCAGTCTCCATTGAATTGTTAACAGCTCACTCTTCCCTGATTGCTAATTGAGATTTTCCTGACGTCCCACACAGTGGAAGCAGGGGAAATAAAATTACAGAGTTATTCACTCTTTTTGTACAACTGATGTGCTGATTACCTGTCAATCAAGGAATCGCATTAACATCTGACAGTGTGTGCATAACAATTACCCCCATCAAATTAAGGAAACCTTTCACACTCCCAGAGAAAGAGAGAGAGGAAATTCAATCAGCATAATTAGCTCAATCAGAAAAGAACTTCTTTTCATCAGGAAGGGGGGAGGGAAACACAGAGAAGGGGGAGGGGGAGAGAGAGTCTATCTAGTTGCCTAAATGTCACATCATACAGAAATATCACAGCAGCGCCTGGCCATGCAGTGCCAGCTGCTTGCTGATCAGTCACCAGAAATGACAATTAATCCAGCCAAAGCATTTTTTTTTTTCCTCTCTAGCTCCTGGAAATCTTTCCCTCTGTGTTCTGGGGAAGCTTTTCCTAGAAGCAATACCGCCTCAGCTTTCCCTTCACGTCGGCTCACATGGCTTCTTTCCCACAGCGTCCCTGGTACCTTGGCTTGCAGAGACTGACCTCCATCCTCTTTCCCACCGCCCCACCCCACCCCCTCCTCACCTCTAGTAATTCTTCTTCCATTGCTAAAATAATTGAAGGGGCCTTTTCAAAAGAGAAGCACATTCTGCAGAAACCTATGGTGCTCATAGGGTGGAATTAATCCCTGGGTACAGGAGGAGCCAATAGAATCAGAGATTAGGACTGGAAGGGACCTCGAGAGGTCATCTAGTCCAGTTCCCTGCACTCAGGGCCGGACTAAGTATTAGACCATCCCTGACAGGTGTTTGTCCAACCTGCTCTTAAAAATCTCTACTGATGGAGATTCCACAACCTCCCTAGGCAATGTATTCCAGCACTTAACACCCTGACAGGAAGTTTTTCCTAATGTTCAACCTAAACCTCCCTTGCTGCAATTTAAGCCCATTGGTTCTGGTCCTGCCCTTACAGGATAAGAACAGTTTCTCACCCTCCTCCTTGTAACAACCTTTAGGCACTTGAAAACTGTGATCACGTCTCTTCTCAGTCTTCTCTTCTCCCAACTAAACAAACCCAGTTTTTTTAATCTTTCCTCATAGGTCATGTCTTCTCTAGACCTTTAATATTTTTTCTTACTCTTCTCTGGATTTTCTCTGGTTTGTCCACATCTTTCCCAAAGTGTGATGCCAAACTGGACACAATACTCCCGTTGTGGCCTTATCGGGGATTCTCAAACTTTTTTCTTTCTGGGTCCCTTCCCCCCTCCCCCTCCCTGATTCAATAAAAACTCCCCAGCCCACTTGTGTCACAAGCGCTGGCTTTCTGCAGACAAAAACAGGGCTGACTCCTGCACCCGCTGCTCCTTCTGGCAGGGAGAGCGCTTCCCAAATTCCCGGAGGGAGAGCACCCATCCTGTTCAGCCTTAGCCTTCTCCTTCTTCCTTGTCCAGTCACATACAGTACCTAGCTCTGCTCCCCGGCACTGGAGCCCCCCCAAGATCCTTCGGCACTGGGAGGGGGCCTCCTCCAGCCGCATCTTTCACAGCACCCTTTAAAAACCACCAGGACGGGGTGAGCGTGGAGTCTATACAGCAGGCGTCCTGTGTTTGGAACCAGGTTAGGGATAGCGCAGGCTCCCATTCCATGCCGCAGGCCTGGCATGGGAGAAGTCCTGAAGAAGAGGATGGGAGGAGAGGGGCCCACCTGCCACATTGTCAAGAACCCATAGATTCTCCTTGTGTCACTTTGAAATGTAGCAGCTCAAATGAAATTACTAGGAGAAACTTGCTCCAGGTTTCAGGCTATCACCATATTCGTATCAAATAAACATTCTCTGTGCTGATAGTCCCAGGGTCCTTCCTAGCCTGCTGCCATCCCCAGGGTGGCTTTATTACATCCTTGGACCACGCTAACCCTGGAGCAGTCGCAGTTTGCAGCAGGGTGCTCACCAATAGGTGGCAGAGGAGAAAAGAGAGAAAAAAGGTTTTCAAAATACCCCTAAAGGAAGTTTCTTTATTTACTCATAAAAGTAAAGATCAAAACACATATTTTGTCATTAACACATTTTCAAATAGCTTGTAATGAGTGAGTCAGAGAGGAGATGCCAGAGGGAGGGGGCTGAGCATGTCATTTAGCACATAGAAGGATGGAAAAGCTCTTTGTCTCACTTACAAATTAAAGTATAAAGATTAAAGATTACTACAGGGCCCCAGATAACAACGGAGCAGATAAAAACCTGGCTCAGCAGTAGGATGTGCTCTTATCAGTTTTCCTCAGGGCCTGAAACAATAAAGATTTTGCTTTTCAAGTATCTTAGTTAAGGTGCATGGAACAGAACTGCATTAAGTGCATTTCCGGGGGATTTCATGCCGCACTGTAGCAGGGACAGCATGTGCACTCTACAGACCAGGTGAACATACATTGGGCAGTATGCTTTGGAGGGCAGTCCAGAGGATAGCATTTCCTCCACAGTCCAGGACCAAGCTCTGCCTGTAACAAGAAGGTTACGGACTCTCCACTAGTCTCCTGTTGGCTTATTCATGAGCTGGGCTTGGTGGGTCCAATCCAGTGCTTATTAGGCCAGGATCCATGCAAAAGCATCACCTCACTTCACTCTGTGTAGAGCCCACATTGACAGACACCAAGCCATGGTTGGAGTGTGCAGGAAAGATGCCCTGCTCTCTTCCCCCCTCCCCCCGGCAGGGGGTCTCTCCAGCACCAGGCAGCCTGGGAAAGCTTAAACTTGATTCCACCTCTGCTGCCTTTGTTCTGGGGATCCAACCCAACCCCATTTTACCGACCCTAGGTCTGTTTATGACAGAGAAATACAAAATAAAATCAACCCCCCTGATTCAAACTGGGATTCAACTTTTAAACAGAAACAGACTTCACATAAATAGACAAAAAAGTCCAACTCCGGATCCTCTCTCTGAGAATTATTAATTACTTCCTGAATATCCCTCTCCCTCCCCCCCCCCCAACACACACACTCCCCATCACCGCCATCAAAAATAACCCCACGGTGCTCTCCAGGGGGATTTTTTGAAAAAAGTATAAAAGGGCAAAATGTTCATAAATAGCTCTCTAAACTGGCCCCACAAAATCTGTTCGCTCATTAACCTGGACATTTGGGGGCACAAATTGCTCATGCATGCACTCTAACAACGCACACACAAAGTTACAGGTGCAATTTAAGTACCTGGTTTTGAAAAATTGGCGCTCAGAGGAAAACAAACATTCCCAGGAAGATGGTGCCAACAAAGTCAAGTGATCCCAGCCTGAGCAGGGAGGGTAAATATCCTCAAACCTTAGTCATCCTCTCCAGACATCAGCCGGTGATTTTGCGGGTTTGTTAAGTGACCATGATGATATTTTTAGCAGTAATTTTAGAACCCTTAGAGCTCTAGAAATATAACGGAGAGTTGCCCTGATACTGGCTCAATTTCTTTTGTAGAGTAAAAAAAGGAAAGAAAAAGTCTCCCCTCTTGCTGCAAGTGTCAGCATCCCAGAATGCAGGCTGAAGGACTGCATGAGCGGAAGTGACTAGCCGTGGTAAACTCTCACCGGAGAGCTGACATTGAGTCGGACTGACTTTCATTAAAAGGCTAACCTGCCTACGAGGAGCGGGTGTCTCTTCGGATTAGGACAAGCCCTTCTTTCCTAGTGTCTTCTCCTCTGATCTTCTCTCTGCAGCCTAGATTGTTGTAAATCTTTCTCTAGGGTCTCCCCCACCGTCCCCACCACTTTTTGAAACTGAAGGTAGAGCTGATGAAAGTGCCCGACCGGCAGCTCTGGAGACGGGAGCGCTGTCGTTCTCCTCAGAGCGAGGAGCCTAGGCCATGGGAGGGCAGCGACACTAGACACAGCCTGTTGCTTTTACTAATGTGCTTCAACGCTGGCCAGCAGGAATTCCCCGGACCCTCCTGACTGCTGGACTCCAGCACTGGGGTCTATCCCCTCCTTAGCCTGGCTGAGACAAGACCACCCGGTGCGTTGATAATGGTAGCACTGCTGCGCTTGATCCTTGTCCAGAAAAGAGACACATTCCCTTGTACGTCCCCATCTAGCCACTCTAGGAGATGCATTCAGTGGGAGGGACACAGAGAGGATCTGCCATCAGAAACACCCCCTCTCTAGCTGCTCTGTACCTCTGGCAGGAGACACCTCCTGCAGGAAAGGCCTGCGAGAGGAAATCTCTTGAGTGTGGTGACTCCCGAGGTTATCTGTCTGGATGGAAGTCACTGGAATTCAGTAAGATGCCACTGCCAGCCAGTGAGGGGGCCAAATTCATTTTTAAGGGCTGCCCTGTCCATTTCCCTGAGCCGTCCCCACTAGCTCAGAGCTCAGCTTTGCTGCCCAGGCTCCCCGGGGGTGAGGGCTGGCACAGAGCCAGCCTGCCCTGGGAAGCTTAGCGGGACAAGGCCTCTTGGAGCTCACTGGAGCAGAAGCAGGAGCATCCCAGGTGCTACGCCCCTCTACTGAGCCTCATTTTCTCCCCCTCCTTCACTGGTCCTCTCGTCTTTCTCTTCAGCGGTCTGACAAAGCCAGAGATGGCAGAAGTGCAGAGGGTGGGGAGAATAACCAAGGCCCCTGCATTCACCTGAAGTTGGTGCTGAGCATAATCACATCTCTCCCTGACTGACGAGAGGCTCTCAGCATCCCAGAGGATGAGGAATGGCTCTTAAAGTCTCACTGAGCCATTCCTTCCCTCCCCTTTCCCCTGGGCATTGCCCGTCTTCTATCCCAATGGGTATTCCCAGCGCCAGCCATTAACCCAGCAGCTACTTTACTTTCTGATCTCTGCTGGGGTGACTCTCAAGATTTAACATGTCATGTTATTTGGTTCTTTTAGCTGGGTGTCGGGGGGAAGGAACCCTAACGGATGTAATGAGATCGTAGTGTTGAGAATTGCCTGCCCCTGCCCTGGCATTTGAATTACCCAGGACACACAACACAGGGAAGGCCGCTGAGTGTATGTGTTTTAAAACACACCTGCATTTGGGGAGCCATTTACTTAGGTTGTGTATTGCTAAATGTTGGGTCCATGCTCTATAAAGGCCAGGGTGAAATTCACCTGGGGGAAAAGAGGCAGCAGAAGATTGGAGGGGGGAGGAAATTTCCAAAGCGCCTCAATGGTCCTTATGCCCCTAAATCCTTTACTAAGCTCACCTCTGTAACCTCTCGCACCGTCCGCACTCAGGTCTCCCCATTTCTGGAAAAGCAACTCAGCTTGTTGGTGGTGACGCAGCTACCCTGTTTCCCCGAAAGTAAGACATCCCCCGAAAATAAGACGTACTTCCAGTTTTGCCTCTCGCTGTAATATAATGTAATGTAATTTTGGGAGCAAAAATTAATATAAGACACTGTCTTATTTTCGGGGAAACATGGTAGCACCCGGCATTTGTGTAATGCCCCTAAGCAGCCGTACCTACCTGGGAATCTGAGTTCTGCACTGGGGGGCTTGCACATGCCAAATCCCATGGTACGTACCAGGGGTGATTGTGCTTTTCATTGCAGGGGTGAGGGGAGGACACAGGTTGTGTGCCTGTCGATTTTATCTCTGCCTTTTTCTTTGTATGTTGCCATATTGAAAAGGCAATAAAGTCTAACACGACAGAAAGAAAACTATCACCTAGGAAACTTCACAGCGATTAGCGATGTCATCTAAGCACCGTGATATTTCAGAATAATGGCATATCAAGTGCTAAAACCTGACTTCAGCAAGGATTAAGCTCCATCAGTTTCATTAATTTGGCTGTTTAAAGGCAAAATGGAGAAAAAAGATCAGCGTTGCAGTGAGCGTACTTAATAATAGTGCAGGGAGGGATGTGAATTCCGAGCCAGGCCAGTGTGGATCCACTGAAGTTCGTGGAGTTTGGATCCGTGTCAATGAGATCATTTCCTGGGTTTTTAATGAGAAGACCAATTGTGCTTCAACAGCCATATGCGCAAAGCAAAGACCAGGGTTTGCAGGTATTTTCCACCAAGAAATAGACAGAGTGTGTTTTCCTTATTACCTGTGTAATGGGGCCATTCAAATGGGCCCATAGTGATAACAAAGGCTAAAAGTGAATTTGAAGTGCACTGCTTCCATAAATACCTAGAATCTGTAACTTATGATTCATCCCAGATGAATCCCAGAAGACCTATATTTTATAGCTCCCCCATGCCTAGCATTGAAATACACCCGCTTTGGGGATGGGACACAGTTCACAGCAATATCACAAAACCAGGGGAAGAAGGGAAATGAGAACTTCCCTGAACTTTGGGTGCAGCCAGGCAGAACCAAACCAGCAACTTCTCCAGCTCTCCACCAAGTGCCTGAATGTTGAGGCCAAGAAAGGAGCCCCACCCCCAGTATTCCCTCCCCCCTATTTTGAATCATTAACTGAGACGTAATTGGTAGATGGAATAAGCCAATCCTGTGCTGCTGATGTAAGAGACCACATCAGCTAAGGACATAGCGCACATAACAATCGTGACTTTAACACATCAAACAACGGTTTTCTTTGTGCTATTGTAACTTATCAGGAAAATGTGACTCAAAAATGCACCCTGACAACGACTATTCCATTTTAAGTAAATTGCTACCGGAGTCTAGAAAGAGTCAAGCACCTTGTCAGAAAGGTCGGGGTCTTAATATTCTTCTCCTGTTTGTTCACTCAAGCAAAGCAGCAGCTGCTAATAAAGGTCTCAGTGACATCCTGCCAGGCCTGTAGGAAACGTGCGCTGGGCTAATATAAATTCGTTGGCTTCAGAATGTCCATGTGTGACGGAGTAGGAATGCTCTTTACTGTTTCCTCTGACTCTTGTGGGAAGGTGGCCATACCTGAAGCTGTAACTTGACCCCGGGGAGGGGGGAGGAGGGAGGTCACCTGACCTGCCTGGGGAAGGAAAGACAAAAGGGAAGCAGGGGAGGGGCTGGGGAGAGTGAATTTCAGTTTGGGAGTCTGAAGCTAGCTGGAGTCAGGCAGGGAAGAGGCAGGGAGCTCCAGGCAAGCTGGCCTAGCTCTCTGGCCCCAAAATGGATCCAGCTGAGGGGTCACGTTCGCTGTATGGTCCGTGTTAGACCAGGTACAGGTCATCTAATAAACCTCTGTTTTACTGACTGGCTGAGAGCCACGTCTGACTGTGGATTTGGGGTGCAGAATCCACGGGCTCCCCCAGGACCCCGCCCGGGCGGGTTCGCTGAGGGAAGCACACGGAGGGGCAGAAGGTGCTGAATGCTCCGAGGTCAGACCCAGGAAGGTGGCAGTGGGTACCCGTGAAGCTCCTAGCCTTGGAAACAGGCTGTGTACGGAGAGGGGACACTTCCCCCGGAGTCTTATCTGGCGTCATAGGGAGCAAGTTCCAGACCATCGCCCGGGCGCTCCGTGACACCATGCCTCTAATTTTGTATTGAAATAAACACCCCATCAGCAAAGTGGTGGTTGGGGCTAACTAGATCCAAGCGCATGTGGCGGTGTGCAAAGCCAATGTCTTAATGTTTGCTTCATAAAAGAGCAAAACTTTATCAGCATGTCACAACCTCCAGCTCTGCAGATTTGGGTGTGCGAAGCATTGGGAAAGACCCTCATCTGTGTCATGTCTTCTCCCAAGACAACCTATTAGAAAGTCGGAAAGCCCAGTGAAAGAGCAGACTCTGCAGTTTTGGGAAGGGGCTGGTAAATCCCTCTGGCTCCTGCCTTGTCTTGCTGCTCTTCTCTGAGCTCTCTCCAGTTTCTCATGCAGAACCTGCCCGAAGCATCCCAGTGCCGCCTGCACCAGAGTCGTGTAGAGAAAAGGGTCTTTGCGCCCTGGCTCTGTGATGTGACATGACTGTGCTGCTGTTTCTGGCTGAAATTCTGCATTGAATCAAAACCCTTCTGCTCATGTGGAGGTCAACGGCAAAACTCCCATTGACTACAGCGAAAGGAAGGGGCAGTACTATAGCTCTGGGCTTTGCGGCTGATCAGGGTCAGGCCTGGGTCGGTTCTATGAAGGAATAAACGTTCTGACACTGAGGGTGGGGCGGGGGGAGTCATTTATCAAAAATGAACAACCAAATTGAATTCCTCTGAATGATACAGACCTCTGCATCCACACAGAGCTCCCTGGATTTCAGCAGGGCTCTGCACGTTCCTCTGACATGCAGCTCGCATCACGGGCACCATCTGAAATTGCAAGATTCAAAGTGACATCACTGGAATGCTTTTTAAATTTTCCCTGTCAATATTTTCGGAACTGCTAGCAATCACCCAGGAATACTCTGCTGAAGAGACCCCAGGCCTTATCCACTGGACACATCCCAGGCCTTGTTACTTTTCTAAGGGTGATTTAGCCTCACCAAACACCCAGGGATTGAACAATGGGAGCAGCCTGTCTTTCCTTTCACACAATCATTCTTTTATTTTTAAGTAAACTATTTTGGTTTCCTAGAAGAACGAGACCCACCTGGATGTCTGGGAAGGCGTGTTTCTTTTTAAAGGTATCTTGAAGCAAAAATTAAGCTTCAGTTGTGATTCATTCCTACTTGACAATCAAGTGATTATTAATATATACATATATATGGCAACATACATCGCTATCCCCCAGTTGAAAGCAATCCATTTTGGAGATTTATTTAATGCTGCATTGCACAACTCTGATGAGTGTGTCGGTTAATTGCAAAGCTGGCAGCACCCTGAGTGGAAAAGACTTACAGGCAAAAATAAAAATATCTTTAAAAAAAATAAAATGATAGTGACAAATTCCAACTCCTGCTGTACATTCCCTAACATTTTTTAAATCGGCCTCAGATGTAACAAACAGCAAATTAGCTGACATGGAGATGAACTGTATTTTCCCCACATTTATAAATAAACATAAAAAATATTTCTCAGAATTTTGTATACAGTATTTCTCCAGAGAGACAACACCTGGCCTCGTCAGTATTTACACACACACTGAAGTCAATGGGAGCATTCACATGAGCAAAGTTAAGAATGGACATGAAATTTCCAGGAACAAGGTCTTAATTAGTAATTAGTATACAGAAAGAATGCTGTCTGCAGAGGTCAAGTGTACAGTGGAAGTAGCATCGCTATTCTGCACAATTAGAAACTTTTGAACTCTGCTCTTCATTTTCCGATCTAATCTGTTCCATGGGGAAAGTCCTGGCAAGTATCCTGACACGTTAACCAGAAGCATTTGGGTAATTCAAAGTTCACAGCAAGTCCTGGGACAAAGGGGCTGAATGTGTCATAAGTGAACCCAACAGACGTGCGCAAGTCGCTCCTTGTGCTCCAAACATGGAAAAGGGAGAGGAAGTAGCCCAGGCTGTATTGTACGCGTGTGCCAAGTCTGAGCAGCCAAAGTTCATGACTCTGTTGAATCAAAAAAACAGTTTTCAACACAATTCACAAGGGCACTTCTCAATCTTGGCTCTTTCCAAGCCAAATTTTCAACAGTCTCCTCTAATACGCTGTGGACGTAGAGCCATTTGAAACAAGGTACTTTTCTTTTTTAAAAAGAAGAAGAAGAAGAAGAAGAAGAAGAATTGGAAAGGTGCATTGCTTTTCATTCCCAACAAAATAAGGACTTTTACACCCCTCGCCACTCCCACATGGAACCCACTGGTCAGAGACCAAGCTGGGAAAATGTCAGCCCAAACAGTAAACAATTAAAAAAGCTATACATAGCTGAAAGCAGGGGATTACAGTAGAAATATGCGTTATACCTTAAAACTATACTGCTCGCACTGGAGCTCCAAACGACTGCTAATGTAGAGGGACAAGGTAGTATCCTTTTAAATTGTCTGTGAGCCTTCTAGTGGCGCTCACTGGGCTCTGTGTTTTAGAAGCCACTATTTATAAAGTGGGATGTATGCAGTGCTGTACTTGTGCTGGGTCTGCAGAGGTGAATTGCACCCTTCGAGTTCAGTGCTACAGTTCTGTAGCGTGGCTAGGTTCAGATCCTACAAATGGAGCTAAGAATCAGTAATAAATGGCTTGTGTCCAAGAGGACAAGGAGACCCTGACAAAGAAAATTCTACTGTGCCTGATGCTTTTGAGATGTAAGCTGCAAAAAAGAGTTAAAGCGCAGTTTTACATTGTGAATTTCAGGCAGTACATGAACCTCCCAACAAAAATAGCGCAAAATCAGGCATGCTTATACCTTAACCATACCAAGTGTGAAAGAAAGCTAAAATGACTCCATAGGAGACAGTAGGTTTAATTAGAAGCCAATCATCTGTCGCTCATTGGGGACCCGCAGGTATTTATTACGTTTCCTGGAATATTTTTAAAATTAACGAAATAAAGACTTTACTGTAATGATGAGGTATTGGCCACATTAGCCTCTCTAGGTACGTTTATTGAAAAATATTCCACTGGATCGTACTTCAGATAAAGCATAAACCCAATGTAGAAAGATGAATTACCAATATCTATTTCTATTGCTTATTTTTAAGCATAGCAAATATTCTCCTTCATCATTTCCACTGTTCAGCCAAATAGTACATGAATTTACATGAGTTCCTTCAAAATAAACAAAAGCCTTGTAACTCTCACTCAGGTTTGCAGCTGCTGCACGTTTCATTGATAACTCATTTCTTAATTTCTTGAAATTCGCCAAGAGTTGAGACCCTGCAGCTTTGGGGTTACTCTGCTTTGGGGCATCTTATTTCTCCATTCATTTTAGCTCTTTTTTAGTCACGTTTTCAGCAAATCTAGATCACCCTCCCTGTTGGCTCTGAGCTACTCACAGCTATGAAAGAATTTATTTTCACAACCCCATTGTGAGGAAGGGAAGGGTTATTCAGATTTTGTTGCTGGGAAATTGAGGCACAGAGTGATCATGCGACTTGTCCATGATCACACAAAGAGCTTGTGGCAGAGGCAAAAATTGAACCCAGGTGTCTGGAGCGCTAGTCCATGCCCTAACCACAAAGCCATTCTTCCCATGCTACAGTGACCCTTTCCAGAGTCACAATTTCAGGGCACATTTGGGTAAGAACACTGGTTTAAATGGAGTTGCTCCCAATCAATGCCAGTGGGAACATAAGCAGTATCAGCCCCTTCATTATGCATTGCATTTTTCACTTCCGACTGTGACTTTTGTCAAGGTCAAAACTTGCCTCCAGCTTTGAAATGCATTAAAGGAAAATGTATTTCAAATATGCACAGGTAGAACGTAGCCTCCTTTAGTGGACTCTGTTCCTGGCCACCAAAGTTCATGTCTCAGTTATGACAATCTGCAGAACACACACAGCAAGTGTAGGCAAATGAGTTGTGTATATTGACTCTACCCTCTGGCCCCCAGCTGGCCAGCAAAACAAGGAATGAATATTACACCCCCAACCCCATGCCACCCTCCCACATCCACTGTCCCTTTCTCTGCCTGCAAGGCACAAAGCACCTTTTCAAGGGAAACACCTCACTGAAAGCTAGTTAATAACTTAGGTGGTTTTCCCATGAGCATCTTAGCCAGGAAGTTTTATGTGATATTGTTTAATATGGATGATGTATCCTGACATGAAGCATCAAAGTAAGATGCAGCCACTGGTGAAAGCAAAATGCTTCCTCAAACCATAGCTGAATGCAATCAAAGGTTAGAGCAAAACACATCTCAGAAGGAGGCTGTTAATGAACAAGCAGGATTAACTGTGAGGTTACTAGATACATTTGCGGTGGCTGGCACAGCGATACCTGTTTCCACCTGTGGGGTATGGCTGTGTCCATCTGACTTGGGTGCCACCAATGTTCCCTCTGATTTTTGACAGGACGTGCACAAAAAAATTATTTTATTCAAATTTTTGTGCTTCTGTGCAAATTTTTGTGCATGCAGTGTTTCGCTGTGTGCGCGGGGGTTAGGATCTGTGTGCGTGTGGCACCACACATCCTTTTACTCTCCCTCCCTGCTATTTGAGGCTTGTGCAGCCCAGCTTGTCTGTACGGCCCTTTCCCACATGACGTACAAATGCATTCTGGTTCCAATGTGTCTACTTGATGTCAGGGCTCCGCTATTCTGCATTCTGCTCCTGCAGTGAAAAATTTGCAAGACCCCGTGTCCTGGGACCTCTGAGCAGAATCCTAAACCCTGATGATGATAAGCACAACTCATGCTGGGCATCTTTATTTAGCACCTCTTAAAAATATCTGCAGAGGAGTGGGGAAAAAATAGACAGGCCAAAACAACTCTGTAGCATGGCTAGGTTCAGATCCTAGAAATGGAGATAAGAACCAGTAATAAATGGCTTGTGTCCAAGATGAGCAAAAGCAGAGATGATCCAATAAGCAGAATTGAATTAGCAGGTACGTTTTACAGCAAAGTCCTTGGCAGCATTTTTTTAGGGATTTGAAGATACAGTACTTACAGCCGAGGGGGAGGGACTGGGGCTGTGTCAAAAGGAGCGTGCCTTCCTACTCAGCTGCTCGGATGACAGCTCTCCAGTGCACTGCACATTGTTCCACTAAGTGTTATGACTGGTAATAGATTAATTAAAGTTACGTCTCCAAGCAGAGCTTGGAATGGGAGAGTCACTTCCATCTGCCAAGAGCAAGGTCATAATTCTGTGAACTTGTGATTGGAATCCTCAACCGTTTTAGAAAGTGCAGGTGGAGACCTAGCAGATCATAGGTAATTTGATTAGAAAATAATTGGCCTACAGCGGAGCCTTTAAAAATCTAACAGATTTGCTGCTGATAAAATTAAAATTAGAAACTAAATTGATTAACTTGTGCCAGCAAAGGAACCAAAATGTCAGACGCCAGCTGCACATTTGCATTTGGTACTTAACAGAGTTCTTACCCAAAGAGAGAGATATATGTTTGACATTTCCATGATTTCTACCATTCGAATGTATATTTTATTGATATTAATTAAAAATGCAAAGAAATAATGGAGTGGAAGCTGACAGAAGGGAGTTAGCTATTCTAATGCAGACCTCGGCTGGCTAGGCTGCGGTATGGGGAGAGCAGACCTCAGGTTCTCCTGGTTGCATATGGAGTAATCAGAAAGAGTTCGCACTGCACTTGTTCTTGTCTAGAATTCCTTTGAATGCTCTAGCACTGGAAGGAATTCTGTGGATTTTGGTGCAGTTATCCTGCGAGGCATAGGAGAGGCAGATTCTGTGCAGGTGTCCCTCAAGCAACTCTGCCAATGTACCTAAATCCTGAGCTACAGCTCCACAGCTCTTTCCCTCCCGGATTCACCCCCACCTCCCCACACACAGCTCTGCCAATGTACTTCATTGTTGTCCAGCATCCCCTGCTAGACCAATCCTGTGTCCCAACACAGCCCTGCAAATGCACCTGAGTCCTGCCACCTCTGCTGAAATATACCAAGTCGCACGATGGGGTAGTGCAGTGCTCAGCCCATGCTTCGTGCACCTCCTGGGTTGAATGCCAGACACTTTGTTATTCTCCATTCCATGCTTTAGCCAGGGCAGCCACAATTCCGAATTATCCCACAGCTCAAAGAGACGCTATCGGCTTGACACAGAACTTTTTAGGTGAGCTTTTCCGGCCTGTTCTACAGAAGGTCAGAAGACGTGACCATAACGGTCCTTTCTGGCCCTAAAAATCTCTGAATCCCGTGAGCTGAAAGGTGTGATTCTTGGCCCCACCTGAAATAAAGCCCTTGAAGTCTGACCAGTTTGAAGGTGAGAAGTTGCACTGTTATCACTGAGTCCTCAAAGCATTAAACATGTGATTATCCTCCTCTATTTCCACCTCCCTTCTTCTCTCTTAGTTTCCCAGGCTGCCCACCCCCTCTCCTGGAAACACCCTCCTTGATGGCAGCTGGTGGAAAGGCGAATAATTCACTCTGGATTTAGCCTCTTTTGCTGTTTGCAAATTGCCCGCTGACAGATCGTGACTTTTCTCAAAGTTCTGCACTTTCCAGACACGTTCACCCAACCTCCCTGCACACCGGGCTGGGGCTGCCCTTCCTCCCCCGGCTGTTCGTTGTGACTCACAGCGTTGCCAGATAAGAGCAGTCTGACTGTATTGATACATTTCTTTATATTAGGGGGGAGAGATAACAGTGGTTTCAGCATTGGCCTGCTAAATCCAGGGTTGTGAGTTCAATCCTTGAGGGGGTCAGTTAGGGATATAGGGCAAAAATGGGATTGGTCCTGCTTTGAGTAGGGCGTTGGACTAGATGATCTTCTGAGGTCCCTTCCAACTCTGAGATTCTATGACAGGTCACATGGTAGGTGGCTGAGGCTTGACCGCTTAAGAGTAGTTCTTAGGATTGGATTTCTGAGGTGAATATTCCCAGTACAAATACAAAGTTGGCTGTTTCTACAAAGCTTCTCCAATATTAGTTTAAAATTCATCTTCCTGAGAACAATCCTGCCAGAAAAACTGTCTAATGGGATATTGGCAGCCGGCAAATGCAGAAATGGGATGTTTGCACTGGTAAAGTAAATTCATAGGAGTATTTGTATCATTTTTGGTCCCTTCTCATTCAACCTCCCTCTCCACCTTCAGATCCCAGCTCAACCCCACCTTGCCCCCAAAGCATCTGACATTGGCTCACTCCCCTGTGCCAACCTTCTGGATACGTATTTATCGCACAGACCATGAGCTGGAAGGGATTAAGGACAGCACTTGGCTCCATGTAGCCCCACCCCTCCAGCCCTGCAGAGCATGCTCCAGTTGGAGAAAGGTTGAAAAGGGAGCAAGAGGGTGACTGGTGAGGAGGACAGACCTACCCTGGCGGTTAGAACAAGGGAGCCGGAGAAGCCTCCCCGAAGGGCTAAGACTGTATACTGAGCCGGGTTGGGGCTGACAGTTTGATTGCGGTTTCTTTTGCTTCTCATCTGATATTTGAACTGGAAGCGGGAGGAGAACCGCAGATGGTAGGAAGTGACCCAGGGAGGGTAACTCGAAGGGCATCTTCGGGGACCAGTCACTATTGCCCCTCCTGGGGCTCTGGGCTGGAGCCTAGTGGAAGGCCACTGCCCATCTCACTCACCTCTGATGAAAAGAGCATCAGGACGGCAAGACCTGCCCACGGGGAGGCGGCAGTAGATGCGCTAACCACTAGACCACCTAACCCACCGAGACTCTATCACACGATTTAAAAGGGACTGACATGTTGAGCATCTAGCAAAAGAAGCAGCCCCATGGAATTGTACGTAGTCTTTCCTGCCATCTTCTGGCAAATGCCTGATGTGGTCTCTCTGCCATGAACTGTTACATATAACTAGAGCCAATAGAGGAATGCTCCATATTTTCCTATGAAAACAATTGGAACAAAATTTAAAAATACTGTTTGGGTCAAAACCAGAGTTTTTCAGAATTATTTTCCCCTCTCTTTTCTCGTGTTCTGCATCGCTCTACCCAGGCATCCTGTTTTCCGTTGGAACTGTGGAAAGGAAAAAAGACAGAGAAAGAACAAAAGGAGGGGGGGGGAAATGAACCACCAAAATTTTTCAATTTCTTTCTTATCAGAAAAGTAGAAAATTTTCTGCACAGGTGTTTGCTTCACTCCAGAAGTATGTTTCCCCGTCTAAAAAGTGTCAGTGAGAAAACCTTTTGAAATAGAACCTGGATTGTTTGTTCCTTGGGCCTGGAGCTGTCTTGGTTCCCTATGTCGGGGGATGCTCCTGCTCCCATTAAAACACCCATGTGTTCCTGCGGTGCTACAGGCAGGTCATTAGGAATTTTCACTCAGCTGAACCTTCACCTAATTTCAAACTTAAACTTGTTGATGCCCATTTATATCCATTTGTTCGTGTGTTCCCGTTGGCACTGAACTTAAATAACTCATCTCCCTCCATGGTATTTATCCCTCTAGTGTACTTCTAGAGAGCCATCAGAACTCCCCTCAGCCTTCTCTTGGTTAGGCTAAACAAGCCAAGTTCCTCTGTCTCCACTCACAAGGCCGGTTCTCCATACCTCTTATCATCTTAGTAGCCCAACACTTATTCCAGTTTGAATTCCTCTTTCTTAAACATGGGAGACCAGAACTGCAGACACTATTCCAGATGAGGTGTCACCAGTGCCTTGTACAATGATACTAACACTTCTCTCTCTCTACTGGAAATACCTCACCTGATGCATCCTAGGACTGTATGAGCCTGCTACAAACAGTGTATGATTAACAATGGCACCAGGTTAATTCATGCTCTGAGCTAATCAGCTAATCACAGTGACACAAGCAAGATGACATGAAGCATTGACATTTTGGGGCCTCCCTTCTGAACCAAGCTCCTTGGGGCAAAGTGGGCAGGTAATGGTTTGTCTCCTGTTTGAGGAGTGGGGGATAGGTTGATGCCAGGTGAATGTGTGTGAGTACATACGTGAATGTATAGTGGTGGGTGGGTGTGTATATGTGAGCCATGTGTACATGTGTGTGAGTGCACGTCTGCATGTGTGTGTGTGTGTGACTATGTGAGTTTACACATGGATGTGTGCACCTGTTTGTGGAGGTGTCTGCCTGGGTCTCTCTCGGGAGTATGTGTGCTCAAATACAACACAGCAGATCATGCCTAGGAGCGGCGGAGCATGGATCCTACACCGAGCCTGCATCCCTAATGAGCTTGCAAATCCATCACTTCCTTTATGGGATCCCTTTCAGCTGGTGACCTCTGTGTCATTTTCATGCCAATCACATTGAAGAAAAAGTCCACTTGTGGACTATGAACCCTGGGTGCAGTTTTAATTGGGAAGAGATTGTTTGGGAGCATTTTCTCCTCTCGTTTATTGTGCCTTGGGGACGTGTTACTGTGTGTAAATCCTGCAGGTTGATGCGAAGGTTTCTCATGAAGCCTGTGGGATATTTTAATCTTATTTTTCTGATGAGACATTTAGAAATGTTGTGACAAAATAATTAGAAAAATTCCACATAAAGCAAGAGGAAATTCTTCATCGAAGGGCTCAGTTTTCTACTGAGGAGCAAAGGACCAGAATCCTGAATGCAGGTAGGGCCCATATGGACTGTCTAGTGCAACCCTACAACCCTGAGCGATGCTACGGGAAGTTGTCATATGCTGGGCCAGTTACTCTGCAGTGTAAGTGCTCACAGCCCTATTGACTGCGGGTAAGCTACACTGATTTACCCAAACTGAGGACTGAGCCCTTTGTCACCAATGGAGTTACTCTGGATTTACATCTAAGTGACATCAGAATTTGGCCCAATGGGAGTTAATTTTACTGGGGGTAGGAGTGGGCCTTTGATGGACAGGCAGGTAGTGTGTTTACTTCTCAGCTACTAACCATCTTTCACAGCGTACTTTCACTCAGCAGCCGCCCCTTTCTGGTGAGTCCTATTCCCGCCTCGGCTCTAGCACTTAAGCTGCTAGGATATTCACAAGTTATTTCCAATCCCCGCAATCATGCAGTGATGCTAGATTACAGCAGTGACGATTTAATGAGACCCCCCGTTAGCGCCTATCAATGCCAGCAGAGGTCTGGCGTGTACTGCTCGCAGCTACACGAGTAAATCATGGATTAGCAATGTAGTGATTCAGTTACTTCAAAGTCCATCTGTGGGAATAATGTCCTTTTGCCATCGTTTTCCAGAGCTCCTCTGCATTCAAGCCTGTTTGATTATAGTACTTATTACTCCAGAGATGATGAAGAAATACAGTCTCCCAGGCTACTATTGAAATAGACGACCCAAATTTCACTTTCCTGCTTCTCTGCAGCGTGTGGTGATGAGGGGAATTGAGCCAGCTCGGAACATCCACAGCTATTTGCAGGAAGCAACAACGAGCCAGAAGCTGTTTTTTTGTCTTTGTAGCTCTGTCATAATTTAACAGCACAAACACCCGCCCAGCTGGCTTGTGTTCCTAGATTGGGAAGTTCAGAGCCATGCTAACCTTGGGCACTGTGCTGTGTTAATGGTGGGCTTGTCGCCAAGGATTTTCCCACTCCCATATCGACCCCTGCCCCCTCCTCTCTGGCAAAAAGGGGCTTTCCTGGTGGAGCCAGCATCCCTCTCCCTGGAAAATCATTTCTTTCATACAGCTGGGGCTGAGACCTGCTGCTCCGCCATTGAGCCTGGAGCACGTGTCTCTGGATTTGCCACCGGCATGCAGCGGGGCTGGGTCAGCCGTGCAGTCTTCCTGTGGTTCTCCCTCTTGCCCTAACGGCTTTGCCTTGAAAGAGGTCCTTTCTGGCCCTAAAAAGCCAGAGTGGGAGGCTTCCCAAGGATACAGAGAAAGGAAGACTCAGGGGACTTCTGGAACCTCAGTTGCAGTCTTGAGCTCAGTGAGTTCCCTCCGATGCCGTGTCCACGTTCCCCGTCCCGCCGGCACAGCCCGCACACGCCTGACCCGGTGTTTCCAGAGGCGAAGGATGGAGTGAGCCTGGCTGATGGCACTCACACACCCTGAGCCGTCACCTCCCCTGTCAGGAGTGAGGCCTGTTGGCGGAGGAAGGGGCCAAGCTTGCGTGGGGACTCTCTGGGGTGTAGCGGTCTTAGGCATTGCTTCCAGGGTGGCTGGAGGGAAAGATGCCCAGTGCCCATCAGCACTGTCTCTGCCACGAGGCCTCTCCTCAAACGGGCTCAGCTCAGGTGCCCCCAGGGAACCCCCCCGGAGCAGTCTCTGGGGCCCATTTTCAGGCCTTTCTGTCACCTCAGCTCCACGTTTCCACTCTCCTGCCGCTGTTCCCAGCTCCTCTCACTCAAGCCACGGTGATCGCTGCCTGTTCTACGAGGCGCAGTGCACCCCCCTCCCTCCGGTAAGGACATCTGCCATTCCCTAGCAGTGCCTAGAGTGTCTCCGAGCGCTTGACAGATGGTGCCTTGGATGCCAGCACCAGGTCTGCAGTAACATGATTGACCATGTGTGTGTGTGTGTGTGGTGAGTGGCAGCATCCATCTGGGTGCCATTCAATTCAATACATCCGGGAGATTCGAAACTGAACTATCCCGCGCAGGGGAAGCGCGCTGCCAGTGCGCAGCCGAGCAGCGCAGCGTGGAAGAGTGTGTGTCGCGCATGGGCACAAGCAGCAGGTCACTGGCCCTTATCAAACGTTTCAACCCAGCCCAGCTTGCAGGGGTAGCACTCAGAGAGCAGTGAGGAGGCCCAGCTGAGAGGCAAACATGAAAGGGAAAGGAGATGCCAGCTGAGCCAATGTCTTGCAAGTGTGACTCCTCCTGACCACTGCACCAGTGGCTCTTTCAAAGCCACGACCCTGGAATGGGTTCCCTAGGGAGGTGGTGGAATCTCCTTCCTTAAAGGTTTTTAAGGTCAGGCTCTCACTCCAGCCCTGTCCCTGCCCTCGACACAATCTGTCACCACCCCGGCCAGCAAGCACATGCTTAAAAAGGGTCTCCCGCCACAATAACTACACAGCTAATTGTTTTTGATTTCTAAACCGATGGTCGATTAACAGTTTGCACAGGAGCTGGTACTTAGTTCTCATGCAGCAGGAGCAAGAAAACTCACTTTTAAAGCTCCAAAATCAATAGTCATTTTTATGAGTGAGACGGAGCTGGATTTCATCCTACAGTACATTAATTGGCTATTGCCTTTACACCGTCGTATTGCATGCTTTGGGAAATATGAGACATTATTTCTTTTTAATGTTAATAAGTGTCCCAGCTCTGTGCTGCAAGGCGGGTTTGGAATACACATGAGTGGGCATTTCCCTGCCAGGGCTGTATGATTAGAGCTGGTCAGGAATTTTTTGATAACTTTTCTTTGCCAAAAAATGCTGATTTGTCAAAACCAAAACCGTTTATTGGAAAGGGGGCCATGGCAATACATTTCCCATGCTGGAAGAAAGGACGGAAAGTCAAAGTTGCCAAAAGAGTCTCCATAATCTGGTGCCAAGAGGTGGGGCATTAACAGGACTTCTGCCGTTGATGACTAGAATAACATGCGGAGAATGGAATTTAAACAACCAGCTGAGATTCAAGAAATGCTGGGGAAGGGTGGCCAGAAAGACTCTTAGATGGATCAGAACTCCTGAAAGCTGCTGAGAAAGAAGTAGTGGAATTAAAAGAAGAAGAAACTAAATTTGTTATTGAGACTAGACTTGTTGACCTGAAATGTTACCCTCCTTCACACGATTATACGATCTATTCATCAGCCCAGTGTTAAGAACCAAGTGCAAAAAGGTTTTGCCTTTGTTTCTGCCCAGCCTGCCATTAAAACCACAAACCACAATGAGTCTGTGTTGTAGTATAAGTGGAACATATTACAGCATTTCTAAAATTACATACTCAGCAGCTATTTTTATTACCATGGAAACCGAAAGATAGCACAGACAAGCCCAGTCCTTGCCATGCTCTGAAGAACGGATAGATCTTTATCTAGAGGGTTGTGTTATCATTGAAGCTGAAGGGTGTGGCTGGACTTTAGTCTAAAGGACTTTTGACAAATTCTTTGATCTGGAGACCTCACAAGAACATGATTTCCTGTAAAAACTCCAGCACTTTCTAGTGTTGGACAAATACTAAATGTTCATTTCCTTACCAAGCCTCTAGGTGCATGACTGCACTGTTCAAATAACAGAGAAGAAAAGTCAACTCAAACCCCCCCCACACACACACACACAAAACTAAATTAAAAATAACTCAATAAAACAACTATTTTGAGTGGAACTGGGAAGGGACTGGGAGAATCCAGAAACTGACTCCCAGCGAAAGAGAGTTCCATTGAAATGACGTCAGCAAGATGCCATAAAGATTAGCCAGTGATATGGATCAGCCACCTCCAGAGACACAGTGAGGGGCTTCTGAACTGCGATACCCCCAAAGCTGACAGTCACTTCCCTGAGCCAGGCACCATTGAGATCCAGGAGACAGAGCAGGAGGGAGAATAAATCTGCCCTGGGGATGGGAACAGAGGCAGGTTAATGTCTCAGATAACATTGTGCCCATCAGCTCCTCAGTGTGTGTGGACACGAGGGGTTTGCAGTCCTAGTCTGGGCAGATGCGAGCAATGGGTATTTGAATATCCAGTGTGACTCATTTTCTTGTGCATGTTCCCTGTAAATCTTGCACTCTGACTAATGCTTTTATTCCAGCCTCTTGTACTTTCCTGCTCAGTATTAAATCTTCATCTCATCAGCACTTGACTGAATTTGTAGAAGCAAAATGGAAGGGGGGAACTCAGGCATGAATTAGCAGTTTAAGATCAGAATAAGGTTCATATAAATCTCTGATCTGCCCATCCATCATAATGCAATAATGGGAAAATATCAACACGACCCTTTGCTTAGTGACTGTCACAGCCATTCGTACTGCAATGGCCTTTTCTGCTTCCAGCCCCCATCTCATTTCACTTGGAGACTTGCAGATCCCACTGAGTCCAGCTGCGGGATCCCTGCACTCAGAGCACTACCCGGAAACGGAGGGCAAAGAAAATGATACTTTCCTATTGGCTTCTGGAGTGGGTGATTCGGGAACTGAATACTTGTCTTTATTTCTCCGTGCGGGTGAATTTACTGCTTGTGAATTAATGGCCCTGAGTCTTTTCTGGGTGACGATCTGAATCCTGTACTTTATGGTGGGGCCTTTGGAGGGATTTGGCTGGGGCTGGCTGTGGGGGACAGGGGACTGGGAGAAGGAAGCTGCTCAGACAAAAAAGAGGAGAGAAGCATAGGTTTTAAACACACCCCTTTGAAAGGGTTTCTTTCCCCTCTCTCCGGGGTGAGCTCAGGACTGCAGCCCCACTGGGACTGCATGATGCCTCTGTCGGCTCCATGCGCTGGATGGGCGGAGACGCCTCATTTCACACCCCATTGACACTTCTGCTGCAGTGTCTCCGCACAGGCAGCTGCCGGCAGGAACACACAGCTGAAGATTTCTCTTTCATATGATGCTTGATGTCTTTGCTGACGACACTGGGATGGGATTTTAGTTCCTTCAGTTAAGAACAAGTTACCTGAACTCTTGTGACTCAGGGGACACAACCCAGGCAAAGACATCTTCATCACCTGAACCCCTGTTCCCCCTCCCAACACACACACACACACACGGGTTCTCTGCTGTATCTCCGAGACGTCTCTGCGACCTACCACAGGCTGCTGGTCTGCCACTTAAACCCATTTCAAAGACGTCCGAGAGAGCTGCTGGCTCTAACTTAGGCCCAGTCTTACAGGTTCTATGGACCAAAGGCTCTCCTGTAAACTGAAGCAGCTCCATTGACTACAGTGCAGAGAATCTGGGGCCTGCAGGTTCTTCTGCTTCTTCATCCAATTCCAGGGGCGAAGGTCACCGCCGTCTCTCCAGCTGCCACTGGCAAGTTCAGTGCCACTGGGTGAGTGCTCAGAATCAGAAGGGGACAATGGAAGAATGGCTCCCAACCTTCCATGGAAACTCCCTGCCCCCAACACTGAATAGCACCGAACATCCCTTCCTCCACTGGGTGAAGCATAGTCCTGCTCTAGGCCCGGCTCTCACTGGGTCCCTACTGCTTGGAGCCACTGGGCTCCACTGCTTGCCTGGTCTATTTTGGTGCATAAGGTGGCTAAATAAACAATTTAATAGAAAAACCATTTTTTCAATCTGTTTGTGTAAAGCCCAGGGGTTGGACAGACAAAATGCGAGACACGGCGAAACAACCTGGCCCCAAGGTGTGAGAACCTCCTGTAAGGTGCGCCACAGCCTCCCCTCCTGGCGCCCATCAGCTCCTCACAGACTCAGCCCTTTTCTCTTAAGAAGGCATCTTCAAAAGGCCTAGACCCACCAGTCTCCCTCTCTATACTGCAAATCAGTGCAGTAATGACCTAGCTAGGAGGGTTGCAGGTGCGACTCACCGGTGCCACTTACACCTGCAATAGGGAGGGTCCCCACTTTTCAGTGGGCTTTGAGGCACATTAGGAAATTGCTCTTTAGCTCTGGGGTTCCAAATGTTCATCAAGAGAATGAAGAGATTCCGTAGCTGTCCTGCCTGCCTCATTCCTAGAGCTGGAGTCTATTTTCTGAGTCACACAGCTAAGCAAGCATTTCAAAGACCAGTTCTGAATCTCCATAACAAGCAGGAAAGGGGATTTGGAGAGGATTATGCAGAGAAACTAGGGATTTCAACTAGTGTTAATAAAAGTGGGCGAGTTTTGGTATGAACCTCCTTTAACATGAACATTTCATAAGGACAGCTTCCCCAGAGCACAAGGAATGGACAAAGCCCTTTGTTTACAGTTTCTGTTTTACATAAACTTTCCTGAGACCGTCTCAGTGTTTATTATAAACATGTAGAAATGGGTGGAAATCAGTGCAAAACATGAACTTTACAGCTTTCTGGGTAAATACTGGGGGACGGGAGGACAGAAAAAAGCAACAACCAGAGAAAATTAAAGACCTGTCAGGGAGGGGCTAGGTTTATTTTGTCCTGCATTCGTGTAATAGGCTGGACTTGATGACATTTCATCCTGCCCTACATTTCTGCGATTCTACCAAAGCAGTCTAGTGCTGTGGTTTATTCCATGAACTGTACATTAACTGTGTGTGTGTGTTTGTGTGTCTGCCACTGCATTGCCTTAGTTTAACAGCCAGCCTCACATGTACGTATTATTCACATAAATACATCAACCTCATGTCATATGTTCAATGTTCTTGACATAATCGGTATTTTCCTGTACACAAGTGATCCAAAATTGCAGTGAAAACTAGTTTTAAAAAAGAAAATCGCTTTTGTGGGGGAGGGGAGGGGATTTTTTGGCAAAAACTGAGACTGGAGGGTCTTTGGTACGGAGAGCAGCCCCGGTTGCCTCTCCCGGCTGAAGATCTGCACACATGGCCAGGAGTGTGCCAGTACACATTGAATTGGGGTTCAGAACACTCAACTCCACCCCCCACCCCCCTATCCTTAGTGTTCAGCTCAGGTACGACAGGAATCACAGAATCTCTATTGTAGTCACCTGGCTTATGGATCATAATTTGGGTCATTTCCAGTGTGTCACAAATAGAGACGCGTGAGCACCAGGAAGCCGATTTTAGTCTTCCCGTCTACTCGCGGCACTGCTGCCAGGGGAATGCATGGGCCTTTGCAAGTTCTTGTTCTTTAAAAGTTCTGGAACGAAGTCCCTGACCAGCCTCACGTGATGATTTTCTTTCCAGTGGCTGGCCGGATTGGTGCCCACCAGCGGGGTTTGAGCCCAAGTACTGGGAGAATCCAGGCTAATGAGAGTAGGAAAGACCTGCAGCTGCTTGTGGACAATGGCATACGCAAGAGATCGTTTCCATTGTGCTTTGCTTTCCTGGGGACTTGTGAGGGAAGATGTGGGCTCCTGTTAGAGACAGTTGCGGAATCACAGAGGCATAGGAAAGGTTCCCAGCTCCTCCACCACATATGCCCAGAACATATTGTTAGTATTCTAATTTAGGGAAAGTGTGATCCTAGTGAATTTATAGAGTAACCGGAGGTGTCTTATGTGAACCGAAATCTAAAAAAATACAACTTGGCTTCTCCGCTGCTGTTTCATTAATACGGCTGTTCTATATTCATACAAATGGTGTTTGAAAAAGCTAGTTGTGTGGGGGAAGCAGCAGTCCACACACTAGATTCCCATATTAAAAGAGAGGTAGGGTCTATTTTGATTGCAAACACTTCAGGGCAGGGACTGTCTCTCCCTATGTGTCTGTGCAGTGCCCTACTCAATGAGCCATGATCTCGGATGGCCTCTCCCGGTGCCATTGTGACCCCTGGGAGTTGCTCCCATCCACCTGCCTATTTTTCAAGCATGGTGACTTTTCCCCTAAGTTTAAAAGTTTTTTCTTTACATATATTTTATGTCAATCAATAGTTAAATCTAATCTGGAGGTTTGTGTTACTGCGTCTGAGTGAGCATGGCCTTACAATATCTGTCAAGCTTGCTGAGTGCTGAAATAGGTGCTATAAATATGAGACAGTCTAAAAAAGAAAGGGGAAAAAAACCCAAGGAAGGAAGCAGAAGTGAAGTAATATGCCAGTGATTGATTTGTACCCCTCAGAATTTACAAGCTTTTATAGTTTAGAATTATACCTACGCCATGTGGAGCACACTGGTAATACTAAGTGTTATATAGCCGAGAAATCATTGGAGGCCCTCGTTACTCATGTGGGAGGTATTTTATCTGTGAATTTATGTCTGCAGATACATTAACTATTTAAATCAATACCATTACTTTATTACTAGTGGGAAACCTAAACTCAGTTTTCTTTAATGACCTTTATAAATTACTGCTTACATTTTGTTTTCTAGCAGGACTGGGAGTCTAGCAGCTGCACAGCTTACCACCTCCTGAGACAGAGAGAGGCTACATAGCTTCCCCCAGTCACTTCTAGTCCTTGCTGAGACGAGGCCACACTGGGTCAGACCAATAGTCCGTCTAGTCCAGTATCCTGTCTTCTAGTACCAGGTTTTGACCCCAGTTATACTTTACAAAAGCCATGTTGACTCTTCCTCAACATATCATATTTATCTATGTGTCTCATCATGCTGTTCTTTAGTATAGTGTGTAATTACCTGGATTGCCTCTGGGGCCTTTTTAAACAATGGGTTTTACATTGGCTGTCCTCCAGTCATCTGGTACAGAAGCTGATTTTTAGGCGATAGGTTACATATCACGGTTATCAGAGTGGCAGCCGTGTTAATCTGTATCAGCGAAAACAACAAGGAGTCCTTGTGTCACCTTAGAGACTAACACCTTTATTTGAGCATAAGCTTTCATGGCCTAAAACCCACTTATGCTCAGATAAATGTATTAGTCTCTAAGGTGCTTTATAATGCATATCTAAAGCACCCAGTCTTCAATGGGCCATTTCTTTCCAGCAAGAAAGGAGGACTGGGAACTGTAAAGGAAACTAGCATCTCTGAAGATTAACATCCTAAATTATCCCTGCCATTCCCTTTCCAAAATTGAATAAATTATGCTGATGGGGCGGAATTAAAGGAAGAAGATTTTCTAATGTAGCTAGAGCAACAAATCTCCATGTAGATGCTGAAACCAAATTAGAATGATGTCTGATTCCAAAGCACTTTCTTACTGCATTCAGCACTGGCTTGCAGAGATCTGGAGAGTCCAACCCCTCACAAAGGTAACAACAGAGAAAGGAACAGTGAGCATGCAGCATGTACTAATTTATACATTTATCTACAGCTGCAGGAAATAAAGAGACTGGGTCCCCACTAATTATTTTGTGGACAAAATGTCAAGCAGCAACTTAGCAAACAGCCTTTGAATGTTTAGTGGCGGCAGCTCAGACACTGAAAGCTGCCCACCTTGGGTTGCAGAAATCATGGCACATAATTATTTTATAATCCGTTTCCCTGCATTGCTAGACATCTAGGAGGTAAATGCACTTCACTAATTTCCTGCTGCTGGGTCTTACCGCACTGATTGTGTTGAAAACAGAAATAGGAACTATGGGATTCTATTTAGATTTGCTGAATATGTGGCTGAAGGAAATCTCTTGGGTTATATGCAGGACTAGAATTGAAAGAGATGGCTATTAGTCTATTAGCCAGTTCCCACAGCACGTCTTGTTATTACTGGGTGCACTGCTTGGGAAGGATGTAATTTCAGGCATTCTCTTGTGACATAACTAAACGGTTCTCTGTCTGGGTGCATGTACAGGAACAGTAACTCTGTCCTCATTAACTAGCAAAGGCATGAGCAGCAGGAATAAGCACAGAACCTGAGACACTAGAAATTTAAATTACAGGGGGGGAAACTTTAAACCCAGTAAGGAAGCAGAAGCAGTGATGCCAGGAATTCCCCTATGGCCTTAGCTCTTGTTAGTCTGGTTTATATGGGTAATACTAGGGTGCTGGGCAGGAGCACCAATAACCCTGAGCCAGACAGATTCGGATCTCCCCTCTGCTACTTTACACCAGTATAACTCCATTCCCCTAAATGAAGCTGCTCCAGATGTATCCCAGTCTCGTTCAGATCAGAGTCTAGCCCCCGAGGGAGGATCTCAGAAGTGCAGCTGACTCATGTGAGAGGTAGCCATGCCAAAGGCACAAGGAAAGTCCCTGCTGGGGGAAGGGTTGGAGATATGAGAGTCTCCCTCAATAGCAGCCAGCAGGACCTCAGAGCCCATGCAGGAAAAAGTAGAAGAACTTGATCTCATTAGTGTTCAGCTGGCCTTGTTCTGACAGATGGGGTCAACCAGTCTGACCCTGCCCCAGGCAGGACACTGCTCTACATGACTGGGCTCTGGCTTGGCACCCCCTAGGTCAGCGGTGCAGGATCACGTCCCCGGAGGGTTATGCAGTCTCTTCTTTTACCACAGCGCCCCTGAGCGTCCGTTCCAATGTCTGGATCGGCCACTTTCAGGGAGGAGCCACTAAGGGAGAGAACTCCGTGAGGATGGTCCCTGCCTCGACTGTGCTTGAGTGGGGAGTCCACTGTCTCGATCAGGATAGTTCCAGAGAGGCGGGTGTAGCAGGGCTTTCCTTGCTAACTCCAGCTTTCTCACCTGCCTGGCTGTGCACAGGGCTTGTGCTTTTACCTCTCAGGATAAAGTCCAGGGGAGTGCTGTTGAGCGGGGAGAGCGGAGGCCTGGGTTGCTATTCAAAGGATCCCAATACAAGGAGCCCCAAATGGATGAGAACATCCTTCCGAGACCCCTTTTTGTGCAAATGAGAGAGGTTTCCCTGAAATTTCAATCAGCACCTTTCGGAGAGACGTGCAGAGCTGTGACTAAGGGCCTCGATATTCCACTCCATCTCCATGTTCCTCCTTTTCTTATCTCAGAGCTCCAGCGGACCAGCCCCAGGGCTCAACCCTTTGTGTTCTGAGTTTCCCTATGATTTCAAGGCTGCCCAATTTACACTCTTGTTAAGCCGGAGCTCTGCTGAGTCACTGATTGACGGTTTTTAATCAGGGCACAAAAGGGCGAGGGAGCTGAGGGGGGCTGCACTCGGGGCCTGACCCAGCAGACCCAGATACGTGCAGGTCACTTTGCTCATGATATTAGTGCTGCTGAATTGAACTGGACAACTCGCAGGAGTAAGGTTCCTCCCGGGTGTGTGTGTACAGGATTGTGGCAGGCCCTTTTGGAAATATGGGCCTGAGAATGTTCCCAGCCCCCCTGAGGAGCTCAGAGAGACTCCCCCCCCTAAATTGAGTCAGGACCCCATGTGCAGAATCCAAGCCGCTCTCATCTGAGGTGACCAGCAAGTGTGAAAAATCGGGACGGGGTGGGAGGTAATAGGAGCTTATATAGAAAAGACCCAAAATCAGGAATGTCCCTATAAAATCGAGACATCTGGTCACCCTACTCTCAGCACCACAGGAATCTGCTCTACATCTTTTCTTTTCTGCAGCAGGGAATTCATTACTGGGTAAAGAGGAACACAACCGTAGTGAACAAGAAGAGCCCAAGCTAGCAAGTGTGACACAGACACAGAGTGGCCATGTGTCTAGCTTACGTGCATCTCAAACCTTCCAGGGGGAGTGATTCAACATATTGTCCCCGATTCCTCTCATTACCTAGGTAAGGTAGTATGGATGAGCAGGAAATTGGCCGTCTATATTCCAAAAAGTCTGCTTGGCCAGCTGCCGTTTAAAGTTAGTGGTCCAGTCTCTGGTCTCCACCGTATCGCCAAGGGGACTCAGGTCACCTGCTGACAGTTCTTGAGAGTTCATTCAGACCAACCTAGCCACCTCTATGTGACCCATAACTAGTCCATTCACTACTTATTCCCTAGCTCTCAGTGAGCATCTCTGGAAAGAAATTAATCCCTTGATACCAAGCAGCTGGCAATACAGAAGTGAGTGGGTAAACAAAGTCACACACGATTTTCATAAAAACAATCCAGGAACTTATAACATTCTCCATGATCCCCAAACTTTGCACTGACAATGCTATCCCTGGTGTCCTCCTAGTACTGGAAACACAGACACAGTGGTAGGATGTGCAGGGAGGGGTCGGAAACTCCTGGCAGCAATCTAACACTGCTGTTCTGTGAAACCGCAGGAAGGCCTGGTGTGGGATACTGTACTCACTTCTGTTCACCCCAATAAAAAGGAGATTCAGAGAAGAACAGTGTAAACATTTGGCTGGGCTGTCTCTGAAGAGGGCTTAAAAGGATGGAAGCTGTTTAACTTAGCGGTGAGGGGCTTTGGACAGAGGTTTACAAAATAATGAAAGGTCACCTATTAACCCTTTCTCGTAAAACAAGAACAAGGGGACACTGAGTGATACTGAAAGGCAACGCATTTAAAACTGTGTTACACAACTGCACTGTTAGCCAGTGGAACTCATTGCCACAAGAGCCTGTAGTAGGATTCAAAAGAGGATTAGATCTTTATGTAGATAATGAGAACATCCACAGTGTCATAAGGTAGCAGAAACAATACACTGAATAGGATCTAAACCCTCCAGAGAGAGAGAGAGAGAGAGAGAAAGAGGAATTTTCCCCTATGGCCAAGCTCTTCCAGAATTGCCCACTATAGGGTTTCTGGCACCTTCCTCTGAAGAAGCTGGTGTTGGCCACTGTTGGAGAGAGAGAGCTGGACCAGACAAACCGTGCATCTGAGCCAGTCTGGCAGTTCCACTATTGACCCAGTACAAATGACAGATGAACGTACCCCCGGAATCAGAAGATATCTGGAGAAAATGTTTTGTGCTCTGTTGCTAAACTGTTTTGGAGTTATTTGAAATTGCACTGGTATTTGGAAGCCGGTGGTGCATGAACAGTTAAGAGAGAGCTTCTAATAAAGCTACATTTAGATTTCACTCTGATATTTAGATTGGGCCTAAACTCAGCTTCCAAGCAGCTCCCCATGGTGAGAGTGAATAGCTTTCTGTTTTGCAGAGTTTTGAGGTGGGACTGGCCATTAAATTATTCATTCTGTGCTTTCTCCAGTGCTTTAACTTTGTAGCAATGTGACAATGCAGATCCTCATTCAGAAAAGGAAATTTTTATACAGTTAATGGATAACCTGTATGGGGAGGGGGAGGTTCATTCTGAAGCTGATATTTTTAAAGGGCTGCCTAGAATTGTTCCAGCCTCACGGAGCATTAATTTAGGAGCTAGAATTGATAAAGCAGTCCCCACAATTGATTGCCTGGCCACCAGTGTCACATAAAGGAAAACATTTCAGAAAGCAAAATTGCTTTACAAAAATAATAATAATGTATGATGATAAATTGTAATCCAAAGATGGAAAGTAATACGTGCATTTCCCTAATCCTGTAATTCAATTTGAAAATCACTTTAAAGCTGCAGTGACGTTGTATTTTCCATTATTTAGCTGAAACAAGACTCCCCCTTTATACATGTACACATTTGTTTTCTCCTAATGCCGGGATACATCAAAAGATGCAGGATGTGATACCAGCCTAAGCTCCCCGGCTCCTTCTTTTTTGTTTCTTCCCTGCTGTAGTTTGTTCTCCATTATGCAACTGCACCGATTACAGCCGGTCCTCAGAGGAGTTACTTTTCATTGAAGCCTTTTTTATTATGCTGCAATCGGAGAGGAAAGAAAAAAACTCCACCTCCCTTTCTCTGTGATAACGGTTATGCCTGTCTCCTTCGAAAAGAACGCGTGTTTTTCAAAGTAGCATATCATCCCCACGTCCAGGAGAAACTGGCTATGTTGAAGCTGCTTCCCACACGCAGTAGCAACGCGGATGCCCCCTCGGGGAGATCCAGCTCCAGTAGCCAAGTCCAAGTCCCCCCCACCGCATCAATTCATTTAACAGCTTGATTAGTCGATTCTAAGGGCAGAAAGCGCATACTGCTCACAAGGCTGTCCCAGATATATATAGATATATATAGATATATATATATACATATCTATCTATATCTATCTATATCTATATCTATCTATGGTATATCTATCTATCTATATCTATCTATACATATATCTATATAGATAGATAGACACAGACACACACACACACGAGCTGGGATACCACTGAACAATTCTCCTGCCAGAACAGCTGCTCCTCCACTCCTGCCTTGCTGAGTTAGACACTTCGGTCAGCTCCAGCACAGACCCAGAGGTTGGGCCATGTCTCTCTGCAGTTCATTCAGCATCTCAGTTGGCAGGGACTTTCCCAGCGCCCCTTTCTGGGAGCCTGAACCCCAAATAAATCCATTTTACTCTGTATAAAGCTTATACAGGGTAAACTCATAAATTGTCCACCTTCTATAACACTGATAGAGAGATATTCACAGCTGTTTCCTCCCCCAGTTATTAGTCACATACTCTGGGTTTATTAATAAGCAAAAGTGTTTTTATTAAGTATAAAAAGTGGGATTTAAGTGATGTCAAGTAACAACAGACAGAACAAAGTAAATCACCAAGAAAAATAAAGCAAAACCACACAAGTCTAAGCCTAATACATTAAGACACTGATTACAAGTAATATCTCACCCTCAGAAGTGACAAAGAGTCCTGTGGCACCCATCCATTCGACAAAGTGGGTATTAGCCCACGAAAGCTTATACTTCAATACTTTTGTTAGTCTTTAAGGTGCCACAGGACTCTGTCACTTCCGCAGATCCAGACTAACATGGCTACCTCTCTGATTCAGCTCACCCTCAGAGATGTTCCAATAAGCTTCTTTCACAGACTAGACTCCTTCCTAGTCTGGGCCCAATCCTTTCCCCTGGTACAGTCCTTGTTAGTTCCAGCAGACATCTCAGGTGGTAAGCAGGGGTTTTCTCATGACTAACAGCCCCCTTTGTACTGCTCCATCCCCTTTTATAGCTTTGGCACAAGGCGGCACAATTTTATAGCTTTGGAACAATCTTTTATCTGTGTTTGTCCCCACCCCCGTCTCATCAGTGGACAAGTACAAGGATTAAGATGGTTTCCAGCATCATGTCACTGTAATACCCCTAGTCTCCATTCTTCCTGGGTTGGCCCCACACATACACAGCAAGGTTTGCAGGTAAGTAAACCATTTACAACCAATTGTCTGGGTCAGTGGGAGCCATCAAGATTCTAAACCACCATTAATGGCCCACACTTTGCATAATTACAGTTGGACCACAGAGCTATACCTTCTATTTCTGGCTTCAGATACAAGAATGATACATGCATATAAATAGGAGAAATACATTCAGTAGGTTATAACCTTTGTTATGATACCTTACAGGAGATCTTTTGAATTAATCATATTCCAGTTACATCATATTTACACCCATAAGCATATTTCCATAAAACATATAGAGTGTAACGTCACATTACCCTCCTCCATTCCACTGCTCGACTTTCGCTCTCCAGCCAGGTATTCTTTTACTCAGTGCGGTAGGAAGCAAACAATTGGATGGTTTCCCAGTCAGGCCTGAAATCAGGGAGCACCTTCTGAGAGCACTTTATTTGCTGCCAGTTTCCTTTCTCTTGTGATTTATCACTCCCTGCGTTTCCATGGTTGGAATAGGAGCCGGAACCTGACTATAACCTTGGGGAATTAAAACTACATTTTATTTTGTTTTGTGTTTTTAATGGAAGGAACTCTAAAGTAAAATATAAAACAGGATGGGGAGTCATACACAGTACGTTAGCTCAATTGACACAATATGATTTGCAGAAGCAATAAGGATTGGCAGCAGAATACACTGATTTCCTTTCTGAATTTCAGGTATAAATTAATGGGCTCAGTGCCCAAAGACTTTGGTTCTTGAGGCTTGAACTTCACTTAAATTTTATTCATAGCAAAATTCTCTCCCACACACACCTATACACATTACATAGAATTCCCTCTCTCCTCCACACACGTGTATATACATTACATAGAGTTTTAGAGTCGTTTCTTGAATCTTTAATTGAAGTGAAATTTACATTCAGAGCCTGTAAATTGCACTTGCTAATTCCAGCAACCCTGGAATTCCTCAGCTTCGCCACGCACAATAGCCATTCCGTCTCCCACTGTGTCGCGCTGCGTTTGCAATGAGGCTCTTGCAGCACACGGTTGTTTCAGTTTAAATATTAAAGTTCGTTTTAACATGTAAATAATACAAGGGACTGGGTCAGAAATCAACACAAAGAGCTTCATGCTTTGTGCTAGTTGCTGACTTGAACAGCTCTAAGTTTGGCAGAGAGGGAGAGAGGGGATAAATTGCCACAGCAGGCAGAGGGGGGCAGACTCCAAGCCCTCTGCAAGTGCGCAGACCTTGGCTCTAGCCAGCCTTTTCCGTTCTTTGAAGTCTGCAGGCAAGCCAGGCACTAAAAGAACGACGCTTTACCTGTTAGTGTTACATGTGCCCTGCAGGCCCTGGCCCTGGCTCTAGCCATATCCACTGGATTATTAATTCAGACCTCTTGAATTTTTATAGCCAATTAGCCGGTCAAGTAACCTACCAGACTGAGCTGTCTGCCTTTGGCACCTGCAAACTTGAGGCTAAGGAGGACAAGTGCAGGTGGAACAATAGCACCATAAACATTCGAGCTGGTGCAGACCTGCTGGGGTAACCCAGCCCATTCCTCTTCCCAGTGCGTGCGTCGGACTTCACACCCTCTGCTCAGCCCCTTCCTCCGGTGACAGCAAGTAAAAGCTTCCTGCCCCCCTCTCCTGTGGGCTGGCCCCCTGGAAAGGAGACAGTTCCCAACAGCCGGTCATCTTGGCAGTCAGGCCACACTGGGCAAGTTGCTCAGGGATTTCCCACTCTGGTTTCTCTAACCCTTAGGGCCCTGGTCTCTCCCTGCTGTCTGCTCTCTTCATGGACACTGCGACCTAGAGTCCCCAGGCACAGAGCACTTGTGGCGGACTGTCCTTCGGTGCTGAACCCCTTAACAGAGAAATCAAGAGATGCCTGAGTGGTGCCAAATTGAAGGTACAAGATCAAGACCTGGAGACTGCGGATAGCCCAGGCATGCAGGGCAACAGCTGGGGCAACCCACCACTGGGAGATTAATAGAGGGTACAGCCCTTTTCAATAGCAATTACTCTTTCTTTATAGTGCTCCTAGACACTGCCGTGTGGGTAATAGGAACAGCTAGACACACAGAGCGACGTTGGCCATGCTGGCCAGGCGAATAGGATTTCAAACGCCAGCAGCCCAACCAATATATAAGTGGAGCTGCTCGGAAAATTTTTGACAGAACAGTTTCATTAAAATTGAACCGTTTTGTAGGAACGTGTCAATTCTGATGAAATTTTTGATGGGAAACGGTGGAAACAAATCATTTTGACTTTCTCATTTCATTTCACTAATATCAAAACATTTAACATTAACTGTATCATTTTGATTCATTTCATTTAGACTTTTATCGTATATTAAAATAACTTTAATATCTTATTCAATTTTGTAATATTATATATATTAAACGTTATGTTGTAGTTTAATATACTTCAACATCTCAACATTCTCAGAACACGACGTTTCAACATTATCAAAATTCCAAATCCATTTTTTTTCACAATCCGAGTCCAATGGAGACGTTTCAAAATTTGGATTTCTCATTCGGAGTCAGAACAAATCCCAAAGCTGCAGTACCAGACGTTCCCCTGGAATGGAAGCTCTCTGGGGCAGGGACGGCTGTATACCATATGTTGGGTGACACGTATCACAGCCTGGCCATGCCCCAAGTTCTATTGTGATTTAAATTAATAATCATCAGAGCAAAATTAGCAGGCTCACTGAGGCCATTTTATCCCATGCTCGTGTTTATTTGTCTTCCGTGTATCTTCGTTTTCTCCATGTCACATCCACTCGAGGTTATTTGGTGTGTCCCGTGTTATTTTCTTGAACTTAGCTTTCCTGCAAGGGGTTCTTTATCCACTCCAGGTTCTTGACAGCAACAGAAACTGCGAGGATGAAGAACTTACTGATTGCGAGGGGTGCTCAGATCCTGGGGCGCTGGGGGACATGTACATCCCTAAGACAGATATCAGTTTGTGGGTTAAGAGATGCCCCAAGGCTGTAGAATACCCTCAGCTTTTCTCAGAGTTGAGATGGAATGTTTTTTTCTTTAAGTAACTTGGAAGAGGGTCAGAGAGGTAGCCGTGTTAGTCTGGAATAGCAGAGGTAACAAAGTCCTGTGGCAAACTTTATAGTTAGTCTTTAAGGTGCCACAGGACTTTGTTGCCTTGGAAGAGGGTGGCAGCCAGATCTCCCTCAGAGCAGACCTCAGTGACCTGGAAGACAATCCCTGCTTGTCATCAGCATTCACTCCCCTACATGCTGTTACTCAGGAGGGGATTATCTTGGCATTATGATGTTTTGCACGGGGGAGGGATCTTTTGTATCCTTGCCTACTGGTCTCTTTCACCACCCTTCCTTTGCTTGTCCTGCCTAAAGGTGAGGACTTAGACGGGGAAGAGGGATGTTTTCTCACTCTCTGCTCTTGCTGCTGATTGCTAAAGGTGTTTGTGTCTCCTCTACCTTTGATCTAGGTAATGACTCTGAACTCCCATTAGAACTCATTTCATGTTTATGTCTTTCATGCTCTCTTGTCATCTTGTGTATTCTGTTTTGCACACTTTGAAGTAGCAAAACTGTATGTGCCACACATTATGCTCCATTCGCTTACACAAAGGACTCCCAGACTCTGATTTTACCATTAGGATTTTCAAAGGCACCCATGGGCCCATATCTCCCCGTGTGCAGTAGAACAGTAAGCCTCGCTCTAGTGCAAAGTGGTCCTGGGATGGGGAGATGGCCCATGTTGCTAAGGAACAATCCCTCTGAATTTTGAGAGAGAGAGAAACAAAATTAACTGTGCTGATGATTGATTGGCTAGTTCAGTTCACACAACGTAACCGGGCAGATTCACACTCGGAAAAGCCTCTATTTGCCTGCTTGACTTTTTAAAAATAATAAAAACAAACAAAAAAAATCCTAGAAAAACCTGTTTACAAGTGTGCCAGATATGAAGCAGAATCGGTGACTCAAACCTCCTGCCCGTAATTCCTACAGCTCTTTTCAGCAGCATTAGCAGCATTTGCAGGCCCTTATCCCGCCAGGATGCCGAAAGATGGAGGAAAGCCCCTTCCAATCCTAACACCTCTGGCTCCAATGAACTGTTTCCCAGCATAACCAAGACAACCAGTCCCAAAGGCGAGCTCTCCTGCTTCGGTTACGTGCCACTTGGGAGGAGGAGATGCGCTACAGGAGAGTGACGTCTGAGCCATTCATTGAGGGATAGAGTTGTGGAGACAGGCTTCTCCTCTCAGTGCCTGGGATGGGCCATACAGAAGCACTGTGGGAATCCCCTTACCCCTCCATGGACATACCTGGGGCATATCGGGGGGGTTAGTGCCCATGTTATAGCTAAGGGGCTGCTGCACAGCAGAGTCAAAGTGGCTGTCCTGGGAACTCCAGTACTGGCTGTGCTCGCTGAACACAGATGACGTTTTAATGGGATGCAGCAGGCTCCCTCTGCCTGCCGGAAGGATTTAGGGACGGGGGAAATGCAGGTATTGGGCTCTCCCCCAATTTCACCCTCTTACTTACTTACTTATGCCCGTCACCCCAGTCGGGGTATGGGCCGCCAACCACAGATCTCCAGAGTCCTCCATCACACATAGCAAAAAAGCCTCTGCAGACGGCTGTGGTGGTTCCCATATTCCCGGACAGTTCCCTGATCTTCACTATTCTTAACGAGTATTTTAAGAGATCAGGTTTGCAGACATAGGTCAGAGAACAAGGTTTCATTTAGAAAAAGTTCTTTTGCCAGTTGGTTGATAACGCGCTCCTGGATTTGATGAGTGAGTGTCTGGTGAAGTGTTTTTCTCCTGGTCGCCAGGATGACAGTCACCCAGTAGGGGTTTGGCTCGGCTCTCGTGTAACTGACAGGCGTGTCTGGCCCTGGGTCCACCCAACCCCACTACGGCACAGACACGCGCTCCAGCTTTTGCAAAAGGAAACAAAAACGGACTTTTCCAGTTGTGAAATCTGCTTCAGGTTTTTTAAAAATTGTTCCCGTGAATTAAACTGTTTTTTGTCTTATAAAAACGATGTGACGCCAGGCACTGTCCACACAGCAAGAGACCAGCTTGCCCTAAAGGGCTGAGAGTCTAAATAAAAGAGGCACAGAGAGGCACAGAGCGAAGAGGTCCCCCGGCAGAGCTGGGGCGGAGCCAGGAATGGAAGCCAGCTCTCCTGACTCCCAGGCTGGTGTCCTACTTAGTAAGTGGCTCTTTCAGTACCTCCGTTATTTTGCTCTGGAGTCCCCTGCATTTGAAGCAGAGCGTACATCCAAACTGCTCCAAAAGCACTTCACAAAATGAGCACAAATGCTATATGAGGGCACTTTATCCCCAGTGAAATGCACCCATCTCTAGGGTGAAGCACCACAACTGTTTAACACAGCACAGCAGTTTAAAAGATTGTATCTAGCTGATCCTTCAAGGGGCACACACAGAGAATGCCGTCGCCTCTGTTGGATTTTGACCAGAACACCAGGGTTCATGCTCTCGATGCCTGTGAAAAGTGCTACTGGCCCCAGACGGACCCTAAGCACCGAAGACCTTGGTTTTCCATGTCCCCTGAAGCAGAGCACAGGTTGGTACCACCTGGGGCTCTGGTTCTGTATTGACTCAGAGGCAAGACGGACACCTACTGAATCAACACCTCCGCATCTCACAGCGCCCTGTGGTCCTGCTGCCAAGTCTCTTACTCAAGCACTGACCCAGCCTAGCTGGACTCACCTCACAAGGTCACAGATCGGGGGTCCTGGCTATTCCCTGCCTGCTGCCGTTGACCTTCTACTCCCCTGGTCAAGCTAAAAGGAGAAATTCCCCGGAATGTTTTTCCATTCATGAAAGAGAAGCAGCTGTGTAGCAGTGAGCCAGGAACCCATCTCTTGGCATGGTGAGCGAGAACGCAACCAGGGCAAACTTCCACTCAGGCTAAAATTTCCAGATGGTGCTGGTTATCCCTGAGGAATCCTTGCAGTGCAAAAATCTGCCACTCCCCATTCCTCCTACTGCCATCTCGGCAGAATATTTCAGACCACTGAGGTCAAATCCATTCCACTGGTTGGGTGGATTATTCGCTGAGTGACCATCATTCTTGTGCTAAAATGGCAGATAGGAACATGGAGCCCTGTTTCTTCTGAGTAAGTCGACAATGAAGCAAATGATTTTAGAAAGAATCTTTTGCAAAGCAAGTTTAGTATCAAAGGCATTTATTCATCTTTTATACTTCATTACAGGTCAAGTTGGGCATCCCCTTTCAAACTTCACATGCTCAGGATCTTTTTCTAAAAGTGCTGGAAGCTCTTCCGTCTAATTTTGCAAAAGAGACGTATTAATAACATCCCTGCTGCGCTTTGTTGTGTCCTGAAAGGCTGACAATCTGCTTTCAGAAATTACAGAGAAAATGTTGGGAAACCCAAATGAACTGGTGCAGGTAGCAGTCATCACAGACAATGTGATCTGTAAGCAGCTGCTGAGCAGTTCAGCCAGCCACAGAACAATAACCGCACGCAATAAAAACCAACCAGGGGACAATATCAGAACCATTCCCTCACCTAACAGTGAATTTAAATTATGCCGGAAATCCATAAAGGATGCCAAGTGTGAATGCAACAAATCTGATTCAATCAGCATTTGGGCTGCAAGACGATATATTATTAGAGATGAGACAAATAATTCTAATAAGATTGGAATATCCTCTTGCAGAATCTTCTGGCGAAACAGAAATCTCAGAATAATTCAAACACAAAGCAATTTCCCCAGAGCCATAGCCTGCGTGGGCAGAATGTGTAGAATGGAGCACGGGAGATGCCCCGGAGCTGTGGCGACCTTGGCAGCATTATGGGATTCTGTGACCTGATTCAAAGCCCACTGAATAGCTGGATTGGCATCAGTGGTTTAGGATCAGACCCTGTGTTCACAGGGATGAGGTGTTCTCAATGCACGACATGTGTTGTGGGGTCCTCCCTCAGCAAGAGGCGTGATGCTGGTTCTGTTTCCCTTTCTTTGTCTCTTCCTGTCAGTGTTTTTGTCTCATTCCAGAGGCCAGGAAACATTCCTTTGCATGTAGTTTATCTGCCTCTGTTGCCCCACAGCGCTGGGAGGCTGGTTATGGTGTAATACCGACGGACCCCGATCATCAGGATCGACCCTCGGACCTCTGGAGCTACATGCACGAGTGAAAAGTCACAGGGCCCTTAGCTAAGGCTGTAGCAGACTCGTTGATCTCGAAGTGCTCTCGGTGCCCCTAGAGGGGACCAGCACCACACCCTGGAGGTGTCTGGGTTACAATGGCCCAGGTTTAAGATACAGCAGATCCGGGCTCAGTTCCTTGCTCTGCCGCAGACTCTTCATGTGACTGTTGGCAAGTCACGTGATCGCTCTGTGCCTCAGTTCCCCATTTGGAAAATAGTGATGAGAAAGCTCCCTTCCCCTCACCCTGTGTCTGTAAACTGGTTGGGGCAGATGCTCTCTGCTATCGTCTGTACGAGCAGCGCCTGGCACAATGAGGCCTGAATTTCAGCTCCGGTCATACAAATAAACCCTAACAGCTGACACCCACGTGACTCCTGGCTGGGTATGCAGGGGCAGGTTGCCAACAGATAAACAGAAGCAGCTTTTGTCAGCGCCAGTTTCCTGCCTGGCTGCTGGTGACCAGAGTCTGAGGATCCCAGCCCAGGATAAAATGGACTTTTAGTTTTACCACCAGCGTTGAGGGAGATTTTTAATTCTTCTACAAAAGCTTCAGAATTTACTATCCTTTGTTGCAGACACAGTCCTGGTCACTGTGATCCACCCTCTCCGCTAGAACACCATCATCGCCTGCATCACTGTATTGTGGGTAACACTTGGCACGTTCCCGGGCACTGCTGTAATAGAGCTAATAAATAATACTAATAACAGATGGTCACGGAGCATTTAGATCAGTGCCCGACATGCTGTGAAGTCCATGTATGCACACTGGCCACCTGATACAACTCCAGCCAGCCTCTGAATCCCCGTTCTTCTCCTCTTCCTTCGATTTCTGCTAAAGCCCTTTTAGGATTGGAGTTGTCTGTGAAAATAATTAGAAGTTAAGCGCAAATCTACAGTGTGTATTTCGTGGCATTAAAATGAATGACATTATTTCTCCCCTCACTTGGCTTTTAATACAGTCGTTTTATTAAATTATCACCGCTTTTCATTATGGTAATGGGCATTATTTCTGATTGACTACTGAGGTGCTGCAGTCACTCATGTGAGGTTATCCTCAAAGATGGATAATTTTACACCTATTGAAAAGATAGTTGCTTTGCTGCTGTCAGAGGAGGCTAAATTATCTGTAATGTCGTCTAATGTGAATGGATGGATGGAATTATTACAGGACTGATGTACAGAGAAAGGCAGCTAGTGAGTTTCCTGTTCTTTCCCCATTGTTAACTGGGATACCCATAGATCAGATGACCCCATTAGGGAATGCAATAGGTACTGGGATCAGTCCCTGGATATCCACCAAGGGGTGGCTAGGGGAACAGTGAGTAATTCTGACCCCCATTGACTGCAGTGTGCTTTAAGTAAGGCCCTTACTCCCAGTCTCAGCATCATTTACATCAGTACTGGTGAACCAGGAGTCCCCCCCCCCCCCCCAGAGCAGGACTAGAGGATCATAATGGTGCCTTCTGGCCTTAAAATGGGTCAGTGGGTCAATGAACACTGCAATGAAGGCTATGCCTTCCTGGAACCTTGTCCCATCTAATCCAGTATCCTTCCTCCAACACTGGCCCTCACCAGGTATAAGACCTCCTGTAGTACGGGTTATGGGATAACTTGTCCCCGGGGAAAGCTTCTTCCTTAACCCACAACAGTTAGAGGTTGATTTATGCCCATTAACATGAGTTTTTATATCCTGTTTAACACTTGTTTATTGTTTTTTAATCCTCACTGTTCTAGATATTATCATTATCCAGGGAACTGTTTAAACCTTTTTTGAATCCTTCTAAGTTCTTGGCCTCAAAGATATCATGTGTCAAAGAGTTCCACAGGCAAATTCTTAATATCTGTGCAGGACCCTAGTGTGTTATTACTGCCACGGATCCCATGGATCAGGGAGGCCCACCCTTTCAGTGTCTATAGAACTGGGGCTTAGGACTGGGAAGAGAAAAAACTTATGGAAAAAGTGTCGTTTGCATGAACAAGACCACGTAGCATGGACATCTTCTCCCCACCTCAAAATCTAATCCAGCTTCAGTGTATTTCCAGTTATACACAGAGACTTTCCTTTTTTCCTCTCATAGATATTGAACTTCAACGAGGGTTACACCAGGCTGAGTGGCATAACCACGACTCTGCTAGTAAATCTTAGTTACATGCAAAGACTAATCATTTAGGATTGTCACAGCTGGACAACTGCGTGTTCATTTCTGCAACGTGTTGTGTGTGGTGTTACAACCCTTTTCCCTTTGCATGTAATTTTTTTTGTGCTGCTTTAGGCCGTTTAATGAATTCAGGCCTTTGGGGAGAAATAAAAATGTATTAAAGCTGCATCTAAAAAATTAGAAGAATAGTCAAGCAAATTTCTTTTTATTGACTTTTAGTGAGCCATTTAATCCAAACATCTCATTATCTGCAATATAAATATGCTATATAATGGGCATTGCAATAAGAACAATTAGCTTTGCAATTAGCATGAGAATGAGCTCTCCCTGACTGCATGCAAGAAGCAAGAGGCGTATTAGAAATGTGTTCTGCAGTGGGGAAAAAATAGCATTTCAGTTGGGTAGATTGATACAGTTTGACTTTAAGCACCAATAATATTTCTTCTATCAATCAAGCTTCCCACACAATCTAAGGAAGGGGCTTAGCTTTTCCTAAAGAACTCATTTTTCTTTCATTGGCATGGCACTGATTAACTAGATTTGTGTGGTACGTCATGAAGCCCTGCAGCAATTAGCCCGTTCCATTAGTACGTTACCTGATTGATTTCCCACAGTTATTATAAAAGTTGGAGCTCCGTACGGGCTCTGTCTGAGCAGGCGGCTCAGGTCCAGTGCTCAAAAGGGGTCAGCTGGGAGCCAGCCTGAGAGGCTTCTTTCATTCTGACCATTGCCCACCAAACCTGGCCATCTGGAAGCAAAGGGTGCCCTGGGAGCTTCCCGTAGGAGGCCAAGGCGCTGGTGAACAAATGACAACTCTTCCCTGCCCTGGTCCCAGGAGAAGCCGGTGTAAGCCACACCCACTCCAGACAGCTGTCTCCAGTGGGCCTGGCCCATGGAGAGAGGTCAATGAACCTGCTACTGCCTTGGCTGGCAGTGCTGGGTTTTTTAGTTCAGCCATAGAGGGTTGTGGGGCTAGATCAGGGCGGGCAAACTTTTTGGGCCGAGGGCCACATTGGGTGTCAGAAACTGTATGGAGGGCTGGCCCCTGTGCCCCCCTGCTTCTCGCCCTTGATATCCCTTACCCCCCGAGGAGTTCTGCCCCACCCAACCCCCCCTGCTCCCTGTCCCCAGTGATATTCAAACCTCAGCAGTTCAGGAACCAAATTAGTGATCAACATTACCCAAAAGAACCACAAACGTGTGAATTCATTGATTCATTTACTATATATATATATATAAACATTCTCACAGCACAATGACTGATCAAGTATTCTACAATTGGTTAATAACATAGTAAAATAACTTAGATTGGTTAATCATTAAATCGCACAATATCACGTTCTGCACAGAGACACGTTTAAGAATCATGTGCAGCCTGCGAGCCTCAAGCTGAGTATGGCTGTTTTAGAGGGTTTACTAGAGCTAATGGCTTGGGTACCTTTGATCCTTTTCCTACGTCAAGCTCCAGACTGGTGTCAGGGTCCCAGCATTCAACAGCAGAGCTAGGGAAGGGCTATTACTGCAATGAAATGACTAAAGGCAAAGGTAGCAAATCTGAAAAATCGGGACGGGGGTAGGGAATAATAGGAGCCTATATAAGAAAAAGACCCACAAATCGGGACTGTCGCTATAAAATCGGGACATCAGGTCACCCTAGGCAAAGGGCTGGCCCTGATGTTCTGCAACTGGAAACCTCTGTTATAAACGAAAAGCATCTCTCTGAAAATTCTTGGGCCTCTTTCTCAGTGACTATTAATGGGGGCATTCTCCATCACCTGCTTATTGATCATCTGCCTCCACTTGGACTTTTAGTAGCTTAGGAAAGTGAACGCAGCCTGGGTTGCCATCTCAGGCTACTGAATAAATAATAATCATCACAAAATTTCAGCATTTAGGTCTTATTTAAATCTCCTAGCCCACAAGACTGGAGTCAGTTTTATGATGCACCATTATAGCCGCCAAATGCATCCTGCCTGCCAAACAATATGTTCCATGAAAACTGATATAATCTGCTTGTTATCTACAACACAGCCTAGTAGCAACTCTTCATTGATTTTCTGCAAAACCACAATAAAAATCTTCCTCTCTACCCCTTTTACCTTTTTATGATTCTGAAGGGTTGCCTTCCAGTCATCTGTCATTTCTAGACCACGTGCATCATTCTTGGTTATTTTATAACGTTAAAAAAACCGCTATTGATTTGCACCACCACATGAATGACAGAAAAGCTGGGGAGGGCGGGAGGGACATGGAGGATTTAGGAGCTGCACTCCACAGAGCAGAGGAGCCAAAGTTTAAAAAACTCCGTGTAGAAATACAAAGGAAGCTCTTCAGGTCTGAAAATGTAGGCTCCTCATTTTTGGTTTCATGGCTCCTTTTCACCCAACTGGCCAATGTTTTTCAGTTTACAGCACCTGAAAAGTGAAACGATTTCCTGCGGAAATTTCCATTTTTCTTCAAAAGCCAAAAAAATATCAACTGAGATATTGTGACCAGCTCTAGCCTGGCCCCTGGCATCAGTCTCTGAGCACCCCCAGGAATGAATTATTTCAGCCTCACAGCACCTCCGTGGGGTAGGACACATTTTACAGAGGGTGAGCTGAAGCACAGACATACAAGTACAGTTCAACATGCCAAACCCCACCCATCAACGCACACGCTTACCTTTAAGCATACACGTCGTCCTGTTAGCGAGCGGGTAGGGTCCTGTGCCGATGACAGATAAGTCATGTTCCCTGAGGTACGCACCATTTCTTTGGGTTAACAAGGCAGTTGATGGAATTTTACATACTGAAAAGGAGGAGTAAAGGGTCGTAACTCTCCTCTTTAATGGCAATTAACAGTGTCACATTTCTCATGAATTGAAATACAGGAGCAGAAACCTGTTTCAGTGTTTTTAGTGCTCATGGCATTAAATACTAAGCTTTCCAGGTGGCAACATAAATACTCCCTGCCCGATGATCAAATGAACAGGAATCAAGGACCAGATCCAAACGCCCCTGGAAATCCATTGTACAACTTCCCTTGACTGCACTGAAGTTCGGGTCCAACCCTGACTGTCCCAGAAGTGTGACGTCTGCCCCTGCCGGAGTAAAGTGGCTGAGGTGGCGGAGGGTTCGTCTACACGGCAGTTAAACACCGGAGCTGGCCCGGGTCAGCTGACTAGGGCTCGTGGGACTCAGACTGCCAGGCTGTAAAGTTGCAGGGTAGATGTTGGGGCTTGGACTGGATCTCGGGATCTGAGACCCAGTGAGTGGGGAGAGTCCCGGACTTGGAACAGCGACACCAGTTTTACAACCCCTCAGCCCAAGCCCTGTGACCCTGAGACAGCTGACAAGGGCCAGCAGCAGGTATGGGATTGCGATGTCAACATACCCAGAGACAGCGGGCACCAGGTCTGTCTCACCCTCTGCACACACGGCAGCTTTGTGCTTGAGAGGACAGGCTGCTGCTGCCTGTCAAAGACTCTGCCCATGAATGTAGGTTTCCCACATGCCATCATACTCTCTGCTCCCTTTTCCTCAGACCCACTGGTCACGTATTCCACGGCCAGCACAGCTGGGTGCCACTGGGACCGGGGGAACATGTGGCATTGCCACTGGGGAGAAACAGAGCAGTAAAAGAAACTCCTTTCTCCTTGCAAGGCCCTCACCAAACTGTCTGCAGCCGGTGGGCTAAGGCCACAGACCAACCCTGCTACTACACAGAACTTCCCAGATGCAGTCGCCACAACATGGGAGAATAAAAACGCTGAGTCAAAGGAGAAGCCAAACCAAGGGGCGCGGCTGATGTTCTCCAAAGGGGCCAGCAGCAGCATCTCTTTTCTTTACATGCCAACAGTTTTGTTTCCCTTTGCCAGTGTCTCCATGGTAATCAGTCAGTCCCGGCGCCCCGCGCTTTCTGTAATGGGCGAGGAGAGGAGTTTGTTGGTATTTTTCCCTCCTTGCTGAGTTTCTCTGATTTATTAGCGATCTCATATTCCCATTCAGACTAAGGGCTTTTTTCACCTCTCGAAATGCCCATTGAATATTTAATTCTGCTTATTAACTTGCCAGAAGGAGTCATTGTTTAACTGGCTCAGAGACTGAGGAGGGATTGGCTCAGAGAGGAGATCCTTATTAAGGTTGGTTCATTTGCCCTTCTCTCCAGCCCCGAGCCATAAATCTGGTGTCTCTGCAGAGAGCCTTATTGTTCGTCTTTGCATCTGCAGCTCTCCTGGCAAATGCTGCCTGCCAATTAGCAGCACGAATTCCTCAGCTGTTGTAACCCGTGTGACACTCTCAATCCCTGAACGGTGAAGGAGTGTGCAAACAGAAAGGGGCTGCTAGCCTTGTTCCACTGCTGCTGACCCGGGGGATAATTATCTAACAAATAGACTATCAGAAGTTACCAGTTCTAATCTGCCGAGGCATTTTTGAGTGTATTTTTTTTTACAATAATTGGTGGTTTTACTTTAATTAAGCAGCTTGTCTAATATTGTGGCAACACAAACGTGGATGGTGTAAACCAAACTGTCAGGCACGATGCAATTAGCTGCTTCTCCCCTGTCTCTTCTCTCTTAGTGGCATTGGCAGCATTCATTTCATTGCCGGGTATTAAATGTTATAGAACCAAGAGCAATGGGGAGTTAACAGAACATGAAGAAGGAATTAGCTTTTTGCTGAGGCAGGCCTATAAATCGACGGCTGGGTTGCTGTTGTCTCTGAAATGTCACGTCATAGTGAGACAGTCTGGGCACGGTTTTCTCTGGGCTGTCACTCTGGAAGGCAAGGATAGAATGGCGTTGTTTTTTAAATTCTTCTTTAAAGTGAATATCAGTGCTGCCATCGTCTACCCCAGAACAAGGGCTGGGCTGGAAGATTGCGATGGCCTCTTGGAATGACAGTGCAGGCCAGGAACTCTGCCCTTTGCATACGCAGAGTGCACCTACCCTAGATGACACCCCAGTAGATCCATATGCTCCTGTGCCAGCATGTGCAACAACACGGCCCAGGATCTCTCTGTCGATGTCACCTTCCCAGGGCCCCATCACAGACTGTGCCAGAGGAATGTCCTCTCTGTTTCTCCATGATGTTCTAACCCACTGACCGAGCGGGGAAGGACCCCATCCTTGGACTGTGACTCCCCCTGAGCCAGGCAGGCAGTTTAGAAACTGCATTTCATATGTGAGCAATGGACTGTTTGATTTAGCCACAGATTCAGGTGAAAGTTGGGGAGCATTTTGTATTCCAGGGTCAAATTCCCAGCTGCTGCAAATACACACAGCTCCACTGAAGCCTGAATGAATGCCCGCTTCCATCGGCTGAAGCTCTGGTCCTCAGGGGTGGTTCGATTGGGAGGTGGAGAAAGTGATAACAAGTGATGCTGGAGAAGGCTGTCAGATATATTACAAACTGTCTGTGACTGAACCATTATTCATATTAATGAATTCCTCCCGACTGCGTAAGTGCCACCTCAGATAACACAGGCCTTTCGCGAGGTGAGCCAGAGAGAAAGGCCGACTCCAGATGACAAGTTCAATCTCGACAGTCGACAAGATTCTAAAGGTAATTTAGTCTAATAAGTGACGTTTCCTTTGACTGTCTTGCCTTAATCTTCATCTAACGGACAGATGACTAAAGTAACCTTAAAGGAAAAGGTCTTCATACCACATTTCTCCATGTTTGAATTCTTGTCGCACTTGCGGAACATTTTCCAGGGATTCGGCGCCAGCTCCCAGTGTGTTCAGTTTCTTTCCCATTTTGTAACATAGGAGGATGAATATTTTACATTCAGGAATTACGTATGTGCCTTGGATTTAGATACTCTCAGCTGTCCCATGCCACTTCTCCTGCTGTTGTTCTGTATAACCACATTCTGTGCGTGAACCGAGGCGTTCACTCCGAGATCCATGGAGCCAGATCTATGCACGTCAAAAGTCAAGTGTTAAAAAGTCCCTGCCTGCCCACTTCTTTGCAGAAAGGCTATGAGCCAGGGGCAGATTAGGCACCCGAGTAATTTCATCCCGATTCAGCAAAGCACATGCTTTCGATCCCATTGAAACCAGGTAGATTTAAGCATGTGGTGATGGTGCCCCAGTGGTGTGTCTGCCACCCACTCTGCATCATCTGCTTTGGACATCTAGCACTGCTGGCATTTCGCCAGATGAGTGACGACGTCTCCTCCCACAAAGCAGCAGCCCCCAGCTGCAGGACTGGCCCCTTTAGACGTCTGCCATTGTGCACCATTATAGCAGCCCTGAGACTGCGTTGCAACAGGGACCAAACCAGCCCCGGATCAGGATCGGGGGTGAACAGTCACTTTTTCCTCCCCCAGACCAATCTTCAGGTCCTGTGCTGAGGAGAACGTGGCCCAGCTGAGGACAGAGCCTTGCCCTAGGTGTCTGCTCTTGTCATTAGCAGGGATGGAGAGAGCGCGAACGCCGCTGCACTTTTAAAAAGATTAATCAGTTCTCCCCTCCCCCAAGGTCAACAAAATCACAGTCTCTGATTGGCCGAGAGCCCTCTCCAATATCCAGTCAGACTGTGTCAGGAGTGAGCTGGGTTATCCCCCAAAACGTGCCTCCCCCCCACCTCTCCCATCACATATCGCGCCCATAGGCTACTAGAGGCAGGCCCGGGGGTTGAGGGCAGCCAGTTCTCACCGCAGCCTCTGGGGTTACCGGGGGCCAGGGAGGATGAAAAGCTGCTCAGCTCAGGTGTGCGGCAGCCCCCGGGGGATGGTTGAGGTTTGGTAACCTGGCTTACGTCTGTCCCACCTTTCCAGAGAAAGGACTCTGTCCCCTCTGGGGCAGGGGCTAAGTGAGAGCAGCTCAGAGACATGAATGCAAGTTTAAGGCCCTCCTGACACTGCTTTGACAAACCCATTCAGCTCCCGCATTGCTCCTTCCGGGCTCCGTCCAAGAGAATTCAATCTTCATAACCCGAAAGAGAGTGTTTTCCTTTGAAGGGGTGTTTATTTGCAGATCTGATTCATTGTTTTCCCCGCCACGTCCCCCAAGGAATCTCGCGGCGTTTGTTCCAAGGCAGCAAAAACAGAATCAGGCTGATGGATTCTGGAGATGGAGCCACTTTGAAACCGTGGGCTGGGCGGGGCGGGGCTCAGAATAACGTCCCCACCTGTCTGAGTGGGACGATGGCGGGGGGGAGGGGGAGGAAGGGGGCGGAGATCCTGTGTAACAAAGAGACGGGAAGAGAAAGGGGCCAGGTGATGCTCAGGAGGAAGTTAAAAAGAGCAGGAGGGTTCCCAGGGCTCCTCTGTAGCTGAGGAGAAGAAACCCCTCTCCACTGGCTGCAAACTCCGGAGCTCGGCTGTAAGCCACCCCCTTGCGGGGAGTGGAACCGCACAGAGCAGCTGCTTGGGGCCGCAGCCCCACGGGGAGCAACTGTTCCCCGAGGCAGCATTTTTATTTACATCCCCACAGTACCTCAGGGCCCCAGCTGACGAGCTCGATTGTGCCACAGACGCTGCCTGTGGGCTTCCCTTGGCAGGGACTGTCTCTCACTCTAGCAGACCATCCAGGTAAAGGGGGAGAGAAAGGAGGACTTATCACTCCCATTTTACAGAGGGGAAACCGAGGCACGTCGCGACGGTGGGATTTGGTCACTCAGGGAGTCTGCAGCAGAGCTGGGAACTTGACTCTGAACTCTGCAAACCTCCAGGCCGTTCTTCTTCTGAAACCCCAGGTCCCCTGGAGCAGAGGGAGGATTCTGGTCGGCCTCTCCCCAGCCACACAATGGAGGGTGGCTCTGTGTGCCATGGTTTTCAGTGGGAAATGGGCTTGTCTGTCCCCCATCCCAGGCAGGAAGCTGGGTCTATGAGACTGTCCCCAGGAAGGCAGGATCTCTGGGCCCTGAAGGATCCTTTGGAAAAAGGCAAATTCTGTGGGCCAAAAGCCAGGCAGGAAGCAGGCCCTGGGAGCTCCCCTGGTAAGGTCAGGGCTCCGTGTTCCCCAGGAAGAGCTGAGAGCATCTAAGGCCTCACACCAGTGCATCGTCTGGAGAAGCAGGTACTCAAGGGACTCCCCAATTAGGGCACCCCTTTGCTGTATGATCTGGGGCTAAGAGCGTCTGTGCCTCACTTTCCCTAGGTGTAGGAGGGGGGTAATCACACTCTAAAGCCCAAGGAGAGCCTCAGCTGGAAGGTGCTGCTGCAGGAGCAGCGATTTTGTCAGTAATTGCCGGGCCACGGGCTGCTGCAACCAGCCCCCAGGGACATGCGGTCAGGTCCCACGATCACGGCTGCTTTTCCCTAGTTTCCCCTCCCGGTTGTGCTGGGGCTTTCGTGCATCAGGAGGCAAAGATGCGGAGAGGAGAAAAGTCCCTTTGCATTTCGGAGTGTAATTAAATAACCAGGCTGTGTTTGCTGTCATCACTGCTGATCATAAAGCACTCGTTTGCACTGACCCTTTAATAAACGCTGAGGCCAAAGACAAGGGAATTGTAGGCCTGGCGATTACCAGTTTAAAGTCAACTCATTACCTTAAATTAGCATCAAACTATGCGGGCTTGTACGATGAGCTTGCGCGTATGGAAGGACCATGATCTGAGGGGGCACTTTGTAGTTCATATCGTGTGTCTCCAGCGAGGCCAAAGCTGGGGGGTCAGAACACAGTCAGGCGGGTTTCTCTGCTGCTAACCACGATCATTTTATTAAGTAAATTGGAAACATCTCTATAATGACTCAGGCCAGATGGGAAGAGATTCCCCACGCTGCAGTCCCCATGCACGGTGGATCCTAATATCCTTGTGCTCAGCTAGCGAGGGGCACGCAGGCTGCGTGGACTGGACTCTGCTCTCCCTTGTGCCATCACTTTACCCTCGTGCAAAGCCGTGTGACACTATGCCCACTTGGTACCGCGGTAAGTGACGAGGTGAGGTGCCAGGCAGTGCAGCATCGGGCCTGTGCTCACCAGCGCCTAAGCACTGTTGAACGGCGGGGGTTTCCACGGCTTATCAAGCGATCTGCCAATCCCCATGCTGTCCCGCGCCTGTTACTGTGACGTTCTGAGCACGACAGGGGCTCCCACGTGTTGTAGCTGCACATTACACACCCCTCCAGCCCTAACACAAGTCCTTCTATCTGGTGAGGAGCCCAGAACCATGAACATTCACCTCCAGCACCTCTTCCGCTGAGCAAGAATCCGCAAGGAGCTTGTCAAAGGCCAGTGAGGTACCAACGCCTCGTCTTGCCTTTGAAAGTCTCCCCCGGTGCCTCTAACAGACCTGAAGGAGATCCAGTCTCATTATAAGATGCATGACTTCCCTGGGAAGAATTCGGAGCACGGTCAGTCCGGAGACCTGCCGTGTGTCGCAGGTGATGAGGGAGGCGGACGCCCTGCTTTTAAAAGCTTTGATGATGCATTTATTAGATGTCACCAACAGGGAGGAGAGCCGGGGGATGGGCAGGTTCTTGGTGGGTCTAAAAATGAACAAACCAAATCTGTTGCAAACTTAAAACATGAGAGGACTGAGTTGCTGACGAGGGCGGTGGCTCGTTCACCCCATGCTCCGGGGGGAACATGCATGAATAAATTATCCTGGCCGCAGAGTACAGTGGAAATGTCAGAAACAATTTCTGAAGCTGATGACTGTGAAATTTCCATTATATCACTGAAGGGTGTTAGAAGGAATCAGGCCACTGTGATACACGGAGCTGCGCTGTCACATTTAATGCAGGAGGGGCTGGAAAGGGACCCGCGTCTGAGCGCCGGGGGAAAGAGCGAGCTCTCAATTAGTAATTCCGGGGGTGTAATGTAGGAGTACGTGGCACTGAATCGACACCTGGTATCCAAATAGCTAAGGGGCACCACGGTCCCCGAATGCCCAGCTCCTGACCCTGCCTCGCCTTGCAGCCTTCTGTGCTGGGCAGAGGAGCCCAGCCTCGGGTATCCCAGGGACAGATGGATGTGAGAGGGGATGTTCTGCCATGTATGGGCCAGCCACACACAGTGCTCGGGACGCAGCTGGCACTTAGAGCCCCCGCTCAGTGCCCGGTGCTCTCCCTTGGGAGATTGGACGGGAGTTTGTGGGGGATCCAGGCAGTCTCCCTGCCGGGGAGAAACTCACCGCTGGGGCAGGAGCTGAACATTTCACCAATTCAGCTCAGCTCTTTAGCAGAGCTGGGTGGCATTTTTGGACTAAACCTTTTTTAGGTGAAAAATGCAGATTTAGTGACACCAAAACCTTTCACGTGTTTGTGCCAATTTTCGCCACGTTGGAAAACTGAAAAAATCTAAATGTTTTGTTTTGAAATTTTTAAAATGAAACGTTTCGATATTTTCCATTCAAAATGACTTTTCATGTAGAAATTTCATTTACTTTTGTTTTAAAATAATTTTAAAATGTAAAAGAAATGCTTGAAATTGAAAGACAGTTTCATTCAGCCTGAAATGGTTGTTTACAATTTTTCAATCACCAAAAGATTTGAAAAATGCTTTTGTCAGTAGGACTTGAAATGATTTTTTTCCCCAACAAACCAAAATATCCCATATTGGCCCTGCTCTGCTCTTTAGGCTGTTTTGAGAAAAATATTCATTGTGGGACTAGATGGTTTCCCTGCTTCTACGGCCTCTGGCACAGTAGGGCCCTAGACTGGGATAATATAATAATAAATAAGAATGATCCAACTTCACTCCTGGGAAAGCTCACCCCAGCTGGACAAAAAAGAACAGAGGAAACAACAATTTCTTTCCCACCGATCCAGTCCCAGTAGCACTTTTCCAGTTGGAACGAAGGGGGGAAAGGCAGAAGGGAGAAAAGGAAGGGAAAAGAGACACTCACCATCCAAAAATCACAATGTCATTTTTCTTCATTGTAAAAAAAGCCCCAAATCTCAGGAGACATTTGTGTGGCTGTCCCTCTGTCTGCCCCGCCCCGTACAAAAAATAAGTGCACTATTTTGTGAAAATGTTTTGCATCTGAATAATCAATTTTTAATTATCAAAAATATTTTAATGTGGCCCCTGCTGGGGCATCTCAGGGGCAGGTGTGCAGCAGGGTCTGTGCTGTGAGGCAGTTGTGGAATCCCTGGATCCCCGCAGCCATTCCAAGGGAACACCCTGCCGTGGGTTGGGGAGAGAGGCTACGTATCTGGAGCCTGTGATCCTAATAGGTCACAGGTACAAGGCAGGGAATTCCTTCATCCTCTTTGCTAGGGTACAATCCGGCCTATCACTCAGCATCCGCATTCAGCTGTATTTCTGTTTGCACAAAAGAAGAAAATGACTTAAAAAGTTTATGGAGGAGATGGTGTGATGGGAAAACATAATTTTGGCAATTGATCTTTGACTATAGTAACAGAGGGGCCTGGTGGTCTATGATGGAAAGTTGGGGTGGGGGAGGGGATGGGATCTAAGATGCTACAGAGAATTCTTTCCTGTGTGTCTGGCTGGTGAGTCTTGCCCACAGGCTCAGGGTTCAGCCGATCGCCATATTTGGGGTCGGGAAGGAATTTTCCTGCAGGGCAAATTGGCAGAGGCCCTGGAGGTTTTTCGCCTTCCTCTGAAGCAGGGGGCATGGGTCACTTGCTGGAGGATTCTCTATTTTGAAGCTCTTAAACCAAGATTTGAGGACTTCAATAGCTCAGATATAGGTGAGGTATATTGCAGGAGTGGGTGGGTAAAATTCTGTGGCCTGCGTTGCCGGAGGTCAGACTAGATGATCATAATTGTCCCTTCTGACCTTAGAGTCTATGAGATTTTGCTGCAGGGATCAGTTCTTCAACCCGATGTTCGTAACGCCATTGTAAATATCTGTCCTGGCCCTCTCCGGTTGTTTTAGGTTTCACACTCGAAGGAACATGATATTAAAGAAAGCAACTGTCCAGACTGCATTGAAACAGACACTACCCAGACAGCTCTCAGTTAACTTAAGTGTTTTTCTTGTCTCTCCGCAAGACAACGTACCACTGCACAGCGTGGCTGTCCGCTGCCGAAGGGGTAGGTTTTACACTGAGATGGCTTTCTGCATGATGCTTACCTCAGTGTTAGCTCTCTCCAGGTGAGGGACACCTGTGCCTTGTCTGGGCGGGGGGGTTACATCCAGAGTGAGCTATTGCAAGGTTAAAGGCCTCTTTTCTCAGCAGTGAAGACAAGATGACTAGCTGCCTGTAGGAACGGACCAGTCTAGTTAGCTCATGGAAAATTGCTTGGCCTAAATGAGCCCATCAATATTAGGGGCACAATCCTCTATTCTGAAGTATTATTTGGACCTAATCCAAAGCCCAGTGGAGTTGATGAAACGACTGCGGTTTCACAACGGAGCCCTTCGTAGTTTTCTCCTCCTATGTCTCAGTAAACGCCTCTCTCCCCTTCGGTGCCAGCCCGGAGTCTGGTGGATTCGGGTAAGGCCCAGCCCATTAGTCCCAGCTGCTCTGGTGTTGGGAGGCGGCTGCCTTAGCTCCACCACAGATCACCTGGAGAGAGGGAGAGGAGCCCCTGGGTGCTAAGGTGTGACCCGTGCCCAGACTGCCTGAGAGGTGGCGAAGTCTCCATACTGTCTGCTTCCCCATAGCCCGTGTCAGCTCGTCTGTCTGGTACTGCAAGGCACCTGCTCCAGGCCTGAGCACTGCCTGGGGCGCACGTCCCTGAGCAACGCTCCCCGGCTACGTGGAGAGGGTCACACCCAGGCTGGGAGCGGAGCCACGGCAGGGGGAAAAGAGTGTGCTGCTCCCAGCTGCCTGCTGCCCCACTGTCTCCTCAGCCCTGGCTGCTGACCTGGGCCAGGAGGGAGTTTGCTTTAACCCCTCCGGGGGCCCTTTCCTTTCAAATCCCCAGTGGACGGGTAATTTCATAACTGCCTCGGGTGCGTTTCTTGCACCTTTCCCTGACGCAGCTGGTTCGGGCAACTTTTGGAGACCGGAGCCCAGTCTTGATGGACCCCTGCTCTGGCAGCCGCATCTTCCCTCTTCTACTATGATATTTTCCTGCCTGGGGCTGGCGTGGGGAGGAGGGAGCTGGGCTGGGCCTAGGGTGACCAGACAGCAAGTGTGAAAAATCGGGACGGGGGTGGGAGGTAATAGGAGCCTATATAAGAAAATCAAAATCAGGACTGTCTCTAGAAAATCAGGACATCTGGTCACCCTAGCTGGGCCTGAACTCTGCCGGAACAGGGATCCTCGGTCTCCCAGACCATGACTCCAGCTCAGAGCCGTTTGCCCCAGCCAGTCCCGACAGGTTACAAGAGGAGCATGGCAAATTGTGGTGTTCCCGAGAGGCGGCTTCTCCTCTCTGGTGCACCCCCCCCCCACACACACAGCGATGTTACCAGCATATCCCATTAATTATGGCATTTAATTAGATAAAGAATATTCATATTTCATTAATGACTCCGCCGTTCGTTCCGCATTTAGCGCCTCGTGCTTTAATTACGCAGCTTTCTAAAATGGCACACAGCTCGCTCGTTTGCTTCCTCCTAATGAACAGCCACTTAGAATTTTAAAAAGTGGAGGATATCTTTCCGAGTTAATTACCTTGAAATTAGCTTAATCACAGCCAATTTAAACTTATCTAAACAACAGCAAGAGGAACTCCAGGAAAAGTTGGCCTCGACCTTATTCTGCTCTTTGCATTCGCTGGCAGAGCAACCGTGGCACTGCAAGCACTTTGGGTGGGGGGACCCCAGGAGCACTGTGTGAGAGACGGACAGACATCTGTCCCCTGGCCTGAGACATCCTGGGGACTGGCAAATGTTTGAAACCAAAGTGCTCTTGCCTTTCACTGGCTGGGTCATTCAAACCTGGGTTCATTTCCTTTCAAGCAAAGGGAGGCAGCGTTCCCTAGTGGACAGAGCACAGGGCTGGGTTCTGTTCCCAGCTCCACCACTGGCCTGCTGGGTAACTTTTACCAAGCCAATTCACCTCTCTGTGCCTCAGTTTCCCCAGCTGTGAAATGGCGATCAGGATGTTTGCCTGCGTTGTAAAGTGCTTCGAGATCCATGGATAAGCGTGAGCGTTTGGGCTGGGCTCCGACTGCAGCACTTTCTGCCCTCCTCCAGTAGGATCTTCCGCAGCCTAGATCCCTCTGACTCACGGCCCCAGCCCCAGCTCCTGAATCTCTCAGTCTAGGCGTTCCCAGTCCTCATGGCTCTGGCAGCTGTGACTGTCCCAGGTGACAGGGGAGGCAGGCAGGAGCAGGACTCTGAGTTGACCCAGGAATGCGGGATGTGCTGCCTTATGGACAGGCTGAAGTGCCCTGCAGGCAGAGGGGGGAGATGGCTCTGTGCTAGGAAGGGGGCGGATCTGAAATCTCCCTGGAGAGGATCTTCCCAGGAGAGCTGGGGACCACAGCAGCCTGGGCATCCCACTGAAGTGCCTGTAACCCTCGTGCTCCAGGCCCAGGGTTTGTTCTCTGGTCCGGCCGATGCGTGGAGCGGACCAGAAGGCAGGCGCTGCGCAGGGTCCCGCTGGTGCAGAGTGCGGAAAAGGTCCGGATGGGACAGGGTCGACTTTTCTGTCTGAAAACCTACTAGCGCCCTGTCACAAGAGAGGGAGCCCTGCCAGTGTGTCCTCATCCTCCTCGGAGCACACCCAGCGCCCAACCCACGCTCGGAGCAAGCCCCTCCCCGCAGGGCACGCACGTCCTCCGAAGAACTGGCAAACTGAGGGACTCCAGCACGTCAGCTCGTCTTTATTATTCATCCGTGTACAGGGCCCTTGGAGGTCGCGCCTGATTTCAGTCTCTCTTGGCCCCTCTCCAGGGCACTGTGGTAATTACAAACGTTGGCATAACCACTCAGCCCTCAGACAATTTCGACTTTCCCCGTGGCTGAAATTAACCCTCTCATTCCCCACTGTGCTACCCCCAAGAGCAGACAAGGGGCTGTCCTCTCCCTGTAAGGCCGCGCTCCCTTTAGCTGGCCAGCAGAGGCACCGTGCGTCTGGATCTTAACTTCACACTCCCCCGAGCTCTCATGGGGCTCAGCAGCACCTGGGGCGTTGCGTGGTCTGTGAAGTGACCTCATAAAAGTCCCAAAGCTGAAGCCAAATGCAGCCTGGCGTGAGGCGTGCTGCTCTTGGCAAGAAGCCCAAGCAATAGGAAAGGGAGGTGGAACTGCCCTGATCCATTTGTCACTTGATCCCTTCCAGTTTGGGGCACATGTCACCTTGGAAAAGTTTCCTTCCATTCCCTGCCTCCTTAGTGGTGCATAATTCATCCCGGGGGCCCAAGGCTCGGTCATTGCCACGCAGGGCTGAGAGCAGCATTCCGTCTCCATGGTGAACTCTCAGTTCATTACACTGGAACTTCATGATTTTATTCCTGGTCCGCTGTCTGTTCTTCCCCCTGTGGCGCTTAGTGCAGGACAAGATGTGTGAACGCAAAGTGATTTGTATTATTGTGCTATTGCTAAAGCACAGAGAGAGCCGATCTATCAAACTCACACAATGAAACGGCCAGAGCTGTCTAGCTAGTTGCAGTCCAGGGTACAGGAGGGGCCCGATCCCAAAGCAGGGATCTCTGGGAATGTCACGAGAAAGCGTCTGTGTGTGAATGTCCAGCCCAGCTTGGCAAAGGCCACAGGCTCAGGTTATTTAGGGCAGGTTTGAATAGACACCGAGCCCTTTGGATTCTGGTCCAAACAGAATCCTCCGACGCATGGTCACTGCTGGCTGACACCCAGGCCGTGCAAACTGCCCTGCTGGTTGTGAACGTCTTCCTCAGATAACCCCTCATTGCTCTGACACCCTGTCCCAGCCAGAGCCTAAAGGACACAGCAATTTGCAAACGCCTCTAGACCCCTCTCCGCAGATCTCACATTGTGAGTGCAGGGCTGACACCTGGCCAGCTCCAACAAGGTGGAGCACAAATTCCCAGAGTACTAAGCATCCGAAAGGTCCCGTTGAGATGGTGGGAGGGTAGGGAAGGATCCTCCGCTGGTTCCGGCTAGGAGGCGAGGGGGGGAATTCTCCAGGGGAAGCTGCTGGCAGGTGGCCACTTTGGAATTTTTGGATACTTCGTTTGGGTGCCTAAATGGGATCTGAGCCCTTCTGCGAATCAGGCCAGTGACCTGAACACCTTCTTTCAGCCTCTCCGGTGGATGTGGCCGTCCCACGCAACAAGGAAGAATTATTCCCTAACTATCCCTTGTTGAATTTCTTGTCACCTTCCCCTGAAGCAGCTGGCTCCAAGCTCAGCCAGGAAGGGGACGCTGGGTTGATCCAGTCTGGCAACTCCGGCGTTCTCGTGTCAGATGCGTCTCCGTGAAGTGTAAGTGATGTCCCATGTCCCGGGAGGCTGAGGTGGCCTCCCCACAGGATGCACCGTTCCCTTGAACAACTGCCAGTGAGATGGACCTTGAAGAGCTCTGGGCCCTGTCTGTGGTTGGGTCTTGCTGTGCAGAACATTAGTCACTCTCGTATATTACACTGACACTGCTCTGGGGATAAAGGCAGCTAGGCCTGAAGGTTGGGTTAAGTAGCTTGTTTTCCTCCACGCTGCCCGGTAACAAGGCTGCCGATCAAGCTGCCTGGGCGAGACTCCACATTGCCGTTCTAGCTGAAAGGTCGTTTGCAATGACCTCAGAATCAGTTTTCTTGCTTTCATGTTTCTCACTCCAGCCTGGATTCTTCTGCTCCGAGTTTCTCCACCTCGTTGCTTCTTGGCCGGACTCTCAAATCGCTGGCTGCACCAGATGGCGTCTCCTCCTGAATTCCACAGTCCAGCGTTCAGAGGGTCAGCCCGGCCCAGCATTACCCCTGTTGTACTGAGTGGGCATTTGGCTGCCTCCCTAAGGCCAAGGAATAGCTGGATTACTTGCTTCCATTGCTCCATGCCATGAACTCTACACAGAGGCAGGCTGCTTGGCAATTTGTCTCTGCATTCCCCAAGCAATTGACTGCCGCTGAGCGCTGGCTCCGTGTTTTCCTGCCTGGCCCAGGGAGAGCAGCAATATTTCTCTTCAGACCCCGTTCAAACCTGGAATAAAGTCTGTGCTTTGCCAACGTGCCTTCCTGTATTAGCACTTGACTGTGGCAACCACACGGCTTGTGGACTCTAGTGTTCTGCACCAGAGGGCTTCATGAGATGCATGGGAGGCAGCAGACAGCGTACACGAGCATTGGGTGGATTGTGCCTACGGGTTGTTGGGGGCGGGTTGGTGCACAAAACACTAGCTCATTCCAGCAGGACCACAAAAGGCCTTTGTTGGAATGAAGTTTCCTGCTATTAGCATCAGCCTGAGCTTGGGAAAGAAAATACAGCTGGGTCAGAATGAGTCAGAGCCTTCACAGGTGCTGTGACTGTGTCCCAATCCCTGATCCCGCCCACACCAGGGCGGGGAGCGGCCAGGGAAAGGAACTTCCCTTGCGCCTCTCCAGAGGCTGCCCAGATCTCGGGCCCAGGGTCCTTTAAAGGTGCATCTGTAACCTGTACTGGCAACCGTCACACCTAAGGGAATACAGCACCTGAGCCTCCCACTGCCTGGGCTGCCCTGTTTTCAGTGGCAGTGGAACACCAGAGAGGCACAGCCTGCAGGAGTGGCAAGCGGAAGGTTAATTCTGGAAGGGGAAGGAATTTGTGTGGGGTTCGGACTAAGAACACGCTGTCTGGCAAGCCTGACACCCAAGGGATTTGCAAGGGGACCAGGTGAACATGGTCCTGGTGATGATTGAGGATAATTATGGCCAACTGGCAACTAGCCACCAGGTGCCCGGAGTCATGTAAAGCAGAGGTGGGGGAGAAGCAGTTGCTCTATTCTTTAAAAACAAAAATAAAACGAAGCCCAAAGGCCACTCCCAGTCTCGACTTTAGACACCGGGAGGCTGCAGTTTCTCCCGGCCGCGCTCTCCTCTGGCCCTGGGGGCAGGCGGAGCAGAGAGGGAGAGGATTAGGTGGGCCACTGAACAGGGCGCTGGGGGTGCTGACTTCAGTGCGGGCTTCAGCACCTGGAGGGAGAGGAGATCTTCTCGCAGCAAACGAGAGTGAGTCGAACTGGCCAGGTAAAGCTCAGGCCATACAAAGATCCCGGCTTGTGAATGTGAAATCCCCACTTCCTTGCAAGCGTCCAGGCTGCTCTCTGGGCCGGCTAAATCGCCAATGGCCCCGCAATGTGAAGGTACCTCCCACCTAAAGTCCACTACCTAGGCCCCTTTCAGACGCACCGCAAGAGACCTTCAGTGCCAGGAAACTGATCATTAGCAGAAGCCCCTCCTTTTGATCCACCCCCCTGGGGAAAAATGCCAAATGGTGATAGGGAACCCACCCCTCCATGGCTCTGGATGCAATTAGGAGCGATTTCTTTCTGTTTGCTACCTAAAGAATGGGAGAGGAAGGAGATCTACGTTCTCTTTGAGTGAAGAGAAGAATGACTAAAGGTGCCGCAGCAGTTCATGAATAAAATAGCTTCCACTGCTGCATGCCTTCATTATTGGCAGCTGTACCACCAAAGATTTGTGTCACAAACAACCATGCAAATGTAGTTCCCCAGGAGAATTTCAATCAGATAATTCTTCCCTTTTCTAAGAGGGAGAGGGGGAGAGAGAGATTGTTTAAATGTCTCCGCACTGTTCTAGCCTCAAAGAAAATTGTTGTTATGACAGAACATAATGCTTTTGTGTAGCACTTCTGCCTTTCTCATTTGTTTCCCTCTTGGCTCCTTTGATGTTTTCTGCTTCCAGCAGTACCAGGAGAGCTTGGGGCGGGACAGGTTCCTTCTCGCTGGGGAAGGGCAGGTTTCAAGGTGACCCTGCTGGTTTGGATTTAGGAAGAAAGATTCAACATGCTGAGATGTTGCCGCATGGGGAAGAGGAAATGAGGAGCTGGGGGATAAGGGGAGGGGGGTAGTTACTGGGGAAGGCAAATGAAGTGACGACCAGAGACAGCACCTAGATTTGTATCTTCAGCAGGGGAGTGAGGGTTCAGGAGTTAAGATCACTTTGTGTGTTAGGTGAGGCTTCCTGTCTCTACTCGAGATAGGCTACACTGGTTTTATTATCTAACTTGTATAATTTAATTCAAACTATGGGCATGGGGGAGGGGCTTTATGCCAAGTTTCCGCTCTGAAAACAGGGTTTGTGGCTAATTTCCCCTTGTAAATTGCTGAACGTGCAGCTTAGTAGCAGGAAATGCTGATAGACCCTTAGCTGTGGAGGTACCACGGAAACTGCCATTATAAATAAGAGAAGAGAAGGGAGAAAGGTGAAGGTAGAAACCCTCCGAGATCTCATTAGCAGGAAGCATCTCCAACTTATGCCTTCTGGTCTTCAAACCCCGCTCTGCTCATGCATTCAACCAGGAGGAAAGAGAAACACGTATCTAGACACAAAGGAAGTGAGTGAAGCCAAAGCATCTTGGACAGCCTGGGCCAGAGAGATGCAATTACCTCACACAGCAGAGACTTGGGTTTTCTTCTTTTTACATGAGCATATGCTGAGCTCTGTTTGTCAACAGCCAGCTGTCTGCGTCCTCGCTGCTGAGATAGAAAACCAGCTATTGGTAGCCACTGAATTAAATGAAAACAGGATTGTTTGGATGCAAAACCATTTTCTTCCTTTGTTCCCTTCTCTCTTACCCCCTGACCGGTGCCCAACGAATGCCAACAGACGAGGCTTTGACTATTGGGGTACAGGATGTACCGTGTGTAGTCACAAAGCCCAAAGTATGCATGACTCGCTTGTCCATTAGTTAGTCCTGGGCCCCTCTCATGTGCCTGGCATTAAAGTGTGGTGATGGGTGATTGTTTGGAGGGTGGGTTTCATTCCTACATTTAGCCCCAAACCCCTGTGGTTCCAGAGATCTCACAGCAAGTGGAGGTGAAGTTCCTTGGTTTGACCACGTCTGAGATACCAAAGAGCTTTTAGAATCATCAAATCTGAAATTTTTTTAGAAATAATCTGGAATTTCCACTTGCAAAATTGGCTGCAGCCCATGGGCTCACACCACCAAAGACCCACAGGTCTGCACATCATGGAGTCCTGCGTCCTGGGGATTTGTCTCCCACAGCATAAATACCCCGGCTCTAGCAATACAGAGAGTCTCAGGGCCCTGTTATGGAGACCCATACTCTCCCACACTCTGTGCTCTGCACCGGAGGGCTACCATGACAGAGCCCTGCCTCCTGAGAACTCATGTAAACAGGCAGCTAGAGACTCATGACAGATCCAAAGAGCCAGCTACCTCCAGCACAGGGAATCCTGCGTTTTGCTGTGCCCAGCCATGGAGAAAACACAGAACACAGAAGCTGGACATATGTTTTTATTGTTATTAATTATTATTGACTGGCTGGAAAACCATGCTCAGTGAGTTATCAATGGTTTACATTGAAGCTGCAAGGGCATATGTGGGGGGAGGGGGGATCCTGCAGAGATCTGTCCTGGTCTGGTTCTATTCAATGTGTTCATAAATGCTTTGGATCATGACACAGCGAGTACACTTAAAGCTGGGAGAGGTGGCAAGTGCTGTGGAAGATAGGGTTAAAATTCAAAATGATCTTGACAAACTGGAGAAATGGTCTGCAATAAATAGGGTGAAATTCAATAAGGACAAATGCAAAGTACTACACCGAGGAAGGAAAAATCAATTGCACAAATAGAAAATGGAAAATGACTGCCTAGGAAGGAGTACTGCAGAAAAGGATCTGTGGTATCTTCCTCCTAGTGATAATGGACCATCTACATTTAACAGCCCTCTTAGAATTGGTATGCTAATGTACAATTTTTTTTCTCTTTTTTTCTTTTCTTTTTCTTTCTGTGTGTATAAATGCATTTTACTTCTGTTCCATTCTATGCATCCGACGAAGTGGGTAGTAGCCCACGAAAGCTTATGCTCCAATACTTTAGTTAGTCTTTAAGGTGCCACAGGACTCTTGTTACCTCTGCTATTCCAGACTAACACGGCTACCTCTCTGATTCTTGTGGGTCATAATGGATCACAAACTAAAATGACAGGTTCAAGAATAGCAGTCGTGTTAGTCTGTATCCGTAAAGAAAGCGAGGAATATTTGTAGCACCTTAGAGACTAACCAGTTTATTTCAGCATAAGCTTTCCTGAGCTATAGCCCACTTCATAGAATGGAACAGAAGTAAAATGCATTTATACACACAGAAAGAAAAAGAAAAGAAAAAAAGAGGAAAAAAATTGCACATTAGCATACCAATTCTAAGAGGGCTGTTAAATGTAGATGGTCCATTATCACTAGGAGGAAGATACACAATGTTTTACAATTGCTGCAAAAAACCTAAGCATTATTCTGGGATGTACTAGCAAGAGTGTTGTAGGCAAGACACGAGACATAATTCTCCACTCAACTGGAGTATTGTGTCCAGTCCTGGGCACCACACTTTGGGAAAGATGCGGACAAATTGGAGAAAGTCCAGGGGAAAGTAACACAAATGCTTGTAAGTCATGTTTTCTAGACCTTTAAAGACTGAGAAGAAAAGGGGCTTGCTTGGTCTGGAGAAGAAAAGACTGAAGGGGACCCTGATAACAGTCTTCAAGTATGTAAAAGGTTGCTATAAAGAGAAGGGTGATCAATTGTTCTCGTTAGCCTCTGAGGATAGGACAAGAAGCAATGGGCTTAAATTGCAGCAACAGTAGTTTAGGGTTGGTGATTAGGAAAAACGTCCGAACTGTCAGGGCAGTGAAGCACTGGAACACGTTAGCTAGGGAGGCGGTGGAATCTGCATCATTGGAAGTTTTTAAGAACAGGTTAGACAAACACCTGTCAGGGATGGTCTACAAATACTTAGTCCTGCCCTGAGTGTAGGGGATGGGACTAGCTGACCTATCAAAGTCTCTTCCAGTGCTATGATTCGATGACGATTATTATTATTATTCATTTGTATTACCAGAGCATCAAGGAGCCGTAGTCATGAATCAGGACTTGTAAAAACACAGAATGAAAAGACAACCCCTTCCCCAAGGAGTTTACAATCTTAGTATACGTATAAATGATTTCCACCATGCCAGCACTTAGCAGAAGCAGCTCCACCAGGTCACTGTTTGCTATATTATGAAATATTGAAGTACTATTACACATACCATCTTCATATATGTACATCTCCCATTAGCAATAATAGAACTTACAATGCCCAGTACATTGGGGGTAGCAGTGAGCCCCATGTTTTTAAATCAGATGCGAGCTTTGAAACATGTCTGTGCTCTTTCGACAAGAGGAATAAACACCTCCCTAACCCAATGTGTGATATCTCCATTCCCACTGGTTTAGTCATCCAGGCTGCAGTTAGCAGCGATATGAGTATTTAATTATGGAGCAAGTTTTTCAGTCCTGCTGCTCTTTATTTGTGCATGTGCTTTTTCCTAATAACAATGCAGCCATATGGCGCTTCAAGCACTGGGATTCCAGCCATTGGGGCAACAGATGCAAAACAGCCCAAGATAATAGACTGAAAAGTTTGTTTCTTCTCTCTTTTGAGCAGTTGAAAACAAACAAACACAACACACAATATGCAGCGTGCATGACAAATTCAAGTCGGGATGAAGTGCACAAGGCCAAGTCTGCCAGGAAACTGTTTCTTTTGGGTTCCCACTAGAAGAAGCTTAGAATATGTGGCTCTAGAGAGCCTGAGGCCATTAGTCCAGTTAGGGGGATGAAGGATGGGAAATGATACAATCTCTTTCCTTGGAGTAAACAGTTCAAACAAGATATAAAAATTATTGATTTGTGTTTTCCATCCAAATGACTGTCACAAACTCAGAGCTGCATCATGTTAACGATGACAGTAATGGATACAGTTGTCATGTAACACTCTAATTCAATCAGTGTGTGCTATTATTTTTCCTTAGGGCTCACTTGCAGACCTGACATCATCTAACCTTGGTGTTGCTGGAGTGGAAATCCTGTGTATCCTTCACTCATAATACAGCTTGGGTTTTCATTTCTTCATGGACCTAGAGGTCTCCCTGCTGTATAATAATAGCCTTCCTTGGTATAGCCATTTGCACCCCAGAGCACTTGACAAACTCTGTTTAGATCATATCACCTTAGCCCTTGTGCAGCCACCTCTGTAACTGACTATGGCAGCTGTTTGACAGCACAGGAACAAAGTGAAGAATGCGGAGCTCCGTTGAGACTGCCGGGGGGAACTTAGAGTGGCAGAGAATAATTTGGCCAGAACACCAGTCTAACACCCCTAGCCTTGTGACAAGTGCCAAGCCACCTTCTATGGACACAACTGGTCAAGACCTGTTTTGCATCTCCTCCAAAAGACAATGACTTCCCAAAGCACCGTGCTACCTGTCCGTAAGCTGCAGCGTCTCTTCAATATGATGCACAGTGAAGAGTCCTCTTTACTGAATCACCAACAATGCTTCTTGCAGCTGAGAATATGTCTCCTTCTGGACCTATTTGATGGATACAGGGCCCTTATCCTGGGCACAAGTTATCCCATAACTGCCTTCTGCAGGGTTTCCTTGCACCTTCCCCTGAAGCAGTTGATACTGGCCATTCTTGGAGACAGGACTCCATGGACCCCTGCATGACCCAGTCTGACAGTCCCTGGGGTTCTTCTTTTTTTTTAAACCCACCAGTTTTTTAAAAAAAACTATAAGCAGCTAAGCAAGGAAGATATTAGGATAATTCTTTGTGTAGCCAATGCAAGGATTCCCAGCTGAAGCTGCCTGCTGGGATTAGCATGTGGAACTGAGCAAATTGCAGCCCACTCTGGATCTAACAACGAGACCAACGAATGGAAGTAAAAACGTTGCCCAAATGTTTTCAAAACTCTAAGACCCAGTGGGGGTTCGGCTGACACTTCACTGCAAGGTCTGGGTTGGTGTGTCCCTTTTCCTTATTGATCTGTTTGTAAGGTGACCAGATGTCCCGATTTCATAGGGACAGTCCCAATCTTTGGGGCTTTGTCTTATATAGGCGCCTATTACTCCCCACCCCCGTCCCAATTTTTCACACTTGCTGTCTGGTCACCGTATCGGTTTGCCACACAGGAATGCCTCTTTTGCTTTCAAATTCCCCATTTCCATTTGGGGGACAGGCAAGTCTGATTGCTTTCATTATGCTGCAGGATTTCTACACGGCTGATATTGCTAATTAGGAAAGACATAAAAAAACCGTGACTTACAAATGACTGTGCAAGTTTACAAATGTCATTTGCATTGAACTGTTATTAGTTTATTGATTGTATTAAGTAAGTAGATAATCACTCTGAAAAGAAACAATATTCTCATCATAAAGTAAATGAATGTTAAATGTCTTTGGCTCATTAGCACATGTATTGCGCTTTGTTACCATTTGCAGGACTTCCAGGCAAACCTTTTAATGATATGCACTCTCAGCCAAACTAATCAGCTACACTCAGCCCCAGAGATTATGTAACTGCTCAGATCTGCGGTAGGGTTTCAACAGAGCCTCCTTTTGAACTGCGCACCTCAGAGAATCTGCATCTGCAAAACCAGTGCTAGGAACGGGGCTCTCTGGAGAGCTCTGGGGGAGCTCCGCCCTCTCTAGACTGTGTGTTATGAAACTCTTCCCCACAGTGAGGAGCAAAGCCCTGTCTATGAAAGCAACCCAACCCAAAGCTACATCTGGTTGGGGCGAGGGGGTTGAGCAACAGAAATCTGAGGATTTGGGAAATTTGCACATTAGCTCAGATCTGAAAACTGATGTCCGAAAAGCAACTTCCTGCTGATCTCTGGAAAGGAAGCAGCAGGGTCCAGTCAAGCTAGCAAGAGCTGGGTTCTAATCCCTGCTCTACCTCGGGCCTGCTAGGGGACCCAGGCACGGCCCTGCCCCTCCACAAACCTTTGCCGCCAGAGTTACCTTCCTTCCTACAACGCTTTGCAACTGATGTATAAAGCGATTGGAGGGGTCGGGCAGCTTCACACATAAATAACACTGCATGCGTCTGGGGGTCAAATGACATCACGCCACAGAAGAAACCCCGGGACACATATTTCTGTTGCGTTTTGTTCTCCCCTGTTTTGAAAATAGTGCCACACTTCACAGCACCAATATCCCAGAGCACCAGTCTGCTCTTTACAAGGCCAGTGCACAGGGGGAAAGACATGGTTGGGGTTTTGTTCACAATCTGAGCAGCAGGATTTAGACCATCCCCTTCCCTTTGAATTTCAAAGCTCCGGCTGCAACCAGCAGCAGCCGAACTGCCTCTTCACCCTGGCAGACTACAACTGAAGGTGTCGATTTACCAGCTTGCAGATGTGCAAAGACTGAAGCAATGCACCTGCTACCTGTCAACTCAGAGGCATTATCCAGTCAGTACCCAGCAGGCCCTGTGCTGTGTCGTGCAGCGTCTCGCTCATACACGCTGTGTCCCTAAACACGGGCGAATCGCCCTGCTATTGCAGGCCAGGGGACAGAGAATATGGAAGAGTGATTCTCTAGGCTGGCCCCTAAGGGCCGGATTCAAAGCCCATGGAAGTCAGTGTGAATGATTCCCTTTGACTTCAATGGGCTTTGAATTGGGTCCACATCATCTTTATATTTCCCTGATCCTGGCTTCCCCTGCCCCAAAGGGGCTGTTCCAGCATCCAGATATCCCTGGGGCGTTATGGGGTGCCTTGGACCAGCTGAGGGGATGGTGAAGCAGTCACAGTGCGGCTAAGAAGCTGGCCTACGACTGTGAAATCATCTGGCTGTGGTCTGTGGAGGGTTGTGTGAGGCACACACTGTGGGTCTGGTGACCCCGGGGTGGAAGGTGTGGTCTGCGCTCCGCCGTCCCCTGGAGTTTACAGAATGTGATGATACAAGGGACAGTGATGGCCCCTGTGAGGGAGGAGACTTGTTATCACAGTCAAGGGGGCAGCGCTACGCTTGTTGAAACTGCCTGGAGGCCAGCAATGGAAGGCCAGTGTCAGGGCAAAACAGAGGGTCTCTCTTCTCCTCAGAGCACTGGCCATGGAACGGGAGCCCGGCTTACCAGCACCCCGCCCTCCCTGCCGTGTCTGGGGAAGGAAATGAGCAGCCAGGCCAGGGCAGGTTCCTGTTACCACATGGGCTCTCCCCACATCGTACCAGGCGTGAAACCTGGGATCACAGCACGTCACAGGGGTCGCAGAAACCCAGCCTTTCGAAGGAGGCATCTGGACTAGAGGAGACTGTTACTTTGATGAGCTGTTCTTCCCCAGCTGTCCCTGCCCACTAAACACCCGCAAAGCCTGCTGGGCACTTCTTTGGCTGGCCACTTGGTAAATTCCAGCATTTCAAGGGTTAATGCTCTGCCCACCTGTGGGAGAAAGTCCCTGGAGTAATTACAAGCCCTGTCCCTTCCCATCAGAGCGAGTGGTGCTGGGAACTGCTTCCTTCCTATGGGGAGTGAAGGCTGGGTGATTTCCCACCACACAGCAGAACAGAACAATCAAATGCACACAGTAGACTATTGATTGCTTAAAATTATCATTTTAGTCCCATCTCGTCTTCCTTGTATTAAAGTGCCTTCCCCTCCCCTGGCGTCTGGCTGCAGCGTCTGTATTCTGCGCATAGGGCCTTCTAAACCAGAGTCTATGTCAGGGGAGAGGGAAAAAAGGTACTTAAAAGATACACACAAATAAAGTGGGCTTTAGATATGCAAATGAAATGGATTTATATTAGAAAAGTGAAATGGTTTCATTTCTCTCCCTCACCCCCTTGCAAAATATCCTCCTGACCTTCAGATATGCAGATCAACGCCCTGGGAAAGTTCTCCAGACAGGATTTAACTAGAAAGGAAGCAGAGGTGGAAGCCTGTAATTTCCTCCAATGCTGAAGCTGTCCCATTTAATACTGAGTGTTGTGCGTCCTGTGGATGCTCATTAGGAGAACCGATCTACGTTCATATTAAACAAGATGGATGCAGGATGAAAATCCCATGTTAACATGTTTGAATAGTATGCTGTTCTAAAGAGAAGCGAAGGATAGACAAGCACCGGGGTTTGCAAGCAGAAACATCCTTTAAAATGGACACAAAGCCATTCCCACAGACTCTGTGCCCTAGTGCTGATCTCATGGCTCGATTTACTCTACAACATCAGGGTTAACTATCATTGCAACAAACAATAATGGTTGGTTGGCTGGTTGGCAGATTGGCTGGTTGGTTGGTAGGTTGGTTGGCTGATTTGGAATTTTTTGTTGAGGATGTGCCAAAATTTGGAATGTTGACACCCCCCCCCCCAAATCATTGACATTTCAAAATGTTTTTAAATGTTGCCCCAGCTTAGTTCCTAGACCACTCTCATCAGTGTGTTTGCCATTCACACCAAGCGCTGAGTAAGCCATGCCACTTCATCTCTGTATTGGGAGATAGGCACTGCTGCATCGGTGACACCGGGTGTCTGGGTTTGGGTTGTGGAGACAAACATTTATTTAAAGTAATGCAAATATTTTGTGGCTGGGGGTGGAAGCTAGCTAGCTATGGGCATGATCCAAAACCCATTGAAATCAACAAAAGAACTCCCATTGGGTGCGAGAGACATTGGATTGGGCCCTGGGGAGGGTGAGTCTTGAAAACAGGCTTTACATGATGGGGAGACACCTGAGGGCACAATGGGGCCTCCAGGTTCCACTGCAGGGGTGGTGATGCCCTGAGTGCTGTTCTGAACTTCCCTGCATGCTGTGTGTGCCTGGGAAGCCCAGCAAATGAACACACTCCCTCCAGTCTGGGCAAGGGCTGTTGCAGGTGTAATTTGTTTCCCCTCTTGTGCATTATTCACCATTTGCTGCAGCAATGCTGGAATGTATCCTGAACAACCTCTCCCTTTCCACCAAAGGACCCCGCCACTAAGAGCAGCCTAGAGCTGGGGATGGCGAGAGTGGGATATGGTACAGGGAGAGGGGGAGGGACTGTTACAGAAGGGGGTGTGGTAACGTTTGTTGCTATGAATACCACAGCAAAGCTTATATTATAATTGGTGCTGTGGATATGGGCAGCTGTCTGTCTGCCGGTCTGTCTGGCTCTCCCTCACCACACCTCACTCCAAAAAACCTGGATGCTACTGGGTATTTTGCAGATAGGTCACTGAACCCCTTCTGTGCCAGGACAGGACAGGGAATGTGCCACCAGTCCCGAGATCCCTGATGTCTGGCCCGCAGGCCATGCTCCGAATCGAGGATGGCTTTGGGGAGGATTGACCAGAAGAGTAATTCCTCTTGTTTCAGAAAAGTGTGCCAGACTTCAGAAAAAGGCAGTTAGTGGCTCCGGGGCCTCCCAGGCGTCAGACAGGGGTGTTGTGCATGATAACTCCCATCCCCGAGTGCTTCCAGGAAGCTCCCACAATCACCTGCCCAGCTTTAAATTGTTTTTCCTTCCCACCCATTTCACTCACACCAGTCTCCTTCCCCTACGACTCAAGGGCCTTCTTTGTGCCTTGTCCATGGTGTTGGATGTTGATTGGCCTGTCCTGAGACCCAGAAATAATAACTCTGTGAGCCACAAACACGCATCTGCCTTACTGGGCTCCCAGTAAGACTGGCTGATCTGCCAGGGCCCCAGCATTTCTGTTTGAGCTGTGAGGACTGCAGCAAGGTTGTATCATCTAGTGATTAGCACATGGGGGAGGTCGCATCCCTTAGGATGCCCCAGAAGCATCAGGAGACATTGGATTATGGACTCGAGCCTTTAGCAATATAGCCAATGGGAGTTTGCCCATTGACTTCAATGGGAGCTGGATCATGCCCTCGTCTCAAAGGATGAGAACTACTTATTAATTTCACCCTGCAGGAAGTCACCCCAAAGGCAGCTCTACATCCCAGCAAATTGCTGAAACTTTTACCAAATCGCACCTGGTATAATCTATGCACTGTGCCATGCACAGAGAGCTGACCTGGGACTGTACCACCCAGAGGTCAGAGAGATCTGGCCTCCATAGAGATGGAGGCCCTGGTCTGTGCTTCAGGGGCATCCTAAGGGATGCTGCCTGTTCATTAGGGTTTGAAAGCGAGGGGGAATTGTCAGCAAATGATCTCAGATAACAGAACTCTAAGCCAATCAGCCACACAGACACACACATCGTCTGGAACCACTTGTCTTAGAGAAGGTAGTACCTGTGGTGAGCCAGGAGTCATCTACATCCCATTCAGTTGTGGAGGGTTTATCAGAATCGTCCTCTTAGTTCCAGGGGTCAGGGGTGACGCCAGTGACTCCTTAAGCAGCTCCCCGGGGAAGGATTTTTCTGTAATAGTTTGAAGGAGCTGAAGTGTCGGGTTTCAAGACGAAGAAGAAGAAGCTGGTTTTGATTGAAAGTGATTTTCTTTGAGCCTTGACATAAAGTCAACATTTGTACTTGATATAAAAGTTTGCACGATGCAGCTGGAAAGTACTCGTGCTGGTACATTAAAACCGATCTTCATGAAACCAAACGAGAGGAGGGGAAATGAGTGCCCATTGTGTAATAACAACAGCAGCAGCTTCCATTGTATAGCTGTCTATACATCCCCCACAGCCGGCACTGCTCTACAAACTGAGAGGAAAAACCCATGCCCAGGAGACGGATCACCAGCCACTTCTGGTGTGTGGGGAGGAGAGCAATAGATGGAGGGAAGGGGATAGAGCAAGCAGGGGCGAGGTCTCAGAGAAGGGGGGCAGGGTGTTCAGTTTTGTGCCATTCAAAAGTTGGCAACCCTACCTGAGAACAGGGATGGTTTTCAGATTACTGGGCACTAGGAATAGCCTGACCGCCCTGTGGAGCTGAGTGAGCTGGGGCAGTGCCCCCCTTATCCAGGAGGGGGGAACGTTGCACTGATGCCCTGGCTCACAATGCCCCCGTGAAGGTGAATACCGCAGCCGGCGGAAAGGGAAATTGGGGAGGGCCGTGCAATTGCGCGCACTGGAGTCATTTCACGGAGCTCGGTCCCCACCCAGGCAGCAGCGGTTCAGCCTCGGGCCAGGCCAGGCGCCTGCCATGAGGAAGGGGAGCCGGCAGGATGCGTGTGCACTCTAGCGGAGCTGTGATCCGCACCAATAAGAAGCTTCTGCCTGGGGCTGAACTGCAGGTGACCTTCCTGAGGAACTGGTTATCTCAGCGTTACACCCCGGAAATCCAGGGAAATTAGAGCTGGAGGCATGGTGCATTATTCACGTCCAGATTTTACTGCCAATGAACAACATCCCCCCCCCCACCCCCCACCCCCCGGCGCTCTGCTCCTAGGACCCAGGAGCTGACACCAGAGCTAATGACACACCCTGCTCCTGTGTAATACACAGCAGTGCAGGGCCTGCAGCCCCTGCACCACTCAGCTCCTGCCCAGCCGAGGCCAAATTGTTAGTCACAAAACCGTGTTGTAGCTAATGAATTTATCCAGCGCTTGGGAGGCTCCGTCCTGCGACCCCAGGAGATTTTAGCACTGACTACACAGAGCATCCTGCTGCACATCTAATCCACAGTCACTCCTCTGCATCATGCACCCCCAGATCTGATCTCTGCATGGAGCAAAGCCCAGCAGAGAACAGCTCAGTGCATCTCCTACCAGCTCGTCCCCGGGGAGGTGACTCCCAACAGAGACCACCTAGGCACCGTCCGGGGACATCAACTCCACCCCAGACAGTGACTCCTCTCAGCCAGACAATGCAGGGCAAAGACCCACGTCACAGTAATTCTGACGAAGGAGAAGTGACCTCCAACAAGACCGTGGTCTTAGTCAGGGGGTGACACTTTGTGGTCCTTGTCCACACCTTGCCTGTAGTACCAGGAGGAGACACACACTCCAAATCGTGGGGCACTCAGCTATGAAGGGATGTCTACTCCAGCGTCACAGACAGAACTCTAACTACCTTGGGACTCTGTCTGGGGGGACAGGGAAACGACAGGGTCACTTGCTTTGCCTCCTGAATAGCTTCAGCAGTTTGCGCCTCATGTGCAAAACAACCAAATAAATTCTCACCCCATTTTACAGTGATTGCTGCAATCAGAGCCCGGCTCCGACTTGCTCTCAGGGGCTATAAATCTTGAGCTCAGCAGGCACAACCTCCAGGCGGATAACAAGAATGATTGGACTTGATTCCACCTTTTACTCTAATTTTGGATGGCTCAGACACAATCCCCCACAGGGATGCTAAATCCACCATCTAATCACAGCTCCTCAATTGCTCCCCAAGTTGCTAGGGCACCACGGTTCCCTGGCAATGAACGGGGCACCCTGATACCTTCACCGGCCTGTCGTTTACCAGCAGCCCTGCTACCCGGCCCTGCTTTCCCCTTTCTATCTCTGTCCCTTTACTGTTTCCAAGTTAGTGTCATTTAGGCTGTGGGTGTGAGCTGCTGCCTTTGTCCAGAGTCAAGAAAAGAAAGCTGCTCCCATCTGGGGAAGAGAATTACAGCCTGCCCTTCACAGAGGATCTCAAAGCACCTCACAGCCCCTCTGAGAAGCAAGGCAGAAGCACTAGCTCTGTTTTGCAGCTGGAGAACCTAAGACTTGCCCATGATCAGTGAAAGCGCAGAGACTAGCACCTGGAGTCCCGACTCCCCTGCCCTGCCCAGTAGATGTTAGTGATATAGTTTTGGACAATATGCCTTGCCAGGCAGTCTCTTGTGCAATCCTCTGTTTGTCAGAAACCCCGTGTCAGACTGACCTGTTTTAGGCAGGGTTAGGGAAAACACCCACAGGCATCCGGGTGGGCCAGCATCTCCACAGCAGCTAAGAATGGTGGGGCTGTTGCAGGGAGAGCCGGGTGGGATATTTTAGGGCGGAACCGCTAATCTGTTTGTTGAGGGTTCCTGGCTCTAGCTAATTGCAATCCTTTGCTGGGGCTGTTCCAGCTGCTCCGTTCCAGCTCAGTTCAATGGGAAAATGTCTAGTTTTCAGGAAGCCTCTTTCTCTCTCTGCCTTGTAGGGGCTAATGACCTCATTTAAGAATGTTTCCTGCCCCTACTCCCTCATCCCTCGCTGTAGTTAATCTGCCTTGTTCCAAAGCACTTCTAAGAGCTGCAAGGGGGTGTGTGGGATGGTTTGTTTGTTTTCAGAACTGGCACTTCTGAATAGCAGCTTCAGTCTCTTCGCTCCTCTCCTGCTCCTGCTCTCTTTGAACAAATCGCGTCTCTTGCAGAGGCCTGTTGTCTAATTTTGCCAAACACTGAGGCTCACCCTCCTGTTAATTGGTTTTGCGGGTCTTTGTGCATTCCGTTCAATGAGAAAACGCCACACACGACATTTTAATTTTGAAAGCTGCCTTGTTTGTTTTCTATTGAAATTCCCTGTGTCGATCCGGGCCGTGGAAACAGACGCAGTCTCGCTTCATTAAAAACTTCTTTGTGCCGTTAAAAAGCAGAAGAAATGCGATAAAAAGTGGTGGGATTTTAAAGGCACATGAAAGCGGCAGTGATAAATCCATGTACTGTGAAGGATCAAACCCAGCGCTGGGCTTCTGGAGAGTGATAATATTGGAGGGAAAACTGGGCTGCCAATCAGGCTCCAGCACAGAGGCTTTTGAAATCCGTCTACAACTGCCTTCCCGCGACTGAGGCAGCTGTTACACCTAGAGACGGATTAAACAATGACTCTGCCAGCTCTGGGCCACGGCTCCTGGACTTGGCATCCGTAGCTCAGAGAATCGAAGCCAAAGTCTGGGGAGCCCAGCACAAGGGCTGTGGGACCCAGGGAGTGAGGAGCAAGGTTCATAGGGCCGAAGTGTGGGGCCCAAAGGGCCCAGGAAGGGAGGCCCAGGGAGTCTAGCCCGAGGCCTGAATCTGTTCCCCGCACATCCTGCTGATCCACTGCACTTACTCAGTAGCACCTTCTGCAGAGAGACACCAAAACTGCACCACAAACGCATCTGGTGAACAACCACACTCACTCACATTAACAAAAAAATGTTCAAAACCCTCCTGCCTCAGGGTTTGACCAACTTCTAATGAACCGTGCTCAGGAAGGAACGCTTGGACTCCTGCCAACTGTCATTTCCTTTCTCCGAAGCAGCAGGTTCTGGCCACTCTCTGAGCCAGGATCTGCTCGAAATGGACCCCTGAGCTGAGCCTGTCCAGTGATTCCTCTATTATTAAATATTCCATGGTTAGACAACTTAACTGTTGAATCAGAAAAGCAGAGCCCCAAAACAGAGTGGCTCATCACCCTGTGAAAATGTAAAACAAACTTCCAGCCTGACACTAAACTGCATAATTTCTCTCTCTCTTTTTCCTTCTTATCAATATCAGAAGACTTTTTTTTCTGTTGATTTTCAGTATTTTGCGGCAGCCCCTGAATTGCTATTCAGCGTTGCTGAATTTTTCCACCCACTGCCACTTAAAAGGTCATTTAATTATTATTACAAAGAATTACAGAAAGATTGAAAATGCTCTAAATGCCTTAAGCTGCAACAGGTTATTAGGCAGGGATTTGTTTTTTATATAGCCAAGTTAAATGGATTAATATTCTTTGCTTTGCACTAAGCTAGGATCAAAGGGGTTTTAACGACGCTCATGTCACCCCATTGATAAAGCTTCCCGGTGGTATCCTTGCTTATTTGAAAAGGCCAATGCTTGTCAATGAGACAAGGAGGCTGAGAGAATACCTTTTATTGGACCCAGTTTTGTTGGTGACAGAGACAAGCTTTCTAGCTACACAGAGCTGGGAAAGGTTCTCAGAGCGTCACAGCTAAATATAAGGTGGAAAAGCTTGGTTAGTTAAAGTAGTTAACACACGTTCTAAGATACCGTTTGAGGTGAAGTGGCCAATTAACACATGTGCAGCCATAGGCCAAAGCAGAGCAGGGTTAGTGTGTTACAGAGTGTTGTAATAAATAAGACATAAATCTAGTGTCTTTATCAAGACCATGATTTTTAGTGTCTAGCAAACTTATCTTCCCAGCTAGTCGGAAGGTGCTGTGCGGGTTTCCTTTGAGGATGAGGACTGAGAGGTCAGCTCTGGAATGATCACTTCCACTGCTTGTATCCGACGAAGTGGATATTAGCCCACGAAAGCTCATGCTTCAAAACTTTATAGTTAGTCTTTAAGGTGCCACAGGACTTTGTTACCTCTGCTATTCCAGACTAACACGGCTACCTCTCTGATTCTTGGTGAATAATGTTCGCCCACAGGAGATAGGGTGCTTTCATCTTTGATCACTCTTCTGGGTGAGTTGGTGTGAGACTGTTGTGATTATCTGGTTTCACTCCCATAGTCACTATTGGGACCCTTCGTGCACTGGCTGAGGTACAAAAGCACAGGCAGGACCCATGGATCTTAAAAGGTGTGTTGTGGGAGGTATTAATCATTGTAACAGTGGAGAGATGGCTGCAGGTTTTGCATCTCTTGTTCTGGCAGGGTCTGATGTCACTTTGAGTTGGTGTGTGCTGGTCTGTAGGGAGCCTGCTTCGGACGATGAGCCTGCAGAGCTTGGGGGGGTGTTTGAAGGTCAGAAAAAGGAGTTCAAGAACAGTGTCTTTCAGGATGGGGTGCCATCGAGTACAGGTTGTCGTTGTTTAATTAGGCCCTGCATTGGGTTCCACTGTGCAGCGATAAGTGACAACTAAGGGTGTGCGGTCAGAAGAGGTTTTATGTCTGTATTGAAGCAGGGTCTCTTAGGGTATTTGGGTAGCCCATTCCATGATGTGATCTACGTGGAGTGTCCTTGTTTGGCGAAGGTGGTTTTGATTGTGTTAAGGTGTATAGCCTGGTCTTTCTCCTTGAAGCATATTCTGTGGTATCTGAGTGCCTGGCTGTAGATAAGAGATTTCTTGGTGTGTTTGGGGTGGTTACTGGATCTATGAAGGTAGGTGTGGGGATCAGCGGGTCTCTTGTATAGAGTTGTCTGTAGGGTTCCATTGTTGAAGTTTAGGGTGATGTCCAAGAAGCTGATGCTGGTGCAGGAGTGTTTGAGAGAGAGTTTGATGGATGAGTGGCAGTTGTTAAAGTTGGGGTGGAGTTTAGGTCGTCTGTCCAGAAGATGAAAATGTCTCAGGTGTATCATTGGTTTTAATGTGCACTTGTTGGAAATTCTTCCTCGTGTTGTCCCATGAATAGGTTGGCGTACAGGGGTGTTTGTCAGTGTCAAACTAGTGTTACATACCAGTCAGAGCAGGTGTGTTTCCAGTGGGGTCCTGCAGGAATTGGTTCTTGGCCTCTGCTATTTAATATTTTATTAATGACCCGGAAGAAAACATAAAATCATCACTGATAACGTTTGCAGATGACACAGAAACCAGGGGAGTGGAAAATAACGACGACTGATACAGAGCGATCTGGGTCACGTGGTAAGCTGGGTACAAGCAATGTGTTTTAATGTGGTTAAATGTTAATGTGTACATCTGGGAAAAAGAATGCAGGCCAGACATACCGGATGGATCAACTCTATCCTGGAAAGAAGTGACTCTAAAAAAGGTTTGGGATTCATGGTGAATATGAGTTCCCCATGTGATGCTGTGGCCAAAATGGATACATAAACAGAGGAATCTCAAGTAGGAGCAAGAAGGTTATTTTACCTCTGTAATTTGCACTGGTGCAACCCTGCTGGAATCCTGTGTCCGGTTCTGGTGTCAACAATTCAAGAAGGATGTTGATAAATTGGTGAGGGTTCAATTCTCCTGAACTCTTCCACGACAATGATTAGAGGATTAGAAAACCTGCCTTATTATGATAAACTCAAGCAGCTCTATTTAGCTTAACGAAGAAAAGGGCAATGGATGATTTGATGGCAGTCTATAAGTATCTACCTGGGGAACAAATAGTTGATAATGGGCTCTTCAGTCTAGCAGCGGAAGGTCTAAAACCACCCAATGCTGGGAGTTGAAGTTAGACAAATCCAGGCTGGAAATAAAGTGTACATTTTTAATAATTAGAGTAATTAACCACTGGAACATTTTATCCAGGATCCTTGTGGATTTTCCATCACTGGCAATTTTAAAGTCAAGATGGGATGTTTTCCTAGAAGATCTGCTGCTAGGAAATAGCACTGGCTCCACCGTTCCACCATGAGCCAGCCCGATCCAAACCCCCGTCCCGTCCCCTGCAGGGCAGGGCTCCTTCTCTGTAGGAAGATTCCAGGCCTGCTGAGAGCCTGGTTCTTCTTCTCTCTTTGCAGCTGGGTGTCACACTGCTATCTGGACCGCTGAGGCCACAGCTGCTACCATGTTAGTTTCCCAGCATTGCCCTGGTCAATCCGATGCAAGAGGCTGATAATGTGACTAATGGCAGCTGTGCACCTGGTGAGACGTGGAAGAACAGTGGCCTTCCCCCTCTGATGCAGCAGGGGAAAGCAGTTGATGCACTAGAGCGCCATGCAGATGCAGGAATAGATAGCCTGGAAGGTGGAGGGCAGGATCCACACAAGGTGCCCAGCAGAAAATCAGGCCCCTTGTTTCTCAGCCGTGGGACTCACCCAACAGATTTAGGCTGATTTCATTGATTTCATTTCTGTGTCCGTTAGCAGAAGATCTGCTACAAGCTCCGAGACGCTTTCCCCTGAGAGGCAGGGAATTGAGTTTGGCCTTTGATTTCCAACCTGGCTTTTGCTGTTCTTTCCAGGTAGATTAGAGATTTTTCAGACCAGTGTGGGGGCTGGGGCTGGTATGGCAGGAAGGTTTTGAACACCTCTGTGGGGGAATGGAGGCGCTCCAGGCTGATTGGGGGACTGAGAAGCCAAATATCAGATCTATCTACCCTCCGAGTTGCAATAGGCTCTCCCTTCGCTCTCTCCCCAGCTCCTGTTTACTCCCAGATCAGAGGCAGGTGTTTAAAAGTATGTTTCCCAAAGAAAGCAAGCAGCTGTGTGGATTGAGTGTGTGACACTTCACTTCGAGCATAGGGGATGTTTGTGACTGCAGGCGGGGGGTGCTAGTGTCTCCCAGAGGGGAGGGCTGGATGCTCAGACTTTGTTGAATGGAAGCAATTCCCTTAAACTCTGCCTCAATATTCATTTGGAGCAGCTGCTTCAGGTCTTGAAGGTTCCCTCTCCTCTCCGGCTCCTCTCAGGTTATTCCCACCTTCATCTCACTCCCTACCTTGCCTGGTCCTCCCATTAAACCCTTAACAGCTATTCAAGTGGATAGTCATTTTCAGGAATGCCCTTGGGTTAAGGGCTTTGGTCTCATTTACTGTGCCTAGTCTACACAACGCAGCAGAACACTCAGCTAAGAAATACTCAGGCCAGCAGCAATGTGACATCACACTCTGCCAGCCTGGGATTTGGGAGGGTGGCATTGGGGTGAGGTCACGAGGGCTCAGCGTGACTGGGGGTGGCTGAGCAGAGCTTGTTTGAGGTGTCAGAGAACCTCTGAGGGGGGATTGCAGGGTAAATCCCACAAAGGGACGGGGAGCGTTCTCGTAGTGGGGCAGCACAATAAACAGGATAGAAATTGCCTGTGACGCTCCCAAATCCTGTTGTTTAAACACCAAGTGAGCTCCTTTGCCAGGCTGCTTCCACCCCAACCTCTCTCCTGCGCTGGTTACACTGACAGAGGGAGGCTGAACCAACTGCAGGTCTGTGGAGCAGCAGAGACACCCAGTGCCTGGCTAGTGACATCACTGGTTCCTAGAGCCTGACTTTCCTTCCATGCACCGATTTCAGACTGCATGGGGGAGGGGGAAGGGAATTTGGGCACCCAGATCCTGGCTTTCCCCTGCCTGACCCCTTGTGAGTCGTTAGGGACTGAGTGCACCAGGCTAGGGAGTGGAGAATTCTGCTCCAGGGGTATTTTAACCCCCACTTGCACTGAGGCAAACGCCTAACCAGGGGCGGAGAGTCCCAGGCTCTTCAGAGAGGCAGCAGATGAGACTTTCTACCTCCGGGTCATTGATTTGTTTCCCTTGTTTCAATCATCATAAAAAGCCGTTTCCTGAACAGAGTCTGAGCCTCACAAAGGGGCTGGACAACCTGAGGTCTGAGCCCCCCCAGCGAGCTGCGGCGTGGTGGCGACAGGCGGGGCGGAGAACAGACCGTTGGGACTGGCACTTTGGAGGCCGGGGTTCTGTCTGTGTTTTGGGTCCCAGCAGGAGTGGGTGGCTGGCGCTCTGGGGCGCAGTAGGTAGGACTGTGAGAGCAACGCACGTTCCCCTCCAACCTCCCTTTCTCTATGGCCTTAGTCTCCGCTCGTCAGCGCGCTCTGTGTCCTTCAGCTTTCCTGGTCCACCGGCTTCGGTTCCAGACTGCCCGGCTGAGTGTTGGTCCAATCACAGCTATTGTCTCATCCCCCTCGTCTCTCTGATATCCTGGGACCAACATACAATGGTGCTGCATGTGGCTGAGGGGTTTACATTTTCCCTTTGAAGTCCTGAGCTCCCCCAAAGCCAGTGCCCTTTGTTTCCTGCTTGAACTTTTGTCACCACACCCGGCCTTGCGGGATAAATAAATCCTCCAAAACGCTGGGGGCAGCTTTGCAGGTCCCACCATGTAAAAAGTCACTCTTCAAACTAAGTGACTTTGGTGTCCCGGAGTCTGTCACGCTGGCACAGGGGTGGGCAAGCTACAGCCCCTGCACCCCATCCCCATCCTGAGCAGGACCCAGTCAAGGCAGAAGGAGTTTGGCTGGAGTGAGGTTGTAGCAATGCACCCCACAGGGCTCCAGAGCTGGGGCTAAACCAGCCCTGACTCCCCAGTGACCTCACCGGAGAGGAATCCCTGGATTCCAGCACCCCAGGCAGCAGAAAGCTGCAAAGGGGGGGGGGGTTGTGTCTGAGGACGCCTGGCACTCAGCTGATCAGGAGACTAGGTGGAGCAAAGCAGAGATTGAACCAGAACCTCAGGGAGGAGGGGCTGGGCCCCACTTAAGGCTGAGTGGAAGATCTGTGAATAAAGGAGCCAGTCCCAAGAAGGGCAGGGACTGGATGGGAGACTGGGGGAAAGGAGCCCTGACGAAGGGGAAACAGAGGCTGGGCTCCACCGAGCATGTCTCTATGTGGGGGCCAGTCAACTCTGTCGCAAGCAATCATAACCCCCCGGGGTATATTTCTATAGACTCTGTCCTCCTGAAGGATCTCCCGGCACTTTAACACACGGAGACCACAATTCGGCTGCTGCCCCATGCATGGGATTCCCGCTCACTTCAAGAGCAGATCAGTGTGCCATGCTGTGCAGAATCAGGCCAACTGACAAACTAATATGCTAATTTCCACCATGAAAAGGCAGCCCCCAGTGGAATGGAAAGTAGCTGCGCTTTCACAGTGGCGCACCTCTGTTTAGGAAAAAAAGGTTCAGACAACTCCTCTATCCAGTGAGCACTGGGGAGGGCGTTTACACGGACAATGTACCTGAACAGGAACGTGGACTGGCCATAAGAAGGTTGGGTAACAAGTGGGAGCTAGTGGGTTTTTTATATGAAGGGTGCAAAGGTGACGCAATTCAAAGGGAAGGTTTCCTTTCTGCACACCTGTGATACAGAGAGATGAACGCCTGGAAATGTGGTAGAATGTCCGTCACCTTAACAGCTGCTGGGAGGTGCCATTAACTGGACATCGGGTTGGCAGTAATGGATTGTCAATTATACCATTTCCACCCCAAGGTACAAGTCACGGCCATGTGTGTTGAATGAGCAGAAAGTTCCGTGCAAATTGCAACACCTTGTGTCGTCCACTAGGTGGAAGGCTGCGCACACACACCTGCTGATTGGGAACTTCCACGGGTCACTTGTGGTTTTACAATCAATTTCAATCACTTTGCCAAACAAACGCTCCTCAAAGGGCTCAATGCAGCCAGGTTTCCCCACATGCTCTGCTCAGCTGCAGAGTCAAATCACTGAGTCCTGGGCCTCAGGAAGGGGCTGTAGAAAGTTTACCGGGTCCGACCCTGAAGTCAGCTCTGATAGACGGGAGAGCTCATGTCGCTGCTCTTGGTGGCTTGGTCGTGACCTGGTTTATCTTCTCCTACCTCTCTGGACTTTCCTGTCCTACCCCACGTGTTCTGTTTTGAAATGAATGCATAGCTTGGTTAGTGCATCTATAGAACAAGATTTCAGGACTGTCATTCTGTGGGTGACACTGAAGCCTTGAACGTCTGCGGAGTTAGTGTCAGTGTTAGTGACACAATGGAAACAGCTACAAGCCTGGCCGAGGGCTCTCGGGTTATTGCCAAGTTCCATCATCACTGGGATTTGGTTTAAGTTTTGGGGCTTTTCGACACTTTGCAAATGATGCCTGACAACAGCCAGGTTGTCACCTCGTTATCAGAGAACAGGGAAAGGCTCTTGGGAGCCTGTTGTGTTGTAAGCCAGGAGTCAGTTCACAGCACTGATCAGGCCAGAAGTGCTGCTCTGCTCAGTAACTGCTGGGTGCGGTTGTGTTGGGGAGGTGGCACAAAGAAGCCAGCAGAAGCTCCCTGGTTACACAATTGGTTCTAGTCTAGGGGCTGCTGAATGTTCCAGATACTAAAGACCCCCTGCTCATATAGGAACAGCTGACACCCGGGAACACTCCAGCCTCACCCCGCACACTGAATGTTCTGCCTAGGGACTGGCTACTGCAGCTCTATGCCACCGAGGGACTCCCCCACCCCGTGGGAATCCCCCGGTGGGAAAAGGAAGAAAGACTCTGGCCTGGCAGATGTGACCATGTGAAACATGCCTAAATGAGATGTTATCGGCCTCTCTGTGCCTCTGCTCTCCACCGCCATGGCTATGGGGCCGATAAGAATCTTGTGCTGCCAAACTCTAGACATGAGCAAAGCCACAATGAACTGGGTCTGGTTAGCAATCGTTCCGCCTTCACTGTGAGGAGACTGGCAATCAGCTCCCAGTCCCGCATGCCAGCTCCAGGCCCGGTTGTGCTGACACAGACTGAGTCATGTCTGATAGTACGTCCCGCCCACTGCCTCTGACATCAGGCACAGGGAGGGGGAGATCTACTTACTGTATTTACATTCCTGCCCCCGGAGACACACATCCGGTCTGTGGGAGGGCCCTGGGGTGGGCAGCAGTGAAGCACCATTACTCAAGCAGACGCCCGCTTCGCCCAGTCGCAGCAGACACTAAGCGGGACTCACAGGCCCTCTTCGTCTGGCAAGCATCGTCATGAGAAGGAATCAAGAGTTTCTGAAACTCCAGCGCTGCTCTGGGCAAGAGGGATGGGTTTGGGGCTAGCACATTGGCAGGGAGTCACCACCTTTAAGGCTGCAAAGGACCCGTCTGAGCTCCTGCGTAGTACAGACCAGACATTCCACTCCGTGAAGGCAGCATTGGCAGAGTTATGTGTCCCTTCTGTGGAAGTAACGCTATCCAGCCCATGACGAGAGGACAGGCCTGCAGCCTAGCCATAAACAAATATGGATATTCTCAGCTGTAAGACGTTTTGTATTTCCCAACTTGGTTCCCCCGCTACTGCTCCCCTCTGTATGCAGGCATGGATGAGTCAAAGATTAGGTGACAGGGCCCAGACAGTGAGGAAGGAATGTGTCACAAGTTGCCAGGTGAAAGCATGTCTCCATGACTCACGCACTGAGGAGTTCCTGTTCTCAGGGCTGGAGATGAAACATAACAAACCGCAAGCAAACAGTGTAGGGCTACAGGCCTGTTTGCTTAGGCAAAATTCTACACTTCAGGTAGCTGGTTCCTGTGGGTGACTAACTCAGGTGAAACACAATACTTAGCCTCTCCTTCCTTTCCTTCCATCAGTGAGCCAACCTCTGCTTCCGCCACACTCCATGCACACACCTGAAGTCCACAGTCCTTCCTCAGCCGGGGCAGCACTTACTCATGCGAACAGTCCCGGTCAAGTCAGGGTGTCAGTGGGGCAGGATCAGTCCCTTCTCAGGAATCAGAGAGGTAGCCGTGTTAGTCTGGAATAGCAAAGGAAACAAAATCTTGTGGCACCTTAAAGACTAACTATAAAGTTTTGAAGCATGAGCTTTCGTGGGCTAATACCCACTTGCATCCGACGAAGTTAGGGTGACCAGATCACCACAACAACATATCGGGACACATGGGGGGGGGGGGTTGTTGAGGAGCGGGCCAGGCAGCCCCCCACCCACCCCATGCGTCACCAGCACGGCCGCTCCCCCCCTCAGTTGGTGGCTCAGAGACCCTCTCAGTTCCCCGCCACAGGTCAGCGGCGTAGTCCCCCCCCCCTGTGGCCTGGGGCAGCCCCCCCACCGCTGATCGGTGGCACAGGCCCCCTCCCCAGCTCCAGCCACAGCCTTCCTGCTGCAGATCAGCGGCGCTGCCAGCGCATGCCCCCCTCCCCCAGCTCCGGGGCCGGGCGCAGCACCCCCTGCCATGGTTTGGCAGCTCCGAGCCCCCGCCTGGCTCCAGTTCCGGGCGAACCCCCCAGCGCCGCGGATTGCAGCGCAGCTCAGGGCCCCTGCCTGGCTCCAGTGCCAGGCGAACCCCCCAGCACCGCAGATTGCGGCGCAGCTGCACAGGGCCCTTCACCCAACTCCGACCGTCTACCTGGAGCGGAGGAGGAGAGCCAGGGACTGTTTGCAAGCCCCACCCCTGCAACAAGACCTCGCCACCTCTGTGTCTGCCTGGGACCAACTAGCAAGCTCCTGCTGGAGCTGCCCCAGGCAGAGAAGTGGTGAGCGGCGCCCTGAGTTCCCCGAACTTCCCTCGGTCACAAATATCGGGACAAAGGGTGTCCTGACCGAGGTAAGGTCGGGACGCAGGACAAGACCCCTAAAATCGGGACTATCCCGATAAAATCGGGACATCTGGTCACCCTAGACGAAGTGGGTATTAGCCCACGAAAGCTCATGCTTCAAAACTTTATAGTTAGTCTTTAAGGTGCCACAAGATTTTGTTCCCTTCTCAGGAGCTCTACAGAACGCTTTGCCCAACACTCTGAACTTGGAGCAGAGCAAGCCTCCACCTCTGCAGTGACTCAGAGCAGGACTGGGGGCACTGCTCTAGCTGCCTTGTTTCGGTTACAATCCCACTTCCCTATGCTCAGATCAGAGACACTAACAAACTTGTCCCCACCAAGTTGCTTGAGAGTCTCCACACCTGAGATCTCTCTCCTATGTCCCTCTGGTTGGATTTTCTTTACAGACCCCTTGGTCATTTTTTAACACAAGTCCTCTAGGGCCTCTGTTGACAGAGAGGTATCAGAACTCATCGATCATTATCCCCTTCGTTCAGTTATTTCAGGGATGCTGCATTTTCATTTTCTCAGAACAAAAAGGTTCCATTTCCTAGAAGGATTTGGTTTTTCTAAAGGACAGTGCTCAGGGACCAGCACAAATCCTCATCTCCTCCAGTTATGCTGATTGGGCCGAAATATCCCGTGATCTAGTGAAATCTCATTTAAACAATCAAATATTTGTTCAACTAAAACTGTGTTCTATGATGCCTTTAGCTCTGCACTACTAACATCTCCTAGGAGTCTCAAAGCATATAGTATATCCATGATTAGAAGCACTGCAGCTACCCACAGGGATATTTCTGTTGGAGGCTATAGCTGATATTTTGCAGGAGATGAGCAGCATGTAGGAAGGAGGTAGCACAACAATATGGTGGCTGGTGTTAGAGGGACACTTGTGCAACCAGTTTGTTTCCCCCACCACCAATTATTAGCAGAGTGTGTTGCTCGCATGGGCTTTCTGCTCTTTACCTCCACTGCATTATATTGCCAATTACCCAGTGAGTCCGGGAGATTTCTCTGCTTCAGAAAAAGTCATTGCTTGGAGAGCACAAGATCCAAATACTTGATAAACAGGTTTACAAGACAAAATAAATGCCAACTGGGCAGCTCTGCGTGCTGAAGTCCTCTGACTAACCACAGTCAAGTCGGACCTGGCAATGGCAGGGCTGGCTTTCTCCAAATGCTGTCTCCTGCCAATGTGCTAGCTCAGAACGTAAAGAGGACTCCTGCTAGAGGGAGCAGGGGGCTCAGTCTCTGTGACCCATTCAGTCTGTGGACTCTCAGCCAAGATGGTCAATAAAGGGACTAGTAAACATCATTCACATGGTGGAGTTGAGGGCTTAGGAACTGGACTGAGTTCGGAGTGTTGCTTGCTACTATGTCCTTTGGCCCCTGGCTGCACTGGGGGACGGTTAATACATTAAAGCAATTGTTACAATACTTGATGCTTTCCATCTCCACAACACTTTGATTTATTAACCTCCAAACCCGGGTGTGGTAGCTCAGTATCCTCATCCCTATTAGATTGACTTGGAATTCACAGGCTCAAACTGCTGCTCCAAAATACAAATGTAACAGGGTCTGACCGATCCTAAGGGTTTACATTCTGTGTCCTGTTCACCTCCAACAACAACATGAATTTCTAAGGGTTAAAAAGACCTGTGAGGTGACGGCTTGATTCCTCGAGTAAGCGCATTTGAAATAACAGAGGGTGTTACTCCGAGGAAGTAAGTCAGTGCTTCTGCAGTCTAACACTTGTCACTCACAGGCCCAGAGTTTGCTATACTGAGTAGTACCTAAGGTTTTGCCTAGCCAGCTAACCTCTGGTATAGCTACAGTGGAATAAGCTATTCCATTATCACTATTCTGGCCTAGCTCTCTGTGTGGACGCTCTATTCTGAATAAAAGTGACTTTATTCTGCAATAATAACTCCACTTTGTGAGAGTGACAAGGCCTTACTCTGGAAGGAGCCCTTGAGCACTCGGGGAGTAGGGTACTACTCAGAGTGCTTGTGGAGAGCAGAATCTACTACTCCTTTATTGCCAGAGGTTAAAAAGAGAGTGAAATGTGCTGCTAGCTGCAACTGCCAGCCAGAGTAGAATCGTCTTAACAAACTGTGTGGCTTGGTGCCTAGCTTTGCTACCGCGCCCCCCTCACTCACAGGAAGCTCTTTATCAGGAGAGGCCTGTATATGTGCATTCTGCAGGGGGGATTCCCATACACCTTTTCTTGTGAATGAAAATATGCAAAGACAGGAGATGGAAACCAGCCCTAATGAACTTGCAACTGCCCTGGATGCAATTTACTCAATGACAGAGGCTACTTGTCAGCTCGAGGTGCACACACACATACTGGAAAAAGAGGGGCGAGTGCCTCCGCTCAGCAGCACAGCGAGGTGCATTCTGCCTCCCCAGGATACAAGGCCCTACTGCAAAAGGTCCAGAATATGGACAGGAAAACGAGACCTCTTCTTGTTTGTTCTTGAACCAACAAACAGGTTTGTGCTGCCATCGCTGGTCTGCCTCAGTCAAGAGCTCCAGCTCTGTGACCTGAAACCTCTCACGTTGGCGGTTTCTAGGAAACTCGCTTCCAGAGACCATAAGCTTCAGGGGAAGCAAAAATACCAAAACCCATCAACCTAAATTCTGCACTGGGTAAAAGTAACATGATGCAATCCCCGTTTACCCACTTGTTTACAATTTGACCTTAGTTACATCTCCGCCTCCTAGGTACCTCAGAGGCTGTTGCTTTCCTCAGCCTCACCACGTTATGGAGGAAAGGTGCTGAGAGCTGCTGGAGAGCGGGATGTGCTGTGTGCGTCCTGCTCTCTCTGCTTGTGAGGCCAGCCATAGGCCTCCGGTCAGATCATTCACTGAGTACACAAAGCTGAGGGATGCTCCGCTAGTTTAGGTGGTTCACTGAAATACTGGTACTTTTTCAATGGCTTCCTATACATTTCAGGATTGGCTTTGTCCTTGAAACCATCCATGACCGACCACCAGCCAAGCCCATGGACTCCCCTCCTCCTCCCATTCTAGCTTCCTCCACACAACCTCAGCATTGCAGGTTCAATAGCGTTCTCCCTTGCAGCAGTGTCTTGTGGCCTCGTCACCTCTCTATCTTGTATCAAATCTCACAAAAGAAACTGCTTTGCCCTCTTTTCATTTCTCTCTCCCTCTGTTTATTTATCATCTAACTCTGGGAAGTGTTTGAAATACAAATAGTTGCAAAAAACAAAAACAGGAAAGCAAACTAGGCACAACACTCTCAACTTGTGCTTCCCCTCTGCTTGCCAGAAGGGGGTGCTGTTTGGTCAATTTCCTTAGGGTGCAATCTGGCTCACTGCTGTATGCCCAGTCCTATGCAATAAGCACGAACGTTTACCTACACAGAGGGGAAGAAACTGATTTTGTAATGTTTTTTCATCTCTTTTATACATAAAAAAGGCCAGAAAAAGGCCTGTACTCTTTATTTTGGGAGGTGCCTAGCAAACTTTTGGGTACTTTGATCAACAGTAATAATACCTGCTCTCATTTGCAACTTTCACCCAGCTCTTCTTAAAATGTCTCTCTAAGTTATTAAACTCAGAGTGTTACCAACTGGCCGCATGTCTGAGAATTACCAGACAAAAGGGTTTGCTCAGCTGTAGCCTTTTATTTTATTTAAAGTGAGTTTTGTAATGTGGTATTACATCACCATGGATATTACACATCACTACCGAATTTCCCTTCTAAATTGTCAGCAGTGGCTTTTGCGGTTTCTAGCCCCACCTAACAATACAAAAGCAGCCAGGTAAAACAGTAATGGCACCCAGACAGCAAAATCTAGAGCAGACTGCCCTTAAAGAACACCAGGAAGAAGAGTTACTCTGGCTAATGAGTACACTTGTTGCGGAGGCAAATCTTCCTTATTGTAAAATGATTTGCATAAAAACCAGTTGCTCTCAGAAAAAGACCGGTTTCTTCATCAACTGTGATTATTCTACAAATAAATACCTTAGCCAGGTACTGGAAAGAGACCAAAGCAATGAAGGGGGAAATATCAAGCAAATATGATACTCTTTTTTCTTAAACAATATTTCATACTCCCTTCTTTCTACCCTCTAAAAATCACATGCTTGTATAGCACACATCAAATATCTAAAAATAAATTAATTACTGATGCAAGTTTTAAAATGCAACAAACAAATCTAAAGAGCATTGTGCTCTTTTTTCGGAAAGCAGTGGCTAAGGCTTTTTTTCAATCACTAAAATGGAATTTCACAAACTATCAAGGACGAAATTGCCTCCTTTCTCACTTTTGCTGTGATTTCTACATGAACTTCTTGTGGAACTGGACCATTTGGTCTTGGACAAGTCTAAAATGCTTCTGTCATAACAGTAGTTTTCCTTAGCTGGCTGCATGGTACTCTATAGAAATAATAGCACCAGTTCAGCAGGGTAAATTGTAGTCAGGGGCTTCCAGAACCCTGCCATGTTATGTAAATGTGAAGATTTTGAAGAGACTCAAGTGTCAGAGCAATTGCATAAAAATGTAGAAAAATGGGCTGGAAAGGAGAGGCAGGAGAGAAACGTAAAGCACTTGACCTATCTCAGATATGGAGACAACAAAACACCAAAATGGGCTGAAAAACTCAAATACCCTGAACTAATGGATCACGAAACTATAGATGAAGAACAAGGACTATGTGATGGAGCAAAAGAAAGTCTAAGAATACATGCCAAGGCAACAGATGGGTCCATGTAGCTTTAGGATATAAATCTACACAGCTTGCTGGAAAAACACCTGTGGAAGATCACACAGCACCAGGAAGAGGCAACTCTGTCTCTGATTTGAAAATGCTGCTCCCTACCCCTCTCCCACAAACATGGCAGCCTCAAGCGAGGCACCTGATCTAGTCTGCTGCCTTCCAGAGCCCCACAGCTCTGACTCCCTAATGGAAACCCCTTCAAGCCAGGGGTGCAGGAGCACCCCTAGCTCCAGCACCAATGCCCCTCACTGTCCAGGGAATGGCAGCTTTGGGGACACACAGCAGAGGTCACAGCTCAGCCCTAAAACACAAGGGGAGGAGAGGGAGCCCTGTACCCTGCCCCAATGTGTGTGTGTACGGGGGAGAGGGATCCCTGTACACCCACCCCATTTCAATGGGTCTGGGGGAAGGGGTGTCGTGGTCCCTTGCTGTGTCTGGGGAAATGGGGGTTCCTGCCCCCAATGTGTGTGGGGGGAGAAGGATCCCTGTACCCCCACCCCATTTCAATGGGTCTGGGGGAAGGGGTGTCGTGGTCCCTTGCTGTGTCTGGGAAAATGGGGGTTCCTGCCCCCAATGTGTGTGGGGGGAGAAGGATCCCTGTACCCCCACCCCATTTCAATGGGTCTGGGGGAAGGGGTGTCATGTTCCCTTGCTGTGTCTGGGGGAATGGGGGTTCCTGCCCCCAATGTGTGTGTGTGTGGGGGGAGAGGGATCCCTGTACCCCCACCCCATTTCAATGGGTCTGGGGGAAGGGGGCTCCTGTCCCAGTATGTGGCTGGCTGTACCCCCCCCCCCCAAAGTCTGGGAGGAAGGGGGCTCCACCAGGCCCCAGGGGGAGAACGGGGGCTCCTCAGCCGGCCGCGCCGCGCCCCACGGGCCTGCCCAGGCCGCGGGGTGGGGCGGGGCAGGCCGGGCGCGGCGGATGAGGAAGCGGCCGCGGCTCCTCCCCGCCCCGCTTCCGCGTTGCCACCTGCCGGGCCCGGGCCGGGTATAAAGCGGCGGCCTCGGCCCAGCGTGCCCGGCCCCGCCGCCCATGGACCCTCCGCGGCGCGCCGCGCCAGGCCGGTGAGTCGCGCCGGGCCCGGGCCCGGGCCCGTTCGCCCCCAAAGCGGCGGGTGGCCCGGAGGGGGTCAGTGGTGGGTACGGCCGGGGGGGCGGGAGGGGTTAACCCCCCAGTTGCGGGGGGGGCATATTTGCCTTATTCCTTGTTCTCCTGCCCCCCCCCCCGGGAACAGAGCCCCCCCTGCTGCCGAAGTACAGGCCGGGGTGCGGGGGGGGGCTCAAGGTCACCCCACAAGTCCCTAGGCGGGGGGACGAAGATGTGGGGGGTAATAGGAGCCTACATAAGAAAAAGCCCCAAATATCAGGACTGTCCCTATAACATCGGGACTTCTGGTCACCCTAATTTAGGGCACGTTTTAGCTCAGGCCTGGTAGCTAAGGGGCTGTAGGGCTGCCCCCCTTGGAAGGGTGGAGCCCAGACAAGGAGGTTGCATGGAGCACAGGACCAGGAATCTGCGTCCTGATTCCACATCCGTTGTTGACCCTCCCTCCATGACTTCGCACAAGTTGCTCAGCCTTAGTCTCAGTTTTCCCACCTGTATCAGGACTAATAACAGACCCTACCTTCTAGGGATGTGTATGGGGCTTAATCCCTTAACATTTGTGGGGCACTTTGAAGGTGAAAAGTGCTATTTACGTGCTAAGAGTGATGTTGCACATCCCAAAAGCCGTGGCATATGTGACCATTTTAACAAGTTCCTCTGATGGGCTATAGGAAGGTGATACCCTATTTTGCCAAACGCTGTATGAAATGGAGTGCAAGCAATCTGCGTGTCAGCAAGGTATTGGGGGATGGGATTTCTAAAGCTTTCTTAATTCTTGTGATGTGCTTTGGAAACATAAACATGAAGTATCAATGAAAGGATTTCCAGAGTTCTTGAGTAGCTGAGCCACAAAGAATTTGAAGAATGTTGATGTGAAAATGTTCTTGCATTTCCTTTATTTTAGATCAAGTCTTTAGGAATTAACAATCACTATATTGATTCACAGATACTGGGTGTAAATGAAGAACAGAACTTGCCTGAGGAAAATTATGAATTTGGACAGTATTTCTTCTGCTCTGGGTTTTCCCAGCCAGAGTGAGATGCTTCCAGTTGGCAAACATTAAGTTGCTCCGTTTGACAGAAGCATGAGCGCCAGAGACACACCTGAAAATGATCACCTCCGCTTGAACTGTGTGCGTCCTGCCAAGGGCCAGAGCCCTAGTGAGTGTGAGGCACTCAGCATGGTGGATGTGGTACCCCGGGCAGCACAGGAAAGGCTCAAGATTTCGGAGCAGGACCTCATGGACAGTGCTGAGATGCAAATGAAAGTGGACTTCTTCCGCAAACTGGGCTACTCATCAGAAGAGATCTATATTGTCCTCCAAAAACTGGGCTTAAATGCCGACACCAATACGGTCCTTGGGGAGCTTGTGAAGCATGGTGCTGCAGCTGCTGACAGAGAGACTACTGACCCCTCTCAGGAGACCATAGAAGCCCCACTGGTACCTCGTGGGGGAGTTGTCAATAAAACCCCTGCACCCGAGGAGAAGGAAGGCAGTAATTTAAAACCCATTGTTATCGATGGAAGCAATGTGGCAATGAGGTATGTTGATCCCCTTAAGTGGAAGAAGTGTCTTTAATTTTAGCATAGTTGGCATGAGAATAAATTCTAAAGTAATTTCTTTACATTTCTTAAGGTTTTTTAGTTTTGGGGAATTTAGTGCTTGTGAAAGTTATCAAGTTAAAAACTCTGGCGGCCTCCAAGTTGTCCACAAAGGTGAGGCCAGGCTGGGCTTTGGTAGAACAGTCTCACCAACGTGTCTCATTCCCTCACTTGAAAGGGCAACATCTACAAATGTGTGGTTCAATCTGCCTTAATGGCCCATTCAGGCCTTGGTTTGTTTGCCATCACTTCCCATCAGGGTCCGAATGATGGGGACTTTTATGCCCAGTGGGAATTTTGGACTCGCTTCATATGACATGCTAAAGTTCTTGTTTAAACTAGCAAGCAGAAGTGAAATCCCCAATGTGTGTAGTCCTGTTACCTAATTACTGTGTGTAAGCTCTAAAGGCAGGAAGTTGCTCAACAAATCATTTTTTCAAGGTTAATTAGAAGAGACTGTAACTTTGACTAACACAGCATCTGAGGTCTAGTTTCCACAACATTTTGGTTCAATCTCATGGCAGATCTGCAGGTTGAGTGGAGGAAAAGAGGGACAGATTTCCAGTTTAGAATAACACGGGCACACCAGTTCTGCAGCATCATTGACAGCTGTGAACATGGAGGCAAGATGACTCATCTGCAAATCTTGCATACCTTCTGTTGAGAGAGCCTGCCCTCTTTTCATAGGCAGTCTGATCAAGAGATCCATGGTACCATGTGTACTAGACAGATTCAGTACTGGCTCAGTCTGGATTAAATGTTTTCAGCCTTGGTTTGCCGCCTAAGAATGGCAAAGTGGATTTTTTGGGGGAGAAGTGGGACGATATGAGGAAGGCTCTCCTTTAGTGAACTCTTTTTGCACATACAGTATGCTTACCTCTAGATTTAAAAAAGAATCAAGTCCCATGGAACCAGAGGATGATACACTCGGAGTTCAAATCTGATTCTGCTACTTTAGTTCAAATACAAGTTTCCTTCAGTTTATATTTGATTGTCTTAATCTCTCATGCCGGTGCACACAGAGCTGCTCTAGAAGATTGACCTAGGGCAGAAGAAAGTCCTTTATGGAGCTGCTTACAAGTGTGGGATTTTTCCCCAAATCAGGATTGGCAGTATGGCGGAGTAAGACTTTATGAGGAAGGCAGGGGAACACCCCATCTCCTGACCTTGCAACAGATCTGAGAGCCAAGGCCCAACTTAGCTAGTATGATCAGGAAATATTGTGTTTGCAGTCTGATGTGCACGCTGGCCTACCAGACTTTGTAGCCAATGGACTTAATCTGGAAGTGTGTGTAGGAGAGTGGGTGTCCCCTTTCCATTAATAATTGTTTCTCCAACAAAGCTGCATTTCCCAGCATAGTGTGTTCATGTGAGAAAAGTCCTTATTTTAAGAGAGATGCTAGTGGGTAGTGTTAATTTTATTGCAGCAATCTTTCACTCTGAATTTATTACTTCATGCAGACAAAATATTAGGCTGCAGTTAGTTACCTCTTACCTTGTATACTCTTCCATCAAGCCACCTCAAGCAAAGGTGAGCGTATGGCAGACCTGGTCATGGGAAGACCATTTGTGCGGTGATTAGTCTCCTTGGTTTGGGACTGTGGAGAAAGAGATCTGTCCAGCACTTGTATTACATGAAATAACTGCAGAAAAGAATTGGCCCACTTGTCCATTTCAGAGTTAGTGGGATTTCTAGACCACCAGAGAGGTTGGGCCTTATGCATTAGGGAGCTGTGTTGAGGAAGGAGGAGTTGAAACATGTTCCAGGGGCATCCAGAGGAATCTAGCATATGTTTTGATGGTTTGTTTTTCAGTGCCATGCCTGTAATTGCCTCGTCTTCAGGGGAGTAGTTGATTTACATATTCAGGTTTATGTCTGCCTTGTTGCATTGACCAATGCTTTTTCCCCCATTAGAAGAAATGTCACTTGGTATGACTAAACTTTAGGGTGAATGTTTCCAAAGCAAATACTGTTTGATTCTGCTTTTCTAAATATTTGTTATGGTATATTTAAGAAAACTTGTCAGAACAGAATCTGTCCATCTGGCAATGTCTTGGTTTCTCTTTTTCTGTACGTGTAACACTTGATCTTTAGCTGCCATTTAAAGGAAGAACCTTCTCTGATTCCTATAAAGATGTAGTAATACTGCAGCTGGAACAAAGTTTGTTTGCAAAGCAATCAGTTGACTGGTGTGGTTTTTTTTTTAAAGCCATTTACCAAGAGGGGAATTCCATTCTGAAACTTCCTGTATTAATGGTCTGTGTATGTTCCCTGCTGATTCACTTGCACAATGAGCAGCAGGCCTCCCTGTACCGCTCTCAACAACATATGCAAATCTCAGTGGAAATTAGCTTTTACTTCCTTCTAAGGGAATTTCACAGTAGTTTCCAAATCAGATCAGCCCATTTGCCACTTTCATTACGGACTCTGACTTGTTAGCTGGGACTCCGGAATCCCGAATGCATGTTTTTCATTTAATCTTTCAGGAACTGTGGTGGTAAATGTCTGGGTATCTTTCAACTCTATGGGTTTTGTAAACACTCCTTTTTGGGTATGTTTCTTCTGGCCACTGATGTAAGCTAATTGAACTTTGGGAGCTTACTATTTTAAAGCATTCTCAATGAAGTTTGAAAGATAGCTTCCAGGCAGTAGTCCTGTCCCTGGGATACAATAAATGTCTGCATTTGTTTTGAATAACTGGAGGAACGGGGAACAAAACAAACCTAGGAGAGGTTCAATTCCCCCTGTTTATTCCATATCCACATAGACCTTGTAACAGTCTCAAATTGGTCTGTGGCTTAAATCTTACACATGCAGTAGAACGATTTTTTTTATTTATTTTTTTCAATTTCCTGTTTGCAGTGTAGTTTGTAGCCATGTTGGTCTCTGGATATTAGAGAAACAAAGTGGGTGAGGTAATATCTTTTATTGGATCAACTTCTGTTGGTAAACAAGACAAGCTTTGGGCTTACATAGAGCTCTTCTTCGGGTCTGGGAAAGATACTCAAAGGGTAAGTATACACTGCAATATAAGCCTAGGGTTAATAGAACTGGAGTTAACAGACCCTGCGTTTGCTAATCTACAGTTTGAGTCTTTACACTCATTTGTAATTCCAGGTTAGGAATTACTGAACCCTTGGTCCTAACCTGGCGCTCCGGCATTTACACTGCATTACATGGGTCTGAGTCCAGCTACCCATATCCTGCACACTTCCCAAATAGACACTTTAGCGAAGTGGTGTCCAATAGAAATTGGATGCTAGCCACACTGCTAGCCACCCTTGTGGTTTTGAATTTTTCTTATTAGTCACATTATAAGAAAGCTACATTCTAGAAAAGCCACATGCATTCGTCACTATTCAATAGCCTATTAGCCACACGTGGCTAGTGGCGAACATATTGGACACCACTGCTTTTTGTTCTCATTGCAATGTGAGAACTTGACTCTGCAGAGGGCAAATAAAGTAGGCCTGTGGGATCAAAGGATACTTTTAGCATACTCCAAGTCCAGTGGGTCTGCATCTGCAATAGGGCTTGAACCCTGGGTCCTGACTTAACTCAGACTCTCACCCTTGAGCCCTTTGGGATTCTTGGTCTGAGCCCTGGATTAATGCGATATGTATGTAGACAGGAGGGGGGGTTAGGCTCAAGCTTTGGCTTACTTTGAAGTGTAGACATACCCCCAGAGTATTGTAGCTAAACACAAGGTGGAACAGATTGTTTAGAATAAGGAGTTAACATTGTCAAAGACCATTCAAGTGGGCAGTTAACACTTCTGCAATCATAGGACCCTCTCCCAACACATGTTTCAAGATCTGTGACTCCAACATGTGTTGTATCTCATCGAGTGCACCAGGTACCTCACTAACTCTGTGGGTGAAACCACACAATCACTATGCTCACGAATGAATTCTCCCAGAAGAATAAGACACAAACCCCCAGTCACCCATGAACAAGCACTCTTCACAAAATGAGGACTTCATATCCGACCTCTCTGTCCTTGTCCTCGAAGGAAATCTTCCCAACACCTTCAAAAGACAAGCCTGGGAGTTTAAAGTCCTAACTCTGCTAGACACTAAAAATCATGGACTCCGTAAAGATCCTGGATTTATGGCTCATTATCAGTCGATAACCCACTGACCCTTCCTTGCCCTCTACTGTTAATTGCTCACTTTGCCTTGAATGGTCTCTTAAAACATGGTAGCCCCTTCTGCTAAACAATTTGTACCACCTTGTATTTAGCTGGGATGCTCTGGTATTTTTCCCAGACCTGGGGGAGATTTCTGTGTAGCTTGAAAGCTTGTGTCTCTCACCAACAGACATTGCTCTCCCAGCTTGGCTCTTTTTATTTCCTACAGAATGAAGGACCCAATTTGATTAAATTAGAAAATTCCATATAATGATAATAGGGAAATATCATTTCAAATCTGTCTCCTTGTACAACCAATTCAAATGATGCTGGTTCTATAATCTGTAAAATACCCTGGAATTGGGAGCGGAAGGAGAAAGAATAGCAATTCTTGGTCCTGCAGCAGTGAAAGCTCTGCCCGTTCAGATACTCATTTGACTCCCATCACTGTCGTATCTAAGCATGTCTTCAGTTGTCTTATAATATAGTCTCTGTTTCAGGAGCTTTAAAACATTATTTCTAGGCTGGGGTTTGGCTCAGTGAGGAAGTGAACTTTGGATGGTGTTGGATTTCTTTAAGCCCTTTTACAATAGAACCTCAGATTTACGAACACCTCAGAAATAGAGGTTGTTCATAACCATGATCAAAATGTTATGGTGGTTCTTTCAAAAGTTTAACTTAATACAACTTTGAAACTTTACTATACAGAAGAAAATGTGTCTTTCCCACTATTTTTTTTAGTTTACATTTAACACAGTACTGTGCTGTATTTTCTCTTCTTGTCTCTGTTGCTGACCGATTGTGTAATTCGGGTTCCAAATGAGGTGTGTGGTTAGCTGGTCAGTTTGTAACTCTGGTTTTTGTAACTCTGAAGTTCTTCTGTATTCTGAAAGGCAAAGTAGAAGTTGTGTGTTGTTACTGTGGCAGTGGGTGAGAAGAAAACATGCCCAGGTTTTCATTTAGAAAGTGGCTGCTGTTGGCCTTGGGTTGGGTTTTTTCATGCAAATTCATAGGGACTTTAAAAAAATCACTTACCACATCAAAGCGACTAAACTAGCAAAAGCCACACCATACCATGTTTAGGCTTGTAATAGGAACACTATTGAGCTGCTCACCATTTTAAAAAAAAATCCATTATTGGGGAAAGAACATAGGTGCCTTTTTTCTACTTTACACGCAAAAAACTAAGAATTTGGATAATGAGCCTTCTGCTTTCACTTCATAAAACCCTAACCAGAGGATCCAGAGGCCAAAACCCTAGTGTCTTTGGTATTTTTCACCCTACATATTGCTCACATTGATATAAAGGTTTCTGGCATTTAATTGTTTTGCAGAGAGACAAATACTCTCTTTGGATGTAGGCACTTCTGACATTGTTACCCAAAGAACTTGAGAGCAGGATTCAGGAATCTAGCATGCAGTGGCTAATACAAGGACCATTGTGTCCAAAGCTTTTTTCCACAGAACATTGACTTGTGTATGTTTTACGGAGGATGTTTTTACACACACATGCACCAAAAAAGATGCCCCCTCATGTCTGTGCTTCAGCTTTTCCCAATTATGTCGGACTTCGTTTAACTATACCGTACCTGCTTTTTGCCTCAGCGTTGCAAACACTATGTAGTGCTGCCTACCGTGAGGAGATGGTGAGATTTACTAGTCATTACTCTGGTTGGCCAAGAGTTTGCCAGATCAGTCTTAGACTGCAGAATGATTTTTAATATGGTATGGACCTTGACTCACTACACAAGCAATTTTCCCTCTTGGTATTGACACCTTCTCATCAGTTATTGGGAGTGGACCACATCCACCCTGATTGAATTGGCCCTATCAGCACTGGTTCTCCACTTGCGAGGTAACTCCCTTCTCTTCTTGTGTCAATATACTTATACCTGCATCTGTAACTTTCACGCCATGCATCTGAAGAAGTGGGTTTTTTTACCCACAAAAGCTTATGCCCAAATAAATGTTAGTCTTTAAGGTGCCACCGGACTCCTCGTTGTTCTTGTGATCTGTGTACCTTTGTCTTGTCATAAGCCATTCTGAACCCGTGATGGTGGTATAAGTTAGCAGATTTTTCCTGAAGAGGTGCCCATTGCTTTTCCATATAAGAACTTTCACCTTTAAAAATTGTGATAAGACTTGCAGGCAATACTAAGATCATACTAATCCTGTTCGTGTTATCTTACATTTATTTGGCATCTTTTGTTATGAAGGCTCCCCAAGCAGTTTTGGACCAGGAATATCTTCAGTGAAATGCATCCACCTCTGACGTGGAATGTGACCTTTCTTTATTGGCACATGTTAACATTACGCTACGGTTTAGAACAGGAAACAAATCTTGTTCTCTGAAACTGCAAGGGAGCTGAAGTAGGCACCATACAATTACCAACATTTGAATTTGGCACGGATACAAGAGTTTCAACACTGGTTCTTGTGAAAAGTGATGTGACGTGAATGCTCTTCAGAGAACACCAGCATGAGCAGTTGCCTTTCATGTGTTTTCTTTGGGTATCTGAGCCCCAGATCAGACTGTATTTATGATAATGGATCACAAGATGGCCTGATCAGAGCTGGCCAGTTAGAATACATGAGTCTGTGTGACCAAATGAACTAGGTTCAAGGGTAGTCAGTTGTCCACCACCCAAGAGATGAGACCAGGCTTTTTATATGCTAATATGCTGCTGCATGTCTTTGTTACTTTGATAACGCACTTTAATGGCATTCTTATTTATTTCAAAAATACTTGACTCTGAACATAGCCTTCCAGAGCATCCTTTTACCTGCTGATGGAAGGGTTGCTTAAACATAAAGCAAGTTCCTTGAAGTCTGAAGGATTCTTGAGTTTGCATGGACTATAATTATTTTGCATTATGGATATTAATATCTTTGAAATGGAATACGGTTTTTTTTGTTTAAGTGGGTAGTGAGAGGGAATCAATTCTCTTGAAGAGTGACTCCCCATTCATACTCTTCAGTGGACCACGCATGGTCTCTGAAAGTCACCCTCAAGTAAATACAACCTACAGCCCTGATCTGTCACCACTGTGAAACTAGTAACCTGGAAACAGTTGATAATAATTCTAGTTAATGTGCAACATAAGCACTGATAACATTGTGAATACTGGAACCTGCAAAGAAATGATTACCAGCCATTTGTTCTATAGAAACTCACCAGAGACTTATTGATCTGACTTAATTGACCATTCAGTAGGAAGGATTGTGTTATACTAGCAACTAACCTCTGATACTTGACTACCCTTTTCTGCTGGTAGAATTTTTCCTTCTTTTGGTTCTCTAACAGGCCAGCTGAATATAAAGGACTGATTAGGGGCTTTCAGGTTTGAAGCTGCCATTTCACAAACAGTGCAGTCCCAGGTAGTCTCTCCTCATACTGTGCTCTGTATAATGAGGAGAGGATCTGTCCTTTGACAAAGGTCCTCTGTAAAAATGGGGAATATGTCTTTGGTATGAAGCAAAGCAAAAGGAAAAAAAGACTCACCTATACTACAATGTTTTGCAAGTATAGCTATATTGGCGACCCCTCCCAGTCTGAGCAAAGTTGTAGTGGCAAGTGTCCTTTTGTCGGTATTGTTTGCTTACCCCAGCTCGCAAACAAAATGAAGCTATACTGCAAATGGACTTTTCTGCCAGCATAACTGCACTTGCACTAGGAGGGTTTTCCAGTAGTGCTCTGTTGGCTGTGGGTGAGATTTCCCTTTTCTTTCTTCTCCTGCCTCACCCATCCCACCCCGACATAGCTATGCCAGCAGAACTTAAATGGAACTTGGGAGTCTAAGTATAGATTTGAGTGCCTAATTTTAAACAAGTGGGCCCCAATTTCAGAGGCGCTAAAAATTGCTGAAAGTGGTCAGTGCTCTGTGTGTCTGAGGATTTGTGAGTATTGCAGCTTTAGAATAGCTTAAGACAGAACTACTGGTGCCCTCAACCTCTTTCGTGTATTGCAATAAATGTACAAATTCAGCAGCTGTAGAGTAATAGGATACTGGGGCTACAAAAGTACCTCTTTGAACAAAATGTCTAAAACACTGGCTCTACTAGCTTGTGTGCTGTCTGTGAATTCTCAAAAGTACATTGTATCTAATACTGAAAACGAGGTCCTCTTTAATCCTCTTTAATGCAGCCATGGAAATAAAGAAGTGTTCTCCTGCCGAGGTATCCTGCTGGCCGTTCACTGGTTTTGGGACAGAGGACACCCAGATATCACAGTCTTTGTGCCATCCTGGAGAAAAGAACAGCCAAGACCAGATGGGCCTATCACAGGTGTGGAACTCGAAAGCCAAAACTAAGTCTCTAAAGCTTCCAGTTGTAGCATTTTAATAATCTCAAGATCCTTTTGGCCAGTAAGCTCCTAGGTAGTGAATGGAAAATAACACTAGAAACTTAACCAAGCTTCTAATCAGGGAGATTTCAAATCCCTGACCTCTTCTCTAAGCAAGTTCTTGTTTAGATAAGGTATCTGAGTTCAAAGAACATAACTAACTTTAGTCAAAATGCTTCCTTATTCCTGAGGTTTATTCACTTGATGTGTTACTTTTTCTTATCTCCAGAATTCATTTTCTCCTCTTGTAAATGGCCATACAGCATACCTGTATGAAATGTTAAGACTAGCAGCTTGGTAAATATAGCAGGATGGGGATCTATTCAGGTGGGTCCAGGTAGTGATAATTCCTGTTCTGAGTTTCCAAGCAACTGAGGTTTGAGGTGTTCCGAAGTCAGTTTTTCAGCTCTGAAAAGAAATCCCTACGTACTCCAGAGAACTATAAAAAGTCAGCCTGACCACTTCCATCGAAGGCATGTTTTGGCCTTGCCTTATTAGTCTGCTTGTCATAGGTTGAAGAAAACATGGGGACTGGAGTTTCATTGTACTACAGCAGCATCTGCAAGTCCCAACTAAAATCAGGACCTCACTGTGCTAGATGCTATAGAAACACACAGGAGGAGTCAGTCCATGCCTCAAAGCTCACAAACTACACAGACAGCACAGCTAACGTGTGCATTGTCCCCATTTTACAGATCAGGGATGGAGGCACAGAGGGACTAAGTTTCTTACCCAGGATCACAGCAGTTATTCCTGGCTGTGCCAGAGACTGAACCCAGCTCTTCAGAGTCAAGTCCTGTGCCTTATCCCAAAGACCGTTAAATTTAATTTGGTTCTGTGCCCCTTTGAACTGTGAAAGGGATGCTGGCTGAGGAAATTGAAAGACTTGCTAAAAATTGGCAAGATTTTAACAGTAGCAGTCTGTGCAGGACACAGAGGAACTGAAATGTCACAGCTGCCTTGCTCCTTTGGAACCACCTGGACTTTGCATGTTCAGAGAGGTTTTTTCCCCCTGTAAACATTACACTTTACTTTCTTGGCATCCGTTGCCTGGAAATGATACCAGGCTGTATGGGCTTGTGTGTGTTTATGCCTGTTTTTCATGGTTGTCTGTTCCAGACCAGCACATTCTCCGTGACCTAGAAAAGAAGAAAATTCTGGTCTTCACTCCTTCCAGGCGGGTTGGAGGCAAACGCGTCGTCTGTTATGATGACCGCTTCATTGTGAAACTGGCCTACGAGTCTGATGGCATCGTGGTTTCCAATGACACTTACCGTGACCTGCAGAATGAGCGTCCAGAATGGAAGAAGTTCATTGAGGAGCGCTTGCTGATGTATTCCTTTGTTAACGACAAGTATGTTCCCGTTCCCCACTTACTTAAAAACAATTCAGCAGTTTGATGTGATCGTGGTATTTGGGGTGCCTTTAATTAATAGGAAGTCAGTGGCATCTCGGTGTTAGAAGGAGATGGAGCTGGAAAAGTGAGTGTCAAACACCGGGTAAAGCAAATGACTGAAGGTAAATATTTGAGAGGAAGTGACTTGGTGCTTCATATGTGGAACGGCTCCTCCCAGTCTGCAGCAAGTCACAGGAAGGGCACAAAGTAAAGGCCAAGAGTGGCTCTGGCTGCACTTGGCTTGCTTGGAGCCAGGAGTTCCTCCCTGCTGACATTCCTGAGCAGGCCTGGCACTGGTACAGCGCACAAGCTTCCTCTGCCTTACAAATGGGAAAGGGATCAGCTGGCCCAACGTGCTGACAGCAGAGCACAGGATTGGTGTGAACAGCAACGCGGGGGAGGCAGCCTGCTCTGTTCCTGGGGCAAGAAGCCTCTTGCAACAATCTCGATCGTTCCTTCTCTAGTTGACTTGAGAAGTACTAATGGGCGACAGCCCTTCTCTGTGTGGCGAATGAGCAGGTCGGCCTGCCATGGGTCACTAAGGGAGAATTAAAAGGGAAACTTTTCTTCCAAATAGTGACACCCTGTTGAGTCTAGAGGAATTGTTTGAATCATTGAGTCCTGTGGCCCTTGCCAGGGCTTGTTTCTTGGCTGGCACGGGAGGGGTTTGCGGGTGTGAGTAACTTTTAATCCTCGTGAAGCTGAGAGACTGAAACCTTGGCCCAGGAGAGTGTCTGCTCTTGACTGATGCATATTGTCTTCTTTTAGGTTTATGCCTCCGGATGACCCCTTAGGGCGGCATGGCCCCAGTCTGGAGAACTTCCTGAGAAAGAAACCTTTGGTTCCAGAAAACAAGAAACAGCAGTGCCCTTATGGTAAGACGAGCCTCGTATGCTTGAGGGCAGCGGTGTCTGTACAGAGTAAACTGTACACACTTAGGGTGACCTGCTGCAACTGACCATGTACTGCCTTTTCCTTGCAGGAAAGAAATGCACTTATGGGATTAAGTGTAAATTCTATCACCCCGAAAGGATCAACCAGCCACAGCGCTCTGTGGCTGATGAGCTACGGGCCAATGCAAGGCTGTCCCCAACCAGAAGTCCCACCAGCAGTGCCAAAGAGGAGAAAAAGAACAGGAGACCTTCCCAGGCAGAGCTCCTCTGCTCTGTGTCCACAGACAGTGACAAAGGCTCCGTGCAGAAGGTCTCCATGGAGAGGAAAAGCTCAGCCCAGAAAGCAAAACCTAGCGACAGTCCCCTCCAAATCCAGGGTGATTGTGCCTTGGCCAGTGTCCCCTCTAACAATGACAGCTATCGCTCTTCTGACTGGTACCAGCACCCTCCTCCTTCTCCCCATATGGACTCTCTCTCTTACATCTCCCAGGAGCATCTTGACTCAGGCATTGGATCCCTTGAGAACCAAATGTCCGAGCTGTGGCCTTGCAGATCTACCAGTCACTGTGAGCATTCCCGCCCTGAGCAGATGGCAGTCTGTAGCTGCCCCAGGCAGAGACCTGTCTACCAGCACTCTCCTAGCGTAGAGCAGGACACCCTTGGCCACTATAAGCACGGCTCTCGCAAATCGGTCTCTGGTACTAGCTACTTGCCATATAGTCCTGAGAACACCCACACGAGGTCTTCTCACTCTTTCCCAGGCTATGGAGTGCCCATACAGCCACCGGGTGCTGGGCATTATAGCATTCCCAATGAGTATAACGCCCCAGCACATCATCCTCGTGAATACTGGTCTGAGCCATATCAAATGCCTCCCCCATCGACACGACCTAGCAACATGAGAGACCCTCACCCATTGCCGAGAGCCCCGGGGCCCGCGTACAGTGACCGCTGCCAGTGGGCCCTGCCGGACTGCTTCGCAGAAGAGCGAGCTAATGTGCACGTGAAACTGTGTGGCATATTCCATCCCCATTTAGTAGATGCTGTGATGAGCCGTTTCCCTCAGCTGTTGGATCCCCAAAGACTAGCCGCTGAAATCCTGAAATACAAGTCTCAGAACCCAGGTATGTGAGGCAGACGATGGTGTGCTGGGCATCCAGGGAGCGGTGTGTCTCCTGCAGACAGCACAGCACCACTGGCACGGCTGCCTCAATGAGGGTTTTCACCTTCCTCTGAAGCACCAGGTCCCTGATGAAGGCAGGATACCAGACTCAGTGGGCCCATTGAGTCTCTGGTGTGGCCAATCCTGGTGCACCTCACAAAACCACTTGTGAGGGGACGGCCCCATCCTCCCGTAGGGTGGATTAGCCGAAATCTGGGGAAGGGGGTGGATTCTGCCTTTCTCAGGAGCACAGACCAGCGATTCCCCGGATGGAGCAGGTGACTACGTCCTGCCCATTGAGCTCCTGCGATTGTCAGTTTGGACCTTGGTTCTTCCCCTTAGCCTGCTGCATTCAAAGGTAGTGTAGCGCACGATCAAACGTATGGCGCTTTATGGGAAAGATCGGGCAGTTCCACTGGAGTGAGTGGGGCTGGGGGTTTACTCTGAGAAGGTGCCTTTTGCAGTAAGTGTCTGTGTAACATCATCCCGGGAAAGGCTGGCATCTGTGCTCATCATTCGGTCTGCTCCTTGGTTCCTAACTGAGCCTCTTGCCTTGAACTCCCATCGGGCAGCTTCATTTCCTCCTTGTCAGGAAGCGGCAGATTCCATGTCTGTCTGTCTGTGTGAAAAGCCAGATTCCTGTAGCCGACTCGAGTCAGTTTTTATGGCCTTTCCCTGCCCTCCCCACCCCAATGAGTTGGCCTTTTGTGGGGCTGCTTCCCGTGAATAGGGCAGTTGGTTTGCCTGCTGCAGGACTCCCACTAGTCAGAAGAGTGAGGAGTTTCCTCTTCTCTCCACTTGCCTGGAAGGGCCTGGCACTGCACCAAACCTACATTTTGGACTCTGGAGCCTGGTCTCCTACCCTTTCTCCACCAAAACTATCTTCTGTACCAAGCCTCAGAAGAGCCGACTTGTGCTGCTCTTCAACACTGGTCGTCCCTTCTGCCCAGCTGTGGAATCCTCTGTCTAGTGTTGAGGGGAGGCCTGGAACCCCTGTGACGTCCCTCTCCCTGGGCCATCACCTCACCACAGCTGTGGGGATCAGTAACATGGAGGGACTAAAGTCCCACTTAGACTTGCAAGTTGTGTGGCTGCCCTTTTGCCTCTACAATTTTGATGGCTCTTCCAAATTCTTGGCAATGTTCAGTATTTTCTCTTTGAATTTGCCACCCCCAGACATTGTTCTCTCCCCACCCCCACAAATACCCTTCAGATTCCCAAGATATCCAAAGCTGTGTTGTTTTGTTTGACGAATTGACCCTCTTCAGTCTGTTGCGGTTAAGGATATTTTTGGTGACTTGTAGATACTGTAACTAAAATTTTAAGATATACACAAACAAATACTGTAGCAATTGATTCTGGTCCCAGCCTTTTATGTAGGGTGCAAAGGAAACTTTCACTGGCAGGCCAGAAGCAGTTGACTTGTTGATACACATTGTATCTGTGTGGTGTTTTTTTAATTATGTCCATCTTGTGGTTAAATCAAGGTCCTTCTAAGTGGCAAATGATGAGAGGAAGAACGGAGCACAGATGTGGCTGAGCACCCCACTTCTGAGTGGTGTGTTGGAGGCTGTTCTGTTTTCTGGTTCTTACCCCTCAGATTTCCAATGGACGGCCTCGCCAAATTGGCACCATGTGCCATGGAAACCACAAGGACACAGAAACCCTGTATACCTGGTTAATTATGATACATTACAAAACTGTAATGTTTCATGTTAGTAAGCAAAATGCTTCTTAATCTTATGTAACCTGATAACTTTGCATATTTGTAAATTACAGGAAAGATGGTTTTTAATGGTATTGTCCAGAAACTTGCTCGATGATACTGTTTATTTAGTACTGTACTTAACTCAGCCATGATGTGTTAGTGGTGTTTTCTGGAAGAGTTTAATAATGATATATACTAGTTCTATTGCAGTCAAAGATCTTAGACGTTTTTATACTTAAAGCTGACATTTATCGAAACTTGCTGTATCACTCGGATTCCACACAGTCCGCTAGCCATATGGAAGAGGCAGCCCTGTGTATGTCATGGCAAAGTAAGAACTTGCATTACCCAAATAAAAATGGCGAGGTTGAATGGCTAGGTTGTTGGGTCTCTTTCTGATGGCTTTTGGGAAGACTGTTTTAGAGCGTGGCTGGGATTTTTAAGGAATGTGCCACAATAGGCTTCTGGAAAGGTGGCTGTGCTCTTAAGATACTGAAGTGAGACTTGGGATCGCTGGGATCAATTCCCAGCTCTGACACAGACTCCCTGGATGACCTAGAGGAAAATTTCTTAATCTCTGGGCTTCGTCTGTGAAATGGGCGTGAGACTTTCCTGCTGCAGAGTGTGGGGCTGGCCACACCTATTCTTTCATGGTTGTGAGGCTGGGGACCATGGAATTGTTGGGATGCACCATGATTACGCGTGTGGTGTTGCTGCTGGTATGTGGATTTTTAACCAGTCTGGGCGGGGTGTCTGATTTTTTTTAACCAGGCGGGGGGAAGGGGAGTCTGTTGTAGTGTTTGGCAGCTGTCGAAAGTGACAAAAGATGCTACACAGTGGTTTTATTATTATTTTGGTAGAACTTATGAGGCCTGCTTCTCACCCTCCCATCAACTGTTGGACAGAATTTAAAAACAAAATGCTGTTTTCTGTTCTGCTTGCTAATTAAAACAACACTCAAAGCAAAGATTCCAGCGTTGGCTCACTCCAGCTTTGTGATCTACATGAAGAGATGAATGTAAACAGCTGATCAGAGAGCTGATATCATCTATTACAGACGAGTACCAGAGCTTAATTTGTAATGAGATGCTGTGGCTCAAGCCATGTTTTTTTTTAACTTTCATAAATGATGCAGCAAGCCTAGAGGTGCTGGGGCTATGAACTGCCAACTCGAGAGGAGCTGGGACTTAGCCCTGGCAAGCCCTGGCATAAGTTAAGCACCGTATCGTGTGCAAGCTGTCATGACACCACTCTGTATGCAAGGCTCTTTTGGCATGGGCCTTTGCTTAGGAGGAGTAGAGTGAGAATGTAACATTCAGATTTCTCCTCTCCCAACCCCACCCTAGAGTTCAGTACAATATAGTCTTATCTGACTTTGTAAACGACTTTATGGTCTTTTATTCAAATGTGCTCACTTGATCTAGTACAGTCAGGTAATCTGAAATAAATCCCTTCCCTGAATTGAAGGCAGAGGGACCTCTTCTGAAGGGAGTGGTGTATCCGTTCCAGTGGGAATCGGAGGGCGGCAGCAGGAGTCTGAACTACGGAACTCTCCCTCCTCAACAGCCCGAAGGCAGCAGGGGAGAATGGGGCAGCGATTTGTCCAGTGTGTCACAGCAGGGCAGCGCTGGAGCTGGGCATGGCATGCCACTCTCCTGACTCCTTGTTCCCGGGAGCAGCAGACTGGTCGAGCAGCATTCTGCGCTCCTTAGCCAGGGCATGGCTTTGCTGTTCTCCAGGACACACCCAGAGAGCTGTGGCTCAACTGTGGCTTGCTGATGAAACGAGGCCCAGCTGGTTCCTGTTGGACCCCGTTCTTCCTCCAGTTGTGGAGAAGGAATTGGCTACATGGATCGGTTCATTCAAAACGGCAGACGCTACCGTGTCCATCAAATCAAGGAGACCTGCCCTGTTGTCTCTTCCTCTCCACTCCCCCCTAAGTCCCTCCACACTGGTTCTAGCGTAGTCTGCTCTTGTAGAATTTTCAAGAAACAGCTTGCGGTTCACCACTTCCTCTTGGGTACCCCCGTGTCGCTGGAACCCAGCATCCTCTTGGTGATGGCTGCCTCTGCATAGTCTTCTCTCTAAGTAGGTTATCTCCTCCTGTGCAATGTGCAGATCTACTCTTAAAGAGGTCACATGCACGCCTGCTCTGAAAACGGTTGAGTCTCAGCGGGGTACGCTGCTGGCTCAGTCTCTGTACGTAAGCGGATATGTTCAGCTCCTAAATACAAAACCCCCAAAGCCTATTTTTGAGTGACCTTCCCACCTGTTACTGTAATGCAAGGGGAAAGGTGTGGAACTCCTGCCTTGCTGCTGGGAAGCAGGGACCATGGGGTAAGCAACACATACCGGGGAAGTCTTGTAATGTTGCAGGACAAGTCTGGATACAGTGCATTGGGCAGTAGACTCCGGCAGAGCAAGATGAAACGGAAGGACAGGGGCCACTTCTGTGACACCCCTGGAAGCAGGGGCCAGAGAAAGCTGCCCAAGCAGCTCTGAGCCCTGCAGAACAAGTCTGACCCGACCTTCGTTATCTGTTCTCTGTCCCTCTTCCAAACACCTGTTCTGTTCTTCACCCGGCTGCAGTATGTCAGTAGGATTTCTCTGTGTCCTGCTTGATCGTCTCCCCCGGGTCGCTCCTGGAGCCCCCTGCTCTGCCAATGGGAGCAGTGAGGGTGTGACTCACAAGGGCTCAGAGATGTGCCAACAGCCGGCTGCTTCTGGGAGCAGCGTGGGTTTATGGGAGCAGGCAGCCTGCGGATACCAGCTGCACCCCTGGCCAGGAGCTGCCTGTGGTAAGTATCTTCCCCCTTAGAGCCTGCACCTCCTAGCCCAGTGAAAACCTACCTGCTCTGTGATGTTTTCCTGTTTCCAGTGACAATGTGAGACCTGTCAGGCCATTTAAGGTGGGCCAAGCTCATTTCAAATTTTTCAATCAAAATGGGAGGCGGTACCAAGTCAAATGCCTTGCAGAAGTCATAAAATATCAGGGTTGGAAGGGACCTCAGGAGGTATCTAGTCTAACTCCCTGCTCAAAGCAGGACCAATCCCCAATTAAATCATCCCAACAAATTTTTGCCCTATATCCCTAAATGGCCCCCTCAAGCATTGAACTCACAACCCTGGGTTTAGCAGGCCCATGAAAAAAGAGAGCAAGAGAGCTTGGCAGGAATGATTTTCCATAAACCCTTGGTGATTGGGATAAATTACACTGTTCTCAGCTACTAAAGAACTAAAACAGGTTTCCCAGGCCTGTCTTTGGTGCTGGATGTTCCTGTGAATTCAATAGTTTCCTGGAGGGGATTTCCCAGTTCCCAGGCAGGGGCTGGCTTAGAACTAGCTCCCCTGACTCCAGTACGTGGGTGGAAGATGGGGCTGTACCTGCTAGAAATGAGCAACAATTCAGAGTGGTGCTGGACAGAGATTCCTGCCTGGGGCCTAGGGAAGGAAGAGGGGGCTTGAGAGCCCTGTGATTTGAGCTGTGCCCCTTTTCATAGGGGCCTTTCTACCAGGAACATGAGGGTTTAAGGTACCTTAAGCAATATTATGCAACAAGGGAGAAATTCTCTGTCTTGAGTGAGGGCACCTGCTTTGCCCCCATCTCTGTAATGTGAGAGAAGTGTGAAGCATTCAGTGAATAGAGGAGGAAGGACATGCAAAAGCAAATGTATATAAAAGAGTAAATATGATACTTGGACACAGCCAAAGGAACAGTCAGAAACAGGGCTGGGGCCAGCACAAAGGAAGGAAACCACTCAAAAGGAGAAGGAAATGGGGAGGGTGATAAGGGTCAGAACAAAGCTCTACTGCTGTATTGGGAATCTGGCTGGCCCCCTGCTCACCCCTCCATTCAGCTAGAGAACTGTAGGGCTGGAAGGGGACGCGAGAGATCATCAAATCCCGCTCTGGGGCAAGACCAAGTAAACCCAGACCATCCCTGTCAGGTGTTTGTCCAACCGGCTCTTAAAAACCGCCAATGACGGGGATTCCCCAATCCCCATTGGAAGCCTGGTCTAGAGCAGAATTACCTTCTAGAGTGAGAGATTAGGACAGATTTCCCTTGCTGCAGGTTAAAGTCCATCACTTGTCCTACCTTCCAAGGCCATAGAGAACAATTGATCACTGTCCTCTGTGTAACGGTAGTGGAAGTCTGTGGTCAGGTCCCCCCTCAGTCGCCGCCCAGTGTGTTTTAACCTTTCCTCCCACATCAGGTTTTCTAAACCTTTTGATCATTTGTGTTGCTCCCCTCTGGAGTCTCTCCAGTGTCTGTATCTTTCCTAAGCCTGACACTCAGAACTCCAGCAGGGACCTCACCAGGCCCTCCCATGTCTTACATACGACACTCCTGTTAATACACCCCACAATGATACTTGCCGTTTTCACAGCTACATCACACGGTGCTTGGATTCAGTTTGTGATCTACTAGAACCAAGGCTATGGCTCAGTCATGGGTATTTTTAGTAAAAGTCATGGACAGGTCACGGGCTGTAAACAATAATTTACAGCCCGTGACCTGTTCCTGACTTGTATTAAATACCCCGAACTGAAACATGGACCGGGGGCTGCAGGTGCTCTGGGGGGCGGTCTAGAGGCTCTGAGGGTGGTAGCCTGGGACCCCCCCTGGTCCTGGATGGTAGGCCGGCGGTGGTGCGTGGTCCCAGACCCCAGCTGGTCTGGGGAGGAGGCAGAGTGGTAGCACCAGCCGCTATAGGAGACACAGAGCTCATGGAAGTCACGGAATCCGTGACCTGCGGGACAGACACGCAGCCTTAACTATAACTTGTATACATTATCCACTCTAATGCCCCTCACCATAGTACCCTAGTTTTTTCCATGTAAATGGCACTGGTGTAGCAAGGTTCCTACGGGGTCTCCTGGCAGCAGGGATTGCCCTAAAGACCGGCACTGAGCGGAAAGCAGTGGGGGGATCTGTCTCACTCTCCTGAGCGCTGATCGTGCTAGCCAAGGCTTTCCACCTCAGCTCTGGCAATCACAGCAAGGTGGCAAAGGCCATTTCTTGCCATCTCAGACCTTCTCTGGGTAGAATTCCCTGTGTCCTCTACCCTGGGCACACCTTCCCCCACTGCAGCCTTGTGGGGTAGACAGTGATCAAAGGGGCAGAGGGCAGGTCCCTATAGTATGGGTACATCAGCTGATAAGGAACAATCAGTGGCAGGTTCCCCAGCTGTGTGGAGCCCCCCTTCCCCGCCCCCAGGCCTGCATTGCACAAACATGTCGGGAGATACAGCGTCTTGTTGAGCAACATGTCAGGAGAATTTGCATGTTGTTTTCACCCTGGCACTTGGCCTGGGGGGAGGTTTACAGGATCAGCCAAGCAGCAACGGGGAGATAACTGGTGAGTACGCTGCTGCTGGGAGCCGGGCCAGCCTGCCACCATTCAGGCGCAGTTTGCATGCAGATCAGCGCTGTTTGCCTCCATCGTGCAGTTTAAGTGATCCCCAGTTGAGTCCATGAACCATGTGCAGCACCGTGCACGCGAGAGGCTGTTTCTGAGGTGACGGCTGTCGAGTGTAATCCCGCTGAACAGTAGCATGGACAGGATTTTATTGCTGTTTGTCTGACATCCCAAGCACTCCCACCACCCACCGCAGGAGCCCAGCTGCAGGATGAGTTGCATCACAGCTGTTTCGAAGGTGCAACGGTCTGTGGCCCTGAGGGCTGCTCTCTGCAGTGAGGGCCTCCGCCAGTGGAGCCTTGGGACCTAGAGGAGGCCCCTGCAGGCCTGGCTGGCGGCTCACAGACGGGGCAGTGATGGGCTGGCCCGGGGGCTGCTGCTGATACTGCCCGTGCTGTGAGCGGAGAGCGGTTACTGCTGCCCTGGGCCCTGTCACCAGCCTGGATGTCAGGCTCAGAAACAGCCTGTTCCCAGGGACTCGTTTTGTATCTGGCACCAAAAGGAAATTGCTAAACCCAGGGACTTCCCAGCGGCCTCCCCCTGCCCTGGGCGGCTGTTACTGCCAAGAGCGGCAGGCCGGTGTATTTGCAGGCCGGTGACTCTGTTTCCTGCTGCAGAGGGCTAGTGGCTGGTTTGTTTCCGGGTCCCAGATGCGGTTCCCTCCATGTGATTAAGGAGGACTGAACTCACTGGGGATTGGCACATGGACACTGCTGGAAGCGGGCTCAGTCCAGCTGCTCCAGTCTTCCAGAGCAGAGGGCTGAATTTTGCCACTTCTCTTTGTAGATTTGTAAGCGTCTCGTTCTTACCCCAAAGCAAAGCCAAGCTCAGTCTGCAGATAGATGTGCACTTTAAGGGCGGCAGCCCCAGGGGGCTTGTTCCTCTGTGTGCAGCAGCGTGGCCCCTGGGGCCAGCGAGAGTTACAACACGTGTCTGAGACGCTAACAAAGGCGAGTTCTCTGTCCAAGCCAGGCAGTAACTAGGGCAGCGCCTGCATTTCGCAACCCTTCCCTTCCTACAGCTTCTCGGGCTTGTGAAAGAGACTCAGCCAGGCAGACAACAGGGGAGCCGTTGAGCGGCTGTTCGGTCCTATCCCTCGCTGGAGAATTCCTGGAGGCTTCCAAGAAATTGTTCCACATTAAGGAAGCTGCCTCTAGTTGTGCCTCATGCAGCCACAGCCTGACTAAATCTTAAGCCTAGAGGAGCACCCAGGAGGTGGGGTGTGGGACTGAGCGATGGATGGAGCAGGAGCTGGGGGGGACGGGCTGGCTCCGAGGTTAGAATGTGGGGCTGGCTCCAGGCACTGACCCAGAGAGGCTTGTGCATGGACGTGGCCTTTGAACCACGAAGCAGCGGCCACCTTGTCCCCAGAGCTGCGCTTGCAGCAGCCAGCTTCCGTCACAGCTCGGTGTTAACCCTTCTGTGACTGGAGGGCGGACACCTGCTTTGGCCCGACGCCGGGCAGGTGTAATCCAGCGCATCCAGAGCTAGACTGTGCCCCGCCAGCCCAGGGCGCTGCGCTCTGACTCCCACAGCCAGGAATGGAGGGGTTCGTGGGCACACTCACTAGCGTGACTCAGGGTTGCACACAGTGACTCTGCAAATAAACCCAGTGACTCCTGCCCTATCTTCGGGTTCCTTCCTGGTGTGGGAGGCCCAACCGGAGCCCTGCGTCCTGTGAGCTTTGCCTTTATGCACCTCTCTTGCAAGCAGAAGAGGAAGAGTTTTAACCAGCCCGCCCTGGGTTTACAACTTTGCCTTGGCTGGAGCAGAGTCGCTCTGGACTTCCCCTGGCTTTGCACTCGAATAACCTTCCCCCACCCGCCCTGGCAGGACACCGCGCCCACGTCACTAGCCCCTGCCGGAGAGAGGATCACAGTTCCTCTCCTTTGCTTTCTAAGTTCCTTTGACTGCGTTGGAGTCACGGCGCGTGAGAGGAGAACTCATCTGCTGTGACCTGCCCTGCAGCCGGCTCCAAGGGGAACCCCGAAGAGCAGGGGTCCCCGTGCGTCCTGTGTGGGGCCCTGTGGTTCGAGCAGGAGCCTGGGGTCTAGTCCGAGCTTTGTCTCTTGATGAGCTGCGCAGCCCAAAGCAAGTCCCTCCTGTGGCTGTAAAATGGGGCTAATCACCATCATCCACCTGAGACCTGCTGAGGAAGCAGCTGTCAGTGCTGTCATTAGTTCAGCAGAGCCAGGCCTGCCACAGACCCTGGTGCTGGAGGGAACCTCTCGGACAAAGCAGGGCCTGTGGGAGAAGCCACCCATGACCCACTCTGTGCTCCTCTGAGACATGCACAGATCGCCCAAGCGGTAAGACCAGAGCTTGTAAGCCAGGCCGGGTGTTTGTACAGCACCTAGCCGGGTGGGGTCTGGTCTACAACAAGGGCTTGTAGGAGCTCTGCCAGTACTGATCTCAGCCAGGCCCTGAGCAGCACTGAATGCCCCTATGCTCAGGGCTGACTGACTGTGATACGGCTCGTATCCAGGCACAGCAGGGCGGTCCAGAGCAGAGACGCCAGCACGAGCCCTCAGCACCTCTTAAACCCCACTTTGGCCATCAGAATAGACTGATCACTGACCCTGCCTGCCCAGGTAGCCCAACGCCACCTCGTTCTCCAGTGAAGACATAGCCTCGGTGGCACACACATTTCCCACCCCTAGTACGCATTAAGAACAGAAGAATGGCCGTACTGGGTCAGACCAATGGCCCATCCAGCCCAGTATCCTGTCTTCCGACAGTGGCCAATGCCAGGTGCCCCGGAGTGAACCTAACAGGTAATGATCAAGTGATTTCCCTCCTGCATCCATCTCCCCCCTCTGACAAACAGAGGCTAGGGACACCATTCCTTACCCATCCTGGCTAGTAGCAATTAATAGACGTAACCTCCATGAATTTATCCAGTTCTCTTTTAAACCCTGTTATAGTCCTAGACTTCGCAACCTCCTTAGGCAAGAAGTTCCACAAGTTAACTGTGCACTGTGTGAAGAAGAACTTCCTTTTATTTGTTTCAAACCTGCTGCCTATTAATTTCATTTGGTGGCCCCTAGTTCTTGTATTATGGGAACAAGTAAATAACTTTTCCTTATTCACTTTCTCCACACCATTCATGATTTTATAGACCTCTATCCTATCCCCCCTTTGTCTCCTCTTTTCCAAGTTGAAAAGTCCTAACCTCTTTAATCTCTCCTCAGTTGGGACCTGTTCCAAACCCCTCATCATTTTAGTTGCCCTTCTCTGAACCTTTTCTAATGCCAGTATATCCTTTTTGAGATGAGGAGACCACATCTGTACACAGCATCCAAGAAGTGGGTGCACCATGGATTTACATAAGGGCAATAAGATTTTCTCTCTTATTCTCTATTCCATTTTTAATGATTCTTAAAATCGTGTTTGCTTTTTTGACGGCCGCGGCACACTGCGTGGACATCTGCAGAGAACTATCCACCATGACTCCAAGAGCTTTTTCCTGATATATCGTATGTGTAGTTGGGGTTCTTTCTTTTTTTCCAGTGTGCATTAACATAACACCCTGTGCCTGAAAGCAGCATGAAGACACCTCTTCGTATGGAGCTCATCCCCTCCTGCTGCTGACTCCCAGTTTGCCTCCCGTACTGATTCAGAGCCCACCGCTGCATGACCTGCCCGGATACGTCAACCAGAACCAAGGATGGAGCTGGCAGGAGCTGAAGAGAAAGTGACCTCAGCCATTGGGCTGGGCTGGGCTATGAGACCCGCATTGTCAGCGAGGTTTGTCCATCTCAGGTGGTGGGAATGATGAAAGATGGGCCAGACCCACCCGATCACCCCAGACTATAACATCAGGGCCACTTGCAAGCCTCCAGCGTCTCTGCTATTGCACAGCATAGCTGGGAAGTCCACAGGCTGGCTGGCCAGCCCATCCCCCCACAGAGCCTTCTGCTCACTGCTTTGCTGAGTGTTTGAATGCATCCCCGGGCTGCTGAGCGACAGAGCCAGAGAGGAAAATCTGGCTTCTTTCATCATTGCCTGGCCTGGGCCACGGCAGCTGCTGGGGAGCAAAGAACCCAGAGAGCAGCTTTCACCTCACTTGCCCTGAGAGCTAGACTGAGCTGCAGATTAATTCCAGCCAGCACCAGCCCCTAGCTACAGTGGCTGGGCCAAGCGGAGGGGCTGGTGAAACCCACAGGGGTGTAATTCTGCATTAAAAGGGGCATTAAAGAGGTGGTCGGGCCGGCTTACATTACAGTCAGAGACCCAGTCCTGGGTCTTGCTTCATTTGAAGGCAATGGTGCTCCTCTAGCTTGCCCCTGGAGTAGCTGAGGGCCAAGCGGTCGTGTGAGCGAGTTACTCTGTCTGTGGCTAGGACGTTCACTGGGGATAACAGCTGCCCAGGAGGGAATCTTGTCTCAGCAAAGCAAACCAAAGGGCAGAACCAATGTCCTCTCGGTGCTGGCCTTGTGGTTATTCTGGCCAAGAAACCCATCTCCAAACACCGAGGCCTCGAAGCCAAGCCGAGGCAGAATGGGCCTTCAGTCGCTGCCATTCACCTGACCTGGGCCAGTGGTGGACGCTGGAGACTAGCCAGCTCCGGGCGTGTTTAGGGCTCTGCACTGGCATTTACCCCATGGCTATCACGGGGCAGCCGTAGCCTGCTTGAAACTCGGGTCCTCTGTCTCCTTGTGCAAGTGGCCCAGGCATGCGGCCTAGGTGTGACCGCCCGGCCTTGGGCACAGCGGCCTCAGGGTCCTAGGGGCCCTGGCTGGCCATTTCCCTGCCTCCTGTGGCTGCTCGTCCCCGTTTTGTGCCAGCGTCCGTGTGTGCAGCATGTGCCCCCCTCACTGCCCTGGCAGCCGGCCGAGCACGGAGCAGGAACAGCCGCTTGGCTGTGACCTTTACAACAGCGCCCAGGGTCCTGGGGAAATGCAGCCTTTTTATGCCGCTGTCGCGTTGTCTTTTATTTCTCTTTTCTAGGTCACTGGTCAAGCGTCAGCCCCGGCACAGCTGCTCGGCTGGGAGCTGCCTGCGAGTGAGCGGCTCTGGGGTGGGGCTGCCTTTGGCGAGCAGCAGCGAAGGGAACGCATACAGTGGCCTGGGGCAGATGGGGGCTGGGGCAGGGCTGAAGGGCACTTGAAGCTTAGGCTGGGGCACAGTTAGTCTCCAGGAAGGTTTTCTGACCGGTCCAGGTGTTGGCAGTGTCGGGCTGTGGCCGGGATGGGGGTTTGGAGGGTCTGTTGAGGTTGTGGCCTGAAGCCTGGATGTTTCTCCAGTGTCTGCATGGCTCCCCACAGACCTGTCTCTCGGGGGGGTTGCATGACCCCATAAGGGGGGGGGTGGGGGAGAGACCTCGCCTCAACTGCCTCCCCATCCCAAGCAGCATTTTCTGTGCCCCTGTCCGGATGTGGGTCTCTCCAGGGGTCCTGGAGCAGCAGAGCCGGTGTCTGGCCGCAAGGCCGCCCCCACTTCAGCCCCGCAGGGCCCCTCCCCGGCCTCAGGGCTCCCCCGGGCTCGGTGCCCTGCGCAGGCAGGAGAGAACGCGGCGGTGCCCTGCAGCGGGGCGGTGCTGCTCTCTCCCCGCCGCGCAGCAGCGACCGTGATGTGGGTCTGGTGCCATGGCCCCAGGCCACAGGGCCTGCAGAAGCAGGATGCCCGGCGCAGCCTGATGCACTAGCCCCGCGAGGGGTGTTTGTAACTCCTGGTACAGCCAGCGTCCCGGGGCCAGGCCCCGGTTTATGACTCCTCACCCAGCCCTGCAGGGAAAGGGCTGGGGAGAAACCACCCAGTTATAAAACGGACCCGCTCGGAGCACCGCAGGGCCATGGCTGGGGGACAGGAGCTCTCTCCCCTCACAGCAGGGAGGCCAGCGAGGGCCTGGAGCCTGCCTTGCTCCCGGCTGCTGCGCTACCCCCCCGGGGGCGATGAGGGGCTGAGTGGGTCCCATGCACTTGGTGAGCCATGAGCCTGCCCACTCTGCCTTGTGGGCTTCTCCCCCCGTCCCTCGTGGAGGAGGGCCCGGCCCCCCTCGGCAGACCCCCTGCCTCTCCCTCAGAGGCCCGACAGGGCACTGAGGCCAGGCCTCGCTTGAATGGAGCCCAGGCCCTTCCTCAGGTGCAAGGTCCAGAGAGCTGGGGAGGGGGGAGTGATGTGGGCAGGTCTCAGGGGGGCACTTCGGGCATCAGAGCCATTTTTAACCCAAGAGCGCACAGTCCTGCCTGCCGCTGGAGCCCCGCAGCCCTTGCCGGATGTCAGCTCCCTGCCACAGCCTGGCCAAGGGGCCTATTCCCAGGGCTGGTCAGGGCGGGTCCCCTCCCTTGGCTGTCTGGGCGGCAGGCCAGGCCTGCCCCGGCTCCTGGCAGGGAGGGTGAATCCAGGCCTGCTGGGTGTACCGGCCTGGATTCACCCTCCCTGCCAGGGAGCTGGGGCCGGGGCTGATGTGAGATCCCTGGGGCGGGACTGCCCTTGGCTCAGCCTGTCAGGTCTCTGGTTCCCCTCCCTGCTGTGATTTCGGGTCATCCTAGGCCAGGTGCTCCCAGACGCCTTCCCAGCTCCCTCGTCTGTGGTTGGTTTGGGTTCCTGGCAGCGGGCTGGTGGGCAAGACCCTTCACGCCCTCCGGTGACTCAGCCCAGCCAGCCACCAGCAAGCCACTGCTTGTCCTCCCTTCTCACCAACACCAGGGGCACCACAGTCAGGCAGGTGAGGCCGGAGGCCAGGGCCTGGTTCCAGGTAGAGCCCCCTGCAGGGGCGTCATGCCCCCAGGCCCAGGCGAACCCCAGCAGACTCAAGGTGTGACTAGGGTTGTGCAGTGAGAGTGGAAGGTGGGGGGGGGGGGGAGGCACAGACAGACTTGGCTGGTGCAGGGTACAGGAGCCTCACTGCAAAGAGACCAGGTCTGGGGAGTCGGGGGGGGGGGGGCGAGGCCTCTGTTTCCAAGTGAATTTGGTGGGGAGGCTGCTTCCTGGCACCTGCAGTTACAGGGACCCCACAGCACAGCCCCGCGCCAGTGGCGGGTGGCACCGGCTGTAGGCTCTGTCAGCCCACCAGGGTGGGGGTGTCTGTTGGCCTTTCGGAGGATGCTGCACGCAGCCTGAGGACCACGTGTGGGGGGCCCAAGTCGCCAGGGCCCGGCCCTTGGCCATACGCTGTTAGTGCCACGTGGGTGGGGCAGGGTGGGGCAGAGAGCCCTTACACAGATACACACTGCTGCACGGGAGAGGGCCCCTGACCCAGACATGGCTGAACACAGGCAGCGGGCTCAGAGGGGCCCGGTCCCCTGAGCGGTAACCTGGCTAGCAGGGAGACCGAGCCTTCCCCTCGGCGCTGTGCAGTGCAATGGCCCCCCAGGCTCCTCTGCCCTGCAGCCGGGCGCTCACAAGCCGAACCTGCCCCAGCCTGGCGTTGCCCGCTCGGCAGTGCCAGCCCCCGCGGTCCCAGGACAACGTGCTGCTGGTGGAACGGGTCCTGCCACGCGTCTGGCTTTCCACGCTGCACGGGGGCCGCGCTGCTGCTCAGTCTTGTGCGGGGCTTCCTCCCGGCCCCTCTTGCTCCCCATGGGCCCAGGCCTGGGCAAAGGCCATTTCCTCTCGCCCCGCGCTTGTACCCGCTCAGCGCCGTGCCCCGGGCAGGGGCCTAGTCCCAGACAAGCAGCACTTTGCGGAAGGGCACGAACACGCCATGGCCGGGTTTGCTGCAGTGATTAAAAACCACAGAGACGCGGCGCGTGAAGCGGCTGCTGGGGCTGAGGGGAGCACACACACACACACACACACACCTCCGTTCATACAGCTCAGAGCGTCTCCCCCTTCCCCGCCCCCCTCCTCCCCCCCTGGGCTGCCTCAGCCTCCGCAGGGCGGGGTGATCCCAGGCCCTTAGGGCCGCTCAGACCCCCGTGTGCGCCCAGCGCCCGGCTGGGACGACTGCAAAGGGACCAGGCACAGCTCCTCAGCGCTGCTCTCCAGCGCCCCCCCCCCCCCCACTGGCTGCTGCTCACACCAGCACCCACTCAGCACCCTGGGTGCATGGAGCTGCACGCTGCGCCCAGTGTTCCCGGGGGCGTCCCGCCAAGTAACCCCACCTTCTTCCATTTATGGCTCCCCACCCCTTTGGCTGAGCCACTTCTCTGTGTGCTGCCAATGGGCATCTAGGTGTGCAAAGCGGGCATCCAGGTGTGCAAAGGAGGGGCTCCCACCCCTGGGCCCACCTCCACGAATGCCCGCACCCCCACCCAGCCCAGGAGAGGAAGGACCCACCAGGGGAAGCAGCAGTGCCCCTCCAGGACGCTGTCGTGTGCCCCAGGACCCGGGTCCTCTAGCTCCACCCCCACGGAGAACTCGGCCTGGTCGGGGCAGACCCCCAGGTACCGGATGGTGCCCACGCCGATCCCGCCGGGCTGCAGCAGGACCGTGGCTCTGTGCCCGAGGCGCAGGTCGCGTGGTGAACGCGGCACGGACGCCCGGGTACCAGGCTGCGGCTGGGCCCTGCGCAGCCGGGGGCTGCAAGGAAAGCAAAAGAGCGGCGGTTGGTGGGGCAGCCCCCTGGAGTGAGTCCCTGCTGGGCCCAGGCACGGGGTGGGCTCAGACGCACAGTCACTGAAGTGGAGGGCGGCCACTTGCCCATCACAACCAGCCCGGCTCTGGCAGGGCCCTGCCCTCGAGGCTGGAGGCGCTGTAGCCTTTGAGGTGGGGGCTGTGCCGTCGACGTGCCCAGGGGGCTAGTGGCCTGGAGCCTGGAGCAGACCCCGCCGGGCTGGGGGCCGGCGCCCAGCTGGGAGCCAGGCTGGGGGGCCAACGGGCTGCGTCTGCCACCTGCTGGCAGCTCCCGGCTCCCCATCCGCACCTGCCTCAGCTCAGTGCAACCTCGTCCGCTAGGCACAAGACCCCCCAGGGCCTGCCCCACCCACTGACACTGGGGCCATGCCCTGCCCCCTGCCCCTGCATGACGAACATGCAGCCCCAAGGGCCTGTCCCGCGACACCCCCCCCCCACTCCCCCCCCAGCTCGAGGGCCGAGGGCCTGTCCCCCCCCCAGCCCCCACACCAGGGCCGAGGGCCTGTCCCCCCCCCCAGTCCCCACACCAGGGCCGAGGACCTGTCCCCCCCCCCCAGTCCCCACACCAGGGCCGAGGGCCTGTCCCCCCCCCAGTCCCCACACCAGGGCTGAGGGCCTGTCCCCGCCCCCCTCCAGAACTTTCCATGCCGTGTTGTGCCCGGGCTCCAGAGTAGGGGACCGACCCTGCCCTTGCCCGTGGCACTAGTGTGCTCTGGGGCACGGCGTCCTGGTGACCCTGTGAGGGGGTAGGATCCCCATTCCATGGAACAGGGATCGGGGGGCATGTGAGGCAGAGAGAATGGGGGAGGGGCCTTAATTGCTTGGCCCCTTTGGATGTGAACTGACCACTGCTGAGGGGGGAGGGCACGGACGACAGGGAACAATCCTGGGGGCTGGGCCCTGCGAAGTCCAGGTTCCACCTCTGCCCAGGCTGGGGGAGCTGGGCCCAGCTCAGCCGGGGGAGCGAGGCTGGCAGCAGGAGTCCCCCAGACCCCAGCCACTTGCACTCCGAGTGCAGGGCACGAGCTGGAGCCGGGGAAGCACCTGCCCACGGGCGCTGCGCCGGGCCTGGGTGCAACGCCTGCGGAAGCTGAAGAGGCGGGTGCCCGGCTCGAGCAGCCGGTGGCAGGACGGCTCTGAAGCGCGCAGCGTGGGCCCCGTCCGGCTGGACGGGCCGTGCCCGCTCCCCTGCGAGGCAGCAGATGGGAGGGTGAAGGGGATGGGAGCCTGGCAGGGAGCCCCACGGGGCACACAGCGACAAATTCACCTGCCCAGCTCCTCGCCCCCGCAAGCCACACTGGTCACCTCCCCCTCGGCACAGGCTGGGGTGAGCGCAGATCCCCTGCAAGACCAGAGAGCCGGGCAGGGCTCAGTGCCTGGTGATGCTGCACCCTGCGTGAGGCTGTGGGGGTCCTTCCCCCTTGCCCCCCCCCCCATAGTGCACTCACTGGGGCCCACGGTTCCCTCCACCCCAGTCCCCGGAGGGTTCCTCACCTGGTGGTGTCTGGAGGCCCCAGCCGCTGTTCCCCGTGCACCACCCATCCACACAGGGAGTCCCACCATGGCTCTGCATCTCCAGGGTGTCCCGGGCCTCAGGCCCCAGGCTCCGTCCCCGCTCCTGGACCTGGGAAGGGGGGGATCAGGTGTGGAAAGCACCCTGGGGAGGCAGCCGTGGCCCTGTGGCCTTTACCTGAGGCCTACCTGTTCACGGAGCTCCTGCTGCTCCCTCAGCAGCTCCAGGTACCTGCTGCTCCACAGTAATTTCTCTGCCCGCAGCTCGGTGCTGACGTACTGGACCTCAGCCTCCAGCCCCGCGAGCCTTTCCAGGACAGCAGCGCTGGCGTCCTGCAGCCTCTGCAGCTCCCCGCGGCCTAGGAGACAGCGAGACCCCCCCTGCTAGTGCACGTGAGTGATGCTCCCCATGGGGACCCAGCCCCACGCTGCAGAACGCCAGATCTTCTCCCCCCTGCCTGACCTGCCCCAGCTGATTGCTGCAGCTGTAGGGCTGAGCCGACCACCTCCCCTCCGGGTCGGCACAGGGGGAGCCTAGGCCCCAGGGGCTGCATGTGCTGAGGCTGCGCTTGACCAGAGACCCAGGAAGCCCCCAGGGCCCATCTCCTTGCACTCTGGCTCAGCTCAGCCCCACACAGCCAGCTGAAAGCCCAGGGACATTGCTGGGGGGCCCGCAAACTGACCTGGCCCTGGCTGCTGCGGGTCAGGAACAGGTGTGCAAGCGCCATCCCCCTCGCCAGCGTCGCTGCCGCTCTCCAGCCGTGATCCCAGCGCCGTGCTGACCTGCAGGCCGATCAGAGCCAGACATAGGCCGGCGCTGTCACTGGACAGAGATGTCCAAGGCTGGCTCAGCCCAGCCCAGCCAGGACTTGCCGCCCGCCCGGTCAGCCCAGGTCATCTGGAGGGAGGCCCGCAGGCTGCTAACTCACTGCTTTGGCATCAGACCCTCCCAGGAAGGTTCAGCCCCACTGAGACCCCCACGCCTGTCGCCCTTCCCAGAGGCACAGAGCTGGGGTGGGGGGTGAAGTGCACCTGGGGCGGGGCAGGGCTGCTCCACCAGCACAAAGCCCGTTCACCGGAGTGCAGTAGTGACACTGGGTCTGTGATCTACGGGATGCACGTGAACCGTTCTGGGCATCATGGAGGGTCCTCAGCGGTGGCAGGTGTCTGCCCCCCCTCCCCAGGAAGTGCAGGGATCTGGTCTAATGTGTGTGAATGAGGCTGGGGTCTAATTCATGCCCCCACACGCCCAGACCCTTTTCCAGGTGGTGGAAGCCAACCTGCCCCTGTTTTATAAGCACTTTTCCTCTGCTCAGGATGCGTTTGCTCCAGGCGTCTTGATTTCCAGCTCTACTGGCCCCCGAGTGCCCGGGAGACGTTCGGCAAAGCACCAATGCTTTGCTGAATGTCCCTGGAGACCCGTGTGCCTGGGCACCGTGCAGAACAAGGGACACCTGAGAGCACCACAGCAGAGAGCATGACAGGGACCCGTGCCATTTACCTCACGCATGACATGGAACATGAGCTCCCAGAAAACCTTGTAGCAGAACAACACGGCCTAGAGAGGAAGAGGAGAGATGGGCGAGAATAGTGTCAGCGGGAGACTCCGCGTGCCCCCGCCAGGACAGCGGGCAGGCGGCCCTGCCCCTCTCTGTCTGTTGGAGCCATCCCCAGCGCGCCTCCGGCTGTGGGGGCTGGGCTGGGCTGTGTCCGCCGGAGTTACGCCAGCCTGGGGCACATGGCGTTCAGAGCCTGTGGGGACCAATGAAGCTGGGTTCTTACTGGGGTGGGGACTAAACTCTCTTGCGAAAAGCAGAGAGCATAGAGGCAGGGGTTCCCAGTTGCCCGGCCAGGAGGAGAATGGCCCCCAGCCAAGCCCTGCGGTGGCACCTTTCCCAGCACAAAGCCAGCGTGAGCTGCAGTGTTCCAGACCTCACGGCGGAGAGCACCCCCCGCCCCCCAGGAACCCCCAGCTATCCCTGCGCTTCCTCCCGCAGCCTCTGAGCTGTGCCAGGCACCCAACATGAACCTCCACAGACGGAGTCTGTTAACCCTGCCCCTACCTCGCTTCTAGGGATGGTGGAAGGAGAGGGGGTCCATGCAGAAGGCGCACGCACCCCTGCCCTGGGTAGGAAGACAGGCCCACATTAGGGCTGGGTAAAGTATGGTTTTACATTGAGCTGGGACGTTAGCGTGAGCAATAGACCTGGAACCAAAAAGAGCGAGAGCAAGAGACAGACGGCGCGTTGTGTCAAACCTGTGGTGACCCTTCGAAATACCAGTTACCTTCGTTACGGTTTGGGCAAAGTAGCAGAAACCGGACATGGTTGCTAGGATACCAGATGCAGTAAATAATTGGCTATTTAAGAAAGTCCTTCATCCGGCCATGGCTAAGGTCAGATCATTGGTAATGCCATCGCGTGATTGTTAAAGGGGACACTAAAAGGAACCTTGGAAAGGGGTCGTTGCTGATCCCTGCCTGACCTCGCTGGAGCCGACCAGTATGGGGCTCAGCGCCCCTGGGGTGAGTCCGTGTGCTGTGCAGCTGTAGGCAATTGCGTGTTCTTTAGGCATGTTGAGTCATTGTATAAATACCATTGGGCTTTGGATGGAATGGAATTGATGGTTAAATTAGTGTCAGCATGATGGTACCAGGCATACATAAGAACCGTTCCAGCAGCCTGAGTTGCCTGGGGTGCTCCCAGCCATACCCACCCAGGGAGCAGGCGCTCACACCCGGAAGTCAACACTCAATTGTGTCTGTGACACTTGCATATCTAGGAAGGGCGGGAAGCTCCCACCACTGTCAGGGTGTGGCCTAGTTGCTCCTCTCGCTGCCTCAGATGACACTAACCCACATCAGCCTCCAGAGCACCAGCAGCCCAGACAGGGACGTCCTTACTAGAGACAGGAGCCGCCTGCACCCGGCTCGCCAGCGAAGCAGCCACCGCCGGGGCAGTGATGGGGAGCTAGGTCTCCTCATCGAGTCCCTAAACAGGAGAAAGCAGGAAGAAGAGTCAAGGCCAGGCTCCTGCATTGCCATCACGTACACTACATGTCCATTCACGGCCACCAGCCACGCACCTGAGCCGTTCTCATTCGCTGGATTGTTCCCTCAGCTGTGTGCTGCACGCAGCTTCCAAAAAGGCGACTAGTGTTCGGAGGTGTTCTGCGGTGCTACAGGTAAGACACGGGAGGGCCTGGTCCCGCTCTGCTTAGCACTCCTGATCACAGTCTTCCAATATCTGTTACAAAGAGGACAGTGAACAATTGTTCTCCACGGCCACTGAAGGTAGGACAAGAAGTGACGGGCTTAATCTGCAGCAAGGGAGCGATTGTTAGAAACTTCGCCTGATATCTAGCCCTCAGGACAGTTCAGCTCTGGAACAGGCGTCCAAGGGAGGTGGTGGAATCCCCATCACAAGGTTTTTAAGAACAGGTCAGACAAACCCATCAGCGGTGGGATAGGTTTACTTGGGCCTGCCTCAGCGAGTGCAGGGACTGGACCTGATGACCTCTCATGGTCCCTTCCAGCTGCACATTTCAATGACCCTTTAATTACAGCCAAACATGCACTATTCCCTACAGGCTCCCTTTAATCCAGACAACGAGGCTCCTGTATAGAAGGATGTGTATAGAAGAGGGCAGAGAGCACCACCCCATCCCCTACCTGCCTTCAGGGGGCCAGAGCTGCAGGAGTTGGGAAGTGCGGGCCAGTCTCGCTCTTTGCAAGGCTGGGGAAGGTGGTGACCGGATCTGCTGCGTCCTCTCTGCTGTTTACAAGCTCCTGGGTGTTGCCAGGCCACCTGCTCGGGACTGATAAACTCCTGGCTAATCCGCTTGGTGCCCAAGGCAGTGAAGGGAATTAGTGGATTTTCCCTGCTCCTCCTGTTGTGTCTACAAGGCGTTTCTCCTCTACCAGCCCCTGCCCTGTGCAATGGGAAGGAGTGGGTCTACTGCCAGGAAAGAACGTGTCCTCCTCTTCAATGCTGTCTTCAATAGTATGTATGTAACCAGCTGCCTACATCCACGGCCCTGTGGGCATATGCAATCAAAGCCCAGGGCGAGGGGCCACACGCCTGGGTTCTATTCGTCCACAGCTTTGAAACCTTTACATTTAATCATTTCTGTTCATTAGGGGGGAAAAAGCACCCCCAGGGAAGAGCAAAGGTTCCTGGCTCCTTTCCTAACCCTAGAAATTAACTGTTGGTTAACTGACATTAAATAGCATCTCACCTGCTTTCCATGCTGAATACCCAGCTGGGCGCATGCTATTGAAGTGAAGGACACAGCGTTGGCTCTTCCTCTGACAATCAGATGTGGGAATGAATCCCTCTGCCAGAGCAAGCCCTCTAGGCTAGGGAATGAGAGCGGGCCCAGTCTTTTCATTTCTCCGGTCTCTAAATGGCGACAGTGCTGCTATAATTCAATATGGCCTGAAAGGGACCTGCTGGAGATTAATATAACCAAATTTGCTTTTACTGTGAGCAAAGCATTTGCCACTTAACGTGCGCACTCCAGTCACTGAGTCTTCTGAAATGTCAGAGGCTGGGGGGGAAAATCAGCGCTGGTCGAGGAGTGAGCTTTGCCACCTTCGTTTTCAGTGACACATGCGGCTACCGCTGATTGTCCAACCTGCCTAGGGCTGGGGATTTCTGCTCCCCTACATCCCTTTAGCTGAAAAGTGAGTCAAAACGTCAGCCACCGCGCAGAAGGCCGGGGAGGAGGGAGCAGCTCCAGCAGAGGTAATTACCGTATATACATTACATAGGAGAAAGGGCACCAGGTCTTCGGCCCGAAAACCAAAACCTCTCGGCCGCTAGGCTGAGTTGGGCCCCGGACGGATGGGCGGTCACACCTCTGTTCGGCACATTGTCGTTAGAGGGAATGAAAACCACAGTGCATGGGGCTGCTTCCAAAGGCTGCTCATTTGCAGTTCAATGTCTGCACAGGTATAACGCTACCCTCCCATGTCCTGCCCTGCTCCTGCTATCACGGGGCTCTTGGCCCAGGCCCATTTCTCTGTCCCTGCTGCTGAGCTGGGTGAGCAGCCCTGACTGATCTCAGAACCAGCACGCCCCTGTGCAGGGAAGTGTGTCCTAACCAGGGTCCGGAACGTGGCGCTGCCCTTTCCCGTGGGCAGAGCTTTGAGTGCCGCTCACGCGCCGGTGTTACTTGGGGCTGAGTGGGGTTTTAACACCTTTGTTCTCACGTTACAGTCTCTGGAAGGGAGTCACACCTCTCCAAAGCGAAGTCCAAGAGACATTGGATTGCCAAGAGATGTGTGCTGTCTCCCTCAGTTAATGAGCCTTCCCTTCTTGGGGACGCCATTTGCTTTCTAGCTTTTGCTGTGGTTGCTGCAGCTCTGCCCTTGCCTGTAGAGTAGCAGAGGCCTGACTTCAATACCTGCAAGGTCTGTTAGCTGCTGCTCCACACTAAGACACTCATTTCAGGTCAGGTTGCCTAGGGGGAAAAGTCTGAAGCAACAGCAGCAGCTGCTGAGTCCCTTCTTATTGTATGTCCCAGTCTTGGGTTCTCCCATGGACTTCCCTGCGCAGGGGCGTGCTGGTTCTGAGATCAGTCAGGGCTGCTCTCCCATTACCAAGAGGTATCCCGGCAACATCAGATAACGATCATGTCTGCCCAAGATCTCTGTAGTTGTGAGTCGTGAATAGTAGCACATATGGAGGCTAGTTCCTGGCTCCCTTTAAAACTGTGTGTATACAAGGAGGAGGAAACAATTCCTAAAAGGCTCATGGAGCGACATAAACACACACAGTATCTGAAAGCAGAGGAATTCAGGAAAACCTCACAGGATAAATGGAGGAGAATGATGGACTTAAAACGAACAAAACACAGAAAAGTCTCCAACTGCAAAGCAAGACATGAGAAGAGAGACAAACGTGACTTTTATTGATTTATATACAAATGACAGACGTTTGTATTAAAAAGAGACTCCACCCAACCTTTAAGAGCAAGACAGCTTTGAGCTCCAACCGCTCCCTGTAGCTCAGTACCCCGAACAAACCGGAGGGGAAGCGTTAAAATCAAAGATAAAGGAAAGGGGTGACGTCAAGTGGATTGTTTTGCAAAATGAACAGTCTAATCAGATTTAAGATGGAAAAATCAAAAGCCAATTTGTCAACTGTACAGTTTGGTTTAAAAAAACAAACAAACTAAATCTCGGTATTAAAAAAATAACCTCACAGATTTACAACCTGCATGGGACACACAGAGCCACGCCCCCATTCTGGTAGAAAACGAAATGACAACATCTCTCAATGGTTATTACAGAAAATGGTGATGGCAGCAACCAAACCAGCCGATTGCAGGGGAAGTGTTGCCAGCTGTGGGGGAAGAATGTCGCACTCGGGAACCAGAGATTGGAGACACCACAGCTTAGTCCTCCTGCATTTCAGGTGATTTTAAAATGACACAAAGTACATGGTCCAATGTAGCCAAACAAGACTATTTCCCCCGCCCACCCCACACACACAAGTTAGTATTTTTGAGTGAACTACTCCTATGTGCAGACACTTGGGGGGAGAGCTGCCCATTGTGCTCGTTCAGTTGACTGATGTTTTTCTTAGTGTGGACTCAACGTGGGGGCCTAGATCTGGGAAGCTTCGGCACCGATGAGTCTAGTAGTCCTGCAGAGAGGGAAAAGGGTAGGACATTAACATCCCCCAAAGTACAACTCTGCTCTGCGTAACGCACACCCATCATTCCTTGCAGGCAAACAGAGAGAAGAGAATTTCACTGTAGCTGAACACCCTCATCTGCACCTCAGAATCTTCACCTCAGAAAGATGTCGACCAATCACCAATAGTTTTCAATTTACTAGACTAATAATCACAGCTAGAAAGGGTGTGAAACAATTTTTCTTGAGTAAAATATATGAGGCTCTCAATTGTCAACAACATCTGGTAACAAGCAACAGATAAATCTAGCTATGATAAATCCACAAAGAAATTGCTCATTTCACACCAACTATACCCCCGCCATGAAAACAAGAAACATAAACCATGGCAGGCGCAGACTCCAGGCTGCTGGGGATTAACCCTCAACCTCACAGTACAGACCAACAATCAAAACAATGACACAGGAGAACTGATACTTACAGCCCGTGGCTTTTTGTTTAACTTGAGATCAATCCTGTGATGGGAAAGAGAAGAGAATTTCAATACATTACACTTCAGTGGGAGTGCCAAGAACCAGCTACAGCATATATATGGCACAGGCTACAACAAAGGCTATTTGGTTAATTCAATCCACGTTCTCCGAATCGGCCGAGCCAAATCATTGTCCCAACATTACTGGGCAAGGACCAACAACATCAATGAGAGCGGACTCTTTACGCCTTGCCGAAATGCATATTCCACCCACTCAATCAGAGAAAGTTATCAAAGGTTCATAATAAAATCACAGGAAAGTTATGCAGCATGCAAAAATGGGATTAAAATGCATGCTCTATGTTAATTTGTTAGCAGTAGCTGTAACTATGCCACAGGTAATTATTCAGACATAGTGGTAATAGTTACTTACTTGGAATCTACAGAGAGAGAGGATTTTGAGACAACAGGTATTATAAAATCAAGGGGATTGGCTTTATTACATTTCTCCAGAGGGAAATATCCAAATTTACGCCACTAATCTCTTTAGGAAGCAAAGCCAGAAATCAGTTTTTAACTATTTATTAAGATAAAGTTTATCTACTTTAAAAATGAAATAAAGAGGCAGAAGAGTAAAGTTGATTTAATTTTGCTGAAGTTATTAAATAAAATGTTACCTCCATCATGTTTTCTGTTTTTTAAAAAAACTTCCCAGCCTAACCTAATATACATACCTACAATTAAACAGATAAACTATGGATTAGAAAGGTCTCAGAAAGGCACATTGGTGTCTACACACTAACAAGACAGCACAAGTACTAATTCAAGTCAAACTTACTCAAAGTCATAATCAAACATGCCAGGCGGGCTGAGGGGCAGCATTTGAAAGGAAGAAAGCAATAGCCATTAATATACTAATGAATTCAATAAATAGGTTGATTAGCCTAGCGAGATTATTGAAAAAAAAAATAAAGCCAATGTCCAAATGCCATAAAGTTCTTATTTAATATAGAAAATATGATTGATTGATTTACCACAATTTGGCACAAAAAAGCACTCCGGACCTGGCAGTGCAGAGTCCCCCTCCCCATGTGGACTGCTGGGAAATGAGGTGTTAACCAGAGGAAGAGTGGTTTATGGAAGGTATTTTTATATGCAGAGAAAGGAAGCCAGCAGCTATGTGGAGTTGCATGTTAGCTCCCAGACAGAGACAGAACTTTCTGTGCACGCAAAGACAACCGTGTGGGCACTCAGAAAGCAGAGGCTCTCTCTAGATTATTAGAGCAGAAGCAAAGAAGTTGGTTCAGGCAGCTAGATGGAGGCGGTTGTAGAAATACCTAGCAATGTTGCATTCAAATATGGCTATATGCACACGAGCGCACGCATATACACACACACACAGACACACTTACTTTTCACTTATAAACCTAAAAAGAAAACATTGTGAATTGCTTGAATTTAGTTACCAAACAGTTACATTCCCATCAGCAGACTCTAGCATCCATCCAAACATGCACGCACACCCACCATGGCACTCCTCCTGGAAGCCAACAATTGTATTGGTTAGAAAGAGGGACGTTAACATGACACTTCAACGGTATTCAGTCCTAACTCAGAAGTTCAGCTGCAACGAGGCTACTAAGAGGAAGCAGCTTTCCCGTTGAATGTGAGATACTCCTCAGCTGATGCAAGTGGCTGAATATGGGGCACTTTGGTAGGTAACAGCATCCCCGGCACTTGCACAGCAGAGTGGAACTAAGGGCCCCATGAGCAATGGCCAGCATCTTTCACCTGGTTCACAGTGTTCAGATGCCAGACATGAGAGCTGGATATTCAGGCGAGGTTCCAGCCACGCCAGAAGAGCACTCAGCACTGCTAGCAGAGCTGTGAGGTAGAAAGTAGGAAAGCTTGGACTACTTTGCAAGCAGTGTCAACCATGCCTGAAGACGGCTCGTTCCAGTGGCCCCCAATGCTTCAGTCAGCACTCTGCTTATGCAAACAACTGGGAGAGCCCTGAATCAGGATTTGCAGGCCCCAGATAGACTTTCAAGATTTATTAAATAATACTTTCATCTCAGGACATTCAAGAGAAATGGGCAAACAAGCAGGTGTCTGTTTCCGAAGAGCATTTCCAGTATATTCATTTCAAAGCACCTAGAGTTATATCATTAATTTCTTGTGACTAGCTTCACGTTCCTGGATGGTGCCTGGAAATTTTCCTTTGCTGGAAGGATTTGAGGAAGTAGTTAGTAGGAACAGTTAGTTTTAACATCACAGAGCTGTCTCCAACACAGTCAGACGTGTGAGATTCAGTAACTGTTGTTTTAGAACAGCAGTCAATTAATGGTAAGTGACTTTGTATTATTTAGATTTCTCTCTCTGCTTTACGTTCTAGGATCATAGGAACTGCCATACCAGATCAGACCAGGCTTCTATCTTGTTCGATGTTCTGCTTCCAACAGTAGTCAGGATCAGCTACTTCAGAGGAAAGTACAAGAAACCCCATAACAGAATAACCGGCCCAGGGGGCAGTTTTTTCCTAGAATCAGTTGCTAGTGTTGGCTTATGCTCTGAAGCATGAAGGTTTATAAAGTTTTTATCAGATCTAATGTAACTCTGAACTCTCATTGCCCACATAAATGCTTACTACTATTTGAATCCTACTAAGCTTTGGTCTCAGAGATTTCTCATAGATGTGAGTTCCACAGGTTAAGTATGTTTGTTTTAAAACTAGTTCCTTTTGCCAGTTTAAATGTGCTGTCTATTAGTTTTACAAGATGTCCCTTTCCTCTTATATTGCGAGAAACTTATAATGTTATTTACCCCTTCATATAACACAAGAACCAGTGGTCACCCAATGAAATGAATAGGCAACAAGTTTAAAACGACACAAGGAAGTATTTCCTCACACAGCGTACAATCAACCTGTGGAACTCATTGCCAGAGGAGGTTGTGAAGCCAAAAGTATAGACAACTTCATGGAAGATGGGTCCATCCATTGTTGTAAGCCAAGATCAGGAATGCAACCTCACACTCTAGGTATCCCTAAATCTCTGACTGCCAGAACCTGGGACTAGACAACAGGGGATAGATCACTCAGTAATTGCCCTGTTCTGTTCATTCCTTCTGAAGCATCTGGCACCAGGTCAGTCAGAAAACAGAACACTGAGCTAGATGGATCATAGAATATCCGGGCTGGACGGGACCTCAGGAGGGATCTAGTCCAACCCCCTGCTCAAAGCAGGACCTACCCCAATTAAATCATCCCAGCCAGGGCTTTGTCAAGCCTGACCTTAAAAACCTCTAAGGAAGGAGAAAATGGCATTCTCCATGTGGTGTGACCTCCCACGTACTATCTCTAATAGGGCCTCTCTAAAGCCACCTATTTCAGAACTGGCCACCCAAGGGCAACCAAGTGAAGGCTGTGAGATCTTTACTACTTCTTACATGGCTGTATGGTCAGCTTACATCTGTGTTCAAATGAATATGAAAAGCAAGGCAGCTCCAGAACAGCACATGGAACAAAGGCTCAGTCTGGAGCCAAATGACAACAACAATGGCTTGGGATCAAAGTTGCAATGAAATTATCCAGGATTTCTATGATCACTGGATTCCCAAAGCGTTTTGGTTTATTTCCTGATCCTTTTCCCCGAACAGATCTGCCAACATCCCTACCTCATTCTGTTCCAGAGAACAAAATGCAGGCGCCAAGGGGACTGGATTGTAACATCTCCCCTGGGAGGGAAGCCAGTATTATTCTGCTTTACAGATTGAGAAATTGAAATGGCACAGAAAAGGGAGGGGCCACACAGGTATTTCATCAGAGCCGGGATTAGAAATCAGGACCTCTTGCCTTCCAGTGTCCTGCTCAGTCCACCAGCCCAACTGTTTCTAAATGCCTCCCACCCTTCTCTCTCCCAGGGGGAAGGGGGGCCAGACAGGCTGTCTATGTCACCCAAAGAACGTAATCAATTGGATTCAGTGATTTGCAGGTTAACAGGAAGAGAGAATTCAGACTGTCATCTGCGCTTCATGACCCCAACTAACCAGTGGTCTGAACTGCTCATTGCTCACAGACATCGGGCTACTTCCAGGCAATAAAGCCGTTTTGGCAACAACCAGCTGTTCAGAGGACGTGGTGAGTGCAGCTGGCCCCACTAACCTGTGTCGATTTTTGTTCTTCCGTTTTTTGTGGCTGCTGTGGTGACTCCCCGAGGAGGTGGAAGAAGCGGCTTTCTGGGGTTTCACTCCCTGCACAGACCCATCCAGCTCTTCAGTATCCTCCTGGTTGGGCTCGTTCTCCTGATTGTGAAAGTCTGGAGAAGTATCACTCTCTGTCCCACTACCTGGCTCCCCTAGAACACAGCAAACCCAGGAGAGCACAGCTGTTACTTCCCAGCAGTTCGGCCCCAGGGCAGACCCTGGTGAATCCCTTCGCACTCAAAATAAGAAAGTGCTGGAGCCAAATCCTGAGTACAGCAGCAAATCGCATATGGAAGCCACATGGAGGGCAGCTTAAAGTCTCCAATATATAGCACAGAAAAGGTCACTAAGTGTGACTAAGCAGCATTTCCTTAGTGTGACAAGTTACCCCCTTTGAAACTGATGCACGCTAGACTCAAATCCAATTAAATCAACACCTGATTCAGGAATAACCCTGGTAAACATGTCAAGAATCAGAGAGGTAGCCGTGTTAGTCTGGAATAGCAGAGGTAACAAAGTCCCGTGGCACCTTAAAGACTAACTATAAAGTTTTGAAGCATAAGCTTTCGTGGGCTAATACCCACTTCGTTGGATGCAAGCAGTGGGTATTAGCCCACGAAAGCTTATGCTTCAAAACTTTATAGTTAGTCTTTAAGGTGCCACAGGACTTTGTTACCCCTGGTAAACATGTATTTATTGCATACCAGTTTCTACAGTAGACACCACACAATGCCCTTAAGCACCCAAGAGAGGAAGCCATAAGAGCAAAAGTTGTCAGCCCCAAAGGCAGAGAACCAGCACTGCACCTAGTTGCACCAACAATCCCTTTTATCGTGGAGTAAAAGTTAGTGCATGTAAAACTCAACCTCTATATCAAAGCTGAACAGTTAGAGGCTGTGCTAACTCAGGGGGGGAGATGTAAACGTGTGTGAAGCTTTTGACCGATGCCAGGGTTCTGTGCAGCAAGCACTCAGATCCACGGCCAATTACTTACCATTTAATGGCAGGAAAGAAAAAGTGCCAAAGCTCCAACCCTGGAGCTTCATCGCCCCAAAATACCAACCCCACTTAAATGCACTTCACTTGCAGACAGCAGTTCAAGCAGACACAAAAGATAATGCCATTGCTAAAAGAGAGGTCTACATTTTAACGTGCACACTTGTAATGAGTACAACCGTGATCTTATTTAGAGCAACACAATTGCTGGGGCATGAAAAGCAGCACACCTAACTGACAGGGAAACAGAAGGACCAGACAAACTGTGCTGGAAGGGGAACCCTCTAACAGGATCGTAATTACCCTCGGTCATGCACATGGTAAGGGGAAAAGCATAGGAGCTGACTCCATGGATATTCCAGGGCTGGAGCACCCACAGAAAAAAATTAGCAGGTGCTTAGCACCCACCAGCAGCCAAACTCCCCGCTGCCCAAACTCCTGCCCGCAGACAGCCCTCACTTATCAACTCCTCCCTCTCCCTTCCAGCACACCAAGGAACAGCTCTGTGGCATGCAGGAGGTGCTGGGAGGCAGGAGGAGGAGCAGGGATGGTGCCTGCTCAGGGGAGGGGGCAGAAAGAGGCAGGGAAGGGGCAAAGGTGGGGTCTTGGGGGAAGGGGTAGAATTGGGATGGGGCCTGGGGCTGCACGAGGGTTCATCACCCCCAGGGAAAATTAGAAGCAGGTGCCTATGGGGTGAAGAGAACAGACATGTGACCTAATTCCTCAGGAAGCAGTTTGCTTCATTCCAAGTTAGTTAGATGGCAAAAGGAAAGAAGTAGCAGCTTACGCTTTTCAATGAGCTGGTCCTGAACACCGGCCAATGCACTGACTGCCTAGAAAATCAGAAGGCGCATTAATAAAGACAGTTTCCCAGTTTTTTATTTTTTTCAAGCTTTCAAAAACATGCAAGGCCCCTCACAAAACAAGAGGGGGTTCCTTGGTCTCTGCTCCAAAGGATTTGCAGTCTAAACTCAGCATGTTATGACAGGAGGGGGCATTAAAGCCAAAAAAGAAGAGGAGGGAGAATGACAATGAGGGCAGGAATCCTGAGAGACAGAAGTTTGTTGATCGGTCTGTCACCCACTCCCTCCCCTCAGAGGCATTTGGGCATTGTGGCAGATGTGAATTTGATGGGAGTGTGGAAGACAGCTTGGAGATACTTGTGAGAGGAGGAGACAGATCAACACAGCCACTGAAATGGCACAAACTATGCTCTGAGAACAGGGAGAGAGATCAGCCACCCCCGGGGTTTCCTCTCAATAAGGCCAAAGAAAGCAGAATAAACAGGTTATTATCCCCTTGTTAGGTACAAAGTGAACAACAGAAGGAAACTCCACGAAGAACAATTCAGCATAACCTGGAAGAAAAGAGAAGGGTGAGAAATGACCGAGGGGACAGTGCACAATATATGATCTGTTCAGCTCAGCTTTGTTCACCCCAATGTTCATGGGCAAAGGCCAGGCAGTTCTGCCCAGAAAGCTTAGGACTTTAGTTGGCATTGCATTCTGCCTGGTCACAAGCACTGTACTCACTGCGGCTGAGGTGACCGAAGATTTGCTGAAGAGTCGTTCAGCTTCTTTAAATTTCCGGTTCCTTCGGTCATTTTTACTGTTCGAGTTTCTGAAATACACAGCAAAGTCTCATTGCAAATACTCAATCAGCACGTCAGCTGGTGTTCTGTTCCCTTATCTACCTACGCAAGGCATAACCTGCGGGTTAGGACAAGGCAGGAAGACACTGCAGCCCAAGGACACTGCACAAAAGTCCCTAGTGGATCAGCCACTAATCCCTGGGAATGCCCTGCACTCATGGCCTTACTGTTCTCTAATGAGAAATTGTGCCTGCTACATGCTGTGTCCCCTGAAAACATATGGAGTCTAGGGAAGCTCCACAAGTCCCCGGGACCCATATGGCCCCCTTTAGTGCTGGGAAGAGGGAGACAAGATACAAGGAAGTTTTACAGGCTGATGTCATTTCAACTGGTCCACAAACAAGGTATCTTACAGATACAATGTCCTGTGTATTAGCTAACCTCAGGGACCATCCCAATATGTGATTTTTTAAAAAACTTCTACTTATCAATGCTGTTTAGAAACCAGAACTTCAGGACTGGGATGGAAACATATAACCAAAAGAAAAGCCCAGATGTTCCATGCCAGAGTGAAACTACTGTCCCCTGAGCCAGGGCACCCAGAAAAGTCACCTCTCTCCACTCACTTCTGGTTCGTCAGGTAGCGATCCCAGCCACGGATGATGTTGCCGTACATCTGGGTGTCCTCTAAGTAGCTGCCCTCAAAAGCATAGATCTGCCTCTCCAAATTCGCTAGGGTCTCCTGGTATAAGAAGTTCAGAACAAAAGAAGAGGCTAATTCCAGCACATCCCCAGAGCCGGTCAGTGACCCAGGCGTACCATGGCTGGCCACAGCCAAGGGACTCCCAGGAGTCTGCAGAAGCTGTGTGAGCTTTAGCGGTGGGTCAGCTCCCCCAGATCTTATGGTTTACACCTGCTGCAGGGGGGCGGGTAGGGAGAGATGGGAACAGGTGGAAAGGGGGGGGGGGGGATGCAGGAGATGCCTGCGAATTTGTGCCTGTTACCATGGAAGTGGTATAACCCCCCAAATACCGCTGCTCAACAATGTACCTCTTATCCCTCCCCCGTTTCCCAGTCCCCCCAGATTCCACCATCCTCTCTGTCCCTAGAGAAATGCACCCCATTTACCAGATCCCACCCCAATCCTCACCACCCCATAGCCGGTGCACCCCCTTCCCCACCCCCTTCCTCACCGCCCCCCCGAGCCGGTGCACCCCCTTCCCCACCCCCATCCGCACCGCCCCCCCGAGCCGGTGCACCCCCATCCTCACCGCCCCCCCGAGCCGGTGCACCCCCTTCCCCACCCCCATCCTCACCGCCCCCCCGAGCCGGTGCACCCCCTTCCCCACCGCCCCCCCGAGCCGGTGCACCCCCATCCTCACCGCCCCCCCGAGCCGGTGCACCCCCTTCCCCACCCCCATCCGCACCGCCCCCCCCGAGCCGGTGCACCCCCTTCCTCACCGCCCCCCCGAGCCGGTGCACCCCCTTCCCCACCACCACCCCGAGCCGGTGCACCCCCTTCCCCACCCCACGGCGGGGCTGCGGACCCAGGGGCCCGAGGGCGCGGCCGAGAGGGAGGGCGGGGGGAGCGCGGCCTAGCCGCCGCCCCAGCCCGCGGCCTCTCGTAGCGCCGGCGGCCGAGCCGGGTCAGGGGTGGGCCGCGCTCCCGGCCCCTCACCGCCAGCTCCTGCTTGCGCTTCACCAGCTCGGCGAGCTCCCGGCGGGTGTCGGGGATCTGGGGGGGGCCCCCGGCCTTGGTGTGCAGCGCCGCCATGATGGGCTGCGGCCTGCGGCGGGGCGGGAGCCGCGCCGGGAGGAGGGGGCCGCGGCCGGCTGCGCTGCCGGCCTGGGCCGCCGGGGGCAGCGCTGAGACCCCGGCCGGCCGGATGGGCCCCGACCCGCGGCGCCCCCGCTTCCCCCGGTCCCCGGGATCCCGCGGCCCTCGGGACCCCCCCATCCGCCCTGGGTCGGGACCCCCACCTGGGAACCCCCGCACCGAGCCCCCCGGGATCCCCATCCACCGGGACCCCCGCAGCGAGCCCCCCGGGATCCCCATCCACCGGGACCCCCCCGCACCGAGCCCCCCGGGATCCCCATCCACCGGGACCCCCGCACCGAGCCCCCCGGGATCCCAATCCACCGGGACCCCCGCACTCCTCTGGACCCCCAACCCGGAACCCCCCCCCCATCCACCCTGCACGGAGACCCCCCCCACCCTGGGACCCCTTCACACCAAGCTCCCCTGCACCCCCATTTACCCTGCATTGAGACCCCCCCAGAAACTCCCCCCAAGACCCCCACCCTGGGACCCCCACACCCCCATCCACCATATACTGAGACCCCCAGCCTGGGACCCCTCCCCCAGCACTCCCATCCACTCTGCATCCAGGCCCCCCACCCCAGGACACTCATCCACCCTGCAGAGCCCCCCCAGGTATCCCACCCTGTATGGAGCCCCCCGATAGCCCCATCCACCCCACACCAAGCCCCCCGGAGCCTCCCACCCAATCCCTAGCATTCCCCTCTAGATAGGGTGATCAGATAGCAAATGTGAAAAATCTGGACAGGGTGAGGGCGGGCATAATAAGAGACTATATAAGAAAAAGATCCCCAAATCTCAACTGTCCCTATTAAAGGGGGACATCTGGTCACCCTCCATCCAGAGCCCCTCCGCTTCCCCCCAGCCCCCGGCATCCTAATCCAACCTATACCCAGAGTAACACTAAAACCTACCGCCCCGTACTCCGTTCCACCCAACACCCCATCCATCCCTAACTGGGCCCTTCATATACATTTTGAGTTAGATCTACTGTATTTTCACTGCTTAATGAAACCGTTTTCATTAGCCTAGTAGTCAATACTCACTCTTCTCTGGAGTCAGGTTAAGCTCTTACAGTGACCTTACTGTAATCTTGTCAGTTGTTCTCCAAATAAACTTGTCTTTAATTAGCCCTGGTTACTAACTATGCCAACTTCACATTTTGTTTAGCTTCTCTAGCAAAGTGATCAGTTTTTTCTACTTGGCCATTAGTTTCTTGTAAAGAAAAAGTACCTCCCAAGGGACATTGTTGGATAGATCAGAATGCTATTGAGATTTTTGAACGTCCTTCATTGTCCCCTTGGAACATAGTGTAGCTTGTCAGTGGCTCTGCTCCTGTTACACACAGCAGTATGGACCTCCCTCTCTGATTTCTATGCAATACCACCTACTTTCCAGAAAATTTAGAAATACTAAAGCTACATCCAACAAGTGGCTTCATTTGCTCCAGTTTTGCTGAAGATTCAAGTTACTGACACCAACTAATAGGCATGTGAGTGCCTGTAAGACCCTGTCTGCACTGGAAAGGTGTACTGCTCTAGCTGTACCAGTATAATTAAAGCAGTACACCACTCTAGCGTGGATGCAATAATGGGACTATCCCCGTATAGCTATTCCTGTGCAGGAAAGTGAATAAGCTATACTGGTATAACTGCATCCAGTTTGTACCAGTATCAGTTAAAATAAAATAAAAAATCAACTCCCCCACTCAATGTAGTTACATCAGTACAACTGTCAGTGTAGACAGGCCTATAGGACTGACATTTCATAGCTCTAGTCATGTAAAATGGATCATGGTGATTAAAGTTTCTCTCTCAATAGTAGTCAGATATCTAATGGGTCCAGTAATCAACAGCATCAGTTTCTCATTTGTTCTCTTTGTAACCTCTACAGCTGATCCCAGCCTCCTCAACTCTCCCCCCAAGTTGCTTCCCAGATCAACTACTCTCTTCCTGCTCCACATCCTTCTCAGGACTCACCACTCCCAGGACACACTCAGAAGTCAGCCAATTAATGGTGGCTAGTTTAAAGGGTATACGAAGGAAGGCTTTATTATAAGAAATGGAAAATCAGTATATTGATGTGTTCCCTTCCCCTGCGCTACTGCAGTATTAATAAGTACAGGAATAGCCTTGCAACAGCACCTTTGTTAAGAAACATTCACCATACCATTTAAAACAGGGTCTGATGAAATTCTAGAATTTTAATTTAAAATGGATTTTATACATTTGACTTGATACAAACATACTTTTGAACATACGGTATGCTAAATACTGTGCCATTTATAACAGTGTAGACACAACCATTCAAAAAAGATACTACTAGTATATTTCCACATACCATAGTAAAACAAAGTTTTCCCACAGGTAAAAAAAACTCCGTTCCAAATGGAAAGATGTTACAAAATGTAAACCTAAGTGATGTATAGCAAACGGCAGCTAGCTTGAACTGCCTTCAGATATTTTTAAAAGATGCAGACCTTTAAACCATTTAAAGGAAAATTTAAAAACAGATCATATCTGAACCAATACTTCAATCACCAACAGTAAAACATCACATTGCATTGGTAGTCACTGAGCTGGCACATTGGGGCAAGCTATTTCCCAGGAAAAGCAGGACAGAGTGATGGAAAGAAATACTGAGTAAAATCCTTATATTGCCCCAGCAGGACAATTTATGGGCCCAATCCTGTAAGTACATCAATTGCATAATATTAATAGTTCTAACTTTACACACATGCATATATCTGTAGGCATCCCATGCGTTTTCATGGCCTGATACAAGGAGTTATCAGATTTTACACTTAAAAAAAAAGGCAAGAAGTCACTTGCACATAAATTTGGATGTTGCATTCAGAAAGGGGGTTGCTTTGGTTTTCACACCACCACCGAGTGTTGGTGTACTACAGTTGTTGAATTCCACCACAAGAAACCTGTTTGGTCTAACATAAAAAAGCCCCCAACTGATGCAGTGCAGCAAAATCAAAACAGTTTTGTGCTATTGTACACAGTGTAATCAAGTCTCGAAAGGGTAATTCACAAATTATCACATTGTACACTAAGAAGTTTCATAGACATTTCATATTTCCAAACCCATGACTGGACACGACTTCAGCCTGACGCAAATCAATGCCACTCCTCAGATGGAGCTGGAAAGGTCACAAATCAGCAACATTCAGGAAGTGTATCACTAGTGAACAAATCTGAAAAAGTGTTCTGCTCATATTTTTCATCTCACCTTTACATCACAGCTGAGTATTTGAGCTAGGTCTCTTCTCTTTGTGGAAGAAAGATCCATTCTAATGGGCCAGTGTCACATTTATCAAAAAGAAAAGTACTGCACTTTAGTAGGCTTTATATATTCTGTTTTGTCTAACTAGGTTAAACCCATTGAGCTAGTTTTAGCCAACATTTTAATTTTAAAAATAATCTAAATGTGCTGGTGACGCTTTCTGAAAAAAGTAAAGATTTAGGGCAAACTAGCCCATCTTTCATAGTATTGGTCGAATCTGTCAGGTCATATATCTAATGTTTGGTGACCTCAGCACTCCTTAATGGACATATGTCCACATTCCAGAAGATACAACACAACAGGAAATCACAGACACTAAACTTGTGTGCAGCCACACAAGGGTTTCAGGCATTGCCCAGTAATAGCAGATGTGCACACAGCTCTGGTTTGAGCCATACGGACCCCTCTCTTACTTTCAAACAAACTCACTGCATTTTTAAGAGTGTACAGATAGGATCTATCAGAATAGAACATACAATCACCTAGCTGAAGTCTTGGATGACTTCAGTACCTGATGGGAGTACATGCAGAATACAAAATAAACATGCAACTGCACAGGTGGCACACAGACACCAAGAGCTAGGATGGTTGGGTGCTGCCAGTAGAAGCGAGAGACTGCTCAGCTCTGCGAGAAGTATACTCAGCGCTGGTTTGAATTACGTGACCACTCCGATTTTAAAGCAAACACACAACATAATCTTCACGTGTACACACGCAGATCTGCCACTGAGCCATGAAACCAAATTAATGCCATTTGTAAAAATGAGAGATTTCATCCTATGACTGGTACTCCTGCTTTTTATGATGAAATAAAGTAGTATTATAGTATTAACAAAATATAAAAGTAATGAATTACCAACCTGCAACACAATTCTAGAATTATCTATGTTTCACCTATCTAGCCTTTCCTTGGTGATGTAATACAGCATTCTAAACAATGTTTACCCTCAATATTAGAATTTCCCCCACCCTATCTTTTTGTATTTGTGGGTTTTTATTAAAAATATATATATAGTTTCTATTTCAGAGAATATAAAGCAAAACCAAGCTGGACACTAGAAAAACGTTACAACTAAAGGCAGCTAGGGCTAAATTTACAAATCTTTATTTAAAAACCCCAGAGTACATATAAAGGACAGTTTGCTATCCAAAGCACATTCTTCTTATGCCTAACTATTTGAAAACCTGCATTTATACCCCATATTTACACAATAAACTTTAGTTATGTGTATAATATACAACTTATGTATATACACAAGAAGTATATACATAACACACGAAGACTGTATGCTCCATACATCACAAATGCAAGGGAATATTAGTAATCAAACTGAAATAATTTCTTATATCACAAGGTAACACTCAGGAGGAAAATATCAGAATATATGCAAATCTAAATAGTTACATGTTTTGAAAATGTCTCTCAGACTTTTCACAATTATAAAGTATTGACTGTTTTCTGTTACATGCAGGTGAAAAAGTATTTCAGACATGACAGTATGATACTTTCCATAAAGTAAAATTAAAAAAAAAATAATAGTGCAAATTATGGTTAAAACAGTAGATATTTTTCTTTTTGATGGTAACATATAATTAAATGCAGAAATTATGTGAAATGATTCATGGGCCAGAGTGGTGTCAAAGTAACAAAAAAAACTAGCTTCAAATATGGACAAAAATCAGTACCCAGAGGCAATGTCAGCAAACATTTGCAACATACTGAGTGCACACAGCCTTCGACAGCAAGCCACACGATCATAATCTAAGGTCCCATGAAGCGCTCTCTCTCTTTTCAAACTACACTGCCTATAAATTATACGGTATTCCAGTGAAATGTCCTTCCCTGAAAAATCATTTCAATGAAAACTGGCTATCCAAAACATATGAATACAAAGAGAAGATTTGCAGCATATCTTCCTTTTCAATGACAGAAACCTGGTAAAGTCCTCTGCTTAGTGAATGGTTTGCTTTGTGTGTACAATTCAGCAAATTGCGTCAAATAATTGGACACTACAAAACATTAGATGATGTTCACTGTAACTAAGATTCTAGTTAAGAATAAAGGAGCAATTTCAAAGGATTGTCAACAAAACAGTTTACAAAACCATGTTCTTTTTAAAAATGCCTATTTTGTTCCATATCCATTAAGTACAACCTTAGATGTAAAAATAAATATGTAATGAACAGCTCCATCCTTAGAACTCTCACTTATAGGTGCCTTCTATTTCTCTTTTTCTTTGCTTCTTCTTTTTTTTTTTAAAGGGAGAATCCTCTTAAAGCAAAGGCTGTACTTCCTGATGAGTTTCAAAACTACAAAGGAGATGAGTAAGTCAGGAGTTCCCCAAAATAAACTACAGTGAGCTGATCAGCAACAGAGGAAAGACTTTAAGGCAATAAGAGGCATCAATGCTGTGATGCTTCAACGGTTACATCCAGACTCAAGTTCTACTGAAAGAAGATCTTTGAAGCCTCTTTCTGATCTGTTAACTATCTGATTCTCTCCTCCTCCTCCTCCTCCTCCTCCTCTTCTTCTTCTTCCGGTTTCCTGTCCACCTCAGATGTATCTGAAGATTCGTGAAGAAGGACGTATTCCCTGCTGCTGAACCCAAACTTCAGCACATCCTTTTCTTTCAATTCGTAGTAACGCTGAGGTTCAATCCGTTGGTTATTTAGGAAAGTACCATTGCCAGAGCCAAGGTCAATGATGTAAGGTTTTACTCTGCGGCCAACTGTACCATCGGCACGGGTGTACTGCACAAGCCTGGCAAAAACAGAAACAACCTTTAAACCATAATGAAAGAAGTATAACCAGCCTCTCGATGCTGTTAATAAAAATGGAGCTGGATCTTTCTGAATAACCTCAAGATAGCAAATACCTACCTCAATTTCCAAAAACCTCATTAAATACAGAAAGTCTCTGAAAAGATACGAGACACTCAGCCTGCCTAAAAATTTCTCTCCCTATAGAATGAGCTGAAGTTAAATGAAAGCCTGTGCCATGTTTTAAACATTAAAAAGATCAAGATTAGTAATATACAAATTGTTATACCAAAATAAATAAATAATTAAACAGCAACTCTGCTTCCAGCGGTGGACAATCCCTGCTATTTCAAAGGAAAGTCAACACTCCATATTGTAAGCCTGGAAAGGCTCCTTTTAACCTACCGAGCATGACTGCAAGTGTTACTCGGATGTCTACTTCTATTTTGAATACTGCAGTACTCTTTGCCTTACTTAAAGGCTGCTTATGGTTAGATGTGAGGAATCTAAGGTAATTTTAACTACCGCTAAAAGGATACACAGCTGTTGTACATAAAAACGAGCTAATTCTGAAACAGAAGATTAATGTATAGATTTAATAGTTTGCAGAGGATTTTAAGTACCCAACCTGACATTCACTTCTAGCCTCCACAACAATCCAGTTTTCTAGGCAGGCACAGCAAGTAACACTTACCGATACTGAAACACAGCATGCTGTTTGGAGCAAGAGGGATGGTCAATAGGAATATCTGCGATTCTTCGGTGCCTGCCCAGCAGGTAAGCACTCTGCCTGTGAATGTACATGACTGGGAGAACCTCATCATTCTTAAAAGGGTAGAGACGCCATCTTTTCTTTGGAATCCGAGCTTCCGGGGGCTCGCTGTATTTAATCACAACTCCTCGAAAGGTATTTGAATCCTCTAGGAGTGCACCAGACAGTTCAAAACTTGGTTTCTCTTTGTTTGTTGGATCTTTGTCTTTATTTTCACCATCAGGTTTACCAAGGTCCAGAGTTTCATCACCACTGCTTGTTTCATTCCTCTGGCGATGCTCACGTCTTCTCTCATTATAAAATTCTCTCTCATCATGTTGCTCCCGGAGATTTTGGGCATCCCTCTCTCTCTCATACCCTCGACCTCCTGGCCTTTCATTGAGATTTTTCCTTCTCTTTGAATGATCTCTGTGTCTGTCACCATTTCTATCTCGTCTGTGTTCTTGCTCTGACTGATCTCTGTGCTGTCGCTCCTCATGTCCTCTCCGGGAATGGTCATCTCGCTCCTGTAACAAAGAAAATCTTAGTGATCTATTTAGAATGAAGAATGAAAAAACACAGGGAATTTTGTTTGGTCTTTAAAATTTCAATTTAATATGAGACTAGAACAAAACAACCAACAACCAACAAGTATACAGGTTTTTAAAAAGTGGATGAAAATGACTTCCTCATTCACTTGCTAAGACCCATGTTTAGGTTTCTGAGTTACAATAGATAACATTACTGTGTTAAAGAAGAGAACACAGACTTGCATTCCCTGCACTGAATTAGGGCTTGATGAGATGACTGTTCAGAGATTACATGTCCATAAACTCATGTTTTGGAAGATAAATATAAGCTGAATCGGTTTTCAATTACCTTATTTTAAAAGGAAAGGTTCTTGAGTTACATATAATTATAAAGTATTTGGCTTTGTAACTAGTATTCGGCTTTGCAACCCCTCCATCTGCATCCAATAATATTAAAAGAACTGGCATATGAAACTGCCAATAGCAGGGATTTGTAATGAATCCCTAAACAAGGGGCATAGTCTATGACTGGAAAATTACTAATATAGTATCAATTTTAAGAAAGGGGAAAAAAGACCAACCTGATCTATTTCTTTGAGAAGATAATGATTTTTTGAGACAAAGGAACTCCAGTAGCTCTTATCTACCTTGATTTCAGTAACACATTTTGATATAGTTCCACATGGCAAATTATTAGTTACACTGGAGAAGATCGGGATTAATATGAGAACTGAAAGGAGTTCTTCAGGGATCAGTGTTGGGACCTCTCTTATTTAACATTTTTATTCATAAAATTTTATTCAGCACAAAATTGGGAGTGTGCTAATAAAATTTGCAGATGACACAAACTTGGGCAGTACTGCCAATTCTGAGGAGGACTGGAATACCATACGAGAAGATCTTGATGACCTTGCAAACTGGAGTAATAGAAATGGGTTGAAATTTAATAATACAAAGCACACGTTGGGACTACCAAGAATTTTTACTATAAGCTGGGGACATATCAGTTGGATGTGACAGAGGAGAAAGACCTAGGTGCATTGGCTGATCACAGGATGACTATGAGCATCAGGTGAGTATTTCCTGTAAAGACAGGGAAGTATTATAATCATCATGCAAGGCACTGGTGAAACCTCATCCGGAATGCTGTGTGCAGTTCTGGTCTCCCATGTTTAACAAAGATGATTTCAAATTGGAACAGGTGCAGAGAAGGGTTATTAGAATGATGGGAAGAATAAAAAGCCTACCTTATGGGAGGAGACTCAGGAGCTTGGCTTGTTTAGCCTGACAAAACAAAGGCTGAGGGGAGATATGATTGCTCTCTATACATACATCAAAGGCCTAGATACCGAGGAGGGAAAGGAATTGTTTATGTTAAGCTCATCTTCAGTTTTTGCAGTAATTCAGACAGAGGTTATGGGTCTAGTACAGGAGTGGATGGGTGAAGTTCTGTAGCCTATAATGTGCAAGAGCTCAAACTAGATGATCATGATCTCTTTTGACCTCCTGCTGCTGCTGTCCCCAAAGCCCCAAGCCAGCATACTACTCTGTGTGATCAGAATCCTGTGCCTGGAGGTGACAACACTGAAATCAACAGCACTCTGTGCAACTGGAACAGTTTGCAGCATAAGGCGTACCATGACAAAGTCCTCACGTTCTTATTAAATTAACAACACCTAGTTCCTTTGAATTAAATATATGTTCCTAAATGTACAAATTACAACAACGGATAAAAGGAAATATTAGGGGTAATCAAGTGATAAATTAGTCACATCAACCCATTTAGACCCGGATCCCACATTACTCTATGCAGACAGATGACTGGTTTCAGAAATCCCCACTGACTTCAAGAAGGAGGTTAGTCACATGGAGTAATTTTCAGGATGGGGCCCTTAGTGTTCAATATCCAGCGAATTACCTGCTTTACTTTGACTACAATGTGATGAGGGCTTCTACTTCTCTTACTTCGAGGAGACTTGCTTCTTTTAGCAGAGGACTTGTTCTTTCTTTTTGCTGGTGACCTTTAAATATTAAAAAAAATCATTTGCTGGGTCCAGTCCCCAAGGAAAAAAAAAGGAAAAGTTTGTGCAAAATGTACCGTACATGGTAATGTAACCTTAACCTAGAGCTACCACTGCACTGCGTCGTGGGAGGATGGGTTGGTGGTGAGGGGTTGGAGAGACTCCCCAGTGTGCGTATTTGGGGGTGGGGGAGATGAACTGGCCTTACGGGAGGAAGTGGGGGGATGAGGAGGGAACTGGGAAATCTCCGGTGGGGGCCGAGACGGATGTGTGTGTGGGGGGGGTCCCCTCGGCACAAGGCGGCCCAGCGGAGCCACAGGACCGCCCGTGAGGGCGAGCGGGGTCTCCCCACCCCCGTCACAGCGGGGTAAGCGCTGGCGGCCGGTACCTGCTTCGGGGCCGGGCCGGGCCCTGCTCCCGCTCGGCGGGGGGGGACTGGCTACCCCGGGCGGAGCGGGGGCTCCGCTTCGCTGCCACTTCCTGTTGCTCCTGCCGCCGCCGCTGCTTCCGCCGCCGCCGCTCGGTCTCGGCCTCCTCCATGGCTGCCGCCGGGGCCCAGGAGCAGGCGGGGAAGCAGCGGCTGCGCGAGGCCCTTCCGGTCACACGCAAACGGGAAGAGCGACGGTGTCTACGGCCACTTCCGCTTCCGGGGCACAGCCCACAGGAAGCACTCCTGGCAGGGGCGGGGCTTCAGGCGTGGTGGGGGCTTGTTCTCGCTCACTTCTGAGGGGCCGGGAGCCGCTTTACACTCTACGCATGCGCAGAGCAGCCATTACCTTCCCCCCCCCCCACCCGGCACGGCGCATGCGTGTCCTTTCGTGCCTTTCCCGCCCCCGAGCGCGGCGAGGGGACGTCGTGGCGGAATGACGCCTGTGCGCGGCGCGTTGTTGCCATGGTGATGGTACACAGCTCCCGGGGAGAGAGCGGGCCTCCGAGCCGCCATGATCCCCCCGGCGGACTCGCTGCTCCGCTACGAGACCCCGGTGCTGGTGAGCCGCAACCCGGAGAAGCGCTCCCCGAAGGTGAAGGGCTGCGGGGGACGGGCCCGGGGGATATTTGGGAGAGAGGTGGTGGTGGGGGGGGGGGTGTCTGGGTTGAGCCGAGGGGTACATGGGGGAGGGTGCGAGCGGGGGCGTGGAGGGCTGAATTGGGAGTTCATGGGGGGCGGGGAGGGCTGAGCTGTGAGGAGGGGGGCGGGGATGGCTGAGCTGGGGGTTCATGGGGGATGGGGAGGGCTGAGCTGGGGGTTCATGGGGGGTGGGGAGGGCTGAGCTGTGAGGGGGGCGGGGAGGGCTGAGCTGTGAGGAGGGGTGGGGAGGGTTGAGCTGGGCGTTCATGGGGGCGGGGAGGGCTGAGCTGTGAGGGGGGCGGGGAGGGCTGAGCTAGGGGTTCATGGGGGGCGGGGAGGGCTGAGCTGGGAGTTCATGGGGGGCGGGGATGGCTGAGCTGGGGGTTCATGGGGGGTGGGGAGGGCTGAGCTGGGCGTTCATGGGGGCGGGGAGGGCTGAGCTGTGAGGAGGGCTGAGCTGGGGGTTCGTGGGGAGGGGGCGCGGGGGGGAGAGGCATGTAAAAGATGTGAGGAGCCTAAGATGGGGTCTCTGGGGTGACCCTGTTGATGGGGGGGGTATGAGATGGGGACATAGGGGGCCTGTGTGTGTTTGTGAGCAGAGTTCTTAAAGGGCGATAAGGAGCCTGGTTCTCCCTGATTTTCCTTCCACACATGGGCTTTCTCTCGTCTCCTTGTATAGATCCTCTGAACCGGTGGGAGAGGGGTGGTGGCATGGGCAGGAAGGAGTGGGACAGTGGAGGATGAGGGAGAGGTTGGCTTCCTTGGTGGGATCAGTGGCCTCCTCTGCCCCAGTCTCTCTGGGGTCTACTTCCACACACACTATGGCTGGAATGTCAAGAATCAGAGAGGTAGCCGCGTTAGTCTGGAATAGCAGAGGTAACAAAGTCCTGTGGCACCCAACGAAGTGGGTATTAGCCCACGAAAGCTCATGCTTCAAAACTTTATAGTTAGTCTTTAAGGTGCCACAGGACTTTGTTACCTATGGCTGGAATGTGTGCCCTGCCTACATAGTCCCGGGATGTTTCTCATTTGCAGGCGCGTTCTTTGAAAGTGAGTTCTCAGCAGCCTGTGTCAACAGGACCTGTGCCGCCACCTCCAAAACCCAAGGTGACTCCTACAGCTATAGATCCAACAAAACAGGCAGAAGAAATCTTAAATGCAATCCTGCCACCAAGGTAAGAAGCTGCTCTTTCTCCCTTTCATCAGGATCTCAGGAAGAGTCAGCAATGTAGCATTCTAACCTGGAGGGCAAAGGCGGGGCAGGCAGTAAGGCGGTCTGGAAGCTGGGATTCAGTGAATGTCACAAAATTATGTTGGGGAGAGAATGGGGGATAGATTTCTAGCTAAATGAAATGTTTGTGCCTGTCAGTGAATGTGGCCCATCTAATAGCTGGTTATTTGTGCTTGGTGATGAGTGGTAGTTAAATAAGTATATTGTCTAATTTTTATCAATATTGGCTCTTTCTGAATCTGTCAAGGATGCTTTCCTCAATGATGTATGGAGGTAGCAAATGGCCCTGATTAATTATACATCAGTTTTAAAAGTAATATAATCCAAAACATTTTCCTGGCCTTGCAGTATCAGACACAAAGCAGCAGTCCCCAAGTCTTTGTAAGTCTTGTGTCTTGCTTGATGGTTGTGTAGTGTGCAGTTGGCTGTGTTTGCTATCATCCAAGTGTTGTGTAGCTAAAAGTTCCCGCCTTGCTACATGCACGTGTAAAACGCTGGCACTCCCTCTGATGTTGAAATGTCCGTTCAGCAGGGATAATGAAAGATGTCAAGGCAGCATTTGTTTAAGGATCAGGATAATCATCAGAAGCTGTGCTGACATTGGCTCAGTTGTACTGACTGTGGAGGGTGGAGAGAATGCTTGTATGCACACTTCTGTGAACAAAAAATGGGATTCTTTCAGTTTGTGGTGGAAATCAGTGCTCAAGCATATGCTTGATTAAACCATTTTCAGAGGCAGCTCCTAGGTTGTTGCTAGATAGCTGTCAATGTTTTTATTGGCAATGAAGCTATGATAAAGGCAATGAATATGGATAACAAACTAAGCTCTGCTTTTGTGATGCAGAGAATGGGTGGAAGACAATCAGCTATGGATTCAGCAGGTGTCCACCACTCCCAGTACCAGAATGGATGTAGTTCATCTGCAGGAAGAACTGGATCTCAAACTACAGCAAAGACAGGCTCGAGAAACTGGGATTTGTCCTGTCCGCAGGGAACTCTACTCACAATGCTTTGGTTAGTGAATACCCGGGTCGCAGAAACCATAGCAAAAGGCTTATAGCTCAGGACATACGGAATGGGAAATAGAGACTTTCATCTAAGCTTCCAATCCACCTCAGTCAACAGGGAATGAGAATCATTACTCTCTCATGCCTGTTTGATGACCTGTTGATCTCAGTTCAGTTCCTGGTGCAGAGGTCCACATCAGAATTAACACAAGTAGGCCCCTGTGTGAAGTCTTAGCAAGAGCCCAAGGTGAGAATGAACACACACTTTCCTCGTGCATCCTAAATGGGTCCCTACAGGGCAGGGTTGAGGTACACTGGCAGGAGAAGCTTGCACTATTATTAAACATACTGTACTTGCCCTCTTGAAACTGCCCAGGCTGGCACTCTAGCATTTCTCACTACCATGTATAGATGAAGCCCGGTTGCCACAGGCTGACACTGAGGAGGTGTTATTGTGGCAACAGGGCATTGAACTGTAAGCTGGGATTTGTTGCATATTTGCATGGGAGAGAAAGATTCATCCAACACCACTTAGCCATACTCCAATAACTAGATCAATTCATCTTAAATTATTAAACGTCTTGCTAACACTATGCTAGTCCTCCAGCTGCTACAGACCAACTCCAGAGGCTGGTAGAGACACCAGCCACTGATTTAAAGAAAATTCTTATTAATATGATTGATTTGTTAATTCCTTAGCAATAGGAAGCTTCAGGTCTACACTACCTTGCCTCGAACACCTTGTATGTCATGGCCATAATTACCTTGCCAGGCACAGTGGCCCATGTCAAAATGTTTGTCTTGATACCTATGTAAAACATTTTCCCTCTATCTTTACTGTTATGCCCTTTTTATTTCAAGATGAACTTATCCGTGAGGTTACGATAAACTGTGCAGAGCGGGGACTGTTGCTGCTTCGAGTCAGAGATGAAATCCGAATGACTATTGCTGCCTATCAGACACTGTATGAGAGCAGTGTTGCCTTTGGTATGAGGAAGGCATTACAGGCTGAGCAGGGCAAATCTGACATGGAAAAGAGAGTAAGTGGGGCTGATAACTTCATAATGTACCTGTGATCTGGCACACAAATGTCTCTCTCATCTTCCTCAGGCTGGCTCAGTAGATCATATTTTCTCACACCTCTATTAGAGCATTCTGACAGTTTTTTCCAAACAAAATCAACAAACAAAACCTTCACCATTTTTCACTCAGCTCCACTATTTACATTTGAGCTGTTTTCCGATTTCATCAATAAACTCGTTCAAAATACAGGCAAGTCGCATCTTACGCGCATTTAACATGTGCGATTTTAGCTTTACGCGATCGGCAAAAAAATAAAATAAAAAAAGGAATAGGGGAAGGAAAACAAAAAGCCATTAAGTTCAATGGGTTTTGGCTATACACGATTTCCGCTTTACACGGTAATCGTGGAACTGAACCGTCGCGTATGATGCAACATGCCTGTATGCTGTTTATATTTTTTAATTTTCTAGTTCCACTGGGTGGCAGCAAAGATCATTAAAACACACATCTTGTTGATTCCCTGAGGCTGCTTTTTAATGGCTAGATTGGCTATTATCATATTTATTCTTCAAAGACTATAAAATGCATAATTTACATCTTTGTTGTATTTCAAAAACATAGCAATGAATGTCAGGCATATCTATGTTCCTTAAAAGATTATGGAATTAGAAGATGAAAAGCGAGAATTGGAAAGACAAGTGAATGAGCAGAAAGCCAAATGTGAAGCTATTGAAAAACGTGAAAGTGAAAGGCGGCAGGTGGAGGAGAAGAAACATGGCGAAGAGGTGCAGTTCTTGAAACGAACTAATCAGCAGTTGAAGGTTAGTAAAGGACTCCAACTGCAATGTCTTAGTAGGAAAATAACTGAAACATTTGCTTTGTAAAATAGTGAGACATGAAAATGAATTTTCCTTTAGTCTGTTATTCTGTTATTGAAAAGACTGCATGTGTTAGTTCCTCTCTAACTTGCATTAATGTTGCACATTCTCAAAGTTTCCTGCAGCTCTGTAGGATGAGGAATAATGCAGTTAGTTCAAATGATCCCAGACCTTTTACGGTTGGTTAACTGATCAGTTATTGAATGCATTTGTTTCCTAGACAGGCATTTTAGATTTCGGAATCTAAGGAACTTTTAAAATATGTTTGTGCTTTAAACCTGACCTAAAAACACTAGAATCCTGTACCTTATGAGAAGGGACAGTTTAAAATTAACTATTGCAGTAAGGGACAAAACTCCTTTGGGTTTCAGTGCAATGGGGGCTTTTCTCCCATCTATGTCGGGGGGGTTCTGTAATAGGTAACTAACTGGATCGCACCCATCACAGAAAGAGTAGACTGTAAAATATTTATTCTTGGAGTGGAGTTGAGCAGTGTACCTGCAATTAGAAACTACCCCAGAAAGTAGACTTTTTAGCTAAAAATTCAAAACATTCCACCTTATTTCTTCGGCTTATAAACTATGCAGATTACGGGGAACAAACCCTTCTATAATGACACACGTAAACTTTCCTAGTTTCAGGGAGAGCACTTATAAAAGAGCACAGGAACCCATTCACATTAGTCTGTGGCTTATATCTTCAAAATGGATCCTACTGACTATTGTCTTGTTTGGTCTCACCTGTGGGAGTGGGGGAGGGAAGAGAGTGGTTTCCTCCTCCTTTCCTCGTGGACTCTAGTGCTTGTCACAGGAGTGCTAGTTATTTGACCTAACGTAAACAGCTCTAGCTGTGCTTTCTGACCTAGATCACTGCAGTAACTACTTACCACCTATCCACCTGCTGACCTTCACACTGTGCTTCTGGGTCAGAGGCAACTTGGGGATTTGATTGAAGAAATTTTGGATAAGTACTTTTGTTACAAATTTAAATACATGTGTTTCCACTAGAGGACAAAGTAATTGTTTGGAAGAAACTTGAATCTGAACCTGTCACATGGGCTGAGTCTGTAAACCCACGTCTTCAGCTACATTGGAATTATAATCCTCGGGGGAACTCTGTGGCAATATCACTACATTTTTGGGGAGCGTCCAGTCTCTCTTCTCTGTTTTGCACCAGAATTACAGATAGTAATGCATTCCTGCCATTCACTAACTGTGTTCGTAAGGCAGGAAGCATTTGTTTTGATCAGATTAAAGCCAGGCATGGGCAAACGTTTTGGCCCAAGGGCCACATCAAGGGTGCAAAATTGTATGGAGGGCCGGGTAGGGAAGGCTATGCCTTCCCAAACAGCCTGGCCCTGCCCCCAACTGCCCCCCCTTTGAACTCCCAACCCATTGAACCTCCCATCCCCTGCTCCTTTGTCCCCTGACCACCTCCTCCAGAGACCCCCCTACCCTAACTGCCCTCCCAGGACCTCACCCCCTACCCTACCCCCCCACTCCCTGTCCCCCAACTGCCCTGATCCCTATTCACCCCCCTGCTCCCTGACAGACTCCTGGGACTCCCACACCCCAGCCCAGCACCACCACCCCCAGAACCTCCACCCCATCCAACTGCTCCCTGTTCCCTGACTGCGACCCCAAGACTCCCTGCCCCTTATCCAGTCCCCTGGCTCTTTACCATGCTGCTCAGAGCAGCGTGTCAGGAGGTGCACGGCCCACCAGACCTAGACATGCTTGCAGCCCCACCCCCTTACTATGCCACTCAGAGCAGCAGGAGCTCAGGGGCACACAGGACGGTCCCGCAGACTGGCTGTGGGCCGTAGTTTGCCGACACCTGGATTAAAGCATAACTATTGTAACTAGTAGTACTTCTCCAGTTGTTTCTAGTGCTCTCTCCTGGAGTCAGACTATGTCAAAATAACTCTTCCCATGGCTGTGCTTGGCTGGTTGATACATGTGATTCATGGCGGTCTAGTTCTGAGAGACAGAAGGAATAACTCTCACTCTAAAACAAAGCACCCTGGCTTTGGCAATTAAGATGGTTCTCCAGGCCAGAAATATTTAATTTGATGAAAGCAGGGTTTGTGTTAGCTGATCCCAGGAGAACATGTCTTTGCTGCTGAAAAGTTACCTCATGCTTGTGGTAAAAATATCTATTTTAAACAACCCAGAACCTTCCTGGCCAGATCTAAATTTCTTTACTTAGCACTCCGAGCTGCTTTCCTTATCTTTGACTTTCACATTTACACTCTATTCTTCCTAAGATACTTGCAGAATCTTAGGCCACAGAATGAGGTAGTTATTAGGCCAAGGATATGTTGCAACCAAATCCATATTCCTTTCCTGAACCAGAAGTATTTATAAAGAGCCATGCACTTACAATTGCTACCACTTATTTTGTTGATTTAAGTGCTGGAAGTTACATAAAGTACAAGCTCTCTGTGCATTAGTAGCAAGTTCTTTTATCCAGGACTTGGGCGTCAAGTTGTCTCGGGGACTGAAAAATTTGCAGTTCCCAGATATTTTTGACTGTGAGTCAGGGCTTGCATTCCAAACCCGAGAGCCAAATGTTTAATTTAGCAAGCATAATACAGCCTAAAATCAGAGAACAAACCACTTTTTCAGCAACTTTTATTTAATTTCCTTTTCAATACTTTACATTATAAAATGGGTCTTTCACTGAATGGAAGCCAGGCCAGCTTTTAGTTTTCCTCTCATAATGCAACACGTCTGTACCAAGAATTAAACAAACTAATTTATAAAACATGGAGTAAGGAATGAAATAACCAGGAGAAGAATGGCCTAGTTCCTCTGGAGTATTCGAGTAACTTCCTGGCATCCTCGCTCTGGAAATAATGGACAGCTGTCACTTTTCAGCAAGGGAGGAGGGAAGTTGTAGCTCAAGTCTGGTGGACTTAATGAGTTGTTTATCTTTCAGGCCCAACTTGAAGGCATCATTGCACCAAAGAAGTAGATTTCCTTGTGGGGTCCTGCAGGAAGAACTCATGAAATCTTTCTCTGAGCAAGGCTGGTGTGGTTAGTAACCCACGTTTGTCTCCTTCATAGAGGGATCCTGATTTCCACACTTAAAAGTAACTAGAAACATTGAAATTGTATTCCTTCTCCCCTTCCCTATTCAAATAGATTAAAATGTTTTGCTAATTACTGTGACCTCATTTTCAGTGACTTTTCAGCATCCAGCTCTTTGTATGCTGAACATGTCTGGGATTTGCCTCTGTGATTCTCTAACCTATTACTGTTAAGGTCATACTATTTTTAATAAACTTTTTTTACATTAGCACTTCTGCCTCTCTCGTTCTGAAATCTGTACAGCATCTAAGAGAAGTACCATACACAATGCATTGGACTAATACCAAATGGAGGGTACTGTTCAAATACACTCCTTTTAGCAGAATGCATCTTCTGTTTCTGGGGTGGGAGCAGATCCAGACTCATGAGCTTTCTATTAAGATGTACAGCTGCCAGTAATGCTGGATGTGAATGGTAAGGGGCCGGCCTGCTTTCTGCTCTTCTGAGCTGTATGCGTGGGGAAAGATGGTGTGACATTGCTAGCCTTTCTACGGGCTCCCTGCTTTTCCTTATCCCAGTCACTTGTCTGGCCCAGAACCTTCATTGCTACTGTGTAATAAATCCCACCTCTCACTATTTTCAGTGCACTTCTGTGACATGCTTTCCTTCCTGCTGAGCACTAGCATACATCACATGTACCTCCTGGGCATAAAAATGTGTAAAACGGGACAGGATGCATCTGGATACCTTTTGGCTCCAATGTTCAACAGGCACTTGGTGGGACACTGACACTTTAAAAGTGCCCATTTTAGTTAAGGAAGGGCAAGATTTGCCCTTCATTGTGGACAGGTTTTGGTACATTTTCTGCCTGTCCTAGTAAGGGCCACAGCTACCCCAATGGAAGGTTAACTTTTGGAACCTTGTTATGGTCCAGGGCCCAGTTTGGTTCCAACCCTGAGTTCTCTATTGTTCTGTTTATTGCTCATTCACTAGTGTTAAACATGCACAATTACAACATTGCCCACCCAACCAAAAGCATGAGCAGTTGGTGTCCTCAGTTCCCTTCAACAAGTAGAACACCTATGCTTTTTAATGTTTGGTATTGTAATTCCCAGCCATGCAGCCAAGGTAGTGCTCTCTTCTCAGTGCCTGCTCCAATAGCATTTCTTTCCTAGAAACTGGTAGCGACACCTTCTGTACATGCTATTTCTCCGCTTGATACAGCATTGCAAGTCTAATGCCAGCCTTGCTTGGCAGACCCCCTGAAACCTGCTCGTGGCCCACAGATCCTTGGTTGAGAACCACCGATCTTAGGGACTAAAGGTCTCTTTGCTATGTACCATTCAGAACCAGATACTTGACACTTTCCATTAAAGAAAACTTAAAGGGCATTTCTGTATGTTTTTGTTCAACTGTTAATTATTCTTAGTGCACCTTGAATTAATTCAACATTTAAAATTAATCTGGACCTAATATCATTGCAAAAGGGAGCTTTGGACTCATCCAAGCACAACTTGTCTTAACAAGAGTGACTGAAATCTTCACTTGTAGCAGGTTCTATACAACCAGATACTGTTGAATGACCCACTTTAAGTCATGAACTGGAGTCAGAAAAGCTCATTTTCAGAATTTGCAGAAAGACATTCTAAAGAGCCTTGTGACAGTAGCTGCTGAAGCAAATTTCAGCCTATATTTTGGTACTACCAGCTGTGCTCTGCTCAGATGAGGAATGAAAAGGATTATAGGGTAACAGACACTTAGGTCATAATTCCCAGCTTGTTTTCACATCATAGGGAAAGTTATTGAAAATGAGGGCTGCATCCTTTCTTCCATTATGTTGGACTCTAATATCCAGAAAAGTAGAAATTTTGAGGGACAGACTTTAGTCTCCTGCAGAGACTTCCATTTTGTGAATGACCTAATTAAACAGTATTTCCTGTTACTGCTTCAGTTTTTCCTTGCTCATGTTCAGCCTGAAACTTAATTTATCCCAGGCTCATTCCTTTGCCAGAATCACTCTTGGGGGCTCAGTGGTCCTGACAAGCTGCAAAGTGGTTACTCACTCAAGCAAGGAATTAAGACCAGGGATTCATGTTAAGTAAGAGCAGGGCCCAGGGATTCTATTGCTCCAAAGACATGAACACTTCTAAGGCATGTCATTCGGATGCTCAAGAATTGTGGATGTCCCATGAAGTGGACACGTGTTTGGTTGTAGGAGGGATTAGCATTCCCAGCAAGTTAACCGCACATACAGAGGTGAGAATTTCTAGGTTCACTCCTTAACTTTATGCCATGTCTTTGATTTCCAATAAAGATTCCCATTGCTGCTGTTTCCAGGGGCATGAAAACAGCACCTTATTCTGACAAAGACAGTAGAACATAAATACTGCTCCTACATCAAATCCCACAACAACCATGGCTCTTAATAAAATTTATCTGATTAAAAACAGCTAAGAGGCTGGAAACCCTGTGAATACACCCCTGCCTCAGACACACATTTCCAGTGTCTCATCTGCCATAGCCCTTCCCTCCTCATCCCCCAGGTCTCTTAGCAAGCAGTTGTGCTGAACAGTGCCTAATTGTGTGGTTGTTTCATGATACAGAGATATGGCTAGCAGAGCAAGTGGCAGCTAATGAAGTTAGAAGCACTATTTATCTTGAATCCATGGCTAAACTCAAATGCAGTAAAAGACTTAACCTATGGCATGAATTCAAGCAATCACTTGCACTATTCCAACACTATGATGTTTACAGACTATTCCATCTACAGCAAACTGCAGCTCCTAACTCAATTCACCTCTTCTCCAGAACAATTTTGTAATTATGTCCCTAGGTTTTAATTTGGTACTCAATCACAGCACGGACTAACGTTAGCCAGGGCACTTTTAGGCAGCACCATTGTAGGACTACCATGTACTCATTTGAATGCTTTTTATGCACATACAGACCATGAAACAAATGTGATGCCATATTGCCTCTATATAAATCCATAGTACAACCACATCTTGAATACTGCACACAGATGTAGTCACCCCCTCTCAAAAAAGATAGATTGGAATTGGAAAAGGTTCAGGAAAGGGCAACAAAAATAAGTAGGGGGATAGAACGGCTTCTGTTGAGGAGAGAATAAGACGACTGGGCTTTTTCAGCATGGAAAAGAGATGACTAAGGGCAGTGTGATGAAGTTCCTCCTCTATCTTGGTGGGTCCTGAGCTTATTGGCGGATAACCTCATCACTGCCAGCATGGGAGAAAAGAGAAAAACAATCCCCCAGTCTCTGCTGATCCACCATGGGGGTCAGGGAACAGCCCAAACACCTTCACCTCTGGTGGAACCCAGAGTCTAGGCCAATTCCTCCTGTGTCTGATCAGGAGTTGGGAGGTTTGGGGGGGAACCTGGGCCCACCCTCTAATCCAGGTTCCAGACCAGGGCCCTGTGGATTGCAGCTGTCTAGAGTGCCTCCTGGACAAGCTGCATGACAGCGACAACTTCCTGGGCCATTTCCCCATGGCCACCTCCCAACACCTTTATCCTCACCCCAGGACCTTCCTCCTGGTGTCTGATGACGCTTGTACTCCTCAGTCCTCCAGCAGCACATCCTCTTGCTCCCAGCTCCTCGCATGCACGCCTTACTGAAGTGAGATCCTTTTTAAACCAAGTGCCCCGATGAGCCTTAATTGAGTTTAGCAGCTTCCCAATTGGCTACATGTGTCCTAATTAGCCTGCCTGCCTTAATTGGTTCTACAAAGTTCCTAAGTATTTTGGAATAGTCCCTGTTATTTTACCAAGGGAAAAGGGACCCGCTTAACTTGGGACTAATGTATCTACCTTTGACCACTCTCTTGTAGCCATCTGGCCTGACCCTGTCACAGCAGATATGATAAGAGGTCTAAAAAATCATGACTGGTGTGAAAGTAAATAAGCAAGTGTTGTTTACTCTCTCGTAACACAAGAACTAGGGATTACCAAATTAAATTAATAGGCAGCAGATTTAAAATAAAAGGAAGTATTTTCTTCACATAATGCACAGTCTGTGGAACTCTTTGCTAGAGGAAGTTGTGAAGGCCAAGAATATACCAGGGTTCAAAAAAGAACTAGATAAGTTCATGGAGGATAGGTCCATCAGTGGCTATTAGCCAAGGTGGCAGGGATGGTGTCTCCAGCCTCTGTTTGCCAGAAGCTGGGAAAGGGCAACGGGATGGATCACTTGATAATTACATGTTCTGCCCATTCCCTCAGGGGCAGCTGATGTTGGCCACTGCTGGAAGACAGGATACTGGGCTAGATGGACTTTTGGTCTGACCCAATATGGCTGTTTTGATGTTCATCTATCACTGTACCAAGACACATGGCTGGGCTTTGAATTTAGAAATGCAAATTGTACATAAAGAAAAAACTGCTAGCTAGAGGCACTGGTTTATATTAAATTTAATAAAAGCCTCAGTTATTGCTTATGTTTAAATTTCTTGTGTTTGGATCTCTGTCCCTCGGAGTCACTTTTCTTCTTGTTCCTGTTCTTATTTTTCACATTGTGAGTTTCGTAGTATCGGACCCCAACTTTCTTGGTGCGCTGCTGCCTCTCAGCTTTTCTCCTCTGCAAAGAGATGTAGTCACACACAGTAAAACGATCACCTTTGGCAGAGATTATTTTGTTTGGCTTTTATCACATTCTTCACTTTGAAATTAAATGGTCAGAAATAAATTCTTCACCATGAGATTAAATGGCACAAATAAGATTTTGCATCTAGATTTTCCTTGTACAGATCTCAAAGTGCATGATGGAAATGGGTAAACGAGATTCCATTGCACAGCAGGGGAAACAGGCTTGAAGAGCTAATGGGTTTGTGAAAGCTGGTGGCAGAGTCTGCACCAGATCACCTGGTTCCCCGTTTCATGCCCTATCAACTGAAGCAGGTTGCCTCTCCTGTCAAGGCCCTGACGGGAGATTTGATACATCAGTCATGTCATTAAAGTGACTGTGTTAAAGGCCTAGAATTGCATTCATGGGGTTGGATTCACGGATCCTTGCAGTAAAGTCTGAAGCATCCAGGAATCCACAGCACTAGACGTTTTAGCTGTGAAGGTGGGGTCCTGACCACACAATGCAGCATCCACGGATTCTCACGTACTGTCATCAGTGTGACACACTCACAAAGTGGACAGAACATCCAGAGGAGAATTCTCCCTTTCAACTCCCTCCCTTTCACAGATGTAAGCAGACCCCTTGTCCACGCTGAGGCCACTGGTGACTGTGAACACATCACGACTGTTACTGTTGGCCAGAGGGATGGCCATGGAGACTGACCGCACGGCCAGGGCCAAGCAGAGGTACTGTGCAGTGCCCACCACCTCCCAAGCCCATTCCCAAAGCTTTGACAGGCAAGAAGCCGAGGTCTCTGGAAGGAGCCAAAGTTTCCACTCCCTGCCCTCTGCAGCTGGGATCAGAGATGGCAACACTTACTTCTTTGGATGTCAGCTTCTTGCAAGGCTGTTTACCCTGAAGGGCATCCTCCTCGTCCTCCTCTTGGGCTTTCCTTTTCTTTCCCTTTTTTGTGCCCCCTAAGAGCAGTATTTAGACAGTCAGAGACACCGGCCAGGGCTGATCTCTCTTTGCATAGGTCATGTCAGCTGGCTCCGTGACAATCCTGCTTTTCAGCACAGGGAGCGATGCCAGAGTCGCACCAGCCACATTTGTAATACATGGGGTCTGTTTTGTCACAGAGCTATTTGGTATGATAAAAAGCTGCAATTCAGGGAAGATTTTCAAAGCGCTGTGCAAGGTTCTATCTAGTGGAACAACTCCACTGCACCCCACCAGTGTCCGAGTCAAATCCCCATCTGCGGGTTTCAAACCTGACTCCCAGATCAACCCGCTCCACGGTGACTGCAAGGGAAAGGGATCTTGGAAGCTATCAGATCAAGCCTGGGAAGGGAAACTGCTGGGCGAGGACTATTGCCAAGCCCAGGGAGTGGTTTGCGAGCTGTCCATCACCCGTCTGAAACACACCAGGACTCTTACACCACCCCTTGGCCCTCACTCGCATAGCCAGTGGGGGCAGAACACTTTACAACCTGGACAAACAGGTGAGAGCTCTGAAACAAGAACCACCTGCAGCTCTGCAGGGAGCCCTCCAGTCAGATTAGCTCATCAGCAAGTTTTTAATAGTTTTAGGGAAAGAAGAAACTGGCCCCAGAGAGAGCAGGAAATGCCCCCATTGCTTGGGGTTTCTATTCCAAGACCTGTGGCCTACCTAGACCTTTTCATGTTACCTCTGGCCTCTGGTTCTTTGGGTTCTTCAGACTTCTGCTCAGATGTTGCGAATACCTTTTCAGTGAGCCCTCTGGGGATTCTACAACAGATAAAGCAGAGAGACACTCTTATGGGATTGTGCTAGCCATACCACCACCTTTTCTATGGGCCTCTCCTGCATATAAACAAACAGTGCCCATGGTGTTCAGCAAAAAGCACATCTAAAACCACAGTCTTACTAACAATTCAAATAAGTCTGCAAGATACGCTAAACTTGTACAAGGTCATATGGCTTTGCTGGGAGCCTTCCTCAGCCCTCTGGCTAAGACCTAGGAAATCCATTATTGCTAGATAGTTTAGCTTATCCAAACTCATCTGCATGCATGAAAATCGTGAAGACAGTAGCATGAGAGAACAATAAAAATGAGGAAAGGTCTAGAAAACATGACCCATGAGGAAATATTGAAAAGATGAGGTTTGTTCAGTCCGGAGAAGACTAAGGGAGACATGATAACAGTTTTCAAGTATGTAAAATGTAAAGAGGAGGGTGATCAATTGTTCTCCTTAACCACTGAGGACAGGACAACAAATAACAGGCTTAAATAGTAGCAAGGGAAATTTAAGTTAGACGTTAGGAAAACCTGTTAGGTAGTTAAGCACTGGAACAAATTACCGAGGGAGGTTGTGGAATCCCGGTCAGGTTTTTAAGAACAGGTTAGACAAACCCCTGTCAAGGATGGTCTAGATAGGATTTAAACCTGCCTCAGTGCAGGAGACTGGACCAGATGACCTCCTGAGGCCCCTGGTTCTAGATTCGCTCTGTGGTACAGTTCAGAGATTCTAAGGGTCTTTAACTAAGGACATCACGATGAGGCAAACTGTGGCTTTTCCACCCGCTCATCTCCCTCCTGAGAGCTGAAGAAGTGAGCATGGAGCAAACTAAATGCTTTGAAAGAAGACATCAGCCCAGGCTGGCAAAAACAGAATACTAACTCACTCAGGACAGCACAGGACACTAACTCACTCAGGACAGGTTTTCCCATAAATGTCAGAGCATTGGATGTTCCTAAGATGATAAATATGCCTCATTCAAAGTTCAGCTGAGTAGATGTTTGGTTTAGAGAGAAGATTATTCAATTCAGGTGGATATATTGGCCCAGAATAGAAATCCTACTACACAGGGAAGCAGTTGAATGAAATGTGACTCAGTGAACCCAATAATAGGACTGAATTCAGCCCCGTCTTTTCTCCTGTGCAATTCTTCACTCTCAAAACTGAACAGAATCCAATACCTTATTGCGGAGAATCTCTTGGCTTTCGCTTTGTCCAGGAATTTTTTGTATTTTGCGATCTTTTCTTCCAAAACCTTAATAACTGCCTTGGAGCTCTCCCTGGCAACTTCTCCTTGGGAGTTGGAGTCATCCTCAGCTAAGTTTTGCTGCTGTTCTTCCTCCTCCTCCTCTCCTCCAGAAGGATCACTGTCCATACTGTCAATATCTGACATATCTACAGGAACCAGATCTTCTTCCAAGAACTGGGTTGCCACATTAATTTTCCCAAAATTCTGCCGGACGCGAGATATGAGTTGCTTCATTTCTGAACTTGCTTTATTCTCCCCTTCCTCTACCAACTCTGTGTTCAAAACAACGACCTCTGAGCTCTGCTCCTCACTGTCAGCTTGGCTTGGCACTGCAGCTACTTCTAAAGATGAGGGCTATAAACAGGAGAAAGAAAAGTGAGACTTGCACCCCAGGCATTCCACCTACATGCAAGATATCTTAAACATTACATTCAAATGCACGTTGACCACCAACAATCTGTACCAAATCAGCCGTAGGGTAGGAAAAAGTTGGGACAGTAAACTGACTCAGAAATAATTAGTATCTTCAAATAACTCGCCTCTAGTTACCGCATAGAGACCATAGAGAGGGAAGAGAGGGGTCATTGTCTGAATGGTTACACTGACTGCAAAACAAACTGTAATCCAGTGCACAAGTTTCATGATAACAAATTTCCAATCATTCCTTTGGAAAAGAGAATTTATTTGCCACCCAAATTAAACATCAGTTAATACTCTGAAAGTTACTAAAATGTCTGCACATTAGCCAATACAAACCAGCTAAAATAACCAGTCAGGACATTACTCCATTCCTGCTGCGTGTTCTCTGTTTAATACATTCAAATGAGCATTACCTGAAAGGCTAAGGGAAAGCCATCCCCAACTGTACTAGTGAAGCTGCTAAGAAACAGTGTGCAAAAGGGAAATGGATTACCATGTCTCCAGGAACGGAGGTAAGGGTTGTCACCTGAGGGCCTGGCTCCGCATTCGGTGGTTTAACGAAAAATGGGATACGGCCCCTCTGCCAGTCGTTGAGGACCATTTTGCTCACAGTCTGCATGTCAGGTTCTCCACCCTGGAATAGACAGTAATGATCTGTGTCTGCACTCACAAGGGTAAAATGCACCCCCTGCACCTCACCTCAAAGGAGCTTGGAGATTTGAATTCCCCATGCACAACGTGGGATTTTACTCACCCGAGGTTACACAGAGCTGTGAAAATGCAGACTGTGTTTTAATCTGTCTCACCTTTAACAGTTTTCCAGTCCTGAAGGCTAGCTTCTCAAGGAAATCCTCTGCATTGTTCCAGGTATCAATTTTGTACGTCTTGCTGATGTACTCTGGCTTCGCTCTTTCCAGCACTGCACTGATATGGTCTTCGGGGCTCTTTATTTTTTCAACTTGAACCTGGAAACAGAGAGCCAGCCCCCGTGAGCATCACTGTGGGTCAGGCAAAATTCAAAGGCTCAGATGCTCTGAGCAAGCACAGCTACAAACTGATTTCGGCCTCAACAATTCCTCTCCAACTTCCTCCTCCCACCCACAATGGTGTAGCTTGATATTAATCGGAAAGACAGCACTTTGTTATGCTCTAATACTGCAGAAATTCTACAGAATCCCAGGCAATTCAGAGATTCTAATGAAGGGTCAAACCAACTCTCCCTGCCCCTCCCCCCCAGCTAGACATCCCGGTTCACTTGAAATGTGTAAAACTTCCCTTTACTCTGTACGTTAACTATGATATGTGTGTGCCCACTGCTTCGGCTCCTCGAACTATACCCCAGCCTAGGGTTGGACCAAACAGCATGATTACTGCCCTCAGCCTCATCTGAAGTTTGTCATATGTACAAATCCCAAGTTGTCCATGGGGTGAGGAAAGTCAGTATTAAAATCTCTTCAAACCAACTGCATCAACAGCAGAAAAACAGGCCTTTCCAGCATTCTCAGCAGATACTCACCACCCCCTTCAGCACAATGTCAGTTTCTGAGTCCTCCGATGGATAAACTACACCTGGGCAGTCAATGAGGAAGATTCGCCGCATCAAGGTGATGTACTGCCAGACCTGCAAGAGACCAACAGTCCTCCTGCTTTACCCTTCTTCACAAGCAGCCTTGGAGTCTGCATTTGAAAGGTTTGAAGCTACCCATAAAACAGGCCCTGCAATTTATGAATCTGAAGGTCTGAGAGACCCAGAGCTAAGGACAGGCACCAGCCCCTGGAAGCTGAGAACTCGGTGGGATTCAGAGGCTGGGTCCCATCACAGGACTGGTGTCCATCCAGACAGCAGGACTGGACCAGGTTGTGACACTGTGTCCATGTATTTTTGCATAGATTCAAGCCCATGGTTTGCCCCAGGGATTAAGTTTATATTGTGGGTCTAGGAACTCTTACCCCCCAAAGGCCAAGGTTCTTTCATAGCCGACCTACCTTTGTCTCACCAGCAATGGGGGCCACGTTGCAGACCTTCTTGGATCGCAATGTATTAATCACTGAGCTCTTGCCAACGTTTGGATAGCCAATGAAGCCCACACTGATCTGTTTCTTGTCTGTATGCAACTGTTAAGGAATCACACACATCTATGAATGCCTTGCAGAGAAATGCATGGGTGCCATTAAACTTCCAAAATGTGAATTCTCAGCAAGTCCTCTCCTCTTAGAGATGGAGAGCAAATACAGTCCCAATGCAAACGGATCACAAGGAACGGGGTCCCTCTGATAAGAGAAATTTATCACAGCTAACGGGCCTTCAAAGAGATGATTTCAAGTGCTGAAGGAAATAGTCCATAACCTTTGTTTGAAGAGTCAGAAATGAGTCACTTATGTTTTCAGCTGCTATGAAATTACTCATCAATGTCTTATGTTAAAAAGCACTTAGGTTGAGAAACAAATATCAATAGGGATCTGTCAACGAGATAAAGACACGGATGTGGGACTTGAGAGGAAATCAGTCCTCTACAATGGAACTATTCTGTTGACTTGTCTCTCTCAGGAAGATGAGTACTCCATCTTCATGGGATAGTACCGATTTGCAGGGCATAAATGAGCCTCCCAAGTACATTCTTCCCCTCTACATGCTCATGTGTTCCTAAGGAGTATTAATGGGAATTTACTGGGTAGCCTAGTGACAACACCCCCTGGCTAGTATGCATCTGGGTCAGACAGTGCTGGTCAGACTGGGTTTTGAGCTTGTGTTGCACATTTCTCAATCACTCCCAATAAACAGGGAACATGTTCCAATCACTCCCCAAAGAAGGGCTCTTCACAGATGGAGTCAGCCAGTGACATGCATATCCCAGTGTCTAGGCTGCTGCAGAAAGACATTTTCCACCCTCCAGCCCAGCAACAAAGAGGAACACCACTCCCTCCCCCCCAAAAAAACCCCTGCACCGATGTACCTTTCCGAACTGCCGCAACAGCTGTATGAAGGCTCCTTTGCCAAAGGGATTTGTGAGACTGGCGTGGAAAGCAAGTGTCGGATAATCCTGGGAGAGGACTGCAACCCAGCGTTTCTAGAGAGAAAGCGTAGTGCTGAGCGAGGAGGCTCATGCTACAGACCCAGAAAAACAAGTGCAGCGACTTAGCCTGATCGCAGGACTGGGTTTCAAACAACTGTCTAAGGAAACTGCTAATTCAAAGATCTTTGAATTGTTTCTCAAACCCGACAGTAAATGCTTTGCCTTCCATTTTATACCTGTATGACAGTTCTCCAAAAATGTTTCAGTGCTAGCTAAATCCCATTAGCTGAACAATAGAAAACAGGGTAGCTCTTAAGAGGACTAACACTAAGCATACGTGCAAGAAAAAAGGTGAACTGTTAACAACCAGCCAGAGGAAGTAGAGAGTTTGTGGCCGGTGACTGTTAATCAGCTAAACAAAACTTGGGGGCATTTGCAGTGTAACTGCTACTCCGATGACAGGAAGTCCTAGAGTCGCTCCCACTGACCACAATTACATCGTACCCTGTAGCATGAGGACTGACACTTTCACCAGAGCACAGGTCGCAAAACCCCCCAAAGAAAATCCAAGGCGCTGCCGGAAGGCCAGTACTTACAGTGGCCCAAGTGGGGACAAGGTCACATTTGTTCAGGACGAAAATGAGATGTTTCCATGGTTTCTCCTTTTTGAGGTAAGATTCGACATGTGGGGAACGAGTCCCAACGGGATCTCTAGCATCAAGAACTTGCACAACAACATCAGACGAATCAATCACCTGAAAATTCATGGACAGAGAGAGAGAGGAGTTTGGACCCTCAGGCTGAAAGCTAATGCAGCACCTTTAAGGAGAAACAGGCAAGCTAAAAACACTTATATTCCCCCCCACTCCATGTGCAACTCGCACTATCTCTTCGGTCAGTCAAGCAGAGTAACATCCAAGGTGCTTACTTTTCCCACTGAAGCCATGGTGGACGTGAAGTTACTCTGTGTATATAGACCGACACTGGCTTCCTGTGTAAAAGCATGATACTGTGGCAGTTTGGCTGCAAACCCTCCAGGGAAAGGCTCTAACTAATCACCTTAATAGACAGAATTAAAATGACTCTGCATAAAACTACTAGAGAGTCACTTTGATTTTGTAAAACTCTACACCTAAACGTGGAGCCTAGGCCACCTGATCATGGTACTGTTCCCAGCAATCAATCAAGTTTTGCAGCAGAGGCACTAGTAAAACCTTGAATGGAGGACAAACAGTTCCAGCAGGCAAATTCCAAAATCACGTCTATCATTTTACAGGTGAGCATGATGCAACAAATGTATGTATGAGTCTCTCTCCACCTCTACGTGATTACACTTACTTTGTAAAGCTCGCCCCAGATTCTTTTGGATTGTCCCTTCTTGTAGATCTCCTCTCGTGCTTCATCCCTAAGAAGTGGATTATCAAACACATGTCAGCAGCTGAAATCCCTGGAGGATGCATTCTCTGACACTATCTACACACACAGGAGAGGAGACTGTGGGTTTTACACAGTCCTGATCAGCCTAGGAATATGCAAAAGGAATGCCGACCAAGAGGTTCCACACAGACATATCTTTTCATGTGCCTGTATTTGTGCACCTACTGGGCTCCTGTTACACTCAAGACACCATTGGGAGATATTCAGAGATGCCATGCATCATGAATTACATGTGAAGGTACATCCTTTTGGAAGCAACCACTAGGTTAACTATGCAGGCAAACAGACAGTAAGAGAAAAAATCCAAGTCAAATACGGACCACGTTGGACACCTTAAATAATCTAGCTCCCCATAGCCTCTGATATTCTGTAGGCCCTCCAAAAGGTGTACAGTGCTAGCAGCACAGGGGACATTTTCAAGGGTAAAACTAAAACATGCGTTGCTCTTCGGGAATTTAAACACTGACCATAATGAACTCCTCCCTGCTTTTTTACCTCACTCCGGTATCTTCCATCACCAGGTCTCGGTCCTTGCCCTGGTCATAGGTCCCTGCGGAGGCCTCAGCATTTTCCAGAAGAGACTGCACATCACTCGCAGAAAGATTTGGTCTTTTCCTTTGAGATTTGGGGCCAAAGGTCGTTTCAAAAGTTTCTGTGTCAAGAATATGGACTTTAGAATTCTGAGGAAAAATAGGTTGGTAAAAATTAGGAAAAACTTGCTTTAACTTTGCCATGGCTCAAAACATACAACATACAAAAGCTGAGTTCCATTCCAAAGAGCCTGCCACAAGAAGAATTGTACGCACTTTCTGGATGGGTCTTAAGTTGTTTTTTTGAACTCCCTTTGAGAAATACAAGAATAGTTGTTTAATAAAAAAGGAAAGCAAACAAATTATGTTACACTTGCCAAAGATCTGTGTTTCATTTATTATTATAAACTTAGTCAAATATAATTAAGACAACAATGATGAAAATTAAACTTATCTTTGATCAGTCCTTTGTTTTTCTAACAAGTGCACAAATCTCGCCAAATTCACAGATTTTGTCAAGAATAATCATCTCAAATTCGTAGTTTTTATTTTAGACCAGCTACAAATGCCAACAATTTCTTAGAAATGAATCTACTTCATGGATAAAAAGAATCACTTATTTTTTAATGTTCATTTTAGTTTCAGATAACATTTCACTTAATTTAGGTAAAATTTTTATTAGATGCACATGGAAAGTCTTCATATGAAAACATCTAGCAAGAGTTCAAAATAATAGCTTAGATGTGATAAGAGAAACTTGATCCTAACTAAAACTTGATGTGCCTGAAAGAAGGTTATATGCACAGGAATTTTTGACTCAGGATAAAAACACTCATTTGAGTTAGTATCTATCACGCAATAGGAGGCCAGCAGGGTGAGACCAGCTTCCTCAAAAACTCATTGTCAGGTTGTTACTTGTGCCATCACAAGCATCGGGACCAGAGATTTCATGGGAACAAACTGCCGCAGCGATCCTATCCTGGCACTTTAAAAAAAACTACTTTAAAGCAAATTTCCTGCCAAAAGAGATTAAGTCCCAGTGGATAACACAGACCTTCTTACTGGTTACACACAGCTAATACACTTGCTTTATTTCATTCATGTTCATTTTATAAATCTTCCCAATCCCTTGGAAATATTCCAATGCAGTGACCCACGCGAAGACTGGAGCTAGCAGTACTGAGTGCACAGTACATCAACTACAAACCAGAGGATATTCAAGGGCAAACAAGCAGCCTGATGAAAACCCAGAGTCCTTCTCACTCTGGACACTGAACCATACTCTCATCAGTAACCCAAACCAAGAAGTCCAATGTTACAACCACCTTTGCCTGCTCATAAACCAGATTCCAGAGCTACATTTAAACAGGATCATTTTAGGGGTACTGAAAAACAGTATACAGGATATCGATTTACCCTCTATAGCTGACTGAACACAAGGCAATAGCAATGCCTTAATTTCTATTTTGTACGAAGAGGAAAGTTCTTTGAGCTTATTTGATTTGTGTGTCTGGTTAAAAGTCTTCTAGTAATAGGAGTGCTGCTAGTAACTGCTCTGCAAGGCATGGGAAATGTGTCCTACCAAATATCCCGCTACGTTGCTGTTTCATGAATAGTAGAAATGTCACAGCACAGCCAGCTCTGACAAACAGATTTGCTAAAGCAATAAGATTTTTGGAGCCACAATGCATAGGTGGGTGTGCTCATCCAGGGTGTGTTACATACAGGTCCATGGCAAGTTAGGCAATTAACTCTGAACAACCTGGACCGAGACCGACAGATTATCCTAAAGGAGGTGGTTAAGGACTTGTTCCCAGCCAAGGACCCTGTTTACAGGTGAAGAACAAAGAAGTGGTCTAATATATCTAGGGGTGCAGAAAGATGCCTTCTGGGGAGACAAGCTTATGAAAGGAGGGTCTCAGCCATCCTGGCTGAAAAAAGCTGTGATAAGGACGTGTGGCAACCAATGCCTTATTAGACAAGAGGGCATCTTGTCAGTGAAGTTTAGGCTCTAGAACGTGTGGGATTATTTTATAACTAACCCCTTGTTTCCAATATTTCTGAATCTCTGTTCTGTTAAATAAACTTATATTTTGCTTCCTCTATAAAAACACTAAGTGCTGTGTGTTAAGCAGAGCTGTGATCCAGAGTGTAACTGGTAAGCTAGAGGGTACTGTTCCTTGGGAGCAGAGGATCAGGGAATTCTGAGCGTTCAGTGGATCAGGGGCTGGGAACTCCAGGGAGATGCCCAGAGGACTCAAGAGTGGGAGCGTATCCATGACTAACCTGCAAAGCGTGTGTAGGCCGAGAGGAAAGGGCTTGTGTTGCCTGTGGCTGGTGGAGGCAGGGAGATGACCCCTGGCAAGAACAGACAGGGCTCCCTCACACTAAGAGCAGGTGGTAGTGAGGTTCCTCGCAGGCCTGGGTATCCCTGGGAAGCATCACACTCCCAGTTCAAAGCATCAACCTATTGGGAGTCAGCACCAGCACTTTCTACTGTGCCCTGTACTCTCCCACCCAAGTACTGACAGGATGATACATGGCTTAGCTTAGAAGACCAAAGCCCACGATAGCAAACTGCTAAGAAACCTCAGCTTACTCAGTGATTCCTTCAGGCTGACACACAGCCATAGCAGGCACCCAAGAGAGCTGCATCTACCCTTCCTCTATCAGAGAAGAGACCGTGACATCGAATGTGGGAATCAAATCCATACAGCTCTTCACCAAACTGAACAGATACAACATGACCATTCATAAATCACTCCAGAAACTAAACCGAGGAACTAAGGCTCCTGCTCGGAATTATTCTAACAGGTCTTTTGTGTGAGGAAATGAGCGATACTCACATGAGGTCGAATTCGATCATGGAGTAGGGACATCGGCAGCTTGCTTTGCTTCATGACCACTTTGTACGGATCCTTCATAACAGTCTCCATTTCCTCTTGGAATATCTGCAGAGATGACTGCTTGACCACACGAGTATTTCCTGATATAGAAAAATAAACGTTGCACCTTCATACGTCCCCACATTGGGCACAGGGCACACACAAACCCAGTGATGTACTAGTGCTTTCTCTGGAGCTAACAATACCTGGGAGAAAACCATATGGTTTCACTGGATAGAGGCAGTCAAACTTAACCCTTGACTTGCCCATTCCATTCCTTCCTTCCCATCACCTTTAAAAAAAGCATCCCCTAAGCAACAACACACCCAGTTGATTATTGGACAAATGCAAATGAATGGTACAAAGACTGATGATCATTCATCTGACCACAGCACACATCTTCCTCTGCAGCATCTGGTGCTGGCCACTGCTGGAGACAGGACACTTGGCTGAATGGACCTCAAGTCTGATCCAGTCTGGCAATTCCAACAACCCTTACAATCCTGCCCTGGTCACAAGCCCACCATTACAGGTTGGTTTCAACCATAGATTTAGAGCTGATGCAGCCCTCCTGCTTAAACGGGTGCTGCTGTGTAGTCGTGTTTATGTACTGGTATTCGGGAGGCTTTAAATTAATGTGCAGAGAAGAGAGAAAGGGCCAACTTTGCATCATGCCAGTTGTAACAGGGCCATCATCTTAAACAATAAGAATCAACGGAAAACTCCCTTATCAGAGTCTAAAACGTCCGGGAGATGGTACTCGAGTTTCAAACAGGTTTTTATATTCTAGATGCCAAGTGAATGTGTGTGTCCCTTCGGCAATATATGGAGCCAGGACCACACAAGAATTCCCAGGGCTCTAAAGGCATCATTCACATTATGTTGCCTCAGGACAGCAGGGAATCCAGAAGATGGAATGTGCCAGTGTATGCCCAGTAGCCACACACACACAAGGAGAGAATCTATGGTAAACTAGGACATCAAAACAAACCCAATGGGGTTGCTCTTGGCATGACAGTTCAGTGCAAGGACCAAGGCACAGATTTATAAAGGAATTTAGGTACCTTTAAAATCCCACCAGGCAGCTATCTGCATCTTCAGGCACCTAAATACCTTTAAAAATACTACCCAAAGTATAAAAATACACACTACTGGCTCTTATTGTAGCTTTTCCATATATATACACATTAGAAGTCATAAAACATTAAAGGGAACAAAACCAAAATAGTGGCATGACGTGAACTTTCCTGTATCCCATTCCATCAGTATAGACAACACAAGTTCTTAACCTTGGCAGGCAAACATTGCAATGGACAACTATCATGGTGGTTTCCCTATGAGAAGCGAGAGCCTCTGTTCTTTCAGTGGTAAGGAATGTGCTTCCCTCATCAATGGGAAAAGGTAGTTTCTCTTTACACCATAACAGTGGCCAAGATGTGGAAAAGCAATCAGTGATTTTGGAGTCCCAATTTTATATACCTTCAAGGGGCCAGGTTTTCAGAAACAGCTGGGAACCCACCCTCTGAAAACTAGGCATCTTTAAGGCATCTCAAGTTAGCCCCCCAAAATCAAATCACATTAGAAATGTTTGGCCAATGAATCTTTTGTCCCAGGAAACAGGGACATACTATTCACATCATCCCCTTAGGACATCTGAGTGACCATTATTTTAACCTCGCTGAATCACAAGGTAGAAACACTCACCAAACCATTTAATATTTGGTTCCACTCTTGACACTGTGCCTGGTGCCACTGTGGACTGGTACTGCAGAGGCCTAATCACTTTACCACGATTGTTTCTAAGAAAGAAAAACGAGAACTTGTGTGAGTTCATGAGCAGCAGACACACTGTCATAAGTATAAAGTAGCCTAGAATTACTTTTTAGCTATAAAGGGTTAAAGTAACCTGAGAGGGAATGAGGAACCAGAGATGCTAATCAACCTCGGGAACAAAAAGAGCTTTTAGTTTCGTTTTGCTGTTCACGCCGGGTATGGGATGAACAACACCTATGTCTTTTCCTACCTTTCTATAATCTTCTAACAAGTCAAGTTCAGTACTAAGTGAATTGTATGCTTGAACTGTGTCACTTGATAATTGATCCACGGTGTTTCTTTTACTGGTAAGCTTTAGCAGAGGAAGAATTCCCAAGGGGAGGGGAAGGATCAGTGAGGCTGTGTGATGCGAGTAGGTCTTTCTATTGATTCCTGTACATTCGGTCTTTTTTTCTTTAATTAAAATCTTTGTTTTAAGACTCTGACTGCTTGTTTCCATTGGATAGATCCTGGTTTGGATCGGGCACGTCTCACAGAACGTGAGGGTTTATTGTCTTTGCTTCTCAAGCCTCTCCCAGGTGAAGGGAGGAGATTTGGGGGTTATTATAAAGGGGGGTTCCAATTTACCCTAACCCATGGTTTTGGAGGCTTAAATTGGTGGTGGCAGCGATTCTAAGCCCAGACATAGGAGAAGTTTGTGTTCTGAGGAAGTTTTAACCTAAGCTGGTAAAATAAGCTTGGGGGGTTATTTCTTTTTTTTCATGCAGGTCCCCACATCTTTACCCTAGAGTTCAGAGTGTGGAGGCAAACCTTGACACACACACAGCAAGGATCACAGTTCATTCTATCCAAGACCATGCGAATACCTCCTAGTCTGTCTGAATGAAAGACCCTAAGCAAACAAACACTGTAGACACAAGGGCACTTTTACCAGCAGCAGTACTGTTTGGAAGGGAAGAATAACTTGTATATGTGAGACAATAGGAGAATTTAGGTCAGCCAGCATATCCGCACCCACATTGGAATTTGGCCAAGAATCCAGGGTTATTCTTGCAAACATGCCACTAGGTCCTGTGTGAGTCAATCTGCTAGCCAAGTACTGACCAGACCTAAACCTGATCAGTTTACTGAAGAAGGGACATGACCGCAGGCTTCAGGCAGTCAGTTGTATTGCACAAGACATATTTGGATGGAGCCATTATGTTTGGCAGTATGTGCCAGTGTCAATGGAACGAGCATGCACACAGACATTTGCTCCCTCGGTGAACCTTTCCTCCCTCAAAGTCTATCGCTCTAGCTGAACAAATGGAAACAATAACTGCCCATTGGCTCATAATCAGATCATCTGGGTCCCCCAGGTGGGAGTCAAGAATATGAGTCATCATTGGGTCTTTATTGGCATGGCAATCTAGACAGGTGCTGCCAACCCCCATAACACGAGCATAGGTTGGTGGTTGGGAACTATCTGACAGACCTGGAGAAGACTTACCTAGTGCCAGAGAGCGGTGGCCCTTCGTGGCCCAGATCTCCACCCAAAGGCTGACCCAAGGCTGCCCCCCAGGAAGCTTTTATTCTGGACCCAAGGGCACGTGCAGGATGGGGCTGCTGGGATTCCCGCTGCCCTGGCTCACTCACAGCTGCAAACCGGGGGCAGCCCACCGTGGAGGGGCTACTCCCGCCTGTGCCTGGGGCCCTGGACAGCTGCCAGCCTCACCTGCGCTCCTTCTGCCGGTACATGTTCAGCCGCCGGATGGTCGCCCGGTCCCGCACATTGTGCCCCCCGGCGCCCAGCACCCGATCTAGGGAAACAAGACAGAGTCAAGGGAGCGGGGAGACGGGCGGGTGGAGAAGAAGGTGGTGGGAGGGTCAGGGTCCGGGGGGGGCTACCGCAGGAGGGGGCTAGGGGAGTAGGGACTCGTGGGGGGGGGAGGGAAGGTGGGATAGACGGTGGGGGGGGTCATGGCGCAGCTCGGGGGGGGCAGAGATCGGGGGGGGGAATGGAAGAGGGGGGGTCGTGGCACAGGCCGGTGGGTGGAGATCCCGGGGGGGACAGGGAAGGGGGGGGTCGTGGCGCAGGCCGGGGGGCGGAGATCCGGGGGGGGGGGACAGGGAGGGGGGGGTCGTGGCGCAGCCCAGGGGGGGGGCGGGGAGATCCCGGGGGGGACAGGGAAGGGGGGGGGGTCGTGGCGCAGCCCGGGGGGGCAGAGATCCGGGGGGGGGGGGATGGGGCGGGGGGGTCGTGGCGCAGCCCGGGGGGGCGGGGAGATCCCGGGGGGGGACAGGGAAGGGGGGGTCGTGGCGCAGCCCGGGGGGGCGGAGATCCGGGGGGGGATGGGGAGGGGGGGTCGTGGCGCAGCCCGGGGGGGCGGGGAGATCCCGGGGGGGGACAGGGAAGGGGGGGTCGTGGCGCAGCACGGGGGGGCGGGAAGATCCCGGGGGGGACGACGACAGGGAAGGGGGGGTCGTGGCGCAGCCCGGGGGGGCGGAGATCCGGGGGGGGATGGGGAGGGGGGGTCGTGGCGCAGCCCGGGGGGGCGGGGAGATCCCGGGGGGGGACAGGGAAGGGGGGGTCGTGGCGCAGCACGGGGGGGCGGGAAGATCCCGGGGGGGGGGACGACAGGGAAGGGGGGGTCGTGGCGCAGCCCGGGGGGGGGGGCGAAGATCCCGGGGGGGGGGTCGGTACCGGGGTTGGTGCTGGCGCGGGACGGGTTGATGCTGCTCCGCCCCTTGTAACGCGGCTTCACCATGCTGGGGCCGGGCGCTCTCCGGGTCGCGGCCCGAGGAGGAGGAGGCGGCGGCGGCGGGGTCTCGCTTCTCGGCTCCACGCGCTGTGACAAACCCGGAAGCAACTACACGAGCACTTCCGGCGGCGAGCGGGACGTGTTTCCGCCGGCTCCCGGTTACCTTGGCAACTCTGCCCGCCCCCGAACGCTGCGGCCTCCGTAGCTGAAACCCGAGATGGAGCCGACACCGTGACGTCACCACTGGTCCTAGTGACGTCACGACGTACCTGTGTGACACGTGTCCTGACATCACTGCTGGCCCTGGTGATGCGGGGTCATGACATCACCCTGTGCCATGACATCATGCCAGGCCCAGAGCAGGTCTCCATGGCCGGGCGGGGTTCTCCCAAGGGCGGTGGGCAGAGTGGGGGAGCCCTGGGCCCAGTCTCCGCTCACGCAGAAGCACTTTCGTTGCCCTTCCCCAGCCTAAGGACACTTTGGGGAGCTGGGGCAGCCAGACCTGCCCCCGGTGTTCGGGGTGTGGGTGCCCCATGGATTTGATAGAACCAGTCTGGTATTCTCTGTTTTATGAGCTATTCCCTGCCTAATAGTTCCTAACTGCACACTGAGCGGATGTGTCCACCATGACGCCAACATCTCTTTCTGGAGTGCTAACAGCTAATTCACACCCCTGTCACTTTGTGTATATAGTTGGGATTACGTTTTCCAATGGGCATTACTTTGCATTTATCCACATTGAATTTCATCTGCCATTTTCTCGCCTGGTCACTCAGTCAGACTCTTAAAATCCACAGCAGGCTTCTGTGCAGCCTAAATATGCCTTTGCTAGTTCCAATATCTCAAAGTGCCTTTTACTCTGTTGTTGAGGCATGGTGGCGTTTTATGGCCCTCTGATTGTTTTTTGTATTAATTATACCCTCCTCTCAATATCTACCTATCATCTCTTGTCTTATACTTAGATTGCAAGGTCTGAGTCGACTTTGTTCTGTGTTTGTACAGTGCCTGGCACAGTGGGGTGCAGCTCCATGACTGGGATTCCTAGGTGCTAAGAAAATAATAATACAATAATAATAATAATTAATAATAACATTGAATTGCCAAAAGACAGAGCTGTTAAGAGTGTCCAGTGCTGGACATTGGTAAAGACCAATCAAAAAAACAATTGTAAAAATCCATGGATGAATTAAAATCTGGCAGTGACAGATTCCAGGATCAAGCCTTAGCAGAAGCAATATTTCTTGTTATCACTGGGGTTGGAAGAATACTTTAGTGGTTTTAGAATTCTTTTCATTTCTGCTAAGGCACTCTAAAAATTACACTGATTGGGTTTTTTATGATTTGCAGCATTTTTCTTTTTGTTATTGTATAGTCCCTGTGGTCTGAATTAGTTTTAATTTTTGAAGAGTTCAGAAGTGATTTGTAAGATGATGTTAATAGCCACTGATTTTCAGTCTGTTTTGGAAATGCCTAGAATTTCTGGTTTTTTTCTTAGTGGAATTATCTGTGCCTTAAGCATTTACTAAACACACACTGATGTGGGAATTAAAAAAATTTATTCCAAATTGTAGATAATTGTTTAAGCTATCAGACTTAAGGCTTATGCGGAAGAGTTTTCCCAGGACTGGTGTGTTTTCTATTAGAGTTGATATCAATCTGTCAAACGATCCTTTTGATTTTTAAACTCTTAGACTAAATAGTTGAGTAATACTTGCCTTCCTCCCCCCCCCCCCCCCCTTTCCTTCTCTTTTCCTTAGGAAAACACTCTTTTTATTGTTAACTAAAAATCTTGGACTGCTTCAAGAAACTTAATGTTCCTTTCTTTGAAAGACTAGAAAAAGTCAGTTTCATAAATGTAGCATATGTTATGGAGAAGTCCTGTTATAAATGCTTGCTGGAGCCTGAGGGCATCTGGATTGGCTTGTTGGGGGAATTTCTGCCTTTCAAAGGAGTTGGCACACAGGTCACAATGCTGATCTCCCCAGGGTTGAGAATGGGAAGTCCTGTCATTCAAATCCAGATGAACTGAGTGGGCTGCAGTGCACAGTTATTCTTCCATTGGGCAGCAAAGGGTGAAATACCGGGAGTTTATTGACATTAATGTGCGTTCCTTCTTTCATCTTCAAAGTGCAACATCTTTAGACGTTTTTAAATCAGCAAGTCCAGATAACTTGCATCCAAGAATTTAAAAAATCTGGCTAAGGAGTGCACTGGACCGTTTAAATTGATTTTCGATAAATCTTGGAGCATTGGGGAAGTTCCAGAAGACTGAAAGAAAGCTAATGTTGTGCCAATTTTTAAAAAAGGTAAATGGGAGACCTGGTTAATTATAGACCTTTCAACTTGATACTGATCCCGGGCAACATAATGGAGCAGCTGATATAGGACTCGATTAATAAAGTATTAAAAGAGGTTAATGTCATTAATGCAAATCAGCATGGGTTTTGAAAAATAGATCCTGTCAAGCCAATGTAATATTTTTTGGATGAGATTACAAGTTTGGTTGATAAAGGCAAAATTGTTGATGTCATAAACTTAGACTTTGGTAAAGTGTTTGACTTGGTATCACACAACATTTTTATTAAAAAATTAGAACAATGTATAATTAACATCATCCTATATAATCATCAAGCTGGTCTATATCCAGCGGGGTCCCCCGCAGGGATCGGTTCTTGGCCCTACATTATTTCATATTTTTATCAATGAACTGGAAGAAATAATAAAATAATCACTAATGAAATTTGCAGATGACACAAAAAATAGGGGACTGGTAAATAACGAAGAGGACAAGTCACTGATTCTGGATTGCTTGGTAAACTGGGTGCAAGAAAAAGATCTGGGTGTTATGGTGGACTGCAAATTGAAGATGAGTCAAAAATGTGATGCAGTTGCAAAAAAGGCTGATAACATTCTGGGGTGTATTAACAGAAGTGGCGTATATAAGACAGAGGCGGTAATTGTGAGGCCTGAGCTGCGGTATTGGGTCCAGTTCTGGGTGTCACATTTTAGGAAACATGTAGACAAATTGGAAGTTGTAACCTAAGCTGGTAAAATAAGCTTAGGGGGTCTTTTCATGCAGGTCACCACATCTGTACCCTAGAGTACAGAGTGGAGCGGGAACCCTGACAAGAGTACAGGGACATTTTTACCCAGCTGATGTTGGGTGGTCTGGAGAATTCACCAAGGCACAGCTGATTTCCCACTTGGAAGAGAGCGATCGTTCTAAGGAGCTGGTTTCTGAGCCAGCTGGGGCTTCAAGAGATGCTGGGAGCAGCCAGGCTGCCCAGGGGTCATCCCCGCCAGCGAACCAAACGGGGATGCAAGAGGGTCTGAAAGCCCCCAGGCTGCCTGTGACAGTGTGCGGCTCACCACCGCTGGCACCTCCCGCCGGTAGCTCCGGGAACTAGCTCCCAACTGCAGCTGAGAGCCCTCGATGCATGGCGTCCAGCCCGACATCTGCTTTGCTGTCTTGAGACCCATGTTGCTCCTTGCTCTACGGCATCCTCCAGACAGGACCTTCTCCTGCTTCAGGACACTCCACTGAAACCTCACCTTGGCTCTGCCCCATGATTCACTTCCAGCAGAACAAAATGAACAGAGAGAGCTTGGAGCTTCTGCAGAAAATGAGCGGAAATTACCCCTCCCAGTGCATAAAGGAAATTCAGGCCATCGTCCGAACTCCGCCACTGGCCCTTCGGAATATAAAGCATTTACACATAAATATTCTCTCTGAAAATAAAGTAAGACAGGATGATTTTGTGATCTGAGTTTATTAGGCATAAAATGTGATTTATTCTCCAGAGAGCTGAGCCTATCATGCACTGCACTCAGATAGCAGTGCAGTGCTAACTGTTCTGCCTGAACTGTAGTGTGGTGTTCAGCTGGGTACACTATATTATCCTGTATATAAATACTATCAGCATGATTTATTTGGGATGACTGGTTGTATAAAGTTGGGATTTCTGTCATTTAAATGGAGATTTTAAAAAAATAGTGTTCATCTTTGCCATCCCTTTCTGTGAGGTCCATTGATTTAATAAAATCTTCCAATATGTACGGAATCTCCTCTCAACTCTCCGTCAACAATGTAACCCAAATAATAGCATCAAAGAACACCTAGGCCACCATCCAAATATCCTTCCTTTCATCAAAGCCAGGACTTCTTCATTTTGATGTAAACATGAACTAAAACATGTATACATTCCCTCCATTTTTATGGGAGTAGAAGGCTAGTAAATTATTATTTGAGGATTCTGTGTGTGCACATTTTAAACCTAACTGTGGCAGGTGAAAATCTGGATTTATATTAAACATGGGGGGTAAAAGCATAATACTTACAACCAGTCTGTGTTTGGTAAGATGGGTCTGTCTTGGCACCTAAATATCAGCAAAGGAGCTAGAAATTAAACAGTTTCAAAACTGAGGGTTGTAGAGTGGTGATAATTTCAAAATTAAATGTTTTTGATTTGTGTTTTTCCATTTTGCTGCTAGAGGCATGTCTTCACTACCACTTTAAATCGATGTTAACGACGTTAGGTCGAAGTAAACGTGTACCTGTCTTCACATACATGCCCTTAACGTCGATGTAAAGGGCCTTAAAGATCGATCTTGGCACTCCAGCCTAACCAGTGGCATAAGGCTAATCTCGACGTTCCAAGCTCGACCGTGGGCTAGTGAAGACGGAACCCGACATTAATAGCCTCCAGAGGCTGTCCCACAATGCTCCATTCTGACCGCTCTGGACTGCCTCACTACTGCTCCACTGTGACCGCTCTGCACTGCACTCTGAACTCGCTGCTCTGGCCAGGTAGATAAGACCCGGGAACATTTGAATGCCATTTCCTGTTTGGTCAGCGTGGCCAGCTCACCTGAACTGATCAGTCGCCATTCAGAGCAATCAGCACTAGCCGCCATGCAGAGCTCAGCATCACAGGAATCCATGATGAGCTCATCTACCCTGGAGACCAGCCAGAGGAGAAGAGCTCCAGCATGGTCCACTCGTGAGGTGCTGGATCTCATCGCTATCTGGGGAGAGGAATCCGTGATGTTGGAACTACGAAACAACAAACGGAATGCCAACACCTACGGAAGAGTCTCCAAGGCCATGCTGGAAAGGGGCCACAACAGGGACACCACACAGTGCCGCGTGAAAATTAAGGAGCTGCGGCAATCTTTCCAGAAAGCCAAGGAGGCAAACGGACGATCGGGGGGCGCGCCACGGACATGCAGGTTCTACAATGAACTAAATGCCATAATGGGGGGCGCCCCCACCACCATCGCGCCGGTGTGCGTGGACTCCACCGATGGGATCATCGTCAGGGAGGAGACTGATTCCGAGGAGGACGAGCATGAAGAAGAAAATCTCACGGAGCAGCAGGAGCCCAGCGGAGAACCCTTGTACCCAGAGAGCCAGGAGCTGTTTGTCACCCTGGAGCCAGTACCCTCCCAAGCCTCCCAGGGGGGTAAGTGTTTCTTTTTTAAGTGATTACATGACGCGTGATTTTGTAAAGGAAGCATTTATTAATGCTTGCCCTAAGGCATTAATGCTTGCCCTAAGTAACTTGCCCTAAGGACTTAGCGTGCTTTCATTGCTGGTCAATTTCTACTCAAAGAGTTTGTCAATATACTCCGGGATTGACCATAAGTCCTCCGCGGACATTTCAAGGAAGCTATCCAGGAGGTAGCGATGAATCCAGCGCAGCAGATTTCTGGGGAGAGCTGCCTTATCTGGTCCCCCGTGATAGGACACCAACCCACGCCACGAAAGTAGTAGGTTGTCTGGTATCATTGAGCAGGCTAGCATTGCGGCGTATGGACCAGGACTTTGCATGGACTCAAGGAGCATGCGCTCCCTATCTCTCCGAGAAATTCTCAGCAAAGTGATGTCATTCAGGGTTGCCTGTTTGAGATACGGACTGCAATTAGTCGGGAGATAAAGAGTCCCAGCTGCAAAGTACTCTTTTCTGCTGAGGACCGACGAACCGAACCCGCCCCCCCCCCCCCCACGAACGCTGACCGCCGCCCCCCCCCCCAGCCCGTAGCGTTAGCTGGCAGGGAATCCGAGCCGTCTGCACGCGGTCTGAAGAGCCCCAAAAAGACCTTAGCCCTTAGGCATTTGCTTTGCAGTTTGCGGTTTCAGTGGGAGCCAGCCACGCGGTGGGGGGAAGGGGGCGGGGTTGCTCCACAGTATGCAGGCGCCACTTTTAACTTACCATGGCCGGCTGCACGGTGATTTCAGAAGCCGTCTTGGGCTGAGGCACGCATATGTGTCTGAGATGCTCTGACTTTTCTGTGAGCTCTTCCCCCCTTTTAGGTGTAGAACATGACCTTGTACAGAAATCATATCAGGCCTCTGAATACTGAGGTTGCAAACAGCATACTACTCCCATTGTGTACCGTCCGAGACTGCATCTGCCTCCTAACCTTGAATGTATCTGTCTCATAACTTTCAACCTTTCTTTTCCCACACACTTGCCCACAGATGAACAACAACAGTTGAACTCCCGCCCTGCCCTGCAGAAAAGAAAGCGTAAAAAGAAAACGCGAACGCGCAATGAGATGTTCACTGAACTCCTGGAGAACTCGCGCGCTGAGGCAGCCCGCCAGACAGACTGGAGGGAAAAAATGATACAGGCAAGGGAACGAGACAGAGAGGAAAGGAATCGAGAGAGAGAGGAAAGGAGAGCCGCTGCAGAAAAGAGGGAAGCCGCTGCAGCAAAGAGGGAAGCCGCTGCAGAAAAGAGGGAAGCCGCTGCAGAAAAGAGAGTAGAACGTGAGGAAAGACGCATGGATGCTTTCCTCCGCATAATGGAGGACCAGAGCGACATGCTGCGATCTCTGGTGGAGCTGCAGCATGCCCAAAGACCACCTCTGCAGCCCCTGTGTAACCACCTCCCCCCCTCCCCAACTCCCATAGATTCCCCACCCAGACGCGGGGTGAGAACACGGGGGGGCAAGGCCCGTGGGCCGCTCCACTCCACCCCACAAGCCAGCAGAAGCAGCAGCAGCAGCAGGCTGACTTTCTCAGAAAACTTTTAAAAGCTGCTGTGTCTTGCCCACCCCTCCTCTCCCCCCTTCCCCCCCCCTCCTTTGCCCGCTCCTCCCCCACTGCGACTGCCGGTTTCCCTCCAGGATACCAGGACAGTGATCCCCTGTATTTGTATTTCCGATGAACCAATAAAGGAACCATGATTTTTCCAACAGTGATTTTATTTCCTCTGCAAGCATGGGGAGGGAGGAGGGAAAGCATGGGGAGGGGGGAGGGAAAGAGGGTACAAGGGCAGCAGGCTTAGAGCACAGCAAGGGAGCAGATTCTCAAACGCCATCTCGGGCACTGATAAAACTGTCTTTCAAGGCGTCCCTGAGGCGCAGGGCCTCACGGTGGGCTCTTTTACTTTCCCTGCTGTGTGGCTGCTCATAAGTAGCAGAAAGTAAATTTGCCTCTGCCTCCCAGCCCGCCATAAACGTTTCCCCCTTGCTCTCACAGATATTGTGGAGCACAGAGCAAGCAGCTATAACAATGGGGATATTTCTCTCACGGATGTCTGAGCGAATCAGTAAGGAACGCCATCTCCCCTTCAAGCGGCCAAATGCACACTCCACGGCCATTCTGCACTTGCTCAGCCTGTAGTTGAACAGCTCCTGACCCCTGTCCAGGGCTCCTGTGTAGGGCTTCATAAGCCAGGGCATTAGGGGGTAGGCTGGGTCCCCAATGATCACGATCGGCATTTCGACCCCCCCCCACAGAAATTTTCTGGTCGGGGAAGAAAGTGCCTTGCTGCAGCTGTCTAAAAACCCTAGAGTTCCTGAACACTCGAGCGTCATGAAGCTTTCCCGGCCACCCCACGTACAGGTCGGTGAAACGTCCCTTGTGGTCAACCACTGCTTGCATGACCATTGAGTAATATCCCTTCCGGTTTCTGTACTCGGCGGCCTCGTGGTCCGGTGCCAGGATAGGGATATGAGTCCCATCTATAGCCCCACCACAGTTAGGGAATCCCATGGCGGCAAAGCCATCTATTGTGGTTTGCAGGTTTCCGAGGTTTATAACCCGGTGTAGCAGCCGCTCGACGATTGCCCTGCTTACTTGCATCACAGCAAAGCCCACTGTAGACCTACCCACCCCAAACTGATTCGCCACTAACCGGTAGCTGTCTGGCGTTGCAAGCTTCCAGAGGGCTATCGCCACTCGCTTCTCCACTGTAAGGGCCGCTCTCATTTTGGTATTCCTGCGCTGGAGGGCCGGGGACAGCAAGTCACAAAGTTCCATGAAGGTGCCCTTTCGCATGCGGAAGTTTCTGAGCCACTGGGAGTCATCCCAGACCCGCAGCACTATGCGGTCCCACCAGTCCGTGCTTGTTTCCGTGGCCCAGAATCGGCGTTCGATGGCATGAGCCTGCCCCATTGCCACCATTCTTGACAGATTGTCAGTCGCCCTACTTGCAAAAACGGCAGTGTCCATGTCGTCCCCGCTGTGCACGTCAGTGTCCCTGTCGTCCCCGCTGTGCACGGCAGTGTCCCTGTTGTCCCCGATGTGCTTGTCCATCTCCTCCTCACTGTCGTCGGGTTCCAGAAAGCGCAGTTCTCCCCGGATCGCATTCCTCCTCTGCAGACGGTGCAGCAGGAACTCAGCAACCGTGATCGAGGTCCTCACAACAGCCATTACTGCAGCCGTGGTGTCAGCGGGCTCCATGCTTGCAATGCTATGGCGTTAGCACGGCGGAGAAAGGGCGCGAATTATGGGATGCCTACCTACAGTGCACCGCTCAGAATGGGGGTGGGCGGCGCGGAAAAAGGGCGCGAAATTTGGAAATGCCTACCCATAGTGCAGCACTCGAAATGGTGCCTGCTGGGGGATCAGGGAACTGTGGGATAGGTACCCACAGTGCAACGCTCGTCATGTCGACGCTTGCAAAAGTTTTGCGGACAGACACTGTCGACGTACTGTGCGTAGCTGTGCCTAGTGAAGACACACAAAATCGACTTTATACCGTCGCGTTCACAACATCGACATAAAGGAAATCGAACTAATGCTGTAGTGAAGACATACCCTAAGACAGGTGGGGGGGGGGGGAGAACACAAAATTTCACAGACTGAAATTCTTTTGCAAAATTTTCAGTTTTTAAAAAAAGGCCATTGAAAATTTGTGACTAGCTCTAAGTGGATCCAAACCAAACCTCAGGTGGTGACGCTGACTAGACATCCCAGCACTAATGGGTGAGCTTTCCTTGTACTAGCTATGAAGCAGAAAGATCTGTTTAGACATTTGTGTAGGAAGTTTGGAGTGTCAGACTCCTATATTGAATGTATTGCTTTTACAGGAAGAGCGGCCATTTCCAGAACAACCCAGCAGAGAGGACTGGAAACCTTTGCCAACAGCCCTCGCTAATGACTGGGGAGCCCCTCTGTAAGTTAAGAAATTGGAAGCGAAAATCCTCCCTGCCACAGGGTTAGCACAGGGGCTACGCACCACTTAAGATGTCAAAATCAGGCTGAGGTGGAACTGACCTGTTGCCTAGGCCTTGTACTCCTCTGAAATAACAAGTGACTGACAAACAAACATGACAACCACGCAAATCAAAGACCCCCCAGCACCACATGTGCCCGGTTGATTTATCTTGAGGTGCAGTTTAGTTTTTAAATATGGAGGCTAATATTGGCTAATCTGTACTGTAGGGAATCCTGTATGGGACCCGCCAGGATATAATGATCAGTAATAACGATTAATGCCCTCTCTCTCTGCTCTTCAGCCTTTGCTGAGGAGTGGGTTGGGGCCCTGGGCAAGGTGGTAGAAATTAGCAAAGCGAGACTCCCGAGAGAGTTACTGATATTGCTGCTGAACCGCTGGAGGGAGAAAGGTCCACGTTAGGTACAAAGCCACAATAGAAACAGACGACGTGTCTCACAGCTTGCTGACAACAGAAAATAAAGCGAGATCCAGTCTTTCAACTGGGGAGGTCTCCAGGATTCATCTAAACATGATCTATAAACAGTTGAAAAGGCGAGTTTTGAGAACCTCTCACGCTCTCTGCCTGGTATGCTGCTCATTTATCATTGTGCTGAAATGGAACCCCCTTTAAAAGATATAACGGCTGCTTGTTTACTTAAGTACAAAGTGGATGATGGGCCCAAAGGCCTTGCTGTCAGCAGGGCAGGCACGGAGAGCTTGGTGCAGCTCTGGAAGCGGGACAACTATGCGGCTCCCACATTCTGAACCCTGCCGAAACTGCACTAGAGCAGATAATTCCAGGAGCTTTTCCTAGAATTGCAACTGCATGGACTTGTGTTTCACCCCTACAGTGAGCACGCGTCCCAGCTAGCCAGCAGGACAGGTGTGTGGGGAGATGCAGCCAGTCGCATCAGGTGACCATGGGTGACCTTGGAAGGCATCAGCACATAACAGCTCCCCGCAGTGCATGTGCCCCTGAGAAGCACCGGTTGCTTTCCCACTCTGCCACAGTCAGGAAGCAGAGCAGGAACAAACGAGGTGTAATAATAACGGTGAGAACTAAACCCTGCTGAATGCTAGGGATCAGCTGGGGGCAGGTCAGCTAAGCCTGATTCCCCCGGGGGGCAGGACAGCTTGCCCCTCACCCTCCCCCCAGCAAGGTGGGCAGCTTGCCCAGGATACTGCCCTGTGGAGCAGGGCAGCTTGCCTGGGCCCGTCCTTCGGGAGCAGTGTTTTGGGCTGGATCTTATAGGGACGAAGAAGGGACTGCAAATATCTACACCAAGAGATGCACACTTTGAAAGATAAGACCAGTGGGGCAAGTAGAATTCATTTCTTACCGGTATGCTGCACCAACTAAAGAGGGGGGGCACATGCCCCCCCCATGTGACTCCTCACATGACCCCACCCTATCTCCAGCCTGGGGCCCCACACTCTCCCCTTCCGCTCCCCATGATCCATCCCACATTACCTGGGGGAGCTCTGTCCTCCTCCCGCTGCGCCGGAGACTTCTGAACCACGGGCTCCCCGGAACCGCAGGGTCGAAAGGAGCAGAGCGTCAGGCGGCCCCACGTCGGCAGCTCCTCCGGCGTGGCTGAACCGCCTCCAGCCCCACCACCAGCCCTGTCTTCCGGCGGAGCTGACTATAGACCCCAGACACCAGACGCTAGATGCAGCTACGTGGAAGGGCTGGGGGCAGTACAGCCATGCCGGAGGAACTGCCAGTGTGGGGCCACCGTTCTACTCCTTCTGTGTCTTTCCAGTGTGGCGCATTGGCTATAAATAGCTCACTGGTACAGCAGACTGGCTATAAATAGCTCACTGGTACCACGGACCAGCTATAAATACCTCCCTTCTTGCACCACTGGCTAAGACTGAATACGATGCAGCCTCTCTACGGCTTTGGGTATAATCCACCCTGTGCGCAGGGGCTGCACAGTGTGTGCACTGCTTCAGTCTCTTGCAAGCCCTGTGGGCCACAGGCCTGGGCTTGCACCGTGGTGATTACATCTTTGCTAAGGAGTGGGGAGACCTAGCGAGGGCTGGGGCCCATTCTAAGCCAGTCCGACTGGCGACGGGCAGATGAATGACTCTCTAATGGATAAAGGTTCCGCACCTTGTTCCCCCTGCAGAGACTGAACTGCCTGGCTTTTCTCCTTTAGGTTTGGGAGGCGTCTGTACAAAGGAACCAGCAACATCCTTAGTTCAGCACAGAATCCTGTCAGCTGCGACTCTCGTCTAACAACCTGTGCTTTGCCGTAACCTCTAATTTTCTCAGCTTGCTGCATGTGGGAAATTCCCGAAGGGAATGCAGACGGGGACTGTGAAAACGAACGACAACTGATTTGTGGCTAGGATGCAGCCAGCAACATTTTCGGAAATTTTCTTAAAGCTCTTATGAGTTTTCCTCCTGCAAGCGAGGCCCTACTCCAGGGGCCACCAGCCTCCCTGGGGGCTCAGCCATGAGCCACACGCTCAGAAATCTGGTTGTCATTTTGTTGGATTTTTTTTTAATTTGAAATAAATTTTTGAAGCCATTTCAGGGCAGACATCTCTGAGCTCTTCTCCCAAAGGTTTAACATATATTCTCTTACAGCTTAACACACAAAACAAAGGAAGGGGGAATAGAAAGAGGCCACTGCCTTTGCGCGATTCCAAATCCTTTGATCTGGAATAGTAGCAGATCAGTTCTAGTCTCTGGCTGAAGCTGCGTTATGCTGGGGTTTACATGGCTGACTTCTATTTGAGACATTTCATCAGGAATATTTGCAGCACTGCCCTCCACTCTGGTTCACACTTTCTCCCCAGCTTCCAATTGGAAAGTCCTTGCCATTTAAACGTCATCTCTTCTATTTTCTTACTCTTCTTCTTAGAAGTTTGCGCTCTGCAGTCTATGTTGCGTATGTGTGTGGTCTCCGTCAGTCTTTGTGGGTGTGTATGTGTCCATCCGTCTTTCTGATTGTGTCTGGTGTGTAGCAGTGCTCCGGTTCAATAAAGCTTTCATATACATAGCAGCAATGAACTCTTGACCTCATGTGACCGGAAAGGGGCGGCTATTGAGCAGGGCTAGCAGGAGTCATAGGGACCACAGTCCCTCTCTGCTGGCCTTTCCTTTTCTTAGTGCCAGATTTAGCATCTTTGGTGTCTTTCTGGTTTCTGTTTCCATTCGTGTTGTCTCTCTTTTCTTGCTCTTCCTTTCGCTTCCTTTTTCCTGAAACCAAGCAAAGCAGCAAACATGAGACTATCGAATGGAATGTCGACTGATCACAGAGCAGAGCGCTGCCACTGCCTTGTGACAGCAGACACACTGGCCCGATGGCTAGTGAGCACTGCCACTGCCTCGTGAGCGGCTGGCCCGCTGGCCCGTATGGCTAGTGAGCGCTGACGTAGCCTCGTGAGCGGCTGGCATGCTGAAGGCCTGTGTTTCTCCTGCTGTCTGAGGAGTTAGGTGGTTGAAGTGCACGCTCACAGTGGGTGAACACAATGGGCGTGCACTTCAGTGGGGTGAGATGACTGAAATTCAAATTTAGTTTTGTAATTTTCCATCCCTGGCAGGACATTCAGAGGCATCATTTCCTGGGGTTCCAGGCCAGACTCCTTAGCATGACTGGAAAATTCCCTTAGTGCATTTGAGAACCACTAAACTCAGCACCTGCCTTTCCCCCTCTGCTCCTTACTGTCTTCTGCCTGCACGGTTAGGCACTACACAGAACCGGGCTCCTCAAAGCAGCCTGCACAACTGCCGCCCTAATGCGATCAGGAGGGGAGTGAACAACCCACCAGCCTTCTTGGGGTCACAAGTCCAGTGAGCACAAACTGCATTTTTCATTGATGAGAAGGAAACAGCCTCATGTTCAGAGAAAGGGGAACTGCAAACAGAGCGTTCGGCAAAGGGGGCTAGAGAGGAAGAATACCCCAACCGTCGCACTGGAAGCTGGCTACCAGCTCCCGTCTTGGCACGTTCTCTGTCTCCGGTGAAGAAGCTAATGGAATAAGAAGGCCAACATACAGCAGACACAGCAAGCTGTGTCCAGGGAGACTTTTTAAGCTTGATCCTTTTAGAAACTAACCTCCCAGTGGCTCGTTCTGCTTTTACAGCCAGGGGTTCTCTCTAGTTGTCGTGTTGCACACCGGCCCTGAAAGGCCTTTGCCAGGGCTACGTTCCTATGAAAGGCAAACTGGACAGGCACTGTAAGGAGCAAGGCACGACGCTCAGTGCCTCATAACGTCGCATGAAACACATCACAGCTGCTCACGTCTGTGGCAAGGAGGATCAGGTGGCACAGACGGGTGTGTCCTGTGCAGGAGCAGCACAAAGCAGGGCCTGTCTGGGGGCTGTAAGGCCTGGCAGGTCTCAACCCCGGACCTACACAGCTGCCAGGCAGCAGGGATCCCCAGGCTGTCACCCAGTCTGCACTCCACTGCCCATAACTCGCTGAGGACAGACCAGGTGAAGTCCCTCCTCAAGGGGTCTGACATGGGGCAGCCTGACTGCTCCTGGTTGGATCCCCACCCTGTGTAAACCCAACGGTCTACATCATTCCTGCCCCTGCTCCTGAGTGCCTGGCCTCGCCCTCAGCTTGATCTGGACTTCGCCTTCTGACTTGGAGCCTGAACCCGGATTCTGACCCTCGGGTTCAACCCCAGCCTGGAACCTGACTACGAACTCTTCTGTCACTCCCAGCCCCTGCTCTGACCCTGGGTCTCGACTGCCCTTGGCAGGTCCCTTGCGTGAAGTCTTACATCCTGCAATGAAACTAAAGGTTAATGCTGAGCAAACAGACTGTATCCCCAAAGGGAGAGGGTGAAATGCCCTGGCATCAGCTCACCTTCAGGGCACTGGTTCTTCTGCACCGTGCATCTCCGGAGCTCTGTGGTGGCAGGGCACATGGACACATCTCCGGAGGGAGCCTGCAGAACCTTCCGCGATCGCTCTTCGTTGCCTTTCTTGAAGCCACACAGCTTCCTCTTCTTGGTGCACGGACCCCAGGGGCCCCACTCGCTCAGTTCACATTGTGCTGCCAGACAGCAAGAGAGTCAGGAGGAAACTACTTTTCTCAGTGCCCCCCGGCACGCCCCTGGAGTCCTTCCCCTCCCCAGGGCCGCCGGCTGCCTGCTCCTCCCACCACCCCAGACAGATGTCGGTCTCCCCCAGAGCCACCTCCGGTGAAGTGTAATACTCCCACGCACCCCCACCCACCGGAGCTCGAGGATGGAGCCTCCGGCCTTGTTCAGACACTTAAACCAGGTGGAAAAATCTGCTGTGACGGGAATTTTCCAGGCGTGTGACGAGGCGCTTGGGGTCCAAACACCAGTTCTGAGCTGTGGTGATCCAGGGCAGGGACCGTGTAACAAGTCCGTGTTCCTGAGGAGAGAGCTCTGACCCGGGGCCTGTTCTCTGCTCCACCTGCAGAGCAGGGTCCGGAGCCCAGCAGGGGAACGGGAACATGCGGAGCCTGGACCCCCAGAGCGCCTCACACCTGCCTCTCCTAGAACAAGTCACCACAATCCCTTCCTGCGTTTTAGCCTCACTCTTGTCTCCTAGACTCACCTGGCCTTTCCCTCTTGGCAACCCCAGACATTGGTCACTACATGCCAACAACGGGGCATCTGCACTCTCTGAGTTTGCCTCACCCAAATAACCCCATGGCTGTGGCCTGCGTTCTGCCGCACCCCACACACCTCCCGAATGCCCCTCGTTTTGAGGGACCCCTCTCACTTAGCCCCCATTCCACAGAGACGCGGTGCTCCCTCACGTCCACTGCCGGAATGATTGACTTTAGAAACACAGACTGGCGAGACTGAGGAGCCGTTGGCACCAAGGGAAGGGAGTCTGCCACAGTTTCAGTTTCCTGCATGGATCATGTGTGTGTGTGTTCATGTGGGGTCTTTGTCACCCACTGCACCCCGCACCTGGGCCTGTAGCAGGTCAGAGATGTGCCTCCCTCCCCCCCTCCCCCCCCCCCCGCCCATCATTTAGCTTGTGAGTCTCAACAGCAAGTGTTTTCGGAGAAGTAACGAACAATGAACGGGGACAGCATGCCGGAGCACCCCAGAAGGCTCCGCACTCCTCCAGAGGGCTGAGTGTCTGGCTGTACGTTCACTCATTCGCATGCGGCTGCAGCGAGCCTGGTCCCCTGCGGGGTTTATTCACAGCATCCAAACCACAACTATGCTTTAAAGCAACCGACACAGAAAACCCATCACATATTTTGCAACTAAATATTAACTTGCCAAGGGCGGAGAGCTTCCTGCAGACTTCAGCCCCCGACTGTTTGTCGTTTTTGGGGGTTTTTTTACAGATGCAAATGTGCAGCCGCTGAAGAGCAAATGAAGAGGCAGACTCTTGTTTGCCTTGCACAGCACAGCAGGGATGCGGCGGGGAGGGGGGGGGGTTCAGGTGCATGTCTTATGGGAAAAATCTGTCTCCAGGCAGGAAAGGTCACATCTACACTCTATGTTTCCTGGGAGGAAAGACTATCCCCTCCTCTACCCCCTTGGCTGTTGCAGAACCCTTCCGCTACCTCCAGGTCTCTAGAAGGCACCTGTGGAGCTGTCGATTGTTACACTCACAGACAGGTAGAGTAAACCCCTGCACCCCTGCATGTCACTGCTGTTAATGGGGCATCACTGAAATACCGCAAGGGTGATGGAGGAGCAGCCGTGGAAGCAGGCAAGTATTAATACACTATTGCAGACAGACAGACAGCACAGATCCGAGCCTGCGGAGGCTGCAGGACCCGGCAGAGAAATCAATCGCGCTAACACCTTGAATGGCACTTACCAGGACTGCTGCACTCCATCGTGCCATTGGCAGCAGCGTAGCCGTCGGGGCAGGTGGAATAACATCTCCCTTTGTGCAAGTACAGCCCGTCCTTACATTTTGTGCAAAAGTTTCGGCTGAAACAGGCCTCACAGTTCTCAATTTTGCATTCTGGGGAGGAAAAAGGAAAAAAAACCAGCCCGTCGTTTGAATTTTACCCCCAGGGCCAAAATCAGCAGACCCATGGATCGGATCGAAAAGCGACTCCCAGCAGGCTCCTGTGGCCTTTATGTACAGAAAGTGGAACGTGTCTCTTGAAGTCAAGTTACATTTCTAGATGGGGTCTGGGCACCATCAGCTGGAGGGGGTAAGGAAGAATAAGGCATGAGAGGGAGGACTAGCTACCCCACCAGAGAGCCCTCCTGGCCCCACAGAATCTGCAAACAGCCCGTGTATGTCTCTGAGCATTCTGCCAGTCCTGGTGGTGCTAGACAGAGCCACTCTGCTGAAGTAGCAGCCTCTGCCGGGTTATATCTTCGCAATATGATTGCAAGAGGCTTGGGCTCCTGTTCCGTTTGACAGACAATACGCCAAAATGGAAGAACAGAAGGAGCTGAGTTGGGTTTCGGTCACTTCTTACACAACTGTTCTAGAAGCTGGCTGGGGCCAGGTTCTATGAAGCTGCTAATGAAATGATCCCAGAATTGTTCATAGGTCCAACTCACTCCCTGGTGTTCAGTTGGCCCAGCCCCTTGAAATGGAAGATAGACAGACCCAGTCCAAAAACCCAGTTCACCAGGGATGGGCAGACGAAGGAAGAGGTAGCATCTGTGGCACGATTCCCCAGATACTGCACAAGATCCTGGAAGTAAGAGCATGCCCACCTAAAGACCCAAACCTCCAGTTGGGTACCCACGCCTGCAGCTCTATGCACACAAATCTGGCATCAGGAATCATAACATTCAAAACCAGTCAGAGAACACTTCAGCCTCCGTGGTCACTCAATAACAGAGCTAAAAGTGGCAATTCTTCAACCAAAAAACTTCAAAAACAGACTCCAACGTGAAGCTGCAGAACTGGAATTAATTTGCAAACTGGATACCATCAGATTAGGCCTGAATAAAGACTAGGGGTGGTTGGGTCATTACAAAACCTAAACCTAATTTCCCCAATACTAATTTCTCCCTATTGTTACTCACACCTCCTTGTCAACTTGTAATAGGCCACTCTCATCACCACTTCAAAAATTATCCTCGTTAAACTGACCTCACACTTGGTAAGGCAACTCGCATCCTTTCATGTATTTATACCTGCTCCTGTATTTTCCACTCCATGCATCTGATGACGTGGGTACCAGCCCATGAAAGCTTATGCCCAAATAAATGTATTCGTCTCTAAGGAAGGACGCCTGGTTGTTTTTGCTGATACAGACTAACACAGCTACCACACCGACAGCTATCCCTGGGTTACCTTGCGAGGACAGCTATGAAACCAGTATGTTAGCATCAGTTCAACCTGGTGGGTAAACCAGATTCACACAACAAAACAAGAAGTGCCGAAATTAGAGACAGTCTCTAATTCTGTCTGTTTGACAGTTCCCCCCCTCCTGGCTGCCTGCCCCATGCCCATCTTATAAAGACCCATGATAACAACCTGACCCTGGCTTATGGGCCCGTGTGGACATTTTGTCTCTCACTGGCTGAGGCTCTCCGTGGTCTAAGCTCATTTTGTTCCCAATGTACGCTGGGCCAAACATTCTGCAGGTGTAACTGGGCAGCTCCATTGACCTGAGCAGAGTCGCACCAATTTACACCCTCTTGCAGTCGCTCCAAGCCACATTTCTGCACTTCCCACCTAATTTCTGCAATTTCCTGTTCCTAGCAACAGTGACTGTGGTCAGCTCCTAGCTCAGATCCCTGGGGCCCCTGACTAAAGACAAAGAAACCAAAATGCAAGTCAAAAGCCGAGAGGAGGGGCCGATGGCCAGACTAGCGGATGCCAGGCAGGCTTTTCAGGCCATTGTTACTGAACATCCACTGATTTCTCTCTCTCTGTAGGACGATCTGTGTGTGTCCTTCCAACTTCAGATCAACTCACTTCACGACCTCAACTGACCTGGCTCGGCAGAGCACTAGGAAAAGCTTAAGGCTCCTGCTGCTTCTTAATCCGTTTGAAATAAACTCCTTTGGGACCTTGCACTTGTGGGTGGAAACACAACCACCTCTGCAGGGGAGAGAATTACATTCCCATCTCAGATGGGAAATGGGCTAACTCTCTCGTCCGCTCTCATGTCTTATTCAGGGCTGCAAACGGCAAATCCCAAAGAGATCCGTTTCGAGGGGTATTCTCTGGGCAAGTCACTTTCCTTCTCTGTGCCTGTTCCCCCCAACCATATAATGGGTTTATTACCACCTAGACACTTCCTGGGGGCAGGCAAGGGTTAACTCCCTGCACGCCTGGGATGAGAGGACCTGTAAGTGTAGAGCATGGTGTTGTATCTTCTTCTCCCTCAGACCCTGGCACTTACTGATGCACTTGTTCATGTCTGGATTGCGAACGCCGAAGTACCCCAGCGGACAGGATGGCAGGCAGATCCCGATCTGTCGGATGTCATTCCTCTCCAGCAGTATAAAGAGTTTGGGGGAACATTTCAGGCACCCGTTGAACTCAGAGCACAGGTCACAGCCTTTTGCACATCCCTGGCTCACCTCGGCACTGACTGAAAAGGCAAGAGAGACACCCAGATTAACACACGCCTCGCAGAGCAGCAAGATCGGCCAACAGGGGAGTCGTCAGAAAGGAGAGATCACAGGAAAACCCCTCGCTGCCCGTGTTCTTGAGCTAACCCAACCTGTCTTCAGCCTGTCAAACTCCAACCTTTCACCAGAGCTGTGCCTCCCTGGCCAAATGCCCGTGAGAATGTAACCGGAAAAGTGCAAGTCCGTCATTCGTTTGGTCGGGAGTCAATGCTAAACTTCCAATGGAGAACAGACGATGGGACACTCTGGGAGCCAAGAGACGCCCCTGAGATGAGGGAATCAGGCAGAGTCCTATTGTCTCGTCTAACCTGATGTTCCTTGTATGCAGCCGTTGCTGTTGCTAAGTCAGGGATGGGGTGGAGAGGATGGCGTGTGACACTGGCACATGCCCAGAGATAGATTGGGTTAAGTACATGCCTCTGGAGAACCCGGATTCAAATCCCAGCAGGAGATAAACTGGGTCCACTCTCTGCAATGTCTGTAGGACAAAACTACTGGCTCCTGTGGGTGTTTCTGCTGAAGAGGAGAACCAGGACCCAGCCTAGCAAGAGCTGCCGCAGGTCGGGCTGCTGGTGCCTGAGCGGAGCTGGGGAGCAGGGGGGACCGTGGGTTTGAAGCGGAGCATGCTGCAGCTCAGGATGGAGGTACCTCAGCAGAGCCGGACAGGGTCCCTCATTTGAAATTCGCCCCAAAGGCTCCCATTTGAAGTGGGACTGACTCTGCCCGGGTTTTGTGCTGGAACGTTCTCAGAGTCACGAGACAGCCTCCCTGCCAGAAACGGGACCCAGCTCGAGCTGGTTCCAGAGGATCATTTGAGATCCCTAGTTCCAAAAGCCCCTGTGAAAAGAGCTGAGCGCTTCTTGCCAGCAAGCAGTCCTGTGTCTTTGGGCTAAGAGCTCACACATCATCCCATGGGAGATGGTACTAATGTCCTGCAGCTTGGAGATGGTTTATTGCTATGGAGAAATGCCCTGGCTCTTCAGTAAGAATGGACCCTTTGCTGGCCAATCAGTAGCAGCATAGACAAAATCCCGCTCTCAGGAGACCTGTCATTAATATTTGATGCAATGAGTGGGCTCATGGTCCAGCTGCCCAGAGGAAATGAGTCAAACCCAGATAAATAATTGATTGCTCCTGTGGCCATTACAAGTGCTGTTGTACTTTGTGGCCAAGACACATCTGTTCCTGAGGCCCCTTCCAAGCCTGCACCTTCCTCAATGGGACACAAGCGTCTGTCCAAGCAGCAAGATTTAGCAGGCTCCTTGAGCTAATGCTGCCCAGCGTTCTCAGGACCCCGGCTGCCCTGGTCAGCACTGGCCTTCACATGCGCTGCACATCTGGCCTTGAGAAGGTAACGTTTGCAAAACTCCTCTGTGTCCAACATGCAGCACAAGGGAAGAGACTTCAAGGATTCCCCATTCTTGCCCGTTATTCCACTCCCATCCTTCCAACCCAGGAGGGCTGCATGCACAGCTCACACCGAGCCTATCCCAGGATGCTCCAGAACAGGCACCCAGACACCACGGTACTGAGTGCTTGATAAATACCCGGATTAGTCAGACTGATGGGCTCTCTCCTTCCCTGCCTCCTTCCCCAGGCTGAGCAGGCTAGAAGAAAGGAACAAGGAGCAAGTGACTGGAACTTGCAGCCCTGCATTGCCCAGCTGCTATTCTCAACCTTATTTCAGATGCAACTGTAGCAATATCTGGGACTGGTGCAATTGCTTAATGCCCAGCAGAGATGGTGTCTCACACTCTGTCTTGGACCAGACTGATGCATAGTTGGATGGAATCACGTGCCCAAATCTACGTGGGTGGGGAGGGAGCAGGACCGTTGCACACCAGGTCTGGTTGCTTTGAGCATGGAGATAAATGTCACGAAAACAACAACAGCAATTTGGGCCAGCATCCAAGACCTGTAATAACCCCTGAGTAACCCCGCTTCACCCCGCTTCCTGACCAAAGCGCTTCCCCCAGCCCTGCCCAGTAACTCCATCTCCCGCTCAGAAATAACACCTGGGCTGGCTTTGGCTACCACTCCTAGAGCAGCCACAGGAGAATGCATCTCTGCAGGGGTCGCATGCCTGGCTCTGCTTACAGCCTGGCTCCTGGAGCAGCTCACTCAGCCCAGAATCACACGCCCTCATTCTCCTGCAGCTATATACTTTATGGGGAGGTCACCAGGTCAGCCAAGGTCCAACCTCCCTGTTGAGCTGGGTCCTGCCCCAGATAAGCTGGGCTCACATGTCAGCAGACTCCAAAAGGGGAAACCCTGATGTGTCCAGAAGAAGGGAACCCATCCAAATACCTCTCCATGCTGCTTGGAGCTGGTTCAGATCTCAAACCTCCTATATATGTCAGTTACATCAGGTGACAGGGAGACTTTACTACTCCCCAAACTGAGACCAATTCTGAGACCCAGAGGCCAAGAAAAATGTCCTGTTTCATGCTTGAACATCTTCTGCTTCTAATTATCATACAAAACTCTGCTTTGTTTTGAAACTAATAACATTTTTGCAGGCTAGAATGCAGGTTATTTTTATTAGTTAATTATGTAAGCATTGTCTGTGTTTATAGAACGTCTACATCTTTTTTATTTTAAATGCTGCATTTATTATACCTCAAAAGCAAGCACTGGAACGACAGAATCTTTAAATTCCAGGCTAGTAACTGAGCGGCAAGGACTTGGATTCGCAAAGGAAAAGAAAAACCTTTCTCTTGCTTCCAAAGCAATTTGCAAACCCCATAGATCAGTAACCCTTGTGCTCGGCCTTATCAGAACCACACAGCTGCTGATGGCATTGGTTCTCTTTGGGATACAGAGGCTGTTCTCAACACAGAAAATGAAACAGAAATTGGAGCAGATTCCTGAGTCAACAGAACAAATTCTAATGACTGGTCACGTCTGAAGTCTTGTTTGCTCAGAGCCATGCTCACTATCAGTATTTGTCACCAATTCGCCACCTCGCACCTAGAACAGTGAATCGCCCACGAGTTTCAGACCGAACCCAGTGACTGCTCAATGACCCCCGAGCAGAGACCCCCAGCTCCGCTCCCCCAATGGAAATTGTACAATGGTTTAACCAGCCCTACGCCGCACAGACGGCTTCAATGCAGAGCTACAGCCCGGGGGCTCTCATCCCAGGGGCGTTCCCCAAGGCTCTGCTGGATAACGGAGCTGTTTCAATTGGGGCTTGGGGGAGGTTGTTCTAGAATTCGATAGGAGCGTGTGACAAGACTGAGGACGCAGGTGGACCCCCTGTGTGTGGGCGCTGGGGGCTCAGTCTCTAGGACAGGACCCAGAAGGCCAAATGGCAGCACCCATTCTCCGACCACATCGCCCTCTGTGCTGCTCAGCTGGGGGTGCTTCAGGAAACTCAACCTGTCTCTTTCCCCAGCTGATCCGCCTGGCTTAGCAGCTGAAAAGGGGAGCTAATTCCCAGCTCGGCTGGCAGCACAGCAACCCTGCCGAGCCCTTCCTGAGAGATTACAGTTTGTATTCAGCCAGATCTCACTCATGCAAGAGAGGCACGGACACACTGAACTCCCGGGGCACTGCCCGGGGCCGGCTCTCCTACCACGGGACACTGAGTCCCAGGCTCTCTGGAACAGGGAGATCACTTCCCTGCCCCTTCCCTTCTCGGAGGGGGAAATGCCACTTGTGACAGACACAGAGGAGCACACGGTGGGGACAGACACATCCCATGGGGCGGGTTATTAAAGGGGATGCTCTACAGCCTCGTAAAGAGGATAAAGTACAGGTCAGAATTGAAGAGAAACAGTCAAAGAAAAAAAATCCTGGTCAGTTACGTCCCATGAAGGCAGACAGCTAAATATTGACAAGTTTTATAGGGGCTGGGATACAAATGCAAGAAGTCTAAATACTCAGACGGGTGAATTTGAGTGTCTGGTATTAAATGAGGATACTGATATAAAAGGCATCACAGAACCTTGGTGGAATGATGCTAATCAAAGACCCGAGTACAAAAGACAAAGGAATGAGAGGCTCTGTCGTGCTGGAGGGGGACTGGCATTATATGTGAAGGAAAGCAGAGAGTCACATATAGTAAAAGAAAAAATGACTCAGACTGTACCATAGAATCTCTGTAGATAGTAATTCCAGCGAATCTAGCTTGACTAATAAGAGTCTAGCAATGGAAATGTACTATCGCCCATCTGACCAGGATGGTGACGGTGATTGTGAAATACTCAAGGAGATTAGAGAAGCTAATAAAATCCCATTAATAATGGGGGATTTCAACGATCCCCATATCACCTGGATACACGTCCCCTTGGGACGGAATGCAGAGATAAAACTACTGGACCCCTTTAAGGGCTGTGTCTTGGGACAGCGAGTCCTGGAACCCACAAGGCGTTTCTTGATTGAGTCCTGAGTGGTCCACAGGACCTGGTCCAAGAGGCGAATATAGTCAAACTGCTCAGTAAGGGTGGCCATCATTAAATTAAATCTAACACCCCTGTGGGGGGGATATAACTCAGAACCCACCACGTAGCATTTAAAAGGGGAACTAGACAAAAATGAGGAGGCTAAAAGTTCCAAAGGGATCTCACAAAACTGGGTGACTGGGCAACAAAATGATAGATAAAATTCAATGCTGATAAATGCAACACCGGAAAACATAATTCCAACTCTACATATAAAATGACAGGGTATAAATGAGCTGTTACCACTCACGAAAGAGATCTTGGAGTCAGCATGGGTAATTCTCTGCAAAAATCTGCTCAATGTGCAGCAGCAGTGAAAAATGCCAAAAGAATGTTAGGAACCACTAGGAAAGGGATAGATAATAAGACAGAAAATATTACATTGCCTCTATATAAATCCATGATATGTCCACACCTTGAATACTGCTTGCAGTTCTAGTTGCTCTATCTCCAAAAGGATTGGAAAAAGTTCAGGGAAGGGCAACAAAAATGATTAAGGGTGTGGAACAGCTCTCTGATGAGGGGAGATTAAAAAGACTGCACTGTTCATCTTAGAAAAGAGAGGGCCATGGGGGAGAGAGAATATGATAGATCAGGAATGGTGTGGAGAAAGTCAGTAAGGAAGTACTATTTACCCCTTCCCGTAATACAAGAATCCATTGAAATTAATAGGCAGCTGGTTCAAAACAAACAAAAGGAAGTACTTCTTCATACAACACACAGCCAACCTGTGGAACTCCTTGCCAGGGTTATGTTGTGAAGGCCAAAAGTATAACTGGGTTCAAAAAAGAACTAGATACATTCGTGGAGGATCGGACTGGACGACGGAGGATGGGTCACTCAGTGAGGTGGCCGGTTCTGCTCGTTCCCTCTCAAGCACCTGACATCAGGCACTGGGCTAGAGGAGCCATTGCTCTGACCCAGCCTGGGTATAGACACCGCCTCCGGGGCTGGAGCTACAGGCGCCAACTTTCCAGTGTGCCGGTGGGTGCTCACTGCTCCACCCCTGGCTCTGCCACAGGTCCTGCCCCCACTCCACCCCTTCCCGCCCCCTCCCCTGAGCCTGCCGTGCCCTCCCTCCTCCCTCTCCCCTCTCCCAGAGCCTCCTGCACACCACGAAACAGCTGATCGGGAGGTGCGGGGATGGAGAGGCAGGCTCTGATCTGCGGGGCTGCCAGTGGGCGTGAAGCGCAGGCAGCGGGGGTGGGGGGCTCCTGTCGTATTCCTGGGGCTCTTTGGCCATGTACATTGGTACATTTGGGCTCCTTCTCAGGCTGAGGTTGGCCACCCCGGCCATATCGCGTCCACACGTAGCGGGAACAGGCGCCGCACTCTGCCCCGACGCAGGAGGGGAGGGGCTGGCAGCGGCCCTCAGACTGGACGGGGCCAGGAGGGCAAGGCTGGGTGTGAGGCTTCCCAGGGGCTTCATGGCTTGGCGGAGGGTCCAGTGAGTGCTAGTCTGGGAGAAAGGAGGCGGGGAGCCCGGGGGTCGCTGAGAACAGCTCTGTGCTTCACTCCGCAGATACAGATACTAAGCTGGGTTTTAAATCACCCCCTTTGCTACTTCCATGCACGTGTGTGGAGAGCCCTGGCCACAGAGCCTCAGCTGCTGAGTTAACCTGGGCCCAGCTGTCCCCACCCCCTCCAAGGCAGGGGAATGGCTGCGGAGTCAGGGTGGCAGGTGGGCTCCCTTGACTCCCAGCTCTGAAGAGGGTGAGGCCTGGCTCAGCTGAGGGTGTTTGCAGGAAGGGCAGAGGGTGAGCGGCAGTCTCTGGGCTCTGCCAGTCTCAGGCAGGAAGTTTAGGCTGACGTCCTCTGATTGCTTTGAGTGCCCAGCACCGCCCGTCCCTGGAGAGCTCGGTCTGGCGCTTTGTGAGCGAGGGGACAGGCGCTTGGCCCGTTCGTTCCTGGAACAGAGGCTAGAGGGGAAACTCCCTTTTTCGGTTTCCCTGGTGCGCTCTCCAGCCCTCACCGCAGTGAATTTTCCTGATTCCCCTGCGGCCCCTGTTGCTCTTCTGCTCTCACCTCCCTGCCTACACGCATGTGCCTCTGGTCTCCTCCACACACTCTGACCACCACAGGCCCTCACCGGCCACAGCTGCCTTTCCAGCTCCCTGGCCTAGAGGCTGCAGGTTCCTTAATGGAAATCTGGAACAGGCCGGCAGATTGTTACAAACCCAGGGCCTCTGCGCCGGAGGACGAGTGGAGCCCAGTAGGTCTCCCTTTGAGCTAGGAGCTGCGACGTAACATCACTGTGTGCTGCAGTGAAGAGGAACCAGTGCCTGCTCTATGCTCAGTAAGGGATGGGGGAACCGTCAGTCCAGCCAGTAGAAAAAGCTGGGTGCAGGGGAAGCAAACTTAGAAATGTTCCCTACTTGACAGCAAGAGAAAGGGACGTATCTTTCCGGCCAGGCTCCTTGTGACCCTCACTTCAATACCGGGCAAATTGGTTGAAACTATTGTAAAGACCAAAATTGTCAGACGCAGAGACGAACATAATTTGTTGGGAAATAGTTAACATGGTTTTCGTAAAGGGAAATCGTGCCTCACCAATCTACTGGAATTCTTTGAGTAGGTCAACAAGCATGCGGACAAGGGAGATCCAGTGGAGATGGTATATTGAGATTTTCAGAAGCCTTGGACAAGGTCCCTCACCAAAGGCAAGACCCTGCTCTGAGGAGCTTAGAGTCAGAGACTAAGCGACATGTCAAACCGTTACCTTATGCTTTGGGCATGGTAATGATCCCCCTCTACCACACCCTTCTGCACTGCTTACCCTGAGTCGGCTGCTCCCTAAACCGCTGCTCCTCCCCTCCCCTGCCCTTGGGGTGCCTGCGAACAACAGGGGCATGTTACGCACAGACATTGACATTCCGCATCGCGAGAGGGAGTCAGAGAAGAAAAGCATTTCATACATACTTCGTCTTTGCCTCTTGCCCTTCACCACCTTGCTGCTGCCTGTCAGATCCATCAAGCTTAGAAAAACCACCACCAGAAACAGTCCAAGCTGCATAGTAACTTCCCAGTGCCTAGACTGCAGGGTGATCGGAAGAGTCCGTTCCACAGCGTGGTGTCTGGGTTTGCTCCTGCTAGTGTGTCTTGGGCTGGATCAGAACCGAAAGTCTGCACACGATGCCTGGTACAGGGCCATATCCGCACACCATAATATCAGCCACAGAAAACTTAGGTAGTAGGTAACAAGAGTCTACCTTCAACCCCATAAGGAGCACAGGAGAGTGGATCTAGTCCCATCGCCGTGAGCGTTAGCTGCTTGTAGCTTCCAAACACACCCCCTCACAAACTGGAAGGGAAAAGGAAGAGATTAACCTTGTGGAATAATACATGTTATTTTACGTCTTGTGAATAAACTGCTCAGCGGGATGCTATAGGAATTAACACACAAGTGCAGAATGAAATAACAGAATCACAGAGCCCCAGAGGGAAGGGGTAGGGGGAGCAGATCTGCAGGGAGGAGATTGGCAGGTAACACGACTTCCCAGACAGATCTGGAAGTTCCTGTTTGCTTAAAAACACACAGTAACCCATTTCCTCTGGGAAAGTGACCATGACGCTGAATGAGGGACGGCCGATTTCTGGCTAGAATTTACTTAAAGGGCTGCCAGTCCCGATCCCTCTGTATCCCACAGCTACTCGCTTGTAGGTGAGGCTCTTGTAGGCTGCCAGCTTCACAGATGTCTCCCGTCAATTGGGCCTCCTGGAACCAGGATCTCGCTCACGCTGAGGGGAACGAGGCTTTTGGCAGAGCTGGACCCAAGAAGCCCAGGTGCTCGTCTGGCATAATGGGTGCCGCTCCCTTGGTGCCGCTATGGCCATTTGCACCTGCGGAGGATCTGACTCTAGGCCTCCCAAATGAGCCTGCAGACAGTTCCCTGCAGTGCCCTGCTGCTAATCTCAGCTATGCAGCAATCTGCCGGTGCCTCCTACAGTTCAGCGTGGCAGCCTCTCCCTCCCTCAGCGGGTCAGCCGGGAGCAGCCAGCGGCTGTTTGCAGTGCTCAGACTTTGGCTTCAGTCCAGCACTTGCAAACACAGCCTCTGATCCCACTAGCATGTAGGTACCAACCAGCGACAGCTGGGCAGGAGAGGGCTGCACAGATCTTTCAAACCTGTGTCGGCATTACCTACGGGAGGGGGTCACCGCTCTGGTCCCCCACCCCAGCGCTTTCTCCTGGGAACCTGTCTTAGCTTGGAGACACACTGGCTGAGCAAGAGGAATCTGATGGTCATTCCTGTCACTGCCCCCCGGCCCATCACCACAGTAGCCAAGAGCTTAGAGAAGCTGTATCTCCACTGCGCTCCTCTGGGCATTAAACCCACGACTGTAAACGATCACTTCTTGGGCGCCCCCGGGCTGGCTTTGGCGTGCAGAAAAACGACAGCCTCGCTAGTTCCTCTAGGCCAGCCCAGTGCATTTCCTAGTCTTTTTGAGACCCGAGCCAAAGCCCAGTGCAGTCGGTGGAAGGGCCTCAGGGCCTTAGAACAGTTGTGGGCCCACCGAAGTCCGTTACCCCCAGACTGTGGCTTGGCTGGCCTCCAGCTGGAAGGAGCAGATCCACTCTTACCCAGCAGCTGAGGGTGAGAATGTGCCTCAGGGCCGGGGCTGGGGAATATTCAACCCCACTGCTGACCACAGGCCCCATGGCCAAGAGGAATCCTGGCTGGCTGAACTCAGCATGAGAGTCAGGGAAGAGACGAGGTCCAGGATGGGGGAGACCCCTCCCCTTGGCAGAGGGCCAGTGCAGGCCACCACTGAAGAGGATGGAGGAAACTTGTCCTTCCCCTGCTCTGAGAGCGGCTGCAGGATTTGAACCCAGCACCAAACTACAGGCCTGTACTCCTTGAGCTGAAGGAGAAAGTCCTGTTAGCTGGTGGCAGTAACAGACCATCATCCTCTAATGGACCAGCTGCTGACGGGGGACACGACCCCTCTATTGCCCGTGTCCTGCGACAGCCCCTCTCTGACTGAGGTGCTCATGCTATAACGGAAAGCTAAGGGCTGCTTTGGGTGCAGGACAATGCCCAGGCCTGTGAACTATTTCTCACATGCCAGGCAAAGGGTCCTTGCCACCCTCCTATCCCCGTGACTTTGAACGGCGCTGCCCTGGCAGGAGCGAAGGGCTTCCCATGGGCTTGTCATTAGCTCCTGCAGCAGCAGCCGTCCGTCACTCAGTCAAGACTAACTTGTGCCGGGCTTTGAGGGCTGTTTGCTGCCAGCTGCTTTATAAACGCTGTCAAGTGGCTCAGCGAGGCGGGGAAGCATTGACCAAGCAGGGGAGGCTGATCCCTGGGCAGCGCTAGCCCCTTTCCCCCGACCCAGACTGACAACCCCCCCGCCCCCCGAGAGAGGGCGTGAGCCCATGGTACCGGAGCTGAGGAGGATTGGGGGCCAAACTTGGGCCCTTCTGCAGCAAAGCACAGGTCCCGGACACGTATCCAAATCGGCAGTGGCCTTCCCAGCTGCCGGAGGGTGAGCAGCAGCCAGCAGCTCCGAACGCCAGCAGCCAGGCTCTTCCCATGCCCAGGCCCGAGTGTTCTCGTTTTACTCCATGGGGCCCAGGCAGGTTCACACAGCTCATTGGAGAGGCAGCGTTTGGCCTGGATTTGGGCTCGCCTAGTGCCCCACCTTCCTGGGCTCCGCTCTCGCCAGAGGGGGTCACGGAGGCGCCAGAGGAGGGGGGCAGAGCTCGCAAAGGCAGCAAACAGAATTCTCCTCCAAACAAGCGTCTGGGGCTCCAGGCCAGGATCCCGCATGCCACAGGCAGCTCCCGGGGAGCCTCCGCCCGCGGCACAGCGAGGTCAGGAGCACGGCTGTGGCGGGGTGTGTGGGGCGTCGTTGTCTCTGCACGGGCCTGGCAGGGTTTGCCCTGAAGTAACGGCAGCCGGGCTCGTATTACAGACTAGACAACACTGACCCGTGCTAGGGTCAGAACAGCACCAGCTTGCCGGACGGTTACAACCACCCCATGGCGTCTGTGACGAACGCTCGATGGCATTCACTGCAAGGAGCATTTTTGCTCCAGTTCCTCGACATCTGCCCTGGCTTCCAGCTGCAGTTCTGTGCGTTGCCTTTGATCTGGAGAGCTTCTGTGGCTTGGGACCTGACTGTGACGCCCACCGATCTCCCCACGTGCACCCCGCTGCTGAGGAGTTCATGGCAACATCTGCAGGCCAGAGACAGGGAATTCGCAGAGAGGGGAGAGGGCTGGACTCTGCATTTCCCTTGCTGCTCCAACAGACTCAGAGATTCAGGAGAAAGGTGAAATGTAGTTTCCAAAACGCACCCGCGGACTAGAGCAGGGGGGAGGATTCGCAACAAACCATGAATCTGTCCTGTCCTGCTTCCTCCCCCTGCAGATGGGTCCGAGTTCCTGGTGCAAAATCAGTCACCGAACAATTTCTGCCGACCATTCTCAGCCCACAAGCCGTTCATTGCAGTGGCTAATTCAGCAGTCGGCTGAGCCCCGACATCTCTGGGCCTGGCCATTCAGAGCCCAGCAGCTCCGGGCCTGCTGGTTCAGAGCCCGGCACCTCCGGGCCTGGCGGTTCAGAACCCAGCACCTCTGGCTTTGCCATGTCAGTTATGACAGTAAAAAAATTGCTTGCGCCCTAGCGCCTCTTTCATGACCAATAAAGCCCAGGTTCATTGCACGTGTTCAGTATTTGAAATTCCAGCACTATTCCTTTTGATTGGACCCACGGGTCACATGATTAGAGCAGGTTTCTGGTTCAAATAGTCATGATTCTGACCTCAAAACTGGCTTCTGAGAACCGTCTCCAGTCCTCCTGCAGAATTCGCTGTCTGGGCAAACATCCCCAACTGTAAACACAGCTGCTAGAACTTTCACAGAGAAAACTCCCCGCACGCAGCGGGCCAGCGTCATGTCTGTGCAACACTTACATCCCCCTTAAACCCCCAGGTGGGGCTTCTGCCGTGCAAAGGACTTGGAGTGTCACCTGGAAAGCAACCTCGGAGGGCGCCAACACACTCGAAGCAAATTCCTTTAATTTTTCATGTTCTACCCCAGACCAAACCTCAGAGGCCAGGGATGGCTGCTGGCGCAGCAGAGCAAGTGAGTCTGTGTCCTGGCTGGAGATGGGACCTGCCGAGATATTTAGATAAAATTCGGCTTCGCTGCAGACAGTTCCGAGATTGTGAAGCTAGATGGGAGCTAATCTGGCCTCCTGTGTAGCTACGTCTCAGATACACCGGAGAAGTCAGGAACAACAGATTCCAGAGGCCCCCGAAGGCACCAGCCTAGACTTTTGAGGTGCTTTCATCTATCCCACAGAGGAAGGGGAAAATGAATGGATGGGAAAGGAGTCCTGTTTCCAGCTCTTCCTCCCAATCTTGGGCCAGGAAATATGATTCTTCAAGCTATTGAAGATATCAGTGAAGCGCAGGTTGCTGCAAACTATTCCAGTCTAAATATTAGCCAGGTGGCAAGAGATTGATGCTGTTATCCCATCGGCGGGGAGAATTGAGGGTAACCTGAATTGCTCTGTGTTCGTTTGTGGAGAGACTTGTTTTAGCATCCAGGAGGACAGCAAGCCTTCTTGTTTGCAATTCTGTCAGGATAAATTGGGACCTGGGAGCCCCATTCAGACCATCTGGATAATTCCCCATGAGCCTCGTCCACACGAGGTGAGATAAACCAACACGATCTGCCTGGAAGATTGGAGAAATAATCCATAATAACCAAATTACTGCTCTATTGCCCCTTGCTAAACATATCCAGGTATCTGTAATGTAAACAGCTCTCCTGCAGGTTTACTGAGTCGGGGGGGAGAAGGACCAGATGCTTGTGTGAGGACTGGAAACAGCACAAAGGTGATAATATTCCACAAAGAACCATTCACTTGCCCATAAGACAGATCTGTGTATTACGGGACACGTGGTCCCCATCCCGTGTCACAGACCCGCACTGCAAACCTCGCATGAAAAGCAAGAAGTTGCATGGGATTTGCTGATGAAGATTCGCCACCTTTGGACAGGCTGGCAGCTCTCCCTGGTACAGAACAGCCATGGGGCCCTGCCCACAGCCAGCCAGCGTCAGGCACCACCATGGGCACCCGCTTTTGGAACGTAACAGAATCAGGAATCTAAACCCTTGGGAAGTGGAGGGGTCTGCAGCTCGGGGCTAGAGCTCTGCAGTCCTAGCAGCTTGTGCGGCTGGATCGTGGGAGAGCGGCATTGCCTACCCAGCCATTCCTGCTCCAGAGCGCAGAGTGTGTCGATCTGGTTTTTATGATGCCTGTCGTCTTGTTGGCTCCACCTGTTCCCTGCTACAGACCTACAGCAGCAGCCCTGTTCTATCTGATTCGGATTTCCCAGCCACCTAGGGGGCAAGAAAGAGAGTGAACTCGAGCCGGTGACTGGGGAACTATTTACATTAATGCTGCGGGGTAGAAGAGAGGAGAACAAGGCCCCCGGAGCCAGGGGCTTGTGGCCCAGACACTGGCAGGTCCGCTCAGAGACTAGAGCTTGTCCCTCTCCACATGTTACGTCCCAAACCCTCTGTGATGCAGCCATCGTTAGAAGTGACACCTCAGTAACCCAGAACTGATACAAGAACACTGCGGGAACGTCACAGCTCCGTTAGCCTCTGTTCTGGGGCCAGACTTTTTATGACCTCCGCTCCAGATGGCATGAATAGTCGCAGTAAGTTACTGCTCAACGTGCGGCGTCTGCCACTCAGGGCCTGTCTATCTCAGTCCCTTCTGCCGTCCCGGGCACCTACAGAGCCGTGCACCTGGTTGTGCAGAACACTCTCCAAACATGGACCGAGTGTCAAAGGAGGTTGTGGTGTCTGCCTGAGTCTGCAGACTGCCTGAAACACTGGGCCAAATTCCCCACTGGTGTAAACTGGCCCACCTTCGAAAGCGCCGACTTTCAGCTTGCTAGGAAATCCTCCTCCGCTCCCAGCCATGTGTCTGTCAGGTTCCAGTAACTGGCAGCTCGCGAGACTGACACGGGGCCACGTGAGCCTCCACAGACTCTGGGTTAGTAGCTCAGAGGAGTGGGACCTGCCCCCCCTCGGCTCAGAAACCCGAAGCGGACAGGATAGATGTCAACGTCGCTGCTGCTCATCCAAGCAGGCCGATCCAGATAACGTCTCCCCCGACAGACCCCAAGAGTGAATTCACTCCAGTTACGCCGACAGCCCACAACACAACAACCCGATCAGTACATGAGAGCCACAGAGTTGTACAGGCTGCTCCGGCTCTGTCACGTGGGCTGCTCCCGCTACACAAGGGAGCAGAAAAGGAGCGAGGTGCAATTCAAATGTTTACATGCACGTCTGCTGTTCGGGGATTATGCCATCAGATGTCCAGTCTGCATCTGTCTGCAGCAGCTCCGCTGAGAAGATCCACCGCAATGAGACTAAGATCATGTGCAGTCCATGGGGCCACGAGGAAAGGGTCCGAACTGGTGTGTTACTGGTGCTCATTCGAATGTTTCAATCGTGGGATGAAATTCAAGGGCGAGGTCTCATGCACTGAGGGTCTCAGAGTCAGAATTTCTGCGATGAGCTGGGAGCTCTAAGCTGGACACGACAGAGGAGGAGAGAGACCCGGGGGTGTGAGTGTGAACCACCACAGTGGTGTGGCTGTGGGAAAAGGCAAAGGTGACCCTAGGATATATCAGGTCAGGCATTTTCAGTAGATATAGAGATGAATTAATGCCATTGGAGGAGGCCCTTGTGGGGCCTCGGTTGGAGTCCTGTGTCACCGAGGTTCAAGAAAGATGAATTCAGAAGCTGGCCAGGGGAATGGAGAGCCTGTCTTTGAGAGGAGACTGGAGGAGCTTGGCTTGTTTAGTCTAACATAGAGACAGCTGAGCAGGGATCTGAGTGCTATAAATATATCAGGGTTAAATACCAGGGAGGGGGAAGAGCTACTGAAGCTACAGGACAAGGCTGGCACAGAACAAAGGGGATAAACTGGCCATGAACAAATGGAAATTATCAGGTTTCTAACCCCAGAGGGGTGAGGTTCTGGAACAGCCTCCCAGCAGGAGTTATGGGGGCAAACAACCATTCGTTTTAAGAGAAAGTCAGACAAATGTATGTGTGTGATTGTGTGACGGTGGGGACCAGGACTCAGCCGTCCCGGGGCTCACAGGTTACAGCTTATGTTCCTAAAAGCTCATGATTCAGGGTTCCAGGCAGCCAGCAGAAGAGAGATCCCACTCCTCCCCCCGCCCCCCGCCCCACTGTATCTGGGTTTTCTTTTAACTCCCTTTTCTGATGCATTGCGGTGGCTATAGCTGGAGATGGGACACTGAGCAGGTGCCAGGTAGCACTGAGCATTCTCCCTCTCAGGTGCATGCCTGGCTGGTTCTTGCTCACATGCTCAGGGTCCCACTGGTGGTCATATGTGGGGCTGGGAAGGGATTTCCCCCCAAGTGATCTGGGGTGATTTTGTGTTGTTGTTGTTGTTGCCTTCCTCTCCAGCTGGGGTGCGGGTCACTTGCCAGGGTTGTCTCTCAACCATTGTGGGGGCCTCATGCCCTGGTGCCCTTTGGTCCCTCCCCCTCCTGGCACAGAGCAGTCCAGTCTCCTGAGGCTCATTTCAGTAGTCGGGTTTAATGTGTGGGTGCAGGCCTGACACATACGGGAGGTCCGAGTAGCTGATCTGGTTCCATCTGGCCTTAAACTCTATGCTTAGCACAAACGTAGCCAGTTCATTCCTAGGCCCTGATGTGCTTTACAAAGCTGGGTAGCTTCCATTATCCCCATTTTACGGATGGAGAAACAGAGACACGGAGACACACCAACGGCCACCCAGCAAGTTGGTGGCAGAGCTAGAGTTAGAAGTCAGGCCTCCTCCATCTCCCACTTCTGCTCCATCTCGCAGCCGCGGCAGCCTTCCCACCCTTACTTGGAGCTGCTTGTGTGAAGCTCCCAGCCCATTCCCGGGAGCAGCAAAGCCCAGCTATTCCACACTTACACATCTCGTTGGGAAGGTCAACTAATCATGAGAGAGATTTGGTGTGGACAGGAGAATCTTTTTCTGCCAACGGTACCTAGTCCTCAGCATCGTTAAATAAACCGACTTCAGAAATACAGATTAAAATAAATCTTCACAAACTAAACAAAGTAAAAGGCCAGCCTTGAACGCAGTGATTCAGCCTGTGTTTATATTACCTCAGCTCCGTTTCGCTTTGCCTTTCCCTCCATTACAAATGTGCATTGAGGTTACTTGGAGACAGTGAGGGGCGGCTGTTAGAAGGTTTGCTTGGAGGCGTGGGGTGAGGCAGGTGATCTGGCTTCTACCTCTGAAGCTGCCACTGAATTGCTAGTTCTCCTGGATAAGCCACTTTTCTTCTTTGAGCTTTAGTTTCCCCATCTGGAGAACTGGGAGAGTGCTAACACCCGTGCAAGGAAAGTGCTTTGTGATGCTCCAGTGAAGAGTGCCACGTATGTTCATTGTTGGATCATTTAACCACCAGAGCGTGCCTGGCATGCCTCCGGCCAACAAGCATCCGTCCACATACACACGCAAGCCACTTTGTTCTGCTTAATCCCTCAAGCAATAAAAATCAGCGGCGTTAAGTCAAATGTCCTAACCAGAAGGCCTTTATTTGATATTATATTTCAGAGCCAAAGTCCTGCCAAAACCATAAACCATCAAGCTAAGCACTGAAAAAAATAAAAAACCTGGCAGCAGAATTCTCCGCAGCATTGTTGAGGTTTGAGTCCTTCCGCCGGCTTCTGCAAAGCACTCCCGTCAGCTCTCGCATATCTCTGCTGGGAGCCTAGCAACAGACTCCTGCCTGCCTGCCTGAGGTCCCACCTGCCCCTTGCCACCGCCTTGCTGGGGTACTTGACCATGTCACTTTCACATCCACCTATCATCCTGAGCTGGGGCCCAGATTCTCTCGCTGGGCTGTATCCCGCAGCTCACGCTGTCCCCACCTATCAGCCTTGGATGGAGACACTGTAGCACTGGTTAGACGGATAAGGAAGAATGCCCTTGTGATAAAGGGGCTAGACTGGGCCTCAGGGAACTACATACAGTCCTTGGTTCTGCCACAGACTCACCATGTGACCTAGGGCAAGTCACTTATTCTTATCTGTGAAAAGGGGGTGATAATTCTTCGTTTCTCCCCCCCTTTCCCCCCAGTCTGCCTGGTCTATTGAGACGGGATGCTCTTGAGAGCAGAGACTGTCTCTCACTAGGTGGTTATACAGCCCTTAGTAGACAGTATGCCTCTAGGTCCTACTCAAATATTTATTAAACTCATTACTACATGTACCAGTGCTCCAGGATCACCTGTGGTGCAACACGTCATAAACAGTCACCCAAGGTAGGAAACTTACTACCCATAGAAGACACTCATCATTGTCTCAGTTTGCTTCTATGAAAGACACACTGTAGTGAAATAGGCCACCTCCAAGAGCAAACGCAGCAAGTGCACCAGGCGTGAGCCCTCACTGGAATCCAAAAGGGAGCCCTGAAGTTCTGGGAGTGATGACGAGGTCAGGTGTGTGGGTGAGTGAGGGGAAGACACAACACCTGCCTTTCTTCTGCACCTGTGTGCCTTCTGGAATCATTCTAAATGCACAGGAGGTATCACGGCAGGCACGGCTACATTAAATGGGACTGGGAGCGGATCAGGAGCGTGCATGGGGATTTTGTTCCTCTCTGGTGTTATCTGGACCAGTGATCTACTAGGCCTCTCAATCTTTGACTCTGGGAACCAGCCTTACCCTGCTCTGCTGTGAGAACCCCCACACCTGGGCTGTTCGCGCACAGTGTCTGGCGTGCAAGCTGCTCTCAGCTACTTGCAAGTGAACGACACTAGCGAGTATCTCTGGTCCCAGAAACAATCCTAGGAACCTCCATCTTGCAGTGTCCAGTTATGCCTGCTGGACGCTGCAAGCTTATATAAGCTTGTCAATTTAAGAAATTGATATGTACCAGGCTTGTTCTCCCAAGGGGAACCTCTGACACACTGCAAACCAAACACACTGCTTCAGTAGAATAAACACATTTCTTAACTATAAAGATAGATATTAAGTGATTATAAGCATAACAAGTCAGATGTGGTCAAATGAAATAAAAGCAAACGCATTCTAAGCTGATCTTAACACTTTCAATGTCCCTAAAAACTTAAATGCTTCTCACCACAGGCTGGCGGGTTACTTTTCCGTCAGGCTCTCCCCTTTGATCAGCGTTTCAGTCGCTTGGTGTCTGTAGATGGAGGTGGAGGAGAGAGAGAGCATGGCAAAATGTCTCTCCCTTTTATCTTGTCCTTTCTTTCCTTTTGGCTTTGCCCCCGGCCCTTCAGAGTCAGGTGAACATTACCTCATCGCAGTCCCAAACTGCCCAAAGGAAATGGGTGACTCCCTCGAGAGTCTAACAACTTATTTTGTTGCTGTCTAGGCCAGTGCTCATTGTTCAGTGAGGCTGGGCTGGGTTTGTCCCATCCATGCCCTGATGAGGTGTGAACTGCCTCTCTGTTCTTGGAGAGTTTTTGCATGTGCTTGCTTTAAGCCATGAGGACACATTCTCAGCCTCATAACTATCTACATGAAATCATAACCTCTAACCTTACTATAACAACACTAGCACAACCATGCTCAGTGAATTATGAGCCTTCTGAAGACACCCTTTGCATTGGGTACCACACTATAAAGATGAACATGGGGGTGTAGGGTGTCCCCCGAAGGTACAGAGCATCACAGACAGGTCCAACGCAAATGTTCCTTGATTTTCCCCAGTGCTTTGTTGCACAGTAGAACTTTACATTGCATAGTTTCATCATCATCACAAACTGTCCCGGGGTTAAGTAATGCCCTTACAAAATGCAAACTAAAGCTGGAAAGCAGAGGTCCAGACTGAGGGAGTGAAGACTCAGAAGAGGTGTTTTCAGCTGCGTTTTCAAAGCAGATTGGGGGGTGGGGGTGGTAAATGTGTACCTGTCCCTTTAGAAGCACCCTCCGAATATTTCTGCTAACCTCAGTCACCAAAAGCCAGTGTTGCCTCCTTGACAAACCCTTCGCAGAGTTAAAGCCAGAGAGACAAGAGAAGAGGCACCTGGCTACCCACACTGCAGGAGGACAGAAGCTCCCACTCTTCCTCTGTGACCCTGAGAGAACCAGTGCGAAGCCCTACGCAGTTCTGAGCAAACTGCCGAAGGCTGCAGGCTGGTCGAGACTCAAACGTGCAGCTCTTTGGTTAAGCCGCTGCAAGCCCCTCTTCGTTCGGTTTATGAGCATCCACACAGCAGTTTGCATCTGTTTGATTAATTTGCTTTCAATTCACACCAAGCTGCCATGGCTGAGGTCCGGGCATAGAGCTGGGAGCAGACTTGGCATGGGATAACTTTGCCTTTTTCAAGAGCCTACTTTGCTCCATGTTGTTTGGTTTTCCTCTCTTTGCCCTATCCCTGCTTTCTCCCTGTCTGGTGTCCCTTTACACCCCCCCCCCCCGGGGGGGAGGCTGGGGGGGGGGGGAGCTGAGGTCTGTCTGAGTGCAAATCTGTGCAGCCTCTTACATGCAGTGGCAAGAGGCAGAATGGTTCCATGCTCGGTGTTAGCCTAGGCTGCAGAAAAGACAGATTCGGTTCCCTGCTCTGCCACAGACATCTGATGTGAATTTGGGCAAATCCCTCTCTCTGTGACTCAGTTTCTCCATCTGTACAATGGGGAGGATAGCCCTGCTAGTGTGGCTGAGGATAGACCCAGTAAATATTCCAATATACTCAGATGCTATGGTGCCAGGCCCCAGATAAATACCTTAGACTGACCGAAATATTGGGAACCACCCAGGAATCTTCAATCTCTCAGTGCAAGCCGGCCGTTTCCAGGGGTCTCAGCTGTGAACTGTCCCACCCCACGCACCCGATGGGTCACCCCTGAGCAGGACGTACTCCAGGGAGTGGTCCCACTGAGTTCCTGGATCCCAAGGCAGGAGACAAAAGTTTCCAGCATTGCTCAGCTCTGTGCCCAACCGTGCTGGGCAGAGAGAGAACACTTAGTGCCCGCAGAGCCTGCCTCTGTGGTAGGACACTTTACATGCCTACTGTTCCTGAGTGATGTTTTTCCCTAGGGCACTGCCCTCCATCATGAGGGAGGCGCAAAGGATCCCGTAGCCCTGATTTTGCAGGAGACAAGAGGAATCTGTGGGGCAGAAAGTCCCCAAACTCCCACCGTTCTGCCCTCTCCTAGCCATAGGCAGATGGCACCGAGGTGCTCCCCACAGAGCAGGTTTTTCGTCCACACTCCAACCTTTCATTGCAAACATCAGCCACCAGCCCCTCTGGTTGTGGGAACACCCCCCGATGGGGAGCCCAGTTCCCCGTTATCCCACCAGTTCGACAGCCAAACAGGGAGACTGCAGAACTTCCCAAGGGGTGAACTCGCAAGGGGTGTTAACTCAAATGTCTAATTACTACCAGCATCACTTCTAATCCTTTCCATGCTGCTACCCCTGTGAGGAACAGCCAGTCAACACATCTCCCAGGTGCTGAGCAGGTACCTGTTCTGCACAGATGGCCCCTTCCTTTGCAAGGAGGCTGAATTATCCTGGGCAATTTAAATATGCAAATAGTTTCCTACACAGTTAACTATCCTCCTGACTGTTCAGGTAACCAAGACGCTCGCTACTGTCTTTGAAAGTCAGGGTGGAACTGGTAGGGGTGGTACGGCCAGTTACGAAGTACTAGACTCCTGCGCTGCAGCTGGTGGGATTGTGTGGCTGGTTCAGTACTAGCAGCTCACTTTAATATCCTTATACGTATTTCTCAATATCTCTCCGGGTGTCCTACACTAAGATCGGGCATGTACCATTCAAGCAGAGAACAGACAGCAATAACCCACCTTCCCCGCAACACGTCTCCCAGATTGGCGGGGCCAGGGGAGGAAATCCCCACAGAGTTTGCTGTAATTCTTCACAGCTTTCCATTGTCCGAATTCATTAGCCACATTGCACGAGACAACACACAAGTCAGAAGCCGACAAGGCTCACACTCCTAGCTAACTGCCGGCATTGCGAAAGCTTCATCTACAACTACACAAACATGCATTGTGAAACCCTTACCTCTGAGTTGTCAGTCACTCATGACTGCTGAAGAGACTCTAGGAGTTTCTTCGTTTTAAAATACCACAGGAACAATCACAAAACTCCCCTGTTCCTCCAGAGAAAGTTACACGTGAGATAATGTCAAAAACAAACAAACAAAATCCTGGTTTGCTCACAGGGCAGGCTGGTGCAACTGGGCTTCTGGGGGCTGGTTGGCTGGTTGGTGGAAGCAGATTTCAAATAGCCTCACAAACTCTGCAGAGAGAAACAAACCCTTCTGGGATGTGCAGGATTTCAGCTCATGAGGATTGCCCAGGCCAGTTTATACTCCATCAGCCCTCACTGCTCCCTGTGTACGTGATCATCTTTGAGCAATTGGCACATGAAGAACGCCGGCTCGCAAGGCCAAAGACTCCATCCCCGTTCACGGAGTATGGTTGTGGGTTGTTGTTTTTTTAAAAATTATTATCATTACCAGCGTATCCAGCTTTGTAAAAGCATCCAGTGCAAACTCCAGCATGAGGGAATTCCACCCTACTAGTACCACCTCCTAAGACAATATCCAGCCAAAATATTGTGACTGTTGCAAAACCCGGACTGGAGCTCACCAAAGGACCATCCAATGTAACATCCAGAGCCAACGGGGTCTCAGTAAATCCCTGTAGGGGGACATAAGATACAGGGTTCTTCTGTTTTATTGATGATAGTTAATTCTGACTCGTTACTTACATTTCATTGGTAGCTGGCATATGGAGTCTTCAGCAGTCACTATTGCATCTGTTAATAAACGCAACAAATATTAGAAGCAGCTTGTTACCCTCTCGAGGGGAGAAGAGCCCAAGCAGACGAGCGTTAAAGCCTGGTTATTTTTCAGTCTGTAACTGCTGCGGGAGGAAACATTCCTGCTCAGGCAGTTAAATAAAGATTTTCTTAGGAAAACAACCCTGCTATGGCTGGGGGCTGTGCTGTGATACCTGCTGTCCGTCCCTGATACCTAATCTGCCTTTCCTCCATTCCTGCTCAGCTGCTGTGTCCCCTTCCTTTCCTCTCATTCACATGGACGCATAGAGAAGGTCAGTCACTAACCTCTACTTGCACCATGAATTAATTCAAACATGCTCGGAAACAGCAGGAATCCCCGAGATCACAGACAATCAGCTTTCCCGCCCTCGGTTGCCGCGTTGCCCAGGGGTTTGTTCCCAGCGTAGCCCCGCGGTAAACGTCCCCTTGGCTTTGATGGCAGCAGGGTCATGCCTAAATTGTGCCATGGATAATCTGGAGTATCTGTCACACCATCCTAGACTGCGTGAACCCATCAGATCCACAGGGCTGGGCCTGTCTGGCCCAGGAATGGCGGCTCTCCAAGAACACCCAAACTGGAAGCCCTGGTAATTTGTGCCCATTACAATGATCATGTTCGATGTTATCTCCTGGGCCCTGGCCAACTTTCAAATTGGACAGCTGCATTCTGCATCCCTAACGTCTCTGTGCCCTCTCCCTTCGACGCAGAATTCTTCTCCGGCCCCTCTCCGACACTGTGGTACTGCACTGCGCCGCCAACGCTGGATTCCTCCCGACAAGTGACTGCATTTCAGCACTGGGGAAGTGATCCGTCTATCTAGAAAACGTCTGGAGAACCCTCTAGGACCCTTTGGGGTCAGAGACAATCTTACTGCCATCACGGCTGTCCAGACGCGACACTGTCACGGTGACAGGTCAACGTCCCTTCCTGGTGCGACGTCCTGTATTTGGGGATGTTCTCCATGTTATACAAAATGACTTAAATGACCCGCCCAGTCTTTAAAAGAGACCCCACAGCCATAAAGAACCAGACATGCTGTTTGTGATCATCGCTGTTCCAGGACAGGTGCTTGCCAGGCGCAATGGTCTAGAAACCATTGTAAACGCTTAAGGCTGTGTCTGTATCATCCTCCTTTTATCTGCTGCTTCCTTGTCAGTTCTCTCCGGTGCTCACCCCCGGTCCTGTGGCTGGTCTTGGCAGGTCTTGGAAAGAGCAGAACTTGGAACACCGAGAAACGTGGGGAGGATGAATGGCAGAGCGAGCAGCCACGGATGCTGCAGGACTCCCGGGGATGGTGTGAAATACCCATCGTCCGGGCCCTGCCGCTCTCCTTGGCACTGGAATGGGTGAGGCTGCTTTGCCCATGTACGTAGGACAGGCTTCACCCTGGCACTGGCCCGTGTACTAGGGCAGTCCGGTCCCTCCAGCTAGGGGCTGGATTTCTGGGAGTAGCGCGGAGCCCTGGCGGGCAGACCTGCCTTAGCCCTGCTGCGCCACCGACCAGGTACCACCTGAGCTAAGCTCCACCCCGCCGGAACCCGCACCCCAAACTGCGCCAGGTCAGAACCCCCTCCCCCACGTTAACTCCCTCCCCAAGAGACAGCAGCAAGGGGATGAGATCGCTTCTGCGGGACAGGGTGAATTTGAAGCAGAAGAGTCACTGTGTTGAGAGGTCAGTCAGACAGTCCGAGGGGGGCTTCCCAGCCCATCCCCTCCAGCCTGGCCAGTGTTTTCCCAGCACTACTCGCATGGGGCGGAGGTGTTTTCACATGCACTGTTAGCACCCCCATGCCTTTTGGTGCAGGGCGGTGATTAGATCCCATTCCCCGTTCCATTAGCTCTAATAAGTGTTGACTCCAGATGGCTCTGCTCTTCCCAGGAAGCAAGCTGACATTTTAAGCTGTCTGGACACATTTGAGTATTTATTTTAGGTATAAGATCCACTTAAGCAGAGGCCATAATTCTTCTTTAATGAGCAATGCTCCATCTCCAGCTCCCAAACTCTCCTAGGGATGGGGCAGGCGCCGGTGACATATTATCAGAGCCAAACAGGGTGACTCACCACCGAGTGCGCAGAGAAAGAGGCTGGAAAATAAGAAAGAACATTATCCCCATGTGTGTCTCTGGGCAGGGTAGCCCGCAGGCCTGCTCACAACTTCCAGGGTGACAGCCTGCGGGTGCATCATCTGCTGGAGGTGGGGGAGAAGTGGGGAATGGCTCCCTGATGTGGCCCAGAGGAGAACTGACCCGTGCACAGACCCCCGTGGGCTAACTGTGAAATTCAGACCCGGGGTGCAAGGTCCCCTAGCCGCTCTCCTCTTTGCATTACTCCCTGGGGAGCACCGGGGACTTGCAGGCCGCGGTCTATAAGAGCAAGGCTCCCTGGGATTGTCTAGGCCTACATGTTTAGCCAGACCCTCGTGGAGCTCAGTAACTTAGGAATCTGTGGACTCCCATGAATCCCCCCTCTCCCATCACCGCCCCAATCTTGAGCAATCCTCTGCTCAGGGTGGCCAAGTTTTACATACAACTGACACCCTGAACTGGCCTCAGGCACACCTCAAATGCTGCCCAAACTCACCCCAAATTCAGCTGTGTGCGGAGGGACTTGGTTCCAAGGTCACCCAAAGCCCTTCCACAAAACACAGCCTTCGTTTGCCAAAAATGTGTGAACTGGGGCAAAGCTGGGGTGAGGATCCCAGCCCGGAGCCTTCGGGTTTCATTAGAGGAGTTTCTGCCAGCCCAGCTCTTCCCCTAGTTGCTGAGCGGCATGCCATTGGCTGGCTGAAGTCAAGCCACTAGAAATAAACACAGCAGGGTTCTTACTGATTCCAGAGTTATTTTCTATTGTCTACAAATCCTGCCTTTAAACTACCGGCTCCTGGAAGGGCTGGAGAAGAAACCTCCAAAGCCCCTTTGCAAACCCAGCCAATCACAGGGTCAATCGGGACCCACAAAAGTCCTGAAACGTCTCTCTCCACCATGCTTGTGTGGGTTTAGACATGAAGACAAGGAGACTGATCAAGAGGAATTTGGGGGGAAGGGTAAACCCCTGAGTGGCTTTTCCTTTGCATTGTAGTCACTTGGATATACAACAAAACCACTTGACCAGGGGCTGCCTCATCCAATGGATTGGCTTCACATTAGACAGTCTGTAGGTGATAATCACCCCTGCGCAAAGGTACGGACCCAAGTCTTTTTGCTGGCCCTCTGCAGAAGGGTGAAATTTATCCTGAGTTTGAGCACATCACGTACCCTCTCTAGGCCTCACTTTCCCGATCTGTAAAAGAGGGTAGGAATAGCTACCACACAGGCAGGTTTGGTAACATGAAGACAACTGCAAAGATGTTACTGTTTTCTGGGTTAAACTGTTTGTCTATTTCTTCACCTATTTAACATTTTATTATATGAAATTCTTAAACGTCCATAAATCCCACTCTGGGGCCAAAGCTTTTAGTCCATGGGATGGGAAATGTTAAAAGTTTTACTCACCATGTTGCATGAAAATGTCTTGCTTTTTTTTTTTTTTAAGGTTTAATGTTTTTACACTTGCCCAGAACAGCCAAATCTTCTTTTCTTTTCTTTTTTTCTGAAAACACGGCAGTTCCCAGCCGACAACTGTAGATCAAGTTTCAGCCTGGAGCAAATGTTTACGGCTGAGCAATAAACCCCGAAGATAGAGTTTGATAATGGAAACTTTGACAATCCAGCCCTAGGAACAGAGCTACCGGACGCACCAGGACTTAGTGAGCTGTGGAACTGATCCAATCAAAGGCAGAGAGGTGCTCCCTAGACCCCTGGCTCTGGAACATATCCCTGCACACGACAGTACATCGCACTAGATGCTGTCTTAGCTCTGGCAGCTATAAATCTAGAATTACCTCCCACATTTCTCCTCTCTCTGATAGGCGGCTAATTTACTGCTTTGTTTTCCTTCAACTAATCACTGTTGTGCCTGATCCTAAATTAAACCTAAACGAGCTGTTTCCTCCCTGGACAAAACGACACACGATTTTGCATATATCTGGATACAAACATCCAAGGGGCAATTGAGTGAAAGCAGCGTGACTGGCCTGCATTGTGGGATTGCAACCAACACAGGGCCTGCTGGAGCGGGTGAGGCGGGCGCCATTGTGCCTGGCTGGATGCCGCTGGCAGCGATACACCCCTCTCTCCAGGGGGCAGGCGGGAATAGTTCTCTGGGGCGACCCCCCGATGGGTTTTCAGTCCGGGCAAGCGTTCCCCTCCCCACCCCCTCGCCTCGCCATGCATGGAGCAAGCACAGGGCCAGCTGCCCCCGCGGCTAGCGCTCACCTGGTGCCCTGCCCAGGGTGACCCAGAGCAGTTGGCCTCACTGCTGGGGAAGGCAGCATGGCTGGTGCTTAATTTGTAATGAAAGAGGGGCTGGGGCTCAAGCAATTTATTTACTTTCACAACTGACGTGCCGGGCCCGGAGGTGTCGGGCTCTGAACTGCCAGGCCCGGAGGTGTCGGGCTCTGAACTGCCAGGCCCGGAGGTGCCGGGGCTCAGCCTGGCACAAATTAAGCACTGATCACCGAAGAGACGAGCCAGGCTGACGGGCAGGAGCAAACGAAGGGGCAGATGCTCTTCTGGCAAAGTTCCCATCGCTACAAAAGCCAGCATGAGGGCTGGGCCCCCCTTGGGTCCTACAGCCACCTACCGGACATGGGAGCCGCATGGCGAGGAGGCCGTGTGCTGTCCTCTCTGTAGACCCGGTGGCCATGTGTCGGGCTGTGAGCCGGACAGCCCTCTCCATCTATGGGTCGTCCCCTGCCCAGGGCTCAGACAAAACCCGACGAGGTTGTGCCCAGGATGGGACAGGGGACATCACTGCGAAGTGCGTGCCATTCCACCCCTCCCGCATGACCTCGCGTAGGCCACATCTGTCAGGTCACGCTGACAGGGCACCGTGCTCTTCAAGGCTGTGTCCTCAGTGCGGAGTGATTGCACGCACCGTGTGTGTGAGTCACACCAGCGAGGTCCCGCAGGCAGCAGCAGGCCCGGAAGTGCGGGGATCCAGCAGTGGGTGCAGCCCCTGGTTCCCATTCTGAATACCCCTATGCTATCAGAAACTCTCTCCCATGCAGGTACTTATAGGCTGTCATCAAGTCACCTCCTCGTCTTCTCTTCAATTGAGCTTCCTAACTCCTTCACTGCAATTCAGCGCTGGAAGGGACCGTTCCGACCGTCTCGTCTGATCCCCTGCATAGCACAGGCCGTAGAATTCCACCCACGCTTTCTTGTTTTGAACCCAATAAACTTCTGATCGCACTAGAGTCATAGAGCTAGGTCCAGAAGGACTCATCAGATCATCCGGTCTATCGCAGGCCACCAACATCCGGACCCTACACCCAATGAAGCATATTGTAGTTTGATTTCAACCGATTGCGTACAAGCATGCATGAGCACTTTCAGCTCTCTGGCTGGCACTCCGTCACTGACAGAAAAGGTGTATTACCCATCCCCGGCTCCACATCCACCCCGATAATATCTCTCAAAATATAAGCCAAAATAATGGTAGAAAAGGAGCCCAGGAATATGGGCTGAAAGGATGCTCTTGAAAATGGCTGACTCAGTTGGAAACCTAGACTCTTGGATCTGACATTTCTTGCACACCTTATAACACAAAGTTTTCCTTTTCAAAATGATTATCTCATGGTGAATGATTGACAGGCTGGGCATTTGTTTTTAATATATCTGCACACCTGCGGTCCCCCGTCCCCAGTAATATAGTTATCCTGAATGCCTGACTTATTATATAAACAAGGGCTCCAGTTGCAAAAATAAAGATCAGATTCTTAACACAACCTGCGACGGAGACTCATTCACGGGGGGCAAACAGGCTGATGTTTTAGACAGGAATATCTGTGAAGAAGAAGACAGGAGATTCGTATCTCTGCCACAGAACCACAGAGGCAGTTTCTATTTTTCCTTAAGCATCTGAAACCGGTTACTACAAATATGCTTTTTTGCTGCAGAATGTTGCCCATTGGGTTTTGCTGTGAAATGTATCTCGCCTGCAATTTCAAAGTGGGTTTTGCCTTGGAGCGTCTCACTACTATGTCAGGGAAGGGGAATACGCTGTTTTTCTTTGCTGGGACTATTGGGCTAAGTTCTTAGTAACAGTGGGGTTTTGGACTAGTAAAAACTGCTCCCTAGACACAAGCCTTTCTTGCAACACAAAGACCCAGCTCCTCAGCTGGTGCCAATGGGATGTCCATTGACATCACACACGGATTTTAAAATGCCCCCACTCTTCAGAAAGCCGCTGGTATCTGTGCATAGCCCGGTGCCCCAGGGAATTGGGGGAGGCGATGCCTCTTTCCTTGGGTAGAATATTGTGGCTTGTTTCCGCTGAGAAAGGTCCTATGCCCACGTATTGATGTCGAACTGGAGCCCTGGGAAAGCTGGTGTTGCTCTTTATGCTTCAGATGCAATGTAGTGGGTAGGACCCGCAGGGTCTTTTGCGGGGGCACATACACTGGGCTGCGTCCAGCTCTGTGTGGCATTTGGCTGCATTGGTTCCGTGCTCCATGTGCCCCTGGGCCTTGCTGACTCTCGGATGGCTGAGGTTGCATTTGGAACCGCTGGGTTCTCATTTGCTCGGAAGGCCTGTCTCCCGAGGGCTTGAGGAATACTGTTTGAATTAGCCCTGCGTATTGCAAACAGACCCTTTGTTTTCCTTTCCCAATGCAAAGAGGCTTCTGTTCTCTTTGGCCTGCTGGATTAACTGCAGCCTTGCGCACTGACCTCTCTGCGGCTCTGGGAAACTAATTTATCCCAATATTGTTACCGATTGCAGCAGGAGGGACAGTGCAGATTCCTTGAAGCAAACCAGCACTTTGGCTCTGGGAGGAGAGCTGCTCTCTGGAGACCCCCAGCTCCACTCCCCAGGAAGCATGCTGCCTCAGGGAGGGCCAGACGGTGACAGGTGACCGCCATGCCAGATGATTTGGGACCAAAACCCTTCTCTGTCCTGACACCAGAGAGGAGGAACAATACAGCTGACAGCAACGCTCCCTGTTCACTCCTCCGGCTCCTGGGGCTGGGGATCTTAAGTCTATTCTTTACCTGGGGTTCTTCCCAATATCTGCTCAGGTACGAAGGGGCGTGTGTGGTGTTGTCATTGTTATTAATTACTGTGCAATGTGCCGTTCAGTCACAGACACATGTGCCACTGACACAGGGTAACCCTGGGCAAGACACCTAACATTCCTTTGCCGTCTGTGAAGGGCAGGGTCCTAGATTCCCCCAGCCGCAGAGGGGTGGGAGGCGGGTTGTTTATAAAGTGCTCTATGGGAGGTGCCGTTGGAGGGTTAAGTCTTGTTACCATCGCTGCTCCATTCGCAGGAGAGGCAGCGAGTTAATGGGGGTTATTGGCACGTAACGCTGGACTGATGCCTTGTTTCCTTCCCAGCAAAGGGCCAGGCAAAGGAAGCTGGCATGCGAATAGGGTGTTAGCAGTCCTCGTGAGCAGACCAATGAAGTGACGAAGCATTTGCCAGCGAGGAGCCAGGCCCCAGCTCCGTGCACAGGGGGAACAGAAGGAGCAGCATTGCTAGTGCCGAGAGTTTGGGTGCAGCCTAAAGGATCTTCCAGCACAAAGGCAAGTTTCATCCGCCCCACCTCCATTCTAACCCCTTCTCTTCTCTGGCAGTCTCGGAAACGTTACTATTTCTGGCTGTCATTTCCCAGGGCAGTGAGAACAACAACAACAACAATAATAATCAAATAAAGAACTTTCAACATTACATAGACACACTAGCTCTAGCCCCCGAAGCAGCGGGGGGGAGTGGCATGGAATTAGCGCTTGCTCTAACTCCCAACCCAACACGTCCCAGATGTGGGAAACCAGTATAACCAAGACCCCAAATGACGGCCCCGCAGGAAGTGTAAGCAGCTGCGGGACCCCATCCTTGGGTGTGAACACCCCTGTCTGTGACTTCAGTCTCAGGAGGCTTCCCACGGGGGTGGGAGTAAAGAGACAGGGGTGGACGGGGGTGCGCAACTCCTGCCACACAGCCAGTTAGCTCAGGGCCTGCTGGGCTCTGGTGTCTGGGCAGAGGCAGCTGTAGCCCAGGAAGCACCACTGGGTGGGGAGGGAGGGGGGAGAACCGCCACCTTACGTCTCCTGAGGTGACATTTATCACTTCAAATATATGTGCCCAACATTAGGACTGGCAGGAGGGGGTGGGGTGGGACATATATACAATCCCACTCTCTCTATATATACAGTTTATAGTGCCACTGCTCAGACTTAAAAGTGTCCACATACTACAGGCTTGCTTATATGGCACTTATGTCAGCCATCTTGAAGGCTCTTACTACCGTGAGAGAAATGACCGACCCATTTTGTCCGGTTCCTCAGCTGATGTAATTCGGCCTAGCTCTGTTGACTTCTGCGGAGCAGTCCCAGGTTCTGTCAGCTAAGGATATGGGCCGTAATGGGTAAACTGAGTTGCTTTCACCACTGCCCCTCGGATGGTAACATTGCACTTTCATTCAGTAGAAGCCGTTTCTCACAAGCGTTGTAACGTATTTGGGCTTGCAGCCCATGTGCTGGAAGCACGCGGCTACCCTGGAAGACGCTTCCACTGCGTTTATTCTACTGATCTATTAATAACGCAGCAGTAAAAAGAAACATTCACAATGTTGCCACTGAAAAATAACCCAGATTTAGAATCTGCGAACTGCTCTGTACATTCGGAAATAAGCCTTTTCTGTAGCCCGACACCTCTGGAGACCTACAGCTCTTGGCTGCCTCCTTCGACGAGGGGCCTGGCTGCTCTGGGAGCTGGCTCGGAGATGCTGCCAGCTTCACCCAGCTTGTTCAGATCCCTCCCCAGCTGGCTGGCCTGCGCTCCAGCTCCTTATCTTGTTTATGAAAGGCAAAATGAAAGAACATTCTTGGAGGTCAGCACCTTGCAGAAAGCCCCTAAATATTTGCTGTCTGCAAGCTGAGATAAAACCAAGATGGATAAGGCGGGTTCCCGGGGTTAACTGGAGAGAACGGCAGCTTAAAATATAGAGTGAGAGAAGAAAATGTGTGGTCTCCATTTCTCCCATTGGGAGCCCACTCAGCGAGAGAGTGAGGGGGGGGAGGGGAGATAGTTAAATTCTTGGCAGCCGAAAGGCGGGGCGCATGCTTCTCATTCTTACCTTAAAAGCCCAACTCACCATTCCTTGATTTGCTCCTATTGACTCTCTCATGTCTACACTGCCAAGTTGTCGACAAAACTTCTGTTTTTCGCGGGTACTAAAACAGCCCCCCCATGAAAGACAAAAGTTTTGCCAACGCAGGTGGCAGTGTGAACGCGGCTTTGTCTGCAGGAGCGATCTCCTGCCAACAGCGCTAATGCCGCTTGCACAAGTGCTGACAAAGTACCGAACAAGAGCGTTTACACCACTGGTTCTGAAACTGAGGGACGGGACCCCTCTGGGGGTCACGAGCCAGTTTTGCGGGGGTCGCGAGCCCCTGCTGCCTGCAGCTGGCCCTGACCCCTGCCGCGGGCTGCTGGCATCTGGTGCACCCATGAGCTCAGTCCCGGTCACGGTGGGCTCCCGGCGCCCCCGCAAGCCCAGCCCCGGTCGTGCTGGGCTCCCGGCGCCCCTCTGGCCCCGGCCGGCTCCAGGCGCCTCCACGAGCCGAGCCCCCGCGAGCTTGGTCCCGGTCGCGGTGGTCTCCCCTTCCCCCCCTGGCCCCAGCTGGCTCCAGGCGCCTCCGCGAGCCGGGCCCCAGTTGTGGCGGGCTCCAGGTGCCTCTGCAAGCTCGGTCCCGGTCGCGGCGGGCTCCCCACGCTCCCCCGGACAGCTCCAGGCACCCCCACGAGCCGAGCCTGGTCGCGGCAGGCGCCAGGCGCCCTCGTGAGCTCAGACCAGTCGCGGCGGGCTGCTGGAACCCCCCACCCCAAGCCTGGCCCCTGCCATGGCAGGCTGCAGACACGTCCCCCCTCCCCCCCCAGCCCAGCCTCTGCTCCAAAGGGCTGCCAGCAGCCCCCCCCCCCCCCCCAGCCCAACCCCTAAGGGGGGTCGCGCTTTGAGGCCTGGTGTCCAAAAGGGGTCACCAATACAAAAAGTTTGAGAACCACTGGTTTACACGTTACGTGTTGACACAGCCTTGTCACTAAAAGCCGGGTCGTGTAGACAAGCCCAGTGTCTCTTATGGGAACATTTCCTGCTGGCTGGACTCGAGCTCAGAACCTGACCCCAGCCATGGCTCTGTGCTGAGTGAGGTGCCCAGAATCTCTGGGCACGGTGCCTAGTGCCCAATCCCCCTGCCTGCCCCGGGCGTCTCCAAAATCCACTTGTCCCCGAGTTCCAGTTCTGCCTGGGACTGTCCTCACCTCTTTAAATCCCGTTCATTGCTCCCCTCCTTGCCACTCTGAATGTCCCCACAGATATGTCTGTACTCAGGCCAGGCTTACGCAAGGCTTGTGTGAAGTGTACTTGGAAACAAGAGGTCTTGTCATTATTTACGAAACAAATAAAAACTTCCAGCCATTTTTACGAGGAAAAAATGAGTCACGGGATGGCACAGTTCATATTCCCGGCCTTTTTTGATTGACATAAATAGCTGTTGAATTAATCCGGTCCACTTATTGTTAGCAGACACCAGACAGTTCCTGAGGCTTTGAGATCTTTTTCCTACCTCCCTCCCCAAGATCCACTGGCGCTGCTGCACGGATCCTGGCACCCAATGTGTTCTCTCCTCCTCCAGAAACCCTTCCTCCTTCCCCTTCCCAGCTGGAACCGCTGCAGGGGCTGGACTCTTGTTAGCTTGATGTCACCATCTTGATAACTGATAAAAGGGAAGTGGATTTGGGCTTAGAACAGGGGACTTGAATCCAGGCTCCCGAGTTCTAGTCCCAGCTCCTCCAAAAACACTGTGTGTGACCTTGAGAAAGTAACGTCTCTGTGCCTCAGTTTGCCCACCTGTAAAATGGGGATAGCAGTACTTTACTGGGCGTGTTGTGGGTCTTAGCTAATGCTTATGAAGTGCTTTGAGAGCCTCGGATGAAAGGCAAACCAGGACTACTGCTGCATCAATGTCATCACCTTGAATTAGCCATAGATGGGGGAGCAGATAACTCTGCTCCATGCACCTGAAGATGGTCCAGTTGTCCTGCAGCAGGTCTAGTGTGTGCAACGAGGAAGGTGGGGAAATGATGGATTAACCTGTCCTTTCGCTATTAGTCTCATAGCCATGTGTGCCCAGAGCTGGAGTTCATCTAGGGGCTCACCGTTTCCCTGGGGGGCTGGCCTTAGGGGTGGCCCATCTGGGCGACCGCCCAAGGGTTCCATAGTCCAGGGGGCATCCTAAAGCTGTGCAGAGGTGTAGAGTCAGAAACGGCTCTCAGCTTACAGGGGAGCACCGCGGTGTGGGGGGAGGCACCCAGATTTCTCCCTGAGGGGCAACAATGACACAGATATTGCTCCTGCCCCCAACCATGCACCCATAGAGAAGAGTGTGCTAGCATTCACACCAGGTGCAGGGGCACAACCCCCTGAAATAGCCACCCCTGACGGCTTCCGCACCAGGCCAGGGTCTCCACGCCATGGCTTGGTATTGTCACAGCAAGACTCCGGGTCAGTCTAGAGAAATAACACCAAGGAGTCAGCTGCAGCCTGGTGTCTACACAGCCGAGCAGGACAAGTGCAGCCACGGTGCTAGCCGATGGGAGGGGCCTTGCAGGAGAATTCAGCAGGTGGGGGTGAAACAAAGAAACGACATAACTGTCTGATAGTGAGAATAAGAGACTGGGAGCCACGAGTCCTGGATTCCCCCTCCAATTCTGCCCTCATCTCACTGCGTGGAATTGAATTGCTCCGTGACTCAGTTTCCCCATCTGTGTGATAATGGTCTCCCACAGTGTGGCCTTCTGGCATATTCATTATTGTTTATATCTGAGTATTGTTAATAGCACAAAATCACGTTCTGGAGTGTTCTCCTGTCCTCGCTCCTACAGTCTAGGTGTGAGCAAGGCCTTCACCCTCTGCGTACAGCTCCAAGAATGGCCACCCGAAACAGCCAGAGATGCCCAACGTTCCTCTCCCCCACAGCTGCATTACAGCACTTCCGACTGTCTGCTTCCAGCTTCCTAGTCGCGGGAGACTTATCAGCTGATTCGGCAGGATTCTGCCCGCCATGGGAGTAATATAATAGGGAAAACAGGCTGCTGCACAGACATGCTAATCCCTTGGCAATTGTGTGGTGTTAATAGCTCAGTAAGGGTTCTGCAACCTTTGCAAAAATGTTAATCTTTACAGAAGAAAAATGTGACAATTATTTCATGTCAGTCCGGGAGCTTTTGTGATAGATGGATTTGTGCTGAGTAACGTTTCGTGAAAAATATGACCCAGGATAAACACTCTGTGGGTTAACTGTGTGCTGCTGATCTGGTTAGCTATGTGCCGGGGCTTTGGAACTGGGTTAATGATGCCATCTGAGGAACCGTGTCGAGGTTCTGTGGGCTGTGACCCTGTGTGGCCAGTGGTTTCCATTCCTGGGCCCCTGCTATGGCTCTGTCCAGGTTGAATCTGACAAGGAGAAAGGTATGAGCTGAGGTCCCTGCCATCATTCAATGAAAACAGTAGCAGGCCCATGGCAGACGTAGACCTTTGTAATGGCTCTTCGGTACAGGACGTTCCGCATTGGCTAAATGCCCTTTCTAGTGGGCGAGTACTGTTGACTATGACCCCGATGAACCTCAGCTAAAGAGCAGTTGTGTCTGTGTTATGGTGAGGCCGGAAGGGACTGACACAAAGAGGTTTGTGGGTTAGCATGCAGCAGGGAGCATGGTGCCAGGAACTGCCCGGCAGGAGAACAGCCAGAGGGCACGGGGCTTGAGAACACATGGGGTATAACCCACGCTGCCCTGGCACAGTGGAAGGGTGACGAAGTGCAGCCGGGAGGCAGAAGAATCCGAGACGTGTTGACTTCTCAGGCTGTTGCCTGCACTGCAGCTTCTCGCTTAGAAAACCTGGGAAAGAGGCACTGTGTGGTTGACCAAACCCGGCAGGATGGCAGCCAATCCGATTCCTGCCTCTGCGCTGCCCATTAGGTGAGAATAAAGCCACGCATGTGTACATGCATGTCAGTTCTTCATGGCGGGTGGATTTTAGGGACTGCAGGCAGAAAGTGCAATTTGCATTCGATTAGCAGGGCTCACACAGCTTAATCACACCTCATTCAGGGAAGTGCAGGCCATATGCCAGACTGCTGGAGGCCCAAGTCCCAGGGGCGCATGAGCCCATGGGGGCAGGAGCTCGAGCTGAGATTGTTGGCTGATTCTTCTCCCCTTGAGAGAGGCACACCGGAGATTAGCATGAGTGATACAAACATGCCAGTTGTACTTAGGGTTGACAAATAATGTAAACCACACAATCTGGTTTGAGGGAAACGACTTCACCACAATTTATTTTAGTGCTTTAAACATCACGCCAAACTCTGTAGTGAATTGCTAAATTAATGCCGGGCTGCCATCTAAATAGACATCTTCAGATCACAAGCATGTTATGGGGTGAATGGTTTCCTTTGAAATGGTTCCCACAGCTTAAAGGCTATGCAGAGAAAAAATGTGCCCAGAACTCAATTGTTGCCAACATGTGGTGGCCACATTTCTTGGCTGCTATTGGCCTAGAGGCTCAGGAAGGCTGGAGAAGCACCACTGAGGTAAATAGATAACCCAGCTAATTGCAGAGAGCTGGGGAATGTGCAGGCCACGAGCTCCTCGCTTGTAGGACGGGGGCTGAAGCAAAATGGAATTGAATTCCAAGCTATTCGCCTTGCACTTCCCAGGCAGGCAGCTGCTGGTCTGTGCAACACGTTTTCCAAGCTGCTTGTGACAGAGCAGAGCAGAGCAGCGGCAGCGGCACAGCTGTGCTGGGGCAGAGGAGTTGGCTAAACTGGATCGTTCTGCCTGGCTCACACCCCATCGGATCCTCTGCTGGTGGAAATCAGAACAGTTGCCATGGAGCCAGCCCATGTAGGAGCTAATCCCCTACACAAATATCCCCCTCTCCAGATTCCCCAGAGGGAGTCCCACTCTCTGTAGCTGGGGACGCCTGAGCGCACTCCCCACAGAGCACCATGACACAGTGTCGGTGGGGGAGTCAGAGCAGCGCGAGGTCACTGAACCCACCTTCCTGTTGGAGTGTGGCCCACCAGGAAAGCCCAGAGCAGACCGTCCGCCCATGACGCTGGGTGAGGTGGGGTGGGGGAGGTGGAGGATGGGTGTATGGGGCAGAGCAGGCTCTGCTCCATAGGACACTGTGCTGCTACTCAGCACTCTGGGGGGACCTGCCCCGCCCCCATAGGGCTGAGACATGAGCCCATTGTCTGCAGCCTGTTCGGATCTGGGGGCTGCTGTGCTGACCCTGCTATCCCGGGGCTGCTTAGTGCGAATGGAGGGGACCCGAGAGCCCTTGTTTCCTTCACCCCGTGGGCGCTGGGCGTCGTGAGGTCTCCCCCCGCTGGGCAGGGGCTGCTCGCATGCGCGCCGCTAGCCTGCCAAGGAGCCAAGAGGGTGGGCACCGGGTCCCAGCACCCCACAGGCGAGGTCTCCTTGGCCTCTCCGTCACCAGCCCAAACTCCAGCTTTCATGGCTCAGCCTCTCCCCTTATGGTTCCCTTCAGCTCAGCTGGAGGAAGAATAAAGAAATGTCAGAGCCCCAGCCTCTTACCAGGATCATAAATCTGTCCCTGCTTAGAAACACGGAGATTAATTAACCCAGAAGTATTTCCTGTCCGAAGCACTGGGAAATAACACCCCCCTCCCCCGCCCCAATGGGCCAAGATCCCTTCAGAGCGCAGCTTTACCCGGGGCCTCTCCGCCAGCCTCAGTTGGCCTGACCTGAAATGGAGTCAGGAAGCCAGGGGAGGCCAATGCTAACGAGCCTCTTGGTGCTTCCACCAGCAGCTAGGACCTGACGGCGCCTGGGCTGGCTGTTGTGTGGGGTTCCTTAGAGCCAGTTGTTACACAGGCCGTAACGTGGAGAGGGTCCAGGGCTGTCACAAGTGGGCTAGCGATTTGGGGGGCATTGAAAGGGAGCCGGGGCATCAGAAAGCACCAAGAACCCACCCTCTGAGGTCTCTCAAGCCGGGCACCCACAGCCATCGGGTGCTTTCTACCCTCTTGGTCAGGATGGTCGCTGTAGGCCCCCAGCTCTCCCCAAGCCTGGGGGACCACTCCATATTACAGGGCCAATGTACACCCTCCTGGACTGTCTGTTTCCCCTCCGGCCTTCAGCCGGGCTGCTTAGACAGACCCTGTATCCTGTCCCCTTTCTCTCCTGCTCCACTACAGTTCTGGGCTGGGTGGGCCTGCGTTTCCAGGGTGACCCCTGTCCTGATAAATGCAGGCACGGGAGAGCGGGGCGCTCTCCTCACGTTCCCCACCCCCTCCTTTTAAAACCCCCTGGGCTTTGCTTTTGCCATGGGGCACAGGGCAGTGGGGCAGGTGAATGGACAGGCGAGTTCCAGCCAAAGGCCATGAACAGATCATGGTGTGCAGCATCTACTAGAAGGGGCTATTTTTAATGGCTACCTGGTTTCAGTACAAGAATTTCTATACATTTTAATATCCATTGTGCAACAGTGCAGCCTTGGGTCACATTCTAGTTTGGCAGCCCTTGACTAAGCTCAGTGGGATGTACGTGTCTTCAGGAATGCTGGTCTTGCTCCAGAAACCCATCATCTTTGCCTAATAACAACACGCAATGTTCCAGAGCGAGGGGTCAGCTACAGCAGCAGGTGCAGGCTGTGTTAGATACGGAGGTGAACCAGAAGGGGAGAGCCATCCCCGTAGCAAAGGGCCGGGGAGGAGGCGGGGGAGCGTGGCTGGCCTTAGGCTCCTGCACCAGTTTTATTGACGCTGCCTAGCGTGACTTGACTTCACATAATGAACCGGGGCATGTTCGCATCTGACATGTCCACACCCAACCCGCTCAAGGCCTGGTTTGGAACAGCTGCTCACAGCTGCTGCAGACTCGCCCCCAGAGAAGGTCAGAGCTACTCGCAGGAGCGCTGGAGATGGGGACAGCAGGTTTTCAGCAAGGTCTGTGGGAAGCAGTTTTAACTTGTGTGTATCCACACACTCCTGCCTCAGCTCCACTTTCCATTGGAACTACCTGGCATTCCTACCAGGGGTGCGTGGGCAAAGCACCAACTTTAGCTTCAGGACTTTGCGTTTTGAATGGTCCCTACCGCATGGAGCAGGGAATGTGAGCCTGGATCGCCATCCAGATGCATGAGGTCACCAGACATATGGACAGTTCATACCGACGTCAGTGCTTTCCACAGGGGCGAGGTTTGGGGATCTTTTCCAGGACCAGAATATGAAAGCATGACTGGACAGTCAGCCACCAGGTGGGACTAGACCTCACGGGAGTTGTGCATTAGTAACACACAACCAAGGCTTTCATTTAGTCCAGTTTCTCTGCCAAAAAAATGAGTGTGTGACCACAAACCTAAATATCCGCGAAGTTTATAGCTGTAGTTAAATTCCAGGGACACTGGTAGCCAGTAGCCTAGGGCTACAGGTCCCCCAAGATTTTCATAGCATAGCCCACAGTTTTATAGCGAACTTCTTTGTGATCACAGAAGCCGGCACCTCTCCTCCCATGTGCAAACCCATAACATCCCTGTGGCAACTCCAGCAATGGGTAGCATGGAAAAGCGATACAAGGAAACCAGTTCATATTTTTCAACTGTCCTTTGATGCGGTTTAGCAACTGGAAATGAAGGGGAGTCAGCACCCTGTGGCCAGCCGTGCTCACAGGCCAGGAACCTGTGGAAGCCGCAGTTATTATCTAGGGTTAACAAAGTCCTGTGGCACCTTAAAGACTAACTATAAAGTTTTGAAGCATGAGCTTTCGTGGGCTAATACCCACTTCGTCCTAACAAAGTCCTGTGGCACCTTAAAGACTAACTATAAAGTTTTGAAGCATGAGCTTTCGTGGGCTAATTTGCAGAGCCCGCACTAGGCATAAGCAGACTAAGCAATTGCTTAAGGCCCCAAGCAAGCTCCCCCCTCCCATTCATTATTATTATGTGCCGTGGGGGCAAAAGAATGGTTCCTACCCCAAAGAGTTCCAATTTAAGTATATGGAGAGAGAACAGGAGGGTGCAGACAGACGGGGGAGTCACTGAGTCAATACTAAAACAATACAAGAATCAGAGAGGTAGCCGTGTCAGTCTGAAATTGCAGAAGTGACAGAGAGTCCTGTGGTACCTTAAAGACTAACTAAAGTATCGAAGCATAAGCTTTCGTGGGCTAATACCCACTTTGTCAGATGCATCCGACGAAGTGGGTATTAGCCCACGAAAGCTTATGCTCCAATACTTTATAGTTAGTCTTTAAGGTGCCACAGGACTCTTGTCACTAAGACAATACACAAACCATCGTATTGCCTTTGTCTGTCAGAACGAGCTACCTGCCTTATCAAGACCTACTTGTTCTGCCACCTGTCCGCATGGTATGCATCCCATTAAACCGCACTGTAGCTGGGCTGCAGATGTTGCTGTCCCAGATGTGCAGAAAATGTGAACAAATAGAAGCTTAAGACGTAGTCTGGCTTTGCAGCCCCACAGCCCAGCACCAGATCAGTGCAGTTAGCAGCTTCCTTGTTCTGCACCGCCACAAAACGTGCTGATACGCCAGCCAGGGCCTGCGGTCTTCCCCTGACACCCTGTGCACCTTCGGGGGGGGGGGGGGGAGAGGGAGGCTGGGCTTTTTGGATCATGGGGCCATGAGTGCCACGCATGGAGCTGCTGGTTGCTGACCCCTTTGGAAATGCCGCCGCCTGTGGAGATGCTCACGGGCCTCTTCAATATCTGGATGCTGGGCCGTGAGCAGCCTGAACAAGCTGGGTGGGTGATGGGGACTGTGCCCCAGAGAGGGGGGTGTCATTCCAGCCACTTCTCCCCTTGACCCTGAGTCTCAGCCCCTGTGATCTGTGCCCCTCCCATTAACTGTTCACTCCACAGTCACTCCGAGCCACGTCCCAGTTCCCCCCTCCCAGAGCCCTGTACGCAGCTGGGCTGACCAGTTTCCTGCTACACTACTTGGTGGGCTGGAAGGGGGTGCACTGCCCCCCCTCCCCCCGCACAGCAGCCAGCCCCTGGCCCCGCTCCCAGCTGGTGCAAAATCTCTGCTCATCATTTCTCCATTTCCCACCACCAGGGTCCTAGAAACAGGTGATTTACAGGGGCTTGGTCAGCAACAGACAGACTAGAAAGCTCCTACTTATCTTGAGGTCCGGTCCGGTCCGGTCCGGTCCGGTCCCCTTCCCTTCCCTTCCCTTCCAGCACCTACCTATCCTGAGGCCCCTCCCTGCCTTATAACACCTACCTATCTTGAACTTCTTCCTCTACCTTTCTCCCCCCTCCCCTTATAGCTCCTACCAAATGAGGCTGGCAGGTGCAGTCAGTGATTAGGCAAACCTAGGTTATTTACCCAGCCCCCCTTCATTCCCCTGATTGGGGCGGGAGCTGGCTGAGGTCTCCTCAGTAGTGCCCTGCCACATGGACAGTTTCTCTCTTTCTCTGGCTCTTTCTGTGGAGGTGTTTGCTGGGGGGGGGGGGATTTTCTGTTTCAAGCTCAGGGAGAGAACCAAACATTTTAGCAAAATATTTCACTAGGACTCACGCAAGAGCCTCTCTTTTAATAGCAACATCTGAATGAAAACAGGCTGAGCTTCAAAGTCCGACCCAGGGATGCAGTCTGGTTCCTGGGCTTGTTGAAAGGAATATTCCTTTGGGGCCCAGGGAATGCACCAAAAAATGCCAGTTTATTCCTCTCTTGTATCCATGGAGACTCCTCCAGCTGCTCGCTCAGCCCCAGCAGATGGAAACCAAGCCGCCAGAGGCTGCCGGCTGGCTGCAAACAGTTTGAACTGTTTAGAAATTTTGTCACTTGAGCAAATTAGCCATTTAGTGGCTTCCTCTTGTGTGTTATTTGCCAGTGACGGGCGCAAGTCCTGACCAGTGGCATGGCAAACACTGTAGTTGCTCCCAAACCAGTTTCTGTAAATATTGATGTTTTAGACAAAGATAAACAGACGGGAGGAGGCTGGTGAAAAGGGAGCCGGCCCTGTTTGTTTGTTAAAGCAGGTATTTAAACAAGCCCTGCCTGAGACAGCTTGGGACTTTGAGGGAAGCTGCTCCAGCCATCTAGCTCCTGCCGGTGGCTCTGGGGTTCCCTGGTTGTTTGGGGAAATCCCTCTTTGGAGCCCAGGAAAGGGCTGCTTGGAAGTCTCCCTGGTTTTCACTGTCTAAGAAGAGGGAAGCAGGACTGGAAGGAAGCCTGGAGGAACTTGGGGGGGCTGCCTCTATTCACAAAACGCCTGTTTGCACATCTCTGGCAACATACACTTCATTGACACTTCACTTGAAGGGCTGTTTACAGGGCCGGGCAGGGTCAATGTGAATCAGCCCCTGAGGGTCTAGGGAGACCTTGTGGCTGGAGTGGGTGAAATTAGCCGAATTTTGAGTTTTCAGTTACATTTTTCACTGATTATCCAATTTGTGATGGAAAACAAAACAAACCTCCAATTCCATACAAATGACTAAAAACCTTGTGTTTGCTCTACTCTCAGAGTGTGAGCGACTCGCTTTTGGACTTGCTCTTCAACCCCACCCCCACCCCCCAGCTGGGACAGGACAAAGGGGCTCTTTCCTGAGCGGGGGGCTGAGGGGCTGGTGTAACCCTGGAGTGACTCTGCTGAAGTGTACTGCAAAGCCAGGGGGGAATCAGCGCCCAGGCTTCTGCCACTCTGCAAGCACCTCTCCTCGCTGGCCTCCGGGAAGTCTCCCACTTGGAGCGGGAGTGGGGGGGTTATTCCTGGCTTAGGGAACATCTCTGCACTAGCTCAATGAACTCGGAGTGGAGCCGACAGCTGCCCTGAGTGTGCACCTACCCCAGACCTAGGCCTGGAGACGGTGTGGCGTGCCCTGGTGCTACCCAGCTACACTGCATGGTTAGCAATGCCAGCTCCATGAGAGCCAGTCTCCTTGGCAGAGATCAGCCTGCCCCCTCCCCCCGCTTCCGGTGTAGACACCCCCGAAGGCAGCCAGAGTACTACCCATCTCCCTGGCAGCTCCAGGTGTAGTGGAGAGTGATAGGAAGTCACAGGCAGGGGCGGAAATCAGGCAAGGAGAGATTAAGGAGCAGAAGCAGCTGAATTCCGAAGTCACAAAGGTCTCTTACTCCATGGAGTGGTGTAAAGAGGAGAATCTGGCCCAGAGATTGCAAAGATCCTTTGTTATTTTATTGATGCACAAACAGGGAACAAACAGAAATCTTTGCTCTTTGACCGCCTTCCATATTCCTATCTCAGCACAGTTGGGGAAGTCGGCGGTTGTTTTGCCTCAGCTAAGAAGAGATTGTAAATTTGTGGGGCATTTTCCAGTCAGGTGCATCCAATGCAGATCCATTGTTTCTCTTTGAATTCCTAAACACACAGTATTTTATGCTGTTTCGATTTAATATTCTCCTCATTACTGGTATCTAACACAGACGAGCCTTGAGATTTATTTAAAACATATGGGATCTTAATTTGTTTTTACTGAGCCACATGTTTTCACTCCCTGCATCATTCAATTAGCTTCTTTTTTTAAAAAAAATCATGGGATCAACAAAACCGTAATGCTATTTTAAGCATGGTAGAAAAGTGCAAAACATATTGGCTGCAGCTACAAAGTCAGATTAGTGCATAATCCCTTGCAAAAATAACCCTTATACGTGAGACTGGACACGAAAATGACATTTCTCTGCAATAGGACGGTTTGAAAGGCTGCAGTGTTTATCAATCACCATCCTGGGATTTCAGGGTTTAGAGTCACATCTTCATTTATACAAGGCTCTGGATGAGAATGAGGCTCTGCAAACATCTCAGAAGAAATGGGTCCCGATTCCCTATCCGACTCCATTGACAAGTCAGAGCAGTGGGTGACCCAGTCCACTGGAGAAAGTGGGCTGGGCACAGCCACATTCAGAACCAGGGCCTGGTTCCTGGGTCGCTGCTGTCCCACGGGAAACACTTTTTTCTTTTTTAATTTGCTTTTGTCATCAGGAAACTCTTCCCTTAGTCACACTCAGAACTCTCCCTCCCCCCTCCTCGCCTCCTCCGCCTGAGGAACACAGGAAGGGACTTGCTTGACCGCTGAGAGACTCGACTGTGGCTGTACCAGCTCAGCCTGGGACTCCTTCATGCCAAACACTGTGTTTGTTGGCCTGGCAGGTTGCAGGTGGCAGCAGGGGCCAGCTGGTGTGTTTGGTTGGGATGACAGGCCTCCAGCTACAAGCCAGGGGCAGAGAGACCGTGCCAGGCTCTGGACTGGACATGTCAAGGAAACCTGAGCTCTGGCGGCTGCGCGCTCCGAGGAGAGCTTCAAGCAACGCGGAATGTGACAGCGCGCGAAGGGAATCCGGCGGCTGCCACATGCTGCATTCTTTAATTCTCACACATGTGGTTCACTGGCCGTGTGAGATGCCTCTCGCTCACGGGTGACTGCTAACCACAAGTACCCGCATTAATCTCCTGCTTCGGGGCCGTTTACTCCAGCCCAGAACGGCCGCAGAATCGGACCCCCTTGAAAGATGCCGACAGTTTGGTTGCTTTTTTGTTTGTTTTTGGCGTCTCTGAGAAGTGTGAGCGAAAATCCCAGGGGACGTCCGTGACCCTCCAGCCCAGAGTCCCAGCCTGCGACTCAGGCCAGAGGGTGTAGTCAATGCCACAGACTCCTGTTGCTGGGCCATCCCCTTTACATGCCACGTCTCTCCCCATACCCGTGGTGCCACTCCGTACCCTGGCTCCCAGCGACTCTCTGTTACGTTCACAAGGCCCAGGCTGAGGGGAGAGATTATAGCCCCCGCTCTTCGAGTCCTGCCCCCCCCCCCCCCCGAATAGAGACGTGACACTCATAAAACAAGTGAAAAGAACATTCAGGTTGCAAAAGTCAAATATTCAAAGGAGAGGAAATGAATCCCCACCCTTGTCCCCACACCCATTTTTATCCCAGTCTTAGTTTTCCCCTTGTTCCTCATCCCATCTCCTTCTCCCAGTGCACCCCCCACAAAAGGCTTTCCATCCCAGTCCTCCTACCATGCCCCCCTGCACCCCAGGCCAGCTCTTCACCCCTCTGCAGACCGGTCAGGCTGCCGCATCCCTCCCTCACCCTGTTAATCCAGCCAGGGGGCACTGAGAGCACAGGAGAGACAGGCTCCCTGCACTTGGCTCTGGTGCTCATGCCACAAAGGCCCCGGCAGCCGGGGGCAGCTGTTGCAAGGAAAGTCCCGCTCAGCCCCTGAATCCCTGGGGGGAGCATGCCCCATAGTACTGGGGGTGGCCCAGGAGCAGTCTGGTGGGTCCCCAGGAGCTGGGAGAGGATGGCACTTGCTCCGTCTAGTGGGGTCAGCAGACAGGAGCTGCAGGGATGGCCATGCCCAGGCAGTGATGATTCTACATGAAACCTGAGTGATGGGAGGGCAAACCCACCCCCTCCCCCCGTCCTGGGTTACAAAATACCTTTGTTCCCCCAGCAGAAAATCTCTGCAGGAAACGCCGTCAGATCCCACCATGGGAGCAGAGGTCAGGCTAACCAGGCTCAGCTGGGAGAAGCTGGATCTGATTCCAATTGTGGGGCACTGCACTGTACATCTGTGTCAGATCCGTACGCACAAATAATCCATTGTGCTGCAGAACCTAACTCAGCCAGCACAGCTGGGCTCTTCTGCAGCTCACGGCATGGACGCTGGCAATCACCTATCGAACCTGCAGTCCGTTGTTCTGGGCAGGGTCCAGCCTCCCAGGGATTGAGGCTCCGTAGACCCATTCTTTCTGGGGTCGTGATTTCTCTTTTTGCTGCGTGAAATGACTTGCAGGCACTCGCGGGGGGGCTGTCCCAGATGGGAGCTAATTGGAAGCACAGCAGCAGCAGCAGCAAGTGTGGAATGGCTCTTTGAAGGCTGTAAGCGCAGCCCTGGAGATCTTGTCACTCCCGAGTTGCACGAGGCTGGGAGCTGGAGAGTGGTCCCTGGGTGGGGGAGGAGGCTAGTAGCGGGTCTCCTGGGTCTCTCATCTCTCCTGGGTTATCACCAGCTGAGCTAAGGCACAGGCGCCGCTTGCCTTGTCCCCTCTGCAGCTGACAATTCAGCCTTGAAGTAAGAGCAGTGGGCAAAGCTGAATAAGTGCAGGGGCAGGGGAGAATTCCTTACCGGGGAAGGGTAATTCAGCTCCAGGCACTCCGGTTTCCCCTTCCTCTCAGCCGGCTCCTCCGGGATGTGGGGACATCGCTCTCCAGGGGTGCCGCCACCTGTGTGCCGAATTGCACAGACCTCGGATACAGGGCGTTTATCAGGCCCCTTTCACCACTTCACCTGAGATCTCGGCGAGGTCCTGGGATATTGACATTAAACCTGGGACACACGCTGAGTCGTTTTCCATATGGCCTGATCTCCGGTTATTAGCCGCAGACACCAGTGCCGAGTGGGTGCTGATTCTATAGCACCGTACGCCAGCTTTGCACCCGCAAAGGGACTGTGCCACTGACAAAGAGTGAGGCCCATGGAGTTTATGGAAGGGCTTGATCCTGCACAAGGCAGGTGCACATCACAGGCATATGTACAAGGGGGCCCGGGACTTCCTTCAGCCGCGTGCAGACAGCTACGCCTAGTTCTTCCCCTTACAGACACTCACACCTAGACTTCATCTGCATGACATGTCCCAGCCTTGGGCACCCTGCTCTACACAGAGGAGCGGACAGACTGGGGCAGACCAAAAGTCCATCTAGCCCAGTGTCCTGTCTTCTGACAGTGGCCAATGCCAGGCGCCCCCGAGGGAATGAACAGACCGTGCTGAAATCTGATGGTTTGACATTTTTGAAATGAGAGGTTTTGATTTTTGATTTTGAATTTTTATGATGTCTTATATAGTAAGAGACAAACGTTTTAAAACAGTTGAACTTGAAACTAAATATTTTGATTTCGATCGACTTGACAGAGGGTTTTCCTGAATTTTCCTTTGCAGGGAATTTTGAAATCACTGGGTTTGGTTCCAATTAGGAATGAAGCCAAATTTGAAAAACTCAGAATCCTTTGGGACATGGAACGTCCGCCCCCTGCACAGCCCCGGGAGATAAAACCTCCTGCTTCTGGGTAGAAACCAACCCCTAAGTATTAGGGGTTATAATGAGAACGTTATGGGGCAGATTATCCCACCACTGCCGGCTATGAGTCTGATCCTGTCTGGCAATTGAAAAAGAAAGGTAACACCAGCTCCATGGGAGAGTCTTAATATGTGGGGATGCTGGGACATGACCTTCCATTTGCAAGTCCTCAGCTTAGATGAGGGAGAAATTCACAGCTTCCCAATCCTGCCTTCAAGGGACTCCGGTCCTAGAGAGTCAGACTCCTGGCCTGACCATGCCAGCCTTGTCTAGAAAGAGATGCTTTTCTCCTGGCCTCCACTGCATGTCCCTCGGGCTAGGACTAAGCCCCACGTACTCCTGCCTTGGAGATCTACTGCTCTTGGGTCTGATTCTCTGGGACCAGCATGTTTTCTCTTCAAATAAAATGAACATTGAATCCGTGGGTGGTACACAGCCCAGACAGGGGCCCAGTGTACCTGAAACAAGTCACCTATACCTGGGTGCCAGGAGTTGGAGCCAGAAGCCCTGGCTGCAAGTGACTTGGGTGTGAGGAGTTGGTCTTGACTGCACGTTACCTGGGCATTAGTGACTAGAATCAGCTGGTGAGGAGCAGACAGAGCATCATAAAAGTGTCCAAAAGAAACACTTTTTAATTTTAATTTTGATTTTATTTTTTTGCAAGTTGAGCTTTTTTGCTCCAACCGGGAACAGATGTCTGAACCGGCCGATGAATTGGAAACATCTGAAACAACTTTCCAAGCTGAAGTCTAATAAATATACCTTTCATCACAAGTCCTGCACTGGGGTTTTGAAGGTGCTGTGTTCAGTGGGCCCGGGCTGGAGCAGTATCCTGACAAACGAACCCAGTTACAGTCCCTGGGTCGAACAGCTCACGGTTCACAGGTCTTTCCCAGCACTCCAGGGGTCACCTTTACAGACCGGACTGGGGCCTCTTCCTCCTGCCATCCTTCCCCAGGTTTCTGCTCTTTGGCCTGAGGATGCCAGGCTGGTTTTCCGACTGGTTTTTGAATGTTCTGATTCCTGATGTCAGCTCCGTGTCCATTTATTCTTTTGTGTAGAGACTGCCTGGTTTGTCCAAAGTACAAGGCAGAAGGGCATTGCTGGCACATGATGGCATCGTATCTATCACATTGGTAGGTGTGCAAGTGAATGAGCTGTGGCTGGATGCTATGATGGTGTCCCTTGAATAGACATGTGGACAGAGTTGGCTTTGTTGCAGGGTTTGGTTCCTGGGTTGGTGGTTTTGTCGTGTGGTGTGTAGTTGCTGGTGAGTATTTGCTTCAGGTTGGGGGGTTGCCTGTAAGCATCCTCTGACAGCCAGCTGGACAATCTGAATCACACTTCCCAGTGGCTCAGTGAGTAACTATTGATTCATTTATGTAGCATTTCCACTTAAGTGCAGGAATTAAACAAGGGAGCCTACAAAGGACTCTGCCACCATCCAAGACAAGCCATAATTGCTTTTCTCTCTGATAAACCTGGGGAGGATCAATGGAAGCTGTTGTTGTCTGCTACGTTTGCTGTCTGGTTGGAGCTTTAAAGAAATCAGAAACGGTCCTGCAGGTGGGTGCCTGGGATCTGAATTTCTCGCTGAGTGCCAGACCGCCACGGGCAGAATGCAAATCACCTTGTGGACGCGTTTCTTCTTCACACGCTCCAGACAGTGCCGCTGGGCCTTGTGCCATTCGGAGTTGCAGGCACATGGTGCAAACATGCTGCTGTGTTTGGCCAGTGAGTGAAACCCGATAACCAGCAGCCTCCCCTCCTACTGGCTATTAAACACAATTGGCAGCAATAGAAACAGACGCACCTTTGTGCACTTCCATTGCAAATGGCTCACGAAATTAACCACCTGCCCTGATGTGTCACTGAGTGACAATATGCCTCCTCCCAGCCTGGGGTGAGTCCCGTGTGGAAGGGAGGCAGCTCGTCCCTTTGCCAGCTCCTCTCCCTACCCAGCCGAAGTCCCCTTAGAGCTTGTCCCATGGAACAAACAGTCTCAAGACACCGATGCTGAACGTCTGAGTCCTGGCCATCCGCCCCGGGGGGAGGTGATGGACAAGCAGGGAGGGACTGTCCCTGCCCACTCCAGATGAAGGATGAGAGACGGGGGGAGGGGTGGTGTTATGCCCCATGCTACGGATTGGAAAGGGAGGCACCAAGTGACCCTGGCTCTCTAGGGTCTCACCCGCCGGACCATCCTTCCTCTTTATGGCACAGCCTGTCGGGGTTCCGGGTGTCCCGGTGCCTGCGCGGCCGCTCTCTCGGGCTGAGGCTGTGCTGGGCCAAAGCTGCGCAGTGTGCACCCTTGGGGGTGGTGCAGGTCACAGCCCCCCTCGTGCGTCCGCCCCATCACTCCAGGAACACTCACTGCCTCCTGCAACCCCCGGAAATCAAGACACACTCCAGGGAGCTCAGAGGCCAACACATGCTCTGAGCAGGACCAGCCGTTAAGGACTGAATTCCACTTCTGCTTCTCTGCTAGGGACAACAGCCCTCTGCTGCTTTCCAGTGCGGGACGGGGCCCTGGCAAAGGCCCTCAAATCCAACCCCCTTGCAGCAGCAGGTCTGGAAAATGGCTGCCTTTTCTGAAGGAAATCCAGCAGAGTTAGGCAGTTGAGCCCAGAAGCTCAGCGGACTCTGTCCGACCCAGGGGGATATTGCTTTTGGAGCGGTCTGCCTGGAGTATCTGATCCTCCCTGTGAGTCACTCATCTGGTGAAAGCCTCCATGGGAGGGAAGCTGCGCTGATCTTTCATGTGGCTTGTGTGCTTTGAGATTTCCTGGTCTGTATTCCTTCCCAATGGCTTTTGGAGCTGCTGTGGGCTGGCCGCCGCACCGGTTAAGAGAGGGGGAAAGAGTGTGTCCCACCCGACTGCCGAAGGGGAAAACAGGACGAGAAAAGAGAAAAACCCAGTCTAGGCTGGCTGGTTTGCTGGCTTTGCAGCCACAGGAAATTCCCACACACAGTGAACAAAACCAGTGCAAGCTAAGAAACAACCAACCAGGCTTCCAAGTAAAGGCTAGAAGAAGCAACACGTTCTGAAACTCCCCCGCCTTGCTGATCCAGGCTCCAGGAACTCCTTTGGCCTGATTCTCATTCACACTAACTCTCTCGCAGGGCATGTAAAGGCTAACCCAGGACGCTGGATGGGGGCGGGGTAGTCATGCTTTTTGCATTGATTCAGCAATGAACTCCTGTTCCAGGATGTGGCCAAGAAGCCATGTCCAGGTGAGCCCGCACCTTGAGTGCTTAGGTCTTATGCTCCATGACCACATATCAGCTCTGCTAATGACCTTCTTCCTGCCTCCATTCCAGTTTCCTTCCTTCCAGTTTCATTTGGGCAAGTCAGACTTTGCTCCCATCCCAAAGAGTGGCGCACACACACACACACACACACACACACACACACACACACACACACGGTGTTGTCTCGTTGGCTGAGTGGTAGCTGAATTTCAGGGCCTTGCAGGTCAGATTTCCGTGCAGAGCAGAAAGCCGTGTCACAGAGCCAGAGAGTTTCTCGGTGTCATTTGTTTATTTACTCATTGTGCCCCAGGCCTGTTTCCTTGAACGGCAGCAGCGTCACCTTCTATGCAGGCAGCTCCGCTTTGCAGGAATCCCAGGTAAAGAACCAACCCCCCAGCTGTTCTGGGTCCCTACTTGTCTGCAGGGTTTCACTCGAACTCACAGCCGAGCACAGCCAAGGATGCAGCACACCCAGTGGTCTGGACGCCACGGCACAAGCGGTTCCAGCCCTCGGCCCCTGGATTTGAAACCAAGAGGGCCTCACTAACTCCACAGATTCCCTGCCTCGGTTGGTGTGGTCTCACCCTCTGGCTCCAAGGGCCATCCCCCTCCCATGTGTGCAGCCATTAATGCCAGGACATGAACACCTCCTTGTCTTTAGAGGAGTCTTTCCACTGACGGCACTGAGCTCTGGACAAACTCTTTTGTGGCCTGGCTTTTATGTTTTCTACGTACAGCATCTAACACAATAGGGCCCCAATCTTGGGCCCCTCCGCATGCTGCCATTCTAATACAAATGTGAAATAATCCAGCTAATTAGCTCTAGTGAGCATAGACACCAGCTCAATCATCGACTGGTATTGTCCAAAAGGAAGGTCAATTACTCTCCTGTCGTACATACTCCGCATTCTCCTGTCTGCTTGCCACCCGCAGCAGAAATATTTTGTTGGAATGCTGCATGGGATAACTAGACGTCCAGCACTGGGAGGTGCGTGGCGAATTCTCTGCACGCAGTGCCGAAAGCCTACCCAGCCCGGCTAATTTCCTCCCAACGCCCCCCAGCCTTGTGAGGCTGAATTCTTTCTCATTCGTGACCCTGCGATCGGCCTGGGAGAGTGGGGAATTCATTCTGAAAAGCCCTTTCTCTGGTGTGGCTGCCTGCCGCTGGGCCAAACCGGGGGAAAAGAGAGATTCCTTTAAAAAAAATCCCAACTCAGTTATCCGCTGTGCCTCTATCAAACGCTGCCGCTCCCCGGGACCACAAAGTGGGCTGACATTTTCCAAAATGTCAAATGGTTTCGTCGGGACCACAGCAGAAGGAAGCAGGCCTCTGCAGCCGGCGTAATTAGATCAATGTGGAGCGCAGCGTTTGTTTTCATTAGCCCATTTCAGTTCCAATGAAGGAGCGAGGTCCCGTCCAAAAGCGGCTGCATGAAAACTGACTTGATCTGAAGTAACTTTCTCATTTGAAAGAAAATATTTTGGAAGTCGGCGGCTCCCTCCCCTTGCCAGCGCGTTTAGGGTTTCAGAAAGCCTGAGTGGTAATAGATTACAAATGTACCTCTAATTTGTACATTTGTTTTCATTCAGGCTTTGTGAATTCTCAACAAATTCTTCACTGTGGCGGAGGGAAGGTCCCAAATATGTGCAGGACTCTGCCCCTCCCACCTCTGAGCACTGCGGTGTGGGAATTGTTCTCCTATCATCGAAACCAACCCTCGTCTAGGGCAAACTGGACTGCAGAGGAATCCTGCCATTTCGGTGCAAATCCTGCACACATCTCACCTGGGCTGCTTTGGAAGAAGATGGGTCCATGGCCCTGGTTTCTCGGCTGGAGTAACTCAGCATGGCTCTCTGGACCCCACGGGAGCTGTGCTGCCCGACGCCGGGGCGGACCCAACTGCTAGAAACCAGACACTCTCATTCCATCATCGCAAAGGTCTCCAGAACAATCATTACTCCTGCCAAGACCGTGCTGCCGATTTGACAGGCTGCCCCGCTGGGGAGCTGAATTAAACTTTTCCTGGGTGCCCTCCATAGCACAGTAAGAATGATGTGAAATGAACTGGGGATCCCAGGAGTGAAGGGGCCTCGGAGACTGGACCCCCTTCCTGTCCTGGGGGTCAGGACTGGGGCAGGTTGGCTGTGGGCCGCGCAGGCCTGGAGAACCAATAAAAGGCCGAGCTGGTCAAAACTCAACACCTCAGTTGTGTGGGAAAATCCAACGTTTGAAAACATCCTTTCATCCTGAACGGGAATGAAAAGTCCAAATTTCCCACGGGATGAAATTCCCCCTGCCCATGTGATTAGGAAATATCTGAATAACCTTGTTGAAATGTTTGGACTAGATACAGTCAAAAAGCTTAATTCTGACTTTATCATTTTGACTTACATGATATAACTAATGATAAGGTCAAAATGACACAGACACCAAATACATTCCTGCAAAGGATTTCAGTGCTGTCAGATCAACACTGAACATTTCAATCAGCTCTAATAAAAAAGGCAACATTTGGAATGTGAGGGAAAAAGCTCACGAGTGTTCGTGGAATGAGATGGTCCATTGGAACCGGCTTTATCCTGGAAGTCACCACCAGCAGTTAGGAATCAGAAAAATATAAGCCCAGAAAAGAGTTAAATCTTTCAGCCTGAATTTGGAGGATCTCAGGAAATCTAAATATAAAACTCATCAAGCTAAAACCCCAGTTTCAGCATAGCAAGGACCAGCCAAATAGCATGAAACATATATTTTCTCTGAGCATTACAGAGCCGTTGAAGATGTAATGGACTACGGTTCCTGGGCCAGTCAGGTCTTGTTTGGATGATGTGAAACTGAAACTAGGCAAAATCATCCATCTCTGATTTAGTTACATGGTGATTACATGGGTTCTCAGCAAAAAAGGAAACAACTGGTGGGGATGGGGGCGAGATTTTCAAAATGCCTCAGTGACTTAGGAGCCAGTACTTAGGCTCCTCACACCAGATGTTCAAGGGTATTTAGGTGTCTAAAGCTGCAGAGGGGCATCATGGGATTTTCCCCAGCTTAGGCACATTTGAAGTGTTCAGGAGGCTCCTGTCTGCATCTTTAGGCACCTCAGTGCTTTTGAAAATGGGGCTGTTCCAAGCCCTTCTTCCCATCAGGCAAAGGGGAAATTGAACCTCCATCGCCCACATCCCAGGTACGTGCACAAACCACTGGATACCAGCTGGGCACCTGTCCGCCTGCTGTTTAGTGTGGAGTAGGGCAGGCACTTCATGCATTTCCCCAAGAAACAGTGTAGGAAGCGGAACCACCTGGCTCCAGGTGGCAGGTTCCTGATCGTGGATCACGAGGTGCCTCTCTGCAGCCTGGATTGCGGCCCTATCTCTGCGAGAGGGGTGGATCTTATCAAACACCCTTCTCACCAGATTGGCGGGTAGTGATCCATCTATTGGTGATCAATTTATCCTTGTCCCCTGACTGCCCCCTCCCAGGACCCCCCACCCTAACTGCCCCTCTGGGCCCACGAGCTCAAGGGCTGGGCAGAACTGTCCCACAGGCCGGATGTGGCCCGCGGGCTGTAGTTTGCCCCGCCTCTGCCCTAGGACCTCTATGGATCTGGGCCTGTGTGGCAAAGATGTCTCTGGACTGACATTTTCAAATTGCTCACAGGAGGCCTGGCATGAACAAACTCCATAGGAGCTCTGCGTACTCAGCTCCTTTGGAAAGCAGCACCCTGCCTCCATGCCTACCTCTCCAGCTCTGGTTCAAAAATGTAACCTTCAAACTTCAAGACCACAGACTAATGTCTAGGAGATGGCTGGCAACTGCCCAAGAAACAGACTTCTGAAAGCCCAAGGGGTTACATATATTTATTTATTTTTAAAAAAAAATTCAACATAGCCTCTCAATATCTGACCAGAAGCTGTGGCAGATGCTAAAATCTATTGCACAGGCAACTATTCAGAGATATCATCAGTTCCTTCATGACCAAGCGGAGAGGGCTCTCAGATGGAAGATTTCTGTTTAATTTTGTGGCCTATTCAGCAATTTAAGTTGAAGAAGTAGAGAATAACCCTATTATTTTCAGACTGAGATGATTGTGCGAAAGGTTTCTTTGATTCAGGAAGTTGCAATATATGCAGAAGACTGCAACAGACACACTGTACAGCGACAGCAGAGGTTTAAAAGGGCAGATAATTGCACAAGTTGATCAGTAGCCAAGTACCAATGCTTCTGGTTATTTAAAGGGATGCTGTCAGCTTGAAAGACCACACTGCTCTTGCAAGTTCTTGCACACACTGGTGTTACAAGTATCCCCTACAATTATTTAACTCAGATTAGAAAGAGTATTTATCTCTATTTCTCCTACACACACACATTTGTTTACTTTGTTCTGTTCATTGCACTTTGGTCCTGATCCTATAAACACTCAGCACATGTGCTTACAATGGATTAAGGTCAGTGGAATTACTCACAGGTTTAAAGCTACATAGAGTCAATATTTACTGCTTCCCCTGCCCTCATTGGTTCTTTGGGTCTTTCACACAGTGAGAGGGGAAAGAGAAGTATTTATAACAAACAGAAAATGTTGCTGTAAAACTCCCTGGATTGGCAGGGGACAGGTGTGGTACCAGAAATAGGTCACACCCGTACCTGTTTTCAGATGCTGCATGTGGTCTCTGCAGGCAGCAATAGGCCAGGTCTCCTAGTCCCACTTGGATGGCGATTGTGGGGGGGTGAGAGAGGTGGGAAGATCTTTAAGACAGGACCTGTAGAGATTGGTTTGGTTAATTTCTTGTGCCTCCCTGGTAGCGGCCTTGTTCTGCTGATGGCGATGTAATAGCGAGGTATTCCGGGTGCAGGTTCTGTCTCTAACCCCCTCATGACAGCAGCGTGATCAGTGCCTTTGCTCCTTCCAGTCCTTCCATCGCCGCCAGCCAGTCAGACAATGGGGATGAATAGAGAGAAACCTCATACTACTGGACAGAACTGGCACACAGGATGTGGTTCTCCACAGATGGAACAGAGCAGGGGAGACTGATGAGACCCAGAGAAAAGCCAGGCAGAGAGGAATCCTCTCTGGTCACCCTGCCATCAACTTGAATAACTCTTTCCATCAGCTCTTGCAGGGCGTCCGCCTTTGACACAGCGCATGCTTGGGGCTCTGTGTCCTCCTGCTATGTGGAAGTCTCTGTGGTTCACATGCTGACAGGGCTGCCTTGCCTCCCCATGGTGGGCTCATTATCTCATTCGGTGAGGTCTCCAACCCAAGATGGGATCAGCCCCTGGCAGCCATTCTCCTCTGGGCCGGGGCACCTCCAGGAACAAAGAAACCCACGGAGGAGAGAAAACCCACCCTAGGAGAGCAGGGGTCTGTCGAGCCCAGAACTTGTCTCTGATGGTGAACAGCACCAACTACATCCGAGGCAGGGTAAGGAACCCTCCCGTAGGCAGTCCAGGATAACCTGCTCCTTGGGAGCTTTCCTCCAAACCCCAAAGGGCAGGAGTTTATATACTCTTGCCCCATTTTGGCCTTACTGATTAGCCAGTATCTGGTGCCTTGCCAGGTTGTTTCCATTAGGGGGGGAACTGATTATGCGAGTGTCACAGGGTTCGGGTTGCAATTCAGACCAGTGAGGGGTTGTGTCCCCACAACTGGGTCCTTACAGTGCTTTGCTGCTGTTTCTCTGTACATGGGGCTTCCATTGTTTTGATTCTACCTGCTTAATTTACATAGGAGACAGGTAAATAGCAGATTTCTTTCCTATCTGGGACAGAACCCTTTTTGTCCCTCTTGGCTGGGAACTTTAAAACATAATGTCATTAAGTGCCCGTATTCGCTCCTCTACAGTTAATACGGACATCGTGCGGTGATAGGACCAGCATGTTATAAGTTTCCAGAAAAGAACTCACTCTATACACTTTTACAACACAGTGATCTCATATACAATCAGTTGATTCAACTACTTATCACTTGACATTCAGCCCTCTGTGTTTATAGGCCATTAAACCTTTGAAATGGATTCTGTGGAGGGTTTCCCCTCAAAGTAAAGTTTATTCCAAACTGCGAAGAAGAAAGCGACAGTCTGGTGCTGAAGGAAGCTCCATGCTCTTTCTTCCCCCACTTGTTAACTTAATAGCTTTGATTACTTAATATGTAAAAATGGACCTTCATTGTCTTTGCCTAAAGAATGGCTGGTCAGAGAATCAAATACCCATTCCATTGTCTAAGGCAGATCTGTGTACCATCTCCCCCTCCCCATCCCCCCACCCCGGCCTGCGTTAAACATATGCTAGTCAGAATTCCAGCCTATATTCATAACTTTCTGTACACCACTTGTATATACAACGTGCAAGACGATTACTGACTAGTGAGTTATTAGCTTTCAACCGATGCCTCATGAGGTACATTTTGTACAAAGCTAATTTCCATAGCATGTAGGATGTGAATACAGTGCTGCTTAGTCATGGGGGGGGGGGGGTTGGTGCAATCCTGTTTATTTACAAAGAATGGTCACAGAATCCTGTTTCCCTGAATTCTGCAGGAACAGAACAATATCAGGCAGTTTCCTTGTACAGAAATCCAAATCTGCCTTTCCAACGAGTCTTGTGCCATCAAGAATCTCTGTCCCTTGCTTTCTCCGGGGATGGCCGGTGAGAACGCGTGGAGGCCTGGAGAGATTTCCATATGAGAAGAGACTGAAGTAGGCTGTTTATTTTAGAGAGGAGCTTGGCAATACTAATACTCACAGCTGAGAATTCAACCAGTCCCCCAGCGTCTTTCAAAGAAGCTATTCGGCCACAGTTTGCCCAGCTCTAGGTACGAGTCCCCTCGACTGCCAAACCCTGGGCCAGATCCTCCGCTGGGGTATGGCTGAAGCTCCATTGAAGTCAAGGTGGGCGCTGCTGAGTTACACCAGGTGAGGATCAGGCTCAGGTCTGCTAGCTGGACTGAACAGATGCCTAAGGAATGCTGAGTCCCAGCACTGCACTTTGGAGTTGCTGAGCCCAGAGACCGAGCGCTCTGTGTGTCTTGAAATGATTTATTTATATTGAGAGAGAAAGTGCAGCCTGGGAATGTTACAGCCTGTGTGACAGAGAAATACACACGCCTCGTGGGGAATCCGTGTCCCACAGACTAAGGACTGTGTGATTTTGGCTGATTGAATGCGACATGATTAATAGTCTCATTACTGCAGGCTTCAGTTTGCTGCCTGACATACACTCTTGAGCTTGTATACAACTGTTGAGTCCTCGCTCTCCGCCAGGGCTGATTCATATGTCAATAAACATGGTGAAAGAAAAGTGAATTGCCCTGCCAAACTAAACAAACAGTATCTTCTTGATTAACCCCAGAGAATCCCTGTTAACTAGGCTCCGAACAGCGTCTCTGATTAGAGCAGCTATCAGCCTGCGGCCAGCACTCTGCGCTGCTGTCAAAAGGTTAAGGAGCCCTTGGTAAACATTATGAATCCCTAAGTACCTCTGGATTCCAGGCAGAAATGGCTACTCTGCTGGGCTGGAGGAAGGTGCTTTGTGCTTTCAAAGCTGTGAGCACAGAGAGAAACTCCGCTCTGGTTGCTCTGTGCTATAGATCTCTGGAGTTATCCAACACATTTCGGCCTCCCCGGTGCCTTCCGGTGGAGAATGGGCACCAATCTCCCAGCAGGGCCCATCGCTGGGCTCCCTCGTGCTCCGGGACGTTCCTAAGCCAAAGCTGGAGAGCTGTGTGGTGGGGACACTGTGTTTGGGCGAATGTACTGAAAAATGAGGAAGGGGGGTTGGGATGGAGCAGCAGCATTTTAACTGTATTTATTAAATTAAAAAAAGAGTTTCTATTGGCCTGGGTTCCTCCTGAAACTTTAATAAAAGGCAAATGACTGGTTTCCCTTCTCCCCCCTTTTCATTTATTTCTCATACAGATCTGCACTGGGGCCAGCCCCTGTGGAAAACCACGGCTGGGAATGTTTTGATCACTTTAAAGTAACAAACTCTGCTGCCCTTGGAGAAGATTTACACCAGCCAAAGATCTGGCCTCCCACCTCCTTAGCCTTTTGGAGCCGCCAGGGAGTGCCCAGCAGGGCTGGCTCTAGCTTTTTTGCCACCCCAAGGAAAAGAAAAGAAAAGGGGCGGCGGGATTGTGCTGCCCAAAGAATGGCTGGAAATCCGCCCCTTCGTGCTTCCTCGTCTGGTGCCAGGAGCCAGCCCTGGCGCCCAGGAGGAGGGAGCTGGTGAGACTCCGAGCCCCGCAGATGGGTGGTGAGGGTTCCCACGGGAAGGAGGGGGAGTGCCCAACTCCCATTGACCGTCACAGCCCTTTGTGCTTCTGAACATTCCCCCTCCCCCGAGGAGTGTGAACTCCAGCAGACCCTCAGGCACTGCAGACATAAATGCCCTGTATTAATCAGCCTCCCCACAGGGGCAAGACGCCTGCTTTCTGCCCCTAGCCCGGGCACCTCCACACAATGCTACTGTTTTACTAGGTGATTTTCAGGCAGGGAACCTGGTTTTCAAAGGTCCCAGGCTGGGCATCTGTGACGAAGTAGGAATACTGTGTGTGTGTGCCTCAGTTTCCCCTATGCATTTCTTGAGCGTCTATGTGGAGGGAAAGGAATGTGTAGCTGATGCAAAGCAGAGCCACTGCAGGTGTTAATGGGTGAAGCTGTAACCTGACCCCAGGAGGGGAAGGGAGGTCAGGTGATACCTCTAGCCTGGGAAGAGAGACAAAGAAAAGCAGAGGAGGGGCTGGAGGGGAAGTTGGCAGCTGGAGCCAGGCAGGGAAGGGCAGAGGAGCTATCTCGCTCTCTGGCCTCAAGATGGATCCAGCTGAGGGCTCACGCTCGCTGTATGGTCTGTGTTAGACCAGATAGAAGACATCAAATAAACCTGTTTTACTGGCTGGCTGAGAGTCACATTTGACTGTGGATTTGGGGTGCAGAACCCATGGGCTCCCTCAGGACCCCGCCCAGGCGGGCTTGCTGGGGGAAGCACACGGAGGGGCAGAAGTTGCTGAATGCTCCGAGGTCAGACCCAGGAAGGTTGAAGTGGGTACCTGTGAAGCTCCTAGCCTTGGAAACAGGCTGTGTATGGAGACGGGGCCCTTCACCCGGAGTCCTGTCTGGCTTCCTAGGGAGCGGTTCCAGACCATCGCCCGGGCGCTCCGTGACAGCATCGTCGCCCAGTTGTCAATGGGACTCCAGCCCCCTCCCCCCCCCCGCATGTTCTGTGTGTTCTCACACTAGCTGGCGAAGTGGCGGGAAGATCCAGGGAGACTGGGCCAGGGAGCCTCCAGCCACTGCACCGGGAGCTGAGCTCCCTTTGGCTGGGAGCATCAGTTGCTCACTAACGGGGGCAGAGGGGACCCAGAGAGGGGCGATGAAGCTCCCTGGTGAGTTATCTGCTGCCCTGAGGTCTGTGCAGCCAGGCGGGGGCCTGGAAGAGCTCCACAGGGGAGCTCTGTGGAGGGAGCGATGTGGAGAGATCTTGCTGCAGGGTTGGGGAGGCAGGCGGCCGCAGAGCTCCGGCTGGGTCACTCACCTCGCTCTGTGGAAAGAGGGATTCCTCCTCCGCTTGACTCCAAACCAGCATCCTTCCTTCTGTGGGTCGAATGTCTCCCAGCCGTCCTGACATGGTCTGCTGGGAATGAGGGAGGAAGACACAGGCTCACACATACACAAACGTGTGTGTGCGCACGCATGTGCACTCAAAAAAAGTGCTCTTGCGTAGTCAAACCAATGCCCTACAATTTACAGCTAACCCTTCCCTGCTTCCATCAGTCTCTGAGGAGACACCAAAGTACTTTCCCCGTCTCCTTCAGGAGAGACCAACCCTAGGGCAGCAGCGTCTCCAGAGAAGGATCCCAGCGGGTTCCCCTTCCGTACAGCTCATTGAATGGGTCTTTATTTATTCATTTTTCTTTCCACTGGACTCTCAAACCCAGCACCCACCCCAGGCCCTGAGTGCCCTTGATGTTCATTTCAAATACATAGTTATGCAAAATAAGCTAGTGGTAATTCTTGGATCCCACCGTGCTTCTATAGCCCCCGGGGGACTGACCACCGCCAGGAAATGATCTCACTGAAACCAGCTAGGATTAATCTGAACCGGCTCACACTGACCTTAACTTCTCTTGAAATGCTGTAGCCTTAATAGCTTAGGACTCTGTAGCATGTACCTGGCTAGAATTGCTTCTTCTGCAAGGGCTTATAAGAGAGCCCTTGAGAGCTGGGATGTTATGGACACCACTTAACATGTCCGGGGGAGCTGGCACTGCTCATCTGGGTTTCTGATGGTGCAGGAGCCCTGGAGCACTCAGGGTATCTGGAGGGTGAAGGAGTGAGGGCAGCCCCCCAGGCTGACTCTGCACTGGAAAGGATCCGTAACTATCTTGGGCCAGCTTCTTCCACCTGGAGGTTCCTTAGGGGACAGGTGCTGAAGCTCCCAGATCTGGAGTGTGTCTCCGCGGGCTCCTTTCCCCCACCCACTCACTCCCTGTGTTAGATTTATCTGACAGGGAGTGAGTCGATCCACTGAAAACCCCCATTCGTTGTCGGTATTTGGAACGGCTTTAGCAGGAGAGATTTATTTTGTCCTCGGAAAGGACACCCCCAGTCAGGGTCTCTGTGGGTCGATCCCTGTTTTCCTGGGGCTCTGTCCAGCATCTCTGTCATATTCATGCTTCTGGTTTGCAGCTCTGTCTCGCACCGCTGACCCCGGAGCTGCCTCGCCGCCTGGCAGCAAATAAAACCCAGTTCCTGTTTGTCAGGCCGGTGTGAAAGCCATGACCCTCGCTGTCTGGCTCAGCCTCTCTCATGAGCCCTTCAGAGGGAATGTGGGATGCTGCTGAGCCATCTTGATCTGCTGACAATAGAGGGATGAAATCTGTTGCTCTGAGAAAACGCTGTGAGCCTATAAAAACAGGGTCCTCCTGCCAATTTGTCCTGCAAAGCTTCAGCAGCTGCAGGTGCCTCCACACCTGCCCCCCAGCCTCCCTGGGGACAAAGCAGACAGCTCCAGCCCTCTGCAGAAGAGCCTGGCCTACCCACAGCTGGGCTGAACACTTCTTGGCTCAGGCCGGCTCAGGCTCCCACAGACTGACTAGTGGGAAGAGGGCTGAGGATCACAGGCCGACTGAAGGCCTGTTCCTGGACTAATGAGAGGGGAATTCATTACCCAGGAAGGTTGTGGAATCCCTGTCATTGGGGGGTTTTAAGACCCGAATAATCACACACCTGTCAGGGCTGGTCTAGGTTTGCTTGGTCCTGCCTTAGCGCAGGGGAAGGGACTAAATGTTCCCCTGAGCCCTCTTCCAGCCCTATAGTTCTATGATTCGAACTGTAATGGCAGGAGAAATCCCATTGATTTGGAAGGAATCATCCCTCCTCACTACCTCAGGGAGATGGGATAAAGCCCAATACCACGCAGCTGAACTAAAGCGCAGCTTTTTGAACGTTCATACGTTAGTGCAAACGTCATGAAAATGGGACCAATATGGAATATGCCGGAGAATGCAAAAATGCTCCAAGTTTGTGCCGTTCGCCTTTTCTTGCTCATTTCGCAGCCCTCTCTCCAGAACACTTTTCTGAAATTTTCAGAGCAGAGTCATTTTCCAGCCACATGCTGAACCCTTCGGGGCTCCCCTACTACAAACCTCGTCCCTCGGAGCTGATGTCAAGCAGTGTAACCCCACTGAGCTCAGCAGAGCTCTGTCCACTGACACCAGCTTCAGGGTGGCTCGGGGTCCAGGCCTCTGCAGTGAGAAGGGACAAGGCTACGAAATAAGGGAAACAAATGGACGCTGAATGGTGTGAGGATGAGTCTGCTCCCAAGTGGCCTATTCTTTTTAAGGTCCCTTCAGGCCAGGCAGGCAGGCTCCTGGAGCGGGAATTCTGATCTCCTTCCCTGGATAGTTACCAGCTTGATTTGTAGCAAAGAGTCCTGTGGCACCTTAAAGACTAACTAAAGTATCAAAGCATAAGTTTTCGTGGGCTAATACCCACTTCCTCGGATGCAAGCAGTGTGGGTATTAGCCCACAAAAGTTTATGCTTCAATACTTAGTTAGTCTTTAAGGTGCCACCGGACTCTTTGTTACTTCTGCTTTTCCAGACTAACACGGCTACCTCTCTGATTCTTGAAGCTTGATTTGCAAAAGGATAATGAAAAATGTTTTTCATTAACACCCCCATTAAGGCATTATCAGTTGTACTCAAGTGTTAATGAGATTTCACTCTTTCACCATGGGAGATGAGACAGTAATTGGGGCATGTTTCAATTCAGGGCTGGAGCAGTTGAATTCATTGACTGAGATTAACCCTTCTGTATGGGGAAGGCAAATATTTTATTCCTTCTCATGTGGTGGTTTGAAGGAGATCTGAGTTCAGTGTCTGATGATTGTCAGATGGCTTGAATGCAGGTGAAAATGAGCAGTTAATTTCATGAACAGCATTAATTAGACCCCCTGTCCTTGGAGCCCTTTGAAGAGGCAGAGAGGACTGAGAAGAACAGAGCTGTAAAGATACATTAAAACTTTCCAGCCCTATTAATAAATACTTAAAACTGCCATAGGAAATGTTGCATAGTAATTTTTAGTATGCACAAATGCGCATATTAAGCAAATGTATGTAAAGTTGGGCTGAAACTAGTTTTTATAATACTGGAGACTCTCGTGAAGGGTGAAATCCACCCCCCCACACACACCCTCCCCCCACAGAAGCCTGTGCACCTCTCAAGTCCTACTTCGTCTCTGTAGAAAGACCATAAGTCATGTGCAGGTCTCTGCACACCTATGAATTTCACTCCTTTAGCACAAGAATTCTCATTTTTCTGTCCTTCCAGCTGGAATCCCAAGCGGAGGGATGTGTGGATGCCATGGAGCGATCCCACCAGGAGGGAATGAGAGGCCTGTCCCTGTGCTTCAGCTGCTGCTGAGAAATCACACCTTCCCATATGACAAATCACATCTCAATGGCATTGTTTACTAGTGCCCATGAATAAAGTGGAGAGCCGCTGAGGCAATCCCAATGCAATTATGGGACGAACCATTTCCTAGTGTAACAAGTGAGGAAGGGAAAAATAAGGTAAGCAAATGTGTTATTTTCAAAAGACAATTTAATTGGTGACATCTGTGGTAAAAGCGCCGCGCTTTCCAAAGTGGAGTTTATTTTCTATCTCTGGATGAAGCAGTGATGTGGGTGTAGAGTCTTTGGAGAAGTCCCTTTGAGTCCTTTCCAAAGACACTTGTGAATGAAATGTGGAGCAGATTAAATATGTATATGAGGTACTGATTTATCTCTTTCTTGCATGAGATCTTCTTCGGATGCCCTGAAATTACTGTATTATTTATAAGCCTTAAATCTTTAAAATTAGATGTGTGGTTTTTCAAACTAAACATCAAAACCTTAATGCAAGCCACATTGTTTCAATAAGAAATCATATTTCAAAAATGCAAAATGTTTCTGCATTTGGCTCAAACCCACATCTCATGTGGTTCACATCCGTGCTGGATCCATTTTGCAAGATCAGGTCCTCTTTGCAATGACTTGCAACAGTGAACTCAAAATAGTGGAGACTTATCCCACCAGAGCCCCCAGGGAATTTCTAATCAGAGGAAGGGAAGTAGTTGGCTTGTTAAAGTCCAAAAATGCAAACTACATCTGCATGTAGCCTGCTGTTGGAGTCTGTGCTTGCCAGGTGCTGTTTACCTGTCACAGAGCACAGCAGGTGCACAGCGGGGGGAGGTGGGAGAGGGCATAGAGTGTATAATAAACAATTTCTTCTTGCAAGTTCCAAAGAGTCACTTAAGAATTGCTCTAGCTCCCACTCTAATCTCCTGTGCTCCCTTCCGGATAAACCGCACTGACGGCCAGATCCGAGGCACTGGGCATGGCCAGTTTCCTGACTACATTTCACAGCTATGGCTGGTTTCCCAGAGCTGAGACACCCCTGCCTGGATTACTGACACTGCTGTGGGAATCTGCTGGGGGACAGCAGAACTGGCAGGGGGGCTGGCCAGAGCTGTCTGGGCCATCTGACAAGGGATTTAGGGGAATCCACAAACTGGGGCTTGATGTCCTTTCCATTTCATTCAGATGAGAAGGAACTGGTCAGAACAACACAGCCATATCCTCATCTCTTTAAAGGGACAGCATCAGAGGCCACAAGCTGCTCCCCCCTGCAGGGTGAGGAGAGGAGACAGGAGGGTCTGTGCTAACATGCAGGAAGGCAGAAGTGAATAGATGAGTTCACAGATGCTGTCTGGGATACAGGCCCTGCCAGGAAAGGAGGAAATCCAAACCAAACCTGTTTTCACTGAATTCAAATCACTTCACTAGAACATTTCTAAGAATATTAAGTGTTTTAAAATGTTTCCTTTCCCCAAAGCCTAAACTCCAACCAAACCTTCCCGACAGGACACGCTCATTAGCAACCTCAGACTCATGTCACGTGTCTTTTCTGCATCTCCGGGAGGGGCTGGTGAAAAGCAGCTGTCTGATCAGCTTTTGGACACATGCTGAGCATCCCTTCATAATGGCTTCCACTGATCATTTTTCCACCTGTTTTCTCTGGTCCCTACGTCGCCCCTCCGGGAGACAGTTAACCGGCTCCAACCGGACAGAGGCTTTGTGCATTCAGGCTACCTGTGTTTAGATTCAGTGTCCCCAGTCTCTCAATGACTTAGAAGAAAACATCAAATGAAACTCTGGAATTCCAATCAAAACTCAGGATGGGGACAAGGGCCAGTCGAGCAGGAAGAGGTGACGGCGCCTGACTGCCGTGTGCTGGGAAGCTCCATGGCTGAGGCCGTGTTCTCTGGGAAGATCACGGTGGCTGCCGCGGATTCTGTGAAAGCTGGGAGAATGGGTGTTTGCTGGAGCAGGCCGGGTCCCTGCTCAGTCCCAGCATCACGCAGCAGAGCCGCTCGCGGAGAATCGCGAACCGTTGCCAAAGTTTTGCACGTTGCGCATGGTGAAAGCCATGGTGTCTGCTGCAGACGTTCGATGGATGCCCCAGGTAGATACTTGTTCGATTGGGGCGGCATTGAAAGCCCACTGATGTCAATGGAAAGATGCCATTTGACTTCAGTAGCCTTCAGAGCAGACCTCTACTGAGTGAGGCGTCCGATGAAGTGGGCTATAGCCCACGAAAGCTTCTGCTGAAATAAACGGGTTAGTCTCTAAGGTGCTACAAAGTCTTCCTCGTCTTATTTACCATTAGAAATGCTACTCTATGGTCCCCTACAGCTGGGAGGGAAAACTTAAGCAGGATTGTAGCATAGGGACTGCATTAAAATATAGTTCTAAGTGTCTCCGTGGAACAAGCTGTCAGTTGTAGTTGATTAGATGCAATAATAGCTGCTAACATCTAGCTCTGCAAATTGCTTGAGGTCTAGCTGGCATTTGTTAAAAACAAACTGGAGATAAAAAGAGAAACCTATTGGTGACATGAATGTGCAGTGAAGAAAATACATTTGTGAGCTCAGGATTTATAGCCTGTCACCAGAAAGCTGTCTGGGATCCGTGGGCTGCTGCTTTAGATACTGATGGTAAAACCATTTTCATTCTGTTAGATGAAAATTGCTTTCAATTTGGCAGCACTGTGCTGCTCATGATCTCACCACTTCATAAATAACACTTTAGAACAGCTCAGAATAAAACAAAACAAACCCTTCTCCAGACCTTCCTCCCGGGCTGTAAATACCTCGCGCCATGATGTCAGAGTCCTGCTCTCCGAACATCCTGCCCCAATCACTAACACGTGTGCAGTCAGAGGATTTGTTTTACCTGGACTTTCCACTTATCCAATAGTGCGGCTTGGAGACTTGGCAACGCTCTTCTGTGGCTCATCGAGTCGGGCTCTCAGATAGTTTCCCTTGAATTAGTTACTGGTTTTGGACAACACCCCCAGTCTAATCAAATCATGTCATTGTATTCCTGGGACCCCACTAAATAAACATCACTTCACACTTCTCTGAATCTCTCAACTAATTTATTGAAAATCCAAACCATCCAGGCATGGAACTGGAAAGAGGTGCACTTGGTTCACCCTGGATAAAAACCAGAGCCCGGATAAGGACAGAGAGTGAAACAGTCTCATAACTCAGAGGTAACTTTGAAGTGACTGTCAGGAACTGAATTCGTTTGCACTGCAGAATAGCCCTTCCACCTACTGTGAATTTACTAGGAAGTCGACTAAGCAATCAGAGGTGTTACTGGACAATCAAGATCCTAAAGGAGCACTCAAGGATAATAAGGCCGCTGTGGAGAAACTAAATGAATTCTTTGCATCAGTCTTCATGGCTGAGGGTGTGAGGGAGATTCCCAAACCTGAGCCGTTCTTTTTAGGTGACAAATCTGAAGAACTGGCCCAGATTGAGGTGTCCTTAGAGGAGGTTTGGGAACATATAGATAAATTAAACAGTAATAAATCACCAGGCCCAGATGGTATTCACCTAAGAATTCTAAAGGAGCTCAGATGGGCAGTTACTGAACTACTAACTGTGGTATGTAACCTATCATTTAAATCAGCTTCTGTCTGGAGGACAGCTAATATGATGCCAGTTTTTTTAAAAGGGCTCCAAAAGTGATCCCAGCAATTACAGACCAGTAAGCCTAACTTCAGTACCGGGCAAACTCACTGAAAGTATAGTAAATGATCAGACACAGAGAAAAAAAGAATGATCAGACACATAGAAGAACATAATTTGTCGGGGAAGAATCAATATGGTTTCTGTAAAGGGAAATCATGCCTCACCAATCTGCTAGAATTCTTTTGAGAGGGGCCAACAAGCATGTGGAGTGGGGTGATCCAATGAATATACAGTAGTGTAGTATATTTAGAGTTTCAGAAAGCTTTCAACAAGGTACCTTACCAAAGGCTCTTAAGCAAAGTAAGCTGTCATGGAATAAGAGGGAAGGTCCTCGCATGGATTGGTAACTAGTTAAAAGACAGGAAACAAAGGGTAGGAATAAATGATCAGTTTTCAGAATGGAGAGAGTTAAATAGTGGTGTCCCCCCAGGGGTCTGTAGTGGGACCAGTCCTATTCAACATATTCATAAATGATCTGGAAAAAGGGGTAAACAGTGAGGTTACAAAATTTACAGATGATTTGAAACTACTCAAGATAGTTAAGTCCAAAGTAGATTGTGAAGAGTTACAAAGGGATTTCACAAAACTGGGTGACTGGGAGACAAAATGGCAGATGAGAGTCAATGTTGATAAATGCAAAGTGATGCACATTGGAAAACATAATCCCAACTATACATATACAATGATGGAGTCTAGATTAGCTGTTACCACTCCAGAAAGAGATCTTGGCGTCAGTGTGGATAGTTCTCTGAAATCTTCCATGCAATGTGCAATGGCAGTCAAAAAAGCCAACAGAATGTTGGGAATCATTAAGCAAGGGATAGATAATAAGACAGAAATATCATCTTGCCTCTATATAAATCCATGGTACGCCCACAGCTTGAATACTGCGTATAGGTGTGGTCGCCCCATCTCAAAAAAGATATACTGGAATTGGAAAGGGTTCAGAAAAGGGCAACAAAAATTATTAGTGGTATGGAATGGCTTCCGTATGAGGAGAGATTAATAAGACTGGGACTTTTCAGCTTGGAGAAGAGGTGATTAAGGGGGGATAAGATAGAGGTCTATAAAATCATGAGTGGTATAGAGAAAGTAAATAAGGAAGTGTTACTTCTCATAACACAAGAACTAAGGGTCACCAAATGCAATTAATAGGCAGAAGGTTTAGAACTAACAAAAGAAAGTATTTCTTCACACAAACGCACAGTCAACCTGTGGAACTCTTTGCCAGAGGATGTTGTGAAGGCCAAGACTATAACAGGGTTGAAAAAAGAGCTAGATACGTTCATGGAGGATAGGTCCATCAATGGCTAGAAGCTGGGAATGAGCGACAGGGGAGGGAATCACTTGATGATTCCCTGTTCTGTCCATTCCCTCTGGGGCACCTGGCACTGGCCCTGTCAGAGGGTTTGTCGGGGTTACCCACCCTCGGTCCTTTCCATCCCGAGATCTCTGAGCACAGGTTGCCATTATCCCCGTGTTAACAGATAGAACATCAAGGGCACACAGTGACTCAGGCACTGAGCTGTGGTCACAGCCTTGGTCCCCCATCCAATCCATGTGACCCCTGTGCTACCCAAAGCACCACACTGCTTCCTGCTGGCTCACTTGTACCTGCAGTTCTCTAGAGTTTAATCCATGGATTTTAGGTCCAACAGCCCTTCCTAGGGTCTCTTGAGGACTCTGACAGCCCTAGAGGGAAAAAGAAAAGTGATTGAGATCTGCATAGATTCCAGAGCGGTTCAGGATTGAACATGGATGTGCCTATAAAACCCCGATGGACTCCATCACACCCCCTGCAGAGAAGCCTGTTTACAAACCAAGATACTCTGCCTCTTTGAATTTTTAAAGGGAGTTTCTTTCTGGTTCCCCACCCCGCTATTATTCAGAGTGGTGATTGTAATTATCCTGCTCTGTGAAGTGGTTTGGAGCTGCAGCGTGTATGAAAGACGCCGTAAAAAGTAAAGTTGCCTGGTACCAAATAACAAAGGGACTGGCCACATGTGACAGATGCGAGTCCTGCTGCTTGGGGCCTCGTCTGAAGCAGTCGTGTACCCCAGGGACATGTGTGCAGCATGAAAACCTGAGGAGCAGATAACAGTGCGCAGGGCTCAGGAACAAAAGCAGCTTTAACATGAAGCCGTTTTTTTAGTTATAAAATCATGGAGGTTTCAGAAATACACGCGCGCACACACGTATGGAGCTGGTCACCAAGGCCCTGATCCAGCAAAGCGCTTACACGCGTATTTAACTTGAAGCCTGTGCCTACCTCCATGTTCATCAAAACACCGAGCCCAAAATATGAGGTGCCTTCCCAGGGCCAGGGTCCAAGCCCGGAAGCCCTTGGGAAGGTGAAGGGGTCTCATTTTTCAGAGGGCTTTGTCTGGTTCCATCACCGAGCGGACCCAGAAAGTGTCTTTGTACTGGGAAGAGATGCCGGCCGGCGAGTTCTCCTGGGATCACTGGGCAGAAGGTGCCCCAGGGAGAGCTGCAGTGTGTCTACCTGCTCCTGAGCCCATTTGGGGGCTTCAGCCCCACCCAGGCTCCAGGGGAGACAACGGTTTCTTTTGGCTCCTTTCAAGTTGTGTTTTGTGGTTGTTCCTCGTGAGTGGAAGGTCGTCAGTGTGGCAGCTTGTCTCCCACAGGAACAATGGCGCTCCCAGACCCCGGTAACCCCTGGGCTGGGCAAGGGACACTGTTTTTATCTGCTCCTCTGCTTGCCATGTCTGATCCACCCCAGCCGTCTGATCTGAAGTTAGGCAACTGCCAGTCACCCTGCAGCTCCAGTTTTGGCTCTCTCCATCTTCCACAACACAACTGAGAGCTGAGCAGGGACTTCAGAAAGTGACTGGCTCTTCCCTGGATACTGGAGTAGAATTCTAGCAGCACAGTCATGTCCACTCTCTGCCCTCCACCCTGGGGTCTCTCTCGTTCTCTGTGTACATGTTTCAATCAGCAGTGCGGGGAAATCAGCATACCTTGCAGAGTCCCACATAAACAGCGATGCCAAGTGCAAGTGCTCGAACGTAATGAGATTTTAAATAATAATAAAAGTTGGCATCATTGTATCTCTGTCTGGATTTTTTGATCCTTTGGATTCATGTTTTCAGGCATTTTTCAATTATGAGGAGAGCTAAAACATCCTTTTTTTTTTAATGAAAGCTGAGATTTTCACCTGACTCCAGGAGCTGGTAATTTAATAAAAGAGTTTGCAACACTGTAATATCAAAGGCTCTATATCACCATCTTAAAAAGACTGTATGAAATCATAATTTTTCCTAATAGCAAAGCAAATTCAGACATCCTTACTTACGTTATATAGGACCTTACCATGCAAGTCAGCTCATGGAAGTCAATAGAGGTTTTATGGAGTAAGGCATTCTCAGTAAGAGTGAGGGCACTAGATTCTGACCTAAGCATTTTAACCTGGTCGTAGTAAAGCATGTGACACTAATTCCAGATGTTAATTTTTGTGCGTGTCATTTCCCTGCATTATTTGGCTTAGCAAATTGAGACCAAATGTAGTTCCTAAATTTGGATAGTGCTCTTGGGAGAATTTCAGTCTCTTCTTTTATTTTGGTTTGGGTTTTTTGCGGGTCTGCAAATGTCTTTGTTTTAACAATATAGTTGCAGGACAGATTTGGAAAAGCCATGTATCACTAAAGTTTAATATCTCTAATCCAGCAGTAACACAAGCCTGCCGAGCGTTTGCTTAATTCTTCGCATCCTTTTCTTATTAAGCAAAAGGTTTGAAGTGATTATAGTTTATTTACAGTTAAATGGGGCTTACATGTGAGTTAATTCCTGCCCCCCTACTCCATCGGGCCATCTGCCAAATACCATGTGTCTGCTAAGCTCACACTTCAAGAGCACCATTAGGAGCCCCGAGGCAGATGTTGTAAGAGGGCAGTTCAGAACCAGCTTCTCTTCTGGGTGGAATAGCGGAGCTGTGGTGTCTCTAATGGCAGGAGGTCTGCCAGGACTAGGAGGCCCGAATACTAGCACTGTGCATGGAGATTTTCCTCTTGATCGTAAGCTCTTTGGGGCACTCTATATCTCTATATCACATGTTTGTACAGCACCAAGCACCAAGGACCTCCAGCCCTGACTGGGGCCTCTGCAACAGAAGCAGACTCAGCAGGGCCCAAGTTCATCCCCCTGGCTGGCTGGAGCCCAGGTGTCCATGGTGGACAGAGTCTGACCTTGCTGCTCTGTGGTTCTAGGATGCGAATATTTGCAAACTAAAAGCTCCGCCTGGCAGCAGGAATTCCCATTTCCCTCGGCTCTGAGGGTAAGGCCTTATGCTCAGATTTCCGTACGGGGAGACTGATGAGTGGCAGCTGCCAGTTTTCTGTCACATTTTGCTTCTACTAATGCTCTCTTGCTCTGCAACTCCGACACATGAACAGGGCAGCGTCTGGGGGGGTCTCCATGTTCTGTTTCCCAGAGCCCACTCCTGGGCTTCTTCCTTATCTGGAGACACCAAGTCCTGGTGCCTTTGCAAATGATGCTCTGCTGACCATTCTCCGGAGTAGGCCAGCCTGCTGCCCTGGGAACACTTCTCACACTCTCCTCAGAGCTTCTGAATTAAGCCGCTTTATTAAACAGCTGAGCAATGAGAAAGCCAGCGTGAGTTTAGGCCCCTCAGCAGGCAAAGAGAGCTCCTCTGATCCCAGGGCTTTTATCTTTGCCACTGCCTAGCGCGCAGCGAAGCCCCAAAGGAACAAAGAGCAAGTTCTATGGAAGGAATCAGGTGCTGAAGGAAATTCTTTCGGAGATTGTCCCAAGCAGCAGTTCCAATTCCCCCAACGGAGCTCAGCCGTTCTGTGGTTAATGAACACAAGGGAGGGAAACGTTTGGAGTTTTAATACATTTTATTTCTGTTGTTTGTGAAATGTATTAAACAATCAGTGAGGAGGCAGGTGTGAGCACTAGCAGCAGATCCCCATCCCCCGGGCTCCCAGACCTCTGGAATGGATGGAGGTACCCAAGCAGAAAAGCCACTCAGGGAGGGGTCAGTCACTCACCTGGGAATGCAGGAGGAGAGCAGGGACGTAGGGAAGAGAAACAGAAAGAGGGAGAGAGAGTGACAAAAAGAGGAGAGCGTCCCACGGAGAACATGTTCCTCATAGTGCAAAGGAGCAGCATGTCCTACCTACTGGCATCGCAAGCCAAGGACCAGGCTGACCATGGCAACAATGGGACCTCACCCCTCTAAACATTCCCCCTCCCATGTGTGTGAGCCCCACACTCCTGCCACTGGCTCACCCCTCACCCAGCCCCTCCCTGCGCCTGGCACCAGAGACCCCAAGTCTTGTGATTTGCGATACTACAAACATTTAAAGGAAACCCAAACACAAGGGCAATAAACCTTCCATTAGGATGAGCGATGAAGAGTCCTTCTGGCATCTTAGAGCCTAACACGGTTATTTGGGCATAAGTGTGTTAGTCTCTGCGGCGCCACATGGACTCCTCATTCTTTTTCCTGATACAGACTATCAGGGCTTCCCCCCTGAACCTCCCGGTCGTATGAGTTTGTGTCTGAGCCAGTGGAAGGACCTTGTGTCCCTGGGCCAAGGCCTTGAGGCTGCAGAGTTTTGTAGTTCCCAGCAGCAAAGGCAGCTCAATGGACACAATAAATCTAAGCCGGGTCCCCAGGTGGGGCCGCCGTCTGATACTGCCTGTATTACCACCTTCCTGATCAATGGAAGCCTGGCTCTCACCGGCAGGGAGTGAGAGGAAGACACAAAAGCCGTGGGAAGTGAATAAACTCAATTAGATCGCTGTAATTGCAACAAGACTGAGCGTGGGGGTCGGTCCCATGTGCTGTCTTGGAGCAGTAATTAAAAGGGCCGTGTTTGCTGGGCTAGAGAGACGGCCTGCCGCGTCCCAGCAGTGCCCTTTGAAAAGCTTCACGACGGAGTTCAGCCCCTCGGAGCCGGGGGACTCGCAATCCCCAGCCTGCTGGGAGAATTCCCTGCTTTTCATTCCCAACAGTTTGGCTAATTTCGGAGTCAGGCTTTGATGTGTGCCGGGAGCCCTGTGTGCCGCACACTTTCCCAGCCACGCTGCCCCCTCGTCTCATAGGGCTTTATTAATTTCCTCCTGTGGTTGTGTTTCATCCTCCCCTTCCCTCGGGCCCTGCCGCCACTTCCCTCCTGTGCTTGCTTGGCAGGGATCCTGGAGGAGCGGCTGTCGTTCTGAAATGGATTTAAAGAAGCGTTCAAAGGGGAGAGGTAGGAACCCGTGGGGATTAGAGGGGCACATGATTAGCTGCCTCTGCAATAAGCAGCCCCTTGGACTCAGGAGCCTCTCCTCCCGCCCAGGGACTGTCAACCACCCTGTGCCCAGAGCTGTGATAACGCCAGGCCACGGTGCTTTCCAGGTGCCCAGCCGCTGCTCCTTCCAGTCCCCCTCCGTCCCAGCTACCAGTGGAAGGTGGGAGCGGGATCATCCGTCGCCCTAGAGACCGTGAAGGTGAGGTTGGACCGTGAACTGTCAGGGAAGTTACGGCCTGAACGACACCCTGCAGTGAGACGGGAAGGACCAGCCGTGGGCCTGCACCCCAGGAATGTGAGGGACGAACTGCCCGCGAGTGCCTGCAGGGTGGCGACCGACCTCGGGCGCTGGGTGCCGTGCTGGGGGAGGGAATCAGCCCCGGCTCCTGATGAGGACGAGGGAGGAAGAGGGAGCTGCTTTTCCCAACAGGAGCGGGCCAGATGCAGGGTCCACAGCTGAAATCAAAGCTAGAGCGTGGGTCAGAGAGGAGAGAGTGAACCTCCCTCTCCAGCTAGTAACTGTCTCACACACACAGTGCAAGAAGCCTGGAAATCCGCCTGCTGCTGCCACTGGGGGTGACTTTTGGGCAGGTATAGGAGCTAAGGTGCCTCTGGGTCCACATGTGGACCAGGGTCCATGCTGGCAGGTGAGTGGCGTTAATCCTCCTACTGCCTTGGTGTCTCTCCGGCTGGCAGACCCTCCTCACGCCCTGCATTGAGCTCCGAGGATGCCCTGTTTCTGGGAAAGTCTCTGGGGCTGGAGACTTGTGAAGGGGAGCTCGGGTCTCCTGACTCGAACACCGAGACCTTTGCTTCGCCAAGAGCCCAGGGCAGGCCCTGCTCCCAGAGCATGGGGAATAGCAGCACCGGGGGCAGTCGCACCTTTCCTCCCAGCAGGGTGCACCCGGGATCCCAGCCCTCCCAGGCAGGAGCGGCGGTGAGAAAAGGAAATCTTTGAGGGCTCCAAGCTGTACGTTTGTCCCTTCGCCACCGTGGCTCTGAGGAGGGATTGAAATATCACCACGGTCCCCTGCGGTGCGGCTGGAAGGCCCGTCTGGAAGCACGGAACAGCCTTTGCCCAGGCTCTGCGACAGGCCAGAGGTGTACAGCTGCCCAGCCAGGGCACGGAGCAGGGGCTGTCACCGTCCTTCTGCCCTTCCCCTTCCCCCGGTCCCTGCTGTGAGGTGGCTGTGACCAAAATGGCACAGCTTGCTGCCAACCCGTTCTTTACAGGCTGGCACCGCGCTCCGTCTCTGTTTTCTATTATCCTCTGTGCTTGGCACAAAAGGGACTTTCTCCCACATCCTTTTGGCACAGCCTGGCTCTAAAACCAACAAACCCTTGTTTGTACTTGCAGGGCAGGGGCGGTGGTGGGAAGGACAGCATGTTTTCGAACCCAGGAGACAGGAACCATCGGGAATGGCTGGCAGGAGGTGGGGGCTGTTACATGCAAATGAAAAGGGCTGACTACAGAACTGTCCCTCAAGTCTGCCCTGACCCACACAAGAGAGGCCATGAATCCGTGACCCCAGGCTCAGTCCGGAGCTCTCGGCAGGCCCCAGGAGACACGGACCTCCCCCGGGCGGTTTGTGACATGCAGCCATGAGAGCCTGGCAGCCTTTAGAGAACCGAGTGCCCTAGGCAGCCAGAGGAGGAGGATGGTGTCCTACAGAAGATCCACCATTGCCCTAGAGAGTAGGGGGCTGTCCCAGTCTCGCTGGGTCCGGTCCGGACACTACCGTGCCTGGGTTGTTTGAAGCCTTTTGTGCCTGGGCCATCTCGATGGCAAACACTAAGGCACAGTGGGACCTAATCCTGCTCACTCTGTCTTTCCCACCCGGTGCACTGCCCGTGGCTGGGCCAGCTGACATCTAACCCCGCTGAGCTCTCTGAGTGCTCAGGTCTCTCCTGAGCAGGGCCTTGGCCTTGAACGCTCATGTGTGATTTGTTGCCGGGAGAGAGGGTCAGATGAGCGTTCTCTTGCCAGGTCTCCCCCAGGGAAGTTCATGCTCTCTCCTTCTTCGCGGCTCAGCTCCTCCAAGAATCCACCAGCCGTGCGGGACAGGACCCTGCGTTCAGAGGCATTGTGAGTTTGACCCCTACGACAGCAGTCCTCAAAGTTTTTTGGCCGCGGCCCCTTTCCGCAGTCCGGCGTCCGCTTGCAGCCCCCCGGGGTATGTCTGCCGAAATGCCGCCGAACGGAAACTTCCTCTTTCTGTGGCGGCATTTTGGCGGTAACAAAATAGACCAAGTTCGGCGGTCTCCTGGGCGGGATCGGTGGCGGCGCTGGGGTCTCGCGCACCCCATTTTGAAGACCACTGCCCTACAATGTGCTGTGTTAGTTAGTGCAGTAATATGGGGGGTTCTGAACAGAAATGCTTCGGGTGGAGGCCCTGGTTTGGGCCTGATAAACAAGATACAAAAATGAACCAGACGCTACTTCCATGACAGGGCGTCGGGGCGGTGTGCGTGATCCAGTTGCAAAGCTCGGATTGCAGAGGGAGGATGGGGGAGGCACGCTGGTGATGGATAGCAATAGCCTCGGGAAACTCAATACTTACCTGGTTTGTAAAGAAAAACATATGTGGGCAGATGGGAGGAAACCGAGAGCCAGGCTGTGGATTTCTGCAAGAGCAGAAAATACGGCTCCCTGCTCCAAACAGGATGAGTAAGAATGGACCACACCTGGCAGCTGTTAGTCATGTACTAAATGCACAGCTACTCAGATACCAGGGAATGAGGCGGTGTAAGGATGTATGTGGAATCAAATCGAACCCCTCTGCCAGCCTCCTCTATATTTATTCTGCTCCATTCTGGTAGAAGTGAATTTAGATTTCCTGTGTAATCTCTTGTGACAGGCATCTGCATGTTATCTCGGCGTTTTTCTATGGAATAATCCCTTTTGGCTGCACAGATTAACTACTACGTGAGTCCATCTGTTTTATTTGTGCAGTTCCAGATCATACTCACCCTTATGCGTGCAAGAGACGGTCCCGTTAAGTAGTACTTATTCTGTTATGGGCTGTGAACCAGCAGACAAGTTCCCTACAGTCTATATTAGACAGAGACGCTAGCGTTCAATTCAGGCACACGAAAAGGAGGAGACCGAACTGGCTCAGAGGTGGGCAATGGAAGGTTAAGAGGGAGAAGTGAGTTTTGAAGTAGGACTTTAAGAAGGAGCAGAATGACATGACCCCACAAACTCCCACTTCCACTGCCAACAGATGCGGCCTGATTCAAAACCATAAGCTAACTCACTGTTCCTTGTCAGCCGCAGACAAGAGGAATTGGAATTAGACTGTTTATGAGCCATAGTGGGGCGACTGAAAATATGAAATGGATGCAATGAATTTTCTGATTACCACCAGCCTGCATTTGCAGTTACAGATGCATGGAACGCAGCATCCTGTCTGCGCTTCAGCATCGCCTGGAAATATGTTGCACGTGTCATCCACCCTCCCCTAAACTCCAGCGCTGGGTCTGCAGCCAGGAACGGACTCTGAGCACCCTCACTGGGACAACAGGGACAAACGAAATTAACAGAACCCTTCCCTGGGGAAGTCAGTGTCATCTAAACGTGTAACACTGCGTGGCACTCAGCAGATGCCCGTGGAAGCAGCTTGTGTGTAGGGCAAGCCTGTGGCATTTATGTTACGACAATTTTTCATTCCTTTGGCGCATAAAGAGCAACAACCTCCTCCCTTCGGATTAGGCAATTACTGTCATTCATTTCAAGTGAAAACTACTGGCTCATAAAAGAAAGGCGTCTGAGACTCGAAAAACACTTCTGAACAGGCCTCGGGGGGATGTGGCTTGATTTACCCTCTCCCGGCAGCGCTGGGGTTGGGCGCGGAGCCAGGGCTTTTGGGCTTCATCTCCATGAAATTGACACGGTGAAACTGGATGGTTGCACGTGTTGTTACTGAAAAAGGCAGCTGGGGAGCAGTGTGACAGGCTCAGAGCCAGAGGCTTTGACACGCGACCCGTGTGACAGGCAGCTCATGGACAGACCCTTCGTTATTGGCCAGGAGTTCAAAGCCGCCTTAGGGTGACCAGACAGCAAATGTGAAAAACTGGGACAGGAGGTGGGGGGGTTAATAGGAGCTTATATAAGAAAAAGACCCAAAAATCAGAACTGTCCCTATAAAATGGGGACATCTGGTCACCCTAATGATGACTCCCCACTGATAATTACTTTCTGAGATCCATCAATTAGCCAGTTCTTAATCCATTTAGCATGTGCTTTATTGTTTTACTTATATTATATGATGTTAATTTTTTAATCAGACTGTCATGTGGTACTAAGTCAAATGCCTTACAAACAGGGCAAGCGCAAGCACTAGGCGACCTAGGAAATTAGATCTGGGAAAATCGATCTCCTGATGCACCAAGTATACATACTGCATTTCCTCTGTTTGTACTCAAATCATGATCATTGGTCCCTAGATAACAATCAACTTCCAGTCCAATGAGTAATGAATCTCTATCTGTCATAATAAGGTTCTAAATTGAGTTGCCTATTGTTGGGTGCAATCGGTTTTGTATTAGAAACTTATCATCTATAATTTTTACTACAGGCTGCTTGAGAAAACCCCAAGCCAATCACTTAGTGCTCCTTCATGCAGAGCTGTCCTTGCTCTGATTTTCATGACTGAAGAAGACTACATGGAAAAGAGAGCTGAAGGTAAAATATAGTAGGTACATTACTGGAGAAACATCATAAATCAGGATGAGATGCAAACGTGCAAGGACATTTTAGAAGAATCTATCAGACACCTGTTAAATGTCACAGCTTCAGTTTAAGAACTTCATGAAGTTATTGGCAGAGCCTGAAAGAAAGGAAGATTACAAACACATGAGCTTGAACTGAGCCGCAGAGTCTGGAAGGTAATCCGTATTGTTATGTGAGATAGAATGGACTAGCCCTGACCAAGAATTCCTTTCACTGGCCTATTGAATGACTGCAATGTGTCTTGATACCAGTGGAATTAAAAACATCTTTGACAGGAGGGTTCTGAAATGATCATGTGATAATGGGCTTGGCCAGACATCTCTGCTAATTGGCCGTGGGTACAGTTGGGATCTCCTGGCCTTCTGTGCTCCAGCTTGCACTCACCCATTGCTTTCCCTTTATCGGATGCATGGCTGAACCGGAGTTTGAGAAGAAAAGGCCGAGGCATCCGTCCGAGCTGGCCAAGTTACGGGAGATAACTGGGATCTGCAGGGTTGTTGTTGCCCCTTGGCTGGCCGTGTGATCATTGGAACAGGGAGCTGTGTGGTGTGGGATGGAGCATCCCATGGCATTTCCACTTGCCTTATCTCAGCTCTCCCTGGGCTCCTCATGCTGCCGTGGGTTCACTTCCTGCTGGGCCAGACCCTTGCTTCTGCAAGCTCCATTTCTCCTGCTCTTCCACACTCGTCTAATTGAATCCACCTCCCTGAAGCAACAGGGCAAATGGAGAAAGTATCCGGGTGGACTTCAGTTGAAACATTACTGCCTTGTTGGGTTTTTACTTTCCATTGTTTCTTTCTAGGCCTTGGTGTGGAGTCAAGGGGTACAATGTGATCCAGGACACATTTATACCTTAACCCATGTAAGCTGTGGAGCCGCTACTTCTCAGCACCTTTGAAAATCAGGATTTTTATTTGGGTATCCAAATGTGGGTTTGGCAACCTAAATATCAGGCCTCCAAGCTTGAAAGTCTTGGCCTCTGCCTGTATCAGAAGCTGAAATAATAGGACTGCCCAAATTCGGAATAATTTGCCCTTGTCAAGTAATTTGCTAACTTGCATAAAGTATAAACATTCCTGAGAAACCAGTAATCATCTAACAGGTGGAGCAACACCTGGGGGCTGATCCTAGTCTCTTTGCTTGGGCAAAAAGACCACAGGCTTCAAGTCAGGTGTCCAAATGCTTGGAGCGACCTGTCTGTCTCTTGCTGTGATTGGACAGGGGCACACTTCTGCTCTGTGCTTAGGGCCAGCCCAAGGCCCAGGCACAAAGCCCAGCTCACGCCCTCCAGACCATGTGCTCGTCCTTTGCACCAGGGGAAATTTCACCCCCTCAGAATCGATTTTGCATGTAATGTTTTTATTATTTATTTTTCTGGAACAAAAGAAAAGCTAAGAAGCAAAATCTGAAGAGGCTCCAATGCAGGGAGCCACTGGATCCAAACCACTCGGTCCCATCCTTTGGATTATAGAAATGATTCCCTGAATACAAACACATGGTACTGTGTTCTGTTCCTCACCCCTCCATGCTTTGCTGACAACACAGAGGCTTTTGAAACACTTGTTTACTAGGGAAAACTGCATATAGAGTGAAAATCATTTGCTAGGCCTTATGTTTCCACTTTAATTCCTGGTGTATAAAAACCTGTGAATTTGCTAATGGGCTATGAAAATGGATTTTTAAAGCGAGGGGAGTGGGGATGGTGAGTTACAAAGGATTAGAGGAGGAATGAGGTTTGCTGGAAAAATTATTCTGCTGAGAAAAATCCAGAACAGCTGAAAGGCTGCGGCTTGTGTCCATCCCAGGAAATAAACAAATTGCTGCATCCAAAATCAAATCTATTTAAGGTCTGAAGCAAGCTCATTTAGTCCTTGCTTTGTATATACTTGCCATGGGTTTTAGTGTCTTATTTAATGTGTCCAAGGTCCAAATATACAGGCAGCATTTCCCACCACAAAGTAAATCTTACAACATCTTCACAACACACTTTGGATAGTGCAATCGGCTCTGCTGAGGCTAGAGCCAGATGGCTACTGCAGAGCTCCTTGTGTATTTGTGTTGTGTTCTACAGAGTTGAGCTTGCATGAAAGTTGTCTTTTAGCACTTACAATAAACTGTAGGCCTGGGCAGCCTTCTGGAGCTGGTGGATTTGCAACTGTTCCTGTTTTGGGAGTCACAGATTGTTTTATTCCTTTCATTTAAACCCATGGTTCTTTTTTCCTCCCAAAGATAATTCAGTTCATTTCTAGCTGAGGGCTAGACTGCGTGCTCCCCTCCCCATGGACAAAGCACAGAAGGAGGACATGCCCCTCCAGAGCAAGGCAGACCTGGCGACTGGCAGGGGCTGGAATCAGAAGGGAGATGCTCCCGTTGCCCCAGCACTGACTGCACGGCCGGCTGCACTCCCAGGCGGGCACTGGCTCACGCTTGGCTGCTGTGAGCAGGTGACCCCTCAAACAGGGGTGCACAGGCCCAGCCAGCGCTGCCTTGAGCTGTTCCCGTGTGGTTTGCCCTGAATGTGGGGGGGGGGATGTGCGCTGCCTCTTCTCTTCCCCTGCTACTGAAGGACGTGGCATCAAGGGAGACCAAGCACAGACCCTGGAGGGACTGTCAGCCACTGTGCTAAGTCCTGGGAATGTTTGTTCCCCTTGTAACCTTCTAGCCAGGGCGTCTGTAGCTTTTGAACCCCGACTGTGTCATGAAACCGAGGCACTTTCCTGCCCCGGCGTCCTAAACTCTGGTCAGCTTTAAAGAGCCCGGCAGCAAAAGAGCCAGGCTGGAGAGGTTGGGAATCATCTTGCAGATGATCCCATTGAGCGGAGACAGGGTTGCTGACATGAAGGGGTGACAGCTAAGCAGCAACATCTGGTTCAGTGAATTCTTATATTGCTATAAAATAATGCTTCCTGCAGATTCCACGTCATCTCTGTCTGGGCACCGCTGAACTGTGAAGGGAGAAACTTTTTTGTGGTTTCCAAAGGAGCCAGCGTAAATCTGGAGAGGTGTCGTGGCAAACCTCTGCACTGTGAGCCTGGATCTGTCCCGGGCTGCTTGGCCAGCGTGTCATGGGATGCAAGTTGGGCAACTCAGAGAGCAGCACAAACAACGGCCTGAAAGGAGTCAACGCTCTTCCCTCCTGCACAGCTGCAAACCACAGCCTGGGCTCAGAGATCCACCAGCAGCCATGCAATCAAACGGAGAGCAAATGCTGCAACCCTGCCCCACTCCTCCACTGACCCCACAAAAACAAAGACTGAACTGAACACAACTCAGAGATTTCCCAGGGCCCAGAAGGAAACGTTCCGAAAGCTCCTCTGACCTCCTGCCCGGCACAAGCCACGGTTTAGGGTAGAGATCAGGAAAGACTTTCTAATGCTCAGACTCGCTCAGCTCTGGACCAGGCTCCCGAGGGAGGTTGTGGGGTTGGTGGTTTTTAAGAACGGGCTGGACAAACAGCTGGTCAGGACAGTCTAGGTTTACTTGGCCCTGCCTCAGAGCAGGGGGCTGGGCTGAGTGACCTGTCAAGGTACCCTTCATCCCTACAGTCTATGATTCCATAATGGCCAGCATGCTCCCCCGGCAGCGGGACCCACTCCCCTCCAGCTCCCCATTATGGGTTGGGGTCATGGAAGCAGATCCTTTCTACTGCTTTAGGCCCCACTTTTCAGAATTGGGGGTCAAACAGTAGACAGCTACATCTGTACTCAGCTCTCTAAAAACCAAGCCCCCTCCTGAGGGGCCCCGTCATGGACTTGGGTGTCCAACTTTAGGTACCCGCCTTCGAAGGCATTGGCCTTACTGTCCAAGGCCTTTGCTGCCTGCTGGGTCTGAGCCTGGGGCCGGACATAGATAATCTCCCTGAAACTACACATCTGAATTCCCATCGGGGCAAACCAGCCCTTCACCTGCCCCAGCAGAGAACCCGGGGACTGGTCGGTGAACTGTGTGCCTCTTCCTGGTGACCCTTTAACAACCAGGGTCCTTTCTGCTCTGCCTGGCAGGGCACTTTTCATAAGAGTCAGGGCTTGAATCCTTAGCCATCAAATGTCCCCGGCCTGGCGCGTGCTGTTCGCCGGCTTCCTGACCTGTGCAAAGGCCTTTGGGCTGGAAGACACCATGGAATGGGAAATAATATTATTCCAATAATCTCCCACCCGCCGACAGCAAAGTGTGGCCCCCCCAGCCAGTAACGGCTCAGTGTGAACGCGGCGTCCGCCCAGCCCAGGGACACGTCAGCTTTCCTGGGTAGGAGAGAAAGGCAGCAACGGAGCAGGAGCAGGTGGCTGACGTAACAGGTCTCATGAATGCTGATGAAATCATGCCCTTGGGTGGGCTGTTCCCCAAGAGGACTCTGTGTCCCCCCCTTTGTGTCCCATCTTGCAGGACTGAGCCTTTTGTGCAGGGTGGGCTGGCGGGTTTTGACATGGATACTTGTCCTACCACATCCCTGGCACCCCGGAAGCAGTCTAGATTAGTGACCTGTAGGGGTCAAGGCACAATCTCTAGGTACCAGCCCTTGGAGGCATCCAGACCTCTGCCCTGAAGGAGACATAGTTTAAAAGATACCATTTGTCTTTAATAAATTGTCCTTCAGTAAGTCTCCTCCCCTGAGATAATTCTATTAAATAGTTTTTACATGACGGGGTTATGAGCAAAACCTGATGTTTCCATTTCATTACCATGCATTTCCCTCTAGTCTAAGACAAATACCGACTCATCCTCTGCTTCAGATCAGCCTCATGGGGGCCTTGGTTTTGTATTGCTGCTTATAAAATTCAGCTAGCTCAGCCTAATCCGCTTCAGACTGCAGCTGGGCCAGACACAACCCGGAACCTTTCTTGGCTGGAGTGGATGACGTCACTCGCACCTCAGCAGGGATCCAGTCAGTCAGTCACACTCACAGTCCCCATAGAAAGTTGCACAAAGATGTCTGAGTGCCAGTTTTAGGCGACTCAGGGTTTGATGTGGAATGTTTTATTTGTAAGGCCAAAGCCGTCTTTTCTTCGTGTGGCACACGTCCTAAAAATGAATCCGAGATGCACAAACAGCTTCTGTCTGATTTGTAAAATCCTCTGCATGCCACACCCTTCACTGCCTGTAGAAACTGCAAACAGCTGCTCAGATTCATCAGCTCCAGGCTGTCCCCTGAGTCACTGTCCTGCCCTTAGTTTGCTCACACACTGCTCTGTGTGATAGCAGCTAATGCGATTCCTACCTGGCTGACCAGAATTTACTGCATCTCTCCAATGGATTCCTCACCAGCTACACAACTCCTCCCCCAGTCAATAAAGCACCTCCAATGGTGTGGGTTTATTCCTGTCATCCCTTCTGTAGTGGGGCAGCTGCCCCAGTCCAGTGGAAAAAGTCCTGCAAAGGGCAGTGGCTGGGGGCAAGCAGCTCCCAGGCTGATTAGGCAGCCACAGCTGTGGCTGGTTTAATTAAGGCACAGCGGGCCCTGATAAAATGGGCTCAGTTTGGAGCAAGAGAGACGAAGTGGGTATTAGCCCACGAAAGCTTCAATACTTTAGTTAGTCTTTAAAGTGCCACCGGACCCTTTGTCACTGTTTTCAGTGTGTCCCTGAAGCCAGCCGTAGGACCTTTCCGCTGTTCATTTAGTTTTTCCAAGTTTCACTAGTGCCTTGTGAGCTCTGGCCCCGAACATGCTTTGCTTCAATACTTTAGTTAGTCTTTAAGGTGCCACAGGACCCTTTGTCGCTTCTGCAATTCCAGACTAACACGGCTCCCTCTCTGATTCTTGACACTAAAAACTTCCGCCCTTGGGGACGCTGGCCAGAACTGATACAAGTGAGACGATTCTGCCATAGCATTTCCCCTTCCGGCAGAAACGAGAAAGACCAAGCGGCAGCATGGAGGAGGGTTGTAAATTAACCCCCCACCGAAATTAGCTGAATTTTTCCAGCCTGAAAGTGGCCTGGCCTGGGTTTGGGCCAGTTCTAGTGGGAGCTCCGACCTCCTGGTGAGGAGGCACCGAGCAAGATTAGACAGACAACTCAAGACAGAGTTTTATCAGATCCAGTTCAGTAACTTGCTACAGCCACGCTCCAAACCATGATGGTTGGGCCACCCCTGAGTGTCTGTCATCGTTCGGTTCTGTGGGAGTGTTTTACACTTTCACTCGTGGCCTGAGTGCAGGAGGCTGGAAATCCCACCTCTTCCCCCTTTCCCTTCTGTAGAGCCACAGGGGGGAAAGATGCCACCTCCTACGGACTCCAGTGGGAGTCCCAAATGCCCCGCACCCTTGGAATCAAGCCCTGGGTCTGCTTGGGGGTTTTATTTCCCCATTGCAGTATCCGAAGTGGTGACATTTTGTTACCCGTAGCCTCTGTGATGCCAGTGCAGGCTCCGGGCAGGGCTGGTTAGAGGACGTGAGTTCTCTGAGTAGCAGCAGCGCGAAGATGTCACAGGAGATGGTGCGATCAGTGATTGCTGTTTGAATTTATTCTGGAGCTGTGGGGGGAGGGGTTGGAACCCACAGACATTTCTCACCCTGGCACATGGTCACAGCCTTGCTGTTCTCTCTCTTGGCTCTGAATCTCCATTGGCCCAAAGAAGGGGGAAGGCAGGGAACTCTCCTCCCATGTTCGATGTTTTGCACCCCTTCCCCACGCTCTTCTCTCTTCAGCTTGTTACTGCTGAGCAGAAGGGGCTGATTGGGAAGCAAAGCAACTGTCTGATGTAGTGAAATCAAAGCAATCCAGCGAAATGAGCAATTGCATTCCCTGGCAGTGCAGAAACTACTGAAATCAGACCTGCCAGCAAACTGACATCTCAGAGGCTTAGAGACTAATCTCGTTAAACTCAACCAAAAAGCCTTTTAGACTTGGTGGAACAGCATCCAGCTCCAGGGGCTCTGGGTGATTCCAGGAGCATGTTTGGGTTTTCTCCGAATCCCCGACGCTTTAGTGCCCAGACCAATAGCTGAGTTCTGTGCCAGCTGCTCCAGGCAGGTCCAGCCACCCCTGTGACTCTTCGCTGGTGCATACCACTGGACATACAGGCTGTCCTGACACACTTGGGCTCTCTGGTCCCTCTTTGCCTTCACTGAGGACTCCGCATGCCCGAAGAGTTGCCTTTTCCTGCCATGACTGCAGCAGAGATGTGACTAATGCAAACGGGAACGTTGGATTATTCACTAATCCCTTGTTAGCAAGAGGTTTTCTTTGTGTCTGCAGTCTCAGGCCAGCTCTGGCTGCCACAGAAGATCTGGCGTTTTGCTCCTGCCAGGGATTCAGAATCACTTCAAATCCATTTTTCTTTTCTAGACTCTCTCTCCTCGCACCCAGACCCATTCTGACTCGCGGACAAATTCCTAAAGCACAACCCCCTCTCTGGGGAAAACGTTCCCTTCGCGGGAGCAAACAGCTTCTTTTCCACATGCATAGATAGCTCAGGGCCCGGCCCAGCCTGTCTCGGAGCAATTAAAGGTAAACCACTGAGAGTTACCCTAGTCCAGGGGTTCTCAAACTTCATTGCATTGCGATCCCCTTCTGAGAACAAAAATTACTACGCAACCCCAGGAGGGGAAACCGAACCCTGAGGCTGCCTGATTGCTCTGGGTGGGGAAGGGGTCAGAGCCCCAGCCAGGGGGCCTGTAACCTGAGCCCCACAATCCAGGGTGGAAACCCTCAGGCTTCAGCTTTGGCCCTGGGGAGAGGGACTCAGGCTTCAGCCCAGAGCCCCAGCAAGTCTAAGCCAGTCCTGGTGATCTCATTAAAATGGGGTTACGCCCCACTGAGGGGTCCCAACCCCCAGTTTGAGAACTGTTGCCCTAGTCCATGGCATCACGTGAACAACATCCAAGGTGAACTGTCTCGGGCTGGACATTTCCGAGCCAGCTGAAGACGAAGGATTGTTCCGTGGTCAGGAACACCAGCTTGGGACGCAGGTTCAATTCCTGGCTCTGCCACAGACACCCTGGACGACCCTCCACAAATCACTTCATGGCTCTTTGCTTCACTGTCCCACCTGGGCAGGGGAATGATTGCATTGCTCTGTCGCACAAGCATGCTGCCAGAATCCTACATTAAACATTGTGACGTGCTCCAATGCTACTTAAAGAAGCGAATGGGAACCTTTCCCTGTTTCACCAGGTTTGGATGATGAGGTCACTTTGTTCTGAGCCAATAAACAACATTTATTCTTCTGGCATAACTAGGAGCTAATCGTTGCAGACATTCAAATGGAAAACACCCCGTAGACTCTCTCTCCTGCTCCCAGCCAGGCCAGGCTGGTTCCTACTGACGATTCCTGTGTGACCAGTAATGTCAGGGTACAACTCTTTCTGCTTCTTTTGAGGGCCTCTTCCAAAATCTAAACATCATTGCTAGGAATATTTTCCCCTAGTAGCCTAAATTGTTCTCTGCTCATTTGGGTCCTATCACTGCCAGTTATTCCTTCCTAAGCATTTCTTCCCAGCTCTGATGCTTGACACCTGTCAAATATTTCTAGGCTTGGCGCTGATCTCAGTCTCTTCAATCCTTCCCCACACTTTGCATTGGTTAGGCACAAAGAAGGAACATGAGAGAAGTATGTAAAATTCCAGGGAATATGAAAGTGGTGGACAAATTTATGCGAGGAAGGGTTAAAACCGGAAGGGCGCTAAGCGAACCTGGAGAAGGTGCAAGCACCAATGGAGTGCAGGAGAAGTGTCTTTGGTCACCCAAACCTCTGCTGGGAACAGGCAGCCGTGAATGAGTCAGGGCTAATGCTAATGCAAAACGGCTCGCAGAGAGGCTGCTGCCTTATCCCATGGCTGTTACTGTCAGTGGTGGGAGGTCATTGCTCTGATCAGAGGGGTCGGGGAGAGCTGATGAATTCCCTCAGCCAGTCTCCTTTGGCGCTCTGCAGCTTTGTCATGGTGCCAGATGAGGATGGTGGGGAGACATGCTCTGGGGAGCTGAGAATATAAGCAGAGCTCTCCTCTAAAGCGCTGTCACAGTCCTGAATGAAATGGGTCAGAACAGGGCAAATGATTACGCTAGTTCTGAATGATGATTGTTCTCAATGCCGTCTTCAGTTTGGGTGCAGTGGAAGACTGTGGTCTTTCCGAAATGTTGATTTTCATTGGATTCAAAGCCTTATACAAGGCAGATGTCAGCCTGCTCATCTGAATTAGCTTTGGAAATATAATTGGTTTTGCTCAAACAGGTGAGAACGTTTGAAAACAAAGGGAGCTAAATTTAAGAGTTGGGAAACCAAGACTAAATCGGGAACGAAGGCAGGACTGCTTAATGTAAAGGGTCCTAGACATCTGGAATGGATTAGAGGGAAGGCAACCAGGACAAGGACGTCTAATGAGTTCAAGAGGCACCTACTGTAGACTTGTTTCTACAGAAGGAGAGAGGGGGTGGAAGGGCCTAGGAGAAAAGCGGGAAGGTGGATTATGAGAGCACCTCCCCAGAGCTGGCAGAGGAGGTGCGTTAGGCTGGAGTACATATGCGGAGTCTGGCTGGACTGGCTGTACGATGCTGCAGAACAGTCTGTCCTAGCTGTCATGGTAGCGTGGCAGGAACAGGATGGACTGCATGTGGTTGCCTGGGTTGAGCCAGATCGGGCCGCATGGAGCATACCAGCTCCGAAAACCTTTTGTTCCACGGATCCCCCTGTTGGCGTGATCTAATTCTCTACTCTGCTGGAGTCTCCCGTCAGCTCAGAAGAACAAAAACTTGCTTCCCATTTACATGTGTTCCCTTTCAGCTCCCATCTAGAGGATTAAGAGCCTTCCCTCTCCTTTGGACTCAGCAATGAATCAACAGGACAAATGCTGTAAGAAAGTCAAAAACACTAAAGAAACATTTGAGTGAAGCCAGGCAAAGGGTAGGAATGAGAGAGAGTGAACTTGTTCATGTACCAGGGGCAGCGGGGGGGGGGGGGGGGTTGTTTTATTTCTGAGTGGATAAAACTTAATAAGCCCCTGAAACTGCTCACAATCACAAAGGAATTCTGTCTGAGGCCCAGATGAAAGTCTGAGAGGGGAAGTGTGAAAGCCACGGGGGCTTATGGAACTAACTGGCTCCTGGAGCTTTTTATCACACATCTCTGTCCCTAATTAAACCTTAAACTGAAATTCAAATTCCAAATCCCTTTGCCATTTCCTTTATGGCTAAATGCCATTGTGGTAAATTCCAATTTCAAATCTCCATGCAACTAGGCTATTCTGCTCATCACGGGCAGTGACCTCAGCCGGTACTGTACTGCTTGCCATCGAATCGGTAACATCTGGAGTTCTGAGTCTGGGGCTAGACACCTGTGTGTTTTAGTCCCAGCATAAGAATAGCCACGCTGGGTCAGACCAAAGGTCCATCCAGCCCAGAATCCTGTCCACTGACAGGCCAATGTTTAAAGGTAGAGGAAGTCACAAGGGGTCACAGACCCAGGAAAAAAGACACAAATTGAGCAGGTCACTGATGGGCGCACTATAAGCACTTGTCTTAACAAAACTGCTGCTCCCAGATTATGATAGCCCCCCTTCCCCTCCCCCCCACTATTTTCAGACCACTGGTCCCAGAATGCCATGGGGCATTGTTCTAGGAAACTTGGTTATATGAATTAGTCTGCAGAGTAAACTCACGTGAATCCCCCTTGTCAGAAAACAGTCATCTTTTAAAAAGTCAAACACAAAATGTCAGCTTGTTCTCACTTGCATCCTCCCTGCTGCCCCGGCTGCTTGTCCACTGGTCACGGGACTGGCGGGTCATTGAGGCACAGCTGCACTGTAGCCACGTCAGGTTTAATTGCATGCAAAGACAAGGCTCAAGGCATTGGAAATCTGCACTGGGCAGCGCCCGAGTGCTCTCATGCCTGCGCTTTGTCGAGGGATATTAGTGACACGCAAGCCCAGGGCTGAAGTCCTGCTCATGCAGAGGCCAGCAAAGCCCCAGGCCTGATACCAAAGGGATGTGATGATTTCATCCACAAAATCCTTTGGCAAGGAGACAAGACAGGCACCAGAGTTACAGGGTCAGGAGCGGGGTATTTCAGATGCGGACATGGGCCAAAGTGACGTGGGATCCTGCAGGCCAGAGAGAGGCTGCTCAATACAGACGGTTCACCAACGAAAGCCGTCTATCAAAGTGACAGGCAACTTCACCCACCTCATCTATGGGCCGGGAATCTGGGCCTGTTCCTCTCCAATGAGGACCTAGCAGTCCTGCTACACAATCCTGGAGGAGGACGAGCCCTGGTGTCCTGGGCCTTCCTCTAGAGCCCAGTTTGCTTCTGGATCTAAGATTCTGGTCCTAAGTGTCAGAGCCCCCTGTGGTTTATCTACTAACAGTTATACTGTGCCCATCTCCATGATGGAGGAGTCCAGACTACTTCAGACAGCACCTCTCCATCTGGGACCCTCCCAGATAAGGTCACTCACCAAGGAAGCAGACACTAAAAATGCTAAGGGACATTTTGGGGCATTCGTAGTTCTATGGAGCAGCTTCCATTTAGTTGGCAAGCCTGGGATCTCTGTCACATCAGTGGGAGTTCGATGCCGCTTTTAGACATACATTCGCTCAAGGGCATTTCTCAGACACAATGTTATTCCCATCTGGCAGGTTTCCGAGGGCATCCTGCTCAGTAGTCCCTACATGTGCAAGACCAAAAGAAAAAACAATGAGGAGTCCTTGTGGCACCTTGGAGACTAATGCACTGAAAGTGGGTTCTAGCCCAGGAAAGCGTATGCCCAAAGAAATGTGTTAGTCTCTAAGGTGCCCCAAGGACTCCTGGTTGTTTTTGCTGATACAGGCTAATGTGGCTACTCTACCAAAAGAGAGAACCATGAGTAGTGCTTAGTGACGCAGCAATGGGGAAAGCAAGAGGCAGAGGAGAGGGAAATGCACTGAAAGTCAAATGACCCTTAGCAAATCCCCCAGGTTTCAAGCAAAACTGTACAGAGCTTGCATCACATTATAAGCTCACTGCAGAGTCGGTACCCAGTGTTACATATATGAAATACAAACTAGCTGATAAAAATCAGCTGCTTCTATAAACGCTTTGTGGCTATTTAATTTTAGTAACTGGTTTATTACTTTGTGCTTTTCCTGCAAATGAAAAGTAACTATTTTCACATGAAATCCGAGGGGGGCAGCACTGAAAATCAAAGTGTGGACTTTGTACTCTATTTTAACAGGGTAGTTCCAGTTGCTAATCTTGCTTTATTGCATTCCTGAAAGACAGAGCTCTGCCCAGCGCACTTTTTAAAGGAACAAGTAAAGGAGCTCAGCTTCACTTCTGTCTAGTTGTATTTATTCAGGGTGAATTAGTCACACGGGCTGTGATGCTCCTATGGAGTCTAGAACTCTGACCCCTCAGAACATGTCCTCAAGAGCAGCAGAATGTGGCATTAGGAGCAGCACCTTTAAGGGCTGAGCTCCCCAGACAGAGAGGCTGGGTGGGGCTCTGGGAAGTTGATTATTGTTCTGCCCAACTAGTTGGAACCAGGTACAGAATAAAGGAGAACTCTCGGAAGCACCTTGGACACTGAACACCAAACAGGAGAGTCCTCATTGCCCGGCAGGAGGAACAGAACTTCTGTTCTTGAGACCCAGGACAGGTCTCCGATTCTGCAGTGATGAGATCAGACAGATGGGCCAGCCAACTATTCATCTGGTTTAAACTGGACAGTCCTCTTTTGGGGAAGCCTGTCCCCATCCCATACTGAGACAGAACCAAATGTGGCTTTGTCTGCTATTGCATGGGGGATGCCATTTTGAAGAGTGTGCTGCCCTGGTAGCATGCTCTTCAAAATGGCTTCAGTGCAGTGTCAGCCCTCAGGAAGGATCAGGACCGAACTGGCCCATGCCGACCTGTGGGCTACACCTGGGAGCAATCGGGCGCTCCAGGTGGTGCCTGTTAGCTAATTAGAAATATAGCGGATGAGTTCGGAAGAGACTGCTAGAGCAGAACAAGAGGGCATGGCCCAGGGGAGGGAGAGGCTCTCTTTGGAGAAGCCCTGCAGCTCTTGCAGGCTGGAGGAACCTGTAGAAGATGGACTGAGTGGGGGACAAGCCCGAATGAGGGCTAAGCATTGACAGGAAGAGCCCCAAGAGAACCGTCTGGAGGGGGGAGCGAGTAGGGTGCTCCTGTCAATAAACTCTATGAAGAGCGCAGGTACCCCAGGGGCCTGCAGTTTGAGCCTGGCCTGTGGGAAGGGAGTAGGAGGGTGAAGGGGGTGTTGAGAGGGAGCAAATAAAGAGTGAAGCCCAGTGTGGACAGGCCAGGGCAGCCGAGGCTGGTGCTGCGGATGATTTTCCGAGATGAGAAGAATAAGACTGGTGAGGGGAAGCTGAGGCCTGGGACCATTCCTTTCTGTCAGTTTATTGGTTATTAATGAAGAACGCTCCTCCCTCTCCCCCCCCAAAAGTTTTTAATTAAAGTTTGCCTCAAGACTGAGGTATATAGCCAGAGGGGAAACTGAGGCACAGCCTGGCGACTGGGCGTGTGACAGCATGTAATGGGACATTCCAGAGGAAGAGTTGTGAAAAAACAAGACTTTGGCCTGGTTTACACTTAAGAGTCAGATCAACCTAGCTCAGCGCTGTGAACAATTTTGTAATATAGTTAGGATCACCTGACCCACACTGCTAGGTCAAAGGAGTTCTGCTGACCTCGCTACGACAGCGGAGCCCCTTCCATCACTGCAGCAAGTGTCGACACAACAGCAGCCTGGCTACGGTGGTGCTTGTTGTACAGACATACCCACTGAAATGCGACGCTCATTGTCCCCAGAGTGTGCTCCAGGTCATGGGATCTGTCTGGTGCTCCGAGGGACGCTGCCTGATTAACTATTTTCAGGTGCAGCTAAGACTCTGTCCAAAGGACCATTCCCAGTCCCCCTCCCACACTCTTCAAAAGCAGAACTGCGTGTTGAGAAATGTGCATCATTTCTGTAGAAACCATTTTCTCCTCCACAATGCAAACTAGTGCTGTCCTGAATTCACAGCTTCAGTGTGGGAAGCCCCCTGCCCTGCAGAGATCCTCTGATGGATCCCAGCTTAAAAGGAATTAACACATGTGAGGAAAGACATACTTGTTAACAGCTGGGGATCTTGGCAGGCTGTCTGAGCTGTAGGGTACAGTTCCCGAAATCCATCTCAGCCCACAGTTGTGTTCAATTAAAGTACTCTGATGTGAAGATGTGTCTGGGCCTTGGCCTTCCCAGAGAACTGCAGAGAAATGCCCTCAAAGGAATGGCGTGTCAGCTGTGAGCGTTACAGCACAATGAAATAATCACCTCCAAAATGCAGGCGCACCGCAGCATCACCCCATTTGGAGTCGGGGGGGTCACACCACTTCTGACCCCCAGGATCTCAAAAGCAGAGCAGCGTGGCCAGCCCTGCTTCACTGATTCTTAGTTAACTCAATCCAGAAGAACAGCTCCTCAGAACTCACGACAATAACGCAAAAATCATTCGACTAAAAATAAAATCGGTTGGGTTTGATTTGTTTACCTTCTGGCTTCTGAGCCACCGGGTTACATTCGGGTCATGTTTTCAGGCATTTCTCCATAACCAGGAGAGCTAGAAGTTTAAATGAAGGCTCTCTGTATAAAGTTCTGCATAACGGGCGGACATCTCTCGGTGTGTGGATAGTTCAGAATACTTTCTGACGACTACGGAACATTGTCCGTCACTTTAGAGCTTCGATAAAGTTCTTGTGGTTATGTATTGAAAATGACTCCCTGACAGGGCCGGCTCTACCTTTTTTGCCGCCGCAAGCAACAAAAAAAAAGCCGCCCAAACTGCCGAAGCAAAACAAGACAAAGAAAGAACTTGCAAGGCTGCTACTGCCCAAGCAGGACTGAAGGCTGCTCCCGTGCCGGTCGCCATGTGACCTCCCTCAGTCCAGCTCAGAGGGACGCAGGGTGCTGCGTGCCCAATCGATACCCCGGCTCTTTCTGGGTACAAACACCTTCTGGTTATGTGAGCGATGCATTGAACACCTTTGCCTTCACTCTTAATCACACATACTGCAGGGCTGGGGACCAGTCATATGTCGCCTGTACAGGGGCACTGCTCCCTAGCTAGACACCCCCGCTAGAGTCCCTATGACTGCTGAGAGAACATGTATCCTGCATGTGTGCCCAAGGGGTGCCCTGGTATCTAATGTGGGCTCTATATTAGCAGGGAAGAGACCAGGTGGGGCAGACTCAGGACACAGCAAAGGCAGGGAGGCAGCTCTTTTCATCGTCCATTCCAATTAAAAGTGTAGATAAAATACAAATTATGCTCCCCTCCCTAGGCAGGTCTAGCAGTGCCCTCATGTGGCCAAATGACTCCTTGGCCTTGTGAATCATTTTGTTGGAAAAGCAAAGCACAGAGGCATTTCTCGCTCTCCCTTTAAGCAGTTACAATTCCTGCTAACTTCACAGTGTCTGGGGGCAGGAAACAAGGAGCTACGTCTCTCACCGAGTACGTCTTTAAAGTGAAATCCATCTGGTGTCAGCCTATGCCCAGAGACTGGGCTAGTTTGGGTCACTGCTGAGTTCCCCAGGCCAGAAGACAGGTGCCTGTCCTAAGTGATATGTTTACAGTTTGTCAGCAGCTACGATACCAGTGAACGGGAGGTTTAGCTAGTGACTGACAGGCTCACGGTGGCGGGCAGAGGTTTGCTGCAGAGCAGAGAGCCCTTGGATTGGAATTCACTCCCCCAGCACCTGATGAGGCTCATCTCTTCGCTCAGTCAGGCAGCGATTGGAGGTGGATTGGGATTAAGATTAAGGTTTAATAGTTCCGAGTCTGTTCTGCCCTCTGAGTGTCTTGGCACCAGTAAGTGGTGAGGACCAAGCATTCGCTTTTTGGGGAGCACATCGCCTTCTTCCTACATCTCTCAGCAATGCTTTCAGTGGTGCTGACAGCACCCACCCTTGTTCTCTAGGCTGCACAGAGAACAAGTCTCTCAGGAGCCAGTGCCATGTGCTTTTAGAAAGGTGCAGGATTAAGTCTTCTATTCCCTATTCAGCATATGCTGCCTCAGCCCCAGCAGACAGCACCTGCCCCATGCAAAAGTGTGAGGTACTTTTAGCATGGAAGACATTGGTCTACATACTGCTTTCAAAATTTCCATCACATCAAACCGCCCCCCCTCCCCCCCAGGAAAAGGGAGAGCTATACAGAAAAGGGCAGCACTTTGCTATCAGCACCTTCCCGGTGAGGACTAGAGGGGTTGTAAGCAATGCCACAATGGTCAACTTGCTCCCTTTTATATAGTGCAAAGCCCTTCCTGTTCCTGGCACCATCCCCTGCAAAACTACTTGATTAGCAGAAGAAAAGAACTGCAATACTGCAAGAACTGCAAGTTCTCCTTGCGGAGGAAGATAGAAATAGGTTACACTTTTCACAATAGGAAGCTTGACCATTTTACTTTCACCATTGGTGCGCACAGCACGGACAAGCCCTCACCCTTCATTTCTAGGTCAAAGCTCAAGTCCATCTGTAGGGCTTAAGTGAAAGGACTTGTGTTCTCAGTAAAGACAACATTTCAAAACCATCAGCCTACAGCTAAATGGATTTACACTGCCCACAGCTCCTGCTGACATTGGTGGGAGGCCCAGAAGCACAGCATACCGGATATGCTCTACCCTGTAGAAACCCAACATGCTACATGTAAGGAGCCTCCACCCCACCAAAGGCAAGTGCTAACATCAGGGGGCACTCGCTCAGAGCAGCAGACAGGAAGCTTGTCTTACAAGCTGCCTGGCTGGGTATAAAGCCAATTTGAATTGCTTCTCACTATCTGCCTTGTAACGGAGAAGTATCTTACTTTTAAATATTAATCACTTCACCTCATGGGACAGAGAGCAGCAGTAAAATGCCAGCCCTTGCTAGAGAAGTGGGCTAGAATTCTTTACTTAAAGTATCTGTTCTACTTGGAGCCAGCAGTTTGAAATCTAGGAAATTCTAAAAATATTAAATGTAGTTTCCACACCTACTGCAGCACCTGCCAGTATTTCAGCTTCATCATCAATCCCCTTTTGAAAAGGGGTTTTTCTTTGGCCTTGCTAGGTGAAGGCCCCACACGAGTATAAAAGGAAACGATGAAACTGAACAGACACATTGCTGCTTTTGTGCATTTCTCAGCAATCAGAAGTTTCTCTTTAGACTTCATGCTATGGCAAGCATAGAATCTCAGAGTTGGAAGGGACCTCAGGAGGTCATCTAGTCCAACCCCCCTAATCAAATCAGGACCACTCCCTAAATGGCCCCCTCAAGGACTGTCTTTAGTGTTACATGGAATGACAGTAGGTATGTATCACAGAAGGAATATTTTTAAGTGGAGATTTTTGCTCTAACCTGGGGTAGAACTGCAGTGTGCCATTAACCACAAATACACAGAGTTTTTATTAAAAAAATAGATTTCCTTTAGCATACAAAGCCCATGAGTGCTGCTGCTGGCAGCTCTCCCTGAGCTACAGAAGGAAGTCCACATCTGTTATTTTCCCCTGGTCTTCAGTTTAGGAGCCCAGCCACTGTTTCAGCTGCCACATCAAGTTCACTTGTATAAGGCCAGGAAGCAGCAGGGCCACTCACATTGGGTGTCAGGCTTGTTTGACTTTAACAGACCACTTAGCTCCTAGCAGAGAGCACGCGAAACCCCTGCATTGGGCTAGTTCATTCAGCAAATCCAGCTTCTTCATGGGTATCCTGAACAAGGTATTGTCGTGGGCACCCAAAACTAATCCTTCCACACAAATCCTCTGGTGTTTTCTCTCTGCAAACCACTTAGTAACCGAGTGCCTCACAGAGTCTCCATAAAGGAGACCTTCAGAAGAGTGTCTAAGTTGGGAGGAAGAAAAGAAGCCATTAATGTTGCACTAGGAGTTATTTTTGTCATCATTCACACACACATACAGAACTTCCCTGCTTATTACCAAGGACCAATGGGGAATAACCCACCAATAATACAATATCTTAGGAGGATGGTAAATGGGATACTAAACTTTTTGCCTCTATTCAAAGATCCCGGTTCCAGTCAAGTCCAGGTGTGCAGTGACTTCAAGTTGTTACCATATAGTGATTTTTCAGTGGGTCTCAGTCCCGTTCCCAGAGGACAAGTGTCCATATAACCAATACTATCCCACAATGCTAGCACTAACTGATAGACATTGTTGTGGCTGCATGGGCTAATAGGACTGGAAGGGACCTCGAGAGGTCATCTATTCCAGTCCCCTGCACTCATGGCAGGACTAAGTATTATCTAGATCATCTCTGACATATGTTTGTACAACCTGCTCTTAAAAATCTCCAATGATGGAGATTCCACAACCTCCCTAGGCAGTTTATTCCAGTTAAGAAGTTTTTCCTAATGTACAACCTAAACCTCCCTTGCTGCAATTTAAGCCCACTGCTTCTTGTCCAATACAGTACAGGTTTGGGTGATAAACTGTGGCCCTGTCTCCAATGCAATCATGCCAGCCCCTTTCAGTAGCACTAAGCTTACATTAAGATGTCTAAGAATTGTTATGAAAATACCTTGAACCATGTTTCGGCTATCGTGCTCCAAAATCCTCTCCCAGGACTGCGGCAGGGTTTGCATGTCTGGCAAATTCTCATATCTGATTTGGAGGAGGAGTAGTTTACTCTCCAGGTATCTTTCTGGAAGGTAAGGATTGAAATGTGGGGCCAGTGGGGGGGAAGGAAACACAAGCAAGCTGACTTCTTAGGATGTTATGAGCTCATAATAGAGAATGGGCCCCACTGTAGCCCTGCAGTCCAACTCCCCCTCCCACCAGAACATGCTGAGAGAGCTCGATTTGTTGTTCCTTGTCAAAACACACTAATGATGGTCACCCCAAGTATCTATGCTTCTTTGCCACTATGGACTGTATTTTCTAAATTCTTTAAGAAATTCATTTATTAAAAATGTCCCCAATTCATCTCATTTCCCTTTGCCAAAGAGGAGGGCCAGAAGACTGACTCTTGAAGGGAGCAATCTGCCAGAGCTGTCCACCAAGATCCTTGGTGAGGTTTTATTGTGGCCTTACTGATCACCAGTTGATGATAACTCACAAATAAGGAAAGGCAAATCCAGTCCTGTTGGCATGAATCAAGACAACAACCTCCTTGACCTGTTTGAGCAACTAACTTTTAGCTCTTCTAGCGAAGGATACGCACGTCGGTAATATCTCTCAATATCGTGCAGCCATTCCAACATGTCAGCCAGCGAGGGGATAACAGCAGTACGCTGCACAGAAGCCTCAAAACCTAGCACATCCGCATGCTGCTCATAGAATTGGAAAACAGTGCCCACCTGGCCACTAACTGCATCCCGCACTTTCTGCAAGTCAGCTCTGGGAAAACAGAGAGTAATACTTCAGACTGTGTTTTCCAGAGGATGGCCTCGTTGACTTTGTACCCCCAAATGAATTACATGGACAAGTCCCAGTACGTACTTTAAAATAAAAAGTGCTTCACCCTGCAGTGAGAGTTTGGTGAGTTCAGCAATATGCAGTGCATGTACCCTGAACTGGAACTAGGGAATTCATGTGAGGAAAAGGCAAATCTATGGACTTTATAACTGATCATAGCGAGCATGTTGCTGAAAGGGTGATCAAACTCATAATTTAAAGAGACACTGTAACTTAAAATCCAGGGAGTACCATTAACTCCTCTAAACTATTAAGTAGTATAACTATTACACATGGCTGAGACGCCTGATAATTCTTGTGATTTTACAATTATATATTTCGCCCTTTTTTAAATGCTCATCCCACACACTTTCAATATTCAGTGAAAAAGTGACACAAAATGAAAATAACTCAATGGGGCCAAACTGATTAACACCAGTTGAAAATCTGGCCCGCTATGTAAAGTCAAAGTAAACAAATTGAAAGGCAGGGGACAATTTTTCTTTTGCTCATCGCTGTCGGTTGTTATGATTTTACATATCGTCAGGACAAGAGGTACATTTCCAGGCAGAAATGTGCTGGTTAGGTTGACATTATCACCTCTCCTTCAGATATGAATTCTGCAAACAGGCCAGAAGGGGAATCCCACCTCTCTCAGCACGTTCACCCGGCCTTTCATAATGCTCACAACTTTCAAGGTCTTGACACAACAGCCTCTTACACTTTGCCCCCCAGTTCTTCCAGCAGGGTCTCTGCTGCACAGCGTTGCTTATACTTTAACTGCTCTTCCAGACCTGGGAATCCTCGCAATGGTGTATGTGCAAATGTGACCTTCTGGCAGGCCTGCATCTGCTCCGCCAGATTGCTGAGAGAGCTCAGGAGAGGCTTACAGTCTGTCAGCGCCCTCTGCCAAGCCTCTTGCTGCTGCTGTATGGCCTGGAAGCACTTTTGCAGGGACTGATGAAGGACCAGGATAGCTGGGCTCTCCGACATTCTCTTATAGGCAGACCTAGAAGGAAGAAGATGGGCACCACAGAAACCTGCAATAAGCACACACAGATTCAGAGACCCTAGGGCTGAAGGTACCCTCTGCCTTCCAGTAAATAGCCACTGTCCACACTCACTATCCCCCTCTACAGACCAGCATCATTGGCTTGGGAGCACAGACCTCCAGGGGATCAGACAGCCAGGGGTGGGCAACCTATGGCAGGGGTGCCGAAGGCGGCACTCAATCTGATTTTCAGTGGCACTCATACTGCCCAAGTCCTGGCCATTAGTCCGGGGGGCTCTGCATTTTAATTTAATTTTAAATGAAGCTTCTTAAACATTTTAAAAACCTTATTTACTTTGCACACAGCAATAGATTAGTTATATATTAAAGACCTATAGAAAGAGACCTTCTAAAAACATTACAATGTATTACTGGAAAGCAAAACTTTACATCAGAGTGAATAACTTGAAGACTCAGCACCCCACGTCTGAAAGGTTACCGACCCCTGTCCCTGAACATATTAAGGGGAGAGCCCTGCCAGAGCCAGGGGGAAGCGAGGGGGGGTCTCTATGCGGGGCCAATGGGGGAAGGGAGCAGGCCCCGAGGGGGTGTCTCCATACCGGGGGGGGGGGGGGGGAGAAGCAGGGGCCTGGAGGGGGCCATATGGGACCCATGGCGGGGAAGGGAGCAGGGCCCGGGGGGGGGGGGGGAGGTCTCCGTGCGGGACGCATGGGGGGAGGGGAACGGGACCCGGGGGGAGCAGGGCCCGGGGGGGTGTCTCCGTGCGGGACGCATGGGGGGAGGGGAACGGGACCCGGGGGGAGCAGGGCCCGGGGGGGTGTCTCCGTGCGGGGCCCATGGGGGGAGGGGAACGGGACCCGGGGGGAGCAGGGCCCGGGGGGGGGGTCTCCGTGCGAGGCCCATGGGGGGAGGGGAAGGGACCCGGGGGGAGCAGGGCCCGGGGGGGGGTCTCCGTGCGAGGCCCATGGGGGGAGGGGAACGGGACCCGGGGGGAGCAGGGCCCGGGGGGGGGGGGTCTCCGTGCGGGGCCCATGGGGGGAGGGGAACGGGACCCGGGGGGAGCAGGGCCCGGGGGGGGGGGTCTCCGTGCGGGGCCCATGGGGGGAGGGGAACGGGACCCGGGGGGAGCAGGGCCCGGGGGGGGGGGTCTCCGTGCGGGATGCATGGGGGGAGGGGAACGGGACCCGGGGGGAGCAGGGCCCGGGGGGGGGGTCTCCGTGCGGGGCCCATGGGGGGAGGGGAACGGGACCCGGGAGATCGGGGCGCTCAGGCTCACCCCAGGGCCTCTCTCCCCCGGACAAGGGCAACCCGGGGAAGGGTCGTTGCCGGCCCCCCTCCGACCGGAAGCGACGCCAACTACCCCCGCGGCGGGCGCTCGCGCGAGGCGGAAGTCACCTGACACCCCCCCCCGGGGCGTGCCGGGAACTGTCGTTCTCTGGCGGGCGCCGCTTGCTATTGGCGGGGCGAGCGCGTGCGCGCTTGGGCGCCGTCCCGCCGCGTCGCTGATTGGTCGGCCGGGTTTGAATGCGCTTTATTGGGGCTCGCGCGCGCGTTGCGGAGGCCAGGAGCGAGCTGGTGAGGGGGGGCCCGCTCGGGGGAAAGGGGGGGGGACTTCGGGGGGAGGGGTGCCGGGGGGGGGAGGAGGAGAGGGGGGCTGTTTGGGCGGGAGGGGGCGCGGAGGGACCCGCTCGGGGGAAAGGGGGGCGGTTGGGGGAGGGGTGGCAGGGGTGGGGCGCGGAGGGGCCAGCTGGGGGGAAAGGGGGGCTGTTGGGGGAGGGGTGGCAGGGGTGGGGCGCGGAGGGGCCAGCTGGGGGGAAAGGGGGGCTGTTGGGGGAGGGGTGGCAGGGGTGGGGCGCGGAGGGGCCAGCTGGGGGGAAAGGGGGGCTGTTGGGGGAGGGGTGGCAGGGGTGGGGCGCGGAGGGGCCAGCTGGGGGGAAAGGGGGGCTGTTGGGGGAGGGGTCTCAGGGGTGGGGCGCGGAGGGGCCAGCTGGGGGGAAAGGGGGGCTGTTGGGGGAGGGGTCTCAGGGGTGGGGCGCGGAGGGGTCGTCTGGGAGAAAGGGGGGCTGTTGGGGGAGGGGTGGCAGGGGTGGGGCGCGGAGGGGCCAGCTGGGGGGAAAGGGGGGCTGTTGGGGGAGGGGTCTCAGGGGTGGGGCGCGGAGGGGCCAGCTGGGGGGAAAGGGGGGCTGTTGGGGGAGGGGTCTCAGGGGTGGGGCGCGGAGGGGTCGTCTGGGGAGAAAGGGGGGCTGTTGGGGGAGGGGTGGCAGGGGTGGGGCGCGGAGGGGCCAGCTGGGGAGAAAGGGGGGCTGTTGGGGGAGGGGTCTCAGGGGTGGGGCGCGGAGGGGCCGTCTGGGGAGAAAGGGGGGCTGTTGGGGGAGGGGTGGCAGGGGTGGGGCGCGGAGGGGCCAGCTGGGGAGAAAGGGGGGCTGTTGGGGGAGGGGTCTCAGGGGTGGGGCGTGGAGGGGCCGTCTGGGGAGAAAGGGGGGCTGTTGGGGGAGGGGTGGCAGGGGTGGGGTGCGGAGGGGCCAGCTGGGGAGAAAGGGGGGCTGTTGGGGGAGGGGTCGCAGGGCGGCCGCTCGAGGGGAAGACATGCAGATGCCCCCTTTTCCCTCCCCTCACGTCTCTCCGCCAGCCCCGGGGGTCGCACAGGGGTGGCGAGGTGCCAGCTCCATGCCCCAGTGAAATGATTGCTCTGTTCTAATTCGGAAGGGGTCACCCCCAGAGGTGACTGTGTGAAAAGGGGTCACCAGGCCCCCCGGTTTGAAAACCGCTTTTGTCCACTTGAGCGAGAGGCGATGCGGATTGGGGCGGGGCCGGTCCTGACCCGTCCTCACTTCGCTGTGGGCCTGTTTAGCTTCACCGGCCCAGAGCCCCCACCGCTGGAGCAGCCCCATGTTCAGACAAGCCCCTGCCAGGCTCTCAGCCCCAGGCCACCAGTGGTGCCTCTGCTGCCTGGTCATGGTGCTGGGGAACCACTCCCCTGCGTGGGGTGCCAATGCAGACTCTGCTGTGGCTTACAATAGTCCTAGGAGCCCTGGTTTTCAATAAGGATAGAGCAGCAGTAGCTCCCAACATCCCAGAAGACATGGGGCCTCTTGTCTCTGACTGTCCCCTTCTTGTGTGAACCCAACTGGCTGTTTCTGTTCAGCCCCAGAACTTCATCCGACACCATGGCACCATCCCGGAAGAAAACCAGCAAAAACGATGTGAAGAAGAAAAAGCTCGCTGCGTTTTTAAAGGACTTTGACCGTGAAGGTAATCATTGCACTCATTCATAAAACTTGTTTTCCCAAAAGGCTTCAGGGTTCTGAGTTGTTTTCCAGATATGACGGAGTAGGAATATTGTGGGTGTGCCTCAGTTTCCCCAATGCATTTCTTAAGTGTCTATGTGAAGGAATAGGGGCTGATAGTGTAAGCAAGCAGGCAACACCCTCTCCCCTCTCTTCAGGTGTCCATACCTGAAGCTGTAATCTGACTCCAAGTGGGGGAGGGAGGTCACCTGACCTGGCTGAGCCAGAGGGGAGAAGGGGCTGGAGAGAGTGAGTTTAGAGTCTGCAGCTGGCTGGAGAGAGGGGTTTGAGTCTGAAGCTGGGTGGGCAGAAGAGAGGCAGGCCCAGGCAGGGTCTGGCCTCCCTGGGCCTCCAAAATGGATCCAGCTGAGGGGTTCGGGTACCTACAAGCTCGGTGTTAGACCATGTACCTGTTGACGAATAAACCTCTGTTTTACTGCCTGGCTGAGAGTCACGTCTGACTGTGGACTGGGGTGCAGAATCCACTGGCTCCCCCAAGACCCCTCCCGGGCAGGCTTGCTGGGGAAAGCGCACAGAGGGGCAGAAGGTGCTGAATGCTCCAAGGTCAGACCCAGGAAGGTTGAAGTGGGTACCCTTGAAGCTCCTAGCCTTGGAAACAGGCTGTGTATGGAGAGGGGACACTTCCCCCGGAATCCTATCTGGCTTCATAGGGAGCAAGTTCCAAACCATCACCCGGGCACTCCGTGACACCAGGTTAATTTAATGCTGGTGAAAGTTATTATCTCTCATGGAGCTGGATTGCCTACACCAGGATTTCTCAAACTGGGGGTCGTGACCCTCCGGGGGGTCGCTGAGCGCTCCCCGGGGGTCGCAAGCTCCTGCTGCCGCAACTCGGGGCAGGGGGGCCGGGGCGCAGCTGGCAGCCCGCCCCCGGTGGGGACTGGAGGGGTCGCACTGAGCCGATGCAGATGGAAAAGGGGTCGCGGTCTCAAAGTTTGAGAACCGCTGGCCTACACCAATGGATGAAACCCTGTGTATATGCAGAAGCACTGCAGACATATCTTTATACAGTTCAGTTAATTTTCTACCATTGACTCACAGCAAATGAAAATATAAGTGCCCAAAATGGCTCATTTGGGAAGAAATACATTGGATCAGAAAAGTGTGTTCACTAGGGAGTAGATTTTTGCTGATATTCAGAGAAATATAAATTCAAGCCCTGATATGTAAATCCCTGAATAACATTTGTGTTCTATGTAGTAATCAATCAAAATTCTTTTTTTTCTCTTTTAGTCCAAATGAGAATTGATCAGATACAAACAAATGGGCAAAATCTTATCAAGGAAATGGATAATCTTTATGACATAGAAATCCTCAGACTTCCTCTAGCACTGAGAAACATGAACTGGCTTGAATACTTTGGTATGATTCATCCACTCCAATATGTATTGACAAAATAGTTCAAAAATGTACTACATTTAGAGCTCTAAGTGAGTTTATAAGTCATTCATCCAGTTAGTGGACTCTGTTTAGTGATGTATCCTAGTTGCATGATTTTCAGAAATGTAATTACTATTTACATTATCTATAATTACATAACATTATTTGTTTTGTAGCATCACATTTAAAGTCAGTATGTTGGATAATTTTATTTGTATAAAAAAAGTGCTCATTCAAAATAAGTCTTCCAATGTTTTTCCTTTGGATGTCTTAAACTGACTGGCACAGGAGACATGAAGGGGTGGCACTGTGTTAACTGGTTGCAAAATCATGTGTTGAAAAAAAAAAATCTTTGGGGACAAGAAGAGGCAAATTGAATATCCTATCCATATGGATTCATAGACAACCACAGATTTTCTGTTTATAATAAATCCTGCTTTTCCACTAGTTACTTTATCTTAAGCTGGTCAGTAACTGTCAAGAAATGTTCATTGTTTGGCTGTTTATTGTTTAATTCTACCCAATTATTAAAATTTTAATATTGTATAAATTACTCTGGTTATCCATTGATAAAAACATGTTCTGTTTCCAGCTAAAGGAGGAAGTAAGAAGGCCTTAGAAGAAGCAGCAACGGTAGGTAACATACCTGTAGTGTACCTAGTAAGGCAATAGAAACCTTTTTTCTGGTACTACTGTACAATGTTTTTAGGGACCTAATTTTTATTTAAACCATTGCATCATTAGACAAATTAGAGTACTTGGCCAAAAGAAATCTGATGAGGTTCAACAAGGACAAGTGCAGAGTCCTTATTTAGGACAAAAGAATCCTATTCACTGCCAAGTCTTGTGAACCCCTTCCTAAAAATGAATATTTCTAGGGGTTTTCTCCTTTACCTGAGTAAATGTGCTCATTACACACTACTTATTATTATTTATCATTACTGTGCTTTTATTAGATTATGAAAATGGCAACACTCTTCCAAGATCTCACTTTTGTAGCTTGTATCACTTTGAATAAGCTTGTTATAAGACAAGGCTCCTATGTTTCATCAAGGAGTATCAGATGTGAAACAGCATGAAGGTATTTAAGAAGCCAACTCAGAGTTCCTCCTACAAAAGCATTCAGGTCTTGAGCAGTCCAGGCAAACAATGCACATTACAACAAAGCTTAAACTTGTTCTTCATAATAATTTTAAAAACCAATACTTTAATTTTAAAAACAGCAAAAAATATCCACCTCTCTCTCCAGTTCTTATAAGGAGTCTTGAAGTTTAAATCTCAGTGTGATAGAGATGCTTCTTTGATCTTCATAGCTCTTGGAAGTCCAGGGGCTCCAGGCTGCTGGACCCGTGCTGCCCAGAGTTCCAAGGGACAGCTCTGTCCGCTATTAGTGATTTCCCCCCCCCCCCCTGAGAACCCCCTGTAACATTTCACGAACCCTCGGGGGATCATAAATCCAAGTTTGGGAACCACTGGTCTAAATTGAAGCTCTACATGGCTCAGCTGCAGCGTTTCAAGTGTAGAGAAGCCCCAAGTGAAGCATTTGGTAGCTGGGAGACTTTTCCTGAATTCTGTAACTACCTCTTTGCTTGTTTTACTCAGAGACTTCTCAGGTTTAAAACTGACCTTGTAACTTAAGCTGGGTCTCAGCAGTTGATAGAGGGTGTCTGCCTTTGATTTTTAAAGAAGTAGAAAATAGCAAGTGTCCTGACATCTTTTCTCTCATGGCCCAGATAGCTGAAAGTTTTGAATTTAAGCAGTCTTTTTATAGGAAGCCATTTTTCTGCAATGAAATCTTGGCTTGCCTACCAGTGATACCAGTCAACTAAACAGGCTATCAATAGTTAAACAATGCTTACTTTTATCTTGCCTTGCCTTGCTCACTAGAGAATATGCATTTCTTTGTAAACCAGAAAACTTCTATGTTGGGATTGGACTGAAATGTTAGGTGTTGGGAATAGCTGTAGCAGCTGAATAAAGCCCGTCGGTACTAAATGACTGTGCAGGTCCTGCAAGCTGTTACCATTTCTAAAATACTGGTGAAGTGTGAACACAGCAAAGTGCAAAGCAGCATAGAAGCATTTTTATTGTAAAATAATTATGGGCTTACACTGGTGTTTGCAGGCAGTTTGGAATGAGTTAGTTCTTTACTAATAATACACATGGTATTGTGATTGCTTTTGGTTTTAGGCAGATTTGGAACTATCAGAAATAAACAAACTTACAGCAGAAGTTATCCAGACGCCTTTCAGAATTGTCAAGAAAGGTCAGTTTACAAGCATTGCTGAATGTTCTGGGTGCAATCAATAGTGGAATGTTTCTTTGTTCCTTATAGATCTTGTCAACTATCTTCCAACTCTCATTAACTGGCCTAAATAGGTTTCAAATAAACAATTGTTGCTTCAGTTTACGTGATGTTACATAAGGAGAGTGTTAAATTAGATTTTCTAAATCGTATAGAAATGTTATTTACATTTGTTTATGCCTTCCCTATAATCCCTTTCCTTATAAAATCCTACTTTATCTTTGTATAAGTATATAATTCCTAGTTCCATAACTTGTTTGCCAAACAAATTTCACGACTGTTTTCTTTTCTCCCTACCTGTACGTGGGTAATTTAATATGCTTCAAATTTTTAAAATTTGGACACTATTTTCTCCTTCTAGCTGAAAAATCCAAACAGGATATTGATGCCATTGAAGAAGAAACAGAACTTAGTTTGGTCCCTGTAGCAAAGAAGAGGAAACAGGATAGCAAAGCCCTTGAAGAATCAGAGCTAGGACATGAAATTGTTAATTCAAAAACAGGGAAGGTAAATAACTGATCTTATTGTGGTGATGGCCCAGGCAGGAAATGAGTTGACTGTTGGTTGAGGTGATGCTTATAGGCTTGCTTGCCATAGGCAAGCTGCCTGTTTTAATCAGTATTATAGGTTTATATAATCTATTTTAAATTTGTAAACTATAACTCTACAGCTAGTTTTATTTTGCAGAAGAATATATGTATTTCTCCTCTGATGCAACGTAAATCACATGACCATCTGAAAATGTTACTTATTCTATTTGTAATAACCAAGATGACTATGATAGAAAGAGAGAGTTCTCATTTTGTTTTCTTATACATTTGAAAAAGCTCTCTGTAGTCTTTCAGTTTCCTCTCTATACTATACAGTTAATTTTCCTAGTTTGTTTCTGTGTGAAAGACCACACATTGGGGAGAAAATTTCTTTTGAAAGGGGGAAATGTGTAAAACCGCAAGCTGTCCGGAGACTTCAGGGTATTTTCATATAGTTTGCCTCTCTCCAACTATAGTTTCCCCCTTTGCTTCATAGCCTGAATTCTATTTGTCTTGAGATCAGAGTCCACATGCTATGTGAGTGCCTTAGATAGATTCTGTTATGAGGTAGAACCCTACTACTTCTGAAAGTGTAAAGAAACATTTTATATCCCTTTTCTTTTCAATTGCATGTTCAACTTCCATCATGTTCTGGGAGCAGAATTCTCTTTAACCAAGACTGCTCCAACTAACTATAGGAACTTTGATATCTATGGAAAAGAATTCTGCACAAATCCCTGTGTCTTCCCTAGCTTAGCTCTAGGCTATGATCTAGCCAAGACTCAAACAGGGAAGGTTTTCCACAGTTTTGATCATCTGAGAAGGGGAACAGTGAGTCTTGTTCTTCAGTTACTGTTACCAGCGTTAGTTCAGTTATGAGACACTTCTTCAGAACTGGAGGTGAGCTGTGGTTTGATCATGAAACAGTAAATAATTCATGAGTTCTGTGTGTTCCAGGTGAAGATATCAACCAAAAAAGTGCCAGTTCTTAAGAGCAGAAGAGCTCCGTCAGCAAGAGTGCGACGCATTAGTAAAAGGTAAGAGTCTGGAGTGGTGTGAATCCCCCGTCTTCAATGTGGGGATGGAAAGGGGAGATCAGAACTGCAAAACTGCAGTCTTTGCTGCCAGGTCAAGAGGCATCACTTGAAATCAGGAGAAACTTCTAGTTTCCAAATACCCTCACATTGTTCTCAGCTCTTCTAACTATTAAAACAGATGCTCAGAACTGAGAAGCATCCGCTAAACTGATCTTTTAAGAGGGCGTCATCTTATCACTGCCACTTTCTTTGAGCAGGTCAAGCAAAAATAACTTTGTCACTCCAGCCCTTGGCCGAGTCGCTGATGCCTGCACGGGGGGAAGCACCTCTACTGCCCCCTCTAAGTTTGATTCCAGGTGAGTGTGCATTAAATAGCAAAGCCACGTAACTGTATTTATAGTATCCTGCAAAATGTCTCTCAAATATCAGCATTTGCCATCAAGGCATCTAGTGTGTCTTGCCATTAGTCTGCATGAGATAAGACAGAACAGTTGTGATATAGATTAGCTTGTTACCATTCTGCCCCATGGCAGTGGCTGTTCATATCTGATGCATGTTGTAAGACCCATAATATAACACTTCACATATTCAAAGTGCTGGAGAAATATTGACTAACCTTCACAGCTCTGAAATTTTAAGGATGAGATTTACTGAGGAAGAGAAGTGAGATTATTTGACCACTGTTAGTAAAGTGTCACCAGGAGAGCCAGCATTAAAATTTGAGACTTTATGACTCCGTAGTCATTTGTGCGTGGCTTATGTGCTCAGCCTTGTACTGTGAAATCTGCAAAATTGTAGTCTTTGTTTGAACAATCTCCACTCTGTCCCTTCTCCCTCTCCTTTTCCCATTGTTCAGACATGTGCATCTGATACGTGCAAAAATACTAACTGTGGTTTGTAAGCTATTTCTTAAAACAGCCTCCGTATCTGATGAGAGGAGGATAGCTAATATAACACTGAGTTTTTAAAAAGGCCCCGGAGCTGTGCAACTAAAGCCAGAGTCTGCTTTTGAAATGTCGGCCTAAATATGTCAAATGTTTTCTCCAAATTGTAAAATATGGAATATTAAGACGACTACAACACATCATTTAATTGCCTTGGGTTTTGGCCTCAGAATTTCGATTGACTTAGAGCCAGAAACCTGTAGGCTCATAGAAGAGGATAGATGGAGGTCAGAACTAGAAAAAAGCAGATATGATAAATCATGCCCTAGTTTAATCAGAGGTTTTTTGTCAGTTCAGTTGGTTTCTGACAAGCTCTATTGGTTTCATGCTTCAAGTTACACATTTTTCTCCAACCTTCTGTTTCCCTTGAAAATGAGATGTTTGAAATCTGTAGTTGGGGAGAATCTTCTGATCACTTTAATTGGCTGGAATAAAATTATTCAGCAATAACTTGGGAATGTCTTTCAGGATTTTCAAGACACCAGGTCTACGCACCCCAGCAACGCATGAGCATGTTTATGTAGTCTCTGCAAACGGCAGCCCTCTTGCGAACAGCAATGATGTCATCATTACAGTCCCTGTCGGAGGAGGGGAGGTAAAGCAGAAATTTATTGAAAATGTAGGGAATATTTCAGTGGGTTTTGAAGTGCACCAAATGCAATTTAAAGTAATGGCTGATAGCAATGTGTGCCATGGTGCAATACAGAAAAGGTGTGAGATGAGTCTGTGGTCTGATGCTGCATCTGGTCCTCTTTGTAACTGTCCTGTTTTATCAGTAACCTTCTGCTGTTCCCAGGACAGTGGGTCCATCGCTAGCTATAAAAGCAGAACATGGTTCCTGCTCTTAAATAGAATGATCTGTCAATCTTTCTAATTTATAATCCACATGCTTCAATCTGTTTGGCTCTTTCACTGATTTCACATGCAAACTCACATGTACCAGTCTGACAGCTGAACGGTAACTGAGATTTATGGTCTTTTCTGTACAGAACATTCGTTTAGCAGCCAGTGAGCTGACCAAAAGGAATATGAGTTCTCTCAATCCAGAGACCCTGGGAATTATGAAGAAGTTATCAGTAAGTCAATATATACTTGGCTATGAATTGCAACTAGTTTGTGGTGGTGTCTAGCATTGCTATTGTCCCTGTAGTTAAGTTAATGGGCCATCAGTTTCCATTAGACTCTGCCAGTCATCTCTCTTCTTAAATTCTTTTCCTCTCAGGTCTGCCTGGATCTTGGCACACCCAGAAAATATGGTTTTACACGTTGTGGGTCTGTTCAGCTAGTCGGGAAAATACACAGACTTGGGGCTTAACTCAAGTGGTCTGTATACAAACAGTGCTTGCAGTAGTGGGAGAGAGCTACCCGTAGTACTTAGGATTTAATTCAAGGGTGAACATGCCCTCTGTTTTTTCCAGTGTAGGTGGCTTTAGGACAGGGTTGGGCAAATGTTTTGGCCAGAGGTCCACATCTGTGTATGGAAATTGTATAGTGGGCCATGAATGCTTGCAAAATTGGGGGTTGGGGTGAAGGAGTGGCTGAGGGCCCTAGCTGGGGTTGCGGGCTATGGAGTGGGGCTGGGAATGAGAGGTTCTGGGCTGGCACCAAGGGGTTCGTGAGCAGGAGGGGTATCAGGGCTGGGGCAGAGGGTTGGGGCATGGGAGGGGGGTCAAGGGTGCAGGCTCCGGGTGGCACTTACCTCAAGCAGCTCCCAGAAGCAGCAGCATGTCCCCCATTATGTCCTACCGTATGTGGAAGCACAGCCAAGCAACTCTGCGCTCTGTGTGCTGCCCGTTTTCAGGTGCCACCTCTGCAGCTCCCATTCACTGCGGTTCCTGGCCAATAGGAGCTGTGGGGGGCAGCAGTTGGGGTGGACCTAGCATGCAGAGCCCCCTGGCTATCTCTAGGCACAGGAGCTGGAAGAGGGGCATGCTGCTGCTTCCAGGAGCTGCGCGGAGGGGGCAAGCCCCCGGCTGGAGCAGAGCAAGCCCTGGACCCGCTGCCTGGAGGGAGCTTAAGGGCTGGATTGAAACATCTGGAGAGCTGGATGTGGCCCCCGGGCCATAGTTTGCCCACCCCTTCTTTAGGATATGGCAGCATGTGTTCATTACAATTATTTGTTAATCTTTCTCCTTTTTAGGTTCGTCTTGCACAAGCATGCAGCAATGCGAACACCCAAAGATGAAATTTCAGGGATATTGACATTCTTTGTAAATCTGGAACATCAATTTTAGGACTGCAACCTGAATTCTTACTCTATTGTTTTACCTTTTTGTTACACGGTGGAAGTTAGGAACAGGTTTTCAGCCTGTAGTATATAATGTGATTAGAATAGGTTGACTTCTTTTTGTCCAGAAAAAAGTACATAGTTTCCTGTTTCAAGAAAGCTAGCTATGCCTTGGCCTTGGATCCTCCAGAGTGTATGAGAGGCACGTCAGGTGGATACAGCTGTCCTGCAATCTGCAGAAGATTGAAGCAGTGGGACCGATTGGACTACAGGTGTGATTGACAAAAGTTGTATCTGGTTTGGGAGCAAAAGCGGTGGAGCTGCTCATTGCACTTATAACCAGGCAAGTCTTCGGTTTGTTGATGTCCTCGTTGCAAGGTGCTAGTTAGTTGTATTCTAAGAGCTGGAATATGAATCTCAATAACAATAAGGGGCTGCTAAAAGAACATTTTGTTGCAGACTAGCTAATGAAGCTGCCACGGGTGATAGGGGTACAACAAATCCTTTTTGTTCTTCTCACAGCAGCCACTGAACTTTCAATCCTGCTCTCCAGTTTACAGTGAACAATGTACTTGAAGTCTTTTATTGTGCATCCTACCATTGTATAAATAAATAAATAAATAAATAAATACACTTAAATAAATGAATACACTGATGTGTTCTTAAACTTGTAATTTTACTGAGTTATAAAGCTTCTATCTACAAAAACAATCATCTAGATCTCTGATCCTCTATGGCACCCTTCCCTTACTGGTGCAAGTCCCTTTAGAGTGGTTGGAGACAGCCAGTGGAGAGTTCCTTCTGCACAGGGGAACTTTGCTGCTTCCTGCACTAGTTCCTGGGGGGGGGGGGGGGGGGGGAGGGGATGGGGATGTGGCAGAACCAAGTTCCACTACATCTGGGTTGCCACTGGGATGTTCCCTGCATTCTTTTCATGAACTAAAAAAGTTTTACACAATAAATACTGTTTATCGGTGGAATAAAATTAGTTACATATTCATTGACTTTTTTACTGTTTTAGAAAATTCCCATTTCGCTTAATAGCGCATGGACAGCACTGATGCATTAGAACGGTCACTGTCCAGCAGCTTATTCTTCTCCAGCCTCTCTGTTGGAAACAGCCTGAAGCTCTTCATGACCCCTCTGTAGGAGTCATTTGACTGAAACCTGGCCTGGAACAACATCATCTGTTCTGTGTCTTTACGTATAGTTTTCAGGGTTCTGAAGAGTAACTTTAAGAAAGCAGAATAAAAGTTCAGAAAGCTGAACTTTGCAATGAGAGTTAACACCCTGTATCTTTCCAAAGTGGAACATGAGCCCCAAGTTGTCTAGGCTTCTGTTCTGTGCGTCAGTCCAGAACTACAGGAATAATGGCTTGTCAACTTTTTCCTCTATCTGTTTTTCTATAGGGTACTTAGCATTATATAAACTAAGGCAATACTGGAGCAGGAAGTTCTTAACAGTCAACTACTTGCCCCCTTCCAATTCTGTTCCACCACATAATTCCAGTCACACTTAGTACATTGCACTTGGATATAATTCTCCATGTGAATTACAAAAGGTAACGATCATCCTCTTGTGAAGAAAGGGAATGGGACTAGCTTAAAAAATAGGAAGAAAGTTCATTTGAACTTTTTTGTAGGAAAATTTTCATTTAGATTTCATTTGAATTTAAATTAAAACTTTTACTTTTTTTTTTCCTGTTTCCAGACCCCCCTTTGCTTTTTTTCCTCCACTGACTGCAATAGAATGACTGTCTAGGGTTTGTCTTTTCACTTCTTTTCAGCTTTCCTTTATCTGCTGTAATTTTTCAAATTTTTCTCCGGCTAAGGAAAAGTTGAGTTTCAAAAGGAAAAATGTAATTGTAACTCTGCCACTCTGTAACTTTCCCAAATTCCTTCAATTTCAGAGAAGCTAGAATGGCAAATGTTTTCAAAGCTGAGGAAATTTTGAAATGCTAGCGTGGCAGAATTACAGCCTGTTTTAACAGAGAGGGAAAGATGCTAGAGGTCTGGCCCTGGCATCTCTACATTTCTGACAACCAGCAGGGTTTGGAAGAAAGGCTGGACTTTTTTGTAGCTCTTAATGGTGATCACCATACTACAAGGGTTTGGAGGGGAAATTATCAGAATTTAGAAGCCACATTCGTGCCTTGAATGGGACAGCTTACCCAGCGTCTTTGTTCATCCTGCACATCATACTTTCTCTGCAATTTTGTGAAGCAGTCTGATTCAAGGGATGCCATCAACTTGAAATTCCTACCTTTTTTTTCAGAAGACTGAAAAATCTGGGGCACAAAAGAAAGGTGAAGACAGCGAACCAGCTGCATAACATCAGCAAGCTGGAAAAAACAGGAAAAACATTTTGATTCCCCCATTAGAATAATGTTACTTGAGCCAACAACAGATGCAAAAATGGAGCCAGAAATGTGATTTTGTGTTTCAGGTGGATGGTATTCCTTTTAAACACATAAACGTATCTCTTTCTAGCCCATATATTTATATGGAAGAATTGCTATGTCTAAACCCCCACCCCCACCACACACACTTCCTGCTCCAGTAAGAATAACCTGGCCTCAAAGATTAGAAAATGATAGCACTTCAGAGAGTGTACTGTTTCTCTCTGCTGGTAGCCAGCAATCCACATCCTCTAGCTGCAGCCCCCAGTGAAGACTATTTTAATGCAAAATATGATTATGGTTTGAAAGTAGCTAAGCATGTCAGTGCATAGTGCAAGCCCTGACTGTCTACAGTTCGGTATGTCTACCCTTCAGTTGAAGGTAGGAGCATAGTGTAGGGAGGCATATGTGTGCTGGCTTGCATCAGCCATCACAGCTAAAAATAGCAGCATGGATGTGTGGCATCAGCTAGCACCATGAGTCCACGGGCAGTGTCCAGGGCAGGTTTTGTACAACCTGTGCAAAAGCCTGTGCCACTGTTTTCATTTTGAGCCACGCTAGCTAGGTTTAAGCCAACACATGTATACTTACCTTAGCTTGCAGTTTAGACCTACGCTAAAGAAGCTCAGTTATTTAACACCTGGATGGGTTTGGCAGCCTTCTCTAAATCCTTACTGCAGGTGGCACTCTGCAATTATTAAGCCCCAGGGCTTTGATTCAGCTTTGCTACCTTTGCCTGATTCCCCTGACGTGTAAATATGAAAATGATCATGTTGACTTAGAATCTAATTGCTGTAAATACTGCCGTGTGGAAGACAAGTCAAAGCCAAAACCCATGGTCAGTATGTTTTTCATCTTCTTTCAGTACTTCTCCCTGTAAAAGCAAATTTGTCCAGCACAGATCAAACATTTCCCTTATTCCTCTGCCCTCTACATTGGCTCCCTATCAAATCCTGGACTTAATTCAACATCCTGGTCTGAGTCTTCAATGCCCTACTTGGAGAGTCCTGCAAATCTGTGGCTATCCGCAGACCACATTTGCAGATGGTGGTGCTAATGAGCAAGGAGAACTGATTCTGCCTGACAGTGGATGGGAGCAGATGTATCTGTGAAGGGTTCTACCTACTTTGGCTTGTACCTAATTACTTTATAATCATCAGTCTCTGTAACCCACCAGTGAGCTGCAATACTGCTATTGCTGATCAAATATTCAGGGGCCAGAACTCAAAAGTGCAAGACAGCTCTGCAAGCCATTTCCTGATCATGACCCTGAAGCCAGAACAAACGACAAGATATGGATGGTGTGCTGCTCTTGGACCTGGGTTGTCCTTTAACTAAGTACTTGCTTTGAGTCAAGCTGCTATGGAGAGGGGAGCCCGTTAGAAATGACAAAGATGAGGTGAACAAATCAGACTGTAAATGAAGAGTTTGTTCCTGCTTTGCTCTGTATCTGAAATGATGTATCTATACATGACTTCATGCAGCCCCATTGGATACACTCTTGTTAAGGCTGCAAGACACTACTTCCAGCTTCCACTGATTGCTGTCGCTTACCTTTGAGCTTTTGAACACTTGAGAACTGGGTTTGCTAGCTCCCAGGTCGTAGAAAGCATCAGTTTCTAGTGCTAGTAGCAGTTGAGATAGCAGATATTAAAATCAGGTGATGGGAAGAAACAAGATGCTAATTGGAATGAGTTGAATTTATGGTCTGTTGTCTCATAACTTCTCCTAGATAAAAATGCCTTAGATCCCTTGCCTGTCTTCCCTGCTCTTCAGTGTTGGAACACCACGTTCATTCCTAGCTCCAGTACCTCCTGAGACACTGGACTTTAAAACTGGCACTGACCCCTAGGAATAGCAATGCTGCTGTTTTCAGCTGAACGCAGCAAGTGCCAATCCTCGAAGCAGTCTCACGGAAATCTTGCTATACATTTCTGATGTTTCTGTGCAATGAAAGGCAGTTGCATCCACGCTGGTGCAGGAATTAACACCTGCAGAACGTAAGCTACTGTTTTATGGCTGCATATCTAGGGTCCCTCCAATTTATTTCTGTTTAGGTTGTTTTGTGACTTGTACTGGCCACGCGGCCCTAGCATGGGATGGTCTTGCTCTGTGGGGTTCGAGGGCATGTTAGCTGTAGGCTCCTTTGGGGCTGGGTACCTTCTGAGAATGACTCTGTTTTTGTTTTAGTGTAGCAAAGAATACTGATAATATTCAACTACATTTGCAACTGCTGTCAGCCAGAGTTAATTAGACCAGACATGAATTAAAGCAACCTGGCAGCCAATAGCAAAAGCCATTCATTACCTGAGTCTATTTCCCCACTGCCTGTGCTGTTGGCTCTCTGGAAGATGAGTTAGTAGTACAGTAGTTCATTTTTCTGTTGTTCTATCACTCATGTAAATTACCAGCAACACTTCTGGCCCCTTTGCACATTACATGGCAGATGCATTTTGTTTAACAAAATAATTACAACTGCCCTTTTCTGCTTGGTGCAAGGATGACTGGAACATTACAAGGAAGGGGCTTATGGTTTTTGTGCTTGTGTGCATTTATCTGCATGCCGGCTTGGCTAGTGCTAGCATTGCCCTTTCAAATTAAGTCGTGGGAAATAAAAAGCAATGCAGCAAAACGATTATAAAAAACATCTGTATGCATCACTGACAGGGGTTGTTGAGTGTTTGCCATGAGACTGGAATCAGCCGTGTGTTACATGCACACTTGCTGCCCCTGCTAGACCTGAGAGTTTTTCCTTTGGATAAGCATCAATGACTGTATGAACTGTGCTGTGTGAAGGATGGTGGAGGTGGAGGAAAGGCCTGGTTCCTCCCTCCCACACAGGGAGACCAGGAAGGTATTCTTAGAACAGCTGCTCTGCAAATATTCATCTTGAAAATCAAAACAAAAACACTTCAAGGGCTTTGTTCATGGGTTTGTGGTTTTAGGCTTTTCTTTTTGAAGTACAAGGCACAGGCAGCCCTCCACTTCTCATAGCTAGTTTCCTGGAATGGGGGGGTTCAGAGGTACCTCTGCCAAGCCTGGGAGCTGTGGTCTTTCCTGGGAAGAGCACGGCAATCCCTGAAACAAGCCATCATGAGAAATGAGGCATCATACCTGCAGCTGCGGTGACTGGGGCCCAGTCTATCTTTTTAGGGTTCAAGTGGCTCTCCTGGACCATTGGAATTTCTCCTCTAATGGGTTGGGCAGAAATAGAGCCTGTGCTAGTCCCTAGTGTGTAGGTGACCCAACATGAAGCAAGGCCGCAGCAGTGAGTTGCCTTGTGCTTAGACATTAGGAGAGCAAGAACATCACAGAAAAATTCACCCCCAATCGCTCACCTGAGGCAGCCAGTCCCAGCTCACCCAGAACTGCAATTCCAACTTGTGCCAGCTGGGTGCAGCAGCAAGCCATGCGTTGGGGTAGCTCTCTCTTCTTTGCTTGCCGTTGGCTTCGTTCTGTGTATCAAACTCCAAAGTTGAGCCCAAATTTCTGAAATATTATTAATCTTCAGGAATATAATGAGCAAAAAAGATACCCAGCAAGGTATCTTTCCCAAGATGCACTAACATTGAACTTCCCACAAAGGGATTCTGCTAGATAATGATCCTAATAGGTGATTCTTCTAGGCCAATTGATAGATGTGTGCTATCAAGCATTGTCAAAAATAGCTCCATATACAAAGCAAGCGTTTATCATCCTGGACACCTTGCAGGTGGTCACCAATTCGGTGACATTGTAAGAAATAAATAGATGATAATTCCCTGCCTGCTGATAGAAGGGATGATAGCGTAGAACAAATTAGAGATGGTTCTAGGCAGTCACTTTCTGTGGGAGTTTTGGATTTAAAGGTGCAGGAAGGCACATATGTTCCTTCTCTAGCTGACATGTCTGCTTCATACCCAGAATCATTTTTGTCATGTGCCCAGAGTCAGATGGAGGTGGAAGATGTGGGTGTATCTGCCAGCCACAGCTAACTTCTGCCACTAAAATGAAATGTTACTCAGCAGGGTGTGCAAAGCTTCACCATATAAATCTCCCTCTCTTTTCTGATAAGCTGGGACCAGCAGTGAAACAGTTAATGTTGGTATTAAATAGTCACCCCATTATTAATCCCCAGTTAACATCCCATCGAGAATGATTTCCACTATTCTCAGGCTCTTTCCCATCTTAAGCAAACATCACATCAGCTACACTTGGCTCCTGTTTTCAAGCTTTACTTTTCCACCATAAGGGCTAGAGACTTCTTAGATATAAAAAAATATATGAAACTGATTCTGGAGACTAAAATGGCATCGTCACAGATGGTATTAGGTCACTGACCTGACTCAGTTTGAGTCCATAAATACTCAGCAGCAGGACTTGGGAAATGGAATAAGAATTCTTCAGAGCAATGATGGTGATATGGCAACGGTGACCATATGTCCTTATCCATCACCTTCAAGGCCATCCTGCCTGGCCATGCTCCAACTCCAGCTCAAACTGGCTTTCTTGGTTTCTCAAGGTTTCCATAGATTTCCCTCTATGACTTCATATCTGCTTCCACTTCCAGAGCCAGGCCTCTCCAGAAATCAGTCCCTCGAAGGGTGGCGCATTGTGTCACTGGAAGGGAGCCGACCATCTGCTGCCCGACCAAACCAGTGCTGCGGGCGGGCACAGTCCATGCCTGAGCAGTGATGCAGGGTGAAGTTGGATGGTGCCTTTCTGTCAACAGCATAGCACTGTAATTCCTTCAGGTGCCTAGATTTATTTTCAGTGGACAGAACATCCTCCAAACAATCTGTGCCTCTTTGTGGTCTTAACAACTCTTCGGCACTGGCCGTCCCAGCTACAATCTTTTACCCTGTACTGCTCCATCTGGAGTAGCCAGGGGGAAATCCCTCATTCCAGTTAAAGTGAACAGTTACAAAATGGCAGAATATTGGTTCCAGGGCTCTGGGCTGCCTTAGACCCTGAGCTAACCATGAATTTTAACCCTTGTGGTGTGTTCAGAAGTTGAACCAAGTATGGACACAATGGAATGGGAAGTGTCAGTACGATGGGGCTGGAAGAAAGACGTGAACAAGCAATTCCTATATATTAGGAAAGGGATAGCCTGCTCTGGATTGTGGTTAATGGAGCACTGTACTAGAGCAATGCATCAGCACTGCGCAAATGAGGACCAGGAACCCAGGAATACTCATTAGAAATGTGGCCTTTTCATGTTAACTTTCTGCCCATACACATGTACAGCTACAGTGAATACCTGGAAAGAGACAATGTTCAAGTGATAAAACGTGTATTAAATACACAATGCAATGTGCGGTTTGTGATGCATCACTTAGTAACATGATGATGTGCATTGTTTCTGTTGCCTGACTGGGTGACTTACAGGAAGCGTGGATATGGGCAAATGCACAGTTTGAAATTTGCACTGAATTAATGAGTTTTGTGGCATAAATTGCAGCGTGAAATACCAGTTTTATATTCTATTGTAATATTTGCAAGGAGCAGTTAGACTGTACTGCAGACCAAGTATTATCTCCTGATGGAAATCATGAACAAATTCCAGAGTTCTTTGATGTGTCCATGGACAGTGAAAATAGGTAAAAGTTGTTGCATAAATTATCTATTGCTAATTATTTTCTCCACTCCACACTGTAGTAACAAACTGTCCCAGCCAGAGTGTGTACAGATATTACTCGCTTTCTTCATTCGTGTGGTATTCATGAGTCAGGCTGGATCACGGAGAACGATCCGCACAACAGTGAACAGTTGAGGTCTCCGGGGGTAAAGGGCCTGATGTGACTGGACGCTGAGGGGCATTATTTGGAGTCAATTTGCAGCATCCACGTTGCCTAATGATCTTCTAGCTGGACTCAGCCTTGCCAGCTGACTCATCTTGTGTGTCTGCAGCTGGGCTTTGACTCCAGAACAGCTGGATGCTTCCCACATTGGAAATTACGTCTGAATAATGAGCAGGGGTTTTAATTTTTAAATGAAAAACATTTGTCCCTATTAGAAGATGTGTCTGTTTGGGAACGTGGTATCCATGTTCCCAGACCCTGCTAGGCTATTTGCTTCCTGGGCCCAGGCAAGCTGGATTCTGCATTAATTAGAGGCAGGGAATCCATCTGCTGTGAGGAGGGATGCTGAGGATCACCAGGATGATGGCAGGTGGTAGAAGAATGAATTTACCTGCCCTAGCTAGCAGCCTGGAGTGTCTGGCATGCCACGGGGCAGGTTTGGTCCGATTTCATCTCTCCTCCCTTAGATAGTCGCTTCTCCAGCAACTCCAGAGAAGCTGAGATGGGGCTAGTGATGCTAGCCACTCTACATTTTGTTCTTCACCTTGTTCCCACTGGTGGAGAATATACTGGCAGCGACAGCTGCTGTTAGTGGGGTTGACTGATTATTTGCATTGAAGTCGGGCCAGAGGTCTTGATTAGAGCCTTCTTGTGCTGGGTACTGAACGGCCATATATATATATAAGAGTAAAACGCTTGTCCCTGCCCCCGGGAGCTGACAGTCGAAACAAGAGATGAGACGTGACAGGTGGCTGCACAAAGAAATGGGGGAGCACAAGATAAAAATGGGGATTCCGCTCTGAAGAGCTCTTCCGGCCTGGCCCGCTCCCCGCGGTGTCACTACCTCAGAAAACCGCCCGCCCAAGGCCGCTGAGTAGCTCAGAAATGAGCTGTTTCGGTTTTGCTCCAGCCCAGCACTGGTAGTTACTGGTCTCCATCCTCTCCGGAAGGGAGAGGAGACTCCCCCCCCCTCCCCCAGGAAGCAGCATTCTACAGTCGGGAAATCCAGACGAGTGGGTCTAAGGAGGGCCCCTGGCCTAGGATGTGTTACCTGGAATCTTATCTGGCATCTGCAGCTTGTCAGGTGCCTGGAGATGAAAGGCCAGGCTCCGGGCCTCGTTTGAAGTTCCTCTGCTGTAAAATGTCAGTGATATGAGACTCTTCTACCCTGGCTCCTGTGTATAATCCCATTGCGAGAGAAGAGAAAGGGCTTCATTGCCCAGCCCAGCCAGGTCAGAGGCTCAAAGAGTCACCGTGCTGTGCTCACTCATCCTGACACACCCATGCTGAGCCTGTTTCGCACGAAGTCGTCAACGTGCAAGGCTCAGTACTGTGAGCTCACGAGTGCACTAGCCCGATCCCACAAAGGGCTCAGCCCCAGGCTTTAGTTTAAGCCCGTGGTTTTCAACCTCTTTTCATTTGGGGACCCCTAAACCATTTCACATGGAGGTGTGGACCCCTTTGGGAATCTTGGACTTAGTTTGTGGGGAGCCTGGAGCACAAGGTTAAAACCACTGCTGTCAGCACTCATTGGAGTCAGTGGGACGGCTGCCCTACTGAAGGGAAAGCCGGTGGAGCGGTGCCTTGCTCAGCCCTTCTAGTGCAGAGAGGGGAAGTGGCAGGACTGGGGAGAAGGGTTAGGGATAAAGCACAAAGCCGTCTCCCTGGGTGTCTCAAAGTCCCTGGTGCTGACTCTGAGTTTGGGGTGTAGTGGGGGGGGGGGGTATATCTAGATATGTGCATTAACAGCTTGTGAGTGTTTTGCAATTAAGCTCCTGCAACTTTTAATATTTTGCCGTCTGACAACGATTTAACATTTAATTAACCTAACACCAGTTAACAATTGGGCCCTTAATTAAGCCGATGGTAATTAACAGACGTGACTGGTGCTGACTTTTCAGAGGGCTGGAGCCTCACTGAATTGAAGCTGCGCTATGTGGTGACCAGCAGTGTCAGGACAGATCCTGTACTAGGCAGGCAAGGTCCTCACTTCCGTCACCCGTCACTTCCAAACCAAAGGGACCTCAGGGCCTTTATACCTGACCCCGTATCACATGAGACAGGTGGCAGGGATCTCAGAAATACAAATCAGACAGTGATTCTTTGCCATGAATTCAGCTGCAGTTTGTTTTCCTCTGACTGATTGTACTGCAGGATTTGAATGAATCCCAGACATGTTTAGTGAAAGCAGAGGCTTGTTGCTGTACAGTTGCTCCACTTTCTGTGTGTACACGAGGAGACACAAGGTGAGCTGTTGGGACATTTCTTTGAAGGACTAGGCAGAGGAGGGAGAAGTCATCCAGGAATGGCGAATTCTCCCGTCTCTTTTTATAAAAGGGGGAGAGAACACATGTACCTACTCTTATGGCAGGTGTCCCCAGTGGCTCTGCTACACACAATCCTCAAGTTCTTGGTGTTAGCTTGTGAGCACATGTTCAGTCTTGGGATGATGAGTTGCAGTGTTGCTAGTTTTGTTCTGCAAGGCTCCGCACCCAGGGAGCTGTGTGAGCAGTTGGAGAGTTCGCTCTGCTTTGGCCCCCTCTCCCATATCCCTGGTGACTCTGCTCTCTGGGCTCCCGCCAGCCAACGATCTAAAGATTTCACATCCTCTCCAGCAAAGCGATGAACGCTTTCTCAGCAGTCCTTGTCTAGAACTCAGCGAGCAGCTCGGAGGTTAGTTATTGGCCTTTCACTCGCAGGGTCCATGGAGGAGCTGGCTGTACAAATAGTCAAGCCCTCTGAAAAGGGAATAATTTGTAACTCAAACTTCCCATCTCCTCTCCCAGGATAGCAGGGCCTCTGTGCTCACTCAGTGCAGTGAACCAAGAGGTGCCCTGAAAGCGGCTCTGTTGACAGTGGGCTTTTCATTCTGTGCCCATGTCACGGAGCGCCCGGGCGATGCTCTGGAACCGCTCCCTAGGAAGCCAGTCAGGAGTTCTGGGGAAGTGTCCCATCTCCGTACACAGCCTGTTTCCAAGGCTAGGAGCTTCACGGGTACCCACTTCAACCTTCCTGGGTCTGACCTCGGAGCATTCAGCACCTTCTTCCCCTCCGTGCGCTTCCGCAAGCGAACCCGCCCGGGCGGGGTCCTGGGGGAGCCCGTGGATTCTGCACCCCACTCCACAGTCAGACGTGACTCTCAGCCAGCCAGTAAAACAGAGGTTTATTCAATGACCTCTGTCTGGTCTAACCCAGACCATACAGTGAGTGTGAACCCTCAGCTGGATCCATTTGGGGGGCTAGAGAGCCAGATAGCTCCTCTGCCTTCCCTGCCTGACTCCAGCCAGCTTCAGACTGAAAACTCCTCTCCCCAGCCCCTCCTCCCCCCTGGCTCAGCCAGGTCAGGTCACCTGACCTCCCTCCAGCAGGTTCAGCTGGCCTCTTTGTTATTTCCAGCCAACCCTTTAAGGTAGGGGGAAGGGCAGGCCCCAAGACAGCTTATGCTCTCTCTGCTTTGCAACAAGAAATGCATAGGGGAAACTGAGGCACACACCCAGTATTCCTACTCTGTCGTTGTCACGGAGCGCCCGGGCGATAGTCTGGAACCGCTCCCTAGGAAGCCAGACCGGACTCCGGGTGGAGGGCCCCTTCTCCGTACACAGCCTGTTTCCCAGGCCAGGAGCTTCAGGGGTCCCCACTTCCACCTTCATGGGTCTGTCCTCGGAGCATTCAGCACCTTCTGCCCCTCCGTGTGCTTCCCCCAGCAAGCCCGCCTGGGCGGGGTCCTGGGGGAGCCCATGGGTTCTGCACCCCAAATCCACAGTCAAACGTGACTCTCAGCCAGCCAGCAAAATAGATGGTTTATTTGAGATGTCAGGAACATCCAACTCACAGCTTCTCAGTCCAAACAGGGTCCATCCAGTTAGGCCTTTCTGGGGGATGCCAGGAGGTGAGACCCAGATCCTGGGCTCCTGCTTCCTCCCCAGGTTTATTCGATGACTTTCATCTGGTCCAACACAGACCATGCAGCGAAAGAGCGTGAGCCCTCCGCTGGATCCATCTCGGGCCAGAGAGCCAGTTTTTCTCTGCCCTTCCCAGCTCGATCCAGACCCAGACTGTTTTTAAACCCCCTCTCCACTTCCTGCTCCTTTGTTCCTTTCGCGGGCTTCAGGTGTTACGTGACCTCCCTCCCCCACCTGGGGTCAGGTTACAGCTTCCAGGGATGCACAGAGGGGAGGGCGTTGCCTCCTTGCTTCCAGCATTAGCCCCTATCCCTTCACATAGACACTTAAGAAATGCATAGGGGAAACTGAGGCACACACACACAGTACTCCCACTTCGTCACACATCTCCCCTTTTCGAGAACGAACTGAGCAGTGGTCACTTTAGCCAGTGACCTGGGGAAGTTCGACCTCACCAGTGCTCCATGGGTGCCCCATTATCTTTACCACTCCTTGGTAGGAGTTACACCAGGCCCCGGGATTAGCGCCTCCCTCGGGGCACAGAGAGCCCTCTGTCACCCTTGTTCCCAGACCACCTTGTCCGGCTCACTCTTCTTCCCAGCTCTAAAATTGGGGCAGCTAGGTAGCTAACCTGGGGTACAACCCGCCGGTGGTACCCCACTATCTCGAGAGAGGCCTGGAGACCGGCCAATCTCTGATTCCCTCCACCTCTTGCTGAACAATTACTTTTCTCGCCCAGCAGTTTCTCTGTCTTGTCTGTCCCAGTGGAGTCAGGCTGTGAGCTCTCTCCGGTTTGCAAGGGGGGAAGGGAACATCTCTGTCCCACTCCGCCCCAGGGCTCTGCTAACACTTTAAGCCCCCACCTTCTCCTTCCTTGAGTTGTGATTACAATGACCATCTTCCTCTCCGCCGATTGGTTCCCCAGATTCAAATTCAAACCCTCGGCTGTTACAGGAGCAGGGTTTGCATCCTGCCCCCAGGAAGACACTTTTCTCCTCCCAACAGGATTTCACAGGCAATATCCTGCAGATCCCCAGCAGCCTGCCAGCCTGACCCCTCCTGTGTCTGCACAGGGGTCTGGGCTCTAGGCAGGACGAATATCTTCCTCCCTGTGACCCTCACCCAGGTCACACCGCCCCCCAGCATCCAGTGACACTGCACCATCGGGGCCCAACATCACTTCTCCCCGTCCCAGGGTCTTGCCACCCCAGGACTGTCTCCCCCTTCACCACTTCTCTCCGCTCCCTCTGGGTGTCCACACGACTTGAACCCAGGGGACTCCACACAGACATACAGGTCAGGGACAGGGGTGGGAGTCTGTCCACCACCCCACCCATCTGGTGAATGGCGTCCTCAGCCTTGGGACCCAGCGGGGAGCTAGACACCAGGGCTTGTCCGCAGGGTTCCCCTGGTTCGAATTGCCAGCCTGCTCAACAGCAGTGAGGTGGACGTTCCCTTCCCCCCATCCCTTACCGAGGGACCCCAATTTAGTGATGAGGCTCCCTGCGGAACTGGCATCCAGGGGTCTATCCCGACTCACCCTTCGGAAGTCCCTTGGGTCCCTTGGCATCACCATTCCCAGTTCACACTGCTGCTCCGCTGCAGCACTTCCAGGCCCTTGCCGCCTCTCTCACAGTCCAATTTCTCTCTTGGACTCTGCTCCACTCTCCTCCGGCTCCGGTCCCCGGTTGGGGAACCCAATCGTGAAGACCCCCGTCTGGTCCGGGACAGGAGTCTTGGGGATGTGCCATGACCACTTCAGATGCTCCCAGATTTTCCTGCAACCCCATCCTGGATCAGGAATCTTGCAACTGTCTCCAAGCAGCCAAATCCTCCAGCTTCTCCTAGCTGCACGATTAACCTGTGCTTCACAAAGCACAGGGTCACGAAGTCTCATCACTTCGCTCTGGACTCACGGGCCTGTGTGCTCTTTGCCCCACAGTGTCCAGGGGGAACTTCCTTGTGTGCCAGCTCTCTCCAGGTCACCGCCTCTTTGCCAGGGTTGAGCGTCTGCTCCTGCGCCCCTGGGACCGCTCACTGCAAACCCCAGGGGTACCCTGATACTGCAAAAATCCTTCTCCCTTCTAGGGCCAAGCCACATGCTTCTCCGCCCCTGACTGCTCCTTGCAGTTTTCAGGGGGGCCCTGGATCAGCAACAGTCCTTCTCTCTGGTCACACACGCTCAGGGGTTAAGCTGCAGCTTTTCCACCCCCTGTAACTGGCATTCTCTGGGCCTTCAACATGCCTGCTCCCCAGCGATCCCACAGTCACTTACTGCAGGGTGCGCCGTCCACGGGGTCCACGGGATGCCGCACATCCCACCGCTGCCACCAGTTGTCACGGAGCGCCCGGGCGATAGTCTGGAACCGCTCCCTAGGAAGCCAGACCGGACTCCGGGTGGAGGGCCCCTTCTCCGTACACAGCCTGTTTCCCAGGCCAGGAGCTTCAGGGGTCCCCACTTCCACCTTCATGGGTCTGTCCTCGGAGCATTCAGCACCTTCTGCCCCTCCGTGTGCTTCCCCCAGCAAGCCCGCCTGGGCGGGGTCCTGGGGGAGCCCATGGGTTCTGCACCCCAAATCCACAGTCAAACGTGACTCTCAGCCAGCCAGCAAAATAGATGGTTTATTTGAGATGTCAGGAACATCCAACTCACAGCTTCTCAGTCCAAACAGGGTCCATCCAGTTAGGCCTTTCTGGGGGATGCCAGGAGGTGAGACCCAGATCCTGGGCTCCTGCTTCCTCCCCAGGTTTATTCGATGACTTTCATCTGGTCCAACACAGACCATGCAGCGAAAGAGCGTGAGCCCTCCGCTGGATCCATCTCGGGCCAGAGAGCCAGTTTTTCTCTGCCCTTCCCAGCTCGATCCAGACCCAGACTGTTTTTAAACCCCCTCTCCACTTCCTGCTCCTTTGTTCCTTTCGCGGGCTTCAGGTGTTACGTGACCTCCCTCCCCCACCTGGGGTCAGGTTACAGCTTCCAGGGATGCACAGAGGGGAGGGCGTTGCCTCCTTGCTTCCAGCATTAGCCCCTATCCCTTCACATAGACACTTAAGAAATGCATAGGGGAAACTGAGGCACACACACACAGTACTCCCACTTCGTCACAGTCACAGCCTGACAATCCACTCGCTTCTCAACTTCCTATTCATGTAAACAAAGTATTGTCTGTATAAAGCAGTACCTGCCTCTTCCTCCCTACAGAGTGGCCGGGTTTTTCTTTTTGCACGCTCAAACAACAGAAAGTTTGATTCTGTCAAGAGTTCAAATAAGTATATTCAATTTATTCATAGATGGTGGGTTTCTTAAAGGCAGGATTCCTTTCCCAGCTGTGCTGCAAATCAGCCCCAGATTGTCCAGTGAATCTCATTTACAATAAGATAATATGAAAACTGATGTGGCTGGAGTCGGTTTCAGAGCAGTGGAATTGCAGAGCACCGTGACTCGGCTGTCATAGCTGAGTGCTGAGCAAAATATAAATGTCCTCTTAAAATACTGGAATAGGAAGCAAAGCTTACAACGGCATGGACTTCAGAGCAATTTCACCCCCAGCTCTGATGAGAGCAGGGAGAAAAGCTCTATTTCATCCCAAGAAATTAGCAGGAGTCAGGGACAGGGCCCTGCGCAGACCTAGCGGAGATGGGAGATCGCACTGAAAATGAGATGGAATTGTGAAATAGTAAATCACACACGGCCGAGAGTCCCAAGCAGCCTTTCTGCCTCCCCATGGAAGTAGATCTTGCCTGTTACAGTGCAACCAATTAAAGTCATTTCCCGTAAAGGGGGAGAAACAACTCGCAGGGAAGGTGCGATCCAAAACTGGGTTAAAAATTCAACTCTCGGGCAGCGCTTTGACAGGGGGCTGAGCAGGAGAAACGTCTCTTAAGGCTTGTCAACACCACCCAGCTTTTAGCAGCAAGGCTTTGTCGACACGTCAGCGCGTGGAAACGCTCTTCTTGGGGACTTAATACTTCCAGCCCCGCAAGCGGTGTTAGCGCTGGTGGCAGGCAAGCGCTCCTGCAGACAAAGCCGCGTTCACACTGCCACTTGCGTAGGCAAAACTTTTGTCTTCTGGGGGAGGAGCGGCTTAAGTACCTGTGAAAGACAAAAGTTTTGTTGAGGACTTGGCAGTGTAGCCAAGCCCTTAGTGTGAGTAGCTGCCTGGGTCTGGAGGGGACTAGACAACACTTGGTGGCGACCCACCCTAGGAAAGAGCTCACTCCTCAGTTCCTATGTGCCACAGAAGGGTTTTAGCGAGACGCGGTGGGAGAGGTAATAGCTTTTATTGGCCCAAATGATCTAAGTTAACTGATGTTCTCTTGTCTCTATGTCTGTGATATCCTGGGACCAACATGGCTACAGCAACACACCAAACATCAGAGGGTTTGGTGCCCAGAGGCAGCAGCGGGGGATGCTGAGTTCCTTGTGTCCTGGGTACCCAAGCGCACGGCTGAGCCGCAGCAGACCCTGCCCCCCCCCAGGCAAAGCCCCAATGGGTGCCGGCTGCACCTTTACAAAACAACAGGTTTTAGGTCTGTCTAGGGAGGGAATGAAAAACACATTTGAACTTCTAAATAGGCAACACAAGGAGCTGGCAAAGGGACGTTCATCCCTCAGCTCTTAACGAGGCCGTTAGTCTTACCCATGCACAATGATACTTGATTCTTTTAAGGGGCTTGTATAGCGGAGGCAGAACCGCTGCTCTTCAGGGTTGAAGCAGAACCTTTCGCATCCACTTGAGAAAGGTGCCGTGGCCCCTGACAGCTGCTGTGGAAGGACACGGGGCTCATAAGTTGCTCTGGTAGATGGATCCATTTCTTGTGGGCCATCACCAGGAGCATCCACCTGGGGAAAGATTTCCAGGGCCCTGCAGCCTGGCTCAGGCACTGCACCTGTGCAAAATGAGAGCCAATCAGATTGGCTGCATGGCACACCCACTTTGCACAGGTGTCAGGGACTACCCAGCATGCAAAGCAGCAGAGACTCAAAGGCCCCACCCCCAGCGTCTCAGGGAGAGGGGTCAGTTTTCAAGGGGCAGTGGGGGTTTCCAGGAGGCTGGGAGCTGGGCCAGAGGCTTCTGAGTGCAAAAAAGGAGCTAAGAGGTGTTGCTCTGCTAGTGCTTCAATTAGCTGAGATGAAAGGTACCTGTCCGGGCAGGTGCTCACAGAACCCTGCTCCAAATCACTGCATTATCTCAGTCACTCCCCGGCTCTCAGTCACATCCATGGAGGGCAAATTTAGGAAGAAGGCAGCATGGAAAGAAGGAAAGTGAGTTATTCTTATCTTCTGGTTTCTTAGCCTTGAGAGGTCACGTTTTCTAGCTTTTCTCCCAATCACAATGCCTCAGAGCTGCTAATCTCTCCTAATCACTGGACTCCAGGAGCTAAAGCTTTAAGAAATGTACTAAATATCATGAGATTTGTGATCAAAGTGTAAGAGTTGGCCCGGCTGGAAATCCAGCTTCTAGTTCTTACTCCCCATGACAAGGTTGCTCACAAGAGCGATGTCTGTACACAGGTGGTCGAAGTTAATAGACAAGGCACCCGCAGATGTCACTCAGGCATACACAGCATTGTTCATAGGTTTCCTAGGACCAATGGGTCATTGTTGTGCGTTGCAAATGGCTTCCTGTGTGAAACTCTGTACGCGGAGCTCTTAATGTCCCACCCTTCGCATTTCTCATGCACACAAATGACTCTGAACTCTGGGCTGGTCACACTCCTGTGGTCCGAGTGGTAACAGGTGAGACAAAGCCCCACCCCTCAAACAACACAGTTGAGGACCAGAATGCAAATGTGTATTTGCTTTTACTTGTTTGGAACAAGCATGAAATTCTGGGCTTTCTTTTCCCAAACAGATTTCCCCATGCTAGCTAATCCAACGTAGATTCAGTTACATGATTCCAAATAACGGAGTCAAAATACACAGCCAGCTTTCTTAGAGCACCTAGTGCAACCAACCATTGAACTCCCGCCTGAGGAAGTTCCTGTTTGGTTTTTTTTCAGAAAGAAAATCTGTGTTGCAATGCAGTGTTGTTATACAGCTTGTTATCTTTCGTATTGCTGTGTCTGCATAATCCTCTGGCAACCAGCTGAGAACCGCTTTCAAAGGAAAAATCAATATTTACTAGTTATGGGTCAACCTTCCTTATAAAGAACAAACCCTGACAATTTTGAACTGCTCAATACCACAGTGAGCAGGGAAGCCGATGCGGCTCAGACACAATTTGAAATGAACTCACTTTCTATAAGGTGGTAGCTGGAAACATCTGAGATCTGAGCTCTTTTTTTGACCCCTCTTTGTTCATGGGGTCAAAAACCACCCATGCAGATAGCCGTGGCAGTGCCGTGGCCAGAGCTATGAGATGGAGGGACGGAGCAAAGCTTTCTACTGAAGATACTTTGATCTTAAAATGAGCGCCCATGTCTGCAGCTTGCTACTGATGCACAAAGCAGGTGGTTAAGTATACGACAATTTATCCTTGTCCAGCAACACTCCTACAAAAGTAGCATGGGGTGACAGCTAATTACAGCCTATCTGTGGCCAACACCAGCCAGTGCTGGAGATTATTGCCAGCATCTGCCAGTGTGGCTGTGGGCATGTGGAGTGGAGGTAACAGGTGCAGCAGGACAGTGCGGGGCATGGGGTTGGATGGAGTCACCAGGCAGGGGAAATGGGATTTGGAAAAAGCCAGCGAGACAAACAGGTACCTTTGTTGCAAAGGGAGAGACTGGGGAGGGGAACTGGAATGAATCCGGTATTTAAGGAGCATGCGGAAAGGTCCTGGGAACAAGGAGTGTAGATAGAGGATATTAAAGACCAGGAAAGGAGGAAGATACAGCTGAGCAGGAATTGTTATCTAGTTATGTGCACTGGAGAAGGGCTCTGCACTGGACTTCAGGAGACCAGTTTGGCAGGACCCCAGCCTGGGGTGCTGAAATGTAACCCAGGCCTGGCCCCATCTAGAGCTCTAGCGTCTGAGCATGGTGAGTGAAGGTCTCTCTTACCACTCAGCCTGCCTGCTGCATCACTTGCTGCTAATTTGTCTATACCACCACTTATTGACGTGGCTCTGGGGCGTGACTAATCCACACACACACACACCCCTGAGCAATGTAAGTTACACCATTGTGGGCAGTGCTGTGTTGGGGGGAGGTGGTTTTATTATGCTGATGGGAGAGCTTGCTCCACCTCTTCACCAGATGGGTGCAGCTGTGCAGCTGCTTCTAGTGTAGACTAGACCCGGGTCACTCACCAGACAAAGAACATCAGCTGAGCTTTGCAAGATGGTCCTTCCTGATTTGCAAAGGAGAGGCATCCATTGGGAATGGCAGCTGTGGGCATGTGGCCCTTTATTCTGCATGTGAATGGGTCAGGAAAAAGCTTTGGCTTTCATTAATCTATTTGCAATCATTCAGGGAACAGCTGATGTGAAAAATCTGAGCCTCTGGGTTTTTTTTTTTGCCAACTGCTCCCTTCAACTCTTCCCTGTTCTGTGTTCCTGGGGCGGTGTGATTGGTTACCCGGGTTGCACGATGTTGCTTCTGCTTCCTGACTGGATGCTGGAAACGTTTTAAGGAAAGTCGAGCAACTAGCTAATGGCAAATAAGGAACAGCCCTGCCGGCCTGTGAGCACAGACGGGCATTCACCTGAGGCCTTTGTGCAGCCCTTCAGCCAATTGCTCAGATGTTCATGGATGGAGAATACGGGGGAATTTGAGCATTGTTTGAAATTCCTGGTGAAGAGAAATCCCTAATCCAAGAGGCCGAGTGAGGACTTTGGTACCAGCACGCAGTAAAAGGGCAGCTCTTATTTTTGGAATCACTTCTGAATCACCTTGGAAATGACCCTTGACCCTGTGGCTCAAAGCGAGAAGGAGGAGATGGGAGAAGGCAGCAGGCCCCTCCAGGGAGAGGAAGGACCCTGCTGAAATGCCAGTACCATTGGGTGGAGACAAGAGCCACTCAGAAAACCCCACCATGTCCCCACCCCACTCAGAAGCTTCTAACTTCATGTCAGGTTCATCCAAGGTTGTTAGCAAGCCTGGAGCCCATGTTGAGTTATATGTGCACTCAGCCAAGCAGTCAGCTGGGAGGTGTTTCATGGCGTGGGCAAGTGACTGGTCTGTCATTGGGAGATAGCTGCTTGTGTTTGCTGGAGCTGTGTGAGTAGACAGATAGGTTTCCCTTCTCTTCAGCCCACACAGGAGCTGCCAAGGAGAGAGAGAGACAGAGCCGCTTCATCCACCCAGCAGCAGTGAGCTGTTGGCGTAGAACAAATGTCACCCCGTTCCCAGTACCCACAAACCTCCAACACAGATACAGGGACTGGCAACTTTCACAGGCCTCCAGCGTGGAGTTGTGCTGTGTTCCCATCTCTGCAGCTCACCTGTTCCTCCTTCTGTTCCTCAGCAGAGAGTAACTTATTGTGTAACATGCTAACGTCCATGCAAAGTTTGTTCGGAACAATTACGTTCATTGCCACTCACCCGGTACAGTTGTCAGACAAGCATGTTAATGCCGCTTGCTTAGGATTCCCCCCTGGACAGTGGACGTGGCTTCCCCAGGGCTCCTGCCAGGCCCCGGGGGAATGTGCATTTTCCTGCTCTGATGCTTTGTGACACTGATAAATATTTTCACCTCTCTGTGGCTTTGTTTAGTCAATTTCCTGTCGCTGCTACAGAGGATGATTCAGTTCAGAGAATGGTGTGATACTGCTGTCCCTGGGTCAGGCCTGTCTGATTGTATCTGCTGTTTGGGGGCTTAAAATCATCTCAGTAGCTTGTTCTTCCTGTGGCCTCCCTTGGAACCTTGCCCCTTAATGTTCAGCACTCCCTGGTTCCGTCTCCTCTTTGCAAAGGCCCTTGAGTTGTCCTCACACAAAAGAGGGATTGCAAGGCAGTGTGGTGTGCGCAATGGTATGAAGTGTCAGCCCATGTAACCAGCAGGTGGATTCTTTCATATTGTTCTAGGAGCGAAGAGATTGTTCAGTCCAGCCCTGAAATTACTACAGCACTGGCTCAGGATGGTCGTTTCTCTTTGCACTGTCCCCATTTCACTGCCACGTTAATATAGACGATGCATGCAGAATCTCCTTCCCTACCAAGACGTCAGCCGAGCCTGAGCTGGATCCCAGGCAGGTGGCTGATATGAGGCAGATCTGCCATTCAGGGCTGTGCCAGCTGCTAAATTCTAGGTCTGGCATCCAGGGTGAGGGCGCGGCAGAGGGAGAGGAATTCTGAACTGTGTGCAATTAATTGGTTGGCTGCAGCTAAATCAGTCTTTCCCGGGGTCAGGCTGAAAGGAATCGATATATTAACAATCCATACGGGAGGGCGCGGTATCGGAGAAGAAGCCGGGGGAGATTCCTGTTAGGTTTAGAAAGCTGGCTGCCGTGAGCTGAGGATTTGACAAGCTTGAGGCAGACAAATAGGATGGGAACTTGAATCGATTCCTTCAAACCCACGAACACGGAGCTGACTTTCCAAGCAGGCTGGGATCGCGGCCCAAAGGAGTTGGCTGAGTTCAGTGGGCATTAGGTGCCTAATTCACGGAGGCTCCTAGACAATCCCAGACACATGGTGTCCCAGGAAAAAGTCCCCGTTCCACTCCACGCTCCAGGGTGATGCTCCAGGGAAGCTGGGGGCAGGGAGCTTCCGGGTCGGTGCCTCCCAAAGGTGCACTGGAAACAATGGGCTTGTGATAGGATAGAGCAACTGTCCCGTCAGCAACAGAGAGTCAAGGATATTCCTGAGGCCACTGGGCTGCTCACTCTCATCCGGCCTCGTGCTGCCGCGTGTCCTGAGTGCGAGTCAGCTGAGGGAGCAGGTCTGACTCCCACACTCCGCGCCGGGCTCTCAGGGCACCAGCCCCCCGTCTCCTCGGGATTTGGCACAGATGCATTTCCAATCCAGCCGTGGAGCTTGGCTCTGCCAAGTCAGCCCCCAGGCAGCGCCTGTACCCCCCCCCCCCCTCGTCTCACCGCCCCCGCCGGCTCTCCTATGCAGCCGAAGAGCCAGTGGGCATACATTGCAACAGCACCGAAGTCTCGCTGGGTCCAGAAGTGATTTTTGTTACTTTTTAGACAGGGATATGGGCTCCTCCCTTACTGGTACCATGGACAGACAGACAAAGAGCTGCCCCCAGACACACTGACAGGACGCTGACTTACCTGGCTTGGGGACAGCTCCTGCTAGCTGGGTAGGCGGGAGAAGCCTGCGAGCTACGTCCCCCTTGGGTGCCGGGAAGGGGATGAAAACGGCAGCTGGAGTTACACGCAGCACTGGAGGCCTCTCTCTTTAACCTGCCCCGGCACTAGAACTGGGACTCCCTCAGGGCGCAGGAATGAGGAGAGAGAGACAGTGGCTCTGTGTGTAGCGGGAGGCCGAGTCTCCCCCCCGGCTGTAACGTCTCCCTGTCAGTCTGGACAGAGCCAGAAACTCCCTGTTCCAGATCTTCTAGGAAACGTGGCCCGTTTTTCTTCCCAGCTTTGGGACAGCCCAGCAGCACGACCGGGAGTGGAACATCCCGCACGGCCAGCCTGTCGATCGGACCCCACGCGCCCCAGGCACGGGGCAGGGATGGGCAGGTGGGAAGCTTCGTTCCCACTGATTGCAACTGGGTGGCCCCAGAGCCCGGGAAGCTGAGTTCTGATGGCACCTGATTGATAAGATCTGATACGTCGCTCTTCCTCCGTGTCCGTCAGCCTGCGTCTGCTGACTGCAAATGAAGGCACAAGGAATTGGACAGTAATCAATGCCAGATGGAAAAGGCGATTGAAAATGCCTGCTGTCTGGAGCAGGCTGCTTGGGAGGAAAGCTTGCCTGCGAATCAGTACACACACACACACACACACACACACACACACACACACACACACACACACACACACACACACACACACACACACACACACACACACACACACACACACACACACACACACACACACACACACACACACACCCCGTCTCTCTCTTCCTGGCGTTTACTATTACAGACAACGCATCTCTCCACAGGAGCTTAGCAAGCAAGGAAGCTATTTGCCGTGTGTTGCGTTGCCTGCGTCGGCCGCCTCGTGATCCTGGCGAGGGGAAGGTGGAGATGGAATTCGTACGCCTGCACCGTATATGGAAACGGATGGATCGACTCCAGCCCCAGCTGGCGCAGCAATGCATGTGCATTACAGGCAGCCCCAGGGGAGCAGAGCCGCTTAGAAACTCTTTAGCTTCCCAGTGAAGCGTCTTTCAGCAAATCTGGAGGGGGCCCCGGTCTACAGCAAAGTCTTTGCACAGCCCCCCACACACACACACACTCCCCGCAGCATTGCTACAAGTGAGTCCCAGCCCCAGCTCTGCAGACGTCATCCCAAGTCAGCCAGGCCACCTCAGTGATGAGCAGCATGTCTCGCCCCTATGGATCCAGCTGTCCAAAGGAGAAGTTTCTTCCCAACCCCCTCTATCCTAGAGGTTGGCTTATGCCCTGATTTGGGAGGGCTTATTGCCTTTCTGAAGTTCTCATAGCTAGCTCTGGACATTGGTGTTTATCCCCAGAGCTGTCCACTCCCTTGCCGAATCTTGCTGAGCTCTTAGCTTCAGTGATATCTTGTGGCAATGAGTTCCGCAAGCTAAGCATGAGTTGTGGACAAGAGTCTGTTTTCAGGCACCCCAACCAACGGGGCTCCCACACTTCCCTTGGGAGGCCATCCCACATCCCCAGAGATTTTGCTGTCAGGATGGGACGATCGTTTCGTCGTATTGGTTCCTGTTCCTCACCCTGCCTCCGCCAGGAAGGTCAGAGTTAAAACCCATTTACATGCTCTCACTGGATTATTTCACAGACTTCCCGCACTGAAGGGCGTTTTGGAGAACCCCGTGGGCAGCGCTGGCTAATAAGTAACTGCCCAGCCGGGTGTGCTTAAATGGAGAATGACTTGCTTCTATGCTGTTGCTTTCTGGTCTCTTACAGTTCAGGGCCTCGCCGGCCCCAGTGCAGCTGTGGCAGCATGTGGTTCCCGTGTACCCATGTAGACGCTGACATGTATGAGCTTGCGAGTGGGCCCATCAGACCTGCTCGCGTGGGTGAAGCTGTTGCTTCTCTTTGCTGGGCTAGAGAAGCCGTTGAACTTGGGGGTAGGTTCTTGGAGCCAACTCTCGTGATTTTTATCACGAGTCTCATGATAGCTGGTGTTTCCTGCAACCCTCCAGTTGCTGGAGTTGGCTCCTTTGAGACCCTCAGCTCTCATTGAAATACAAAGTAAGTTTCTAGTCCTCCTGGTTGTGGAGAAAAGCCTGAGACTGTGACACCCCCCACCCCCAAAGGCTCCAGCATCGGGACACAAATAAAAAGAGCCTCACGTTTATCACTTTACAAAATCTCATCATTTTACAGCCAATCTCATGATTTGGGGGGCTCACGATGGATGGATTCCTCGGTCTGAAGCCTCTAATCCCTTTAACATTCCACTGAACATCACCCAGAACAAATGCCTCTGAAATTAAATCACCAACTCCCTCTCCCAGCTGGTGGGAGCCGGTCAGGTTGCCCCGGTGTATGGGAGAGTCGAGCGGTGGGTGTTAGGCTCCATCGGAATCCCACTGTAATTTAGCAGCTATCCACACGGCAGGGCTACACCTGCTGCTGCTGTGGATAGATGAACATTATCATTATGGGCATGGGTGTATTGTGCTTTCTCTCTGACAGAACCAGCACACACACAATCTCTGCGTGGGTAGGTGGTTGGTTAAATCAGGCAGAATTAGCAGATCTGCGAAGTCTGCCCAGACTATGGAACATTTGGCATCTACAGATGGCTCTAAAATCTCCCCTGGAAGCTGCAAGATAATATCAAAAAAGCAAATCAAGAGAATTAAAAAACCTGAGGCACCAACGTGCTTCTTCCCACCTAAAGAAGAGGGTCGATTCCAGCAGCTTCAAACCTGTTCTTTAGCAGTAGAGCGTCTAATAGACCCTCTTCTCCTAAAGAAGAAGGTCGTTACGAGCCGCTTCAAACCTCTTCTTTAGGAGAAGAGCGTCTATTAGACCCTCCTCTCCTAAAGAAGAGGATCGAATGGGCTCGAATCCACCCTATTCTTTAGGAGAAGGGGGTCAAATAAACAAAAAAAATGGAGATATACCAATCTCCTAGAACTGGAAAGACCTTGAAGGTCATCAAGTCCAGTCCCCTGCCTACACTAGCAGGATCGAGTACTGTCCCCTGACAGATTTTCTTGCCCCAAATCCCTAAATGGCCCCCTCAAGGATTGAACTCACAACCTTGGGTTTAGCAGGACAATGCTCAAACCACTGAGCTATCCCTCCCCTAAAGAAGAGGGTCTATTTGAGCCTGTTCGACCCTTTTAAGAGGGTTGATTCGAGCCCATTCGACCCTCTTCTCCCAAAGAATTGCCAGCACTGGCGGACTTGCACTGCCCGGGGGTGTTCCAGGGCAGTCTGGAAGGGTCTCCAACCCTCGGCATGTCTGCTCAGAGCACGAGAATGGATCGAGAAGCGGGTGGGATTAGACACACGGCTGCAGCACTGACATAGCTTGCCCCGGTGTAGCCCATTCTTCACTTCGGATTAAGCACCCTGTGCGCTCCACGGGACTGGCTCTGCGGAGTCTGGTGATGCATCGGCAAACTCTGCCCCCATCTCCTGGGGTTCCCACTCCGCTCTCAGCTGCTGTTTGTATTGCTCCATTTAAGAGATGTTTTGATACAACTAAATATACATCTGCAGAAAGGGAACGAGTAGGCGCAGGCGAGCGGGGGAATGGCGGAGGCGCGCGGTTTAATCAGGACACTTTTGTCCGCAGCAGTTGGGTGATTGATGGGGCCGGCAGCCGTTCTGCACCAGAGCTGGAAGGAAAGAGATTTCCTCCCACTGTACAGATGAGGTCTCAGATCCACAGAGCCCAGGCCCAGCTCCTAACTCCCCGGATGTCAGTGGGCTTTAGGCACCTCAATACCTCTGAGGCTCTGGGCCTACGTGACTTGCCGGAGGCCCCAAGGGTGGGCTCTGCCCCGTGGTTCTCCTCCCAGAGATGGCAGGGAACCCCCTGCCCCACTACGGAATGGGGGCCAAAGCCACAGGGGTCTGGGGGAGAATCTCACCTGGCCAGCCCGGCAGAGGAGCTGACGGCTGCAGAACGACTCCCAGGCGTACGGCAGTGTTGGAACATGGCTGGTCACGGAGCCCTGGCACAGTGTGGGCACAGACAGGGAGGGAAGGGAGACAGGTCCCTGCGGGGGGGGGAGGGGTGTGCCTGAGGCCAGCAGATGGGCCAGAAGAGATTTCCCAGCAAGGGGGGGGGAGGTCTCCTCCCAGAGGCAGCGACAAGCCTCCGTGAGCTCTGCTTGAGATGGCTGCCTGGGTAATGAGGGGCAGGATACCAGGAAGCAAAGAGCAGCACAACGCACAGGGGACAAGCCACCGTGGAGCGCATGGCCCTGGAGCCTCCTCAGAGCGGATCCTCCCTGGGCCAGCAGCGAGAAGGGGGCAACGCAGAACCTTTCGGCCAGGAAGGTGAGTTACTGAGAGGCTCCCCGGCTAGATGTGAAGGGCCAGAGGAGTGAGCGGTGCAGAGAGGGCCCTCTCCACGGCCCCAAAGCGTCCGATTCCTGGCTCAGACGGACATTTGTCTGCCCTACCTGATGAGGTATGAAAAGACCCCAGCTTCCATGAGACCCCAGCTTTTCCTGGCCAGGGTTTTGGCCACATCAGCACACCTCTTCCTGTTCATTCAGAACCTCAGAGAGCGTTTTTCAGTGTGATTTTTAGGCTGGGACATTTGCAGCGATCTGAGTTACCCTGGACGCGGGGAGAGGCTGGCGCGTCGGTGGGGCTGCATCAGACAGCTGGCCAGAAAACAAAGAACCTTCTGCCTGTGTCATCTGCTCTACATTAATTATAGAGACACCCCAGTCACCTCCCGTCCTGAAGAAGCTATTAATGTCTCCACTGGAGACACAGCCTCCCGCTATGGGGCCTTCCTAGACTTCAGATGACCCAGATAATGGGAACCTTCACACCATACGCTCTCGTGGATCCACTGGAGTCTGGGACTAGACCAAAGCGGGGCTGCAGCCAGTCGCTGTTTATGTTCTTTTCCTTGTTTCGTGTCAACAAAGCCCATCCCTTCAGTAACACCTTCTCCTGCGAGAGGAGAGAATGTGTGTTGGTGGCCAGACAGCGGCTGTGTTTGCACTGTCTGTTATCGCTTGAAGTGCAGACGTGGGAACGCTGCAGCATCTTTAGCTGGACAGAGAAACTTTCAACAGTCGCTGTCCCAGGGCATTGGGAGAATAATGCAAATCTTTGGAGCCACATACAAAACCCTGGCAGATTAAATTATGTTTCTGGCAAATCCATAAAAACCCAGCCAGGCCGGTCAGATTCCAGCCTGGTGGGAACCCAGCAGCCTCCCCTGAATTAGATGCCTGGTCGGGAGGCTTGCCTGGGTAGGGAAGTCACAGGTACAGGTCCCTAGAAAGCTGAGTCCTGAGGACCAGGCCTTAGGAGAGCGATTCACCAGTGCAAAGCGGGTGTGAAACTCGGCCATGCTGAGTCAGGAGGGTTTCATGCCCCTTTGCACTGGGGTCAGTGACTATGCACAGGGGGCGGGGCGGGGCAGGGCAGGGATGAGTCAGGCTGATTGGCTGTGTGAGAGGGATTCTGGGAAACTGCTTCCTCTATAAAGGGGTGGGGCTGCGAGGGCCAGCTCCCTTAGGCCTGGGCTGGCTGCTGCAGGAGCAGGGGCTTATGTTGCCCTCTTATCTCCTAGCACAGGGGCTGGCTGCACATTCACAGTGTGCATGAGTCAGGGGCACCAACATGTGTGCGCAGGGGGGGGTCTGGCAGCCACAGGCAGCTCTCGTGGAACAATTGAAGGGTGCTGCTGGGCTGCAGCGGGGTTCAGGGCAGGGCATACAAATAGGAGAAATGGGGGGTCACTCTGTGTGCCCCCCACCCCGTGCTCCCTCTGCAGCCAGGCAGGGTCTCTACTAACAGCAGTGAGAGCGGAGCCAGGGCCAGGCACTATCAGGACATGGTGGAGGGAGGACGGGGGCTGGGGCTGTGCTGCTGAATGAGCTGAGTGCTCTGGTTCCCAGGGGCTGTGGTGAAGCAGGGCGGAGCCGCTCGCTCCTGACGGCTGGGGCGCTTTGCTCTGCTCTCCAGGGCTGGGGGCATGGCTCAGAGGAGGCCCGTGAAGGGTGTTTGTGTCCAATCTGGCTGATGGTGGAGATGGTTACAGAGCTGAGGAAAGGGGTAAAGTCCAGCCATGCTGCTGAGGCTGAGGCATTGGCAGGTGCCTCCCCCGGGCTGCTAAGGGGCTCATTAGCAGCAGACACCTGATTCTCATGTGGGTGAGGGGGTTGTCCTGCTCTCAGCAGTTACCATGACTGCAGGGTTCATAGCACACAATCCCTCCGCTTGCTGGGCCTGGCCAGCCCTTCCTGGGTCCGAGTGACCCCGAAGCCTCTGCTGTCCCAGCACAAAACAAATCAAATCAGTCAGCAGCACCTGCCCCCTGCAATGATCTAACCTGCACTTAAACAGGTGGTGGAGCTCCCGTGTGACTATTGCAGGGCCAGGGCAGAAAGGCTGGATGGGGAGGGGAGAAGGTCTTTACATAAACTCCTTGCAAACCCAACCATGGCCTTCGATCCTTGCAAACGCCTCCCCTGAGAGCAGCCATGGGAGCAGCCAGGCTCATGGGTGGCTTAGAGCAGTGGCTCCCAAACACTCTTTTCCCAGGACTCAGCTGGCTGGGATCTAGGCAGGCTGGCCCCAGGGGAAGGGCAGGGACTAGACCACAGCTGGTACTGGTGACTGAGAGGTGGGGATGGGAATGGGAATGGGGGCCTCCTGGGGAAAGCCGCTGGCTTGTCCTCAGATAAAGGCTGGGGCTGGGGTCCCAACCATTGCTCCCTTGGGCAGGGAGAGACCTGGTGGTGATACCCGGGGTTTTCAGAACCCCCAACAGTGGTAACTTCACTGCAGCTGGTGTCAGGAATAAATCAATGGGAACACAGCAATTCCTTCTGACAAAAGATGAATGCAAGTAAGCGTGTCTAATGCTGCGGTTTATTAGATCTAAGCACACACAAGCCTAAGCAGTAGGTTTAGAACATCCCAGATATTTACCTAACATCTGGAGCAGTACTGAGTAATTAACAGCTGGTTGACAGTGGCCAGTTTCTTACCCACCAGGGAGAAAAGGTGTCCGGAAAAACATCTCTTAGGATGGCTTCCGAGGACTGCTCCAAAGTGCGCTCTATTAGCTAATCTTTTATAACTAACTTCTACAAAACACACAGGTCCTAATTACTCCTACAAAATCACCATCACTTTTCCTAACTTCCAATAAACTTCTAATATCAGAGGCACCTAGACTCAAGGTTTCCAGCTCCCCAGACTCTGAGCTCTCCTTGGCCTGATACAGAGCTGTGTGCCTGCGTTTTCAGGCCTCGAAGCACCAGCTCTGAGCAGGGGCCTGCCCCGGGCAGTGACACACCCAGAGCTAATGGGTGAGGTTTAAAGCATGAACTGTTGGCATGTGAGAAAGGAGGGGGAGGACGGTGCACAATCTCCTGGGAGTGACAGTCACTGAGCGTGTGGGGGTGGGGCAGAATACCAGTGCACCCCCAGTCAAGAGGGAGCCAAACCCAAGGAGCCACACAGAGCCAGCTGATATCTGAGTCCCCCAAAGGGGATCCAAGCTCCAGAAGCCCTGAGGGGCCTCAGCTGGGGCAGTTTGCAGAGCCCATGGGTAGCTCAGGCCAGAGAGTGGCACGATCATATTGTGAATGTGGAAGGGCCACCAGCCTTTGTGTCCCAATCTGCCCCGGAGGCAGGGGTGTCACTGCAGCCCAAGCGCACTTTCCATGAACACCCACGTTTCATTGCACCTAAATCAACTCATCACTCAGGGCTAAGTAGCCTTTGAAGCCTCAGACCAGCCCCCTCCTGCTAATCCACCGAGGCGTGTTCTCCAGTGCCTGGGTTTAGAGAGGTTTTATTTCTGGTCTGTTCCAGGCCGATTCCTGGAGCTGCGACCCGGCTCCTTCCAATGTGACAGCACGTTAATGTCTTTAAAATCAATCATTCTGGTTTAATTAAAGCAAATCAATACGTTAGATACAGAGAGGTGTGCACAATTCCCAGTAAATGGTTTATCTGGTGAGGTTTGCCTCTTTTCCTGCTTCCCAGCCTCTCCTCCTGCAGACTGCCATCTCCGCCCGACCGTCAGGGTCCGAAATTATTTGAGACATTTTAAACTTTTAAAACAATTCTCGAAGGGTGGCTCATTTGCCTTTGAGAATTCAATGTTTGTGTTCTTTGGGCAGCTGAGTCACATGGCAGAGCGTTTCTTCCCTGATTGGCTATTAGCACAAGTGCATCTGGCACGAATTCTCATGCATCTGACGATGACACTTGTCCTCTGCAAACACTGGCGTCTGTGGACAGGGTGTGAGTGAAGCCAATCAGAATCCAGCTGGATATTTGGGGATATTTTTGCACTGTTCACCCCTCCCCAGTGAAATATGCATTGAAATGCAATAACGAAACGCAGCATTGAACAAGTCTGCAACCTACCCAGTTCTGAACTGCCAGGAAAGACCCGCTGGTTGTTCCACTGCCCTGCCAAATACTCACCCCTTCTGTGTTCCAAACGTATTTCCTCCCTGTAACCACTCGGTTCAGTGCTTGCACCATGTGGGATGCAATGACACCTCCATCCCACAGCAACTGGAGCTCCCGGTGAGAGTTTTAATCAGCTGGTGCAATAAAGGAAATCAGTCATGTTAAATCAGAATCATAAAACCGTTTTAAAAGGGCCACAGAGCCACACAGAATTGTCTAGCTGTGTTTGTTTGGAACCCAGTCATTTTACGGCGCCATAAACCTCCCAGAATGTATTCTGTAGCATATCAATCCCTGCCCTCACTCTTTTATGTGCCGGCTAATGACAGGGGCAATGTGTGGATAAAAACAGCTGACACGCGAGTCTGGGCTCCGTGTCTCTTTGTCCTTGGTCTCTAAATGCTGCCCCTGCTAGATTGATTGGATTTTTGTGCCAAGCAGACAGAGAGCTCCTGGGACCCGGCAGATGTTGCAGACTTCACCGCGTCTGCGGTTCTCACACTCGCGCAACTTGCTGAGCTCCTTAGGCTTCAGTGACTTCCAATTTCATCAGGAGCCTCCAGATTAAACCGCTTCTTCCTTCCTCCACCAGCTCCGGCCCAACAAAGGGGTTGGTGGCACCTTGTCTGCTTTAATAACAGGCCCCAGGTTATGCAGAGACTTGTGTAAACTTGGCTCTGCCAAAGCGTTTGAAGCAGCAATAGTAACTCAATGAGCTCTGCCAACAATTCCATCTCCTGAGGGATCTGACAACACTGGGCTGAGCTAAAAGAAACCGGGAGGTGCAATACATCTCCTAAAAATGGGCTTTGGATCTCATTTCTTATTGTCAAATATAGCCCCCCTTGGGGATATTGTAAGATCCTTTTCTGCATTCCTCACTGCCCAGGGCTGAATTTCCTTGCTACTCAAAGTGCTAGCAACGCTGGCCAGTAGGCGAGGAGAAGCATTAGAAAGACCTGCGGACACCTGAGAACTGCCTGGGATCAGAGAGGAAACCTGACGCCTTCTAGGGGAGGGAGACCTGTAGAAACAGGGATCTTCATCTGCGGTGACCTGCAGAATGAAGCCGAACAGCGGCAGACCTGGGATTGGGAGGCACAGCCCTGCCTCCCCCAGACAAGGGAAAATGGGAACCGCTGTGGAGTGACTAATTCACTGACTCGACTACCCTTTACAGTGGGCCAGGAGGAGCGCATCCACCCCCGGACTTCAGCTAGCTTCTGCCTTTCAGCAGCAGTTCTCAACCCAGGCCTCCCAACCCACAGGGGCCTCAAGGCTACTGTAGGCGGGTTTGAAAGGGGCGGCTGCTGGCCAGGCCCCAGGATCTGAAGGCAGAGGAGTGCAGAAGGAAGGGGCCATGGTATGGGATTAGGTTTCAGAGGGGGAGCCATGTTAGCGTGTGTCAGTCAAAACAAGGAGGAGTCCTTGTGGCACCTTAGAGACTAACACACCTATTTGGGAATAAGCTTTCGTAGGCTAAAACCCACTTCATCAGATGCATGGAGTGGAACATACAGTAAGCAGTGTATATACATCACAGCACATGACAAGAGGGGAGTTGCCTTACCAAGTGGGGCATCAGTGCTAACGAGCCCAATTCAATTAGGGTGGATGTGGCTCATTAGCAGTTGACAAGGTAAATTGGACCTGAATCGAGACTTGGAGTGGCGGGGTCACTACAAAAAGTAATTTTCCCTCTGTTGATAGTCACCCCTTCTTGTCAACTGCTGGGAATGGGCCACATCCACCCTAATTGAATTGGCCTCTTTAACACTGCCCCCCCCCCCAACTTGGTAAGGCAACTCCCATCTTTTCACGTGCTGTGTATTTATACCTGCTACTGTATGTTCCACTCCATGCATCTGATGAAGTGGGTTCTAGCCCACAAAAATTTATGCCCAAATGACTGTGTCAGTCTCCCAGGTGCCACAAGGACTCTGCCTTGTTTTGAATGGTATGGTATTGACACCTGTACTTCGGCGCTGCTGCTGCTGGCAGAGCGGCCTTCAGAGCTGGGTAGCTTGAGAGCTGTACCGCCCTCCCTCGCCAACGCTCCTTCCCTCTGGCAGGGTCCTCTCTGTTGGGAGCTTGGAATGTGGTAATCCCAGGAGGGGTGTGTCACAACTTGAAATATTTTCAGAGATGTTTGAGAACCCCCACCTTGGAGGGAAAACTCCCTCCGCGGAAAGTCTGGAGAGGGAGCAGTTTGCTGTGGGAGCTGGGTCATAGAATCATAGAATCTCAGGGTTGGAAGGGACCTCAGGAGTCATCTAGTCCAACCCCCTGCTCAAAGCAGGACCAACCCCAACTAAATCATCCCAGACAGGGCTTTGTCAAGCCTGACCTTAAAAACCTCCCACCCAGTCACACCCAGCTCTCTGCTTTTCATTTCTAGCTCTCGCTTAACTTCCCAGGGAGTTGAAATAGATCCCTGACAATTTCCTCCCCTCGTTTTCAATAAGCTGCTCTCAGTCTTAAATTAGTTTTTGGATTTAGGCTTTTTATCATGATGCGTAGACAATATTCATCACCCCAGTGTCCTAATCCCCACAGCACACACACATTCATTACATCAGCCCTGCATTCATTATAACAACATTGAATTCATTACAGCTCTATTTATGACTAGGCGCACATGGTCTCCGTAATAACCTTGCGTGCTATTTATCATCCAGTTCATTACAATGTGGGCACAGGAGCTATACTCGGCACCTCTGCAGAGTAGGGCACCCGCGTGCGCACCACTCACTGTGTGCTCATTTCACAGCTCAGCCCATCAATCACGGCCCCGAGTATCGTTCTCACTTCCAGTCAGTGGATACGGCTACCACACCCACAGCTTCACTTCAAGCACTGATGGATGTAAGCTCTGGCTCCCGTATTACTTACAGTGTCCTAATGCGTCTTCTGGGAGAGGAACGCTGCCGTCGGCCTAAGCTACTTCCAAAGATCTGGGTCTGAGTCCCAACTCACAAAAGCCTCACTCAGTGTCCCTGGACTCATGAGAACATAAGAACGGCCCTTCTGGGTCAGACCACACGTCCGTCTAGCCCAGTATCCTGTCTTCCAACGGGGGCCAGTCCCAGGTGTCCCAGAGGGAATGAAGAGAACAGGGAATCACCCAGTGATCCATCCCCTGTCACCCAAGTCACCTCTGTCTGAAGGCTAGTCGACTAATGCACTGGCCATGGGAGGGTCTCACACCCAACCCCCCCTTCCACAAAGCTTTGAGCGCCTCCAAGGGAACCCACTCTAAGCCAAGCAGATGGGAGGGGTCTGCCGGCTGTACAGGATTTTGACATGCTGTAGATCTGTGTATACAATTCTGTACACACACACACACACTCACTCACTTCTGTTCTTGGGTGAATTGTAGAAGACTTCATTTATTTGCACTTTTAGGAAGTCAGCCATCTGAGCGCCGTGAACACACCGGGAGGGGACTGAGCATCCCCCAGCCCTGTTCATGCTTCCTGCCAGCCGGGCCCCGCACTGGACAGAGCAATGTGGGCAAAAGGGGTAAAGAGTGGGGTAAAAACATTTTCAGATGGTACAAAACTACTCAAAATATTAAGGCCCAGGCAGACGGAGAAGAGCTACCAAAGGATCTCACAAAACTGGGTGACTGGGCAACAAAATGGCAGATGAAATGTAATGTTGATCAATGTGAAGTGATGCATATTGGAAAACATCATCCTAACTAGAGATATACAGTGATGGGGTCTAAATTAGCTGGTACCACTCAAGAAAGATCTTGGAGTCACTGTGGAGAGTTCTCTGAAAACATCTGAAGGGGGCTGATAGATGACCATTGAACTTGCTCCTGCCAGGACCACTCCAGATGCTTCACTTAAACACTTGTATACGGAAAGGCCAGAGCCAACAAACAGCCTGGAACTATTGCAGCTGGTTCCACGTTCCTCACGCCGCCATTCCGAGAGGAACTGGCTCCCCCAGAGGTGCAAACCTGGGACCATACAAAGGGAATCGCTCGCTTCAGGAGTGGATCAGGGGGAATCAAAGGAATCGTCTCACCAGCTGGATGCTTTGCTCTTTCCCAAGCTCAGTTTTTGGCAGGAGTTTTTTGCAGCTCTGGGGAGAGGGAGTGGGATGCTCCAGGTCCCTTCTTGAATAAAATGGAGCAGGTCACCCCGCGTCCGCCGCTCTTCAGAATCCAATTCAAAGCCCTCACTGCACCTGGCTTCCAGTTCTGACCCAGATTAACAGCTTTGTGTTAAATGCTCTGATGCAGTAGCTGGATGTGCCACCCGGCCCCTGCTTTGCTGACGTCCCTGAAGCCAACACGCCTGTCGTCTCATTTTATTTCCGTTCATTTCCTGTAACTCTGAGCAGTTTATCTCGTGTGATGAAGCCATCAGTTGTTGTAAGCACTAATAAATGCACTCGCAGATTTCTTTAGGGGGCAAATTGGCTTCCTCAGAACAGGGTCGAAGTTTTACTTTTATCCTGAGTTATCAAGGAAAGAATCCCCAAGCCCCACTGAAAATTGATGATCTTTGCTTCTGCCTCTTTATATTTTATTCTCTTTCATTAGATCAAACTAGTTTTTCTTTTAATGCTGGCCAATATGCCTTGTGGAATAGACACTCAATTATGCTAACAGATTTCCGCCCTAGGTAAACAGAGGAAACTAATTATCTATTGTTATGTTGTGGAAAAAGAACACACACACACACACACACACACACACACACCCCTGCCGTGTCACACTTGGTCTCAATTAGGGCTATGCTGGATGGATTGGCAGGAATAATGCCGGGGTCGGTTCTGTTCACGATAGATCATGTGGCCCGACCTCCGGAAGGTAACAGGCGTAGCAGGAGGTTCACCAGCTTTAATGGAGGGGAGCTGTCTGATGCTCCTGTATCCAGCGCTGAGCTCAACAAAGCCGCAGTCTGTCTCCCACGCCCGGCTCGGTGAACTGAGAACACAGACACAAAGGAGCAGCAGGGCTCTTCCCTCTTCCGCTGGCAGGTAAAACCAGCCCCCCTGGAGAGCGAGTTCCTTGTACAGGGTTAGTGTCTGTACAAAGAGGGACTGATAGTGCTGGTTAGAGCTAGGCAGTGCATAGGGAGCTCGCAGGTCTGCTGGTGCACCTCGTTCCTGGCCTGTTGTCCCCGTACAGACACCCCACAACGCTGGCTTGGAGCCGCTGCTATGCTGGGCCGAGGCTCTCGGAGAAGTGCCGTTTGTGCTGACTAGTAATGGAAAGTGTATCCAATGTGTGAGGGGTAAATCACTTGTTATTCCGAACAAATGAGGGCTACATTCTGGGAGCTGTCTCTGGATTTGGTCCCCTCTCTTACCCTTCCATCTGAGTGGCCATTTCCTGTATCATAACCTCACAGGGAACCTAACTTTATTGCAATAGCCTTTCCCCTCACAGCTCTTTCTATGGGACATTTTGTTGGACTTTCATTCTTTGTCCCACTCTGAAAGCAGCTGGCGGGGCCCAGGGATATGCAGATTATTATTCAATGTGCATGAGTATGGTAGCGGCTAAGGACCAACCAAGAATGGGGCCCCAGTGCTCTGGGCCTTGTGCAAACACAGAGTAGAAGACAGCCTTTGCCCTGAAGACTAAATAACAGCCCTCAAGGTCATGGTTACTCTGTGCGTTCCCCGGGTACTAGCTAGTTGTCCCCTCCAGCTTTCTCCTAGACCCGATCAGACTACTAGCTGTGCCCCCCGCATCCCTCTCTTTTCTCCCTGCAAACGGGAGGGGCTTTCCCTGATGCTGTTTGCTGCAGGGAATGATTCTTGCAGAAGGGTGCACTATGCTGCCTTGGCTATTACACATCCAGGTGGTGTTATTGGTCACCCAAGTCACGTGATATTGCATCTGTTCCCTGGTTGGGTGTTGTGATTCTGATGAACCAGGAGCCTTGGGCGGTGGCTCTCCTCCAGGGAGGGTGGGGAGCATGTTAGGAGCTGCAGGCCTAGGGCACTGTAAACGCTTCCTTGTGCATCGTGGAGAGTGCTTGGCTCGGCATTTCTCTGGGGCTACAGGCAGGGTTACAGAGCACTGGGCTCTTTCCCCAGGGACAGGCCTAAGCCGGAGTCACTGGCTGCCTAGCGGAGTTTACTCCGGGACCTTCTCCCTGAGTTCCTGCTGTGGCTGCGGAGACCAGCTCCCTGCTGCTGCTGCTTTCTCCAGGCACCTGGAAATCCAAGCCTTGATCTTGACGCTTTCCCTGGCCGGTCACTGAGTCTTGCCACGCTGTTCGCTAGGGCAGTATCCCTGAAAACCGACGTTACGTGGCAAAGCTCTTCCTCCTAAGCCGTGTGGAACAGCCACACACGGCCGATGCCTCCAAGACCTGGGAGATAATTGTGTCCCCTCACTATCCCGGGGCACGTCAGCTGTGTCGGGTTTAAAGCCAGGTGCGTGCTGGGGGTGGGAATGTGCCTCCATTACTCACCCTGCCTGAATGAGGTTTCAGTTTTATTATCTCCTGAACTAGCCAGTGCCTGGAAGGCTCTGACTGAAGCCATCTGAAAACATGACAAGATCCTCAGGACACGGGGTGGCTAATCTAATGAAGCCAGAATGCATTAGCTCCGCGCTGTGGAAAGCGAGGAAAAGGCAATTAAAGCATTCCTGAGGACAGATGTCATCCTCCATTGGGGACATCGCCATGAAGACATCGGCAGGAGCCTAATGAAAATAAATGATCAGTTTGAAATATTCCTCCAATCAATAACGGCGCCCGAGCTGCCCCCACGTCTCCCCAGTCCTCAGACACCTACTTCTGATGACAGTCACTTTGACCAGCTGCATTTGGTGATTTATACAACACGGGGCTTGGGATGGCTCGGAATAGCCGAACAGCTGGTTGGAAATGAAGAGGGAAGGTAACAATAAAGTAGAACAGGGAAGTTTGCACAGAGCTCTGTCCCTGCTATCACCTGCCCAGCAGTCTTCCCTTCCTCTGCCCCCGTCTTCCCCACTTCCTAGCGGAGGTCACCATCTCAGCACCATTTGCCTTGTCACTGTGCTGAGAGGGTCACCCTGGGTGTGCTAAAGTCCTGCCTGATGCGTTGCTCACAAGAGCCCAAGTCTCCACTAGCTGGAGAGCGAAGGGATCCCTCCCATGGCTGAGCAAAGCCGGGTCCAGCCCCTGACAGACTGGACTGAATGAGCTGCGCTGTGTTCCCAGCCTGGGGCTACCTCGGGACCCACCACTGAGCTCACGCTGGATGGGCAGGACTGGTGTGCTAGGAGGTGGAATCAGGCCGGATACGTGGAGAAACGGGGACGCGGCAGAAAGTCTGCTCCTGACAACAGCCCCTTCCACCGTTCTCAAGACTAACATGCAAACAGGGGTGACTATAGGGTGGGAGCAGCTGTCCTGGGACTTGGGAGATCTAGGCTCTGTCCCAGCCTCTGCTGCAGACCTCTCGGGGTGACAGGCTGAGGGTGGGTGGTTGTGAGGTCCTCAGACCCTATGGTCAGGGGGGCACTGAGCCAGGAGGAGACCAGCTCTCCACACAGCCCCACTCCACCCGTGTGGTGGCGATTACGTGGGGCCTGAGCCGTGTGCCTCTCTCCAGAGGGGATGCACCATGGGGGCTGGAGTGCTGGCCAAGTGGGTCAAAGGTGCAGTCGGGAAGTTTGGCGTGGCCAGGCGCTGCACAGAACGATTCCATCTCTTCTCGGGCGCAGGACTTGCTTCTTTTTCATTAGAGCTGGGGGGGGGAAAATGGGGGCTGGCATTCTCCATGTTTCCCTTTGGAAACCATGAGCAGCTGATTTCTGCACATCCAGGGGCGGGTGGTGGGAACCCTCCCCAGAGGGGCTGAGGGGCTGCTGGTTTGCATGAAGCAGGGTCAGCTGGGGTGTCTGACGATGGGAGGAATCAATGGCGTGGAGCTGAAGTGTGTCACCGGTGCAGGCCGGCTTCCATTGCAGGGCTTTATGGGATAACGTGACGCTGGAGGCAGCGGAAGGTGCACTGGGCTGTAGTTCCCATGGCGTGAGTCTGACCAAGGGGAGTTTCTCCAGCCCCAGGGCCTATTTTGCTAAAGGAATAAGGTGCCAGTGGGGAAGGAAGGGGTTCTGGTAACCCACCTGTTGCAGGTATATTTAGAAACGACCCCCTTGGAATGAAACCAGCCTGGTAGCCTCTGTGTGGCTGCCAGTGGCTGTAAGACGGCAATGGGGGATGCGCCCCAGGGTGGCTGCTGTGAACTGAGCTGTCTGGGCCAGCGACTGTCTGTGTCTGTACGAATCTAGCACAGCGGGGCTCTGCTTCGGCTGAGGTCTCTGGCTGCTGCCTGGCTATAAACAAGGACGGCCATAGTGAGTGTGGCCTGCTGCCTTCCCCTGGGCCTGTGGAGGAGACTGGTCCCGACCTAACCTGACAGCAGTGACATTCCCGCAGGCCTTGGGGGGGGGGTCACTCCATGCTCTGAGGCGGGCTCTGGGCCTTCCCCCAGACACTGGAGACTGTAAGCGGAGCCTCTGCCATTGTAAGGCAGCTAGAAGAAGGATGTGGAGCAGAGGCGGCGTGGCGGGAGCTGAGAAATTTCTGACCTCCATGTTCTCAGCAGGTATGAAACAGAAACTCTGTCCCAGCCAAGACTGCTCTGCCCACCGACACCAGGTGGAAAACTGGCCCCATGTTTAACTCTCCTTTCATACATACCACCCTGGCTTCCCCTAGTTCAAATGTCCAGAGAGGACAGCCTCTGGGAGCTTTGAGACACCAGCCAGACACAGCCCAGCCAGCACTCAGCTGCAATGAAGTTTACCCAATAGAGTTGATTGCATGAGTGTCTGGGCGACAGCTGTGATCAGAGCAAAAGGCCAGGCAACAAAATCCATCCTGGTGACACGTCCCGTTAGGATATTTCCCCTGTGATTAAAGTGCCAGCACCTCTTTATTTCCTGCATGTGCTGAGGGCTGAGCCGGTCTGATTACATCCCCCATTGCTAGGGCTGAAAGATCAGCACCATGGACAGATCCGACACTTCCAATCAACCCTCCTCTTCCCGTGCCAAGGGGGGAATGTTCCTCACCGCCACTTTGACAAGAAACAATAACTTCTCTCTCCGAAGTGCTATGTTAGGGCTTTCTTCTCTAGCTAACCTGCATCCTGCTTTAAAGGAAAATCCCGTATGCTGCTGTCTTGTAAGCTGTGCTCCTGTTTGTAAGATGAAATCAGAAAAGAACATTGTAATCCCTCAGCGCAGGTAGATATCAAGGCATGGGAGTCGTACGGCATGCCTGCTTCCTGTGGGTAATATTCAAAGCTCTCAAACTTTCCCTGGGATATTTTTTTCCTTTTTATTCCCGGTTCCTCACTGACAAGAGAAGTCTGACAAAATTTTGATCTGAGCCTGTACATCTCTCTTTATCCTTCGTCATCCTTTGGCAGTGGTTTAAAAGCCACCATGTACTAATCCACTGCAGACCCACATCAAAATACATCCTTTCCCACACTGACATCACTAATAAATGTCAATCAGCTAGACTGCACCTCAGCCGATGTTCATTCCCTGAATCTCTGCTGAAATGGCACCGCGTACAGCTGAGCCTGGGTATATTTATCCAGTGATCAAGACTTCTTAGATGTGAAGTGAGGTCCAGGAAAATTCCTCCTTTGCATTACGAGGTGACTAGCATAAACAGCTGAAAGATTCATACCCAACAGACTGCTTACAAAACACAGCCCCTATTACAAAGTCACCCCTGCCTAAGGGGGCTGCTATCCTGGGGTGGGGCAGTCTCTATTTGTTTTCATAGATTAAGTTCCTGGAAGCCTACGCCAGTTAGTTCTAGGCAATTATTTTTCTGTGATGTTGTATTAGTCATCTTGGCCCAAATTAATTTCTTTTGATTTTTCCTACTCTGCAATAATCCGGTGCCCATCCAACACTCCAGACACCCTTTAAAATACACAAAGAAAAGAACAGGCCATCGGTTGCTCCCACTCACATAAAGCAGCTACAACCTGAATGTAACAAAGTGTAACATCCCCCCACCAGCACTGACCAGGCCTGACAAACTCCCACTTCTTCTGGGGGAGGGAGGAAAGACGCCCACAGACTCGGCCTGTAACAGTCTGTGGGGACAGGAAGTGACCCAGAAATCGATGCTATTTTCAGAGGGGCATTGTGTGGATCTTACTATTTATCCCTTTTATTGGTCTTCTGCCCCAGATGCCTGTATCCTGAGAATCTCCATTCCCGCTGCCCTTCACCAGGATGCTGGGGGTTCTCTGAAGACAGTCTTATAGGCATGCTCCCTGCCCCCAACATGCATACACCTTTCCTCCCTCCCTTCACAGCACAAGCCAGCTCTCCCCACCCCCTGGGCACAAACACCCCTCTCCTCTTCGTCCCAACATAGCCAGGGAGGAATGTGAATACACACCTGACTGTCCTGGCCCCGGTGTTAAACTTTGCCCTCCTGTCTTTTTCTCCATAGTGATCTGGGAAATGCCGGCATTTGATGCAAGTTCTGATTACACTCTGTGCAAACACAGCCTGCAATTTGTTCCAGCTTGGAAATGACTCAGTAATTCTCTGGGTGGCGGGGTCCTTCCTGGGCCCGGTACGGCTACACTGCAATAAAAGACCCTTGGCTGGCCCAGGTCAGCTGACTCAGGCTGGGCGAGGGCCCCAGAGCCCTGGCTCCAGCCTGAACATCTCCCCTGCCCCACACGCCTGGGCCAGCCTCGGCTGTGTGGTGAGTCTGTTACTGCAGCTTAGTGCAAAGATGATCCGAGCAGGGGATTTGATGTTTAGGGGACTTCGTGCTGCTGGTTCGGGTGGGGATTGTTTCAAAGTAAATTGCCATTCTAAAATGTTCTGGTTTTACGTGCTGACTGTTCAATTGTTCATCAAATCTCCCCTCGTTAATTAGCCTGTTTTACGGGAGACAATAACAGCAGGGTGCACTAAAGCCTAATTTACTTCTTCATTCATGGTTAAAATACCTTGAACAATTGACTCTCCCACTTAAAGGATGTTTTATAAAATGCAGGGATTTTACCCTGTAATATTCGTGGGCAAGTGCTAAGAATTCTCCCTCCCCCTCTGTCTCTCAATCCCCCCCTTCTCCTGGCATCGTCCTTTTCTGTGACTAAAACGAAATGTATAAAGCCATGAAATGCCAGCGGCTGAGTCACTGCGCAATGCTGCCGCTATGGACTCCAGCAAGCGAAGGTGAAGGGCTCTGGAAGCCGGGAGGAAAGTCCCCAGGCACCGAGCACCCTCACCTCCTGCTGACTTACAAAACCAGGCCCAGCATTTCCGTGCAACCTTTATTCGGCCATATTGCTCATATGTAGGGCCAGTTCTCAACTGCTGTTCATTGGCATGTCTCCATTGAAGTGAATGGAGCTGCACTGATTTTCACCAGCTAAGGACCTGGTACTTTTTCTAGTCCTCGTTTACTCGTTACACGTTAATGTACAATACCGACTGTTATTTTAAGCAATGCGTATTCCTGCAGAGTGCCCAGTGTGGCACAGCTTGTGTGGTGGGAGGTGCCCGGCTGTGCGAGTGGATTGGGTTGGGAGGGGGGTCCCATGGTGTCTGTAGCCTGTACCTGGATAGCCGTGTCTTTCCCTCCCTTCTGCAGCCCCACCCACATTATAAATAGTCATTAGAAACCGCCACTTTGCAAGTGGCTGGCAGAAGTAATTTGCATGAAATGGCCGTTGTGTGGCAGACTGTAACTGACAGCGATGGGTCTGTTCAGAGAAGAAAGTTTATTTTCAGAAGTTTGATTCATTTTGGCCACATCCCATTTTGACAGCGTGTGATGTGACATTGACACATCACACTTGTATGCAAGACAAGGTAATGATTTAATGTACAACTCTGCTTTGTACAGCAACACAATGTGTCAACATCCGAGAACAAATTGAAGAGCTGAGATCATCCCAACCTTACCAGGCAACGCAATTCATACTTTCTAAAGATGACAATGTAACAGGCCCTTGGAAAACCTTCTTTCTTCTGTGCAGACAAATGCAGCAGGTCTCATGGTGCTATAGAAAACAAGATTCAGAAATCACCAGTTTAGATCTATACCTGAGGATCTGGCCCCAGTGCAGACACTAAACATCCCGTCACGTAGTTTAACAAGGTTCAGGAAGCTGTAAAGCTGCCCCACTGAGACCTCCACCCCCAGGGCACACCGACTCAGCTGCCAAATGCAAAGGGCCAAATTCTACCCTGCTGGAAGTGGTAGAGGGGACCAGCGGCCAGACACTGGACTCGACTCAGGAGACGTGGGGGCAGCTCTGCCGCAGTGAGACTCTCTCGGCCTTGTGGCTAGACAGACCAATCTCATGCTCTGTGGCGGCAGAGGGGCCTTCAGTTGGTGGGTGAAATGATTAATTCTGCGCACCAAGCGATTCCCAACCTACCCTTGTCCCCCAGGATCTCCCCGAGGAGGGGGCTGCTTTCTTATTGTTTTGCCAAAAGCTATTTTAATGTGAGCAACTGCATTTCCCGCCCCGACCGATAGACAGCGGGGATCAAAGGGAGCTTCCCCATGGCAGGTCCTAGGCAAGTCCCTTCCACATAGCCACATGTTTCTAATGGACGAGTGAAGTGTTTGGACTACCCCCTGCAAAGGCCGTTCTTCACTCCGGTCCATTCCAGCCCGAACATCCCTGCCGGTTTTGAGACTTGCGAGGTTACAAGTGGGAAGGGCTCAGGGCGTGGAAAGCTGGGGCGTTGCATTACATGCTCCAGCCTCCCGAAAAGGTCAGGTCTGATGTGGCTCACGTGATTTCCTCTCCCAGCCGGGCGCGTGCTGGCTCAGCCCTGCGCTGTTTTCACTCCTGGATTGTGCCAGGGGGGTGCCAAACCCACAGCTGCTGTTTGAAAGGACTGCGGCTGACGGCTGCGTTGGAGGGGTTTCCCGCATTCTGGATGTAGCGTGGCCTGGTCGTAGGATAGGGTGGGAAATTGAACCTGGAATGATTCTGGCAGGATTAGGACTTCAGCAGATCTGATGTCTTCCTTACCAGTCCCTAGAGCCACAGCTGGGAGCCCATCCGAGTTCCTGTAACTTGTCCTTTTAACCTACACATGTGTTTGCAACCTGACCACTGTAGACTGCAGCTCATGGGCTGTCACTACCCAAATTCATTGGCCCAGCCTCTTTTATTGCCAGTGTCCTTGGGACGGTGCACAGCGACTAGAGAGGGAGTGAGCAATGGTGTGTGTGCCAGTAGGAGCTGTGTGACCCCCACTGTATCGCACAAACCCCAGGGACCTTGGGACGGAAAGGGGAGAGTTCCCATCCTGGTTGCCAGCCTGAGCCTCACATCTGTAGGGCAAGGTTAGAGCAGCACTAAATTAATTAACACAACTAACCGCTAGCAGGCGTAATGTGATAGCTGTCAAGTGTCAGTTCCACACTCACCGTATTACGCACACACATGCACACACACACACACACACACACACACACACACACGGTACAATCACTTTCAATTCTGTGTTCGAAACCCCGATGAAAAGCCTGGGCCCTGCCCGTCAGTGGAGCCTGGCTACTGCCGTTCAGTCCTTCGTCTCCTAGGGCTGGCACTTTGCACCAACAGGAACCTCTGGGAATGTGAACTAACTCCTGACCCACACTCCACGCAGTCAGGGTCGCTGGTAGGTCGGGGCCCCACATACCTGGGGTGACAGACTATAGCCTGGAAGAGCTGACATTGGAGTTCAGGCTGGACTATGCAGGCATATCGACTTCTGAATGAGATAACAAAGGCAGCTGCATCATACCCTGTGCAACACAAACATCAAGCACACACACACACACATACACACACATTGCTTCAGAGCTGCTGGTTAGCTGCTCATGCAGAGGGAATAACTCTGTTGCTCTTGCTCACATGAACCATTGTAATAAATTCTACTTCTCCCCGCAGACACTGCATTATCGCTCCACTTAATTTAACTCAGTCCAGAAAGAGGCACGGTGAATGCAATCTGGGTCCCGGAGTCTATTCTTCTCAGGAGATGGACAATATTGCCAATTTACATACCACTTACCCTGGGAAGTTGATATTTACAGCCTCCAATGGCTCTTTATTCAGAGGTGCAATTGCCATGGCTCCAGAGCACCTAAATCTCACAAAAAGCATTTTCATTGCCCCATCAATCTCGCCTCTTCCCGAGGTTTAATAGGATTCGCTTAAAAATATTTAACAGAGTAAAACCACCATGACTGAATATCATTCCCTGCCCTGCCTTGAGATACTAACCGCGAGCGGCTCTCAGCTCCGGGCCCTCGGCTCCAGCTGCCCTTTGCTCTACACACTTAACTCCTCTGGCCCTGGCGGCCCTGGGTCTTCCGAAGACGTTACCTTGAGACAGGTGTGAGTCTCGTTAATTACTGTCCAGCCAAGCACCTGCCCCACTTCTCCTCCTCCAGCAGCGAATGCAAGGGCTCTGCACCTGTCAGGGGCTCAGCCCTTCCCTCCTCTGCCATGCACAATAACCTCTACTCATGGGTGGGTAGCTGCAAAGGGGGAGGGTTCTCTGGAGACCCAGGGCATGCTTGGCAGAGGCTGGGCGCAATGCCTGAGGGAGGGGCTGGCACTCAAGGGCAGACGCTGGCTGCTGCAGGACTGCCCTGAGCTGCGTAGCTGGTAGATCAGGCAGCAGCAGCTGGGTTTTATAGGTCCCAGTAAAAGCAGCTGCTGATGCAAATGGCTGCCAATGCGCCACTCTTTACCTTCACACACGGCTTAGCTCTGGCGTTGACCGTCTCGGAGACACCGCCAAAGCACAGGGCCTTCTGCACACTGGCCTTCGCGCTGCACCGGGGTTTGAGTCCCAAAAGGGGATCTGCGTGCACTGTGCTGGGAGGGGCCTGATACTGGGGGCACACGCTGCAGGGCTGGGAATCCTGGGGGGTTTGTCACCCCTCCCGAGCAACCACTGCTGGGGAAGGGTTAGGATCCGAGCTCATGGCCCGGCAGAACTTTGCTGTCCGAGGCTCTGCCAAGCAGCATCAATGAGCCAGTTGCCTGACAGCTGTAGCCTAGCTGATTAACTTGCTTGTGTGTATCTATAGAGAGACCTTTTCTATAGCTTAAGTGTCTGGTTTATTGTAATAGGTTTATAAATGTATATTAAAGGAAGTTTGGCAAGAAACCTACAGGCCAAAACCCTGTATGTTAATAACCCAGGTTATCAAGGAGGGGTATGTGAATATTAACCAGAGCTTTGTTGCATATAATACTATATTACCAGATGTATCTTTTGAAGAGCAGTTATGCAATTGTAACTTCGGAACTCTGATTATTTGACCACTTACGATCTCATTGATGTGAATAAAAAGTCTTTAAGGCTGTATCTGTCTCAGTGTGAGCTTCCTGTCATACCCCCGAGGGGGCCTTGGTAAATTCTGTGGAGCCTGATTCTGGACAAGAACTTTTATTTTCCGATCAAACAGATTGGTGAGCCTAAACTCATAGAAATGAATATTAATAATTCATTACGATTAATATTATTACTTAATACAATAGAATTAAATTGAACAATTACATTACTATAACTAACACACCCTAAATCAGGCTCCACAGTTCCTGGGCGTCACGCAGTCCCAGAATTATCTGGTCTCCACCCCGCAGGGGAGACAGCCAGCTATCCCACCCAGCACAGGCGCCATGCTGCAGCAAAAGATTATTCCAAGCAAAGCCTGACTCGCCTGGTTGTAAATCCATCCTAGAAATGTGCAGGATTGCACAGCGGTGACTCCGTAACGTCTGAGCTGCGATCCTAACTCGGAGACGAGACTGCTGTTCTAGTTCAAGTCCATTACGGAATTTAAATACTGTGCAACTTAATGGAGACATTTATGATTGTTCAGGACGCTGTGAACTGCTCTCCTGTTGTGCCATACAGGGACTGGAATGGCATTTGGCTCTGTGCTGTCTGGCCATAAAACCACTGGAAGATGAGGTTTATCTTCGGAGCATGCTGCGTGGGATGTCTACCCAGCCGGCCCCATGCTGCGTGAGGGCCGCGTTCCTCCACACACGGACTACCCGAAAACAGAGAGACTTGTGTCTCACGTCGGCGGCACCGCTGAAAAACAGCCTTTAACTGCTCGTCAGAGGAGGCCAGCTTTGCAGTCCTGAGCCCGCATCTCTAATGCAGTGTGGTGGTTGCCATGTGTGTGTAGCAGCCTGGGAGATTGGAGAAGGGCAGGGAACCACTAAAAGCTTCCCCCCCCCCCCCATCCATTACTGCCCTTCAACTCCGGCCGGGCCCCCTGCCCTCATCCTGCAGGGCCAAGCACAGCAATAATGAACCCAGGAGGGGGCTGTTGGAGCAAAGAGACTGAGCCAACCGGGGACACCCCCCTCCCCCCGCCGGGGCTAATGCCAGCATCTCCCCAGAGCAGCACACGCCAGCTGACAGCACCACCTCTGGAACCTGTATGTCATGGGCCATTTGTCCAGTGTAACATAGTGAAGGCTGGTGTCAAACTGCCCCCACCCCTGAGCTCCAGGCCTCGCTGGTCTCTGGGTTCCCTTCAGCTAGGGGGACCAGACTGCAAGTGTGAAAAATCAGGATGCGGTGTGTGTGTGGGGGGGTTGTTATAGGCGCCTGTATAAGAAAAAGACCCAAAAATCGGGACTGTGCCTATAAAATCGGGATATCTGGTCACCCTACCTCCGGCCCGTCACAGCGTGACGCTGTCGCCATGGGAACATGCCAGGTCTGCTTAGACCTCCCCCCACATCCCCTCAAACAAAAAAGTAACTTGATTATTATGGGATATACATCCTGAAACACATCCGCTCACCCTGCAAATGGCACGATCAGGGCTGCAGCTCAACTTGGATGGCCAGCTCCTTGGGGCACCTCAGGGCCCTGGGCCGGGGGTGGGGTTCCTAGAAACTGCCGCACTACAAATAACAACAAACACACACACCACGGGGGCCCAGCGTTTCAATGGTCTTGAGGCACAGTCACTCAGCCCTGCAACGCCTGACAGATTTGGGAGCTTGCCATGGGGATTGTGGCTCACAAGTGCGCTTTGGGACCATAAATCTGTTCGGCGGTGCAAGGCTGAGCACAGCAATGTCTCAAGAACCTCTTTAAACCTCTGGGCGCTCGTGTTTCGTGAGCTGGGCTGCAGGGGGAAGGAGCTCACGGATGTCATGTCTCCACTGCTCCTCCTCCATCGGGCAGTTGCTTTGGCTTGTGGCTCAATGTGCCGTATGACAATGGGTTTTAGTCTAGAGCGCATGGGGATGGCTAGACATTGGACCCCGCTCTTCTCCCAGGGGTGCTGCCCTTGGGACCATGCGTGGGAATGAGGTGCTTTGTCGAAGCCACAGTCTCCCGGGCAAAGGCCCCAGGCTTTAGGGTAGGCACCACATGTGCCAAGGGGGTGAGAGAATGGAGGGGAGCTGGAGAACGCTGCTACGTAGCCCATGGTACGAACACAGACCCCACGCCTGCCGCAGCGTTCGCCACGTCTGCCTCTCCGCCTGCCCAGCCGGCTCAAAGCCGATGCGGGGCGGGGGTTGGGGGGGGTCACAGGGCCTCTTTTTGCCTTGGTAAAAATGTCTGAGCCAACTTCCTCCTCCGCCTCTCCCCTGCATTCCTTTCTCTGTCTTTCCTTCCCTGGGCAGGTCAGCTGACCTCTCTCCAACAGGTTCAGAGGTAGAGAGGTGGGGGGAAGGGACAGGGCGTTGCCTGCTCTCTTACACTATCAGCCCCTATTCCTTCACACAGACACTTAGAAATGCATAGGGGAAACTGAGGCACATACACAGTATTCCTACTCCATCACAGTGCCATCCTGCCGTGGCCCCAGGAGACTGGCCCCAATCCCGGCCTTCTGGGAGCCAGGGCCAGTCTGTCCACGCTTATCACTGCCCCTTTCCAAGGGTCTCTGCTACTCAAGCAGGCCACAGGCAGGGCCCTGCAGACCCGAGGCGAGGTTTGGAGGGAGGAGCCATGTCCTGGGTGTGGGAGGGTGGCAGAATTGGGACTTGAACCCACTTCACCAGAATCCCAGTCCAGGGCACAAGACCAGCCTGCGTCTCTCTGAGCTGGAACTTGTCCTTCCGCAGCCAAACCACATGCCCACAAGAACAATTTTTCCAGCCTTTGCTCCAGGTAGAAGAGATGTCAGACATCTATTTCCCCATTCCTGCTCCTGCGGCACAGCCCCCTCTGACAGAGAGACCTTCTCTTCCTGCCTTTCTCTGCGTGGCCGAGAGCACACGGTCCATTCAGTAAAGCCCAGCCGGTGAGCGTGCACGGAGCCACCACCCCGGCAAATTACTCTCCTTATTCGGATGATCAGCGTGTATGGCCCATTTGCAGAAGTGGCGGGAGAAGTACGACTTCCCCAGAGAATTGCCCATGGCTCATTACAGGCTTTTTACTAACACAGCATGTCTGGAACGGGTCAACTGCCGGCCAGGGGACAGGCCAACCAAGAGCAGAAACTTAGGCAATGTCCCTGTTTGTTGCAATTAACCAGTTAACAAGCTGGAACTTCAAAGTTCACCTCCAGCTAATGGGTTACTAGATTTTCACTGTGAAAATAGCACCGCGCTTTTCTGGACAATGATTATTAATGAGGCCATAAAGCCAGCGTCATTGCTGGGATCAGGTAATTGCTAGGAACTTACTGTGAGCGCGGATGAGGAGCTGAAGTCGAGGGGTTCCCAGAGTGAGGATGTTAAGACCAGGGACAGTCCGGCCCGGTTCCTCTCTCTGCCTCCTTGGCCGGGGTCTCATGATCCCCTGAGGGGGAGGCGTTCCCAGCGCTCCATGCAGAGCAAGGCCGAGGGTCAGTGCCGGTCAAGAGGAGCGCTCTGGGCAGGTTTACCTGGCTCCCCTGGGCAGCATTTTTGGGCCCTCGCCCCTCTTTGTGAGCCAACACCACCATGGAGTGAGCAGAGGACAATGGTCCCAGGGCCCCTCACTCTTCCCTCGGGGCACTTCATGGAGCTTAAGGCAGACGGGACCATTAGACCAGGCTCCGGTTCCCCCTCCAGTGTTTGTTGTCAGACGGGGGTCGAGGTGCAATGAAGTCTGAGGACCCCTGGGATAGACCTTTCGGGGAGGATCCAGCCAGGCTACCAAAGGAGCAGGTGTAGCTCCGGCACACAGTGGCTTTCCTTTGGTGGGAACTAGCCAGGATGGTGGCTGTTTTGGGGCAGACATTTTTCAGAGGGTCATTTCTCCTGGGAGTGGTACCATGCGACGAATGTTGTTGAAGAGGCAAGACATACGCCCGGGAATGGTTGGGGCTGTAGCTCTCCTCTGCCGCGTTGCAGGGTCTGTTCTAGGAGGAGTTGATGCGGGGGGTTGGGGAGTTGTACAGAAACTATCTGCAGAGCAGTCAGCTGCCTCGGTCTGGGGTGGGGGGGAGGAGCCCCAAAGTCAATGTCAGCTTGTGGAACCAGCCCCTGTCCTGGGGGCCGGCTCTAAAACTGCACAGCTAGGAGGAGACGCGTCCAGCGGGAGTAGAGCGGAGAGACAGAGACACTGTTCAATGCAACAACTTCATCCAATAAGCCAGAAAACCAGCTTCCACTTTAGCCAATTCCGGGAATCGCTCTAGCGTGGCTCAGTGGGATGGAGATCCACCAGCAGGGGAACTATTTCCTGAGCCGCAGAGGGGCAGGAGCCCAATTCAGCCCATTAATTAATGCCAGATAATTAGACAGTTGTTGGGCTGTAACAACTCAGTTCCTGGCAATGTTCCCTTCTCTACATGAAACACTAAGTCAGAGACAAGGTTTGTCAGGCAAAAGATGGGGGCTGGGCTTGGGGGTTTACAGCTCCAGACTCTCCCTCCGGAGATCTGAGTTCAAGTCCCAGCTCTGCCAGAGACTCTCTGGGTGACCGTGGGCAAGTCTCTTAATCTCTCTGTGCCTCCGTTCACCCTGCCTGGAATGGGAGAATGGTACTTCCCACTGCGTGGCCGGGGGTGTTGGGAGGTCCAAACCAGGCGTGTTGGTGATATTGAAAGTATCACATGATCTTTCAGAAGGGCTATATCTTGGGCACCTCTGGCTCAAACACTCTCCCCCCCCCCGCCCCAAATTTGGCTCACTCACCCTACCCCAGATGGCCATGGGGCATAGCGATTTTCAAGACACTCTGTGTAAGGGTGAGGATTTCAGAGTACTGCACCTAGAGGGGAAAATACTTGTTCAACAGTGAGTTTCAACCTAACGCTAGCAGGGCTCCTGCTCCTACAGGCAGGGCATGGTTCGGTTCCTGGGCCAGGCTGTACCATACTGACCCCCCCCCCCGCCCCCCCCCCCCCCGGCTGGTGAGCTCCCGTGGAGGGGCTGGGGTGCAGCAAAAGAGCATCGTCCCCTGGTGATTAGTGAGCCCCGCACCCCCCGGTGCAGACAGGCTCCTCGATCAGTCCCCACCACGCCAGCCTGCCCCCCAGACGAGGGCCGCCCCCAGGACAGGGGTTCTCAGTCTATTTACCATTGTGGGCAGCCTGTGCAGCGCTCTGTGTGTTCTGTGGGCAGCACCACACAACACACACACTCCCCTGAGGGTGTCCCGCCGGCTGCAGGGAGCACAAGTGGCGGCAGGCCGAGGGCCACTGGCCTAGGCATCTACACTCACTCCCCCCCCCCACCCCACCCCCAGCTGGACTCGCGCTTTCCCCAGCATCCTGGAGAGCAGACCAGCGAGGCCCTTGGCACAGAGGAAAAGTGATGGAGCCAATGCGAGACGAGCGGCAGGGCCCCACTCCTGCAAACAAGCATGCACCTGACATTACTGCCATCAGCAGGACCAAGAAGATACTGACCCCTCTGTCCCAGCTGGAGGGGCGAGTGCACTAGCCCCTGGACTTGCTAAAGCCTCTGATGATTCCTTGACAGCGCCCGTGTGATCGGCGGAGACAGCTCCTGGTGGAGGCCAGCTGAATTAATTGGTAGACTCGGGGGAGCGCAGAGGAGTTCACCCATTTTCGTTTCCGTTCAGCTTCCTTCTAGCAGCTGTCGCTCCTGCCAGGAGGCTGAAAGGGGCTTTTGTTGATGTAGATTGAGCATTAATATTCAAGGCCCTGGAGAGAAGAAACAGGGGCGGAGGAAGAGTCCCACTGAATCGCTTATTTCTAAAGGCCTAGTTCTGTGCTGCGTTTGCATTTTACGTGCCGGCTGTACGCGGCTTCATTTACTCAATAAAACAATTACCGGCTTCACGCACCGGCCTCTTCGGTGGTTTTCCCTCTACCCCATCCCTCCCCCCACACTGACCCACAGTAAGAGCCCAACAGCTTGAATCTGTATGGACAGTGAGCCCGCTCTGCTGATCCCGCCACGGTCACCCGCCCTTTGGAATAACGTGGAGGGAACCTTCCCCTTCTGAACAGCTGGAGATGACTCTGCACCCGCGAAAGTACCCGGGACGGAGCCTTGAGGTAGAACCCAGGGCAAGAGAGATCACTGACCGGCTTCCACTCCCCCGCCAGGCTCTGCAGCAGGAGGGGAGGGTCTCTTTTCAGCATAAACTATTGACACATTCTGTCACACCTTGCCAGAGCTTAAACTACTAATTGGCTGATAATTGCCATCTGTGCTAATTGGTGCATTTCACGGGAGCACCTGAAATAAACCCACACAGACAAGTCGTGGCACAGCTGGCATTGGGTTTCATATAGGATCTCTTTATTGCAACCTTCAACCATGAGTCAATACATACAAAATTAACAAATGTCAATAGAGCTTTATTAATTATATTATTATTCCAAAACAATAGTGATTCCTGGAGACGCCGGACTAGAATTCAAATCGTGAAATGTACAGTGTCCCTTGTGTTCTTATATTACATTTGTTTGAAACTTATAAAAATATATATTGACTTTTCCCGTATGTATTTACAATATATAACACGTGGTTAATGAATATCAAAAAACCTAAACTGCTGAACCAACTTGATTCCACTTGTGGTTCGGGAGGGGGAGGGCGAGTCTTTAATACCTCGCTAGTTTGAACACACGCGCTCTTGTTAAATCAAAGGATGGAGCTCATTGTATCGAGCACTTTGGATCATGCTCATTTCAGCCTGTCGCCTCCCTCGGGTCTCGTGGGTACCGGCGCTATTGAATAAGATGCTAGTTTTCCTACTTCAAAACCTCCCCCCTCAATATCCCCCAGCAGAGAGACACCCCCTGGCCCCGCCCCACTTTGGTGTGGGATTACGGGACTTGTGGCCATTCCAGAGACCTGATCATATTAGGCCCGGGCCACATTGCGCAGGGCCCGACCCTCCCTGTGAAGTCCTTCAGGACAGGGCCTGCCTGAAGACAAGCGGGTTTAACAAACAATGGGAGAGGAGGAGACCCGCTCCGACTGGCACAGCCGGGAATGCCGGTGCCACACACAGGCTCCCAACGCAGCCAATGCCAGTGCAGCTGAACAGCCGGGACCCTTTACAATTATCCCCCCCGCCCCAGGGACAGCCCAAATTGCTGCACCCCGGCAGAGTGGCATTTCCAATGGTGAGCTATGGGTCAGGGATTATATGGAAAAGCCCTTCAGTGTTGCTCCCTGCTAGTGGCTTGAGGGGGCCATTATGCTACCAGGGGCAAGGGGTGGAAAGATGACCCCGAGGAAGTCAATAATATCCCCTAGCATGAGAAGGGGCTCACAGGCTCAGGTCTGCTCCACGCACTGCCTGACACATTCTCGGAGCCTCCAGTCTTTGGCCACTGGGAGATCAGCTACTTATGTACAAGATAATGGCCTCGAAGGTCAAAGGTACAGACCAGAAACTCCGATTTGGGTTCAGTGGCTTTTCCCACTCCTGGAGCAGGGGAGAGGAAGACCAGAGCACAGTCCTACGTGGGTGGGATTCTGCCACCCACACAGATCCTCGGTGCCTTGGCCGGATTAATGTCTCCCATCTAATCCTCTTGTAATTGCATTTATTAGCTGCAGTAAAGCCTGCGGATTACCAAAAAGTGTTCGTTCTTCTCCTCTCTACACTAATGCCCCCATGGGAAAGAGAGGGAGCATTAAACCTTCCTACAGCCCAAGTGATCAGGGCATCCCTGTGAGAAACAGAGGAGGGAAGCCGGTTCTCGCTGTGTCAAAGGTTGGATGGGAAAGAAAATCAATTCCCTTGGTGGAGCAGCTGACAAACAGTGCTGCTAATTCATTGAATTATAAGGCGCTGAACACAGCCCTAAAGATTAGCTACTAATGGGATAGACGTTTATATTAAAAATAGAACAACCGTCTATAACTGGGGCCCTACCAAATTCACAGCCATGAAAAACACATCACAGACCGTGAAATCCGGCCTTTGGTGGGCTTGTACCCCCTACTAGAGAGATTTCACGGGGGAGACCAGCGCTTCTGAAATTGGGGACTTGACCCGAAAGGGAGTTGTGGGGAGGGGGCAAGTGGTTATTTTACAGGGGTCACAGTATTGCCACCCTTACTTCTGCGCTGCTGTGTTCAGAGCTGGGCGGCCGGACAGGACTGGCTGAGGACGGAGAGCCCGGCTTTGCAGGCAGCGGCACAGTAGTAAGGGTGGCAACGTTCTGTCTTGTTTCTGCTGACACAGACACCATTGGATGGACTACAAGAAACAAAGAGCCCCTTCCAATGACCACGCTTGAGCCCCTCACAAGAGATAGCCAGAAAAGTAATTAAACTCCCAGATTCACTTGGGAAACCGGTGGAGTCCAGTTAACATGAGACACAGCAGTTTGCGATTCTGCTTATAATTGGGAAGAACATTTGGAAGATTAATTCAATGGGTGAAACACTAGAATAAATTGTTAAAGAAATTGTGTGGCATGTTTTGCAGACCTCAGTTCATTCGTGTAGCCATACCCTGCGCCCTTTCCAATCTTTCAACACCTGTTTAAAGAGTAGACCCCAGAGCCGGACCTGTTATTCCAGAAATGGTCTCCACAGCCTCTCTGCGCACCATTCAGAGTGCAGACGACCCTTAAATGATCACAGCCAAGAGGCTACAGATACTGGGAACCCAAGGGAAGATTTCAAATGCAATGAAATGATCAGGAATCAAGTTGGTTCAATTTCTTACCTAGAGGACTAGAGTAGACTTTCTCTAGAGATAAAGTGTAAACATAAAGAGCGTACAAATTGCACTTGATCCTTAGGATCTGGCATTTCTACCAAACAAAGGTTTCGGTTCACAATTATTATTTGTCTGGGTAGGAAACAACAGGATATTGAATAAGTGGGCTGGAATTCAATGGACCCTGAAAACAAATTCTTCCCATTAAAAGCTAACCAGGTGACATTGGGGCAGGTGTATTTTTCTTAACTGAAGAAGTGACAAGGAGAAGGGAGTTTATCTACCCAGGGAGAGTTCCCCACCCCAGCAATGCCCCCAAGAAATGGTTGTTGAAAGGCATGTTGTTTCCCGCATGCTCTGTAGATTTTTAGCACAAATGACAGGGCCCGTTCTGCACAGGACAATATTTCTTATCTCTTGCTTTGCACACAATTTGTGCTCTGGTTACTCCATTGTTCCTCACCTTTACTACCAGGAATTGCTTACGTTTGTCTCAGAAGCCTGCAAAGAAAGGAGGCAACTCCCACAAGGTCAGCTCGCACAGTCCGAGCCGCGGGGATTCAGGATCCTTTGACAGGAGAGTTCAGCTGTGGCATTGCCTGAAAGATTCCACATGGGCAGGAACATTACAAAGAGCTTTAGCCAGGACCTCTGTTGTATTTAAAATACACCCTCTTGGTGTCTAATGCAGTGACAAGATGAACACTCTCTGTACATCCATCCTCAGGGCCATACAACTGCCCCTTGGTGGAACTAAACAGATATAAATCCAGCCTGAGGAGGCAAGGAGGCAGTACAAAATAAGCAGGAAAGCAAGCTAGCCAAGTCCCATGTAACTGTCAACAGAGAGTCACAAAACACACACACATCATTCCCCACCTTACAGGCAGTGTTCGTGAAACATTATCTGAGAAAATCCCCTCTCAGGAAGAACATGCCCATTCGCTTTGAGAATGCAACGAAACCCACATAAATCTGCCAGCAAAACCATTGGTCTTCAGGACTCCGGAATCTGAACAGATCCCACACAGCACCTGAGCCAAAACAGAATTCTACTCAAGTATGGGCAATTAAAAAAGCCCACCTTGGAGTAAATCTTTCTGAATAAAAGAAAGAGATCCCCAAATGAACAGGCTCTGCAGGGTCACCACGCCAGTGAGAGAAATGAAAACATACCATTGCCTCTTGGTTGCATCACCCCTACGAGAGCAGAAGGAAGGATGCCCAGGCAGTGGTAAACACTGGGCCAACATTCCAGGAGAGATGAGGAGTTAAGGTCCTGTATTTAGTTTCAATTTAGTTTTCTATCCCTATGGTGCAGTCTAGTAGGCACAGCTGAATCCCAATGCAAACAGATTTCTAAATGTGCTTTGAATACTTTCCACTGCATTAATTCCCTTTGTAAATTTTTGTCTTTCACCATCAATAATTCACTTGTACTGCTTATAGATGATAATCAAAGGCCTACAAAACTCTGCACATCCAACTGAATCCAGGCTGCAAAAAGCTATTTAATTAACTAAGTTAAAGGAAGCATGTACTGCTAAGCAAATGCAGGGTCTGATCCCTGACTGTAGTCAATGGGTGCATTTGATGTGCAAGGAATGCAGAACTGGTCTGATATTTACAATAAAACCAGGTGCTGATACTGCCTGTCTTGTCTGGATTTCATGACCGCTTCAGAGATCCCATTGGTTCATCGATTCCGTTCTGATACCCAATTCCAGAATTTCCTGTCTTGGGATCTAATCCAGCAACACCACCATTGAAATTCCCTCAAACGGACACCCCGACTGTGGCTAATCAAACCAACTCCCAAGCAGTGCAGAGCATTCTCGCCACAGACAGCGCACACAGCCCAACCCTTCCTGGTGCTACGGCACCATGCGTCTCTCCCCCAGGGACGAGCTTTGGGATGCACCGTCCGGCTCTGACACCGTATGTGATACTGATCCATGATGTGAAACATCAGGATTGTGCTACGATTTAACAGGGTGATTCTGACAAGCCAGTTCTCTTCCTGCTTCAGAGAACAGTTTTAGGGAGTTCATTGGGACAGTCTATGGGGGAGAAATGGAGACTACTCACCCGTAACCAGAGTTGTTCATTCAGTGGCTGTGGGCACGTCCCAGCACTGGGAATGGACAGAGTCCAGGTGAAGAAGAACAGATACATGCCATATTCTTCTCAATAACTCCAGACTGACTCCCTTGTTTTATCTCTCCCATTTCGGATGGAATCTGGGAACGTTTCCCTGCCACTTTGGTTTTAATTAGTTATTTTTCACACACTTAATGAGGTAACTCGTGGAATGGAATGGATCACACTGGGGAAAAGTGGGAATTCAGAACCCCCTGAAGGCCAGGAAAGGATGGGCCAAGTCACCTTTCACAGCTGAGCCATTGGCGCGTGCTGTGCTCTGGACTCTATACAAGAGAAGGTATCGTGGGGTCAGGAAAACACATCCGCTTGTATAAAAAATACCGCTGGATTTATCAGTAGAACGCTAGATACTAAAACGCTGTCAAATCCCATTTAAAACAGTTCACAAGTGTCCAGTCCACCCTGTTAACCTAGGTACCATGAGAAACGGCATCATTGTAGCTTGACTCTCATCCTACAAAACATTGCTGGGGGAAAACACAACCAACCAAGCACACTGCACTAAACTGCTGCTGGGAGAACCCGGGACAGGAAGCGCCAACTCCTGGACTCCCTCGCTACTCTGGCTTGAGTAGCCTGCAGCAGACCTGTGCTTCCTCCCTCCCACTCCCACAGCTGCGCTCGGTCAAGTCACGGAGATTTGGTCCAGTTTAGGGGCCAGCTCCCGGCCCTGCTGCACCACTGTCCCCAGGGAGTTTGAAGTCACCACTCCGAAAGTGTCGGTCCCTGCTGGGCTCACACCTGCACGCCTCGACCGTGCATCTGTATCACCTGGGCGCGCAGGGTCTGGATCCCACTCAGGATGGTTTTCTGATGTTCCATGGAGGTGATTCCCAGACTCAGGACATCTCTGGAAAACAAGCCCCACAGCAGAGGTGAGTTCACAGCGGCAGACCCCCAGGCCCACCATCAAATGGTGGAAATGGAGATTTTAGACTAAAAGGCGACTGTGGACTCAGGGTTACAGCTCGTGTGGACACGAAGGCTCATGCAATGCTCTTGGGAGCAGCCAAAGGAGACAGCAACTCAGGGACAGAGACTGTTCAGTGACCATGGATGCTCACAGCGTACTGAGCACGTCACAGGCAACAGATGCCAGCTCTGCCCTGCAGACTTTGGATGGAGTCCCACACTGTAATCGCCACTGGGTGCAACAGAAAGACTGGAACAGTGACAGGAGTCATGACGAGAGAGGCTAAACCCAAGGGAAGCAGGCGGGAGGCGAAGGGTCACAGTGAGGTCAGAAGCTCACGTGGGGGCGACGCTACCTGTATGATCTGGAATAGGACTATTTATAAGAACTGGACTGGGAGACGTAGCCGGCCAGCTGCTCACCCATAAATACTATAAGTGGCCTCCTGTTTTCCAGTTTTAAATTCTGAACAGGTGAAACAAGGGACAGATACACACACAAACACATGCAGCTCCAGCCTCTCCTGGAGCACGTTCTCCCAGGGGTCAGACGCTCCCGGCATCTCTCTCGCTCACATACAATAGCAGCTGCCCGGTATTTCAGAACAGGACTTGTTAAGCTGCATCTATTCTCTTGGTTTATTCCGAGGACTCTTCACTTACTGGACCGTCATCCTTGCCACAGACTCCAGGTAGCAGTACCCTGCCGCGGTGAAGTTATCTTTGTACCTGCCCATCTCGATGGCTTCCAGCCACTCCCCCACGGAGCTGAAAGACGGGAAGGCGGAGAACGTGCGTTCGGCCAGGGGGATGGATAGATTGTGAGGCCTGCCAACTCAAACAGCACACGAGCAGTTAGATCGCACCACAGGAAGGTTAGGGACGAATCTGGCAGCTACCGCTCCAGCAGGCTGGAAGTGGGCTTGGCCCATGCCAGTTTTCAGGGAACAATTGAGGGAAGGCACATGGACATTTAACCTGGGCACTGGCCATATAAGGGAGGGGAGAACTGCGGGCTCCCTAATCCTCCGTGGGGAGCCGGGATCACAGAATGTTCTGTGGCTCCATCAGGCGCCGCACAGATGGGGGGAGGGCGGGAGGACAGACTCCTTGGGGACCCTCTGGAATCCTGCCCCCCCCCCCCTGCCCCCGCCCCGTGCAATGAGGTCGTATTGGTTCTGCTGCGTCCAGGGCCCTGTGTTCCCAGAGGAGCGGGAGGGTAGTGCTGGGGCCAGTCTGGCTACACTGCAATTCAAAACCCTCGCTGGAGCCAGGACCTGGCAGGTCCATATTACTGGGGTCAGCACGCAGTGAACTCAGCTTCAACTGACCAGGAATCCCTCAGTCCAGCCCGATGCCATGGGGTTGGCTGGACTCAGAGAGCCCAGTCCAGCAGTGCCTGGCTGGGGATTACTGCAGTGATTTAGATGGAGTGGCTCTGGATCTACTTCAGCGTCGCTGAGTCCAGCCCTGGGTCACCCTGTGCGGTGTGGCCTAGGGGCTACACACAGAGGCCAACGCCCCGGCGTTCTAGAATGAACGAGAACGGTCGGCGGGGGAGCAGATTTTCACCTGGTACAAGTGGAGGTGGCACATGTCAGCGGCTCTGGGTTTTGGAGCATCTTGCTCAGGATATTGTGGATGTGCGAGAACTTGGGCCTCTCGTTTCGCTCCTTCTGCCAACAATCCAGCATGAGCTGGTGAAGCGGGGGCTGGCAATTCATCGGGGGAGGCAGCCGGAACCCATCCTCGATGGCCTTTATCACCTGAAATCCCACAGAAGAGAGCTGTACAAAGGAGTCACTCCAGAGCAGCAGAGCAGTGCCTGTCTGTCAGCGCTACCGGAGTACGACATTCGAGAGCGCAGAGCAAAATGACTCAGAGGAAACATTTTTCACCACAAATTGCCGATCTGGGTCAACTGAAACATGGGAATTCGTGTTGAAATTCTCAAATTGTTTGGTTTTGGTTGGAACTCCCCCCCCCCCCCCCCTGAGAAAATCAAAACGTTTGTTTTGAAAATGTTAAAACAAAGTGTATCGATTCAAAATTATTTCTTTGTTTCAAAATTTCTTTCAATGTCATAAAAATTTTAAAAGGGTAAAAAAAATGGAAAAGTAAATGAAAAGTTTTGTTGCAGGCTGAAGAGAACATCCTGCTTAACCAGAAACAATTGTTTTTACATCGTTTGGGTTATTTGCATAGCTCTGCCCTGATAGGCCAAAAATCTGACAAATGTCCCCCTGCCTCCCTTTAACCCAAGATGCAAATACACAGACACTCAAGTGACATGCATGGCTTGCGATTGGGGTGACCAGACAGCAAATGTAAAAAATCGGGACTGGGGAGTGGCGGTAATAGGAGCCTATATAAGAAAAAGATCCAAAAATCAGGACATCTGGTCACCCTGGTTGTGATTCCCGCTATCCCCGAACGCTCGGCATTGAAACATGGTCACGGCTCAAGTCCTGCTCTCTCCATGGGGTCAGAGTAAGGTGGCTGCAAAGCGACTCACATCCTGGTTGGACATGTCCCAGTAGGGTCTCTCCCCGTAAGACATCACCTCCCACATCACGATGCCAAAGCTCCACACGTCACTGGCGGAACTGAAGCGATGGTACTGGATGGCTTCCGGGGCTGACCACAGCACCAGGCTCTTCCCACTCTGGCCAGGCAGAGGAAAGGAAGACGTGAGGGTCTCAGCAGCAGCAGGAGGAGGGGCGCGTTCCCACAGGCTCACTAACGTCTCCCATCAGCCTGCATCCCCCCTGTGCCACAGAGCAGTTAGTGACCACGTGGGAGGGGAAAACTCTGCCCCGAATCCTTTAACAATGGAACAAGCACCAGTGCTAGTCCGCAGGGCCGGGCGAGTCCTGAGACATTAACGTGGGAGCACAGTCTCCTGACGGAGCTGGTGCCATTTTAACCATTAATATTGAATAGAAACCCGCGCAGGACCCAGCAAACCCGCCGCCACCCCCTCCCACCTCACCTCTCTTGTAACGAGCAAATGCCTCTGCAGAGCCCTCCTAGCTGCATGCAGGACAGCAGGTGCTGGGCTCCTCTTCGTTAATACTAATTAACTGCTAGGGACAGAGACGGACTCCGGCATCACACACCCTGCTTCTTAGAGAGAGGGGTACCTGGCACTTCCACAGGTCTCGCCAGCCTTTTCTCCACTGGCCCCAGTCTCTCGTTAGCGCTAACGAGGTTTCCATCCATGGCGTTTGGGACTTGGGAGTCTCAGCTATAGCTTCAAGCAGCATGCTTCCCCCTCCCCTGGCCTGACGCTCAGTCGGGCTGGGGGGACACGCTGAACACTGCCCCAGCATCAGACAAACCGAGGCCTTTAAACGCCAGGCTTGCCAAAGCTGGTGAGTGTCAGCAGCTCCCCACACAGGCCAGCAAGGCGGGAAGAGTCACAGCCTCAGTCCCCGGGGCCGGCTGAAGCCAGCGGGTCAGCAGCTGCGATTTCCTTGTGCTACCAAAATACTGCCTGGGAAGTGCGTGTTCTTTGGAGGGAAGAATCCATTCTCGTTTTTAAAGACGTGATGAGATAAGGGTGTTGGCTCCTGTCTGCTGGCATCAGATGAAACCATTTTTATTGCTTTTCAGTTAAAAATACTGTACATTGATTTCTTCCCTGGCAAGGGAAAGGCTCTAAATTGGACTGTGAGCAGATTAGCGAGAACAGCACTACACGGCCATGCTAAGCCATGCTCCTGGGGAAGTGGGTGTCGTTCCTCCGGACCGATTTGACTCCCTAGCGGAGTCTGCAGGACAGTTTCCCCCTCCAAGTGCCGCGTTCGGGGTGCGGGTGTGTTTCGGGGGGGAGGATGGAACGGGATCTCAAGCCCCATCTCTTTATGGCTCTCAGGGTGTGTTCAGGAAGCGTATTGACTGGGAAGGCTGAACAGGCACATGTGTGAATCAGACAGGTCTTAAATTCTTAATTGAAAGCCATGAATTTCATTACAAGTGATAAAACGCACACAACTAACCCTCAGGCTGTGCGAGCTGCTTACAGCTCCCAGTGCATGCGCGCGCACACACACCAGCGATGAGTAAATTTGTGTTGCACTGATTCAGATTCATAGGTGGTTTACGCAGAAAGCCTTAGCATTTCACTTCCATTTACTTTAATCTCCCGCTGAAAAGAAAGCTGTTTACATGCAAATACTGGATTCATGTATCAGGAAGAGACCAGGCAACCCGAAAACATACCGCTTCTGCAGAGGTTTGCTGCATCTGGTATTAGCTAGAGCTGTGAAACTCAGCCGGCTTCAGATTTTGATCCCTACTCAACATTCAGATCAGGCCTGCAAACCTCTTGGGCGGTGCTGGGCCGAGTTTCAGGTTATCCTGTTGTGGCTTTGCATCGAAACCAGGAGAGATCCGGTTTTGCAAAGATTCACCATGAGAACGTGGCCCATGCTGTCCAAGGTTTGCTTTGGGAAACATTGGAACCAGATGCCAAAACTAAAGGAAACTTTCTCACAAACCTGTGAAGAGGAACCAGGCTGGTTTATGGCTACCGCTGTAACCTCAATGCTGGGAGAAGGACATTAGATCCCTCTCTTGGGGCGGGACGGATCCCTACTAGGACAGAACTGTGCCCCTGTTCTGCCCTTGGCTCTGTCGTGGAAGGGTTTTTCAGCATCTCAGAGGGATCCGGAGGTGTTTTTTTCTCTATCAGGGTTTTGCAGGGAATGTGGTTCTGTCACCCGCCAGGTCCATAGAAGGGAGGCATCTCCATTCCTCCGTTTCCAGGACCTCCATGGTTCGGACTTTGTATGAGGAAATTCCTCCTGCCTCCTTTTAGCTATGTCAGAAAGTTTTGCTTCTCGAACTCTAAGCGGCACATCAGTCCATTTCCGAGCACAAGAGATGGTCTAATAACCACATTTCCCAGGGAGCTCATCTTTGTATTCCTCAGGGACTGTCCCTGATATTCCATCTCATGCACCTTCAAACCCAACCCTGCCCTCTCCACTTCCCCCCTCTAGGGACCCCACAAAGTTCGGGAGTATCCAGCTCGGGCACAGCACAGGAGCTGCACTGACGGCTGCCCCCGTCCTTGCTCGCCCCCCGCAGCTTACCATGGTGCTGAAGATGGTCTCCATTTTATCTTCCTGGGACTGTCTGAAGCCTGATATTTTGCAAACCAGGTTGCTATTCACAAGGACTTTGTGGGCAGCAAGGCTTTTATGTATGTAACCCATCTCGGTCAGGTACTTCATGCCGGAGGCAATCCCGTGTAACATACCAGTCAGCTGGGCGGCTGTGAACTGGCCCTCGTGCTTCTGCAAGGCAGGAGAAGGGAAGGCTGCATTTCAGGGAGGTTCCGCTTGGGCTCAGTGCTGTTACACGTCAGTTAGGAAAATGGCAGCACCGCTAGCCAGCGTCCGAGGGGGACCCCACACCCAGGTTCACTCACCCTGAGGAACGAATCCAGCACTCCGTTCCCCATGTACTCCATCACGGTCATCATGGTATTTCCTGGGCACACAGACAGAAAAGGAGAATTTAGCTAACCTTGTCTTTTATCGAGCACAGTTCTGCACAGCTATAAATACATCTACCCAGCAAAGCCCCCAGATCCAAAGATGCCCAGCCCAGCCCTTTAAAGACTGTTTTCTGCTTGCTTTTCACATGAGAGATTTGGGTCTTGTCTGCTCTGTCTGTCGTGGGAATCTCTGTGCATAACTAGAGAGTCAGTCGGACAGCCACATTCAAAGGAAGAGAGCTGGGGAAGGGATTTCTACTCACCCTTTAGAACAGGCTTTTAAACATCTCAAACTAAACTGCCTCATAAACAGTGGGGAGAAAATCTCTCTTGAAGATTCCTCAACCCCTCCTCCTGCCGCCAAAGTGGAGAACTCCCTGCACACCGGGCATGAAGCTGAAGGTTTTGGTCTTGTGAAAGAGGGGGCTGTACCGAGGGATGGTCTACATCTCTACGATGGGGAGGGGGCTAATCTTCTCGGCTGGAGACTAACTAGAGCAGTCAGAGCAAGGGGGCCGGGGGGCTCAGATGACAAATGCAGAACAAACACAAACTTGGCTTGTCACAAAAAAAATGAACCCATGTGATAAAGAAGGTGAAGAGAAGAAAAGGGTCAATGGCTTAAAAACTGATGCTGGGAACCTGGGTAACAAGAAAGAGGACCATTCAGCACCTCGGAGCATTCAGCACCTTTGGCCCCTCCGTGCGCTTCCCCCAACGAGCCTGCCCGGGTGGGGTCCTGACGGAGCCCGTGGATTCTGCACCCCAAATCCACAGTCAGATGTGACTCTCAGCCAGCCAGTAAAACAGAGGTTTATTAGATGACCTGTACCTGGTCTAACACAGACCATACAGCAAGTGTGACCCCTCAGCTGGATCCATTTTGGGGCCAGAGAGCTAGGCCAGCTTGCCTGGAGCTCCCTGCCTCTTCCCTGCCTGACTCCCGCTAGCTTCAGACTCCAAAACCGATACTCACTCTCTCCAGCCCCTCCTCCCCCCTGGCTCAGCCAGGTCAGGTGACCTCCCTCCCCCACTTGGAGTCAGATTACAGCTTCAGGTATGGACACCTGCAGAGAGGGGAGAGGGTGTTGCCTGCTTGCTTACACTATCAGCCCCTATTCCTTCACCTAGACACGTAAGAAATGCATAGGGGAAACTGAGGCACACACACAGTATTCCTACTCCGTCACACTATCGCTAGGAACACTTTGGGTAGCACCGTTGTGTTACTCAACATGAGTGAGGGTAGCTGGATTGGGCCCTGTGTTAAAACAGAAGCTGACCCCTCCCCCCACAGTGTTATAAATAGCACGGTTAACACACACGTGTTCATGTTTCTCCATATTTATATGGATCTCTCTTTAACTACACACACTCCCCCAGGGACAGACAGCAACCACACCACACACTCCTGTTTGCTGACAAAACCCTCATTTGCTTTTACGAAAAGAGCTGGGTTTTGCTGCTAGCCCAGTTTGACTCCCTGGCTTTATTAATCTAGCTGTAAAAATTCTATTAAACAACATCAGAACCATAAAATAATAAAACCCGGCACAAAGCAACGTTTGGCTTCCAGAGGGCGACTGTGCCGCGTCTCCACTGCCAGATAATCACATTGCTAACCAACTCTTCGAGCATATTACAGATCAGTTCAAAGACGAGACTCCTGCATTAATGACCCAAACTCCGTGGTGGGTAATTAAGAAAAGCATCAGTATTCTTCCTGCTTTTCCACAGGCCAATCGCTTTCTATTGCTTTTAAATTACCAAGTAAATGAGGCCGCCTTGTTGCCACAAAAATCAGCTGAGGGAACATATGGCTTCGTTTGGCTGGGCACTAAGAACCGTGTAACGATGCTGGAATCGCTCTGTATCTATCGACCCGAGTAAGGGCCGTGCAATCGCGGAGCGGCTGTCTGTGCACATCTCCCTCCCACTGCCCGTCTTGCGCTGTTATCAGCCCGTACGCGCGCTGAGGGACACAGGCACTTGGAATTGTGTCCTAACCTGAAGCACACAGGTCGTTACTGCCGGGTGTGGAGAGGCTGTTTTTACAGCCGTTCTGTATGTGTAACGCACATCTCTCTGGTCCGGAATAGCCCCACGTAGTGATTCCGCAGCCGGCAAACAGGCACCCGGGCTTTGGCCTCCATTGTTGCTCGGACGCAGGCTCCTGGGCTGTGGCTCTATTTTGTCCTTAGCATTTCCTATTGTTACTACCATTAGCTGTAGCCAAAGCACTGGCAGCCACTGGCATGCTCACGCCCACGTCACGCAGGCCTACACTTGGCAGCAGCCAAGCGCTCCCAGCATGGCTACCACAGTGGCGACCAGCCGGTGCGAGTGTGATTGGAAATAGCTGTCCGAAAAGTCTAGTGTAGGCACAGTCTGTGTTGTCAAGCCCTCGCCCTGCTGCATGCCTCAGTTTCCCCATCAGGCAGGGTTGACAATATACACCTGCCTTTGTGAGGGCTTTGGGTGCCCTGGATTAAGGGGGCGTGTCACCATTCACTATATTTTCTCGACTTCACTTTGAGAATCGCACACTGTTAACACTGCAAGGACAATGAGTGAAGTGGAGGATTCACTCCCCACAGCGCAGCACAAAGCTGCCCATATTCTGGGGTTCAACCCTCTCGTAGGGAGAGGGAACAGGAATCCCAAACTTTTCAAGCTGGCAGTGGGGGGGTGCATGCAGGGTCAGCGAGCCTAGTGCATGAGGACTGGATTCAAATCTAGCTCTAGGATCTAGTCACAATGGGTTTGGCGAGCGTCATCCTAGACTAATTGGCCCGGTCAGTAAAAAAACCCCAAACCATGCACGATTTGGAACGGAAAGGACGTCATGTGGGATTGTGCCACAGAGAACTAGGACCAAAGCAGCAGAGGGTGGTGTGGTTTGGGGTTGAGGTGGGTGGCAGAGCGACTGTACAGAAGGGGAAGGCTCACACAAATGCCTTGCTTGAATCCAGATTAGCTCAAAGCAATGCTGCGGGGGCCGCCCATGCCAGGTGCTCTAGGCAGGGCACAGAGCAGGGAAAGCCTGCTCTGCTTGGAGCACAAGGCGTTTGCACCGGGACATGCAGAGTTCATGAGCCCTACCTCTGGTGATGACGCCCTCCAGGCGGATGATGTTGGAGTGATCGAACTGGCCCATGGTGCTAGCCTCGGCCAGGAAGACGCGCTTCTGCTTCTCCGCGCAGCCAGCTCGAAGGGTCTGGATAGCCACCAGGAGCTCTCTCTTGCTGGGAAGTTTCAAGCATCCCCGGCAGACTTCTCCAAACTCTCCTGTGAGGTGGGAGAGGCAGGAATTAGAGTGTTTCCAGGTGAAGGCGCGCGGACATTTAGTGTCCCGGTGGTTAGACATTTGAGAGCGTTAACGTCCCAAGAGAACACCGCACGGGCCTGTTTTCAGACGGTCATTCTAGGGGCTGTGCTAGCTGCTCTCTTGGTCACTCTCAGGCCATGAAAATGGGAACTGTTGCGATGGGCCATGTTATTTTTGGCTTTCTCAGATCTTTGAATACCCCCGTACAGAACAGCGCAGCACGGATCTGCTGCTGCGCAGTGGGACGCAGGGCGAGAGCATCTGACCCAGAACCGGGGGCCGTGCCGCTCTTCTAGAAAATCGGCTCCCCTTCTGCTAGCGTTTCCTTGTGCCCCACACCCCCTAGCAGGACTCTGCCCCGGGACCTGCAAACCCTGGGATCTGGGAGCACAGAAGTGGGCCCTGGGGTGTGGGCAGCCAGTGCCCCAGTACCTGGCTAATCCGTCAGATGGGCTCTGCTCTCACGTAGCAGGGATCTGTACAGCCAGAAACGCTCAGGGGGAAAATCCACCCACAACACAGGAAGGTGGATTCAGGTCGCTTTAGAAGTGCTCATCCTAGTGCCTCAGTTTACCCTCTTCCCCCACTTCTGGGGGGCATTGTGACTTGCTGTGAACATACAGACCTGTCAACTAGCAGGTACAATAACCCATGATGCAATTTCCTCTCTTTGGCTGCGTAGGCCCTTCCCCGCCAAGTGCACACTGCACTTCTGACGTGACTTCCATGAATGGAAGATTATCTCCCAGGGATCAAGACAGTCTTCACTGGGGTCCAATTCTCTCCACTCCCAAACCACCCCAATGTCAGTCCTCCCGGGACTCCCTCCTGCCTACAGGGCCATGCATCATTCATCAGCACTAGAGACAGAACTTCCTGCTCCTCGCAGTCACAACCGCGGCAGCACAAAAAGTGACAAATACTAACGAGAAAAAGCCAGCGTTGGTTTTACAGGGAAAAGCCAATAGATATGAAGAGCTTTATTGATCCCAGAGACAGGTATCCGCTAGGTCACCCGGGAGACTAATACAAACCATTCTACATTCCTCCTATTTAAAAGACCTAACTCTAATTGGATTTCCTTCACTCGTTATCTATTGCTAAAAGTTCAGAGTCCAGTTTCTCTGCCCTGACGGCCGCTAAGATTCCTCTGCCCTCCGCTGTCTGACAATCACCTTCCATTTCCACGTTAATATTTAAGCTGCTAGTTAAGCGACTCCCCTGCACCGGTTGGTGTTTTTTTTTAAAGAGCTTCTCTTTGGGAAAATGACACCCAGCATGCCAGGGCCTCCACAGATCCGGCTTGCATTAGCAACGAAAGCTGCAGGGATTTTAATTTGCTTTGACGTTTTAGGCCATAAAGTTGATGAAAATCAATAAATCGAGAGTTAACATATTCATAAATAGCTTTTATGCCGCTGTCACCCTGCTAAGAAGCAGATAATTGCCAGCGTTTTCTATGCGATGCTGCTCACATCACTGTTCCTGCAGCCTGAGGAAAATAAACAGCTCATGTAAAAAATACTAACCAACCGCTCTCCGCGTCTCCCTGCTACGAGCACACAAAACCAGCCAGCACCACAGCGAGACCGAAAAGCCCTAATGAAGCCCGGTAGTGGGAAATACATCAATGGCTTTAAGAGCCCTGACGAGGTCCCAGAATCCTCTAAAGAGCCGAGCAGGGAACAATGGGCCACTGCAATTCAGTCCTCCCCTGGTACCTGTGCGGTCCCCTCAGTGCACACAGCAACAATTCACGGGCACCGCAGTGCTTGTCCCCCTGGTTTCCAGGTGAAAGTCACGATCCTGTCAGCGTCTCGAACCAGAGCACTTGCCTGTTCCAATGATGCGCTCGATTTTGATACTCGAGTTGTCGAGCTCTTTGGCAAAGAGGTGCACAGCCTGCATGGGGTCTTCACAGGTGTCAGGGTCAATATACGTCCTCCGGGTTGGGATCTTAACTACAGCAAAGAGGGGGAAGAACCAGAGCGTGAGAGAAGAAAACCCTGGGTCAGCTCCGCGACACCCTGCCCAGCAGGGACCGCACGGAGAGAAAGGGAGCAGAGTGCGACCTGGCAGGAGCTCTGCCCCTCTCTACCCACCAGCCCAGCCAAACAAGCCCCTCCAGGCTGCTTTCCCCTCCCCGTCTCCAGTCCATCCTACTCCCACTGCTGCTCTTTTCTCCCCTGACTTTCAGCTGCGCTTTGGGGCTCAGGACCCCAATTGGGCTGACATCAAGGGACACTGCAGCAGCTAATCCATGTCCACAGGTTTTCTTTTGGCCACTGTGTCCCCTTGTAGGATGTGAGATGACAGCTCAGAGAAAGCTGGTCACGGTCGCCCCAGAGCAGCGCTCATGTTCAGCTGAACACGAAGTGCTCCACAGAAATACCGAACCCCCAAATAGTCTGTAGCCCCCGGAGCGCCAGGGGGCAGGTCTCTGCAGAGGTGGGGGCAGCAGCAAGAGTTGGGCTCAGCACTGGAGCAACAGCTTCCATCTGGATTTAATTAAGCCAGTGCTGTGTAAACGGGTAATTAGCTCTTTAGCTTGACGAAGTCCGACAAGAACTTCTGTAGGACCCTACAAACCCGTATCCTCCAGCCGTGGAGCCCGTCGTCTCCTGTCTGCATAGGGGATCTGGAAAGGAGCCCGTGGCTCCACTGCTCCCAGCCCCTCCCGCCCTGGGGAGACCTTTGCAAGGCACTGCTCTTTATCTCACCCCCCTGTGACGGAGTAGAAATGCTCTTTACTGTTTCCTCTGACTTGTGGGAAGGTAGCCATACCTGAAGCTGTAACTTGACCCCAGGGGGGGAAGGGAGGTCACCTGACCTGCCTGGGGAAGGAAAGACAAAAGGGAAGCAGGGGTGTGGCTGGGGCGGAAGTTTCAGTCTGGAGCTGGGGGGGCAAAAGGGAGGCAGGCCCAGGCAGGGTCTGGCCTCCCTGGGCCCCCCAAAATGGATCCAGCTGAGGGCTCACGTTCGCTGTATGGTCTGTGTTAGACCCTGTACCTGTCATCTAATAAACCTCTGTTTTACTGGCTGGCTGAAAGTCACGTCTGACTGTGGAGTGGGGTGCAGCCCATGGACTCCCCCAGGAGTCCCCCCGGGCGGGTTCGCTGGGGGAAGCGCACGGAGGGGCAGAAGGTGCTGAATGCTCCGAGGTCAGACCCAGGAAAGTAGAAGCCGGAACCTGTGAAGCTCCTAGCCTTGGAGACAGGCTGTGTACAGAGAGGGAAAGCTTCCCCCGGAGTCCTGACTGGCTTCATGGGAGCAAGTTCCAGACCATCGCCCCGGACACTCCGTGACACCCCCCAACCTACTCGGGCAAAGGGACTGTCCTCTCCTCTCTGTGCACTGTCAGTGCAATGAGGGGAAGTGAGGCAGGCAGCTGTTCCCGTCGTCTAGGGAAACAGCCACTACGGCCCGGGGACCGGGCTTCCAGAACGCGCTGTCCCTTCGGGTGCAGGCGCTGACCTGTCATGGTTCTGAACCACCAGCGGTATCGCTGCTCCGATACCCAGAGCGCCTCTCCTCAGCGCTCTAGCCCCAGGCCACCTCTGGAGACACAGCCCAATCCCGCTACCCGCCAGGTTTTCTCGGGGGGGGGGGGTGTCAGAACTGCCAGTAGGACGTGCTTGGGAGCACTGCTGGGGGTTCTCTCTCCGGTCGGACCGCAGCGGGAGCTTTGCTTCCAGCATCAGGACTGGTGGAGCAAACGTACTGCCTCTCCCCTGAGCTGCCTCGGCGGGAACCTCCTGCCTCTTGGGACTGACACGCTGCCCTCGCTAACACCTCTGAGGCACTTACCTCTCTCAGTTTGCTACCAAGTTCCTACAGGGAGAAAAGGGAACCGCTCCCGCTGCTCATTCTCACACAGCCCAGCTCAAAGAGGGGTGGCGGCCTCTCCGAGTCGGCAGATCTGCCTCCCCGGTTAATCCTCGTCCACTCCCCTGCCCAAGCCCTCCAGCAGGGCTAATTATAGCCACGAGCTGTTCCAGGCCCCGATGCTCAGCAGCAGGGACTGCAAAGCCTCCCCCACAGGCCGCTGCCATCTGCTAAATGGTAACGGACGCGGCCCAGGACCGCGCCCAGGAGAAGGAAGGACCCAGCTACAAAGAACATTGCACAGCCCGGCTGGGGACTGGAGCTGCCACTCACGGGTTTCATTTAAATCCCCAGAACAAACAACAAAGACAGGAGCACACTGGCTCTGCTGCTCTGGGGCCTCTGCTCCCAACACAACCGCGCTGGGTGCCCTGACCTCAGGGGTTTGTTTGCTCACCCCAGAGGGGCAAAGACTGGCTGGGTTTCTGCACATTCCCACCAGGCAGGGGGCTGTGCGTGCAGCCTGGGGCGCTCCCATTGGGGAACCAAACCAGCAGCGAACCCAGAGCACAAATCGCAGAGAGTGACTAGAACGCCTGCGGCTCCTTTGGCGTCCTGCCGGGGCGTGATGGCACCTGAGGTTGGGCTCCGGGCACCAGGAGCAACCCCCTCCCCACCCAGGTCCCGAACAGGTAGCCTAAGAGACCCAGCTGCTGCGCTTCATCTTCCCCTGCTTTGTAGGCTCAGCAATAATCAGGGCTCCTGAAAAGCGGATGAGAGCAGCAGAAGCTCGTCTGAAGAGCGTCTGGGCTCTGGTGCCTCTCAGCTGCTGCAGGGAGCAGAAGAGTAGGTGTGGGCTTAACCGGCATATGCCAGGAATCCAATCCACTCGTCAGGCCTGACATTTCCATTTCCTTTGACAACGGTTGTCGGTAAAATTATCCCTGCTTGCTAATCAAGAGATGCCCCAGAAAACAAACCCCCGCTCTCCCGCGGCTGTGTGTGAAGAGCTGACAGGATCATTCATACACCCCCGAGAAAGCTGCAAGCGTCTCCGTTTCCAGCGGCACGGCAGTGACCTCCCTGAGCAGCCAGTGCTCTGTGCGCAGGAAGCACGGCCACTGGCTTATGAAGCTGTCAAGCCAGCTGTCTCCGGAGAGCCTTGCTGTGCTGAGCTGGCCTTCTCTGGCTAACGCGGGATGACAGCGCTTCAAAAGGAAGGATCCGGGCGGCTCTGCAGAGAGCAGGGTCGTTAATAATAGTAAATGCACCGTGGCCAGACGTCACTTACAATGGAAATACAGCTCCTCGTCCCCGTCCTGGCTGGCTTTGCTGTACCCACACTGTCTGCAACGAGAAGCAATATTCGCGTCAGGCCTCGGCTGTGACTCTCCCGCTGGAGACAAAGCCCCCAAGGCCAGCGCCCGGGATTGTTGTCCAGCCCCCCAAAATACACCAGCACAAGGAGCCAGGGCCAGGGCCAGGCAAACCTGCACACGTAACCACTGGGGTCTCCGTGATCCCCACCCCAGCAGGAGAGAATTGCTGAGGCAGGGACTGGAGCTGGAGTTGCATCTTCAGCTGCGGGCGTGGAAGAGCATCGGGGTTACGCTGCAGCACAGCGGACAAGCAAATGACGGGGGGCAAAGCACCCAGGGTGGGCCCAGGCTGCTCCGGAAGCCAGCAAAGGGCAGGTCAAATCTGGAGCAGCGACAGGAAGGCGAGTTCCGAACTCCCAGGGGGGACGACGGAGCAGCGTCTCCAGGTTGTTTCCAATCGCACTAAGAGCGCTCTGCTCTCCTTGAGCCGATGGGCGCCTGACGCACTGAGAGCGTTTGCCAGCTCAGTCCTGTGGATAACTCGGACGTCCACAGCCCGTGACCGGTGCAGATAAGCTTTGCAGCAAGCAGGATATTTGCCGGCGTCTCCCACCCTGTCACCTCAGCCGGACACCTGCTCTTTGGAGCAAAGATGCTAGTCAAACGCCACGGGGTGGACGGACCCGCCCCAGTGTGGCAAGCAACGAAACCAGCCGGATTTCAGATGTGGCATTAGCAGCGCAACAGTCAGATCCCTGCTCTGCCCTTCAGCATAGCCACCAAGCCAGGTCTGCTGCGCTCCTATGAGCCGCCAGTCAGCAACCTAAACCCTCCCTGTGACGGAGTAGGAATACTGTGTGGGTGCCTCAATTTCCCCTATGCATTTCTTGATGCAAAGGAGAGAGACAGTGTAAGCAAGCAGGCAACGCCCTGACCCTTCCACCCACCTCTCTACCTCTGAACCTGTTGGAGAGAGGTCAGCTGACCTCCTGCCGGAAGGAGACACAGAGAAAGGAATGCAGGGGAGGGGTGGATGGGGAAGTCTCAGTCTGAAGCTGGCTGGAGTCGGGCAGGAAAGGCAGAGGAGCTATCTGGCTCCCTGCCCCCCAAAATGGATCCAGCTGAGGGGTCACGTTCGCTGTATGGTCTGGGTTAGACCAGGTACAGGTCATCAAATAAACCTCTGTTTTATTGGCTGGCTGAGAGTCACGTCTGACTGTGGAGTTGGGGGTGCAGATCCAACGGGCTCCCCCAGGACCCCACCCGGGCGGGCTTGCTGGGGGGAAGCGCACAAGGTGCTGAATGTTCAGAGGTCAAACCCAGGAAGGTGGAAGCTGTGAAGCTCCTAGTCTTGAAGACAGCCTGTGTATGGAGAGGAAGCTTCCCCCTCCCTGGAGTCCTGACTGGCTTCGTAGGGAGCAAGTTCCAGACCATCGCCCTGGGCACTCCGTGACACTCCCTGCGGCCCGGGGCCCAGCTGCACTCCTGGGGCTGACGCTACACTGGCTGGAGGCTGGTGTCCGAGGGCCCCAGCGAGGACCGAGCAGGAGCGGGAGGCTGCCCCAGATGCCGGGTGGCCTCTGCCTTGGAGCAAAGCCAACATCACCCCCCGCTGCTCCTCCGGCAACCTCCCACTTCCGTCCCCCCCCACCCCCCCACCCCGACACCAGCTCCACGCCGTCCCCTCCAAAGCAGGGGCCCAGAGCCTTGCACCAGGGCTGCCCGCACATCCAACCGTCCGTGCGACCCTGAACAAAGGAAACAAGCCTCCCCTTCCTTGGAGCTCCTCCTCTCCACCCCAGGCCGTTCGGGGGAACCGGCCGCTGCGGAGGAGCAGTGTGAACTCTCACTGCCTGTGTGAGCCTGGCTCTTGGAGCTCAGGCATCAGCCGGCATTCTGGACCCCTGCCCCACCCTCACCGCTTGGACAAGGAGCCCAGGGACCTGGGATTCCCGAGGTGGAGAGGGACAGTGGCTGCTCCCGTCCCAGCCCTGTCCTTACGCACATACAAGTCATCACTCGGCACTTTCATTATTCTATTTACTTATATTAGTCTCATTTGGGGCTCAATTTAATTTTTTTAAGTTAGAATTACAGATCGTTACACTGAACCATCTGTCAGGTGAATACAGCTGCCTCTGAGCCATTTCCCCTGTTCCAGCAGCCCTGGCAGGAGCAATGGAGATTGGAGCAAGTGGCTCCAAAGATAGCACAATTATCTGCTTCATATACTTCCCCATGCAGTTTGGAACTCCAGCTGTCTGGGTTTCACCCAGCCTTAAACTCCAGAGCTAGACCCAGCCAAAGCAAACACCCGAGCCTCAGAAAAGCCCCCGATTAGGAAATACAGATTTCAAAAATGCCGAGGGAATTTCGCTCCTTGGTTTACCAGTTGGACAGGTGAAGAGTTTCACACTGTTTGGAGATGTCCCAGTGTGATCCCTGGTGACACATGCCCCGAACCACAGAGGCGGTGAGTCTGGTACAGGTCCAAGACATGGCCGGGAGAGCAGAGACCCCTGGGCTCTCTCTGAAGGTCTCCAGTTGGCCAGCATGGTGGCCACATCGCGCACAGTGCAGAGAATCCTGGGGGTTTAGTTGTTATCAACCGGAGCCAACCAATTCTCCCCGATCCTTCCACCCCCCGCTCCCATCACTACTTCGCTGAGTACCACAGTGGCTGCCAATGCACAGCTCAGGTTAAACTCTCCCCACTGCCCGTTCCACAAAACCCTCCAACCTCGGGAGTGAAACCAGCCCAGCCGGGGCCGTGTCGGACTCAGCACAGCTTAGAACACAGGCCAGCCCGCCCCGGGGGAGCGCCGAGTGCCACCTGCCACACAGGGCACAGGGCAGAACTTGGCTGCTACAGAGACGTGTCTCTTTCCCAGTGTCCCCGGGGCCCCGGCTGCAGCGTCTGGAGTATTAGCTACACCAAGCCAGCAGGCCGCCCCCAGAAATCCCCAGTCTATAGCCATATGCACAATAGAAGAGGTGCGAAGTCTGCTCACCTCCTCCAGATCATCACCCCAATCACCATGGAAACCAGCACGATCAGCCCAGCGATGGCAACCACCACGATGAGGATGACGGGGTTCTGCTCGCTGGGAGCCGCTCTCACTGCCAAGGAGGGAAGCAAAACAGGGGTTAGGTCCCTGGTTCCAAGTCCAGATCAGCCTGCCTTGGCTTGTGCTGCATTCCTTCACCCAGGGGACCGGGAATACCAGCACCAAGTGCGGGGCCCTGGTAAGGCCGCGGTGTGTGCCTGCTCCCCACATTCCAGGGCCCCCGGGCGCTCCTGCATCACCGGCCGAGTTTAAACACAACCGGGAAAGGGAACAAAACTCTGGGTAGTTCTAGGGAGGGAGGGAGAGAGATATACTGAGGGAGGGTGAAAAATCTGTCGGGCAGAAAGCAGGTCACGTTTAACATCCCCTGCACAGCAGGCACCTGGCCCTAGGCCGGTGGTTCTCAACCCAGTGGACACGTAGCTCAGGGTACATAGAGGTGTTCTGGGTACAGCAACTCACCTACTTTCACAACAGGCATGAGCGAAGTCAGTGCAAACTAAAATGCCACCAGCCATTGCTCAGTCAGAGAGAGCTGTGGCACTTCTGTGTCTCTGTCTGATTTTGTAAGCAGGCAGGCGTTCAGTGAGATGAGCTGTGGGGGTACACGAGAGAACTCTGGCTCCTGGACGGGGTCAGTACTATGAAAAGGTGGCGCCCACTGCACTAGACTAAGCCGGCAGTCTGCAGATGTTACACGGTCTGACAACTTCGCCTAAGCCACAGCCTCGCCCTGACGGCTCAAGCTGAGGAAAGATTTCCACCAGGATGCATTCGAAATGCCGGAAGTGACATCCATGCTGACCCCTTGTTAGCAGCACACGACCTGTCTGATGTCAGGCCAGCCCCGGGAGCAGGGGTCACAGGAGCTGCTAGAGTAAGGCAGCAAGGGGAACTCAACCTGCTGTCTCCGTAGGGTCGGCAGCACCAGGGCTGGTTTTTAATTCTAATTTCCCCAGGAGACCGGCAGGTTGTCTCCAAAGCAAATGCAGCTGGACAAAAGCCCGAGGATTTGCCACCCCTTGGTACGGCTGCAAACACACTCGGGTCTGAAATCTCCCTGCCCCAGAGCTCAGACCCTCCTCCTGCTAAGCCACCCCGGCTCCTCGAGCAAAGACTTTGAGAAACCTTCTCCCCAGCCGCCACGCTGCTTGTTATCCTGATTTCTCCAGCTCGCATCCTGGCAGCCAGAGCAGCGCGAGCAGAGTGGAGGTCAGTGTTGAGAGGGTGAGAAGCGGGAGGTGCCGGTCAATGCTGCACTTGCTCTGCGGACAGTCCGAGGGCGTCAGCCCTCATTGGCGCTCCGTCAGTCTCGGACATCGGAAGGAAACGGGTGCCTCGGAATGAAGAAATGGGCCCTTGCTCCACAGAAGGGCCCGCTCCCTCCTCAGGGGCCAGGCCTACACCCAGAGCAGACTCTGCCACTTGAAGTCAGGTGCATCTCAGGCACGAACCGCGAGCCGGAGAGCTGCCCGACGTGTGCTCTGTGTTCGAGACGCACCATGCCAGCTCGCTAGCACTTACATTCCCCCAGGGTCTCCACTTCGATGCCAGGACTGTAGTTTCCATAACCCTGGGCTGACGCCGTCCGGACCTGGAAGACGTAGAGCGTGCCGGGTCGGAGGTTACTGACTGTCACGGCTGTCAACGCGGTTTTCACGGTCGAGTAACGTTGATCTCTTTGAGCCTGTGAAAATAATGAAAGGCGGGAGATTTCAGGAGATTGACAGCTGTCCTGGACTGGAGCACCAGTATCCTGCAGGGTTTCTGTGAAGTGCCTCAGACGTTTTTGGGTGTTGTAAAGTCATAGCACTAGTAGGCAGCATGGTGAAAACAGAAGGATTTTCACTGCCTTGTTCACTATCACAAGGCAGGAAGGAGGCTGTCTGCCGGCGTGAGTGAGCTGTGGGGAAACGCACCGTTAAAGCTGGGACATTAGAGAATGAAGATGAATGGATTACTGCTGTTCTGGGAGGTAACAATGACATTTGGGAACATAATGCTTGGCAAACAGATTAGTCTCTTCACCCAAAGCTCAGGTCGAAGTTACTGAGGCCGGGTCGTCCTGAGGTCTGTGGGTTCCAGAATTAATACAGCTGTGCTTCATGGCAAAGGCTTAGCAGACCTCAAATCTGGGTTTCTCACACACTAGTTATGTGGAGCAACTAACCTTCTCAAACCCTAGTTTCTAGCATGAATGCCACAGCCTGGATAGAGCTCCTTACGACTCTCCGGGGACTGTAGATGTTGTGCAACATGCACTCTATTTGAGATTGGGGTTTTTTCAGAGCCCTTCATGTAGAGAATCAGGAAAAAAACAAGTCCTTAAATGCAAGGACTAGGTACCAAGCCAGTTTTCCAGAGTCAGCTCAAATATTCATTTGTTTACATATGAGAAATTGCTAAACTGTAGAGTCAAACTAACTTACCAAGTTCAGAGGCAGTTTATTGTTATTTCACATATGCTCCACGTCTTGTGGCGATAGTATTTTTGCTAAGAAATGATCATATTATATTTCAGCACCTGACCTCATAACTAATTCCTCTCTTGGAAACAATCAGATATTAAAGAGCAAGTTCATGTGAATCTATTTCACACTCACCTGTTTCAAAGGAAGGAATTTCAGCACGTCACTGCACCTTTTGCTTGGCATATAAAACATTTCCTAACGAGCATCCCCATATAATGAGAGGATAATTTACAGACCCTGTGAAAAACGACGTGTATTTGGTCTTTGAACATATTCCCCTGCTCCCCACCCACTAGTTTTACTTCAACACTCTCAAACCCCACAACAGCTATCAAACAGGGGGCATTTTTTAATTTAAAAGACAAGCACAACAATGGTTGCTTCATTCCCCTCCAGTGTGGAATTTCCCTCACAAATCATCACTCTCAAATCTGGTCCTGGTAATAGTCGGACCTGAACTCCTTGAAGTTTTAAGGTTCAGTATTTTGTCATCCGTCAGTGCCAAAAATAGAAGTCTCATCCTGCTGCAGTTCTGGGAATGCCCCTCACCCAGAGGGACGAAGCACTTAGATCTACTGTAGCTGGTTGCAAGCTCCCAAGTCTCAGAATTCTAATGCACTTAAGGAAAAGCTGTTAAAACCCTCTCACGATGATTAGTTCTACTCTTTCTCCCCCTGGAGGTTTATATATTAAGACTCATAGTGCTGATGCAACCTGGCTTCACAGGTGGAGACAGAAAAAAACAATTAAAATAAACTCTAAAAATAGCTAAAATAGTTCAAAGTGTGTATAACCAAATTGCATGGTGGTGATTTGGGGATCGTGGAACTTGTAAGTAGCAGGAGCATCCCAAACTCATGCCAGTAAAGTCCTGACAATGCCATGCACCACACACACACACACTTCTACATTTTCCATTATTGAGGATTTACAAAGCAAGTGGGTCACAGCAAACGTTCCAGGGGAGATGTGTAGACAGAATCAGTAAGGACAGCTCTCTGGATCCCCAATCTGGTTGGGAAGCAGGGAAACCTCTCCTTTGGAGTTTCTGGCATGTCACTGAAAAGATGGGAACAAGTCTCCAAAGGATCTACCTTCTCATAGTACTTGATTTCGTACTCGGTGTTACTGGCACTTGGGAAGCCTGTCTCCTGCCATGACAAGGAAATGCTCTTCTGCTCAATGTTATCCGTGCGGATGTCAGTGACAAGAGCTGGCGCTGAAAAAGCAAAGAGAAGAAACAAGCAGATCACTAGCAGATCATCATCGCCCCAAAGGCTGGATTCCCCCACCCATCCCCCAGAACCACAGCACCCGGATTAGAGAGTCTGACCGTGCAGCCGCCATGCAGAGACTTCCATGTGCGGAGCTGCGGCAGAATCGGGCGCTTGAGGAACAGTATCCTCAACCCATTTCTATTCCTGGTCCCGGCAGTAAATTATACATGTGCGCCCGTTACAGATCCCTTGTGAAATACCCTCTTCTTCTGCAGCACAAAGGGCATGTCAGACACAAGAGTTTCACACACAAACCCTTTCACACAACAGGTTTCATGTCACATTAGTCTACGCCGTGTTGTAATAAAGGGCTGGTCGACATCTCAGGACACACATGCCGTGCACGGAACCGCCTGGGTTTTCTCTCTCTGCTGAGACAAGAGGCTGGAAGAGCAGAGAGAAAATCTCACTCTTCTGCCATAAAACCAGACTGTTGAGCACAGCAAGCCCGCTGCCCAGTTCGCAAGCACCTGCTTTGTGGTCAGGCAGTGAGACGGCAGAGAAGACCTGGGGGGGGTTTCATTTAACTGACCAGCCATGAGAGACGGAGGCCCAGGGTTAGTCACAAGACACCAGCCAGCCGCTGCGGCCCAGGTAATTCCACCTGTGCTGATCAGAGGCCCTGGGCAGCTCCTTTAGAAGACAAGAAGTGTCCACAAGACACTTAAGAGGCAGAAAATAAACCCAACTGCATCTGTCTTCTGAGTGGCCTTTCAGCTGTGCCCTGTCTCTGCCAGTTTACAAATCCTGGGGCTCTGCTCTGCACTAAATGGGCAAGAAGGCTCTGGATGCAGAGGATAAACCTGGAGCAGAGGAAATCAGCTCTTCCCGATATATTATTAGTCAGCTGGTCAATCCTCTGGGGCTTGCTTAGCTCCTGGCCTGGCTGCCTGCATTTACAACCCTGTAAGTCAAGACCTGATGAATCAGGCAGAAATACATGGGGGGAGGGGTTGCAGCTGAATTTGTCATCTTAGTTGTTTTGTTCATTTCATTCACCTGTTCAGTTTGGGTTAAAAGTACTGACCCTGTCGGAGTGGCCTGGCAGAACCCAGGAAAGGTCGTCCAAAGGCAAGTTCAAAGGGTAACGGCATTTTTAAAGGAAGCAGCTTTGTTACAGCCAAAATCTTTTGCATTAAAACAGAAAGAAGCTGCTTCAACTTTTAGGCACCTGGTTTTAAACATGAAGACAGTGAAAACTACAGGGCTCTGGGACCCTCTTTGCTGCTGCATTTAACTCTTTCGTAGCTTAATGCCCAGGGATCTGTCCGGTCAGTTAGTTCAGGCAACACAAACAGGCTCTTTGCTTAAAAAAGGAGCTTGTTAAATGTGGAACTCAAGCCCCCTGAGCCAGATCCCTCCCCCCCTCTCCGTCACACTACAGGGGTCTCCAGCCAGCCAGCTTAGCTCTGTGGACTTGCACTGGACATCCATACTGGGAGCGGTTCTCCTCCCAGCTCTGCATCTTAGCTCCTGCATTCCCTTCTTGCTACACACACTGACTGTCACCGGGAATTCTGCAAGGGTCTGGAAAGCAGGATATTGGAGTAGCGTCCTGCAGCGCAGAGCTGGGAGGGGAATTCGGCCTGAGCCCATTGGCTTAGGTGAGCACCGGTTTTTACCAGCAGATAAATCAAGAATCAGAGAGGTAGCCGTGTTAGTCTGGAATAGCAGAGGTAACAAAGTCCTGTGGCACCTTAAAGACTAACTATAAAGTTTTGAAACATAAGCTTTTGTGGGCTAATACCCACTTCGTTGGATGCAAGCAGTGGCTAGTCAGTCTGGGCTGGGCTGTTTAGTCACTCCAGGGGGAGATTGACTAGGGCTGGAGATGATAGCACACAACTTCCTGGGATCTGAGAACAAACCACCAAGGCTGTCTCCGCTGGCGGGGTTCTTCCCCAAAAGGGCATGCCTTGTGGTTTCTCATGAATTGAAGGGAACATGACTGCTACTGGATTTCCTGGAAGGGTCTGGGCTAGCAGGATTTACTGGAGAGGTGCACTGGGGCAGACAGGGTTCTATTACTGCCGGGGGATGCAGGAAAGAGCAGGTATCTTGCCAGTTACTCTGAGGAGCTAGCTGGATTTCAAGGCTTATGAAGAAAAAGCTCCAGTCGTTTGGGAAATAAGCACAAAACTCACCAGTGCACAGACCATCAGCTGCTACAGGTTGTTGCTAACCTTGGAGCAAACTCTGGCAAGCTACCAGAGAAGGGAGGTATTTTCAGCTACAGCCCATTGGCAGCTCTTCACTGCAAGCCTTTTGCTTGGCTCAGAGGGATGCTTTGTGAATGTAGAGTAGATGAAGGAGACCAGAGTTCAGCTGTTTATTGCCCCATTAGCCTCCTGTTGTGCTGTTAATAGGCAGTAACTGGCCCCCTGGGCAGACAATTGGAAGCGTCAGACTCCATGGGAAGTCTGTCTAAATACCTGCACTTCCATTAGTCAGCTTCCCGCTAGAAGAGGGAATCTGAGCCGGGCCCCAGGTCAGGCCCTTAGCCCGGCAGATAATAAAGAGAAATCAGATCTCAGCAGAGCCTGGCCTGGCGTTCACTGAAGGTCAGACACAGACAGATTCTCTCCAGCCATCCCCAGGAACTCAGAACCGGCGGCTCAAGTGACATGGAAATCAGGCTCGTTATTTGGCTGGATCGTCCATGTGACAACCTGACTCTAAGTGGAAATAAAACTAATCCGCTGTAAATTGATGCCACTTGAGAACTGCCAGGCTCAGAGGCCAGCGGAGCCCCAGGGCACTTGTTGGGGGTGGCTCCAAAGTGCAGCCCTTAAGAAAAGGAGCCAGCAAGAGCAGTGACTGTCCGGGTCTAGCAGAAGGCAAGTCACGCAAAACCCATCGGCTGGGCAAAAACGAGGCTTTCCCAGCACCAGTGTCACCAGGCCCTGGTTCAGCCCCACTTGTGCTGAGAGGGGCAGGGCCCCGTCTCCGCCCAGGGGGGTGCAGCGCCCCATGGGACTCACCCTACCCAGGCGGGTCACATTCAGTTTTAAGAAGGAACAAAAGCCAGACGGGGGATAAACCGGTTGGTTGGTTTCAAACTCAGCGTCACGGTGTGAAGCCCGAAGTGATGAGCTGGGGAACGGGGAACCCAGCCCAGAACCAAGTGTCCAGCCCTCCTCCCCGCATTGTTCACGTTCCGTTCTCCCACTCGTGACAGACCTAAGGGGAGTTCCCAGCATTGTTCTAATAGACATCAGCACAGCGAAGAGGTCTCCAGCTCCAGAGCCCCCCTCCTTCCCTATGGCTCATTGACAGGAAACCAGACCCTGGGGCAGGTCCGAAAGAGACGCAGAGGGGCCCTGTTTTCATGGATTCTGCCTGACTTCCTCGGTCAGCTTGCAGGGATGCAAGGTCAGCTTGGCTTCAAACACAAATTCCTAATCATTAAAGCCCAGGCAGATTTCAGTTTTTGTTAATCCGAGCAGGAGTCTCTCGAAACCCCTCCACTGGCTGGCCCAGTCTGAAAGGAACCTTGCTGAGGAAAAGCTGCCTGGGAATTAGCTAGTTCTATGTTATCTTCCTTCTCCCCCAGATTTTGGAGGCTTGTTAAACCGGACTATCTGCCAGGGAATTCCTGAGAGAGGAACAAGGCCCTGGAAAGCAAACTTAAGTAGCTGTGAAATGTTGTATTTATTACGGTGCTCATTAATCTTGGCTGAGAAAAGTCCCGCTGATGAATTATTCATGTTGACTGGCTCCGGGTCCTTTCAGCTTCTATTTAAACAGCTGGCACAGGCCAGAAGACCAGCCTCCACACGTGCCACCAGCAAAAGCAAGCCAGGGAGCTGCTGTTTGCACGCGCGTGCACTCTCTTTGCACAGGTCACTTGCGTCTCATCTGACTAGATGTTGTTATTTGACATTTTAAGAACAAATTCTCCAAGTACATACACTAGCTCTGGGCACTGACCTTTAGGAGGATATTGAATTATCCACACGAAAAGAGGGTGGAACAAATTCACTCTAGCGATGGGGAAAGAGGATAACAAAGGTTATTAATGTTCCAGAACATATTAACAGACGGTGCGCAGGAGGCCTAATTCCCAGGGTGGGAGCAGCAGGAATGAACACAGAGGTTGGAATCCTTCTCAATCCCAGAATTAAAAGGCACCGCTTGGGACTTTCCTAGACGCCAGGGTTGGCTTCATCATTCCCACAGCTCAGCTGAGACCGGAGACTGGGGATGACCTACTACTGAAGCCAAACATCTGGGTCCTCTTGAGCTCTCAAGTTTTGGCGACTCTTTCCCCTAGCTGATAGCCCCTGTGTAGTGCTGGGAAGGGAGGGGATTCTGCTGTGTTTGCAGTTAAAGACCAATGAGAGCATGAAGCCGGAGAAGCACACCTGCGACAGCTCTGCGGGTATAGGATGTCCAGGTGTGGTCTGAAGCAGCTAACTCTGCATCCGATCCTGTAGGGTCTGTCAGGCAATTGCAACAACAAGCAGAGGACAACTCTTAGATTCCTCTGTAATTCCTGCAACATGTGCCTGGCTGGCATTTCCTTTACGCCGGAGTTTCTGGTGCAGAGCTGTATTTGAAAACCTCAGGGGTCAGCAGTAAAGGGTCCCACCCAATGTTCCCTCTAATTTTTGACAGGTCGTGTGCGCAAAACATTTCTTCTGTACAAATTTGTGTGCTTCTGTGCAAATGTTTGTGCACGTGGTGTTTTGCCCTGTGCGCAATCTGTGTGTGCATGCACACGCACACAGCTTAGAGGTAACACTGGTCCAACCCCATCAAAGACACTAAAAGTTACGGTTTCAAGAACAGGAATGGCACGAAGCCTGCTTCCTCCTCGTGGTAGTTCAGAGAACAATAATTCATATGACAGGTTGAGTTCCAGTTCTGCACGTTCCTATACCGCATCCTGCAAATTACACCCGGCTGCCATTTTCCTCCGAGTCATTTTCTGTGAAAAAAACTCAAGTGCAATATTTGCTAAGGGATGAGGGTGGGAGGGGAGAGACGGATGTTACCTGCAGAGTGTCTTTCAACGAGAGAGAGGAAACAGAAATATTCTAGGGGAATCCATGACAGTTTTTTATCTTTTTGCAAGGCTGGCAAAGACACACACACACACACACACAGCTGTAGTAACTGGAACAGCTGGAAAAATGCCCACCTCCTTCATGTTTAGCGGCTACTGCATGCCTCTAGGATTTTTAGAGTGACGAGGAGGGTGAGGTAATCGCTTTTATTGGCCCAACTTGCGCTGGTGAGAGAGACAAGCTCTCGACCTGCCCGGAGCTCTCCTTCAGGTCTGGGAAAGGGACTCCCAGCTAAACACAAGAGAGTTTAGCATAAGACCGCTTAGCACATATTTTAAGGGACCAGTCTATGTCAAACGGCCCATTAACCTACAGCCACAGGATGAAATATCTGTGGGCTTTGTAAGAGGTCAAGTTTTGTTGGCTTCTGGAGAGCAGCCTCTCTTTGAACTCCAGTGTTGCTCTCCTAACTTGTTCAGGGGTCCTAGGGCCTGGGCCTATCTATGCGTAAATTAAATTAAATAGAGACTCTCCAGGTCTTGAACTTAGGACATTCCTAGCAGGGACCAACAGCAGTTCTGCTCCTGGGCCTTCTCCTTCCAAACAAGCTGGAAACGTCCTATTGCCTCTGTTAACAATCAGAGCCACCCGCACTATTCACCACCTCTGGGTCACCTCTCATCATTGGTGCGGTGAACAAACCCTATTCACTGCTCATCATAGGTAGAGAAGACGAGGAATACTTGTAGCACCTTAGAGACTAACCAGTTTATTTCAGCATAAGCTTTCGTGGGCTATAGCCCACTTCATCGGATGCATATAGCCCACGAAAGCTTCTGCTGAAATAAACTGGTTAGTCTCTAAGGTGCTACAAAGTCTTCCTTGTCTTATTTACAGATACAGACGAACACGGCTGCTAATCTTAAACCCAACATAGGTAGGTTTGTGATCTGCTGCAGACCGGTGTGTGGGGCTTCTTCGTTCGTGCCATATGCTAGATACCAGCTAAAAGTAAAGCCCCAGATGCATTAAAAAGGAATTAAAAAATCATACAGCTATAGAGTAATTCCTGTTGTGAATAAAATGTTTCTGATTAATATTTTAAACTCCCTAACATTGCCTCTATTCTGAAAAGCAAACACTAAATTATTCACCATTCTGCCTGATTTTATAAACTCCATCTCATTGTGCGTGGCTTTGTTCCTCTTAATTAACAAACAAACCAGCAGAAAAGGCATAAAAATAGGTGTACTGACTGCAGCCATCTGCTAAGAAAACAACTGCATCTGAAATGTGGATTTCTAACAGGAGATGTCTAAAGATGTCCTAAATACCTGGGAGGGCTCCTGCCTCCTGTCCCCCAGGAGACCTGGGGGAGGGTGGGATCCACACTCTTCCAATGTCTCTCTCCAATCCGTTCCCCCGGGAGGGAGGATTTGCTTGCAAAGACAATCAGACATTTTGATTCCTTGGTGGATCATAACTATTTCTGTGCATGTGGGCAACTCTTGTGGTGTTATTGGTAGTGGAAGCGGAGGCTCAGAAAGGAGAGACATGGGGAACAGAGGTGATCTGTGGGGATGCCAGACAAATCCCCCTCTCTCCATCATAATCAGACTCTAGAGGCAAACTAGTCTGCATCCCGGGGAAAGTACCACATGGGTGGCTACACAGCTGAAGAGCGAACTTTGGGATCTCTTGTCCAAGTTCACCAAGTCATCTTTCTTCTGAAAGAGAAGCTTTCATTTTCCAGCTCACTTGCTTCCCATGGGCATCCTGTGTCCTTTAACGCAGCATTAATTTAGCATCTTCCCCTGTAACTGTGAGCACCAAGTCCCCCAGGAGCAGGGAAATATCTGTTTTTTTATTCTGCATGGAACAAAGGTCTAAGCCAAACAACTCCAAGATGAACACGCTTGCAAGGGTTTGGACCGTGACTTGAGGCAGATGCAGACAGAGACTGCCCAGGGCAACCCCAAGGAAACAGGAAATTGAAACCAGTTAGAAACACGAGGTCTAAAACACTGCTGCTTTAAACCCTCCCGCCCAGCCACCAAGAGGGCACCAGGGCAGCTGCACATTTCAAGAGCACTTCACTAGCATCCATCGATACGAGAAAGCAGCTCTCTCTGGCGCTGCACAATTTATAATTCCAGAAGTCCAAAAGGGGGGACGACATTGCTTTACTAGGGCAGTAAGAGAGATTCCCTCCTCCCCACAAGGTAGTTAGCATGATAAACTCAATGAGATGTTGGGAAAGGCTGAAATCTCTTAAATGGCTGACATGCAAGCAAGGGAAACCGAAAAAATCCAGAGCCAGGAGGATTCTGTTTTCCGGGCTAATGCAGTTTCAGGTGGTCTGTGTCTACACCTGGAGCTGGGCTGGCCCATGTCAGCTGACCGGGGCTCGGGGTGCAGTGCTGTAAAATGGCAGTGTAGACATTCAGGATGGAGTCTGGCCTCTGGGACCCTCCCCATTGCAGAGTCCCGCATGTATAAACCACAATTTTACCACCCCACAGCCCAGGTCAGCCGGGGGTGTTTAACTGCAGTGTAGACGCACCCTTCATTTTAAACCTGACTCCTTACGAGCAGCTATTCCTGGGGTTTAATGGCCAGAGATGGTAAATAGACCTCAGTGCCTAAAGTTATCTCTCCCTAGGGATTCCTGGCCCAGCGTGCGATCGGTAGATAGGAGACCAGGCACCCGAGAGTATTCGCAGCGTTGGTGAGGATTTGGGTTTAAGATGCCATGAGCCAGCCTGGTATTAGAAAACTTCAGCAAGTCATCCCTGAAAATCCTGCCCACTTTATGTCAGCATCAAAAGTCCCAGAAGCCAGGGAAGCACATGAGCAGTTACTGTTGGACTCGGGAGCTTTCCGGGAAAGCACGGAAGGGGAATTAATGGTGTTTAAGGGATCTGTGGTGATGTAATGGATAAGGAACCGAGAGGGGCCCTTCAGGAAATCTTTAGAGGATAATAATATTCTCCACAGACATTTCTGTCTGTCTCTGTTGCCATTTGGCATGGGGGGAGACCACATGTAATAAGCACAAGTCAAGCTACATGCTCCAAGTTATCACACTGGGGAGGGGGGGAGAAGTACGGGAGACACCCCTCCCCCAAAGGGGCAGAGTTCAGCACCCCCAGGAGCCAGAGCTACGAAGCAAACCGAAGTCATGCTCCAAAACCATGCAAAGAAATGAGCGTGAGGGTCCCAAAGCAAAGGCAGGAAGGGAAGAGAATTAACAGTGGAGTTAACATTGTAGAAAAGCGGCTGGTCTCTCTGAACTTGGACAGAGCCCAAAGGCCACAGAGATGATGGCTGGGGGATGGGGGATGCTGGGAACTATTCGCTCCTATCTCACGAATCAGCATTCAGCCACTGCACTCTCCAGACCCGAGTCCGATTGTGTTCAGCAGCCATAAGAGCCAAGACAAACCTCAGTGACCACAGGGACACACAGCAGAAGTTTAAGCCACAAACACTAATTCGCACTTGTTAATTTGTGTGAATTGGCTGCCGAGAACTCCAGGCTGTGACATTAAATGGACTCTGTGAGCCATAAATCTAGTGCTTCGTGTCCCTGAAAGGCACTGCTCTGACCCTCCTGCCCTGGTAGTTTGCCCAGTTACGCACGCAGACCAGCTATGGGGGCAGAAGAAACGGATTTACTAGGAATAACCCCACTGCTCCCACCATAGGGTTTTTGAAAATCAGACACTTAGAGCCTGAAAGTGGGGGGCTCACGTCAGTGAGGTCTGGGAGTACTCAGCAAATGATGCAAGCACCTTGGGAGATGGGGATAATCGTGCTGGCCGATTTTACAGATGAGGATGTTGAGGCACAGACAGGGGAAGTGACTCACCCAAGGTCACACAGGAAACCTGTGGCAGAGCCAGGAATAGAACCCAGGAGTCCTGACTCCCTTTCCCACTCTGAACCATTCATTCCCTCCAGAAGATCCAGAGAGCGACGCTGGCACTCAGGGGCTTGGCCTGGGTTGGACGAGTAAAAACAAAGCTCTTACATTTGTCACTCTGAGTGGTTCTAGAGCACTGTAATTATCGTTCAGAACCTCCGGTTCCCTCATTAATACAGTCCAGCTGCCTCTCCTGTCGCCCTTGGCACATGCAGGTGAACCGTGGCAAAGGGGAGCATCTGGCCGGTCCCCGTGCCGGTTCCAAGGGAGTCTGAAACCAGCGAAGAAACGCAGAGGGAGCGGGCGCAAGCACTGGCGCCAGCACTTTCCTGCTGGAGCCTGGAGATCAGTGGGGAGAATGGCAGGGAACTGAGTGAAATAATTCACACCTTCCACAGGACGGCCTGCCCAGGGTAATGAACCGTCTCTTGGCCAGCTGAGCACGGCTCAGGACAGCTTGTGCCACACGGAACTTGCCATCCAAGCTGTAAATGAAGCTCCATTCATTTCACTGGGCGGCTCTAGAGGCTAAAAACCGAGGTCCCCTCTCCTCTGAGCAGACAGGAAAGAGCCCCCGGGGTGTTTCTGCAGGATACTGGCCTGATGTCTCCTAGCCCTCACGCTTGTTCAAAATGCCAGGAGAAGTCGGGTTACCACCCTGTCCAGGCAGGGTAGGCAGGAGCATGCCGGCCACATGTGGCCATTTAAAGCTTCCCTGCCAGGCCCTAACTGGGCACAAATCACATCCCACAGACTCAGAAATTAGAGTGTGTTTCAGCGATGGCCGCACTATTAATTTGCAACAAATGTAAAAGACAGAACCCGATCCCTGCCGGGACTGCAAAGGACCCTGTCCTACCGGGTACATCTGCATGGTTAATGCACTTCTCCCCCGCAGGTACACAGCTCCATTCACTCCTCAAACACTTTTACTTAGCCCCATGCTGGGCTAGATTAGAAAAAACACAGTATTAATTTTGCCTCCTGTGGACTAAACTGCATCTTCCCCCCCCTGCAGACACAATGGCGAAGTGTTAATGAAACCTCTTGTGAACACTGAAGGGGTGGGAAGTGGTTAGAGCTGACAGCTTTAGTCAAAGCTATATTTACAGGTACTGGGGCCTGGCAGCTAAACAAGATCTTGTTTCTTTTTTGAAGTTTTCCTCTGAATCTCTATATCTGCCGCCAGAGCTTTGCTGCTGCCAATCTCACCCCTGAATCTGCCACGTCCCAGCCACAAACAAGGTCTCCTCTGCGTCTGCATCTTCCAGTCGGTCCTGGCGTCTCTTTCCACCCTTCTCCGCTCCCACAGAGCATGTCCCCACTACGCTGTCACGAGAGGGGAAACCAGAGCAGCGCCAGCCGTTCAGGACACAGCTGGAGATACGCCTGTGCTGACGAGTCCTGCTAACCCCCTAACTCCCACGGAGAACAGCCCCTTCCTTAGCTCAGGGACCCTCCTCCAACACATCTGTGCTCGGAGAGTAACTGAAGCACTGTAGGAAGCCTGGGGTCCTTTGCTTCTTTCCAGGCCCCCAGTCAGGCTGCTCTTCTCCTGGGAACCAGACCAGCCAAGACTGGAATGGGCTGAAAGCGCTGGGCTTGCGGAGGCACCTGACAAGGGAACGAGAGCCGGGGATGCTCAGGCTCCACCTTCTCACAAGTGCTCCAGGAACCCTGCAGCATCTGAGGAGTGAAAGCACGTCTCAGCCCCACCTGCACCGCCAGCTCTGTGACCCCAGCGCAGCCGCCGCCACTGGCTTCGTACCCGCGAGTCCCCAGCCCGAGTGGTGGATTCTGCACCCGTGCTAAGCAGGCTGTCTTGAAAAGCCTCCTGCCTCTCCCTGTCTTCAGACGCAGCCAGAGAGCGCCACACAGGTAGGCAGGTGGGAGGCCAGAGGGAAAGCTAGACTTAAAGGGCACCAGATCATTCCCTCCCCCAGCCCCTTACAGCCTCCGTGTGCCTGGCTCAGTCTAACACACCTCTCCGAAGTCTCAGCGATTCTCACAGCTCGGAGCCATGAGCTATATACAGACAATGATTGTTTCTATTGCACTATATACTGTACACTGCCGTGTCAGTACAATATTTATATTCCAGTTGATTTATTTGATAATGATCTGGTAAAAATGAGGAAGTCAGCCATTGGTCAGTCCTAGTGTGCTTGGGACACGTTGGTATTTTAGGTCTGATTTGTAAGCACGTTGTTTTTAAGCGAGGTGAAACCTGGGGTCCACAAGACAAATTAGAGCCTACAAAGGGGAACAGTCACCTGGAAAGGATGAGAGCCCCTGCTTTAGAGGCACCTCTCTCTGATTCTCTCGTCCCTGTCGGCCAACAGACTCACCCAGTTCCCACGTCTAATACGCGCTGGTTCTGGAACCTTGCAAATCAGCCCCCTTGTCCTTCCCCACTGGTCAGCTGTGACCAGCCTTGGCTTCCCAAAGCAACATGGAAACACATTCTGCTTGCTTGCTGCCAAACGAGGAAGGAGTCTTTTTCCAATGGCAGCATGAATGTGTCACTCAGTGACCTGTGAGTGGCTCAAACACCCCTTCCTCCCACCCTCGCCTCTCAGAGAGCTCCCCCAACTAGCTCTCCGACAGCCACAGCCTTTCCCCGAGGGCTAATCGGACTTCTTCTGCGTTTGAATCAAGCCACCTGATGGCCTGACATGGACCTAGGGGCTTAGCAGCTCAGGTGCTAAAAGCTTTTCACCAAGCGAGGGCTCTCCACTGCCCAGGTCTCCTGGGTGGAAGGATGTGTCCATGCTGGCCTCGTAGCGAGACCGCACGGTCATAGAAATTCCTGACTGAGGAAAAGCAAAGCGGCAACGTGAGCAAAAACACTTGATCAAATGGTGGGGAAATTATTCATCACAAAATCAAAATTTAATCTCTCCAGATTAAATTGTTGGCCAATTCCTATGGAGAGGGACATGGAGACAGCTCATCTCCATTAACTGTAGCTGGGGAATGGATTTTCATGCAAATTAATACCAAGGGAGGGAGAGACAAGGACACAACAAGCCATGGCTGGCTTGCCTTGGGGAGATTTAAATCATGGAGAGGGACCTGCAGCATTATAACAGGATTGGAGCAATGGGAACAAGCCCCTGTCCACCAGGGAAGGGCTGTGGCATGCAGACAGACAGGCTCCTGAGTTCTGCACAGGTCAGGAAATCAAAGGTGCGAACCCCTAGAGGGAAGGAAGACATTTACAATGGGAAATAGTGCCCTGGAGAAAACCATGTAACCAATCATTCTAATGTCTCCTATTCCTACGGGACAGACAGCCGCTGAATCACGCTGTTAAGGAGTTTCACGTGGCTGGGTTGCAAGAACGGATTCCCTGAAGACATTTTTGTGATCCATAAATTCAAACTGTAACTTAATTATTCACAGCTCCATGGAGCTCAGAACCTCGCTGTCAGAATAGCCGACTCGTGTAGCTTTGAAATAGCACGGTACAAGGAGAGCTACAGCATTCCCTTCCTACTCTCATCACAAAGTGCACGTCCCAGAAGCTCCCAGGAAGGAGCAAGGGGGGAGTAAAGCGGCAAGTGCAGCCAGGGGCGGCCCGTACCTGTGAGACTGGTGGAGATGTTCACCTCCGCGTACTGCGGCCTTGACAAGGCGCTGAACTCAGAGACGCCATTGACAGCTGCCACGCGGATAGTGTAGTTAACATGAGGTAGCAAGTTCACCAGGGTAGCGGTCCTGTCCACCAATCCCGTCTGCTGGGGCACAAAGCCAACGCTGGTGCCACACTGCTCGCACTGGCGCCGGAGAGTCCCCGAGCAGCGGTCACAGAGGAGGTTATAGGCGACGTCGGTCCGGCCGCCCAGGTCTGCTGGCGCGCTCCATTCCAGAACCAGCGTGGACTGCTTCAGGCTGTAGACGAGATTCCTTGGAGCAGATGGGGGACCTACAAGCAGAAGAGTGAGCGTGTAACTGCGTGTGCACTGCGTACAACCACCAGCAGCACCAGTGTGGGGCCATCACAGTTACAACCACACCAGCACTGCCACTGGAACGGAGGGAAATTACAGAATGGCAGAGGCAAAGCTGGATCGAAGACAGCCAGGCAGTAACACAACCTCCCCCAGGTGCAAGAAGTGCTGCAGGTGTAGCATAGAGTGTCCACACTGAAACAGCCTTTTACAGAAAGTGATGAGCAAGGCAGCATGGGATTAATGATCAGTCTCCCTGCGGTCTGAGTGTACGTCTACACTGCAGGGAAAGGTGTGCTCTCAACTCCGGTTAGCTAATCCGCATCAGCGAACCCAGGCTAACGTAGCAGTGAAGACGCAGCAGCTTGTCTTTTAAGCTGCACAAGCAGTTAAATGAAAGCCGGTAGGGGAGCATGAGGTTGAACTCTAGCTGCTAAGTGGAGTTAAAAGCCAAGGTGCCATCTTCGCTATTTGAACCCAGGTAAAGGACACACCCATTCTGCAGTGTAGACAAACCCTTAGTGTCTAACACCTCCAGACACTTTCCACAGGCCAGCCACTCACGCTGCTCCAAGCTTAAAACGTGGCGAAATAGCTTAGAGAGAAGCCACCTGGCTCTGCAAAGAGGCCAAGAATAAGACATAGCTTACTCGGGCTAGCTGTCAGTCAACCCCAATGGCTGCTGCTTATTAGATAGGCGATTCTAAAGTGCCCCTCACCATAGTATCTATTCATCAAATGTAATTAACTTGATGCCATTTAATTAAACAGGTGCCGTGCTAGACTGTCTATACAGCTGCTCTAGTGTTATTGAGGTAATGCCTGCAGTCCTTACTGGCATGTTTATAGCCTCAGATTTCAGGCCTTGTAACCTCCAAGTGTGAGCTCTCTGCGGAAGGGCCTGGCTGTCCCTATCAGTGTGGAAAGCACCTCGCTCCCTGTGGCTGCTACCCAGAATAGCTCCTGGTGATGCCAATGCCCTGAGACACGGCTACAGAGAGCCAGCGTCTCTGTCTGGCTGTTGGTGGCTTGTCGTGGCCTGGCTAGCCCCTGGGCACGGCCGCACACACGGCAGCTCTGGCCGGCTCCCCTCTCTCCCTTCCATTTACCGAACACGGATGTTACTGGAGAGACGTACGGGTGCAGGAGGCAGATGGCGGGTCCGACGGGGACCGGGAGTAGTTCTTCTGGCACGTGCAGAATGTGGAGGCTTCTTGACGGGTGAAGCTGTGCTGGGGGCAAGGAGAGCAGAGAGGGAGCCGGGGGGAGAGCTTATAGAATCCAGCAGGGCAAGCTGTGAAGAGACAGACAGAGAGTTACGGCAAGCGGAAGTCTGGAGCACAAGCAAACGGAGCGGTTGTTAGTGACCAGCCTTAACAAGTGCTGAGCCCCCCTTTGCTTTGGGGCTTAGTGTTCAGAAATCATCCTGCGGAGTCAAGGAAAGGGCTGGGCAATTGCCAGATTTGAACTACAGCAGGTTGGAGAGGCATGAGGAGAGCAAGGGGGGGGGAGCGCTCAGTGAGGAGCAGGAGGAGGTGGGCTGCAGGAGGAGGCAGGCGATGAATAATGCCTGGCCCAGGGTTTTACGAGGCAGGAGGGACAGGAAAGGTTCCAGAGATGACACAGGTGCAGCAGCAGGATTTAGCGACAGGCTGAATGGGAGGTTCTGAAAAAGGGAAGAGCCAAGCAGGACAACTAGAGCATTCGCACCCCTTCCCACTGCCAGAGCGGTGTCAAGAGACTTAGTGGACATGAGAATCAAGCCACAAAGCTGCAAGCCTGGGCAAACAGGAGGAGCGTGGCTTTATCAACACAGGACTGGACAGTGGGTGGTGAGGTGGTGGGATATAGTCGTTGATATTGAATGATAAGAACATAAACTTGTAACCTAATCAACTTGAAAGACAACTTTTGGTTCCCATCCACTCTCCGTAAATTACCTCTGAGGTTCAACTAAACAAGGAACGGTTTCAATGGTGACCCTAAAAGCATTTGGGACGCGAGAAGCCTGAAAACAAATGTGTGAGTTGTGGAGAGATCAGACAGACGTGGATAGACACGCTTTCCTGCACGACTCTCACCTGTTGGGCAGCTCCTCTGTCGGCTCAGCTGGAGCTAGCTCCCACAGCAAATAGGGGCTGCAATGAAGTTGACTCAGCTGGAATTCAAGCCGAATGTATGAGCAGAACATAACTTTCAGCCCCACGCTTTGCTTGGCTTCTCCTTCCTCTCCTTGGTGAGGTGCAGCTGTCTGCTATGCCTGCATCAGCTTCTTGAATATTTAAACTTCATCACTTTTAAACTTCCTAGCTGCACAGTTCCACAAAACACCCAGATCTTATCGTGGTGCAGGAGTTCACTGCCGCGATTGTTCCTTTACAAGAGATTATTCCGGGGCACTCCGCGGAGTTCATTAATTTTTTACCGTGATATAATACTGGCAGCTTCAATTGTGATCTTAGGACAAAGTACCAGAGATATAGCATCGGCTGTGGGTGACATTTAATCATAGGACACTGGAATGGGATTTATTCATGGGACAATGGGCAACACAAAGTGAAAGGCAGATTTTCATCTATTGCAAAGTCTTTTTGGAATTCGCCTCGCCCTGCAAGTTAAATCAAAGTGGGTCATGAAGCAGCTTATCAATCCTTCCTCTCCCTTGAGAGTGAAGTTCAGCTGACCATTCTCTGGCATTCTCTGTGCTCCCTGGAGACTGGCCCATGGATGCATTGCTGGCTGGCAGAGTTGAGGTCTACCATGCAAATGAGAGAAATCTTTCTTTTTTAAATGTTACATAAATAGCCTTTCAGGAGTTGCCCCAAATCCACTTTTGTTTTAAGTCCTGGTCCCTGCAATGTCCTGTCTCAGTTCTAGGACATGTGCACCTCCTAGTCCCGTCCCTGATGCCCATGCAAGCGACTACCCGCCTACCGGGCATTCTTTATTCTTTGCATTGGCAGCGAGCACAGTTGTTCGCATCTTGTTAAAACACTGCGAGCGTTCAAAATAGTAGCAAAACAAGCAGCATCGATTTGTGCTGTAGGTTGGCAGATAGATAACCCGGCAGATGCACCCCGGGGAAGGTTCGCTCTCACATACACCGCTGCTGCATTTCTGGGGAGGGAGGAGTGGAGATGGTTCTATCAAAGGAAGAAAGTGACATCAACTTTCATGCCTGACCTTTTCTGGAAGGCGAGCAGGTGCTAGTAGGGATTCAGACGCACACGGCAAAGCTGCTCAGATTATGGTAGGACATCTGTGTCTTCCCCCGCCCAACAGAACTGCCACCTCCTCTGTTTCACAGCACGCTATAGAACTGGGAGCCTCAAACAATTAATTTATCCTCCCTTTCCTTGTAAGGTGGGACAGTATGAACACCTTCTAAAGATGGGGAAATGGAGGTTCAGATCACATGACCGGCTGAAGGTCACGATTGGCAGAACCAGGAATTGACCCCAGATCTCTGGAGTCCCACACAGGTGTCAAGACCAGGCCCCTCGAGCAGACACTGATCTAGACCCCCAGGTGGAATTCCAGCTCTTCCATGGAAGTCCTGGAGCACGAGAGAGTGACTTAGACACAAGCAATGTGAAGCTGTTGCACGTACACACAAAGCTACACTGTATAATCCTTAGGCCAGGCGCGTGAAAGCTGCTTTACGGCGGCACCTCCAGTAACTGGGGCTCTGTGACCTGCAGCCCCCTTCCCCCAGCTCTCCAGGGGGACGGAGACACACTCGAAGGTCCCATCGTGGTCTGGAGGAGGGATGACGTCCAGCTGTTAATTAAGTGGTGGCAGAGGGATTTAATTTGATGCCAACATAGCAGCTGAGATGGACATTCTAAGTGTCCTGCAGCCGAATGGCTAACCGTGAGGTGCCGTTCTCAGCTACCGTCGGCGTCTCCCGCTCACAGCACCTCTCAGCATGGATTTGTACTGGCAGGAACGGGGCTCCCAGGGAAAGACAATTCTCTACGGCAACGGCACCCCACAGAAATTCGATCCTAGCCACACTTGTGGGTTTGAATTTTTCTTATTAGCCACATTATAAAAAAGCCACATGCATTAGCCACAATTCAATAGCCTATTAGCCACCTGTGGCTAGTGGCAGACGTATTGGACACCACTGCTCTATGAGAACGGGAGGATGGGCTGGGCCAGGGCTAGCCGCATCTTATAACTCGGCCAAGAGCTTACAAAGACTCAATCTCAGCCACTCTCACAAAGGAGGAAAATCTACAGCCAGTTTTCTGTTGCCCTCAGAACCGTGGAGACGCAGCTAGAAACCCTCCCGGGGTCCATAATAGCCGGGGCTGTGATCCTGCTGCTCCAGTGGTTCTCAACCGTTGGCCATCGGGGGCCACATCCAATACGACCTGTATGGCCCTGAGGGTCTCACATGTCACAGCTCTGTGCCGTTTGGGCAGCAGGTTGAGAACCACTGTGCTCCTTGGGTTCACCGGGTTAAACTGTACACAAAGGTCCGTGTGGAAGTAAATGTTATTTGCAGAGAGGGGTTCCGGTCAGAAATCCTCCCATTCTGCCCGGACTCCACAGCCGTTTGCTTGCTACGTGTAATTGTTTGCCGCTTTATTACACTGGTAAAGTCAGAATCCTTCCTTGCTAGGGCTTGGCTAGCTGGAGCGGAGCAGTCCCCCTCCTCCCCTCCTCCCCCAGGTTCACGCAGTGTCTGGCTCTGCATAATGCAGAAGCAGCAGCTGCAAAGTGCTTTTTAAATTATGCAATGGTTTTAATCAGACAAATGTGAACATGAGCATGTTAAACCCACTATAACCGACCCAGCCAATCAGTAGAGCCCAGTGAAAACCGTGAATCCATTCTCTGTGGCCTTATCATCCACCGCACTAACTGCAACATGCTTATCGGTTTGCAAAGAGGAGTGGGGCAGAGACCTGAGTAAATGCTACATTTTAGCACAAAATAAAGAGGATGAGCCCAGCGGGGAGATTAAATACGAGGCAGAAGCCACTTCCTAGTCTGGATTTAGGAATGAAGCTCAATGCGAATACTAAAAGGAGGACACCCTCCTCTCTATGCTTCCTCTCCCCCCGGACAGCGTGGTCCATGTCTGCCCCTCCACGCCTCCCTGCCAAAGGGGCAGGATGATGCTGTAGTAGAGGGACCCGCGAAGGGAAATCAGCAATTGCTCCAGCAGGGCTGGGAGAGGGGCAGAGGGCTCCCCTATGGGTGAATTTCAGGACAAGCACTCTGAAGATCACACCTATCTGCTGGCGATAGGGAGTGGGGAGGGGGGTGGATTTCTTAGCCCCCTGCATGATGTCGCCACTTATAAAAACCAAGAATTTCTCCTGTGGCTCGGGCTAGTAACGCTTTCCTTGATACTGGGAGCGAAGCTGCCGGCCACTAGCCCCCCACCCAGGACACCACGCTGCCTTGGGGGTTGTCCAGTCAAAATCGGGAACTCCCCAGAGCGAAGGAGAGTGTCGTCGTCCCAAGCTGCAGGATAAAGGGGGTGGTTCTGAACGGTTCCTCCCTGGAGCTGTTTTCAGAGGTAATCCCCCGGAGGTGGCCTTTGTTGGGGAGCACCGTCTCCTTGCAAGGCCGACGCTCTAGCAACACTTCCAAGAATTTGTAAAAGGCGGAATGGGTGTGGATACTGTCAGGGCCCAGAACCTCCAAACAGCCAGTCCAGCGTCAGCCAGCAGAGACGTTCTCTGTGGAAACGGAAAAGCAGGGATTTCATGGCAAGATCAGTTCTCAGTCCTCCTCTGATTATTCTGGATTGGAGTCAGTACTGTCGATCTCTCCCCTCAAGAATAACGGGGAAACACGCTCCGCCCTCATCAAACAATGACTGACTGTGCTGCGCAAACTCTCCGCGCTCCCTGGAGGGGTCAGCTTGCATCTCACCCGGCAGTTCTTAGGCTTGGACTGGTCTGACACAAACACCAGTTCTGTGGCTTTGGGGCCGAAGCTGCATGTGGGAATCCAGTGAAGTTCACGGGTTTTCTGTTTGCAGGTCGCTCACAGGACAGGCAGCCGGTGGTACCACTGTACCCTGAGTCCATCCTGAAAGTGGCCAAAGCCTGCTGTCCGACGCTGGGGCGGGGGGGGAGTTATGCTGAAGTTAGATCACTCGGTCCCCTTGAACAGAAAACCCCTCAAATCCATCTCACTTCTTCTAACCAACGCTAAGGATGCCTCTTGCATCACACTGCGGTGGCACATTCCTAGAAGGTAGAAAGCGGCCCACTGATGTGCAGTGGTTCAGAGCCAAAGGCAGAGCTTCACAGATCAAACACCCGAACAGAAGCGGAGTTTGTAATTCAACATGTTTTCTTCTATTCTTCCTACTCTCCCCTTTTCGCTCTTGTGTGAGGCTCAGATGTATTAGATGTAGAGGTTTGTTTAACAGCAGGTGGAGGAGGAAACTGATTGCTTTGTTCCTAATCATGTTTCCATAATAGCCTGAGGACACTGACCAGTAACCAATTTCAAGAGCAGTTGCCACACTGGCTTTTCACCTTCTACTTGAGCTCCTGTGATAAATCTCCCTCCCCCTTGGGATTCGCCCACATTCACTGTGGCTCTGTAGCCAAAATTTTGGTCATGAGTTTGCTTCTTCTAGAAAGCGGCCTGTGCGAAATCAGTCTTCCCCTTTCTGGAATTCGTCACTTCCCCTAACTGGGGATCTTCTGCTGTTTGATATGGTCCCATTTATCTTTGGCTTTTTATAGACCTCTTAAGCATTTCACTTCTGAACGCTTTTTGACAGATCTGTTTTTTTCTCATGGTCTCAACTTACTTTGTTACCCACAAACCCTACAGACATCTCTAAAGCAGAGAGGCAAAAAACCTGAAGGACACAGTGTGCATTAGCACTATTGAACTTGTTCGTGTTGTTTAATTCATAGCTATAGTGGAAGTGTTGTATGCTTGCCAGCACGAATCAATAACGCCTGCAGTTTCTCCCCAAATGCCTATACGATCATTTATAATTAAGACTACAGCTCAGTCGTCTTCTAAAATCAATTCCTTTCATTTCTGGGGGAGGAATTGTATTTGACAAAGTTTGTAGACTTTTAATGTGTGTTAATTTTCTGTGCGGAGGGGTTTAATAGCAGGCGTTCATGAAAAGGCCGTAAAGGACAATATAGGACAAACATGCCAAACCTCGTGATCCAAGCCAGTATGCTCATGGGCAGTTTGTGGTCACGTGTACACATCCTCACAAGGTCAACCTGGAACCTTCCATCCCCTCACATCATCCCGGCCATACAGCCGCCAGCCCAGCCTCCTTCAAACAGGTCCCTGGAGAGCCGATTTGGACTAACCTGTTCTATCCACTCCAAGTGCTATACACACTCATCGTACACCCCATTACTGCATTCGGTAGTGGGAGGTGGGGGGTGTTACAGGTCCATTCTGAGGCTTGTTGATCCTCTGTTCTCAGCAGAACATGGATGACACTTAGTGGTGGGTGTTTCTTGCAGGGAAAACACTGAAGGACAGGGGCAAAAGAGGAGTGGATTGTTCCACGTTCTAGGTTCCCCTTAACCTCTGCTCAGAAACTGGCCCCTTCAACTCTCTGCTCATGTAACAGGGCTCACCCAAAGCTCTAGGTATTATACACAAATTAACACACTACGGGGTGGATCCCGAGAGACTGTAGAAAGACGCCCTTTGAAGAACAGTGGCACTAACTACCAGCACACTGCATTGCAGGAGAAAGTTCTTCGTTTCCCCTGGGTGAGGGACAGGGCAGAACTTAGCACGAAACAAATTTTCTCCTTAGACTCCATCAGTTGCATAGGATGGAGGTTTAGAAGGGAGGGGACCTGGCTTTCACAGAGGATAATTGTGCCGCTGTGGAGAGGCCCCGTGATGAATCACACACACTGAGCACCTTCAAAGTCCCTGTTCCAAAGCCAGCTCCTGTCGCAGGGCAGTAAAACAGTTACATCATTTCCCCTAAGGCAAGAGCATTTGCTGCAAATTTCAACTCTGCCGTATAGATAAAACGATGTTTCAAGCTGACATCTATTCATACAAAGAGAAATGCCACTGTCCCAGCTGGAGTAGCGCTGTCGCCTATTAATCCAATAGCCACAAACAACGTGAGCTGGAATTAATTTGCTCTTCGCCAAAGAGTAGAAATAAAAATCAATATTGATCTGTGTATGGCTCCCACAACGACATCTGTAAAGCTCCACAGTCAGCTACTTTTGAGCACTCCAGTCTGCTCTGGGGCATCCAGGAAGAACGGACACCCGGGCTCCACCCAATTAACACTCGCAAACATAACTGAGAGGTGGGAAGGATTAGGGCAGCACCCAAGTTCAAGCGGGAAGAGCCCACATTCACACCACCCCGGTACAAGTCCAGCTGGCACATTCGGCACTGCACAAAACGGATAAGGCAACACAAACATCTGTGTGCAGACAAGCCCTCAGAGACAGGAGATATCAAAGGGGAAGAGCAGAAACTTCTGTCGGTCAGCGAGCAAACTGGATTTTACCCAGAATTTCACAGGCTCCTCCTTTGTGCCTTGCCCCCGTCTCACTTGTCACAGCTCTATCAGGCAATATCTTTGGGGACCAGTTTGTATCACCATCGGCCAGAGATTGTCTGCAACTCCAGAGGGGAGGGTTCCCACAGCTCCTCCAGGAACCAAACACTGGGCAGGGCGGAGGGTGATTAAGATACAACACTCAGGTTGTAAACACCTCCCCTTTGAGAGGATCCAACTAGGTTTTCACAGACCAACAGACAAAGGTCTTTCTGGTAAACGGGCCTTGTTCTCCCTAGCTGCAGCAAAATCATTCCTATGCTACCAGATAGCCACCTTTCTGCTCCACTGAGGAGCCAAGGGGGTCTCATAAGAACTTACTCATTTCTCCCCGCAGAAAAAAAAGGAAGGAAAAACAATCCTGGTACAAGGGCAGATTCTCTGGTGTCCATTGCATGAGATCACAGATTTCACTGACAGGATGAAACCTTTCGTAAGAGAAAAAGGTGGAGGAACATTGAACTGGATTTGGTCTAGTACATCAGCAGGTAGGAGAGGGAGGGGTGTGAGCAACAGGCCCCCAGAGTGAGCCAAGGATTAACTGCATAATCTATTCCCCGACAAAGGGCAAGGATGAGATGAATCACAGAGAGAGAGGCAGCCGTTAAAACAGCCCCTTTTCCCTATAAAAGAATCAGTCTTCATTTTTTCCTAGTGATGATCCTATTCTAGCTCATTTGTCTCTGTAGCATTCTTGGTCTGAAGGTGTCTAGTCATCTGAAAAACCCAGCACACTCTACCAGCGATTCCACAAATCCCCTTTCCATCTGTGGCTAGCCGGGACATTCTCCTCCCATGCAAGGCAAATGACGCGGTTACTCTGAACTATGGTACAATCACCGCACAGATTGTTAGTGACTTTTCATGTCAAAGGACCGAACAGCCATTCACAGGTTGCCTTATATATTTGACACATACCAGAAACTGCAGCTCCGTAGGTGGAGCCCTGCGTGTCAGCTACAGACGTAGCTACGTCCTATGTCCTGTTGTGTGACTGAAGAAACAGGAAAGCACAGTTACAGCTGCACGCCAGCCCCCTTCCTAATGTCAGTGAAGAAAAGGGTCCAAACTCCACAGCAAACTGGACATTCAAAGCACTGTATACACATCAGCCTCCCTTGGCTCTACCCCTGCGATTTGTGTTGCCTTTAGTGGTATGAACTACAAACCTGTCTCGCTGCAATTTCTCTCTGGAGCTCTTCCCATGGACTTTAGTGACCACGGACGCCTCCCTGTACCGGCAACTCCTGACCCCTCTTCCATCTGATCACCATCATTCAGCTTAACTCACTGTTATGTTCCAAACACTGTATCAGACTATCAGGGAGGACTTGTGCGTCTTAACACAAGGGATGAAGAGAGACCCTTGGTCAGGGAAGTGCTCTGTGTAGGCACATTGTACGTCCCGAAGCCCCATGGCGGGCGGGGAGCAGGGGGAGATGGATCAGAATATCAAAGTGCTAAAACTTAGGAGAAATTCACCCACAACCTCAGGCCAGGTAGATCAGAGACATTCCCCCTGCTAATCAACACACATTCCCACTGGGTGATCACCTGGATCTGGGAAAATTTCCCCATTTTCGGCACTCACTACACATTCAAGCCAAGACCCACGTGTTCCAAAGTGGTCTTTGGGTTCCCCCTTGACCCAGATCTGTACATCCACAGGTGTGCAGTGGATATACAGGTGTTTGGGTCATCCACAACACCAGGCAGCAGAGAGAGCTGCCCCTGGACATGTCCAGCTATGGGGCAGATTTCTGGGCAGTAGGGTGACCAGACAGCAAATGTGAAAAATCAAGACGGGGTGGGGGTGGAGTGGGCGGGGGGTAATAGGAGCCTATATAAGAAAAAGACCCAAAAATTGGGACTGTCCCTATAAAACAGGACATCTGGTCACCCTACTGGGCAGCACACTGGTCTGCTCTTGCAAATCTTTTATTTTCTGGTACTGCAAGAAAAAGCTTCAATACAGCAGCACACAATCCTGCTGCTTAGTGTACCATCTGGCTGCTCAAGGCACAAACTGGCCCAGCCCCTGACCACACGAGAACAAACTGTTCCACTTTCTAACACCGAGCAAGGAAGAGAAAAAAAATATTCTTCAGCTAGAAGTAATTTCAGGTGAGATGGATCGCTCAAGTGTGTTTTCATTAGGGCTGCGATCTCTTGTGTTTTACTCCTGGGCCACACACGCCAATTACATCAAGATGAGAAATACCAGCAGAATGTGCAGGACACTTATCCTGATGGAGACGCAGCTGATGCCAGTGGGTCACATCTGCTATCATTACTGGAAATTCACTTGGAGGAAAATTGGAAGAGAAGCCTTCGTATCATTGCTCTCTAGGCAGACTCATTCAGCAGCCTGACAGATCTCACTAGCTTCCCAGCTCCTCATCCCAGGCCTGGTCTAGGCGAGGGAATAGCTCTTGTTCAGCAATCAGTGCCCAGGACCCGGGACGGCTAGCCCAGTGCTGGCCCATAAGTGTGGCTTGCACCGATGGAGCTAAATGGAGTTTACCCCACTTGAAATTGCCCCTCCCTGATATTGCTGAAAAAACCCAATTGGGTGTTTGTTCCTTAAAACTGTTGCCCTCGATGAGTGACTTAATGCAGCTTCCCTTTAAAATGAAGTTCAGCTCCTTTGCAGAGTGCCCTCTGAGTCGAACAGCGGCCACACAGCCTGTTCGAGAGGAAGACTCAGGTCCCTCGGGAAAAATAATCTTCACGTTTCGGGTCCACTTTTCCCCTGCACCACAGATCAAAGCTGAGCTGCTGTCCATTCCTACGAGCACCTCTCAGAATCACCACCAGCCCTCTGGGAACTAAGCAATCGACACCTGGCATCTCCACAATTAGTTACGGACACACCAATCTCTGCAGAGCAATTTCTTCTGCTCAGATAGGCATGTTATTGAATGTCTTTATTTACATGCTGCTCCAGCACCCACCGTGGGAACCCCCGCAAGGAGAGTGGGCAGGGCAGGGGTAGGGAAATTCTATGGCTTCTCCCCCTCCTCCATACCACAGGTCAGACGATCACAATGGTCCCTTCTAGCTTTGGAATCTATTTCAAGGTGTAAGTGGCATGGCTCCTGAGCTGGGGGAAACGCCTCGTCAACAACTGTCATTGTTAACGAGGAGCTCTCCTGGCTTCCCCCGACATGCTGGGTTTGCAGTCTTGCCTTGTCTTATTGCGAAAACGGTCATCAATATTTTGCAGACAGTGAGCAATAGTGGCACAGAGCTCCGCTGCGAGGAAGAAAAGGAAATCTTGTACAATCTCCGTGTGTGAAAGAGACGTCAATACTAGCAGTGGATCGGTTCTTCGGACAGTCATGCTCTTCCCTTTTAAACTCCTGTTATCTTGGTACCTTACTGTTAAAATGGATCTTTCAGACTGTGCCACTTTGGAACAGGAGGAAAATCAAAAGCAGTTTTACTTCTGCTAGAGAACTGGTGTTCAATACTTTTCAAAGGCTACAGTCTAATGTGTTCTCGGTATCTGTGAAAACCTTAGGATAACACTACAGTATATTTTTTGCCCTTCTTAAATAATTTTAAGAACAGAAGTGAAATAAACTGTCCAGATGCCAGAATTTTGTGCATCTCTTGAAATATTAATAAGCTCTTACTAGGAGAAATTAAATTCAGTGATTTTATCTAAAGGAAAATGAAACACCCCGAGCGTATTCAGTAAGGCAGCACTGAAATATCCCACGACGTGAAGTCCACAAAAATATTCACTTGAATTCAGTGCAATCACCAGCACTGAACAAAAACCCCTACAAACATTTCTCTTTATGTAGAGCTTTCCCCAAGGCCACATAAAAGCAGAGGCATCAACAGAAGCCAACCACAGTTTACGGTTGTCTGTTTCAATTTCGTAACATAATTCACCAAGTTACAGGTCAGTCAGTACATTGTACAGGAATATCCCCATCCTACCCCAGATAACAACCTGGAACATACCTGCCTTCCAGAGTTCCCCTGGCTAGGAGTACAATATGTATCACCTGCCTTGCTTGTCAGCAGAACAATCCGTATGTCCATCTAGGAGTCAAACATCTAGAACCTTAAGCCTGGCAGGAATTTTGCAAACAAGTTGTCATTCTTGTAATGTTCTGAGTAGTTTAGTCTATAATTAAGAGTCGTCGGGTAATTTGTGTCTAGCTCTGCCAGGATTTCCAGGGCTCTAATTATGTCAGGCACACCGTAACATAGCAATAGAGTACGCAGGACAATAAAATATCTCCAAGCTTGATAAGCACTCCAAAAAGGAATTTACGGCCAAAACATCTCTCATCAGGAAAGGCCCAGGAGAAAGTGTGTGTGGGGGGAGAGAGGCACCCGCTACGGGGTAGGGTAGACTCAAACTGTATGTTGTTAAACAGATGAGGGAGGCCGTCAGTAAGAAAGAAGTTCTCAATGCAGTGTAAAGAGTTATCTGCCACCACATTGTACTAAAAGGCAGAACCTGAATAGGGAAAGTGACCGGTCTACTTTTACTATCCAAGTTGCTAAAGATGCTAAACCAAAGTCATGGAGCAAAAAAGAAGTGAGAGTCAATATAAAAGCTCTCAGGTTACATGAAATCAGGTGGCTTCACTTTTAAGCAAAAACAATCCTTTACTAGTGTTATATAAAGAACGTCCCTTTAAATGCACAGAATTTTATCTGCCAAGGAAATTGCAAAGCTGTCTATTGTGAGGGATACTAGATAAATCATGAAAGTAACGTCTGGGTGTTTGGTGCAAGTCACCAGAATCCCAAGAGAAAAATAAATCCTTCAGCAATATGCAGTTGATTGTGCATAATCCTCAGGCATCAGCCAAAAGACAAAATAAACGTAGGAACCTCAGACAGGTTTGTGTCATGGAGTGTGGGGGAGTCCGGTCCCTGCACCCCCACTTCCTGGGATTCACAGTGACTCTCAGTCAGCCAATGGATTAGAAGGTTTATTAGGGGTGACAGGAACTCAGTCCAACTCAGAGCTTGTCAGTACAAACAGGACCCCTTAGTCAGGCCCTTCTTGGGGGGCAGGGAGATAAGACCCCAGATTAGGGCTCCCTCCTCTTCCCCAGCCAGCTCCTCAAACCCAACCCCCCCACAGAAACTGTCTCTCACCTCCCCCCGGCCACTCCCCCAGCCTTTGTCCAGCTTCCCTGGCTCACGGTGGTGTCAGCTCCCCCTCCCCCTTCTCATCTCAAGTTAGTCTCAGGTATTTCACTTCAGAGAAACCTTCCATCTCCAGTGACACTCCCAGGTCCCATCCGCCCTCTCCCTGCTGCGTCACAGTTTGTAAGCTAATGTATAAAACATTCACCACATTAAAAAACAAAGTGCTGTACGCATGGATCCCTTTCTTTCATTGAAATGAAAAGGCAGAGTTGTGGCATCAGAAGACTTTTTGCATGAATCAGCTACAAGAACCCCATTTTAAACTAAAAAATTCTCTACTTTTCAACTAAAACATTATTTCCTCCCATGACCTATTGCATCACTGCAGCCTCTTACGGCGGAAAATAGTGAATTTTCAATGGAAAGAGGTGACACTAAAATATACAGACTTCCCCAAGGCCCTCAACACTATTCCTCCTCTCCCCCATGCTTTGACACAGGTAAGATCCCAGTTTGGGAAAGCACCCATGTGTTTAAAGTCAGACCCCTGGTTAAGAGCTTTGCTGGATCAGGTCCTAACCACGTGTGGTACGTGGAAGCCATGGACAGATGGGAGGAGGCAGTCTCAGTAATCCACATGCCTTGGATTACTTCAGGCTTGCATGTAGCCATGACACTCTCTGCTCACACATACTCTACGAGGAAGACAGTCATGTACACGCAGCGCACAGCCAGACGGGACTAAGGAACCCACAGCTGTCTGGCTCCCATTGGGAGATGACTACAAACACCGCACCCTCCCTAGGCATCCCCATTTCAGTTCCCACCCAGAGTCGCAGGCGGCTTCTCCTGGCTTGCCAGCTGAATTTCAGCCTGGTGGACATCTCTCTGTAAAGAAGCCCCATTGTTCCTGCTGTCCCTTTGCAATAAGGTGTCCTTTCCTGGGCTTTAGGTTAGATTTGGGTTTCTGTTCATTCCAATGGCTATAACACCAGCTAGCAGATAGAAGAGTCCCCCAACTTCCACGACCGTTTGGAGGGGAGGTGGCCTGCACAGGGCCCCCATCAAATCTAAGGCTCAGACGGTCTTCAACGGTTTTGAATTCTGCTTTCTTACCTGGCTAATGCAAGTGCCTCTGTTCCCAGCGGGGCATGGAGCACTCCAGGATTTTGGTATGATAATTCTCAGTTATTTGTATTATCACAGTGCCAAGGAACCCGAACACAGAGCAGGACCCCACTAGGCTAGACGCTGTACAAACAGAACAAAGAGACAAATATTGTACCCCACTTCCCACTATTCAGACACCACGCCCCAGCCACGTGGGAAGATGCCAAAAAGCACTTTCCCTATTTAGCAAAGATGGAGTCGTTCTTTAAACACCCGTGTTCAAAACCTGCACCTTTGACATAAAATAAATATATTCCATTTCTGCAGCTCCGGAATCCCCACATCTGCCTCTCTCATCTTGGATCTAGTGCAGTCTTATTTGTTCCACATTCCAATACAGGATGAATACTGAGGACAGGGAGAGAATGGCTGATGTGCAATGCAAACAAATAACCCTTAAGATTTACAAGGACACAAGCGCGGTATGCATTGGTGTGCCAATATGGGAAAGACGTTGCCAATAACTCACTCAGTGCCAGCGACTGCCTTTTATAAGCTGATGTTTGCGTTTCCTCTGCATGAAGAAACTTCACTGCCAGCTTTTGGCAGAAGACGCTAAATCAAGTCCCGAGTTTAAGGCCCTGGAGGGAAGGCATTGTGATTTACTTGCTGCTACCTCATCCTCAACTGACCTCTGGGAGTAAGTGATTCTAGCACCCACTAACCTCTAAGTGAGGAGCTCACTATGTCAAGACTCTCACACATCAAGCAAGCACTGATGCTCAGCTCAGTGCCTGCAGCTGTGCCAACCTCTTCCATTTTTGTTGCATCCCCATCTTAGGGTCTGTGGCAGGAAAACACTGTCTTTGTTTGCTTCTCTATGGTGGGCAGCAGGGCCTGAAAGGTTTAATCTCCCCCTTTCAGATACAGAGGGGACATCGCTGCTTTTTAAAGAGTAACAGACATTCAGGTCTTGGAAGTCAAGTCAAGGCAAGACATCCTGTCTTGGAAGTCTCCTGGATGACCAGAAAATTAGCAAGGTTAAGATACTAGACAACTAGATTTTTCTATCAACGTTTCAAAATGAACTTTTGTGACTGAACCTTGACTGTTCTCTCTGCTGAACTCACACTTGACCAGGGGCCTTTGCCATCAACGCAGTGAGTCAGAAGAGGAATGGAAACGGATTGATATTCAGAAGTAATTGCAACACAGGACAGAGCTCCCACAGGGCACTTGCTGGTGGGTTTGGAGATACGGCGGGTCAAGTGGTGCTGACTGCCTGACTCTCCTTCTTTCCAGTTGCTTCTAAAGGTGCTATTGCATTAGACAGGAACACATTAGGAGTTCCTGAATGTCCATGGCCAATAGAGAGTAGGGGGAACCACAAGACTCCCCTACCCCCCAAATAAAGTGAACACATCTGACCAGAAAAGTGAAAAAAATCCATATTTACAAGGTTTTTGTCCCAGCCCAAGTTCCTGGGTAAGTAGATCTGGGTCATTATTTGCTGCAGATTTATTAGGGAGTAAGCAACATCTGCAATTACTCACACAGTGAATTAACGTCTCCAGTGGTCTGTGCTGCGTCAAGTCTGACTTGCTGCTCAGAAATCCAATCAGCAACTTGGGAAGAGAACGTGCTTCACGCCGGTTTCCCAACTACAATTTAGATAATGAGCGGATGCAGCCAGTAAGTTGCCAATATGACTTGTGGGACAAGCGTGTCCCTCACCAGTAAATCAGGCGCACACAGTGCTTAGTGTTCCCATCACCCTGATGTGTTAGGAGAGGGCTTCGGTACATTTTCCTCCTCTGCTTTAACTTCTATAAGCCCAGGACAGAACTCAGGACCACCAAGCTCCAGTGATTGACAGAACGTGTCTCTGAGCCTGCTCCTATGTAGTAAGCCTGGCTGCAGATACCACAGTAACTCACACAATATGTTAAACAAATAAAGGAGAAATCCGAGGACTCTCTCCCATGAACAGGTTAGCAGCTCACGAGAGGAGCCCCTCATCCCCCAAAGCCCTTTGCAGCCCAAGACATGTGCGAGTGCATTTTTTAAAAGTGATACAGACTACAGTGCGAATTCCCTTATGAAAGTAGAACACTAGCCCCTCAACCCCTCCGGGATGCCGGTGCCCCGACGTTCTGAAGCGTGCATGTCCGTTTCTAATTGCCATCGCGTTTGTGGTGTCCCTGAGCACTGGGCTAACCCAGGTTATGTTCCACTAGTAGAAATTTCTGTTGAAGTTTGATTAAAATGTAGCAGTTTCAGGTGTCCAGCCGCAAAATCCCCATTTCCATCTCAGCCTGCAGAGCGCAAGACAGAGTCAATGAGAACATGCCCTGCTTCTTTATTGAAGCCATTTCCATATTCATGTCAGAGCGTGTGCTCTTCCCATCATTAACACACTGATGGTCGGTGTCATGGCCATGCTTTCTAAGGGCAGGCTGGGTCTTAGTGTCAAGAATCTCTCTAATTAATGTCACCTGCGTATTTGATTTAATTTGAGTTCTTGTCAGCACCTCTTAAGGAAAAGACCTAGTGAGCTGGGACCAGGAATGACTCAATCCAACTCCCTGGAGTTAAGAGGAAGAGGAGAGCTCTCGGGGCAGCAAGGCACAGTGTAAAGGGGGATTATCTGCTCGCAGTCTAAGTTTGACTTTCAGTGTACTAAAGATAGAGAAGGGGAAAGAGGGTTAGTGAGGTGGGAACTTGGAGAAAGCAGCATTGCTGCATTTATAGATAATTTAACCCTTTGGCAATGGTTCACATCCTGGCACATTCGACCCCCACCCCACCCCCACTCCCCACACACTTTCCAGACTGATCCACTGCTCACAGGCAGCTTCTTCATGGTAGCGGCTTGTAATGTGGACTGTCCCTTTGCAGCTCGCTGGCTTCTCTAGCACAGCAGATACAATACAAGACTGAACTCCAGTGAGATCAGTCCTGCCAGGTTAACCCTATGGCAGGCCAAGGGGTTAGGCGCATGCAGGTCCATTGCTGTGCCTGTACCTCTTCTGCACATGAGAGTGGCCAGACTGGGTCAGACCAAAGGTCCATCTAGCCCAGTGTCCTGTCTCACGACAGTGGCCAGTGCCAGGTGCCCAGGGGGAATGAACAGAACAGGCCAATTTATCAAGTGATCCACCTCCTGTTGCCCATCCCCAGAGGACACTTCAGAGCACGGCTCTGCACCAAGAGACCTTCCTGAGCTTTCAAACTGACCCTTTACAACAGCACTAAATTCACCTTTGAACAGGATTTTTAAAATCCCGACAAACCGGGAGAGATTCCAGGACCCTCCCGAAACTGGTTTTGGTGCCATTATCCCCACAAGGAAGGTGGCCTAAAGCCTGTGGAATTGCCTGCTAATTAAACCAGAGCCTCCTGGGGGGAAAAAGATGCTGACTGGCAGGTGATAGAGGTGAAGTAAGAACTACAAACAAAGAGGCTATTTCTCTGCAAGCCCAGCAGAATACTAACGCGCAGCCAGCTCCCACCAGGGCTGTCAAAACTGGGCAGAAATAAATTGAAAAGAAAACTTAGCTACAGCGCAAATTTACGTTTCTGTCAAAGAAAAGTGGCTGACAGCTATTTTTGGAAACTGGTCTCCATCATATTAATTTACCCTCTGCTGGAAGTTGTCTCATTTGCAACAAACCTGGCTGGTAAATATTAACCTTGGGCTTTGTTGAAATTCTCCTTGCAGATACAAAGAGGAGAAGGAGGAAGATGAAGCAGAGACAACTTTACAACACACCTCAGGCAGAGGCTCTAGCACCTTAGGGCTTCAGTTACACAAAAGATATTGCATGGACTGGAAAGTAAACTATACGTAGGGGCCAAAGCATGAGTCTCGTGATATTAGGGGTAACAGGACACAGGCTGCTGAGATGCCTGTCAAGAAAAAGGCAGGAGTGGACAGGTCTGGTCAGCTGCAGTGTGAGAAGACCTTTAATTCACTCACTATGTGATCACTGGAGCTGGATTTCAAAATCAAGATAAGCACAGAGCAGCATCTGGCTGCAGCCCCAGCCGAACACTATCAATGTGTTTACAGTGACAGAACCTCATCTGATTTGAGAAGATAGTCAACAGCGTCCTCATTCTGCCCTAGAGGTGGCTGCATTTCAGTGACTGGTGAAGTGATTTTGAATACACAAGAACACATACAAAGCTTGTCACCTGCATTGGGATCCTCTAGGATAAAAGGAGCCGAACAGAAAGATGAACAGCAAAAATATTTGGATTCATTGCAGCGCTGATCAGTGCACGCTATAAATCCTATTAGTCCTTTTTTAATCTCTGCTGATTAGTGTGCTAAACCATGAATGTTCCCTCAGCACTACAGTGATTTCAGTACTTTAATCACTAGAATACTACTGAGTTATCATCTAATTAGAACCCAGCCTGGCAAATTCAAGAAGACACAGAAATCCATTTCTTCCCCACTGAGAAAAGCATGTCCGAAAAGAGCTTCCTTCTCCACCACATCAAATTTCAGCTATGCATCTTCCCCACCCATTCAAAGTCCAGGACTCCACCCCAATTACTTTATCCAACTCTCATTGTGTCAATCCCCCTCCCTTCTGAGACGCGAACTTTAATGCCCAATTTTATAGCACCCAACTAAAGAGACATTGATCAGCAAGGCAGGAAAGAAAAGTGACCAGATCCCAGCACTCATTTGGTTCACACGACTCTGAATGGAGGTAGCTCACCATGCTTGCAAACAGGGTCATTGTCGCTCACATTTAGAGGTTGCAGAGGAGAACCACAGAGGATGCTATTGTCGGGAGGGGAGGGGGCATGAGACCTTTTTGCATGGTTCTCATTCCCTGCCACCCTTTATTTTTTCTTCCTATTTAGAGTTAATCAAACACACCTGTCCGTGGGCTCTGTGCACCCAGCCAATTACAAATCTAAAACAATTGAATCCGCTCTGCACCTTTACCGGGAGCTGGAGAATGGGGCAGATTTTTCAAATGAAAAATTGATTTACTGGGAAAGGCTCCTGGCTTGGCAGCTCCCCGGGTCTGGAGTTAACTCAGGAGCCAGCTTGTGTCTGGTCTTCAAGCTTGTTTTCAGAGCAGGGCCAGTGCCACTGGTAAGGGAGAAAGACCCAGTTCTGGCATTTTCATCTGCAAGGGGAAACACACACTTTCAAACCCAGACCCAGCCAGCTTTAGACACTTGATCGGAGATGACAGTCCCCGTTTCACTGGGAAGGAGGCCCTGAAGTAGGACTCTGCTCAGAACCGAGCTTGGGAGAAAAGCATTGGGAGTCCGATTTGCTCCCCAGCCAGTTGATTTCAACATCCACAAACAGCCATTGTTTGCATTCAAGTGAAGCTATTTTTTTTGTCCTTGTCGAAGAATTCCTGCTGCCTTGGATGCTTTCATCATAAATCTTTAACGTTATTCACTTAGCACTATGCTAATGCAAGGCTTAAAGAATTTTCCACGTTTCAAAATTATTTTGATATTTGACCAGACATCAGAGAGTGACTAATGGCCTGCTTTCTGTCAATGGGGGAAAAAAACTTAATTATGTCCATTAAGTTACTTCAAATATTTTTCCTAAGAGAATATGAATTATTTAAACTCAACACGGAGAAACCTGAAACATTAGCAAGAGCCTTCTGGGACTCGCTATGTAAATTCCCTACTAAAAACAGATGGGAAGAGCATGGCAAGCTGCCACGCAAGCACTGAAGCAATGAACAATACCAAGATCTCAATTCAATAGTTTTATTATGGTCTTCTTAAAGAGGGCATTAAGTGAATCACTACTACCAGGAGCACCATTAAAGGCTTTGCCACCTTCCGGAGGAGGAGGGAGCAGAGGGAGACGGCCGGCACACTGCATCCTGTAAAGGGAATTTAAAGTTTGCAGGGCGCCAAGTATTCAACAACTGAACCGTTATCCTTAGGCAGAGCTCACTCTAGCACACGGGTGCATTTCTACTACTGAGAAATGCTGGCACGTTAGGACGTATTTACATCCTCTCTTCTCGCCTCTTCGCGGAGTGAGATTTCTGCAGCCTTGCATGGCTTTCCAGAAGCAGAGTGTAGCTGGAATTTCACCCAACTGCATTTTGCCAATAGCTACAGAGCCACTGCAATCTTCAAAATAAAGTTACCCTGACAGTCACCGCGAGAACCTGTTTTAGAATCATAGAATCACAGAGTTAGAAGGGACCACAAGGGTCATCTGGTCTAACCCTCTGCCATGAGACAGGATTTTCTGAGTCTAATCCATCCAAGACAGATGCTAGCCAGCCTCCTTTGGAAAAAACCTCCAGTGAAGAACCTTCCACCACTCCCCGAGGCCTCTGTTCCACTGTCCTACTGGGCTTACAGTTGGGAAGTTTTTCCTGAGATTTAATCTAAATCTACCACACTGTTGTTTGAGCCAATTGCCTCTTGTCCTGCCCTCGGTGGCCAGAGATCAACTTTTCTCCATCTTTTTATGGCAGCCTTTCAAGTAGCTGAAGAGCACTATCATGTTCCCCTTCAGTCTCCTCTCTTCCAAACTAAGTATAACCAGTTCCTTCAGACTTTGCTCAGATGGATTGCTCGCCCATCCAGAGTTTAGCTGTGGGACCAACCAAAGTCAAAGCAAGCTGATCTGGACAGAAAGAGAAAGAGAGAGAGAGAGAGGTGCCCTGACTGGGAAAACAAACCAGCTTCAGAAGGACCCTGAAGGCCCACAGGGAAGCCTGACCCCAGCCCAAAGAATGCTCTGGAGTAGGGAGGAAACTAAGGCAAATGCATGAAAAGTTCATTATTTTTGTCTAGATCTGTGTATTTCTTGTACGATTAAGAGCAATCATGTTAGGTTCCTGTGCAAAGGCTGTATGTGCATTTGTTACACCTATGTTGAAATGATAACATGTAGGACCAGCATGCTCACGCAGCCGGAGTTCTGGAACGGGGTGTGTTTAAGCGAGGGGAGGAGTGGGAGTCAGGACTGATCACAGGGGCTGGACCATTGGACATGGAGGCCTCAGCTCTCAAGAGAGGTTGCTAGCCAGAGTATCTGCATGCTGGGACTCCAGACTAAGGGCAGCACATGAACTTGTTAGGCCTCAAGCACTCGGGATCTGGCAATTGGTTCCCCTCGAGAGTGCCCAAGAGGGGACACGTGACTAGGTCTGTGACACAAGGGTACACAAGAACTTCCTAGGACTTGCAGAGCGGACGCCACTCAAAACATCCTGCCTGTTTGAAAGAGATGCATCTTAGTTTCTTTGGCATTTTTAACTTGATTTACGTTTGCTACAATGCTGGGCTGAGATTAGGTATTGCCCAAGAACTAAGGAAAAGACATTAACAAAATAATCCTCTTCCATTCCAAAAGCATTTCCAAACACTGATCCCAAGGACAACACCGGCTCCCTGGCTCACTTGGCCCCTTGGTAATGCTGAATTTCTCTCTTACCATCATTTTAAAAGAGAGAAACTGAAGTGAATTTCAGCATCAGACTCATTAAAGTGACACTAGTTAAATCAGGGTTAGATCCATTTTTACAGCTGTCATTAAATGTCACCTTGCAAGATGTAAAGTCACTGAATTATTAAGTGGAGTGTAAAGCACGACAATAGGGATATTAATGTTCTAGCGTCATTTTATGGCATGTACAAAGTTATGAAAAATACCTGAAGCTATTCTGAGCCTTTGGCGTGTCTGTTTAGTCAAAGATGCCGCTGCATCAGTCGGCACAGGGCAACCACCCCCACAAAAACCAATCTACCTTATTCCCGGGTCCCCAAAGCAAGCTCTGGTTATTGGATGAGTAAAAAACCACATCACAAGATTGACAAAATGCAATTCCATTTGTTTACATTGTACTCGATGCCAGGGTGCTGGACGCAGTATAACAATGAGATGGACGGATTGCCGCCTGAAATAAAAATAGAGCAGGAATGGCCATTTTTACCTTCACACCCATCATCCTTCTCTTCAAAGCCAGCACTACATGTACATTTCCCAATGGGGACTAGCCACTCCCCCTCCGCACTGCAGTGCATCCTGGGAGGACTATCCAGGTCTACTTCAGAATGATTGACACAGGTGCCCTTAACTTCCACCAGGGTTGCAAATGCTGCTTCTGCCACAGTGTCCGGAAACACCGCCAAGTTCTGCACCGTGGAGAGGCACTTTTTGTAATAAACCCGTACCGAAACCAGAGCCACGCAAGCGCCCACGTCCTGGAAGCCCAAGTGGAAGCCTCTCTTGCTCAGGTGCCCAATCTCCCTCAGCTCTGTGTTCAGCTTCATTTTGCGCTCACCCAAGTCCCCCTGGGTGAAGCTCTCGTCGGCAGCAATGGTGTCGATCTTTGTATGCTTGTTCTCACGGATGCTGCGGCCCACATCAGAATCCGACTCAATGTAGTAGAGGTTGAAGGTCTCCTTGCATGTGCCAACCACTCCAGGGATGCTGTTACAGTCCCTCAGGGTGAATTTCAGCTCAATGAAGATTCTTTGACCACTGCGCCTGGCAATCCAGCCTGTCTGCAGCCAGTTGTTTTGATTCGACTCCATGACATTGCAGACCTGGTAGGTACGAATTGGCTTGTAGTTTTCATCCACTCCACTGATTTCTTCCCACTATGAAAAGAACACACATGTCTTGATGACTTCTATTTAGTGAGACCCAGTCTGCCAAGTACAGCCCGCTCCATACTGAGATCATTATAAATACAGCCACTAAAAACCCCTTAACCTAGGCATCATTATAGCAGACATTACAAAAAACCTGAAGCCCACAGAATGCACAAATCCCAGCACAACCACTCTGCAGTGATTTCCAGTCTCTAAGTATGTTGGAGGGAGAACCACAGCAGGTCACAGAGGATGAACGCAGGATTTAACGTCTAAAACGAGATCTAATTCCTGAAAGCCAGAGAAGTCTTGTCTGCTAAGCTAGAGGCAGGCGCGCTGTCCGCCAGGGTTGGCTCTCTCCATTAGTTTCTAATGTCATAGTTAAATGTATTATCAGGGCCAGTTTCCAATCCCATTTGACTGACCTCGTCTCTCCAAGCACTTACTGAACTGTTCGGAAGGTGGTGACTGCCAATCTCTCTGCAACTCCACTAGCTTTAGCTCCCAGGCTGTATTTAGTATAGCACAGTAGGAATTACAGCTCCCCAGTGGGAGAACTCCCCTCCTAATTCAAGAGCACCAGGGGAGGAGGGAGAGTAAAGTGAGAGGAAGTGTCAGACCAACTTCTCCTCGCCTGTCATTTGGTGGGCAACAGAAGGAAGGACTCCTCCCTCTCTGCCAATAGTGAACAACTCAGGTCAGAGTGAGGGGAAAGTCCCCAAGGCCGACTGTCTCTCATGGCTTTACCTCCCCGGACAGGTCAAATTTGCACAGTCACCCAGAAGCCACTCACACTTCCAAAGGTCAAAAGAAGATAGAGATGGTTGGGGATGAAGGAGCTGGGTGCCTCAAACCCAACACTGGGACACTGTTGCTTTCAAGGAACAAGCTCACTCAAGTGCAGGTGAAGTGGCATTTCCCTGCAGCAGCCAGGGAAGGGCTGATTGATGGGATGGTGATTAGATCATGGGAGCCCTGAGAAGGAAGTGATCTGAGGGCTGCTCACAGCAAGGTGGCAGAGTCTGTAGTGAGAGAACCAAAGAAACCCCTTAATGGAGTTCCTTCCCAGCCACCCACAGCTCCCATCCAGCTGAGCTCTGAGCCAAGCTCTAAACCAGCAGAGTCGCTTCAGAAGAGGGAGTCAAGAGCACCAGGAAACATCTGAGGTCACCGACTTGCCTTTCAGGTGAACATGAGCACAGCGATAGACAAAGGCGGCATCGCAGCCGTTCACTTAGATGAACTACAACTTATGCAGGAGTGACCTATACGTACAGAGTCCAGTTCCCCAAGAATTCCAGAGACCCTGCCCTTTCTGCTCATCAGGGAACAGAGGGAATCTGTAAGGCAACTGGGCTGGAAAGTGCACTACAGAGAAAAGCTTTAATTGACTTGAATTCCTTTTCTTAGTACAAGAATGCAAAACGCATTGTCAATTTGCAGTGTTCCTCTGACATAATCAATACACGCACTCAGCTCCTCTCCCCGGCTGTCTGGGATTGACAAACATCACCGTTCCTGTCAAGGCAGCATTGTGTCAGCTTGTCAAGCCTGCTGTTCACATCACAGAGACGTGTCACTGCTTCTCAGCTCACCTCTGGGATCTGGATTTTAAGTAGAATTTTGTCTACCCATCATTCTAACGCTATTTAGTGGCTGAAGGCAGATACCTATCTAGACGAGCAATAGCCAAGGGCCCAGGCCCTCCACAGTACAGAGCATTTGACACGCCTGAGGAGATCACAGGGATTAAGAGTTCCCTCTTCACCCCCTTGAAGGGAGCTCACCAGCGAATGCATTTCCACAGGTGGAATTACTCAGCAGCTGAAGCAAGTTTGCTCGAGCTAGGAAACCATTCCCACAAAATACAGACAGCCCGGAACCACCATGCAGAATTAGGAAGGATTCGTGACACGTCTAGGTGGCGTGTACTGCTGGACGCACACCATTGCTCTAAAGCAGAGTTAACCAGGCTGACAGGGATGGGACAGAGGGACACTGGAGCTGTATTATAGCGACAGAACATATCGGCATAGGTTTTCACTTACCCCATTCGATGGGCGCGACGTCCAGCCCAATTCGGCCTGTGACTCCTTAGAATCCAGCAAAACAACTGCATGGGAGACAGACGTGTTCAAAAGTGAATGTGGAGAACTCACACCATCTCCGCCACCCTGACGAACTACACTGAACATCCAGCCTCTGAAAGGACCAACTGGTTCAACCACTTGGCCACAGTATTCAGACCACGTCTCTTTTGAAAGGGCACCGCCTGCCTCAGACGAACACCCCGCTGGGCAGTTTCACAGGAGTGACGCTGCCACGCTCTAAAGGAAACCCTGAAACGGTTTAAAATCCCAGTTTGTCACCAGCTGACTCTAGAAACGATCACAACAGTCACATCTCCAAACGATTTCAAAGGCCCTTTCCCCTTCCCTGAGCAGCTAAGACCCGAGTTGCAGGTTCTGCATTTGCCCACTTCGACTGTGCCAACAATAGCAGCAAAACTGCCAGAGGACATGCTGTTCTGGGGGTCTGGAAAGTCAGCAATCATTGCAGGGTAATCACAGAGCCTTGAACATGGGGCACGTGGGGAGAGGAACTGGGGGGACAAACCATCCAATATTTTGTTACAAACGTGAAAGTGAATTGAGAGCTGTTACGTTCAAGAACTTCCTGCTGCTCATGTGGAGTCTGTAATCTCCTTCCTAAAATCTTTCCGGTGTACCTCTGACTAGCCAGCTGCGCTTGAGCTGCCTTGCCAAGCTTCAGCAGACCTGCCCAGCTAGGCTGTCATTGGATCTATGAGGGAGGTCTGTCTTACGGTGGCAAGAAGAATTCCAGGATACACCTTAGAGCACATAATTACACCTCAGTGCTGAAATGCTGGTGTCACTGAGGTCACGGCAAAACTCCCACTAACTTCCATGCAGCACAGCTTTCATCCCAGAGGATTCGAACGCTCAGATACCACGGTGATGGGAATTAGTAGAGAAATATTTAGCTAGCTAAGGACAGCTAAGCATTGGGCTCTGAGATACTAGAGATTATTTTACACTAAATATAAAAGCCCACTTCCAAACATCACAGGTCACCGCAGGGACAGATCCTGGAACGGTCAAGATGACCCAACAGGTCTTTTCCTCTCAATAGCTGTAGTTTCCATGCCATGGCTCTACCAAGTCATTCATTGATTCCAGCGTAGAAATGAATCAAGTCTCTTGGCAGAGGCAGGAACAAACTCACTCACCGCTCTGAAAGTCATGAAGACACCAGCTCTCTGTAGTGGGATTCTCTGTAAAACTAACAGGCTATAAAGGCTAATCTCTACAGGCTCGTGCCAAAAGTAATAGCTGGAACCATCTGCATTTTTATCGCCGTGATAAACATTTCACTGGTGTAAGTGTTGCACATGGGCCTTTTATTGGAAGAGACTATCACCAATAATAATGAAAATGTGTATTTTTAATACCCACTTTGGAATATAAAGATTGTCACTTTCCAACGGATCCAATGCAGATATTACGGATAACTGCTAGCTCTCAGGAATTTGTGGCTATAAACTTCAGTCACAGACAAACAGAGGGTAGCTGGTTTATTCAGTTAACGGACAATAATTAAAATGTTTTTCTCATTACCGAGTCCCTCTTGAGTAAGGCTGCGTGTCTCACGGAGGTCATGGATTCCATGACCCGGCACTTCTGCAGCGGTCTGGGCCAGCAGCAGCAGTAGGGTGTGTGGGAAGGGGCTCAGGGCTGGGAGTTGGGGTGAGTAGTGGCGCTAACCTGGGGAGGGGGGGCTCCTCACTCCCACCCGCATGTTTCTGCAGCTCCTAGGTGGAACAGCTGGGGGGGCTCTGTGCACTACTCGCGCCCGCAAGCACCACTCCTGTAGATCCCATTGGCTGCAGTTCCTGGCCAACGGGAGTTAAGGAGCCGGCACTTGTGGCGAGAGCAGCCCCAGCCCCCCCACCCCACCCCATAGGAGTTCCAGGGACATGCTGGCAGGGGTCCCAGGCCACTCCCCCCCACCCTCAGCACCCTCCACCCCTGAGCACCCCGGCCCAAGTTTTAGTTGGGGATATATAGTAAAAATCATGGGCCATGAATTTTTGTTTACTGCCTGTGACCTGTCCATGACTTTTACTAAAATACCCATAACTAAAGAGTAGCCTTACTCGTGAGTTTGCAAACTGTGAGCTTGGTATAAAGTTCTCCCCAGAGAACAAGGGATTCCCAAACCAACCTGAGAATGGGGAGCGGGGGACCAGGAGATTCAGACAAAACACAGCTTGGGTGTTGCCTCTCAATAGCAGAGAACGCCTATCTCTTCTCTACCTTCGGTTTCCATAGAATCAAAGACGTTTTAATTCACATGCAGAATTCCCCGCCCCCCATCAAGTTTAGTTATCTGTAAGCCTTCAATTGCCAGACTCTGCTGTGCCTCCCTAGCAGATGCTAGTTCCTCCATCAAATGATATTACTGCTGATTTGGCCATTTGCTATGCCCCCTGCCAGACCCGCCATATTGTACCACTTCATAAATTCCGCTGATCACCACCAACGGTGCTTCGCAGCATTAGGCTTCTCAGTGTCTGAGCAGCAAATTGAGAGACAGGGCTGATTCTGGTCAGCACAATGAGCAATACTTAAAAGAAATAGAATCTGCATGAAGTGAAGTTCAGAGCAAACTGAAAACACCTTGGCTGTCTCCACCCTCGAATCATTCATTTGCAGGGGGGGCGTTCGTTACAGTGCAAATCATACATTTCACGCCAGAGCCCACTCAAATTGGCCACAATCCACTGGGCACAGTTCAGCTAATGCTCTTTTCCTACATTCTAGCAGAGCGGATTACAGCTATGCTGAAATTATTTACAGCACCAAATTCTGACAAAGCCAGTACTTCTCGCAAAGAACCTCCCTCCCTGCATTTCATGGTCTGCAGCCTTCACTTCACGCTGTGAATGTTCAAATGAAGCACCTGTATTTCCAGATCACAACGGAGTTGAGAGGAATTATTATTATTATTCACCACACTCGGGGGACTATTTACATAATCACCAAATAGCCCAGTGATGGGGCATTCATTACTTTAAAATCTAGAGTGATGAATAAAAACCCTCAACAAATGAATGACAATTTTAAAAAACCATTGCAAGAGCAACTCACTGGCAGCCAGTTTCTTCCTCTAAGCTCAGGGCTTTCAATTTGGGGGGAAGGAAGGGGGACTCAGTTTTCACATCACTTTTTTAGACACTCTTCTGGCCTCTCCAGACAGAGCTCACTGTGGTTAAACAGGTCAGCAGGACATACTCTAGCTATCTCACCATACCCACAATTCCAGGGGGATTATTAGGCAAAAGATCTAGATTTCATCTGCACGTAACCCATGTTAACACAGTTTGGCTCGGGTCCTTTTCGTGGCTAGGCATGGGTAGGTATGAGGCTGCTGTTACCTCCAGCTAATAGACACAGATCTGGGCTCAGGCAGTACCTGCTTAAATCCCCAGATCTTGGTTTCACTCCCCACGGATGACCCAGCCCACAGCATCATTACATGCCCGCAACAGAGTCTTGCAGTATTAGAAGTAAAATGGGCAAGGGGAGAGGTGGGTGGAGGGTGAAGAGGAAGCCCCATTGGGTCTCCTTCCCTGCCTCCACGGTGTTACTCTGGGCTGCTTTGGATTCAATTGCAACAAAGTGTGACAGCCACTGGGGCGAACAAGGAGAACAGTCTATAATGCCAAGCACCACACAATGTACAACACCAACAACTCATTATCCTCTAGTGCCTTTCTACTGGAGACCTCAAAAGCCCTCTACAAGCAGTAATGAATGAAGTCACACGTCATCCCTGGAAAGAGCACATTGTCCTCACCTAAGAGAGGAAGAAACAGAGGCAGAAGTGCTGTACATCGCGTCTGATGAGTAAGTTTGGACAGACCGAGGTGACGTTTCTATTGACTGGCTGGCTTTAGCTTTCTTTGACCCGAGCGTACTCTTAGCAAGCTTCTTAGTCAGCAAACTTGCTTACAGCCGAGGCTGCATAGGACAAAGGGGATGTTCTGACCAGAGATATTACATAAACCAAAGGGAGTTCCTGGGACAAGAGATACGCAAAATGTACTGCCAAGAGACAATTAGAGAAAAACAGGTAAAAAGTCCCTACCCAGAGTAAAGGGTCAAAGAGACCTGGCCAAATGTGCATGATCAACGATGATAAAACAATTAGATAAGAGAAGAACAGGAAAATAGCAAAGATAAACAGAAGTTATGCCAATTGAAGTTTATACGTGTACCGTATGAGTTACATAGATATGTAATATTCATGATACTTAATGGTGATTGGAAGAGAACTAATGAATACGCAATTTGGATGCATATAATACAGGATAGATTATTAGAGACAGTCACAGCTTTGTAGGAGAAACCCATTGTGACCCGCTGATGGCCCAGGAGAAAATAGCTGGCCATTGTTTTTCTGTATGTCTGTCATCATTACTTTAATAGTAATTACAATCCCAAAGCATGCTATTGGTTCAAACAACGGTTTGAATGAATAAACTCAAATGTGTCAGACCCAAGTGGGTGTCCGGCTCAGCTGACAATGGGAAGAGACTTCTCCGAGGCACATCCTGTTTGTTCTAGAGCCAGGAACAGTAGCTAGATTCTCTCCTTCCTGCACCACATCCTTCAACCAATAGGCAATACTGCCGAGTTCCATATTTGCAACACACCATCGTACCTGCTAGGCACATTTGTATGCAGTCCATTTGGCTGTATTGTAACTGAAATGTACTGGAATATGTAATCCCCTCTCCACGGGACTCGCTGATTGATGAGATCTGATATCAGTTCCAGAACGCCATGATTGCATTAGGGCGCTCTCGCTGATTGTACTAGGGCGCTCTCGCTGATTGTACTAGGGCGCTCTCGCTGATTGTACTAGGGCGCTCTCGATCAATATTTTACCAAATTAATTATTTGCCCTTTTAAATTATATTTATCAAATCCACTCGTGCTGCCATTTTGAAGAGCGATCCCCTGGGAGAGACAATCTCCAAAGACCAAAGAGACAGATGTTTCTGCTACTGAAGCTTAGTAGAGAAATTAAGCAAATATATGCACATCTGGATAAGAGAATAAAAACACACACAAGAGAGGCCTTAAAAGCCAGTGAGATGTTCAAATATTGTTTCCTGGTGGAGTGGCAATAAAGCATGTTTCTCAAAGCACAGCCAAGCGTTCGTTTGCACCTTGCCACCCCCATAACATGACAGGAAAGGATTGAGATTTCTGATCTCTCTTTAGGGCTACCACTGCACAGCAGCTAAGAAAGCAGGCACATGCAAATCAGCATCCAGAGCTGCAGTGGAGTAACAAGTACAGTAAATCTAAGTCCCAGAAATCTGTGGGGCCCCTTGGGGTACAGTCCTCTGTGCTCCTTGCTCCATTTTCTCTTACACCAGAACTCCATGTCCTGAACCCCAGGGCTCCTAAGGACAGGAACAAACAGGAGCTTTCTCAGACCCCAGCATCCTAACCCTGTTACTTTAGCTGTTCCCCTCTCAAATAATACGATCTAGCTTTCACCCTCCAAAATCCCAGATGCATGCCTGTTCTTAACACGGTCCCATAGGCATTGACACACTAGTGCTAAAGTGTGCCAAAGAGATAGGGCTGGAGGCCGAGAAGCCAGCATCCCCCACGCTTTCTCCTGCCCATTCTTCCCCATACATGAGGCTGCAGCTCCACTCTTCCCACTCATCCATGGGCTACAGAACATCCCAAGGTGCACAAAATCAGGTTCGTTTCAGAGAACAGTTAGATTGTCATCAGCCATGAACCAGAGAGACGGAGATGGCCAGTGATGCAATAAAAAACACAAAGGGACGTTTTGGAAAAATCACGTTATGTATAAATCGTTTGATGCTGAATTTCTGGCTCTCTCATTTCCAGGAGAGTTTCAGCGTGCATGGAGTCCAGTGAAGCACAGGTATCTGTGCTACCAAGATTACCTGCCTTAGTAACTGAGCCCTGTGGGGAGCACTGACTGCACGTGTTTGGCAGAGCAGAAGTTAAAAGTATAAATATTCCTTCCTTCTTCCCAGCAGGGCAAGGACAACTCAACGGTTGCTGAAGACTGAATGCTCTCTGTGTACCAGTTGGCCAGCCGATGGCAGCGTCGTTCAGCATGCTCTGCTGGCTAATCCCAGGGTGCAGCACATCCACCGGGTACTTTTATAAAGGGGTCTCCAGTGGTATCTTCAAGCTGGTTGTTCGAGGTGCAGCCAGGTTCCCCAAGAGCTCCACGTCTTTCTGACCAACCTACTTGACCTAGTTTGCCAGGTAAAGCACGCAGCACGACAGAACTCAAGACCTAAATCCCATCCCACACGCTGGCTGCGTTATGTACTTTGCGGAACCTACACACAAGCAGCATCTTCCCCAGCACTTCAAACCTGATATTTCACGTCTAACACAACCTGGTATGTGAGTTCTGAACGAACCGGGGTGGGATTGTATGGCAGGTAGGGCTGGGTTACCTCTCCCGTGGGCCCGGGGCTATTAGAGTGTACGGGGGCCCTGTCTACAAGTCTGCTTCCTAATTTAAAACAAAATGATGACAATTGTGGCATCAAGGCTATTAACACTGTACTAAACTTGCCTTTTAATGAACAGAAAGTCGTTCAGTGGTTACATTTCAATCTTAAAACACCTAGAATATAGTCAAGTTAATTCAAAATAGCCTACTTCTTACCCTAGAACAGCTGTTCTATTAGTTTTTTTCTGGGAGTGAGTTTGGGTGGATGAGGGGGCTACAGGCTGGGACAGAGGGGTGGGGTGCAGGAGAGGATGAGGTGTGTAGGCTCTGGGAGTTTGATGCAGGAGGGGCAAGGCAGAGTTCAGGTGTGCTCTGTACACCCAGAACAGCTCCCCTGGTCACTGGGAGGGTGGCTCTAGCCACGGGAGCTGCAGGTATTCTATTGGGTGAGAACTCAAACCAGCCAAGTGACAACCCACTTGGAGAGAAATGTGCTGGGATATTTCTACTAGGACGACGATAAAGTAGGTTTACACCGAGACGCTGCTGTCCCAACTTCTTGAGTTTCCAGTCAGCCTCCTGGGAGCACGGCCCATTGCGTGGGTGGCTCATTGGTGTGGCTAGCTGCAAGAGAGGGTTTCACCTTTCCTGTGTTTTGCTTGGGGGTTAAGAGGACAATGATTCTCCCCCCACTACTGCTACTGGCTGTACAATGCTAACGCCCTCCTGCCAAGAGGGAGCTTGAGCTGACCTACGAGCTGTATTGGATTAAATAAAGAGAACCCTGCTCTCTGATGCAGCACATGGGATGGCGACTCCGTTTAATTTGTGAAATCAGTGGAGCTGAATAGCCAGAGCTCTTACTCTGCAAAAACCGGAGTGTGTGAAAACCTCCATATTGGTGCAATAAACTACTTTGATGACAGTCTATTATTTTAAATCGTAAGCCTTGCTCTAACTGTGTCTGCTCCCACTAACTTACCCTATGAAGGATTTGCACATCCTGGAGGAGGGCACTTTATCACAGGGCAATAGCAATGGCTGGGAGACATCTGAACAAAATAATGAAACCTCCTTTATCAGGCTGGCCCCTGGGTCTCTGGTGCCATGAAGCTGTCAGAGCTCAGGATTCATGGACAAAATCCCTTTGTCTTCTTGGCTGCAAGGGAGCCAGACAGAGTACAGCTAAGCTTGAAGGTGTGGGCTTGGGCCAGAGCGTATAAAGGGTTAACACTGATCCTTTCTGGACTGCCAGGCCGTTTTATACTTAGGACATCATGTACATATCTGTCCCAGTGCCTGTAAAAAAATAGGCAAAAGAGGTAGTCAAGGTCAGCTTAGCTCTGCACATATTTGGGAGAGCTCTGTGCAGCATTATACCGAGCACACCTGACCTCGGCCCGGCTGACTGAACTGATGCTAATGTTTGGTTACAAGAGTTGAAGGACAAGAATCCCTGGCAGTCCTCAGGAGTCTGATGATTGAAATGCTACAGGGGTTCCTTACAATTCTTGCATGTTCTAGTTAGACACTTGAGTGTCACTCTTCTCTTTCTCAGACATCTGCCTGGCGATTCCTTAGATATCGGGTAACAAGGGGGCTCTTGTTGAAACACACATCTTGAGGACACAGGCATATAAACTCTCTTGGTAATCATTGCCCAGAGACGAAGAATCAGTTTATTCTGTTGGATTCCACTCATCCCTTGCTCACAACATTCATTCAAGCTCTTTTCCTCTCCAGGGAAGTGGTTCTGTCTGTCTTCTGGACTTCTAAGGAGTGTGGCAAAAAGACAGGGCAAGCCAAGAAGTGAATAGTGATCCCCACCAAGCACATATCACCCCAGGAAAGCGACAGAGGACATCCAGAAAGACGGGTAGGTGTCTAGGAAATTAAATTAGCACATTGGGCAAAATCCTTTCATCTTCCAGTTCATTGTGAAGCCACTGTGAAACTTCAGCAGGGATACCACCATGTAACATACATGGCCCCGTGTATACTACAGCACACTAGGGTCGAAATCCTACAGCAGTATTGTAGTGCCAAGTCCCGCAGAGGAGTTAAACATGGTATTTAGTGCATTCAATATGAAAGCAAGGCCACAGCACAGTCAGTGTAGGACTCCTTGATGTACAGACTCTAGAAAGGAGCATTATGATCAGTTCATCAGTGAGGCTCCCGGCTCTGAAGAAGAGCTCTGTGTAAGCTCGCAGAGTTCACCCACCTGGTCTCTCTAGCATCCTGGGACCGACAAAGCTACCCCACCACGGCATTCCAAACAGTCATTCTTTGGTCTCCCTGCCCATAAGGCTGAGAAGCGCAGGGCCGGGGCAAGCACTAGGCGGTCGCCCAGGGCAGCGCCGTTTTTTGAGGGGTGGCGTTTTGGCGACATTTCGGCTGAGCACTTCTCGGTGTGTCCGGCGGAATCGGGCGCCGCCGCCTAGGGCGGCAACAAACCTGATACCAGCCCCGGAGAGCGGAAACAGAAAGTTTCAAATTCCTCAGGCTTCAGAGGAAAAGCAGACGGCTGGAGCCGACAGCGGCTAACAGGCGCAGTCAATGCAGCCCGTGTCGGGAAATAGATAGTGCAATCAGGGGATTACTTGGAAAGAAAAAGCTGCAGCCGCCAGAGGGCATCACTCGAGTGAAGCCGAGCTAACAACACGCAAGGCTGGCAGATTGTAAAGTCCCTCATTCCAAGGAGCTGCACCTGCCCTAATGACTGAGAGGGGAAGACAGGCAGAGGAGCCTTCACAAATGAGCCAGATTGTTCAGTCCAATGATCTTGGCTGAGAACCAGCGCTGCAGCTTGACGTTGGGGGTCATTTTCACTGCAGGCGGAGGTTTAAAATCAGACTTTGTTAATATAAACGTGGCCATCACACAACCACCAGATCCAGCTGGGCTTTCAGCACGTTTCCATTCACGGACCAGAAGCGTTCTTGGTAGACTGTGCTCAGACTTGGATACATCCACTGCACTCCCGAGGGATATGGTGGCAAGGACAGCTCTGTAAGATTGGGACACCCTGTAGTATATTAGGCATGGATGGATTGGGAAAGGGGCAAGAGGAAAGAGACAGGACTAATACCGAGACATTGTGATGCACTGAAACCACCAGGAACATTTCAACTTCAAAGAGGGAGCTGCCCTCCCCCAGAATTCATTAAGGGCAGATTCTAGCATGCAGCCAGGATCAGGGTTTGCTGCACAGAACAGAAAGGGGGTCAGACCAGGGCTCATCTTTGTTTTCGTCCACGGAACAAGAGCAGTTGCAGCCAACTCTCTCCTCTATGGTCCTAGCAGAAATAGAGCAGCCCAAGGCAGGAACATGCTCAATAGCGTAGGGAAACTTCACAGAGTCCAGGATCGGGACTCAGCTCCTGCATGGAAAAGTCCCACTGCTTCTTACTTACAAGAGGAGTGTACATCACTTACAGTGGCAGGAGAGGCCAGGTTGCTCTTACAATGAAAACTCAATGTTTCCTTTCAAGCAACTCACGCTATAGGCACAGATTGCACAAGATTTTTGAGCCAAATCTGAATGCCACAGAATAAGTAGCAATCTGAAGACTACTGCACAGAGGACCAGGGTGTGCCTTTAAAAGCAACAGCTCTCGGATCCAAATGGTTGCATCGGAGCTCCTCCAGCCGTAGCTTAGTCCCACATGTTATCTTGCCTAGAGTGTCAGATCTTAGATTCACTGTCCAGCCTCCCACGCCAGGGCCCTCTGCTGTGAAGGAAATGGCACAGACCCTCAGAGGAGTCCTGGCTCCTCTCCCCCACGGGAGTTTAGATACGCATCGAGCACATGCAGGACAGAACAGACAGATCAATCAGTGATCAATCAAACCACTACCCATCACTACAACCATGCAGGTGGAAAGCACAGGCCACCATGAGCCCAGAGCTTGATGTTAGAGGAAAAGCCAAGTGCAACATAACCAGAAAGCAAGAGGCAGAATGGGGAAAGAACCCAAGCTTGCCCTGCCATTTCTAGACAGAACACTACAACACCCAGCATCCCCTAGGGCTTGGGCCACACTACGCACCACCTTCAAGGTGTGAACAGGAATTTCAGCAACACTAGTAACCCTAGTGTATTGAACTACAGCTCTTCGGAGATTCAAAGGCTGTTGAATTAAGCTTCACTGGGCTCGTGGAGAAAAAAGCATATGAACTCCTAGCCACTTATTTGCCTGCTTTATTTGAACGAAAAATTCTGCAGAAAGCAGATCAACATACTATAGAGGGATTGAATTCAATGGTTTTGAGTCTGAAAGCAAAGTCAGAAGGTGGTAGAGGGGTGAGAGACATGAGCCCAGAACAAAGTCAACCTGAGTTCTGCTGCTAGGACATTTTTAAGCCCCTCCAGAAGGCAAGTTCAGAGAGCTGCTGTGTAACCAAGGGTAAAGAAAGGGAACTTGCCAGCAAGTATTTCCAGGTGATCACAGCACTTAGAACCACACTTTTCAATCTAGCTTCAGCATGCATCCTGTTATTTGTATTGTTAACCACTAATGCAGCATCAGAGCTTTGCGCAGCATTTTCCAGGGATTGCAGGAGAGGGTCACTGCCCCAAGGAGCTCTCTTTCTAAAGCAGATAAGCATAGAACACAGCAGTGAGAGATACAGGAAGAGGTAAGAAGCTTAAAATATAAGCCAGTTATTAGTATTACAATAGCAGTAAGAGGCCCTGCTGTGCAGGGTACTGCACAAGCGTAGAATGGGACAGCCCCAGCCCTGAAGAGTTTACCATCTCAGCAGACCAGAAAGGAAGGATTAGCATCCCTCTTTGCAGAGACGGAACTGAGGTAAGCAAATCTGATCTGTTCACACACTTTAAAGCAGAGACTGAGCTAGGAGGAGGAGATGACAAGCATGGGGGGAGTGAGGGTCTTTCTGGGCACAGGGAGCATCATGACCTAAAAGTATGAAGAAGGGCAGCACCTGCGGTGGGCAGTGACCGGGAAGAAGGAAGGGCACAGGGGGATGGGAGGATTAGAGAAAAGGCTGAAGCCTCAGATTAAATTTAATTCAAAAGGTATTTTTTCTCCTGCTGATAATGGCCCATCCAGAATTAACAGCCTCTTGGAATTGGTATGCTAATGTACAACTTTTTTTCCCTTCTTTCTGCGTGTATAAATGCATCTTACTTCTTTTCCATTCTATGCATCCGATGAAGTGAGCTATAGCCCACGAAAGCTTATGCTGAAATAAACTGGTTAGTCTCTAAGGTGCTACAAGTATTCCTCGCTTTCTTTATGGATACAGACTAACACGGCTGCTATTCTTGAACCAGGTTAAATTTAGTACAGCAGGTACAGTCCCAAGCTACAGGAGTTCACTTTCCTTCCCCCTTTCCACTCTCAGGTTGCGTATTTTTATTGGGACACTGTCCCATTCCAGAGTCTCGGCAGGGTTCCAGTAAAACCCACTGTCAGTAGCATTGTTCTTGGTAATCTGTTCGACACCTGGAGGAGGCAGCCAGTTTCGGCAAGTTTGTGTGTTTGTCTACAAGTAACAACACAGCTCGGTAAGTGACCAGATGGGGAACAGAACACAATATCCACAGGGCATTTTTTGTAAGCCAAAAATCAGGTAGCTTCCAGGGAACCCATAATAAAGGATGCTCTGAAGTGTGGGACTCCAGAGACCCCACACTGCAGTGGCAATGGAAACAGAAGCAGCAGTTCACACTTTTCAACACAAAACAAAGCAGTGTCATGCAGTTTAATGCAATAGCAGCCATGTGGCACCTAGACATACAGGAAATTAGCAGTCACAAATAGTATTTCAAGGTGAAACAAACAACAGTTGACCAGACTTTATTACCAGGATCTCCACTGGATTAATTCAAGAAAGGAAAAGAAATTGAATCTAGAGTTTCCGTTCCAGAGACTATTCTAGTCGTGTAACCAGGAGAATTTTGGGACTGTAAATTAACTTCTGCATACTACAGAAAAGCAGAACTGTTCTCCAACTACTCACATGCATAGCAAAGGCGGGGGGGGGGACTCCAGTCAAGCAACAACATATTGGGGAATTTGCATTAACTACCTGAATTATGAACTTTTTTCACGTAGGGCCTAAATCATAAATCGTGTTTTCACTTAGTGCATTATTCACTATTATATAGGGTTAGAGTACTAATTACAAGCTCTATACCAGTACAGGGAGTATGGTAATATAGAGTATACCAGTAGAGAGGAGGGATAGCTCAGTGGTTTGAGCATTGGCCTGCTAAACCCAGGGTTGTGAGCTCAATCCTTGAGGGGGCCATTTAGGGATATGGGGCAAAAATAGGGGGATTGGTCCTGCTTTGAGCAGGGGTTTGGACTCTAGTCTAGATGATCTCCTGAGGTCCCTTCCAACTCAGAGATTCTATACCTCATGTTAGATCACCTAGATGACAATTGTGTCCAAGGTACACAATCTACATAGGTCAGATTATCCATAGTCTGCCTTGGAATTTAGAGTTAGTAGTGACTCTACTGTTCACATCACCAGATGTCTCTCTTCTACACTCTTCTTAAGTGATGGGATGAAAACACAGTAAGAATTAATCAGACAAGAATGGAAGCTTTTGATTCTTTGTTCCTCGAAACCATAAAACTACTGTCCAAATCTTTAACCTACACACTTCTCTCAGCTAAACGAGAAGTTTATAGGTCCAGGGATGGAGGAAGTGAAAATCCACTGATTTGACCAGACTACACTGTTACCTTTTCCCATCTCTGGCTAAAGGGAATAGCTAAAATGACTCTATGTTATTCTGTTCTTCAGGCCAGACCTGAGGAAGAGCTCTGTGTGAGCTCAAAACCTTGTCTCTCTCACCAATAGAAGTCAGTCCGATAAAAGGTATTATCTCACTCACCTTGTCTCTCTCTCTTATTCTGTCAATTAAGAAAGGAATGATAACTGCACAGTTTAATGAAACTCACCTACCTTAACATCTTCTATTGTCCCCACAATAGCATAAGTACAATACTAAAATCTGACATCTTTACGACCACAGACTGACAGCTCTACCATTATACATGTTCTCTCTAGATATTGATCTACTCTCCCATAAATAATGAACCAGGAGGAGTTCACGCAGGAGGTTTTGGATCTGGGAGGCAGACTGGGAAACATGTGCACCCTCCCAGCTGTTGACTTTTTGAGCAATCTGCTTGCTTAGTCTCCATTCTGCCTTCTCTCTTCACATGACATGCAAAACTAGCATCAAGAACCAGGAGCTCCTTGTAAAGTGGCAGGAGAATAATCCGTGCAAGGAATCTCCAGGCACAAGACAGAAAGGGACCAGGCACCAAGACTAGAGGGAAGGGATGAGCAACCTGAGTCCAGGACCGGCTCCCTACAGAAGGGAAGGCTTCCTGCAGACTCCACTCCCCTAATCCCAGCCTCCAGCTAGCCTCCTCTCTGCTCAGGGAAGGGAATGGAGGAAGAGGACTAGCTGCTGTTTATAGGGACACTCAGGAAATGCAATTTATAATGGAAACAACTATTTATAAACGTGCTGGAAACACTTTATTTATATGCAGATGGAAGGAACTCTATATTCAGCGCATCCCCCTCCCCCGGCCCCAAACTGCTCCCCTCTCTTCCATGCACCTGTTTTGGCAAAGGACCCTCCTAGGGAGGCTGGGAGGAACCACATGGGGCAGAGGGAGGTTGGAGATGTTCATGTCAGTGCCCAGAGCTCATGGCTCAATGACAATCAGACCCCCCCGCCGCCAATCAATCCTCCAGCCCACACAGATACTGGCTGTCACATCCCTACCTCCTCCCATTGCCCCTTCCCCACCCCTCCCACACGCTGCCCCTACTCACCCTCTCCTCCACATTGCCACTGCCCCCCACTGCCCCATCCACCCTGACCAGCCCCCATCCACCCTGCCCAGCCCCCACCGCCCGATCCACCCTGCCCAGCCCCCCACTGCCCCATCCACCCTGACCAGCCCCCATCCACCCTGCCCAGCCCCCCCTGCCCCGATCCACCCTGCCCAGCCCCCCCCTGCCCCATCCACCCTGCCCAGCCCCCCAGCCCCGATCCACCCTGCCCAGCCCCCCAGCCCCGATCCACCCTGCCCAGCCCCCCCCACTGCCCCATCCACCCTGCCCAGCCCCCCCCACTGCCCCATCCACCCTGCCCAGCCCCCCAGCCCCGATCCACCCTGCCCAGCCCCCCCCCACTGCCCCATCCACCCTGCCCAGCCCCCCCTGCCCCATCCACCCTGCCCAGCCCCCCCCACTGCCCCATCCACCCTGACCAGCCCCCCCTGCCCCATCCACCCTGCCCCATCCAGCCCCGATCGCCCCCGTCCTCCCCCCACTGCCCCCCGCAAGGATCGTGCCCCCGCCCCTCGGCGCCCCCCGGCCGGACTCACCCTCCTCGCCGGCGGCCCCGCGCAGCAGCGGCAGCAGCAGCAGCAGCGGCACGAGGAACCCGCCTCCGCCCGTCTCCATGGTGCTGCCGACTCCGCGCGGCTCCGGCTGCCGCTGCCGCCTCCCTCATCCCGGCCGCTCCCCCGCCCGGGCCCGGCCGCCCGCCCGCCCAACCCGCTCCCCTCGGCGCGCGCCCCGCCCCCCGGCCGCCGGGCCAATCGGAGCCGGGGGCGGAGCTGAGCGGGAGGGGGCGTGGCGAGGATCGGCACCGGCCAATCGCAGCGACAGGTGCCCTGGAAGGGCGGGGCGAGGATGGGGAGCAGCCACTCAGGACGGGGGGCGCGGCAGGGGCAGAGCGGTTGGGGGCGCGGCCACACTCAAGGGAGGGGCGGGGCGGGGGTGGAGAGAGGCAGGCAGGAGGGAGGGGCGTTGCCAAGGCAGCCCAGCAGCCATTCAGAGAAGGGGACATGAAGAGGGCGGGTGTCCCTGCCAGCCAATAAGAACGGAGGAGGCGGGTCCCACGCGGTCTGTTTTAAGGTTGAATTTCAGGCTTGGCTGGGTGGGGAGGGGCTCTGGGATTGGGGGAGCTGGGAGTCCGGGGTGCTCTGATTGGGGGAGCTGTTGGGGGGGGGGCCTCTGGGATGGGAGTGTTAGGGGAGCTGGGGGGGATGCTGGGAGCTGGGGGGGAGCTGAGGGGGATTGGGGAGGCTCTGGGTGGCGGGGGGGGCTCTGGGAGGGGAGGGGTGCTGGGGGGTGCTGGGATTGGGGAGGCTCTGGGATGGGATGGGAGTGCTGGGGAACTGGGGGGGCTCTTGGAGTGTGGGAGTCTTGGGTGAGGTTGGGGGGCAGTGGGATGGGCTGGGAGTGGGAGGAGCGGGGGGGGGTGCTGGGAGTGTTAGGGGAGCTGGGAGGTGCTGGGAGTGTGGGGGAGCTGGAGGGGATTGTGAAGGCTCTGGGTGGCTGGGGGGGTGATGGGATGGGAGTGCTGGGGAACTGGGGGGGTACAGGGAGTGTGGGGGGGTGCTGGGAGTCCTGGGGGGGTTGGGTTGGGGGGTTCTGGGGGTGTTGGGGGAGCTGAGGGGCTCTGGGATTAGCAGAGTTAAGTGTGCTGGTGGACTTGGATTGAGTTAGTGGAGTGCTTGTGGGGGCTCCGAGCCAAGTCCAAAGCCCTTGCTGTAGGTTGTGGGGAAAGAGGGTGTAATTGTGCCATTCAGAATGATGCCACTGCAATGTCTCTGAAAGATGTGAGCTCCTTCTCTTCATGCTGATGAGTTCCTGGTTCTGAAGCCTGATGACTACACCTAAGGGTCCTAGAAACATAGATGGACAATTGTGCATACAGAACAGGCTTGCAGCTGCCTGCCTAATTCATATGCATGGGTACTTCAGTTCCACACATAAATGGACACTTAAACATATCAGTGAAATATCAGTGGTCCTAAAAATCTAATTACAGCAGCTAATAGCTCATCTCTGGGAATTATAGAGCTGCGGGTCCTGCCAGCCCCATGTCTGCTGAGTTTCAGGGTAGTCTTTTGCTGTTCTGCAGTTTGAAGCAGGGATCACCAATGACAACTCAAAACTCTTCCATTGCTGTCACCCGGGGTTATCCCAGTGCTGGGCAGTGGAAATCAGGAAGGTGGCAGAGCTGTGTGTGTATGACAGGAGTAGGGTGACCAGACAGCAAGTGTGAAAAATCGGGATGGGAGTGGAGGGTAATAGGAACCCATATTAAAAAAAGTCCCAAATATCGGGACTGTCCCTATAAAATCGGGACATCTAGACAGGAGTGACCAGAAAACCCAGGAATTATTTTCTAATAATAATTAAATATGTCAGGGTCATTGTTTGCCCTCAATATCATTGGGAAATCTACTGTGGAGGGTACTAGATGTCCTTGTAGTCAGAGCGCATCGACCCTAATTAAAAATGTAATTTGGCCCTCGCCACTGAATGAGCTCAGCTCCCTGGTGCAGTTAATGAAAAATTAGTAAATGGGTAATCTGCAAAAAGTGCTAAATCAGGATTTTATTTTGCAAAATCAAGCCTAGAAACAAGGGAGGAGAGTTGAATCTTTTCTCCATTTGTCCAAAAGCCCAGAGCAACTCCAGTTTTTGTCTATCTTTGCTTTTGAACAATAAACAGAAGCAGGTCTAGAAAATCAAATTAGCCATCAGAAGCTAGGTAATATTTGTTAATAAACAGTAAGTCTCTTAGGTGTCTAATAGTAAACCATAAAGAGAACACTTCTCTTGTATCACCCTTGAGTCAGACTCACTAAAATCCCCAGATGTTAGACAGAATTTTGATTGGCTTCTCAGCCTGTTACCAGTCAGACTCAGTTCTGCGTGTCATAATAAATTGGATTAATTTGATATGGTTATTGCAGTCATATTAAAATATGCCTTGAGCCCTAGTTACAGAACACTGTATTCCTAATATTATTAATAAATATGACTAATGAAAGCTGTGTTGTTAGTGCTGTGTATAAACGCACAGCTGCTCTTTGTGTGTCCCTGCTAATAAGCAGTGCAAGTATGTGAATATTTATTTTAAGTCAGTAGGCTTCATGCAAGATCTGGGGTCTGACGGTGCACAATTCATTGCAGGATCAGCATCTAAAGGTGCAAAGTCCTCATGTTAGACTTTCCTTGGTTGAAATCAGGCCTCTTGCAACCCAAACAGTGTGCTTTGAAAATGAATGTATTGCTAAGTCAATCAGGCAAGATTCAGAGACCTGAATTTCAATCAGGTGTTTTGGGTTACGGTCAACTTAGCTTTCCTACCTGCATAGTCTTGGTGGAACTGTATCTGTGCTGTCTGAATAGACTGGGCCAATGTGGTGCACGTCAGAGGCGTGGGACACAAAGACCAAACCATTCCAGGCTATTTTTCTATAATAATAATGTAAATCTTTTCACTGTCCCCTGATCCCAAAAGAAAATGCACAAATTTTCTATGAGCATGTTGCAAATTCACGTGACTCTCCAGGAAGCAGTAGTTTTTGATGATTTGAGTGAGTGATGGGTCCCTGGAGCGCACAACCTCCGGGGCCCTGTAGAAACAGCGACCGCATTGCATTGGTTCCCTTTCATTTATTTGCAGTATAATTTGAGATTTTTTTTCTCCCCTGGAGGACATTATAGACTAAAATGCAACATATTTAAGGTGAATTGAAATCATGATGTAAAAGCAAGAAAAGACATGTAGATTTGAGTGTAAAGTTTACTCGTGTACGGGGCTTCTCTACTGAAAGGTCACTTCTAACAGCGAGAGTGACCTTTCCAGTGGGTGCCGCTGAAGGAGATTTGAAATGCAGCATCAGTATCACATGGATGTACTGTAGGGCTGGTGCCAGCAAGGAAAGGGTTAACTCTCTGAGCTGGGGTAGGAGCACATCTGCATGCACTGAGCACAGTGATTGTGAGGTCAGCTGTGGTGAATTAGAGTCCCCCCAGCACCTTACAAAAGAGAAGTGTGGAGTCAGCTCTGGTTGCTCCTAAGTGTCAGGGGGAGGGGGTGAGCATGGCTTTGGGGGGTATGTTGCCTTGGTGGCTTATGATTTGAGATGGCTCCATGGGGCTGTCTGTTGCTATTGCTATGTTTTATATGAGATTGATGTAACCCTCCCAAACCCAGGAACCCTTTAATCTGAGACCTGCATAATCTAAGAACTGAGGTGTTTCTGTCCTTATTTACTCAGCAACATTTACTTACTTCCTCGAGAATTTGTACAGTCCAATGTAACCCCCCTGACAGCTAGTTTGGGATGCAAACGTTGGAGTGACGCAGTGTGGCTGGGAGATGCTGCCTGTTTCCTTGAGCAGCCCTTTACAAAGCAGAGATGTGTAGCTAGATTGTGGGCTGAACTCTGCTGTTCTGACTCCCTGCTGCTTGTAGATAGGAAGCCCATCAACCTTCCTCATCTCTGATTAGCTCAGTCCTTTCAAAGGGAGGATTTAGACAGCAAAGAGGAGCGAGGGACCCAGCCCGGGGCTTGGCCAGTGCAAGGGGGAGTAGTAGTGAGACGCCCCACCACCCACTGTCTCTGGATACAAAAGGCAGAAAGCCAGCGCTGATTCAGACATTGTACCTCTGGGTGGTCTGTGATCAAGACTTGGCTCAGCTGGTGCCCAGATGTGAGGCAGGTGGTGAAGCAGCAGCAGGACTTTGCCCAAACTGGGTTAAGAAACATAAAATAAAAAAGCCCAATCAACAGCTGATGGGGAAAGAGTCGTGTGGGGGTGGGGGCAGCATTTTGTGCCAGCAACAATTCACTCCGTGTAAATATTTCTAAAATGTTAGGCACTAATGCCTAGGTCCTGCAATGAATGACTCACGCGGTGGAGCCTGCTGCCAGTCAGACTCAAAGGTACACATCCCATAGTAAGATGAACTGGATCTGGTAACTGCAGCTACATGCATGCCTCATGGGCCAGCTACTGGGCCAGCTCCTGTGAACAGAGCTAACTGTGTGTGCATCTTTGCAGGACTGGGGCCTAAATCCTGAACAGAGTCTATCTGCAGGTTTAAAACTGCCCATCCGTTATTTCTGTAACATGATCAATAGGACCCTCAGTCTCCAAAACTAATTAAAAACCAAAGCACGCTTGCTCCTGAAGGGTGTGGGACGAGTTGCACCAGTATAAATCCGCCAGCAGCCTGAGGTTCCTAGTCAGCTAAGAACAAGAGTCCACTGCTGTCGTGGCCATTCTACTGCAATGAAGGAAACTGTTTTCAAGCACCAAGAGGATTAGCCGTTAGATTGGAGGAGTATAAATCTCTCGAGTGTTTCCATTTGACTTCCACACCTGTCAGCTCTAACCTCCATCTCCAAAGCACCAGAGTCCCCTTCCAATCCCTCCATTCAGCCTTAAACATTTCTGTTCAGACATGGAGTTGAATGTTAGTGTGACAGATCTGAGGAGGGGGAGTGCTCTAATGTGATACTTCACACACCCAGCTGAGTAATAAATGGCCCTTTGGATATTTCAGGCCCAGATAGGCAGTTATGGTATCTCCCGTCATCCCTCAGCCTCCCTCTGCAACTATTGTTGCTTCCTTTGTTCTATGCTGAGGTTAAGCCACAAGAAAATCATTGCTTGTTTGTTACTTTTCTTTCCACCTTTGGGCAGAGCTCTGCTGGTGCTTGCAATTTACCCCCCTTCAGGAGCATGCCTAGGTCCTGAAGGACAAAGGGCAAACCAAAAAGTCTTTAAAAAAAATTCCCAGGTATGTCTGAAGGTGTGAGGCCTGCATCAGGTGATGAAGGGCATGGAGTTCATATTACCAGTGTTCTCCCTCTATCTCATTGCTGCTCAGGGAAGCAAAAGCCAGTGTTTATTTATGATCTTCCTCAAGTGGAAACCAGCAAAAGTGACCCATCACTACGGGAGATTTTTCAAGCCACCCAGGAAGAAAGTGATATTTAGTTGTCATTAAAGACTCATAACTGCATAACAATTTCATGCCATGTTAACTTCTAGGTTTTCTTTCGCATATAAATTTTTAAGGAGTAAAATAGAAAAACCCAGGCACTTGACCTTTAATCGTAGTTATTTGTGTGATCAGTCAAGTGTGGGAAAAAGCTAGTTTGTGCTTGAAAGATGCCCTTTAAAATGAGATTGCTCTAATATGACACGACTCACATGCTGTAATGTATAGGATCTCACTTAGCAGCCTCTGGGGCACAACAGCCTGCCATTTAATATTCATGCCTGGGCTCATGCTTCTGGTACAATGAACGGTATTAATGTCATGTACCAAATCAATACAGACCACTGGGATAGTTTCATTCACAACAAGACGGCCCAGGGGAGCCATATACATTTATTTCATTTCACTCCCTAGCCGGTGGAGCGTGTTTCAAAGGGGCGGGGAGGTTTCGATGTACGGGGTGTTGTTTTTTCCTGTGACACACACATTGTGCTAATCAAGTGAAAACTTTTGGCTACAACATTATTCCAGTCATCTGTAAAGTTTAATGTTAGAACAGCCAGAGGTGTTTTCATTATGTTTCTGGAGCATCATGGTGTACTGGGGAATTGAGCTTATGAGTTTTTCTTTGGGCAGATGGAGGGAATGAAGGTGCTGCCGGGTGCACAGAGATGCTGTTATAAACAAAGGCTCCGAGGTTTGGGTGGGAAAAACTCTTAGAAAATAATTCCTGGGTTTTCTGGTCACTCCTGTCTAGATGTCCCGATTTTATAGGGACAGTCCCGATATTTGGGACTTTTTTTAATATGGGTTCCTATTACCCTCCACTCCCATCCCGATTTTTCACACTTGCTGTCTGGTCACCCTACTCCTGTCATACACACACAGCTCTGCCACCTTCCTGATTTCCACTGCCCAGCACTGGGATAACCCCGGGTGACAGCAATGGAAGAGTTTTGAGTTGTCATTGGTGATCCCTGCTTCAAACTGCAGAACAGCAAAAGACTACCCTGAAACTCAGCAGACATGGGGCTGGCAGGACCCGCAGCTCTATAATTCCCAGAGATGAGCTATTAGCTGCTGTAATTGGAGACAGAAAGACAGTTTTGAAACCACAGTGAAAATAACCCTCATGACAAAAAAATCAATAGAAACACCAAGGACAAAGGATCAGACTCTGTGCCCATCAATTCCGGAGATAAAGAGCTGGAAGGCTTGGTGGGAGAATGGGCACAGCTGGACCAAGAAACAAAACTTGTTTCTTTTGCTGACAAAGGAGTTTTTAGGATAAAGGGAAGGAAACTGGGAGGACGTCGGCTTTCATGCGTGGTGGAAAGAGAGGCCCTTGAAGAGAGAGAGAGACTGCAGAGAACCGGAAGTCTTGACGTTATGGTGGGTTTGCACCTGCCCTTTCCCTTCTGGACTCGAAAAGGTTTTGTTCACAAGTGTGAATGAATTAATCACACGTCTTCTTCCTGCTCTTTTGTGCGTGTCACACAATCAATGGACTCCCGCACAGATTCCCCTCTTTGCTCCGGAGAGCTGGAATCTGGAAAAGCAGATCGGCTGGAAGCAGGTCGGGTGCATTGGCAGAGCTGTGGGATGGGAGGGCTTGTGTTGAAATAGCAGAGGGCGCTGCAGGTCTCGACTCAGGGGCACTCTTAGGGCTGTGCAGGCATGGCCCAGGATGGGAGTAGCCAGAGGTGATGCAGATCTGGATTGAAGGGGCCGGGAATAGTCTATTCATTGAATTGGCATGAAGTACAAATGTCAACTTGGAATGATCAAAAATTAGGAGGGTTTCAACAATCAGCCCACGTGCACTGTACCATCCGCAAATCTCCCGAATGCACAACCCCAAGACATGTTCTGAGGGGTCTACCCCAAGTCTCCAAGAGGGCACAATACAGCCTCAATCAATGCACCCACAGGGGCCGGTGACAATGCCAGCTAATGACTAGCATTCTTTTCTCACAGTCCAGTGACAGGAGTCATCGCTAGCTCATAAATCCCATGATAAAAGCAGCAGGGCTCCTGACTGCAGGCTCCAAAAGGAAAATGCTCACAAGAAGGATTAACTCTTTGTGCCTTCTGTGGTGCTGAGCTGGAAATAAAAGCAATCAGTGCAATCCGTTTGTTTTTAATGGCCTACTTTGCAGCCAGATGTATGCTCCTCTTGCATTCTCTGGAATCTCTGGAGTATAAATGTTTCACAGCGGCTCTTCAGCTTTGAATGTAATCATAGGAAAGATCCTTGACTAAATAAAGGCAGCTAATCTGGGTAAATGCCTTTAAGCATCTTTACATTTCTTGCTAATGGATTTCTAGGCAGCCCACAGGGACCCATGTACCAGAAAATAATGTAAAATATCGGGAGTGTCTTGTGGTTTTTTGAAGTGCTCACATTGATCATAAAGTGAGAAAATCTACAGCTGTAGGCAGCATAAAATTCTATCTTCCTATAATGTAGGTGCCTTGTGATCATTGTCTATGAAATCCGGACTTTCACTGGGGGCAGGGATCCACCCAGTGCTCCATTCTAACTCAATCGGAGACAGATTATCACATGCTGTTAATTAGAGCCAGCCAGGCAGGGATCTGGGTTTTGCAATCTGGTGTTAGAATCTGAAGTGCAGGCCCAAGGCATTTAGCCCATCTCAGGAGCCCTGGACAGTAGGAAAATGGCACCTCCACTGCCTTTATCCTTCTGTGTTTGAGGAGCAGCACGCTGGCTTGCAGAGAATAACGCTGTTGCTCTCAGAGCCAGTCAGCCAACCACAGCTGGCTCAGGTGAGGAGTCAGAACAAACTATTTCTGTAGCTCATGAGACCCTGTGTCCTTCCGAACATCTCTCTTCGTTTTCCTTTCTCCTTTTCAGACTCACTTGTCAAATCTGGGTAGAAGGATCATCAGTTCAGAGCAATATTAGCACCCAGTGACAGGCCAGCACTAACTCAGGCCGGCTGCCCGGTGACCTAGTTCGAACCAGACACAAATCCAGGACTCAGAAATTCCAGACTGACTTGTATAATAATCATCGTGTTTATAAAGCCTCTGCCCTTCCTTCCCCTCCCTCTCCCACCTCCCCATCCCAGCAGGGCTCTCGGGGATCTGCACCGACCGTTTAAATAGAAGAACAACACACCACATATTCTTTAGTTTGTTCCACTAATTAAATGACTTTCACAGTGAATCAAAGGCAAAGGCAAATCCCCATACAGAAAATGGATCCATTTGTTCCGCGCATCATGAAGGCAAGAGGCCCGTCTGACCTTGTCCTTCTCCCCCCATAAAGGAAAGCAGTGCTCCCAGCACTCTGCATGCTCTCTGGCCACCTGCCAGGAGGGCCAGAGATTTCCTTCACCAGTGGAGCAGTGCAGAACAATCCCGTCCCCCTGGTATTTAGCTGTGCCTCTCTGAGCCCGTTGCCCAGACCAGCAGCTCTAGTCCTGGAAGGTCTCCCAGGGAGCGTCAGGGGCTGATAGATCACCCCCGAGAGCAACAAGTTAGAAACCAGCCGGCAGACAATCCTGGGTGGCAGGTATCATAGGCTGGGGGAGTTTGTGATTCTCCAGGTGTGGCCCCGCCCACACCCCACCCCTCGCCTCACCCCTCCTGCTTCCTGCTCTGCAGCTCCAGTCTCCCTGTGTGGTGGCCCCCCCAAAGCCGCCTGCCCTCCTGGCACTCTGGGGCAGGGGCCACTGCCAGCAGCCACAGTGGGGGGGCTCTGGCGGGGAAGAGGGGGATAGAAGAGGTGGGGCAGGGGGCCAGTCCTCCCCTCCAGCTGGTTGTTCACATGCCACCCGTGGGTTAAACTAACATGTTTATTGCCCCTGTCACTTTGTCTGTGCCTGAGAGTCAGACAGGCAGCCCAGCTCCCCAAGTCACCTCTGTGTCTCTCATCGGCTGCCCTTGAAAGGCGGGCAGGAGAGAGACCGTCTGAGTCACCTCTGGCAGATGGATGGTTCCGCTGCATTAACAGCTGGTCCTGCTGGGCTCTGTCCCATCTGGATGTATTTGTCTCCGGTTACACCGCGGTGAGTGTTAAAAGCAGGAATCACAACGAGCCCCCTTGGGTTGTCCGTGAGGAAATACTCACCACTCCTGTGTCCTCAAGGGGGGTTTTCTGAGGAGCGGAGAACTCACTGCAGCCGCTTGGGCAAAGCTCTGAATCCAGGCGCAAACTGCAGTTAGGTGCAAAAGAAGTAACCATCCCCCTTTCTGATACCCAGCCCCACCTTCCACCCCCACGCGATGCACCACTGCCATGGCCTTCCAAAGGAAACTCCCCGGAGCACGCTGGAGCGAGGGAGCGGGAGAGGTTGAGGAGTCAGTGGGCTTTGCTGCATTGCCCCCCATGTTTAGAATGGAGAAGGAGCCAAGGCAGTGTTGTAAGAGGGGAGCTGACTCACTGGGGAGCTGGGGAGTCTCTGGTGGCTTTTCTCAGGCCCAGGGCTTGGCTTCCTTTGCTGTCCGCTCTAGTGTTGCTTCTTGCTTTAAACTGGAATCACAAAATCCCTTTACATGAGAAAGCTCCCTGTCTCCTGAGCTGTCTGCTGTCATCAGCTCTTCAAAGGAGGGAGGGACGTAGGGATGCCTTAGGCATCTAATTCTGCAGATTTATTAGATAAAATAATTACTCTCTGGTGTATGCCCCGGGGGACTCAGCCCCGCCCAGCAGCTGGACACAGGCAGAGGTCCAGAAATGCAGGTTAGAGTTCAGGTCTGCAGAGCAGTTCAAGGCTGGAATCTCCTCTCTCTCCTGGGCAGGGCAGCCGTCCTTCCTGGGTAGCCGCAGAAATAAACCCTGTTGTGCCCACGGGCAGGGTCCATTGCTGGGGAACAGAGAGAGAGAGGGAGGCACAGGATGGCCCTGCCGTGTGGCACTGCGCTTGCTTGAACTCCCTGCCCTGACACTACCATGACATTACTGCACCCCAGACAGGTACGGCTGTTCCATACCTCGCTCCCCCTCCATCCCTCTCTTCCTTCTTCATTGCCCCCCTCTTATGTTTCATGTCAATGTCACTTAGATTACACCCCCCTCTGTGTCTGTCTCTGCGTGGGGCACACTCCCAATGTTTTCATCTTCCCCAGACTGGTCCTGAGCCGGGGGCTGCAGGTCCACGATGAGCCGGGCGGAATTGGATTTGTCTTGCTTTGTTGCTATCTGGGCTCCATCAGATCTCCAGAGTCAGTAATTTCTATCCCATTGTGTGACTGGGAGTGAAACCTCCTATCAGATAATTGATTCCCTTTGTTTATTCTTAATCCTGTAAAATCTCCTTTCTGATACTAATTACCTGTCAGGGTCTCTATTGTCCAGGCAGCTCTACCCAGCTCCCAGGACTCAGGATGCATTCACCAGCACCTCACTCCCGCGCTCTGCCTGCACTTCCCAGCCCTACGGAGCAGGGGAGATTCTGGGCATTTCATTTACTAAACAGACTGGAAACATCAGCTTTTGAAATAAAGAGAGAGGCTGAGATTTGACTTGACGTTTCTCTGAAAAATTCACAAAGAATAAAAGGTGAACAGGCCAAGGGGAGAAACCCGGAAATGTTGGCAGAAGCAAACCCAGGCCTGAGAAACACCCAGGCCAGAGATCTGAGCAGCCACCTGCCTTCACATCTGTCCAGGGATCTCAGTGGGGCCAGAGGATCACAACCCAAGCCAAAATAGGGGTCAATCCCAGAGAATTAAACAATTCTGCCTGCACAGTGATTCACAGGCCTATCCGGGAGGCCTTTCCAGTCTTCTGGATCACTTGGTCAGAGCTGTGTTCTTGCTCTGGGGCACAGGAAGGTCCCACCGCCAGCAACTAAGATCAGAGCAAGCTGCTCACAGTCAGCTGGGCAACTTTCTCCTACATGCGCATGTTGGTCCTTGGCGGGGAATCACCCATTTGCCCTGACACTGCGGGTTTCCTATGCAGGTGGGGTCCCTTCCCTACCTACTCCCCGGTACCCTGCCCTCCTGCTCTGGCTGAGGGCTGGAGTCCAGGAGTGCTCTGGGGTTTCGGAGGAGCTGTGGGTGGAATGGAGGGTTTGCTGGGAGAGGCTGGATTAATAAACCTCTTCTACACGGACCCCGGGAGCAGCTCCTGCCGCTCGGCAATGACACCAAACATCAGCCAACAACTCCCAATGCCTGCTTCCAGCAACTCTCGCCTGGACACTTGGGGTGCAGGGACCCCGCCCTCAGCTCCACAGAACTGTCTCCCCCATGGGGATTTGCTCTCCTTTCCTGGTCTCTTCACAAGCCCCCTCCCCTCCACATGGCACCTCCCCCCAACACAAAGAACATCACAAGCGGCATTGGTGCTGCAGTGAGGGGAAGGCAAGTCCGTGGGGTGTAGGAGAGCTGTGGGAAAGGGAGACAACTCCGGAGGGGTGTAACTACCCCCCGCTGGGGGTGAGCTGCAGAGTCTGAACCAGGACTTCCAGGGTCCAGGCACATGCCTCCCACCGTTCAGCTAAAGGAGAGACTCTGTCAGCTGGCAGCAGTGGAAGGCTGGTATCCACCATGTAGATGAGCCACGGGAGGGGGATACAATGCTGCACACCTTACAAGTGTGGTACATGTGCACAGCCATCCTTGGTGTGTGCGTGTGTGAGTGCATGTGTGTGTGTGTGTGTGTGTGTGTGTGTGTGTGTGTGTGTGTGTGTGTGGTGACTGGTTGTTGTACAAGTTGTCAGCCTGGCTGTAAGGCTGAGGAATGACAATAATACCAGCCGTGCTATGAGACAGTTACTCAGCTGTACTGAGTGTGAGTTATGAGAACAACTCATCCAGTGATGGCAGCGCCTCGGACTGGCTGCCATTCAATGTTTCTGCCCCTCTCGTTTACCTGCAAGGACCCTTGTTCACCATTAGCCAGGGCAGCTTGGGACAAGAAGGCGCGGCCGAGCCAGCCAGCCACAAGCGGGACACTTTCTAATCAGGGCTTTTTGACATGAAAATACGCTTTGTGGCCTCTGCCTGTAGGAATGTGCTGGTGTGTGTCTCAGGACGCGGCTGGTGCAGCTCAGAAGTTCCCTCGGAGACAGTTCCCAGCCTGCACAGCTCCAGCGAAGGGCAGCTTTCAGCTCGGCCACTGGGAGATGAGCCAGTTTTTCCGAGTCAGTAAAAAGCTGGTAATTAACGAGTCTCTTTCTTCACTGGAAACAGATGTCGAGGAGGTTGGAGAACTGAACTGCGGCTCTTGGCAGTCCCGCAAAGGTCAGAGCCGGGGCGGCGTACGCCCCCCTCGGCAGCACTCTTTGCTGGTGCAGTCAATTACAATAATGGAGACTTTCCTCCCTTGGAGAGGAGAGAGCGTCTTCGGCTTTGAACCTCTGACAGTGAAGGGGACAGAGGAGCCTCAGATTAATGCGCTGGATCCAGCGAAGCTCCCTGTCCGCCAACCCTGAGGGATGGTGCCATTGAGTCCGGGATGCAGAGCTGCCCACGGTGCCAGTCTCTGGACCCGGGGGCCGTGTGCCGCTGTGTGGGCCCCCGGAGGGCTGAGCTCCCTCCTATTGATTCTGCTGATCACCGGCGGGAAGGTTTCCCAGAGGTTTTCCTGGTCTCTGGCGTTTGATTCTGTTACGAGGAGGGATCTTTCCGGGCTCAGCGTTCCTGGGCTTCTGAGCTGGGACCTGAGTGGATGATAAGGTGGACGGGTGGGATCTGAAAAGCTGCTGCTCATCCCTGTGGATGGTTCAGTTCAGTGATGTAACATCCAGCTCAGCCAGGGCCTTTCCGAGCCCCAAAGGGAGACTGGTTCCCTAGGAAGACGAGGAGGTGATGCAGTCCCCTCCCTGCTCTCTTTGCATGGGCGCAGTATTCAGAAATCACCTTCTTCCTCTCCAAAGCCCCTGGGAGGCGGGGAAGAGCTCTGCCCATTCAATGAGCAGGGAGGCTGATGTAGAAAGGTCCCACATGCGTTGGGTAGCTGTTCCCAGCAGCTGCCAGGATCATGAACAGTCCCAGCCCACAAGGCAAAAGTGGTTTCCTCTCTGTTGCTGTCCATGGTGCTGTATTTTTGGCCAGGACTTTGGCATAAGGTGCCACAGGACTTTGTTACCTCTGCTATTCCAGACTAACACGGCTACCTCTCTGATTCTTTTCTGTGCAGTTAGCCCCAGTGGCTTTGAGGTTGCATGAAATCACTTGCCCAACCTCACCCTTTACCTGCACATGTGCAAAATAGCATCTGATCCCGAGCCACTGCTCCAGGTGTCTTTGTACTCAGTCCTAAAACAGAGACATTGATTTCCCCCCCCACTTTGGTTAAAATATTATGTTTCAGACTGAGAACTCATGTCTGAGCCTTTGAGTCCAGAGGGCAGTGATAGAAAAGCTGACCTACCTTAAGTAGAAGGGTGCAAAGCACCATGATTATAATTCTGACTCCCAATTATATGTAATTTGAACAAAGAAGTTTGCATGGCTTTGATTTGCTCCCCTTGTATTCTTGGCTGGGTTTTGCAGCGGTTCTGTTTGAAGCACAATCATTAGGATTTACATTTTCAGAGGGGTCAGAAATAATTTCAAAGGGGCTTGCTTTCATTTTACTCTAGGATCTGTGAATCATGGGCCATAATTTTCAACCAGATCTATTTCCATACTTGATCCATTATGGCTCCAGATGCGTTGTTTTTATTCTGCTCTGCAACCATAATGCAAAGGGATGTAAATGTTCTGAATGAAGGCCACCGAAGACCTACAGAAGTTAATTGTAATGCGTGTGTCTGAATGCCAGCTACCTGGTTTTGTTTCTGTGTCACAGAGCATGACCGTATGGTTTCTTTGCAGGATGGGCTTCCAGACACCTTCTTATGATAGTCCCTTTCACTGCCAGCCCCTCTGAAGGTCTCTACAGCTGATACCAGCAGACTGTCTTTCTGGGGGAATAGGAGCAGCAGAGGCAATGTAAAGAGGAAAATGGAAATAACGTTCCATGATTGGTCATTCACGTTTCAGAGGATTCATTGTGACGGCTGCATTCACAGCCAGTGACACTTTTCAGGGTTATCTGAGGTATCCAGGGTGAATTGCTACCACCTGCTCACAGCAGAAGGGAGCCCTGTCCGTGCCCACCTGGGACAATGCTCCCCAATTACCAGGTGCTGGCCACCCACATGCCCTACGCCAGGCCCTGTGAGCCCCACTTATTTCCAATGCAGGTACTTTACATACCCCACTTCCTTACACAAGTACCCAATCCCCTGTCTTCTGGAGCCCTACAACGCACACCAATCTGCTGCCTCCCTGGAGACACTTCCACTGCTTGCATCCGACGAAGTGGGGATTAGCCCACGAAAGCTCATGCTTCAAAACTTTATAGTTAGTCTTTAAGGTGCCCCAGGACTTTGTTACCTCTGCTATTCCAGACTAACACGGCTCCCTCTCTGATCCCTGGAGACAGTGCACCACAGTTCCCTGGTTCCATCACAGCTCAACACTTTCCTTAGCAGGAGGCGTGTAGACAGGTTCCTAGGAGAACCAGACTGAAGTGTATTTCACAGAGCTTGAGGTAAAGAGTCAAATCGAAGCCAGTATAAGGATGTGGAAACATAAGGTCACAGGTAAAAGGAAAACATGGAGACTGTCCATATGGCCAAGGGACTTTCCTGGCTAATAAGGTATTTCTCACCCGATGGTTAATTCTTGCAACTCTTGGCCAGTCCACTTTTCATGAGACGCTCAGGCTGACAGATCATCCCCCTCCTGTAATAGAAAAGCCACATGATCAAATCTTCTGCTCCCATCCGGCCCTGGGCTATTGTCTCTCCTCCCAGAGGGCCCTTTCTTCCAGAAACTCTTTCTGTAAATCTTTATCCTGCCTCTCCTCCAGCCAGGAACCACAGGCTGCCCCCAGGGGTGCACCAGTGTCCAGCTTGCCCGCCTCAGGGGTAGGTCCCCCAGGTCGGGAGCAGAATATCCACTTTACAGAACTCTAGAGCTAGTAACAAAGAGTCCTGGGGCACCTTAAAGACTAACCAAAGTATTGAAGCATGAGCTTTCGTGGGCTAATACCCACTTCGTCGGATGCAAGCAGTGGAAGTGTCTAGACTCTAGTGTCAACTCTAGAGCTGTTTCCCATACAAAAGTCTCACGCTTACCATGACAGTTAGCTAGACTGTAGTTCTCTGGCAGAGACCACCTGGCCCCCTTGGGTGTGATATGGAGGAAAGGATTGGACACAGGTATCATATACCTAGCAGGATATGCCTGGGCATGTCTGTGTCACACAGCTCTGTGCATTTGCTTTCTGCAATGAATCTAATCAGTGAACTGCCTGGCCAGAAGGTCACCGCAGCAGAGACGGTTAAGTGACTATTGTAAAATATGATGCTGTGCATATGTATCTCCTCCTGACAGTGCCCACAATGTCCCAGACAATGAGCCCATGGAGAGGGAATTTTGAATTCTTAGTCCTGAACATTCACACCAGAAAGCTGATGCTAAGAAGCTATGCTCATCAGTCAGGGAATAGACACCTATCAGATGATCTGTGTTCATTCAAATCAAGATCTATTGAGACCTGCTTGAACATGAGCTACAGCCCAAGGGTTTTTAGTGGAAATTATTGAGCAAAAAATTGTGAATTCTGAGTCCATTTGAGAAAATTGCAATCTGGGGGACTGTGACTGCAAGGAGGAGACATTTGGAAAATACATGACTTGTTAAAAATAGGTCCCTTAATTTCAGAAATCGCTCTCCCTTGCATCGAATGTGACCCTGATCTTGATACAATCCTCTAATCTGTGACTTGAGTCTCGCACTGTGGAGCTGGTGGGCAGAGCTTTTCACAGTTGCATAGGGGATTTGGACACACAATTCCATAGGATTAACAGGATCGTTGTGGTCAAATCCCTTAGACAGCTTTGGAAGTTGCAGCCAAGGTCTCTCTTGTGTTTTGGATTTTTTTTCCATTTTACAGTGGTTCTCCTGTTTATTCTTGCGGAAGCCGCTTCTGCATTTTGCATTGGATCCTTTGCATCAACTCACCATTTAAAATGAATGATAATGAGTTCTAACTTTATTAGCTCCTGAATCACTCAACGGTAAATATCCGTTAAGAGCAATCACATCGAGGTGACTCACTCACGGCACAGACAGCTCCAGTGGGTTTCCTCGGGGTGAACATCCCTTTGGCTCCTCTTCATTAGACAATCTCAGAGGCAAGCTGCAGAACATACTAATGAAGAAGGACACTTAGGCTCAATAAGCACAAGTAGCTCAGTAATTATCCCGGAGTCACAGACCGGGGTTGTGGGGAGGTCATGCAGAATGAATCTCTTTAGTTTTAGTTGAGAAAAGCTGGTAACAGACTTTGCAGCTGTTTGGTCCAGCTGGGGCTAATTCCTGACTCCAGTCTCGCCCGGGGACTCTGCACTTGGGCAGACTCTAAATAAGGTGCCGGCGTAGTGTGTCTAACTCCATTAAGTCTGCTCAGTAATTACACAGTGCTCCCTGTGCAGTGGGATGCTGGTTCGCCTCTTGAGTCCGTGGAGTTTCTGCAGTGCCTAGGTGGGGAACCTCGAAAGGAAGCAGAATCCTCTTGAGGGCCCTGCCTGCTCCCAGGGAAGGGCCCACCGAGACAGGCTGCCTGTCCGCCTCCTCTCCGGGGTCCAGCATCATCTGCATTCCCAGAGGGAGCCATGATCTGTGCTCCCGGCTCTGAGCCTTGGGATGGGTCCCTGCCCTTTCCAGTCTGGGAGGAAATCGCGTCCCAGCCAAGCATGAATTTCATCCTCTGAGCCCCCTGCTAATTCCCTGAATGGGTGAATTGAAATGAAATACCCACCCAGTCCATGCCAGAAGGGTCACACTGAACCAGAGCGGCCGGAAGGAGTCGATACTCTCACTGCAGAGCAGCATTTTCCATCACACGGAGATCAGAAAAACCTGATTTATCTGCTCCCTGGGAGAAGAATTAGCACCTCACGTTGCCCAGAACATTCTGTCCATGTGAACAAGAGACAGTGTCGTTCAGTGCGTAGGACTCTGAGACTCAGGAGATCTGGGCTTTATTCCCAGCTCTGCCCTGACGCGCCGTGTGACCCCGTCCACATGCCGTGCTTCCATTTCCTCTCCCTCCTTTTTTCAATCAGAGCATGAGCTCTGTCTCTCAAACTACCCCAGGGACCCTGTTCTCTGCTGAGCCCCCTGGTGCTACGGGAATGCACAATGCAGAAGAACAGAGCTCAGAAGATCCTGGGAGCCTTAACCCAGGAAATACAGATGTAGTTTAAGGTCCCAGGTGTGACCCTGGCTTAGCCCCAGGTTTGCAGTCAGCGCTATATTCCCTCTTCCGTGCTGCACGGCTGTGTCCTGCCTGCTGCAGCAGTCAGCTCAGTGGGGATGGCAAGTTCATCCATCACAAGGCATCCGTCGGCCCAGCCGTCATTAGCCGCCCATCAGCACAGCTGGCCACGGTCTGCAGGAACCGGCTCGGTTCTATTTATTCCTGAATTCCTCAGAGGTGGCTTTACAGCCCCAGGCAGACGTGCATAACGATCCCAGGTACTTCCGTGGAAACACGCAAACGGCCCCGCATTGGGCAAAGTGTCCGAAGGCGTGTTTAATAATATCCATTGACTCCATTGCTGAATTGGGGCCGAGAGCTCGGACAGGACTTGGAGAAATCTCCGCCACTCCTGGGGTGTTCATCTGGGTAAATCGACAGACCTTGAACAGGCCCTGAAGGTCAAAGCAGCAAAGTGCCACCCACGGCGAGTGAGGCCTTGCACGTGTGGGGAGGTGTTTGCAGTTATACAGACAGAGGCACACGGGTAAGCCCTTGTCCTGCACGTGGCCCCTCTGACGCTGGTCTCAGAGCAGTTTGGCAGTTAGTTGAACGCCCACCCAAGTGACAGAAGCTAAACCCAGAAGGGCCTCGATTGCCCCAGATCAAGGGCTTCCCACGGGGCACCTGGGGTGTAACCAGCACAATTTGAATTTACACCTTAGTTGATACTGAAAAGTCTTTCCCGGTTGGGGTCAGCCTGGCAGCCCTGCTCTGCCCTGCCATGTGTCACTCTCTGGGGGTGTCAGGAAGGGCAGCCCAGCCAGCCCCGGTGAGGGGGGCCCCTGAGCGCAGTGGTAACCCCGGAGCGATGGCAGGACTGCACGGAGAGCTCTGGGGTCGCTGGCGCAGGGTCCATGGCGAGTGAGCTGCAGCGGGAACCCGGGGCTCCGACTGACGTGAGGATCCCCAGCTCCCTGTCTGCGCAGCCCCCAGCACAATGGAGCCTGAGCCGTGCTTGGCCCCCAGGACCAGCGCAGCGAGTGCCTGACGCCCTCTGGTTCCCTCTGAGAAATCCAGCCCCCCAGCGGAGCACCCAGAGCCTGTGGCCTTTGGCTCTGCCCTGCCCGGATGGCAACCAGGGTCAGGCGCTGTCTGGTTTCAGTGGAGCAGGATTCGGCTGTGTCGGGGTTAATGCTTCCCTGCTCCTCCCTGCATCCTTCCCGGCCCCTCCTCTCTCTTTCTGCCCTTGAAAACTTGCAGCCAGTTAGCAGGAGAGTCGGGGAAGCCCCGGTAATAAGCCCTGATTAGAATGGTGTGCTTGCTTCCCAGGGAGAGATTGCCACAGAGCTTTGCAAAAATATTGCTTAAATAAACAGAACGAGGGGAAATGCTAGCGAGGGTCCAATCTGCATTAGAATTAGGGGGAAGAATAACAACCCGTTCCCTTTCCCCGCTGCAGCTAGCGCCAGCTGTATTTGAGGGGATGTGTGCACGGCACTAGAAACCACCATCCACACTCCGGCTGCAGCCTGCCCCCTTCCATGTACACACAAATCGCACTAACCCACAGCTCGGACCCAGGTCCCAGGGTCGCACTGGGGGGGGAGGGTCCGAGCCTGAGTCAAGCCCTGACCCAGGGTCCAAGCCCTATTGCTTTGCAGTGTAGACGCAGCCCCTCTGGACTCATGCCCTGGGAGTCCACCAAAGGTATCCCACAATTCCATGGGCCAACTGCCTTTGTCCTCTGGGCCAACGAGTTTTCCCACACTGCACCACGAACAAAGGGACTGTAGCCCCAGGGGCAGCTCTCCCCTCCGCCTCCTTCCCCTTCTCTGCTGCTGCCCTAGGAAAAGCCCCTTGCTGGGGGGTGGGAGAGGACCCCACCACGGTGCTGGGGGCAGGGGAGACGCCCAGTGACAGCCCTGGCTGACATTGACAGGGCAGCAGTTACACAAACACGTCTTTACAAACTGCGACTCTCTCTTTCTCCCCGTGGATCCCTCTGGGTCCAGCTACACGCAGTTCAACCCCCGCGCCCGATCTGTGCTGGCTGACCCGGGTCACGGTGCTCAGCCTGCAGGGCTGTAAAACCCTGGGGTAGAAGTTCAGAGCTCCAGCCCACGCCCGACCACTGACCCTGCCGTTTCCAGCCCCAGTCAGCGGGCCTGGGCCAGTCGCGGGGTTAAATGCCGTGTAGACACACCCCTGAGCCCTCAGCAGCCTTGGTCCCCTCCCCTCACTCTGCAACTGCGGCTCCCTCCGCCCCCAGCCCCAGCATCTCTCCCCAGACTTGGCTGCAGCTGGGTGGAGACCAGGTGGCACGAGGCCTAAGCGAAGGCATTTCCCCGGCTCTGACAGACCTGGCGTCTCAGCCTAATGACTCCATTTCCTGGCAGGAGGACGCTCCCCTCGCAGCTGACCCCTCCTATGCAAAGCTCCAGCCGAGGGCGATTGCAAACGACCCAGGTAATAAGGCCAGGCTGGGCTGTAATGGAAATGCCAGCTCAGCCCAGGCGGCAGGCGCAAGCCTAATGAGGATGTGACATATCATATTTCCAGCGTAATTTCCATGGCAGCAAGAGTAATTACATGGCAAAGGCTGAAGAAAACCCATTCAGACTGATTAGAGCGAACCCAGGAGCGAGGCGGCGGGGAGCAGGATGGGGCTTGATTGGACTTTACCAGCACAGCTATCGACGGACCCCAGCCATGGAAGCATCCAGCATCTTCTTGGCTAGTCAGCCTCTCTCGCCGTGAGCCGTGGGCGCTTGGATGGTACCACCGGCTCTGGAGGGAACCGGGCCGTGTCAGGATGCTGAGCCCGGGCCGCCGTGTATGGTGGCATTGGTTAGTGCTCAGACCGAGGAGGGAGTCGGGACTTTTGTCAGCCATCTCTGTCACTGACTCACTGCCTGACCCTAGGCAAGTCATTTCACTGCTCCGTGCCGCCGAGTCTCCGTCCGTGCAAAGGAGGGGCTGACACTGACCAGCCCACCAGGGCCTGGGCGCGAGGTCCCGGGGCACGTGGTGGATTTATTTATTGTTAGCCAGCCAGCCCCTGCAGGTCCCCGGCGGCTCCCTGCTGAGGGATCTGGGCAGGGGGCGTAAATCAAATTGATCTGTGGACATGGGCCTGGATCCCAACTCCCCAGCTGTGAGAGGGTTCGGATCCATTTTGGACCCACCTCTAAACCCCGGGCCGAGGCAGGTGTTCACCCAGCCCAGACGAACTCGTCCACGGACCTTCCTAACGAGGCTGATCTGCGAGCCTGGAGAGGGGTGCAGCCTGAGTGGCAAAGATCGGGGGTGCAGCACCACTCAGGTTGGTGCCACTGGCCCCTCTGCCGGGGGGGCACTGTAACCCCCCGTGCAGGTCCCAGGTGAGGCCCCCCTGCCAGGAGCAGTGAGGCAGAGTGGAGCATGCAGATGACCTGGGGCTGACAGAGGCCCCACCCTGGTGTTTCCAGACAGGTGCCACCAGCTGGGTTCTGCTCCCAGCTCTGCCCCGGCTCCTCCTCCAGCCTTGCAGACGTCTCTGCCCCACATTCCCTCCTGCGGCACCCAGCCAGTGGCTCTGACTTGCCTCCTGCGGGAGGGGGGAGGCCTGCGCGGTGCTTTCGAAGGGCCCGGCGCTGGGTACAGCACCCTCTGGGGCAGACACTTCACTGGGGCTTTTCCACAGCTCTGGCTGATGGACCAGCGCAAGCGGTGAAATGGGCTGGCTATTGCCCCCGTGGCTAGAGAGAGAGCCGGGGGACCGGCCCAGTCTGATAAATCCCACCGGTGGGCACACAGCTGGAAGATTGCTTCTCTGGGTGCTGGGGGCGGGTGGACAGGTCTGAATGTGTCTCCTACACTTCCTGCCTTGGGCGCTTGCTTAAATTAACTGACTTCATCCTCCTCGCATGGGGCTCAGAAATCAAGGGGGCCGTTTCCAAAGGCTGCTCTAATTCCCGCCTCCGATTCCTTGTGGCGGGTTCCCATTTAACTCAGTCACAAGATACTCTGGGTGTCTTGTTTATTACACCCCTCCAGCAAGCCCCATTTACAATGTAAACCGAAGGGTCAGCTGTGGACTTTGCCACACAATTCCCCATGCAGGGGAGAGCCCAGTGGTAGGTGAAGTGAGTCCCAGGGCTACAGGGTCCATACAGGGTGGGTGGAAAGGTGGAAGGAGCTGAAGGCACAAAGCCAGGAGTGGCAGAAGAGTCAGTCAGCAGGCGCTGCAGAGTGGGAGGCTCCTGGGACAGGAGTGGAAGGAGATCCCCAAATTCACCACTTCAATCGCCTGTTTTATCGCATGTCATCGGGCGCTGGACCTGCCTGGGATCCGCCCACTAATGGCACCATTCTCCTTCCCCGTGTCATGAGTGTGATTGTCCTGCCACGGAGCCAGGGCCTGGGGTTTTCGGGGTCCCTTCATCCTTACCGGGGTCCCGGCTCCCTTCCGCGCAGCTCCACGGGTCATGAAGCTGCTTCTTCCCTTCCCTGTGTCTGAGTTGTGGGGATTTATGAGGCTCTGGGATCAAAAACACTCTGCATAGCCGCTAATGGCTCATCATGGGAATATGTCCAAGTAATTAAAGAACAGCCCCGCCGCAGGGAGGGGCCGAATGATGCTAATGCCGATTAGCGTGACAGAGTAGCACTGGAAACGGCTGTTTCGGTTGGATCTGCTCTGTAATGTCTGTTTAAGCTGGAGTGGAACCTAACGCAGTGACATAATAGCGAGGGCCTGGCTGGCTGGCTCTCCGAAGGACGGGGGAATGGTTCCATTACCGTCCATCCCTCACTCTTCTGCCCAGCCTGAGGTAGCAGTGAGGACAGACCCTCTTGTAGCTCAGACCACAGGGACCATGCACGTCTTGGTGTGACTAACGCTGCTTTAAATGCCCCCAACATCCCTCTTTGCATTGAATCCTTCCCTGTGCACCAGAAACAACCATTCTCTGTAAGTGAAACCGAGTCACGAGCCGAGGTCTCCTGCTCTCAGGCTGCTCCGGGGGTCCGGTGTTTGTCGGCTCCCGGCGCCTGAAGGGGCTGCTCTCCCTGCTCCTTTCTGGTGTGACGAGCACTCGGCGCTAGCACAACAGCCAGGCTTGATGAGAAACATGCAAATGTTTCCACTTGTTCTGCTCCCCGCTCCTCGGGGTCCTTCGTTCATCTGCATTTCACACCCTCCTGCATACACAAGTGCCTCTAATAGCCTGATTCTCCAGCACACTCCAGAACTGTGATTTGCCCTTGGACTGCAGGATGCAAACACCAAATTGAGCCATTTTAGTCTGGATTTGTAAAAGCAACAGAGTCTTGTAGCACCTTATAGACTAACAGATGTTTTGGGGCAGAAGCTTTCGTGGGCGAATACCCACTTGGTTGGATGAATGGAGATTTCCACGACATTCATCTGACAAAGTGGGTCTTCGCCCACAAAAGCTTCTGCTCCAAACCATCTGTTAGTCTACAGGGTGCTACAAGACTCTCTGTCACTTTCACCTGTCCAGTGAGCCACTGACCCAAACTAACCCTCAGCTCCGTGACACCGAAACAGACGGTTAGCGAATAGCACAGACCTCAGAAACTATCACACCTCCAGCGATTAGCCTGTGCTAGGAAGAGGGCCTGATTTGGGCTGGACCTGTGTGAACGGAGATCCAGTCCTGACACTCCCATTCTCTGCTTTGAACAGGACCTGGCTGAAACATCTGGGCCTGAGAGCTGCTTTCTTGGGTTCCTCGGTCACCGTTTGACTTGATGAGGCTTGTGAAGGCAAAGTGGGCCAGGGTTTTCTAGACCAGTGCAGGGGGCGGCCTGGAGGAAAACGCAGTTTTGGCCGAAGCCGGCTAAGAGGCCAGGGCAATGAGAGCCGAAGGGCAGAGGGGGATGTAGGCAAAGACACGGAGCTTGAATTTGCTGCACTGGGAGAGAGGGCAGTGGCACTGGCAGAGCTCCAGGCCAGCGGGACGCTCTGGAACAGGGGGGCTCGGCGGGGCCCAGAGACCATTGTCAGTGTAGGATACCGTAGTGCTCCGACAGGGCGATACTCCCTCGACGGAGGGGGCACTTGGAGGGCTGCTTCTCCTGCCGCACAAGGAGCAAGAAGAAGCTGGCGGCAGGGGCTGGGAACCTCCGTTCTGCACTTCGCATCCACCTGCCCAGGTCTCGGCTCCAGAAGCACCGTCCATTTATTTCGATTCTTTGGCTCATCAGCTGCGATCCGAAGCGCAGACGGGGCGGAATGGCTGCTTGGCACCGTGAGCCGCCCGCCGCCACTTCCCAGCAGCTCCCGCCACACGGCTGCCCTGCCAAGCACTCCGGGCGTGAGCAAACTCGGGCGCCAACGGGAGAACCCGACCTGCCCCAGGAATGTCTCTATCAGGAGGAGATAACGAGAGCCCCGCCGGCCCCCGGGGGCAGCCCTCCTCCCCCGGCCTGGGCCTGGTTTCCTGTGGGATGTGCCTGGCAGTGACGCTGGCCCCCTCGCAGGCCGGCCTGCTCCCTACCAGTGGGCATGGCCAGTTCCTAAAGGTCAAGCTGAGCGGCACGAAGCTCCAGAGCCGGAACCTGTAACAGGATTCATCACGTCGGCTTCATTGCCAAAACAGGTGTGTTTTCACCCGGCGCATGGAACACGCTAGTAGGGGGACCAGACAGCAAGTGTGAAAAATCGGGACTGGGGTGGGGGTAATAGGAGCCTATATAAAAAAAAGATCCCAAAGTCAGGACTGTCCCTATAAAACTGAGACATCTGGTCACCCTACATGCCAGTGAAGGAGCGACTCAGGGAGCTTTTACCTCTGTCTAGCTAGTGGGTGTCAGCCCAGGTGGGGGATAGCGGGCCTCACCGCCACTGGGATTCTGATCCACATAAAACCACCCCCGTCTTAGGAGTGACAACACACCCCATGTCCCTTGGCTTTCTCACAGGCTCCAGCTCCCGGCACTGCACCGGTGTCTGTACGAGTAGGGCAGTTTGCTCTCTGTAAGCGCAGGGCAGTTTGCTCTCTGAGCTCGTGGGGTCCCAGCGCTGCGCCTATCTCATCCTGACAAGGACAGAACGTGGTGACGGACCTCAGGAACCTGCAGCTCTTCTCATCTCCCGGTTCCGATGGGGCAATGGCACATGAAAGCCCTGTCCACAGAGGTTTGAGTTCCTGTGAGAAAATCCTTCATAGAAAGAGAAATCCAACAGTCAGTCCTTGACCCGTCCCCGAAGGAGGGATAATGGTGTCTGGCAGCATCTCCAGGAGGAAGAATTTGTTGTGCTCTCGTACCTTTTTAAGCTGTTAATTCGTCCGACTTTGTTACCTTGGATATTGTGTTCTCCAAATCAGCACAGCCCTCGTCATGATAAATCCTTCGTTAATACCACTGGGTTATTGCCTAATCAACAGCATAGGAGCTTTTACTTTGATTCTGCTGTCACCTGGGACAGGCTGAGAGAAAAATAAATCCACTAATTCTACCAGAAGCCTTCAGAATTGGTTTGGCGCGGGGAAGACAGCCGATGCCAATGTTCATCATTTGGAAGGAAGAGTTCTTCACTTGCAGATGGTCGGAGCCCTTGATGACACCCCAGGCTTTGCTATCATTATGCCAGCCCCAGAGCAGCTGCCAAGCAGCATAATGCTTCAGTGAAAGGAGAGGGAGAGAGGGAGAGAGGGAGAGAGAGAGAGAGAGAGAGAGAGAGAGAGAGAGAGAGAGAGAGAGAGAGAGAGAGAGAGAGAGAGAGAGAGAGAGCTCCTTCATCCTGCTGCCTCCCGTCCTCCGAGGGACCTCTCATCCCTCTTCGCAACCCAGGTGTTTAGGCAGGGGACTGGACTTGATGAGCTTTCAAGGTCTTTCCAGTTCTAGGAGATGGGTATATATAACCCGTTGCATTGGGAGCTGGGTAAAGCACAAATCAAATCTCAAGCAAGGCGCTTAAACACGATTCGTGACTCGTCATTTTCAAACAAAAAATTGCATTTTCTTTTTGAAGGCATCCAAGGTGTGGCTGACTCACTCCCATAACACTGCGGCCCTGGTCCTTGAGCGCCGGGAGTCTGGGTGTGCAGAGACACGCCTGTGTCAGCTGGGTGCAGACTTCACGGGGTGGTGTTGGCTCATCCTGCCCTCCTCTATTTCCCCCCAATCCCTCCCTCCCAGCACCGGCCTATGTTCCCAGAACCCAGACTCTCAGCCAAGAATGGACATTGCATGGTGACCATTCTGCTCCGAGTTCACAGACACGTCTCCATCACCTCTGCCCATGGGAGACTCGTCCATGTCCACATGGCTTCCAGGACCCTGGACGTTGGTTGCACCCTCAGGTTTCTAGCAGGTACTTTTCTGCAGGTCAAGAGCGGTGCCATGGTTAGGTAAAGTGCCTGGGTTTTGTGACCTGCCTGCCAGACACGTATTTGTCTGCTGACACCCAGCACTAGCTTCGCCCTCCACTAGCAGCAGCACACCCAGGGGGTGGGCAGTGGAGCAGGGGCCGCTCTGTCCCTAACACCCCTGAGGTGGATGCCAGAGAGGGGGAGTATGTCTGGGAAATTCCATCCCTGCTGTGAAATGGACGAGATCTCCCCGGATGCTGTTCACACCTGGGAGCCAATTGTTGGGTCAGCTCAAACCCCACTCCCCAAACCTGGCTGGTCGCTCCCTCAGGCAGGGCTAATGTAGCACTGAAGTGTTGCCTGGGCTTGTGCCCAGGGTGGGGTTTCAATAGGGTGAGCAGAAAAAAATCGGGACGGGGTGGGAGGTAATAGGAGCCCCTATAAGAGAAACACTCCAAAATCAGAACGGTCCCTGTAAAATCGGGACAGGGGTGGGAGGTAATAGGAGCCCCTATAAGAAAAAGACCCCAAAATCAGAACGGTCCCTGTAAAATCGGGACAGCTGATCAACCTAGTTTTGAACCACACTGAACAAGACCCTGCTGAGGGGCGAGCTTCACAGGTGGGGAGACCAGCGGAGGAAATGCTGCCTGACCCTGCCAGGCGAGAGGTGCGGTGGAGGGGAGAGCATCTCCGCACTTCCCAGGAAGGGCTGGGAGCCTGGCAGTGCAGAGCCCCTAGCTACTTTGCTCCCCAGTGTAACACGTTCCTTCCCACTCTGACATCCGTCATGCTAATGGATCTGAGGCATCATCACACTCAATAACGTGCAGAGCAACAGCTGCAGGTGAGGTGAGAAACGAGGATTTTTTTGGTGAGCACAATGGACATTTATAACGTAGACTTCTGAGAGCAGTAGCAGTAATTAAGTATTGACTGAGAATGTCCTAAATGAACCCTGGATGCACATTACATTCTGCTTAACTCAATAATTACTGTATATATTATCCCTTTCCTCACTCAGTCTTTATTAAGCTAAAAGGTCTGTAATTAGTTACTTAGTTTAAGTGCAAGATTTCAGTTAATTCATATTATAAAATATAATTGCTTATTAGAGATAACGTTGCATATTCCATCACACCAGCCTTGCTTTGTAATATTTTAACCAAAATACAATAGTTTATGTCACGGTGAATGGGCAGAACATTTATTCCTCAGACACCAGAATGCAAACGCGTCCTCTACATAGTAAAATGTGGAAGAAGATCAGGGAACTGGGGCTCTGGGATCTGGCTCTGGGTTATGGAAATCGAACTGTCTTGCTTGCTCAGGGGAAATCCCGCCCGCGCAAAGGAGCAGCACAAGACCCAACGGCCACTTAAGGCCTAGTTTAGTCCTCAAAATAAGGCTTAAATAGTGATGTGTTGACCTTTGGTTGGCTTTCTGCACTGGGTGAATTTCCCCTCCTATCAATAGCAAGGGATCTAATTCCACACAGATGTGCAGCCACCTTCCTTTTAAGTCTGTAGAGAGGGGACGGGAACAGGGTACCATTAGTTATCCCTCTCAGCCCCGCTCTCTGCCCTCTCTTTCTCCACTGTGGGGAAGGCGGATGAACATTACAGCCGAAACCAGAGTGAAGGGCCGTGAGGAACGTCTACTGCAATCGTTTAGGCAGGAAATGAAGCCAACTTGACTCCACTGGTCAGGTGGAAGTTCGCTCGGGGTGGCCTTTGCCCCGATGCAAAGGGGCCAGCACTTCAGTCCCAGGCCAGCCGCACACGACGGAGGAACCACGCAAGTACCCCTAGGACTGAAGGGACATACGTGGAGCAAAGCCCTTATAACAGATAACAAGCTGGTTCAGCCTAATTGGACTAACCTTGTTACCTCCTAACTGGTTCTTGCCTTCTTTTCTATACCTGCCTCTGGACACTTCCACTGCTTGCATCTGACGAAGTGGGTATTAGCCCATGAAAGCTTATGCTTCAAAACTTTATAGTTAGTCTTTAAGGTGCCACAGGACTTTGTTACCTCTGCTATTCCAGACTAACATGGCTACCTCTCTGATTCTGCACCCAAGGTTTCTGGACAGGACCCGTGTTGCCAGCTCTGTGATATTTTCATGACTCCTGCGATTTTGCAGCGTTTGTGGTGGGAAGCGCGGGGGTGTTGCTGATTTTTGGGGTGTCTCGTTTCTCGTGGTCTCACAAGAAGTTCCTGGTGTCTCAAGGTTCCTGAAGTTCTGCTTCAGCCACTAGTCACCGTGCCTGGGCCCCGGGCAGAGGCGAAACACACCATGGGGGAGAAGCAGCAGCAGCTCTGTTACCACAGGGCACTCTCCATGGGGCAGGGACAGTGCCCAGGGAAGGAAAGGGATGAGCAGGGGCAGTGCCCGATAAACTTGTTAGTCTCTAAAGTGCCATAAGGACGCCTGGTTGAAATTCCCTGAGTTGGGATCACAGAGATGTACAGGAAGGGTCTTTCCCACTCGTCACAAGGAAAGGGAGGTGGTTGCCCAGGTGTGTGTGTCAGACTGAGTTCTCTGGAACATGCACATACACCCGCAGTGTACACACACACACACACACACCGGGATGTGTACACACCCAGCGATGAGACACACACACACACACGCACAAAGGGGCAATTTCTTCCAAGAGCCCAAAAGTAAGACCAAAAAGCCCCATAAGAAACACGCTGTAGGATGAAGCTCTCCCGCTGTTTTGGGGTCTCCTTGTGATTTCTGAGCAGGCAGCGCTGGCGATATTATAACCACAGCCTTGCATTAGCCAGGCACCCGCCTTTCGTGGGAACTCAATTTGATTCACAGCCAAACTTGGGAAATGTTTGTCATAAACAGTCAGAAGAAGGTGAAGCGACCAGTTTTCATGGTTTATGTCACCCCTCCCGGCTCTAGTGGCATTCAAGGAAAAGTAATTTACATAGAGCCGGTTCTTCACATAATGAGACTTGTAGGTAAATCTCACCTGAACTGCTGCCTGAAATTTTCTATTCATTTCATGTTTGTTCACAGCCACAGAGTGTGACTGATTTAGCTAAAAGGGGCTGCACTTCCTGAGCTCACGACCCCTGCGCTACAATCCCCCGGGGAGCACTGGACGCATCTCAAATGTATTTAGCTGATGAGTTAGGCGCGGAGTCCATTTCATTTAGACTTTAGAAAATTTTAGTTTAGGACTTCATATTTTATTTATGAAGGGATGTAAACACCGCACATCAATTTAGCAGCTGCCGCCCCTTTACTATGAGAGTCTGCTTAAGACAGGACAATCTGTCTAGCTCAAGAATGTCAATTCTGTGGGACTATTACACAAATGCAAAATTGCTCTGACATTAGGAAACAACGACAGCCACACTAGACGCTTAGAGAACTACATTGTAAACAGCCCAATAAACTATTGACTATGTGGCACTTGGGGCATGAGGATGTTTTTATCTGTAAAAAGCCATTTACATGGTGGTGAGGCAGCAGCTGATTCTTATCCTCCAGATAAAGAATTTCAAAGCTTTGCTGGTGCAGAAAAAAATCATATTTATTGTACAATTGAGAAGGAGAGAAACCAATGGCTCCTCCTGACCATGACGGCGTTTTACTGCCGGGGTGAAAACATCTCTCCCTTTGCTCCCCCCTCATCCTGAACAAAGCAGGAATTCCGCTTCCAGAGGAGACGTGTGTTTAAAGAAATTGTATATTAGCCCAATTAGCCATTTATTAGGGATTCTGTATACATATTCGGGGGAGGGGGGAGCAGAGAGATTAATAGGCACAACCTACCCTTCATTCAAACTAACAATCTGTTCCGGGCCCAGTTTTATGAGTCATTAATTCCTAATAACTAGAAAGTTGTGTGATGGGCTTTGGATATGAATAGTTTACTGTATCAGAAACAATTCATGATCTAAATTACCGACTATAAATCAATTTCTGAAATGTTGACATATCTCTAATAATGATAAATGCAGAATTTATGGCGTGTGCCAAAGTTCACATCAAGTTTTTTGATTTATGAGCCTCCTGAGCTTCCGTGAGGACGTTACCACTGCACACAGCACCGACTCGGGACCACTGGTGCTCTGCCAGCCCAGTGCTTGAGGGGTGTCTGCTAGCCCCATCTCCCTCCTGTGCCCTGGGACTGGAGGCTACCCCACGCAGGGGTGGCTGACAGCTCTGAGGATCTCACAGCTTGGTCAGTTCATTTCCCCATCACAAAGGACTAGACAGATGTATGGGGAGGGTGTCACGTCCATCCCAGTGTAAGATGCTCACCTGTGTCACAAAATGCCCAGTCCTCAGCTCGTTGTCCCTCCTGTCTCTGTTGATTCTCCTGGTGCTGAAGAGGGCCTGTATTCGTCCCGCTGCTCACCTCCAGTCAGGGAGCCTGGGTGCGAGGCTGGGCACAGAGCCCTGGGCGGAGGCCTGGCATAGGGGTGGTGTGACTGGAGTGGTAGCTGCCTGCTGGGCGCACTGTGGGACTCAGAACTGAGACAGATCCCACCCTCCCGAGCTCCCAGCCTACACGCCAGAGGCTGCGCTGGGCAGACTGGGAAACCCAGGGGAAGGGAGACCTGGGGGGCGAAGGTGGCAGGCGAGGAGGGGAAGAGCGAGAGTCCCTGAGAGATGAACGGGACCTGGCCCAGTCGCAGGGGTGGAGACAAATTCCAGCTGCTCTTTTTGCATTTGTCCCAGGATAGCCCCGGACACTTAAACCACAGCCAGAAATGCTGAGCTGCTGCGGGAAGAGTTCTTCCCCAGCCTGCCCCGATGCTCATTTCATTATCTGCAGTCTGTGTTCCAGCAGCCCCCGCTCCCGTGCTGCCCAGCTCCACGGGTTCAAAACAGCCCCTCCCTTGAGCGGCCCAGGCAGCCGGGGCGTTATTACCCCTTCACAGAGCCCCGGCGAGACCAAGTGACCTGCCCAAGGACACCTGGGACAGAGCTGGGGCTGGTACCAGGCACCTACCTCAGCCCCACAGCCAGTCTCCCCACCCTGCTCCGGATTCATATCACTGCTGGCGGCGGGGGAACAGCTCAGATGGCTGCCTGTCACAGAGTGTGGGAGAGTCCGGTCCCTGAACCCCCACCTCCTGGGATTCCCAGTGACTCTCAGTCAGCCAGGGGATTAGAAGGTTTATTAGGGGTGACAGGAACTCAGTCCAACTCAGAGCTTGTCAGTACAAACAGGACCCCCTGGTCAGGCCCTTCTTGGGGGGCAGGGAGATAAGACCCCAGATTAGGGCTCCCTCCTCTTCCCCAGCCAGCTCCTAAAAAACAAAAACCAACCCCCCCACAGAGACTGTCTCTCCCCTCCCCCTTCTCATCTCAAGTTCCAGTCTCAGGTATTTCACTGCAGAGAAACCTTCCATCTCCAGTGACACTCCCAGGTCCCATCCGCCCTCTCCCTGCTGCCAACTCCCAGTGGTCGCCACATTTTGGAGCCAATATTGCCCAGGGAATGGCCGCGGCGAGACCCTGGTGCTCAGGCAGACAAAGCCAGGGTATTTGGGCGAAATAAACGAAGCCCCCTGTGTAGCTTTGCAGAGTCTCCAGGGCACCTGGCGCAGCCCCGTGTGCTCACAAAGCTTTGTCAGGGAGGCCGTCTGCGCTGCCAACCCGCATGACTTCATCTGATTTCAATTTAGTGCTGGAATTAAGCTGACACACGACTGTGCATGAAGGGGAAATTTACCGTATCAATTTCATCCCTGTAAAATAGGGACTTCGCTATCTGACCACTCATGTTGCAGGGTCCAAGTCGATTTATTACCCAGCTCGGCTCCTGGCACAGGGAGAAGCTCTTACATTTCATTATTAAATTGAAAACAATATTTGTTTGAAACAAACAGTAAGTGATAAATAAACTCAGTGCCTATCACTCCTCCCCCCCCGGCCTCGTCTTCCAGCGTTTCTCCCTGATTAGCCAGCGCTCTGTGAGCGTGACTCGCATCCGTCAGTACAGGCCTTTCATTGTGGGGAAGCGACTCCCCAGTTTCAGACTGAATTACAAATTACAGATGAAATCTTCCGCCCCTTTGAGCTGGCAGTTCAGATCTTCTTGGCCCTTCCACTGGCTGATCTCCCGGGAGGTGTCCCGGTTATGCGGGACGGCCCGGTCTGTGCTGTACCGAGTGACTTGGGAGCAGAGCGAGCCCTAGAGACCAGCCCACTCCCTGCCTGCTGCCATGTTGCTATGTTGGCTCCTGGTCATTTGGAAGATGGAAATTGGAAGCTGTGATGCCGCAGCAACAGAAAGACTCAGGGTCGGCCCTAGGCCTCACCGGCCAGCGGTGCTCACAAAGGTCTCCCACAGTGGATCTTCTCAGAGACCCGTGACCGCGCTGTAAGAGTCGGTTACCCCAGCCCTGTGCTCTCGAGTACAAAAGCTGGGACTCTTCACTAGCCAAACCACTCAACCAAGCTGCTTCCCAGCCAAATTAAGTCCTTCTCCCCCACACCCCCACTTTGCCAGCTGGGAGATTGGGGTTACCCAATGCTGCCACCATTCGGGTATACTTCCAAAACCTTGGAGGGGCCCCCGAACTTCCCCTTTACCCTAACTTTGTCCCCCTCCCTGGGAGCCAAAGTTAGACACCTGAAGGCTGCTTCCCTTCCCCCTTCCCCCTTTCCGGCTGAAGGCAGAGGCAGACTTCCCCTAACCCTGTCTCCCTCCCCGAGAGCCAGAGCCAGGCACCTGGGGGCTATTCACCCCCCCCCTTGTAGTTGAAGAGTCAGGCACCGTTCCTCAGCTAATAACCTGAGCTGATCTGTTTGCCTACTCCCTTCCCTTCTCCCTTCCCAGACTGGAAGCAGAGAACCTTAAGGGAATAAAACCAAACGCTTTTATAACTAACAAGATTTAATAAAGAAAAAGAATAAAACAGAGATAGAGTACACTTCACAATCTGGGGTTCTCTACCTCCCTTCTAAAACGGAAAGAGACACCCAGATGGCACAGGCTTTATATATCAAAGATCACTTACATCAGCTAAGTAGAAATATAAGAAGAAAACACTGAGTCATCTCCACAGCTAGAGATGCTCGGACCCTGGCTCCTGCCGCATGGCTAGCCAAACCGAAAACTGAACTAAACCCCTCCCTTCCTCATGGTCTTGAGGCTCTGACAACACTTTGTTTCAGATAACATAGCCCCACCCAGGCAAGGCACACTCCACACTTATGACACACGCCATGGCTAGTGCCTCTTAATCCTTCTATAAAGCGACGCCGCGGACAAGTGGAGTCGAAGTTTCACCTCCCTAAAGCAGAAAGAGAAATCCCCTCGAGGTACGGAAGGAGGGGGGGTGTCACGGAGCGCCCGGGGCGAGGTCTGGAATTTGCTCCCTATGAAGCCAGTTAGGAATTCAGGGGAAAGTGTCCTCTCTCCGCACACAGCCTGTCTTCAAGGCTAGGAGCTTTAGAGGTCCCCGTTTTCACCTTCCTGGGTCTGACCTCGGAGCATTTGGCACCTTCGGCCCCTCTGTGCGCTTCCCCCAGCGAGCCCACCTGGAGGGGGGCTCCTGGGGGAGCCAGAGGGTCCTGCACCCCAAATTCACAGTCAGACGTGACTCTCAGCCAGCCAGTAAAACAGAGGTTTATTCGATGACCGGTACCTGTTCTAACGGACCATACAGCGAACGTGAGCCCTCAGCTGGATCCATTTTGGGGGCCAGAGAGCTAGCTAGCCCCTCTGCCCTTCCCTGGCTGACTCCAGCTAGCTTCAGACTAAAAAACCTCTCTCCAGCCACACTCCTGCTTCCCTTTTGTCTTTCCTTCCCCAGGCAGGTCAAGTGACCTCCCTTCCCCCCCCCCCCCAGGGGGTCAAGTTACAGCTTCAGGTATGGCCACAGCTTCAGGTATGGCCACCTTCCCACAAGATTCAGAGGAAACAGTAAAGAGCATTTCTACTCCGTCACAAGGGCGCTGGCTCCATAGGCGCTAGGTTGCTAGTTCACACCTGGCCTGTGCAGCAGTGACGGTCCCAGCTGATGGTGTCCTGTGGGAGCCACGCTGCAGGGTTCCCCAGAATCCCCTGGTGTGCCAGGCACTGTACGAACCCGTACCACAGAGCCAGCCCCTGCCTCAGTGGCTCAAGTTCAAATAAAAAACCCCTCCGACCTCAAATCACTTTCGCTCACAGCCTGGTGGGAATGAGTCTAGTGTCCTTCCCAGGAGGAAAAAGCTACAAAAAGCTGTTGGAAGTGGCCTGCTGTGCGGGGTGGGGGAGAGTTAATCACCAACTCCAACTAATTGGCTGCATCCCCCAGAAACTCTTCATCTCCAGGGAAAGGGTTACAATGAGACGCCACACTATAAAGGCTGTGAAAGTCAACACTGACCCCCCCCTTCAGCCGTGTGTCTGAGCTCCCGCCCCGCTCTGGGATTCCCGTTCTCCCACAGTAACAGTCAGGACGGCTGGAGGAGAACAAGGAGTTTTCAAGAGGTTAGAGATGCGCAGAGCCCTCCTCAATGGTGTTTCTTTGCTCTCCTAGCAGCCGGAGAACAAGCTGACATTGATTTATTGTTCTCCGATACTGCAATGATCACCTGCCATTTTGTTTTGACAAGGGCCATGGAAACACATATTTCTGTCAGTCGCTTCATGAGCATTGGAAGAGCTCCCGCCGCAGACACCGGCGTTCTCGCCCTTGGCCTTTCCATTTTGTAAAGTGAGGTAAATAGGGCCCATGTCTATGTCAAACCCTTCTCGTTTGTTCTGTTGTTCCCATACATTATTCATTTGGACGCAGGGAGCCGCACACAATGGGGAGGGAGTAGCAACAGGAGTTACTCTTGTTCCTTTGAAAGCTATTTTCAAAGGTGACCTTTCTGGAAGAATAAAGAAATCCTTGGCAGTACAGCCCTGAAATCCAGCTGAGCAGCCTCACCGCTGAAATATTAAAGGTGCCAGAAGAAGGAAGGGGAGGAAGCAAGGATTAGGACTCTGCTTGTTCACTTCTGAAGTCAGATGCGGAGCAAGACGATCAACATTTACTTACGTCCCAGGGCCCCGTGTGTCCGGGGGGATCACGGGCTGGGTGTGCCAGAGACGACTGGCTCAAGGCTCCTCAAGGAGGAGGAGATGCAGAGGGGAAGATTCCCCATGTGCAGAGACCAGCACAAGGCCTAGGCATCATGTGGAGCGGACTTCGAAGATTTAAGACCTATTGCTGGGCATCGGCACGTGGGGGATTCCATCCACGCAACGCTGTGCTGGCATCCCTGGGCCTGGGCAGAGATATGGGATCATAAGAGCTGCCAGGAAGCCAGGGATGATCTGGACAGAACCCCCTGGCTTCCTAGAGCAGGGCCTTGGCTGCAGCTTGCGTCTCGTCTTCACATCAAAACAGAGTAACAAGGACTGTTACTGCTCTGGAGTCACAGGACCTCAGCCCCCTTATTACCGTGCCTAGAGCTAGAACGGGTCAACCTGGGCCTTCAGCTGTCCCCATTCAGCCCGCCTTGGCCCTGAGCCTGTCATGCAGATACCTGACATGCAGATTGCCAGGTTTCCTCCCTGCCACTGGGTCAGGATTTCCTTCTTTCCAGGCCCACGGAGCCCTTTGTGCCACAAGGAGGATGGTCGGTGCTGCTGATCCCTTTGTCCTCTGTCAGTCTGGCTGGGCTATTTCTTGAGTGCGTCGTCATCAGATCTGCCCCTTCCTCCCGCCATTGCTTGAATGTCTCTTCTAAAAGAGTGAGCCCAGGCAAGGACATTTCAGTGGAGTGAGAATACCGAGCTGGCCGGGACTTCCCTCCGGGTTTTAGAAAGTCTGGAATCGAAGTTCTAAAGTCAGAAGTGTGGAACTACATAACCCGAGCCAGGGCCATCCCCAGCCAGCCACAGAAACATTCATTAATTCTAAAGCAAGTAATTAGTGACTGCGGTATCTGACCAATACAATGACATTGAGTTTTCCCCCACCCCAGAGCACTGGTGTGCTATCCTCCCATAATTAGATGACAAAACTGGCAGGCAGCTGCAAAGAAACAGCCCTTCCTCACACTCCTCGAACTTTGCAGACATCCCAAGTGTTCTGCACCAATAACTACTAATCAGCTTCTTTCTCTGAATATTAAAAAAAGTTCCACAGGTAATTTACACTTAATAGCACAGGGCCCTGCACTGGCCAACAGCCAAATGGCTACAGATGCGGAAGACTCTCTGCTAAAATAGTATTTAAGTTTGTGACACAACTGACAAAAGTGCCAAAGTGCCACTCCAGCTCCTGCAGTGGGCATCATACCCTCGTCTCTGCGCCTGGCCACCTGGCACCATGTGGATGCCATGCCTTCCCTTAAAATCAACCAGAGGATAGCCAGTTGTGACGGAGTAGGAATACTGTGTGTGTGCCTCAGTTTCCCCTATGCATTTCTTGAGTGTCTATGTGAAGGGATAAGGATGTGTAGCTGATGCAAAGCAGAGCTTCTCTCCAGGTGTCCATACCTGAAGCTGTAATCTGACCCCAAGTGTGGGAGGGAGGTCACCTGACCTGGCTGAGCCAGGGGGGAGGAGGGGCTGGAGAGAGTGACTTTCACTTTGGGGTCTGAAGCTGAAGTGAGGCAGGGAAGAGACAGGGAGCTCCAGACAAGCTGGCCTAGCTATCTGGCCCCCAAAATGGATCCAGCTGAGGAGTCACGCTCACTGTATGGTCTGTGTTAGACCATGTACAGGTCATCTAATAAACCCCTGTTTTACTGGCTGGCTGAGAGTCACGTCTGACTGTGGATTTGGGGTGCAGAATCTACGGACTCCCCCAGGACCCCGCCCGGGCGGGCTTGCTGGGGGAAGCGCACGGAGGGGCAGAAGGTGCTGAATGCTCCAAGGTCAGATCCAGGAAGGTGGAAGCGGGTACCCGTGAAGCTCCTAGTCTTGGAAACAGGCTGTGTACGGAAAGGGGAGACTTCACCCAAAGTCCCGTCTGGCTTCCTAGGGAGCAAGTTCCAGACCCTCGCCCTGGGCACACCGTGACACCAGTGCATTCAGGGGGGATAGCTCCCCAATCTGGGGGCCCTGGAAGTTTAACTGTGTTTGACACTGGTTTGTTCATCCAGTTTTGGGGTGAATTATTTGACCTTTCTCTCTTCTCCGAGGCGGCACTGCTTCACATGGGAGCTTGCACCTTAGGAGTGATGCTCTGGGACCCCTTGGCAAAGCCAAAGGCAGGGAGGAGGTGGAGAATATTTATTAGGTATTATATTGCTTAGATGCACATAGTGGTCCTGATTCTCCTCTCACTCACACCACCATCACACGTGTGAGGCTTATTAAAACCAGTGCCTTTGTGGCAGTATCTGGCCTGTGTTCTCAGTGAAAGCCAAGCAAGACAGATTGGTGTGGAACGAATGTCATTCTCCGAACTCGCCAAGTCCCCAAAGCAACCAACTCACTCTTCAGGACTCCAGATTTATTTCATTTATCCCATGACGTGACTCTTGGAAGAACATCTGTCACATGAAAGCCACTTTCATACAAATTAATTATGCCACCCTTATGCTGGCGGTTTGGGTTCAGTTTTGTTTTTCTCCTGTCACCCAGTTAATAGCCAGGCGTTCAAAGACAGAAATGTGTGCTCGATAACGTGTCATTGAGGGGATTTACCACTAAGGGAAAGACTGACAGCCAGAGCCTGGAGCCCAGGAGCCCCGGAGCCCTCTCTTAATCCCGAAAACCCATACAGCTCAGGGGGAAAGAATGCAAGCTCCCCCGCCCCCCTCCCATCTCCCTTTCTCTCTCACACTCACTCTCTCTCTCTCACACACACACACACACAGCCCTGCCCAAGTACCTCCATCTAACCTGGCGGGAACCCCTCCTGGCAGCACAGGGTCCCAATCAGTCCTTGGCCTCCCTGCTGAGACATCCACAACAGAACCAGTTGCTGCAGGGGAGACGGGAGGCTTTCTGAGATCAGTAGTACGCTAGGAACGGGGTCAATGGAATGAAATCGCAGTCCAAGGGTAACGACTAGTGACTGCAGCTGAGCTGGGCCCGGGAGAGTCGTCTCATCAGTCTTCACACTTAACCCCAGCGTGTCCCAAATCCCAGTTCCATGCTGCAGAACTGAGACCTAGTGCACTGGGCCTTGGAACTGTGATCATGAGGCAGCAGACAGTGGCTCTTTATCCCACACCTTATCCCCTGAGCCAGTCAGCCCCCAAAACAACTGGAGGGGCTGCATCAGACAGAGTAACGCCAAACGAATTAACCTTCACACCTTGAATAAAATGTATCTCCCTGTAAAAAGGGTGCAAATATTTGACATCTCAAGATTCACTCTGCAACAAGCAGGTCTCAACAGAAGACATTGAAAAGTGTGTTTGAAAGCTGCAGTTGCAGGTAATTGGAGCTAATTTAAATAGCGGGGAATTGGATATTTTATTTTTAAACTACTTGTAGGTCAGAGTCTTGGTTGGGGTCAATCAACATACTTGCATGGAAGTTCATGGAGAATCTAGTAGGGGCTGGCAAAGCATCTGACATCAGAAACGTTCACATTTTCTTTCTTCATTCCCCTCAGCCTGGAAAAGCGGAGAACGAAATTACACGTTTGTTGAACAGAAACAAAAATCAACCATGAAAACTAGTCATGAACGGCCCTTCCAGGCCGAGCTTTCAAAGCCAGTCTCAGTATTAAACATTTGTGATAGGCTTTCATGTGTCCATAGCCCTTGTCATCAGAAGTTAGCATCTCCCCCGGCAGCAACATGAAGGCAGCTCAGAAACCTCACCCGGCCCACTCAAAGAGCTTAGAGCCCAGTTACCCCTTTATTACCAAGGCCACTGTGTGTACAGGCTCAAGGAAGTGATGGGCATTAATAGGAACACGTTCAATATTTGCCGGCTGCTAACAAACTCTCGGAGCTCAGCTGAGCAGTTCTTGCTATTCTCCTCGCTGAGTTTTACTCCAGTATTAAGCAGTGGGAGGAATCGCCCAGGAGCCAAAATCGATTCCAGAATAACGATCTTTACAGAAAGCATGGACGTTTAATTAAACGCCAGGAGCCGGGTCCCCGTTCTCGGGCTGAGCCTGCCCTTCTGTGGGTGGACAGCCCGAGGAAATAATCCCGCCGAGCGTTCTGCACATGTGGATGCACGGGAGGTTCTCCAACTGCTACTGCCTGTTCCGCTAGAAAACAAGCAATTGCAAAGAGGGAACAAGCTGAGCAGGATTTTATCAGCCCTCTCCTGTCACTGTCAGATCTTCACAGCAGATCTGGAGATCCACTAACGCAGCAGAGAATGCAACAATCCACTAATGCACAAGCCCATCACAGAGCCCTGCAGGAGCACGTGTGGATAATCTGCCTCCTGTTATCCCTAATCGAGCGAGATGGGTGTGAATGCAGAAGCATGAGGTGTCATCCCTTCCAAAACCCAGTGTCAGCCCTAACTCATTATTGTCACTCAGGATACACTTGCTATCCACAGACACGTTCACTCCCTCTCCGAATCGCAAAGTTCTTCCTTCAGGATGTGCCAAGCACCATCAGGCTCTTCCCACCTTCTCAGACTCCACAGACATTGGCCCCCAGGTCACCACCACCTCCTGAAAGCTCAGTGACAGTGAGAGTCAGCCTCAGACTGGAGTGGTGAACAGGATCCCGAGGGAAGAGGAGGAATAACTGGAATCAGAGCCACGGGAGGCAGACAACATCTCCTGGGATGACCATGAGAGCACCAGTCTGGTATTGTTTGGCTTCCAGATGTTCACATCTCCTTCACCTGTTCCGAGCTGATGTTGCTGTCCGCATGTTTGGCGCAGGCTTGTTATACTGATGTCATCCAGCTGTATTTCTTAGATTCTAGCAGGTAAAAATGCCCCGAAGTCTGTAATTTGTCACTGTAACACAGTCCCAGAGAACGGCTAAATAAACTACTAATATTGACCGAACAAACAAACAAAAACCCAATACTGATTCTATTGATCCGAGATCTGAAGCTGATGGATGACCTGTAAACAGTGGAGCTGAATTATCCATCAATTGATATTGATTTCCAAAATCAAAATGTAAATTTTGACTCACAGTTAAAGTAGCTGGAAAAGTTTTTTTTCCCTTTGGAAACGTTTCTCTCCCCCATTACTTATCTACATAATAGTCATAATTCTTAGCCAAGAGCTTCTCCCGCCATCTCCAGATCTGTCCTTATGACTCTAGCTAGGGCTGCAGGAGCCGTGGTTTCTGAAGCCCCCAAGATCTGAGAGTCTCTCAGGGAGATTCATTAAAATCAACAGAATATAAAGGTCACAAAAGCACCAACGCCCAGGCAGGAGCGTCCTGGAGAGATCTGCAGCCCAGTCAGCAGCAATGCCCAGTCTGGGTTCTCAGTCTCGGTCACTCCACCTCCAGGATCATGACCACCCTCCCTTTCTATGCCTCCCTAGGAAGAGGAGTCCTGAACCCCTGTTCTTTGGTTTCGGGGCTCGTGATGTGGAACCACTGCTGCAAAGGACATGGGTAGACGAGTCCCCAAGGCCCTCTGCTGAGAGCAGAGAGAAGATCTGTATTTAATACACCCCTGGCACAGCACCTGTCTCACCAGCTCTGAACTCGGCCCAATGTCTCGAAATGAGCGCAGTGTGGAACTACGGCCCCTGAGCCTAGCGCACTCCTCCCCCGAGCCTAGCGCACTCCTCCCCCGAGCCTAGCGCACTCCTCCCCCGAGCCTAGCGCACTCCTCCCCCGAGCCTAGTGCACTCCTCCCCCGAACCTAGCGCACTCCTCCCCTGAGTCTAGCGCACTCCTCCCCCGAGCCTAGCGCACTCCTCCCCTGAGCCTAGCGCACTCCTCCCCCGAACCTAGCGCACTCCTCCCCCGAACCTAGCGCACTCCTCCCCTGAGCCTAGCGCACTCCTCCCCTGAGCCTAGCGCACTCCTCCCCCGAGCCTAGCGCACTCCTCCCCCGAGCCTAGCGCACTCCTCCCCTGAGCCTAGCGCACTCCTCCCCCGAGCCTAGCGCACTCCTCCCCCGAGCCTAGCGCACTCCTCCCCCGAGCCTAGCGCACTCCTCCCCCGAGCCTAGCGCACTCCTCCCCCGAGCCTAGCGCACTCCTCCCCTGAGCCTAGCGCACTCCTCCCCTGAGCCTAGCGCACTCCTCCCCTGAGCCTAGCGCACTCCTCCCCCGAGCCTAGCGCACTCCTCCCCCGAGCCTAGCGCACTCCTCCCCCGAACCTAGCGCACTCCTCCCCTGAGCCTAGCGCACTCCTCCCCTGAGCCTAGCGCACTCCTCCCCCGAGCCTAGCGCACTCCTCCCCGGAGCCTAGCGCACTCCTCCCCCGAGCCTAGCGCACTCCTCCCCCGAGCCTAGCGCACTCCTCCCCCGAACCTAGCGCACTCCTCCCCCGAGCCTAGCGCACTCCTCCCCCGAGCCTAGCGCACTCCTCCCCCGAGCCTAGCGCACTCCTCCCCTGAGCCTAGCGCACTCCTCCCGAGCCTAGCGCACTCCTCCCCTGAGCTGGTCCAGAGCGTCACAGAACATCCAGGGTGACTTTCCGACCAACCCCTCGATTTCCACACTTCTCCCATCCCCGTCACTAGTCCTCCTCCTGCCAAGCCAGGACGCTGAGACTGAGCATACAGCAGAAATGTCAGGCAGACAGTGGGCCGGGTCTGCCAGCCCCAGGCAGTTTGAGATGAATTTGTCATAGGCATGTCATCAGCCACGCAGAATAGCACCTTACCGTCCAACATACAAGAGGCCTGGCCTGCCAAGGAGAGACAGGAGAGTCTGGGAAAGGTGACCTGCACGGCAGCCATTTGCACAAAATCTATGCCATTTGCACAAGCGCTTCTCTGTCTCCCATCGCTCAGGAGCTGCTGCGCCTTGCTGCCTCCCTGGCCTTTTATCATTATCTAACCCATGACAAACCTATTACGATTCCAAAGATTGGAAGGACTGCGGTCCCTGGGAGATGCCCAGCGCCGCTGCGGTGTTTTGCACAAGGCAGCAATAAATTACCGGCGGTCACATATGATTTATCGCTCCCTGGGGTTCCAGACACCGGTAGCGTTTCACCAGAGGAATGGCCCGTGCGCCGGTTTGTGTCTCATCACATCACTTGGTTATTTTCCTGGGACCGATGCCCTTGGCCACATGATGTTGTTTTCTTGCAGATTTCTTGTGGAAATCCAAACGGTGCCAAGTGCCAGGGGTGAGATTCTCAGACAAATCTAAGGCCGGTTCCGCTTGGAAAAGGAACTGCTCTGCCGGAGGCCCCTGTCCTGGGCATTACAGTCGCAGGCTTCCAACGGGGAGAAAGAAACAGCCCAGCCCCTGCTCCTGTTAGTGACATGGGGGGACTGCGACGGAGTAGAAATGCTCTTTACTGTTTCCTCTGACTCTTGTGTGGAGGTGGCCATACCTGAAGCTGTAACTTGACCCCAGGGGGGGAAGGGAGGTCACCTGACCTGCCTGGGGAAGGAAATACAAAGGGAAGCAGGGGTCTGGCTGTGGAGAGGCAGTTTTGGAGTCTGCAGCTGGCTGGGGAGAGTCCAGGGAGGCCCAGACAGGATCTGGCCGCCCTGGGCCCCCAGAATGGCTCCAGCTGAGGGGTTCGGGTACCTACAAGCTGGTGTTAGACCATGTACCTGTCGACTAATAAACCTCTGTTTTACTGGCTGGCTGAGAGTCACCTCTGACTGCAGATTTGGGGTGCAAAACCTACGGACTCCCCTAGGACCCCACCCGGGCGGGCTCGCTGAGGGAAGCGCACAGAGGGGCAGAAGGTGCTGAATGCTCTGAGGTCAGACTCAGGAAGGTGGAAGCTGGAACCTGTGAAGCTCCTAACCTTGGAGACAGGCTGTGTGTGGAGAGGGGACGCTTCCCCCGGAGTCCCGACTGGCTTCCTAGGGAGCAAGTTCCAGACCCTCGCCCCGGGCACTCCGTGACAGGGATGACTTGATGTGTCTGGTGGCATGTGCCAGTCTGGCAGCCCCTGCCCTCTCAGCCAGCCGGGGGACTCCCCCTCCCCAGCCCCTCTGCAGCCCTCACGTGTGACGCTGTTCTTGTCCCCTTCTATCCTGGGCACACCCGCCGATCCCAGTCCTCCGACCACGCCCGGGACTATGAATGGGGTGTTCTCCTGCTTATCCACCCACTAGCCAGCTCCCAGGGATTAGTCACAGGCCTTGTGTCCCTCTGTGGGCTCGCAAGGTCACCCCGGCCCTGGGGTGAGATCAGGCTGCAGCTTTTCAGTTAGAGCAGAGCACCGCGGAGGTCACCTCGTCCAGCCCCCTGCGCTGGGGCAGGACCAAGTAAACCTACAACAGGGATCTCAAGTGACCAAGAGGGCCACATGAGGATTAATGCATTGGCCCAGGGCTGCACCACTGACACACACCCCTGCTGCCCCCACCCCACCCCCATTCTACCGCTTCCATGAGGAGCAAGTTTTACCATCACAGCTGCCACCTCCCACCATCTCGTGAGACCCCCCAGCTCCACCAGGACCCTGTTGGGCCTTTAGCCTCCTGAGCAGAGCAGGCCAGAGAGTGGGAACCCATTACATCCCCCCACCTGGGACGTGAGCCGTGGGGTCCTGCTCTCACACCCTCCCTCCGGGGCGTTTTCTTCCCTTTCCTGTCTCTCTCTTGGCCTCTGTGTAATAAAAGTCTGAGTTAGGCGGCCCAGACTAGATTTTGAACAGTGCTGTGAGCCTGGACCAGAGCAGCAGCCCAGCGCCCGGACAAGCTTGCCACATCCGGGAGCAGCTGATTAGACCATGAGCTGGGCCTGCATGTCTCCAGCAGTGAGCCTGCCAGGGAGAGTCGGCCCCAGAGACAGATCCTAGTGTGTGTGTGTTGGACTCGTTTGTCTTCGGGAACCAGGCTCCGCAGTGCCAGCCCAGGTATTGCCCTGTCACCTCAGGGGGTACTTCCTTTCAAAATCCCTCTACCACCCAAGGACTAAGGGATCTGCTCCCACGAACGCCTGGCTTAGTCCCTTATGATTCAAAGGCTTGAACTGTTTTTCCTTCTTTTTCGGTGTCTCCAATAAGGGTGTTTGCTGGTCGCTGTCATGGGAGTCGCCCTGGCCCACGCAGCCCTGTTCAGTGTCCTAACCAAGAACAAGGGGGTTATTAACCTTCGCTCCCTTGCTGGGCATGAGACACCCTGCAATGCAAGAGGGTTACAGTTCAGGACTGAGGGGCCTCAGCAAATGGCTGGAGAGAGCCCAGGGCTGGAATAAACAGCTCACTGTGGGTGGGGATATCCTGGTGCACTGACAGGGAGGGAGGGCAACCCCCCAGGACTGGGATAGTCACAAGAGCTGCCAGTCAGGAGTCAAGGGCGTTGTCATAGTGGTGGATGCAAGATGCCTGCCGGCCCCAAACCAGGCAGGAATAATTACCAGCAACTTTTCAGAACTAAGTAAATCCCTGGAAGTGTGAGCCCTTTGAATTATTAACGGTCAGCTCAATTCTTCAGACACCTCACTCATTACTGCCAAGAATAGCGGATGCAAATAAACCCCTTTGCCTGCTACAGCTGCAGAGAGAAGGAATCAAACCTGTAGATTAAACCAACTGCCTTGAGGTGCAGAGACATGATTTGAAAAATGAGGCAGGTGGCTGGTGAATCCCTGAATGTATCAGGGACTGGCTGGCTCATTATCGCCAGCATGGGGCAGCTGCGCATGCAAAGAAGCAAGAGGAGGCTGGATGGGGAGTTGCACCGTGGTACCCACGGCACCCAGGCTGGAGAAGGGGCTGAGGCTGCAGGAAGTGGACAGGACTCGATTGTACTCTCGGCTGTTCCTGGCTAGTCCTAGATTAAATTCTGGCAGAGGCCGGTGCCTGTGGGACCCCACTCAGGAAGAGTCGGGGCGCAGATGCTGCCGGCAGATAATGATACTTGGCCTCTTAGCCGGCACTTTTCACCTTCAAAGAAGTCATTAAATAATTAATAACTCTGCCCTCTCCTCCCAGCCTTGGTCCCGGCAGGACGGTCCGCAGCACCAGGCTGGCACCTTGGAGATGAGCTCATGGAACCTGGCTCCAGCTCTAATGAGCAGGTGTAATTAGACAAGAGGGCATGGACAGCCCAGTGGGCATGCTCAGGGATGGGCGCTCAGCAGGGCACCTGCTGCATCTCCCAGGGGAAAGGCGAACGTGGCCCTTGCAGCTCCTGTCCGGAGGAGCAGTGGTCTGGCGCTCTCCCAGCCGTTCCCACTGTTGGGGCCTGGGCAGCAGTCGCCCCTGGGTGGCCGTTTAACCCCGTCCTGCATGAGATCCTGGCCCCACAGAATTCCTCTGACTTGGGTGGGGCTGGAATTTCACCCTTCAGAGACGACCGGGTTTCCTTTTTAAACGAACATCTTCCAGCCTATGGAAACGCTGCTGAGGGCTGTTCGCCCGGCTCCAGGTGTGTTCGGATCCGCGGCCAGGGGTGCGGGCGGAGAACCTGGACAGACTAGAACCATGCTGGCCAGAGCGTTCGCCAGCCCCTTCTGCCAGCTCCCGTCAGATGCCCGGAGGAGACCCCGCTCCCTGGGACAATCCCGTCTAGCCTGGGTCCTGCAGACACCGTGATAAGGAGCGTTTTGAGAGAGAGCCTGGGACTGTCTCACAGCTCTTTGCCCAGGACTGCTGCTGGGCGTAATCGCTGGCAATGCCAGGCACCGCTAGCTGGGAACAAAAGCAGCTGATTGGCTGCCCAAGCCACAGGGAGGTAAAGTGGGGCTCGGAGTCCAACACAGAGCTGGGAGCGAGGGCAGCCGGCCCTCGCTCGGTGCCTGGCTCCTGGCTCAGCTTCCTGGCCTCTCCTTTCCCTGGCACCCACCCCTCCGCCTTGTCTCTTGCCATGTGGCCTGTCCTCCCCACCAGTGCCTGTTTGTCCGTCTCTCCCACAGACATGGCTGGGCCTCAGCTATGCTGTTCCTGTGCCCGGGACACCCTCCCCGCACTGCCCCTGCCCCCCCCCCCCACGCCTCTCCAGGAGGAAGCCAGCCCGTGTGTTGTGGTGTTTTGTGATGTGGTGTGGTGTGTTGTTTTGTGGTGTGGTGTGGTGTGGTGTGGTGTGTTGTGGTGTTTTGTGGTGTGGTGTGGTGTGGTGTGTTGTTGTGTGGTGTGGTGTGGTGTGGTGTGGTGTGGTGTGGTGTTTTGTGGTGTGGTGTGGTGTGTTGTTTTGTGGTGTGGTGTGGTGTGGTGTGTTGTTTTGTGGTGTGGTGTGGTGTGGTGTGGTGTGGTGTGGTGTGGTGTGGTGTGGTGTGGTGTGGTGTGGTGTGGTGTGTTGTTTTGTGATGTGGTGTGGTGTGGTGTGGTGTGGTGTGGTGTGGTGTGGTGTGTTGTTTTGTGATGTGGTGTGGTGTGGTGTGGTGTGGTGTGGTGTGGTGTGGTGTGGTGTGGTGTGTTGTTTTGTGATGTGGTGTGTTATCCCTGCCCTGCCCAGCGACATGGAATCGCCCCTCGCCGCCGATGTTCCCGGGGGTTCTAGTCACTCTGACACTTGTCCCCCTCCAGTCAATTGCTGGCTCACTCGCTGGTTCCTCTCCTGCCAGCCAGACTGTTGGCTCCTTTGGGCAGGGACCAGGCCACTGTGTGTCTGAGCGAGCCCAGCTCCCCGGACCCCATCCTGACGGGGGGGCTCCTGGAATCCATTCAGTAAACGGCCAACAAAGAGGCAGCGGAGCCAGGTGCAGCCAGGCCCTTCTACGCCTTTGCAGAGGCGAAATCTGCCAGCTCAGCTCCCTGCCCACACATGCCGGCTAAGCGCTCCCGGTATTCCCAGCCAGGCTGTGTGGGAGCGCTGGGGCTGGGGATCGGTCGGAGCCGTTAATGACCGACGCTCAGGGATCATGCACAGAAGCAGCGGCTGTGACCCAGAAAGAAAATCCGGCTGCTGCCCAGGTGAGTCTCAGACTTGGGCCCTGCGGCCCCCGCAGCTGCTGCCCGCGCGACCAGACCCCGGGGAATGGAAGGATCAGCGGGAACAAGCCAAAGAGCCGCAGGTTCTCAGCCCCGAGAGTCGGATTCATGTACCCCCGGGACAGCTTGAGGGAGAGCCGCCACCCAGCTGCAGGTGCAGGTCTCTCCACCGGGTCTCCCCGCCCCCCACACTCCCTCAGGCCTGCTCTGACCCTGGAGCTGCGGGGGGAGCAGGCCCCGTGGGAGGGGGAGATCTCAGCTGGGGAAAAGGCTGTGGCATCACCCAATGAGTCTGGGACTGTCTGAATGGGCTGCCGGGCTGCACCCGTCGGGTTATGGCCGGACAAGTGCTGACGGGGTAGGTGAGTCTGGCAGCTGGAGTGCAGTGACCGGGGGGTGGACAGTGGCCCCATGGTTAGCGGGTGAGGGGGACTGTGATCCCCCCCACCTGCCTATCCCACTTTCACTCACACCCAGCTGGGCCATGCCGATGTGCCAGGGAACCAGAGAGCCCCAGCAGGCCCCTCCCAGGCACCGGGCTGGGCAGCAGGAGCTGGCTGTTCGATCTCTCGGTCAGACCGGCCCCTTCATCTCGTCGGAGGCTAATCGATTTAATTCCACGCACTTCGGTATAAAGTCAGGGTCCAAGCCGGAAAGCAATTTGTGTCTCCCGGAGCAGGCGGTTGTAACATTTCCCATTAAAATGTAAATTTGGCTAAGTTTCCTGGCATCTCTTTTCCTTCCTTAAGGTAAAAGGAATATGAGCCTGTATTCTTTTTTCCATCAATGTTATCTTCCTCTCGGTTTTGTGCTAAGTAAAAAAGCTGCCCGATATCCACCTTCTGCAAATTAAATTTGAATTGAGTCTGACAGCAGTACAGGGATCCAGATTACAAAGAGATGTGCTGGTCTAATTGGAGTCATTTCTAAAGGATTATTCGCAGCAGTTTTCACCACAAAGGCACAAGCGGGGAGATGTATTTAGTTCTTGTCTTGAACGCTCATCTCCGCAGGTTCATGTGCACATGGTGGCCCGCAGATGGGAGGACTGGCTGCAAGCCGGCCATGTGAGTGAAGGGGGATGGGCTGTCCGGCAGGGCATCTCCTGCACCCAGCAGGACTCCGCTGGGAGCACAGCCGGGAGCAGCAGACCTAGGAACATGCATATTTGATTAGTATTGTTTATATGCCCATCCCTGCCCATCCTGGCTAATAGCCATTGATGGACCTAACCTCCATGAACTCACCTAGTTCTTTATTGAACCCTGTTATAGTCTTAGCCTTCACAACATCCTCTGGCAAGGAGTTCCACAGGTGACTGTGTATTGAGTGAGGAAATACTTCCTTTTGCTTGCTTTAAACATGCTGCCTATTAATTTGCTAAACAAGAGCCTCTGAGTCCTGACCTCTGCTCTCTCTCACCTGTCGCCCACTCCCCTGGGCTGAGGAATGGGCCATCAGCTCAGAAGAGGCCTCCCAGGTGTTGTACCTTTAACCAGAACCTCCCACAATGAAACGCTGCATTTTTCCTTCACTTCATGAGCAGAGAGCAAAAGGCGGCCCGGTAACGAGCAAAGGGTTCTGCCCAAACGTGCCCAGAATAATTAAACAAATCTTTCTGCTCCCGCTGCAGTTTTAAAAGATGATCTTTAAAGATTAAAAAAAATCCCAACAGATTCACCACTTCTTATCCCGTCCGACCCCTGGAGGCCGAGAGGCTGTTCGCTCCCTTCCTGGGGAAGCTGGCAGTCAGCGTCTGAAGGGTATTTAAAGGGCATCATCATCGGCCATGGGGAAAGGAGATGTGATTATGTAAAACTGAAAATTAACATCTTTTGATGGTCAGCTACACGGACATTAATAAGGAACCGTGAGAGCCATCCTAATGCTCCCTGCCCAGAACTTCTATTGGACGTGGCTTGTCAAAGTCACACCAGAGACAGGCTGCTGCAGAACTAATCTAGGAGTCGGAGTGAATTAATTAATATCTCCGGCTGCATTTCCCAGGGGGATAATTTCAGGTGCAATGATTTGAATGACATCGTTTCAAAGAAGAGCTCCCATTTTCCTGACTAATTTGAGGTTAACTAAATTTGTTTCTCACCAGGAGACAGCTCGTCAGCTCAGCTACAGGAACACCATCGTCACAAGCCCTTAGCAAGTCCCTGAAAATCAACACACCAGCCTCATCTTTGTGCTAGAGCAGGGGCCCTCAGATGCAGCAGAATGAAATCCACCCAGGCACATCCTTCCTGCCCCTCGCCGTAGGCCAGCTGCTACCAAAGGGGATGTGGAATTGTCCTTGATAAGACAGCACTGAGATCCTTTGCTTGGCTCACCCATAAACAAGGGGATTTGTTACCTCCAGAACACTTGTGCTTCCTTCCAGCTGAGCTCTGCTGTATACCACCTGCTCTAATAGCTGCCTTGTCCCTGGTTAATGGAGATGGAGACTAGAAAGAAATTAACTGAAATTTTGCCCGAGGAGCTCTTTAGCTTTTACCGTGTATTGATTTAAAACCTTGGGGGAGCTTGGATCCCACAATGAAAGGTGAGTGCGATAGACATGAACCGAGACAGAGCCAAATCTTGACGGAGGGTGCAGATCAGACTGGAAGATTTTTCAGGTTGGCTTTCTTTTAAACAGCAATTGCCCAAGATACGAACTCAGGCAGTTCTAGGAAGGGGATTTTCCCCTCAATAAACCGAGAGGTTTTAAAATAAACTAGATCTTGATAAGACATCAAACCCCCCTGTGAGGAAATGTTCTGGAGGGAGATTGTGCATTCTTGCAAAGATTTTCCCTTCTCTGCGCTCCTCACTTGGGGAGTTTTGACAAAATTAGCCGACAGTTACTATTCCTCATGGAACTAGGCAACAAGCCCTTTGAAATGCTACTTCTCCATGGTGCTTTCCAGTGCCTGCTCCCCGGGACCAAGCCCTGTGCATAGCCAGGTGCGTAGGAGTGTGGTAAGTGCCAAAGCAGTTACATGCCTGGGCTCTAACATCAGGCGCTACCAAGGGGCAAAGGAGGCTTCTGGGTCTGTGTGCCAGTGCCCTCTACTGGTCTACGAAACGGGCATCAGACGTTCTCTGGAGTTCCTGCTTTAACTCGCCAGCCCCAAGGTCATGTGACACACAATGCTGTGTGCGTGGCAGCGAAAGCCCCGCTCTGGGTGGGCATTGCCATGGGACGTGAGCCATGGCAAATACTCAACAGCCCCCGCCCCCACCAGGCTGTCACCCACTAGCTCTCTGGGTAGTGAAATAGGGTCTGTGTTGCCCTTGGATGCATGTCCCGGTATCTTCCATTCCTCACAGGCCTTGTCAATATGCACAAGCCGCCAGTTTAACTTTGAACCAGTTTAAAAACTGAGTTGTCAAACCAGTGCAAACCACATGTGGACCTTCAGTTTAAGAGTGGCTCGTTTCGGTTTAGCTTAAACTTGCTCCTAAGCTAACCCAAGTTAAGCGCGGTTTAAACAGAAATAAAAGCATCATCTGGCCTTCGAGGATGAGAGCGGGCGAAGGTTATTGGTTGCTTTGACCCTTCCCCTCCACTTGGATGAAAGGTCCCTCTGCAGGGACATCTCCACTCCCAGGGCAGGAGTGTTTGTAGCTCTTTAATGCTTAACCCAAAGCACATGGGCATTTTAAACAACCCAAACAACCCACTCCACTGCACCCCCCGTCCTCCCGCTGAGGAGAGGGGAACAAGCCAGTGGTGCTGGTAGTTAGTCACGTCACACGATGCGCTCCGGGAAGGCGCCGAGACTGCAGTGATGCGGATGGTTCAGGGACCCGCTAGAACAGAATGGAACATGTCAGGTCTCTTTAAGCTATCGGACAACTGCAGAACAAAACCCATTGGTAGGCAGTGAAGTTAAAGAAGCTCACACTGGAAATGGGGCACAACTTTTTACAGAGGGGGGCTCTAGCCATCGGAATAGTTGAGCGGCCCAAGGGCCGGGTGGATTCTTCGCCCCTGGGAGGCTCTGTACGTCAGGACTGGGGGGCGTGCGAGGTCAGCCACAAGTGAAAGCTCAGTACAGGCCTCGCTGGGGGAGGGTCTCCGGTATGCGCTATGCAGGTCAGATGAGATGAGCAGACTGGGCCCTGACCCCTCCTCGCTATGTCATAGCAGCGAAACTCCCAGACTTTCCCGGTGCCGCCTGCAGTGTGCAGGGAGCAGCTGCCAAGGAAGTTCCCGGCTCCCTTGAAGTCTTGTCAAAACATGCTTTGGCTAATGGCCGTTTGGGTCCCTCCCAGCGTAATGAAGTCATTGTACTTGACAGCTTTGTGGCCAGCCCACTTCCTAGTGCCGTGAGGCCGGAGTTAAGGGAGAATTATCATCACAGACCCCGGGGAGAGATGGCAGGGGAATAAAACCTGACAGTTCCTTTGCAAAGGGGCCTGACTGAGGCGTTGTATTATCAACACGAGAACAGTCTGGGAGCTTGTCCTCGTGGAAGCCTGTTTCCTGCTAGCTGGCTGCTGGCTCCTTCCCGTGCACCCGAGAGGCCCCATGGGACTGCCCAGGCAGGCAGCGCTGAAAAGTCTCTTTCTGGGGAGTCTTGTGATTTATAATTGTTTATTAATTTTCTCAGCTACATCAAAATGCCAGAGTCGCATAATGCACAGAGTAACTAAAGGGGGTTAGGAGACAGGGAGGGGAGGGGAAGCACCATATCTCTCTTCAGGGTCTATGTTAATCACAGGTCAGGCCAGATTGCTTCAGACATTCCCTGTCTGCAGAATTCCAGTCCTGATCACTGAGCTGGGCAGCAGTGAGCAGCGACCTTTCCACTATTTCAGAATTCATCTTTTAGGGACCAAAACTGCAGCTTGGACCCACGCGGCTGGCGTGTTACCAGGTAATCTCCAGGTGTCAGGAATACAGCCAAGAATGAAACGTATGGGGGAGACTCCAAGTTAGCATCCAGTATCAAACTGGTCCTTTGCCCAACCTCATAGCAGAAATTCCTGCTGTAGAGGCATTCCCAAAACAGACGCGCTCCGGAGCAAGCGAGTTATATTTCCACCAGCGGGCAGCAGTTAGGAGGCTCCCTTCGGTTGTGTGGAGACCAGAAGATCTAAAAAAGGATGAAAAAGCCTCAGTCTCAGGTCTGCAGCTACAACATAATTGTATCCACTGGTCAGCGATCGCTGGGGATCCCAACCTCTGCTCCAAGCAACTCTCAAATGAGCAATCTTTGACAGAGTTTTTTAGGCCAGAAAGCCATAAGGGAAGCTGCTGGCTGAATCAATCCAGGATGTTTCCTCCAAAATAAACGTTCGGGAGGCTCGGGAGCCCCCCAGTACATCTGGTCCAAAACCATTCATCACTTTCTGTGTTTTAATCCTGCAGGGTTAAGTATCTGTCTGCAAATGAAATCTCTCTCCCCACAGCGGCAGGGCGTGAATGCCTGGAATCAGCCAGCATTAATTATGTAGGGAATCATTTGTTGGTGGAATAAAAAAAAGAGGACGATCTAATTTAATCAAACAATAATTAATGGAATGCTGAATTTTACAGTCCCGCTGCCCCCGAGAGCTGGTTTCCCTGTGCGTGCAGCCTGCCCGGTATGTCAGGGGATCGGCGTTCTGGCACAGAACATTACGGCAGGACTCCTGGTCTGTCTCTTCTTGATAGCGTCAGTAACTGCTGCTCAACCACTGCCTACACCGACCCCCCCGGGGCCGCCTGATAACATTCCCCAAGCTCTGGTTAGAGGCTTCTTGGACCCGCTGTCCCCCAGCGTGCCAGTGTGTGACGCAGGGACTAGCTAGGCCATGCTGGGTCACACGCTTGCTCATGAGCTCTGAAAACCTAGGGCAGGATCCTACTCTCACGTACCTGATGTAAATCTGAAGTAACACCACCAAAGCCAGTGGGGGGGGTCACAATGCTGCAAAACTGGTGTGAGCAAGAGCTACCCCTCAATGTTAAAACCGTTCTTCCCCTTCGAGAAGACGTGTCTGCCAATACAAAGTGGGGCTGGGCTCCTCCCTAGTGCTGAGAAGGTTAAAATTACTTCCATATGCAAAGAAATCACCGTCCACCTGCGCCAGCTGCTCCTCGCTCAGAGGAGATGAGTGATTGCTCCCCGCCAGTCATCAAACTGAACCGCCTGGTGCTGCTGCATGGCAGGAAATTGATCTGCAACTGCTCCCCTGTCCTCCGGGTTATTACCGCCGCTCACTGATTGGAGTAATCAGTTCTGTGCCGTCCGACGGGCCCACTTAGCTCCTGAGAATCACGGTGGGACTGGGATTCAGGCGGCACCATCCTGCCTGGCAAGCTCCGGGGAAGCGACTCACAAAACTCTGAGCTAAACGCCAGTGGCACTGAGCTCAGTGTCGCCGTTTCAAGGGAGCAGGGCTTGGTATTGACATAAGCGCCCAATTCTGCCCGGGTATGTGGGCAGATAAACCAGCACCTCAGCAGCCCTTCCCTGGGAGGAAAAAAGCCTTTTGCGTTTTCTTGTTTAATCAATTATCACAGAACTGCTAATTTGACTCGGTGCAAAGTGAACCCAGGCTCTGGGGGATGCAGGAGATCCAGGCTTCTGGGCAGTGCACTGAGCGGATCTGGAAGATAAGTTGTGTCCGCTCGATATGCATCAGTGCAGATGGAAGGACAAAACGCTTCAATGTACCGATGGGGAGACATGGACTGGGGGCCAGGGCCAAGGCTGGGAATGCCACTCCGTACTTCGGCGGAGCAGACTCTGTGGATCGCTGCTTGAACCACTGCTGCGTCTCTGTTCCCTGGGCACGGCTTGAAAGAGCTGGGGAACAAAACGACTTCCTTCCCTGCGCCCTGATCCCCCCCTGGGCCAGCAGGAGGGACAGGGGTTGGGATAAGCCCCTTTAGTCTGGCTCAGCTGCGTGTGTTTTGCTCCGTTGAGAGGATGGAAATCAGGTTGCTTTGTTGCCCGTGTCACTTGCAGGCTGGCAGCGCTGTGTCCTTGGAGTGTCACTGGGGTTTGGGCTGGGTTTTAATGTGGAACATTAATGTGGAAATGGTGTGAAAAAGGAAAAGTTATTTACTTGTTCCCATAATACAAGAACTAGGGGCCACCAAATGAAATTAATGGGCAGCAGGTTTGAAAAAAATAAAAGGAAGTTCTTCCTCACACAGTGCAGTTAACTTGTGGAACTTCTTGCCTAAGGAGGTTGCGAAGTCTAGGACTATAACAGGGTTTAAAAGAGAACTGGATAAATTCATGGAGGTTAAGTCCATTAGTGGCTATTAGCCAGGCTGGGTAAGGAATGATGTCCCTGGCCTCTGTTTGTCAGAGGGGGGAGATGGATGCAGGAGAGAAATCACTTGATCATTCCCTGTTAGGTTCACTCACTCCAGGACACCTGGCATTGGTCACTGTCAGCAGACAGGACACTGGGCTGGACGGACCTTTGGTCTGACCCAGTCTGGCTGTTCTTATGTTCTTAACCAGGCGTGTTGAGGAAGTGGCCAGCGGAGCACCCTGAGGCGGGTGCAGCAGGACAGGGATCAGGTCACCCTTCCCTGGGATTCCTGGCCGGTTAGAATCAGGGCACCTGGAGAAGGAAGAGGAGGGTACTATGGGCTGGTCCACACTACAAAGTTAGCTCAGCTTCATACACCGCTCAAGGGATGTCTGTGCTAGAACCGCTGCAGCGGTAGTGCCGATACTCCAGCCGCAGACGGGTTCCTCTGTCCCACCATCGTCCTCCTGGGGTCTGCAGCAGGGTTCAGGCCGGCTTCACGCCATGGCACAGGACATGCCATTCTCACAGCCCTGAGCCACGCCGCCACGCGGACCTAACTTTGTAGTGGAGACCCGCCTGCAAGGCCTGTGCAGTGTGATGACGCCGACCTAGTCCCCAATACAGACCCTGCCAGGTCTATCGGGAAATTCTTCCGTCAACCTAGCTACAGCCTCTCCGAGAGGTGAGTTTACTACGAACCCCTTCCGTCGCTGTCATCTCTACACTACAGTGCTGTTGTGGCCCAGCAGGATGGGCCCCCGCCCCGGTCAGGGCCTGCCCAGCACATGAAGCTCAGGCCCCCCCATATTGTAAATCGCAATACGAACTCCTGCGTGGCATTTCCTGCATGTATTTAACTAACAGTTAAAAACACCCACCAGATCAAGTGTCCCCAGCAGTCAGCTGTTTCCCCCCGGAATAAACTGAGATAGGTAGCCCCCAGCTGAGCGGTTGTGCTGTCCATTCAGCCAATCAGTTCTGCACCACTGAAATAGTATGAATAATTTATGCAGATTGTATGCACCACTCCCCATTAAAAGCTCATTGTCATGCCATTTCCGAGCAGCTCTCTGGGCATCTTTCCCCTAACGTGGCCTGTTCTGTTCCAATGTTATTATCGTTATTGAGGCGTGAATCATTTTGCCCTGGACAAGCGGCTTTCGGAGTCGGGCACAGGAAATGAGCAGGATTAGCTGGCCGTGGTGAGGCTGTGCTGTCTGCCCAGGGTCAGCAGTGATGAGGCCAGTTGGCTATTTGCATTCCACGCACTTTGGGCAGTGAGTTTCTGCCAGCAGGATGAAGAGGCAAGGAGTGTGCTGAACCCTGAGCGGAGAGCACGGGACGCAGGTGCAGCCAAACTGTGCCATGTTTCACAGCCTACGTCTCGCGCTGGGGCCGAGCACGCCACAGACAGTCCTGCCTGCACCTGTTAACCTGCCGCCTTGTAAAGGTGCGAAAGGCAGGACGTTCATGGGGAAAGGGGATTTCTCACTGCCTGGGGCGCTTCCTAGAAGGGGTCCCCACGCAGTGGAATGGCTTCATAGCCTCTCCTATGGGGATGTGCACGGGTCCATATTGACAGAGATTATCAGGCCAGGTCTCTGTGCTGGAGCCCGACTCTCCGCCCCCTCCGGTGCTGCACTTGGGGAAGGGATGGAGCAGGAAGGGCCAAGTTGGCTTTACGCCAGGTTTACACCCTCAAAGCCTGGGGATAGAAGTGCAGGAAGCGGCCTGGCCCCAGGGCTGGCCACTGAACTGTGAAATGTGAAGTTTTCTATGAAAAAGGGGCACATTTCTAAGACTTTCCCCCCTATTTTTGACCAGTTCTAGCTAGCGCAGACTCTGGGCTGCCCCAGCTGACGGCTGCCCATGGCCCCCAGCGCGGCACAGACCAGACCAGCCTTTGTTTCCTAAAGGGTCTAACAGTTTTTCCACCCAAATGGGATCCCCTCTCGCCCTGGAGCCAATAACTCTGACAGACCCGTCCCCTGGGGCCAGAGCTAAAGGAGAGACTTGTCCCCAGCCAGCAGCTGGCTCGCCCTCACACACGAGACACAGCTGCATGCTCTGTAACCAAGATGTCAGCAGACACAGCTCTCTCAGCCGGGAAGAACAGCAGGGCCGGGGGGGGGGGAGAGTGGAGGGGATGCAGTCCCAGCCCTATTTGGTCGGGTGTTGCTCTTTTAAATTTGCTGTTCAGGAGGCTCTGAGGATGGTTTTTATGTGGGGATCAAATGCCAGGTGACATGCAACCCACCTTCTCCCTGCTCAGCGCACTCGGGCCAATGAGAGTTTCACAGGGTTTACAGCTCCGGCAGCTTGAATTTGTACCAGGTGTGGGACCGGAAAGCTGGTTAGCAGCATTTTTTGGCCATTCCCCTGCTGATCCCCAGGGGCTCTGGGCTTCCTGGGGTGTTCTGACAAAATCAACTTGCTTCGTGCTGCACTTTCTAAGAATTGCATTGTTACCATCACTTCACTGAAGGGGCTGAACCGCCCCAGGTGATCAGCTGCTGCCGCCAGGATTCTCCTCTCACCTGCCTATGGGGTTTAGACGGTGATTCCTGGGGTTGAGCCCTTGTGATGTTCATCCCGGGCTGCTCTTCTCTAGGAAGGCAGATAACTCACCTGACTCAGCTTTGCCAGGAGGTGCCACAACCCCCTGGGATTTCTGACCACATCAGCAATGGCCCCAAGTTCCCAGCAAGGAGAAAAGCAGGTCGAATCCGAATCCTCCATCAAGGGCAGCAGCTAATTGGGGTGACATTGGTGCTTCACTGGCACTTTCTTCTCTGGGAACTCGTCTGTTGTGCACACTGCATGGGAATGTGCGCCCTCCTCTCCTCCCTGCTCCCAAAGCAGAGCAAGGTTAGGCCAGAGGAAGGTCAAGGCAGGCCCAGGGACAGAGAGACGACTCCGCTGTAGCAGCTCTTATGTGGCCTGAGAGACTGGAATTCAATTTAGAGCAGCAGGCAGTCTGAGTGTGTGGTGCAAGCCGTGTCTGGTCACATCTCTGTCCCTGACAGCATGACCCTGCGTTCTGGAGGGGACGAGAGCTCTCTGCCTGGGAGGCCCCGGCGGGGACATTAGAAAGCGGAGCTTTTCCTGGAAGTTCACCTTAGACTGTAAGCAGTTCAGACCTGGCCCTGCTGTATTAATTCCAGGCGTTCGTGGTTTTGAACATCAGAAACGCCAGGATCCTTGAAGTATTTCTGACCCGTGAGCTGTTTTCACCAGCTCCGCAGTGAACTCCTGTCAAGTTGAATAGCTGATTCCCACGGAGGTTTAAAGTTCCCGGCTAGAAGAAACCAGCAGAGGATTAAGTTTTGTTCCCCCAAGTTCATTATCGTCAGTTGGAAGAGTCAGTTTGTGCTCTAAGGCAAATGAATAATCTCCAGGCCTCTGCCACAGCAGAAGAATGAACCCCGGGAGTCCAGCCTGTGCTGCTTTCCTGATAACCATCCCGCCCCTCCAGCAGTGGAAATTAACAGGATTTAGTGCCTGGGATCCACGGGCATGTGACACGAGGACGGAAGGATGTGGAGTTAGACACTGATTGATCCATAAGGGCACATCCTGGTCCACGCGGGGCCTGGGGGCATGAAAATGTCTTTGCTCGTACTTTCACCAGTTACTCACTTGCTCTATGGGATCCACCCCCCCCCCTGCTTAAAATTGGAGCAGACCAGTCCAAGCAGGTGAGAACCACTGAGCTAGAGAGAAGGCCAGGAGGTCCTGCAGAGAGCAGCCTGCCATGGGGGGGGGGGGGTGCGCTATAGGGTCATTCTGTCTACAAATGGGGAAGGGTCTCGCTCCCTTGCTGAGTGGGAGTTGCTTTGCCTGTTCTGAGCTTACCCATTTTATAGGAAAGGGAGCGGGGGGACTAGGTGACCGATCTCTCTTCTGGGAGTTACTTATTGCAGATCTTTGTAGCTCCAAAGGAACCCGTGAGAAATGCCCTTGGGAACAGGCATGTGCAAGCAGGTTTCAAGCTGACGCAATGATTCAGCTGCTCACATCAGTAGGAAATTGCAGAACTGCTGTCAGTGAGGAGAGCTCTTCCTGCAGCTCTCCCTCTCCTAGCCGAGTCCCGTCCCCCTGGGGAGGGGCCGAAAGGCACTGACAGCTACTGACTCCCTAGCGTGAGCACCATTGAACTGCTAGTGCTGAATATATCCTGGTGACAGCTACAGCAGCCAGAAGACACCTGGACACCAGAGTAAAGCTGTGATTTAGAGGGACCGCGTTTTCCTCCGGGGGAGCAAGGTCACCAGCCGTCCCACCAGAGGCCTGACATGCGGCTGAACAAATCCAGCTGTCACTGCAGAGGCACGGAGTGCCAGTGGCTTAAAAAGCATCACTGCCAGACTAGCCAGCCTGCCTGCCCCCGCCCCTGCCCCCAGCTCCCGAAGGGCGGCTCAGAGACACCAGCAAGGGTCGTGCTAGGCCTGAGCCAGACACAAGCTTTGGGGCCCAGAGTCGCTTGGGCTAACAGAGGAGCATGCTGTTAATTCAGGGCCCTCTACCGCATGGCATCTTCTGCGTTCACTGCGGGGCTGGGATTCACGTCCCCAGGCTGCCTACGGAGCCTGCTCGGGTGAGCGGTCACTCGAAATCACATCTTTCCTCTAGCATCCAGGTGTCTTCTGGCTGCTGTAGCTGTCACCAGGATGCTCTCCTGGTTTTGCCTGGGCCGGGGGCTGCTCTTATCTCCTAGTTAAACAGAAATCTGCAGGTTTTGGCACCTTCAGGCCTCCGTTGTTTTCTTTGCAGTCACAGAGCCAGGATCCTGCCCTCTCGGGTTCCCTGCAAAGACCTGGGTAGCTCCCTAGCCAGGCCTCTCCCTGGTTCCCTCCCTGCCAGCTGCCAGCCTTGTAGCAATCGCTCCTCTGTCCGGCTGACCAAGCCTGGGGTTGCTGAGCATCAAACCTGCCTTCCGCAAGGAGAGGAGCAGGCAGGTGGGTCACGCAGGGACATGATCCCCGCAGCCCCCCTTGGGCTGATGAGGCTTTTCAGTCTCTCCTATGCTTGGTACCCCACCCCTCCAGTGCCTGGGGCAGGGTGTCCTGCTGCTGCAGGATCGAGCTCTGTGGATCCCCAGCGTAGTCCAAGGGGGAGGGGGAGTCTGAACCAGCCCAGCCCTCCGGTGTCACTGGAGGTTGGTACAAAGGGGGTGGCGTGCAGGAGAACCAAGGTCTGCCCCGAAAGGCTTTGTGAATGAGAGCGATTCCCACAGGGTCTCCTTGGGAACCATCAACAGACCCATTACCTAGAGAGGAGAAGTGACTGCAGGGTCATCCTTCAGTCTCTTACAGTCCATTAGCCGTGATTGAAACAGCCGCTCGCTGGCAATACAGAAACACCAGTTCCATGACACCCAGGAGGTAGGAACAGGCGCTCATTTCTCCGCCTTGCTGCGGCAAGTGCTGAGCACAGGCAGAACCGAGACACCTTCACACCGGCACCTACTAGCCACTGGCAACCTCTCTGCACCCCCGCAGCAAGCAGCACTGTCTCCAAGCCTGCTCCTGACCCTCCCTCCCCCCTCCCTTCCCCTCCCCGGGAGACCTGAAGACTGCAGCCCCCTTAAAAAGCAAAGGGGTTTTTGGTGCCTTGTACAAATATAACGGACGCTGCCCCAGCACACGCTGCGTCCCCTGTGTGATTTCACGTGGGAAATGCCCCCAGCCTGTGTCCTACCCCCAGCCTGGAAAAGGCGCCTGTTTAAACGCTCCCTGCAGTGACCTAGTGCCATCTGGTGGTGGGAATCCAGCTCGTCCCCCCCGCAGCAGGGATTTGGAGACAGGCCGAGTTTGGGCCCTGTTGGGACACCAGGACTGGTTCAGGGGATTGCAGGGACAATGAGCCCCAGTGGACTGATGGATCAAACAAACACGAGCTCAGATGTCATCTCGGAGAGCAGCCAGCCCCGGTGGCGATGTGTGGACGAGGGATGCCCCAATCTCAAATCAATCAAATCGATTAGGAAGGCTCATTATGGCCTTTCCATTCCTTTGCTCCGGGAAGGGAATTTCATCAGCGTGGCAGGAGAGGGGGGGGGGGGGGGACTGGATCCCAGTAATGAAACTGATTCATCATACGGGGACCTTGAAATGCAGAATTTACCTGGGAACCGTGGTCGCTGCCAACCCCCACCCATTCTGCCCCATTAGAACTCATCATTGGACATTGACTATTCCCATTAGCACTGCACAGTGCTGATGACTCCCCGTCTGATCATTCCTCTCAGAATAGTTTGCATGTAAATGGTTCCACTCTTTGCCTTCAGCTCCTGCACCAGCAATTTCCGTTGCCAAGTCATAAATTAAATGTCACTGCTGGTAGGTATCCACAGGAACGGAACTCACACAGGGAAAGTCGGCTGACAGCAAATTCATTGGCCTGCAGACTGCCGACCCTTGCCCTTCTCCTGGGCACCAGCCATAGAAAACCCAACACTTTCCCCCACCTCTCTGGAGCCATCTGCTGTAGAAAAGTGTTTGAAAGGAGATGAAGCACTTACCCAGCGGATTGGGGGGGGGGGGGGGCTGAACGGGGCCATTGAATGCTGACCATCAAAAGCAGGAATACTTAGCCCCACTGGCTACATCGCCCCATCTGGTTCTTGTTGGTTGCAGTGCACTGGAATGCAAGGAGTTGTAAACTGGAAGCTCACCCGCCTCACAATTCCTTTTGCATGAATGAAGAAGAGAGATCTCCAAGCAAAGGAGTCAGAGCACAGCAAAACTAACTTGCTGTGATGGCTTAACCCCCCCCACCCCCCTTTCTGGGATGCCACCTGCAGCGACACACACACATACACCCCTCTGTGTGAGAGGATTCACCCAGCACTCACGTACACACCCCTTTGGGGAGTAAACTCAAAATACTACTGTCTTGTATTGTATAGAAAGATCTGCACAGCACAAGTTCATAAAAATTCACCCTCTCCCTCAATGTGAAGAGAGAGACACAACTTCTTACACCTCCCTCAGGTAGAAATTGCACAAACTGGGTTTAATATTAAACAAAACAAATGTATTATATTATAAAAGGTGGATTTTAAGTCATGATAGGTGATAGCAAACAGAGCCAAGCAGATTACTAAGCAAGTCAAACAAAACACACATACTAAGCTTAAGATTTTAAGGACTGGGTTCAAGATGTAATCTCGCACCACTTTTAGGCAAGTGGCAGAGTTTCTGTAGCTTAGAGTTCCAGTTACCTCGTCTCCCAGACTGGACCCCCCTCAGGCTGGACTCGCCCTGCCTTTCCCCTCAGATTAGTTCCTTTGTCTCTTCAGCAGGCTGTCTTGGGTAGACAGTGGTGGAGAGAGTCCAGATTAACTCTCTTCCCAGCCTTAAAAAGGATTTTCCTAAAGTGGGAATTTTTTATTTGATCCCCATCCCTCTATAGAGGAAAAGGACCAGCAGTGTCCAAGGTGGTATTTTGTTTCAGGTGATCTTATCGCCTGACCTTGCAGTGTCAAAGCAAACATGAAACCAGGTTTATTTGCAATGTCCACAGGAAGGAACTCCAGGCAGATGTGGGATCCACATTGTCAAAGACCCATTGTCTTTTTCTAATGGTCCATTAAGGCTGATGGCTTACTGTCTGGTGGGTGTTTCCCAAGTACACACACAGATGTAACTCTGGAAGAATTCCACCATGACTTCAACAGCTTCCACCCCAACATCCACCTCAGTCTGGACCAGTCCACACAGGAAATCCACTTCCTAGACACCACAGTGCAAATTAATGATGGCCACATCGACACCACCCTATACCGAAAGCCTACCGACAGCTATGCCTACCTTCATGCCACCAGCTTCCATCCCGGACATACCACACGATCCATTGTCTACAGCCAAGCACTGAGGTACAATAGGATTTGCTCCAACCCCTCAGACAGAGACCAACACCTACGAGATCTTCACCAAGCTTTCTCAAAACTACAATACCCACACAAGGAAATAAGGACACAGATCAACAGAGCCAGACGTGTACCCAGAAGCCTACTGCTGCAAGACAAGCCCAAGAAAGAAAACAACAGAACACCACTGGCCATCACCTACAGTCCTCAGTTAAAACCTCTGCAACGCATCATCAGCGACCTACAACCCATCCTGGACAATAATCCCTCACTTTCACAGGCCTTGGGAGGAAGGCCAGTCCTGGCACACAGACAACCTGCCAACCTTAAACAAATTCTCACCAGCAACAGCACACTGCACCACAATAACTCCAACTCAGGAACCAATCCATGCAACAAACCTCGATGCCAACTCTGCCCACATATCTACACCAGCAACAACATCACAGGACCTAACCAGATCAATCATACCATCACTGGTTCATTCACCTGCACATCAACCAATGTCATATATGCCATTATATGCCACCAGTGTCCCTCTGCTATGTACATCGGCCAAACTGGACAGTCCCTACGAAAAAGGATAAATGCACACAAATCAGATATTAGGAATGGCAATATACACAAACCTGTAGGGGAACACTTCAACCTGCCTGGACACACATTAGCTGATTTAAAAGTCAGCATCCTGCAGCAAAAACACTTCAAGACCAGACTACAAAGGGAAACTGCAGAACTTCAATTCATTTGCAAATTCAGCACACACCTTCTAGGACTGAACAAAGATCTAGAATGGCTGGCTCATTACAGACATTGTTTCTCCTCTCTCCATGTTCACACACCCCATTCAAATGCTAGAAGAATAATCCACACTCCCTGATCGGAGATAACAAACTGGTTCAGCTTATTTGGACTAACCTTTTCACCTCCCACCTGGTTCTTACCTACTTTCCCAGACCTGCCTCTAAACATTTCCACTGCTTGCATCCGACGAAGTGGGTATTAGCCCACGAAAGCTCATGCTTCAAAACTTTATAGTTAGTCTTTAAGGTGCCACAAGATTTTGTTTCCTTTGCTATTCCAGACTAACACGGCTACCTCTCTGATTCTTGACAGATGTAATTGTTACCTAGTCAATATTCCTGACTTTAGATACAGAAATGATATATGCACACAAATTAGAGAAACACATTCAGTAAATCAAACCTCTCCAATGATACCTTACAGGAGCCATCGTGCATAGAGTAAATCTTAGTTATACCATAATCATGTTTCTATGAACTCTGGGATGTAACATCACTTGCTGAACCAACGGGCTCAGAGGGTCACACTCGCTGCCCCTGGAGGCGATTGCAGGATGGAAATTAGATTAAAAGGCCTTCCCATGTCTAGCAAGTTGAGCTGGGAGGGGAAATCCAGAGGTACACAGGGCCCTAACAGCAAATGGAGTCTGATGAATAAACACACAGCACTGCCGACCCCAAACATTCAAAAACTATGTGTCAGGCCCCCAAAATCATGAGATTGACTTAAAAATAATTAGACTGGGGGCTGGGAAGGGCGGGAACTCTTTGGATTTGCTGTCTGGTTTCTGAGCATGAGGGTGAGCTTGGGTCACATTTTCAAGCTTTTCTTTCTCGGCAACCACAAGGGCTAGAAACTTTCTTTTTAAAACAATTAAAGCTGATATTCTCCAGCCCTCTCGACGTCAGAAGCCGGGACTTGGAGAGAAGTCCCAGGCACTGCAAGACACGCTATAAAATCATAAGCATTGGCAGCCCTGGCTATGTCATAACACTGAACTAATTTATTTCTCTCCTTCCCGTGAAAGCTAAATGCTGCCCGAACTCCTCTCTGTAACCTGCACTGAGGTTTGGGTGTGAGGAGACCGGCTGGCCCAGCAGCTGCTCCCACCACAGGGAGCACACATGTGACTGTGTTTGAAGCCTGTAAGAACGTCTGTGGCACTAACCGAGCAGTTTGCTGACTAAAAGGTTTGGCTGGAAAAGGCCTTAGTGCTCAAAAGCTCCGAGAGGCAAAGCCATGTGGCTCTGCTCATGCCAGTCTCAATTAATATGAATCTACGCTTTAAAAATGCTCTTTTCCTTTTCATTTAGATATTTGCACCTGAGGCTCTTCGGCCGTGGAGTCCAGACGTCATCTATGGAAGCCTCTTGATAGCTTTGTAAAGGCCTCTTGTCTATGCAGCTACACCGCTCTAGTACTTGGGTGAGGACGCTACCGACGGGAGAGCTTCTCCCATCTGCATAGGCCCTTCACCCTCCTGCCAACAGCGCGCTGTCTACACTACACCAGGAGTCAGGGCGGTATAACTATGTCGCTCAGCGGTGTGGCTTTTCCATAAATTGCTCGTGTAGAGCATGCCTTAGGGAGTGTGCAATACTTGATTCACCTGTACCTGTGGGTGAAGGCAAATGATTTTATAATATATAGGCCCAAAGCGCTTAATCAAAAGTGAAAGTTAAATCCTAACCTGGGCAGAGAGAATTCTGATTAGTTTCTAAACCAATCAGCTCTCGCAAAGGCAAGCTGACAAATTCCTTGCTGTTACTCCAGCTCACTCACACTTAGCCAGCCTCTTAATAAAGAATGCCATTCTGCATGGACAGATTCTGTGAGCAGACCTCGGCCAGAAACCTCCATCACTTTGGAGAAAGTGTCAGCCTCAATTAAGCAAAATAATGTGACTGGCAGAGTCAAACCTACTGGGGAGCTGCGAAACGCCGGCTCCGGATTTGCAGGCGATTTGTTCCCTTGACAGGTTTATCTCATTACCAAGTTTCCATTTAGCAGGAGTTTTATCGTGTGTAACATTTGTGCATAACAGAGTCACCCAATTAAAATGTTATTCCCGTTAATGGCTCCGCTAGTCACATGTCAGTGTTTGCTGGAGTGTGTTTTCCTTTTCATGAATAAGTTTCATCTTTTATCAGCGGTTTATTTAGAATTGTTTCACTTGAGCCTCTAGTGCAAATGGCAGCAGGATTCATTCACCACCGCTGGACCCGCCCTCTGGTCCTACTGCCATTCAGGGACACCGTGACCACAGGCCAACAAGACTGTGATTAGCATTCAAAGCTACCAGTTTGCTCCAGCAAGGAGATGAGCATCTTCAGTTCGCAGTGCCGCCAATCAACGTTAGAGCAGCACCCCACAGCCTCAGCCCTTGGTTGCTAATACCAAGCACCATGGTATCTAGCTCCAAACACAATTCAGACCTTCTTCTTGGTGAGAATTGTTCTGTCCCTGGAGCTGCCCCATTAGGGTCCAAGTGCTCAGAGGAAATGGGTCAAAGTTTCCCCTTGAAATTAGACCTTGATTTTAAATTCCCCTGGACAGCCCCTCTTCACTGGATACCAGCAAATCACTTAGAACATAGTCCAGGTTTAGCCGCTTTTTATTGCAGAACCATATTCCTTTTTCACACACACACACACACACACACACACACACACACACACACACACACACACACACACACACACACACACACACACACACACACACACACACACACACACACACACACACACACACACACACACACACACACACACACACACACACACAGCTGGGGCAACCACTGGGCGAACTAGGTAACCACCTAGGGCACCAAGTGGTTGGGGGGGGGCACCAAAAAGTGCGCTCAGGGGAGGAGGTGGAGCAGAGGTGAGCTGGGGAAGTGGGGTGCGGGGAGGGCCACCCGCAGAAAGTAACGGGGGGGGGACGCCGGGGAACCGTTCCCTGCCCCAGCTCACCTCGGCTCCACCTCCTTCCCTGAGCACGCCGCCCCGCTCAGCTTCTCCTCCCCTCCCAGGCTTGCTGGGCCAAAATGCCACAAGCCTGGGAGGCGGGAGAAGTGGAGTCTCAGTGTGCTCAGGGGAGGAGGCAGAGGGGAGGGGAGCTGCCACAGGGCTCTCCAGGTGGGGTGGGGGGCAAGGAGCTGCCGCAGGGTTCCCAGGGCAGAGGAGGGCAGGGAGCTACCCCAGTGTTCCCTGGGCAGGGAGCTGCCGCAGGGCTTGGGGGCCCAAGGTGGAAGTTTCGCTTAGGGCACGAAATATCCTTGCAGCAGCCTGCACATATATATATATATACACTCTCTCTCTCTCTCCAAACTACTCTCCCAGAGTTACCTGGCAAAGTAAAGCAAAGACAACCATGGTCTGTGTTTAGCTCAGAGATCTCCAGAGAATGCTCCAGGCCCTGCTTTTATGGGGTCAATCCATGGCCCTCTTCGCGCTGAGTCAGCACTGACCTAGTCTACCGCACCGTGGGGCGCCGTGCTGCTGGCGATGCAACCTTTTGCACAAACCTTGAGCGCCAGACAAAGAACGCACAAGCCAGCATCTCTGGTGCACTGGGGGAAAGTGCAGGTTCCCTGAGGCGGAGAACAGTGTTTTTCGGGGGCGGGGGGGGGGGGATTATCTGGTGCATGAGAAGCCGTCACCTCTGAGGAACAGAACACAGAATAGGAGTATTGATGGGAGTAGAGAGAAAATACCAGTGTGACACTTCACAGATCAGCTGAGTTGAGATAGGAGACAGAGTTTAAATGAGAATGATGAGGCCTTGTGAACTTCATCCCTTGAAAAAGGTTTTTATTGCACTTCATAATTTGAAACAGCATTGGGGCATCAGTGCGCAAAGAAATTGGGGTGGATATAACCTGTGTGGGCAGAGTTTGGTTTGGGCCCTAGTTTGGCAATTGGCCGTGCATGCCAAACCTTTCCAGGCGTGACTGGGACTCCAGGCAGCACCAGTAATGCCGGGTTTAAGCTGGCCCCTTCCGTGGTGGTTTGGAGAGACCCCAAAGTGCCATTGCGTGTTCAGGACTCTTCATTATAAAGTCTCTAGCTAGAACCGGTGCAAAGAAACGCCCAGTAACATGACTGCTGCAGAACCGATATAGCAACGTCTGCCTGAGTCTGCCGGGAGCCTGAACCAGGAGCTGTGACATGGGATCCGCCCCTTTCATTTGCGGGAAGGCTTGGCAGGGATGTCGGGGCGGATGCGGCCACACGCGGGCGGCGTGAGGGAGGAAGCCGAGCCCAGGGAGCAGCGCCGGGACCATGGCTAGTGGGCCCCGGGCTGGGGCACACCGGGGCGAGCAGGCGGCTAAGCCAGCCCTGGGCGAACCCTGCTTAAAGCGCCGCCCTTCGGCCGCAGAGTCCCGCCCGCGGGACACTCATTGAAGGCGTGCAGCATGGAAGGGGTTAATTCACAGCCGCCGCCGCGCCCCCCCCCCAACGCGTCCATGCTGCTGGGATTGTACCATCCAACAGAGGGGGGGGACTCAGCCACCTTCACTCAGCAAGGGCGCCTCTCTAGCCCTCGCCCCCCCCCCCCCGGCGTAGGTAGGCTGTTCCAGGACTCCTCGGGCCCCGGTCGATGGGCGGCCCCAGGCTGGCTGATTCTGCGTGTGTAGGGCCTGCCCGCACCGATTCCGGCCGGCTCGGGTCCGCCCGCTGTGGGGAAGTGTCTGTGGGATTCGCTCAGGCTGTGGGGGCGCCGCGCCGCGGGCGGGCGGAGTGCGGCGCTGCAGCCCCGGCGGAGGCCAGCAGGGGCCCCCCCGCCCCCGTCCCCGCCGCGCAGCGCGGAGCCGCCGCCCCGCCGGCCGGAGCATGCAGCGGCCTCGCCCGGGCCCTGGGCGCCTGCGGCCGGGTCGGGAGCCGCGTCGCACCGGGGGGCGGGGCCGCTGAGCGCGCTGAGCCTCGGCCGCGCGGCCTGGGCCCGACCGACCCCCCCCGGGGACACCCCCACCCCGGGGACCGACCGACCCCCCCGGGCACCCCCCCACCCCGGGGACCGACCGACCCCCCCGGGCACCCCCCCACCCCGGGGACCCCCCCGCCCCGGGGACCGACTGACCCCCCCCCATCGCCCCCGGCCCGGGGACCCCCCCGGAGACCCTACCCCGGGGACCGACCGACCCCCCCCTCGGCACGGGGACACCCCCCGAAGACCCCTGCGCCCCGGGGACCCCCCCACCCCAGGGACCGACTGACCCCCCCATCACCCCCAGCGCAGGGACCCCCCGCAAACCTCCCCAAGACCCTTCCCCGGGGAACGACCGACCCCCCCAGAGACCCGACCGACCTCCTGGGAACCCCCCCCCCGAGGACCAACGGACCCCCCCGCCCCGGGGACCCCCCCGCCCCGGGGACCGACTGACCCCCCCCCCCATCGCCCGGGGACCCCCCCCGGAGACCCTACC